>CM066730.1:161050022-162342522 GCA_033961575.1 Aselliscus stoliczkanus | reverse complement strand
ACATAACAGGAAAACCAATCAACCAACCAACCAACCAGCCAACCAACCGGCCAATCTCTGGGACTAGTGGCCAAAGCTTGAGTTGAATCACTACACTGGAGAGTTGTGGCTTCTCATCAGTTTCCAGACCAAGCCAATTTGATTGAAGAGGAGTCCAGTTCCTTGAAGAAGTTTCCTGCCCCAGTGCTATTGGTATGTACCATAAATCTTCCTGTAAGCCTTCACCAAAGAGCCCTGTGGTGATTTACTAGAATGACTGTACTTGATAAAAGGTGGTATACCCAGAACTTAGGAGATTACTAGACATTGTTCTGAATTTATAACAATTCCTGAGGGTGAAAAATGTCACTGTGGCCCACCAGTGAAAGTGATGAACAACTGACGTAGTCAGGTGAGAGATACTTGGCCCGAGAGTATCCAGTGGGTCATATCCAGTTCCTGAATATATTGGGCTGTCGGAAAAGTCATGATGCATTTTTGCAACGAAAAACATAGAGAAAAATACATCACGACTTTTCCAACAGCCCAATATAGTTGAAGTAGACTTACTTGACAACTGGAAGAATCCCCAGTTTGGGTCTCTGACTGATGAAGTCAGGACAATTATGGAAAAAAAAAGGAAGTTCCTGGGACTTCCCTTCTCTACCATGATATTGAATTGGAAGCATCCTCTGATCCTGGGGGAATTTCAGGGATTAATGAAGGCCGGAATATACAGAGTGGGTAATTCTTATTCCATTCACATTTAACTTGTCTGTTTGGCCTGTGTTGAGATTGGATGGGTTTTGGAGAATGACTAGATTATTGTGCGCTTCATTGGGTGGTGACTCTAACTGCAGTTGGTATCCCAGATTTAGTCCCAGATATGCTGAGCAACTCAGTATAGCACTTGGGGTGTAGCCATTGACCTAGCTACTATTTTGTTTTGTTTTGTTTTTTAGCTGAGCCACGCTGCCTCAGTAGCAGTTCAGCTCGGGCTGGGCATCAAACTGCTGTTGCTCAGAGCTCAGCTCACACTCTTTTTTTTTTTTTTTTTTTTTAATTTTATTTTATTTTTAATTAGTTTCAGGTGTACAACACAGTGCAATAGTTATACATTTTACCCCTCAAAGTGACAAACCCCCCACCCCCAATACACCACCCCACACCCCCCCATCTCAGAGATATCTATTCCTCGGCCTCGGACTCTCGTCCCCAGTATAATCCACACCCCGTGACTATCTATATATATTCACTTACAGGAGGTATACCACCTCCACTTTAGTAATACAGTGCAGTGATCAAACCTCTACTCCATCCATGAAATGGTCTCCCTAACAAGACCTATGATCATCTGACATTCCACAGAATATTTACAACATTATTAATTATATTCCCCAAACTGTTTTTCCTATCCCAGTAGCAATATTGTAGTTGCCTATTTTTGCTGTCTAATCCCTTCCCTTCTCCCTCATTCCCATTCCTCTCCAAATTAGCAACCCTGATTTTTCCTCTATATCTATGAGACAGTTTCTGTTTACTTTGCTCATTCATACAGTTTTTCATATTCCACATATAAGTGAGATCATATGGTATTTGTCCTTCTCTGACTGACTTATTTCACTCAACATTATAGTCTCTAGGTCCATCCATATCATTGCAAATGGCACGATTTCATTCTTCTTTATAGCAGAGTAATACTCCATTGTATAAATATACCACAGTTTCTTAATCCAGTCATCTACTGACGGGCATTTTGGTTGTTTCCAAGTCTTAGCTATTGTAAATTGTGCTGCTATGAACATCGGGTGCATAACTTTTTTGAATAAGTGTCTTGGTTTTTTCAGGATAAATACCTAGGAGGGAATTGCTGGGTCAAAAGGTAGCTCTATTTCCAGTTCTTTGAGATACCTCCATACTGACTTCCATAGTGGCTGCACCAATCTGCAGTCCCACCAACAATGCAGCAGGGTCCCCTTTTCCCCACAACCCCGCCAGCACTTGTTATTTGTTGATTTGTTGATGATAGCCATTCTGACTGGAGTGAGGTGGTATCTCATGGTGGTTTTTATTTGCATTTCTAATGACCAGTGAGGTTGAACTTTTTTCATATGCCTGTTACCATCTGTATGTCCTCTTTAGAGAAATGTCTCTTCCTATCTTCTGCCCATTTTTTAATTGGGTTGTTTGTTTTTTTGGTGTTGAGTTTCATGAGTGTTTTATAAATTTTGGATATTAACCCCTTATCAGATATATCGTTGGCAAATATATTCTCCCATTCAGTAGGCTTCCTTTTTCTGTTCTTAATGGTTTCCTTTGTTGTGAAAAAACGTTTCAGTCTGATATAATCCCATATGTTCATTTTTTCTTTTACTTCGCTTGCGCGTAGGGATGTATCAGTAAAAATATTAATTCGGGTAATGTCTGCAAATGTACTCCTATATTTTCATTTAGGATTTTTATGGTTTCAGGTCTTACATTTAAGTCTTTAATCCATTTTGAATTTGTTCTTGTATAAGGCGTAAGGAGATGATCCAGTTTCATTTTTTTGCATGTGTTAGTCCAATTTTCCCAGCACCATTTATTGAATAGACTATCTTTACTCCAGTGTAAATTCTTGCTTCCCTTGTCATAGATTAACTGTCCGTAAATGCTTTGATTTATTTCTGGGCTCTCTGTTCTGTTCCACTGATCGATGCCTGTTTTTATGCCAATACCAAACTGTCTTGATTACTGTGGCCTTGTAGTAGGTTTTGATGTCTGTAGCGTGATCCCCCCAACTTTGTTTTTATTCCTCAGAATTGCCGAGGCTATTCTGGGTCTTTTATGATTCCATATAAACTTTAGGATTATATTTTCTATTTCTGTGAAAAATGCCCTTGGTAGTTTGATAGGAATTGCATTGAATCTATATATTGCTTTAGGCAGTATGGACATTTTAACTATATTAATTCTTCCTATCCATGAGCATGGTAGGTGTTTCCATTTATTTGTATCTTCTATGATTTCTTTCTTCAATGTCTTATAATTTTCTGAGTACAGATCTTTCACTTCTTTGGTTAAATTTATTCCTAGGTATTTTATAGTTCTTGACGCAATTGTAAATGGGACAGTTTTCTTAATTTCGCTTTCCATTAGTTTATTATTGGTATATGCAAATGCCACTGATTTCTGAACATTGATTTTATATCCTGCTACTTTACTGAATTCGCCTATCAGTTCCAATAGTTTTGTGCTGGCGTCTGTGGGGTTCTCTATATACAGTATCATGTCATCTGCATATAGTGACAATTTTACTTCTTCCTTGCCAATTTGGATGCCTTTTATTTCTTTTTGTTGTCTGGTTGCTGTGGCTAGAACTTCCAGCACTATGTTGAATAAAAGAGGAGAAAGTGGACAGCCTTGTCTTGTTCCTGATCTTAAGGGGAATGGTTTTAGCTTTTTCCCATTGAGTATGATGTTAGCTGTAGGTTTATCATATATGGCTTTTTATTATGTTGAGATATGATCCCTGTATTCCCACTTTGCTAAGGGTTTTTAACATAAATGGCTGTTGGATTTTGTCAAATGCTTTTTCTGCATCTATTGAAATGACCATGTGATCTTTATCCTTCATTTTGTTGATGTGGTGTATCACATTAATTGATTTACGGATGTTGAACCAGCCTTGCGCACTAGGGATGAATCCCACTTGATCATGATGTATGATCTTCTTAATATATTGCTGAATTCTGTTTGCTAATATTTTATTGAGAATTTTTGCATCTATATTCATCAGGGAGATTGGCCTGTAGTTTTCCTTTTTTGTGATGTCTTTATCTGGTTTTGGAATCAGGGTGATAGAGGCTTCATAAAAAGAGTTTGGGAGCCTTCCCTCCTTCTGGATTTTTTGGAATAGTTTGAGAAGAATAGGTGATAGTTCTTTTTTGAATGTTTGATAAAATTCACTTGTGAAGCCGTCTGGTCCAGGGCTTTTGTTTTTTGGGTCAGCTCACACTCTTGAGCAAGCGGGCTCTTAACCAACTGAGCCACTCGGCTGGCCCTAGCTACTGCCTTTTTCTTCATACCAATCTATGAAGACTACCCCAAACAGTTCGCTTTTACCTGGAAGGGCCAACAGTACACCTCACAGTCTTACCTCAGAGCTAACTCAATTTTCTTGCTTTTTCAGCCATAATACAGTCCACAGATAATGTGATCATCTTGACTTTGGTGTGCTACATTGATGACAAGCTGACTGCATCTGATGAACAAGAGGCACCACATATATGAATGAGAGGGTAGGAAAGAAATACCACAAAATTTCAGAAGTCTGCTATCGCAGTGAAGTATTTGAGGGTTCAATGGTATGGAACATGTTGAGATATCTCCTCCCAGGTGAAAGTCAAGTTGTACTTTACACTACATACCTAAAAAAAAGGCATGGCACTTGGTAGGCTTTTTGGATTTTTGGAGGAAACATGTATCACATTTGTGTGTGCTGCTTTGAATCATCGACAAAATCCCCACAAGACTGCCAGTTTTGAGTGGGAACCATAGCAAAATAAGGCTCTGCAGCAAATGAAGGCTTCAGTACAAGTCCTTCTATAATCCAGTATGGAAGTCCTTATAATACTGTATACAAGTCCTTATAATTCAGTAGATCCAATGATTCTCAAAAGTTTTATAGTAAGTAGGGGTGCTCCTATAGTGTCTCAGGCAAGTCCCAAGAGAGGGATCACAGAACAGATCCAATAGGTTGGATTTTAGGGTAAATCTATTCCTTCTTATGCAGATCACACTTGTTCTTTTGAGAAACAGCTTCTAGCTTGCTACTGGACTGTAGTAGAGATATGGGGCCTCAGGTGACCATGCAGCTTGAGATTTCCATTTAGGATTCTCTTGACACAACTAACTGTAAAAAATAGCTTTGTGTGGGCTGGCTGTGTGGCGGCAGTGGTTAAGCGCTGGCTTGGGAAGCCAGCGGCCCCGGTTCGAGTCCCACATATGGGGGCCAATGACACTGCCCTCAAAAAAAAAGGAATAAAAAGGGCCGGCCGAGTGGCGCATTGGTTAAGCGCTGGTTTTGGGATGCCAGCGGCCCCGGTTCGGATCCCACATGAGGGCCAGTGACACTGCCCTCTACAGCTAACAACAGCTCCACCTGGAGCTGGGCTGTGCGAGCCCTGGTGATGGTGTGGGCTGCAGCCCCTGGGGCAGTGGGCTGCCATAGGCTACAGTGAGTGGCCCGCAGCCAGCGTAAGCGGCTGGCAGCCAAGCATGAGCTGCGAATAGCCGTGGTGAGCGACATCCAGAGGCCAGCGACCGATCTGCCTCATCTGGGAAGAGCGCAATGACGATACCAACAGTGAAGCAACATCCTCCGCAACTAAACTGAAGAACAAAAAGACAGCAACTTGTCTGTTCCCCTTCCCCGATTCCCCAACGCTGTTCCCCTCCGCCAATTCCCCAATAAAATCTTTAAAAAAAAAAAGCTTTGTGAAGCAGTGATCTACCATCAGATGGGAGCAGTACAAAAGAGACTATGCTTGGGCAAGTCTGGAAATTATGAGTAAGTTATACGAGTCAGTGATTCTGATTCCTGCTTCATTGCCTCCCATTTCTCAAACATATCTATGGCTTCATGGGGAGTTACTTAAGACCAGTTGACAGGAATAAAAACTCAAGCCTGGTTTACACATGATGCCACACCATATGCAAGTACCACCCCAAAGAGAAGATTACAGAACTACAACCCCTTCAGGGGTGACCCTGAAGGACAGTGGTGAAGGAAAATCTCAGTCGGTGGGACTTCAAGCAGTTTATTTGATTGTCCACTCTGCAATTAGAGATGGCCGGAAGTATGGATCTACAGTGATTTATAATCAGTTTATTAGTGATATGGCTTGGCTGGATGGTGAGAGATGTGAAAGGAACAGGATTGGAAGACTGGTGGCAAAGACTTCTGGGGAAGAAGTACGTGGATGGACTCTTCAGAATGGGCATAGATTGTGAATTGTGCCCCATGGGAATGCTCACTAAAGGGGAGGCTTCCAACAATTAGGTGAACATTATGACTGCTTTGTGGTTATCAGCCTCTTTACCCAGCTGTCCCTGTGCTTGTCCAACTGGCCCATGAATAAAGTTGCCATAATGGCAGGGATGAGGGATATTCATGGGCTCCAAAACATGAACTTCCCCTTATTAAGGGCTGCCTTGGATACCAACACTGCTGGGTACTCAATCTTTCAACAGAAAAGACCAACATGAACCTACATCATGGCACCATTCTCTGGATGGACCAGCCATCTACCTGGAGGCAGGTTGATTTCATTGCACCTCTTCCATCATGTAGGGGGCAGTGATTTTTTTGTTACTGGAATAGAATCACTTTCTGGATATGGATTTGTGGTCCCTGCCTGTAATGCTTTTGTCTACACCATTACCTATGATTTACAGAATGCCTCATCTATCATCAGGGTATTCTACCCAGAACTGCCTCTTCTCATTTTATAATAAAGGAAGTGCCGCAGTGGGTTCATTCCCATGGAATTAACTGGTCGTATCACATAACTCATCACCTGAAAATAGATGGCCTAACTGAAAGCTAGAATGGCTATTGAAGGCTCAAGTAAGGTGCCAGTTGAGAGACCAGTCCTGAAAAGATGCTACCTCTGTATCTATCTATATTTATATCTATATCTATATCTATATCTATATCTATATCTATATCTATATCTATATCTATATCTATCTATATCTATACACACACACGCTTTGATTCAGAGAACATGGTGTAGTGCCACCTCCCTCATCATTGAAATACATGGGCCCATTAATCAAGATGTGGAAATGGGAGTAGTTCTGTGTCAGTGTCAGTCAAGGCCCAATCAGGAGACAAAAATCACATCAAATTAACTAAAGGGGAATAAAAGAGAACTCTAAAGACTATTACGAAGATTGAAGGAGAGTATGAAGAATAAAATTTGGGAGGGAGTGAATATCCTCCCCATGGCTGGCATTCAGACCTCTGGAAAGGGCATGGTTGCAGACCTATTTGGTGGCAGAAAAGTTTACAGGCCAGAGGTGGTCTGATGGTAAAGGTTAGTGGGCAGAGAGCTGCTACTGAGGTGCTGATAAAACTGGGAAGCTGCCTGTGGGCTGCTGTTGAACTTGCTGGAAAGCCAGCTGGGGCACTGTCTGCCAAGGAGTTTCTCACAGAGTTGAGGGGTGAGAATAGGGAGCCATCACTGGGAAGATGTTTGGAAGTGAGCTGGGACTCCCATCATTCTTGCCTTTGGGGGGCCAGCTGTGGGTCTGCTGCTGATACCACGAGGATTGTGCACCACTCAGTGTCCTGCACATCAGCCCGTGCTGCAGGAGCAAGAAGAAACAAAGTACACTGGTGTCAGATCAGAGTGTCCAGTGTCCTGCCAGTGCCATCTATTGACAAAGATTCACATCATGCTGGTAAGGAAAACATGTTCTAGTACCATCAGCAGGCCCTGAAGGGTGGATTTGAAACTAAGAAGCTATAAACGGCAACAGACACAGCCTCCTCTCACTATCATTCTCAATCATCCACTTGCAGAATTTTTGCTTCTTAGGAAAATTGAGCTCTGCTGGGTTGGAGATCTTTGTTCCCAAGGGGGCACACCAGAGGACACATGATGGTTCCAGTAAATGGAAGGATGAGACTGCCATCTAGCTATTTGAGAGCCTTGTATTACTGAACAAGCACTGAAGCAAAACGTTTTTTTTTTTTCTGTTTTGTTTTTTTTGGTTTTTGTTTGTTTGTTTTTTGCTTAGCCACAGAAAAAAGCGTTTTAGTCTACTGGGTGGAATGATTTATTGATCCTGATTACCAAGGGGAAATTGGGTTGCTGCTGCACAATGGGGGCTCAGAGGACTATGTCTGGAACCCAGGAAATTCCCTGGGATACCTCTTAGTACTTCCATGTCCATTTGTAAAGGTTAATGGAAAGTGTTGGCAACCCCCCAAAAGAGGATAATTCAGGACCCTTACCATTCAGGAAAGCAGTGTTGGCTCACTTTTACTGGTAAAAACCCCAATTAACTTAGGTTCTGGTTGGGGTGGGGAATGTGGGATGGCGTAGTAGAAGAAGGAAGTCACAGATATCAATTATGGCTTTGGGACCAATTACAGAAATGAGGGCCAGAGCAGCTTTGTTTGTTATGTTTATAAATTTATATCTAGACATTAATCATTTTCTTCTCTCTCCTTCCCATTATTATTTATATATAAATCATTAGAGGTTAGCCTTACAATTTAGTCTTTAGGAAACAGAATCGTCAGTGTGACTATACTGAATTTGAGGAGTCATTCATCTAGCCAGCAGTGGAAACAGTGACATTGGAACTATGTATCTCCTCAGTTTTAGGCCAGTGCCAGAACTTCCAGTTACTTTGGGAAGACAAGCATGTGGCATCCTCCCAGAATGTCTTGCAAAAAGGTGGAATTTCACAAAGCTGCAAGTGTGGAAAGAACCTGGACCTTGGACGCAGGGTGACTCAATTCTAAGCCCGGGTCAGCCTCTAACCCATATAGGAATATTTCAGAGGTGGGAAAATGTAGGAGAAGTTGTGAAAAAGAACTACTCATATCCAAGCTGTTCTGATCAGCTGTCAAAGAGTTCCTCCCAACTCAGTTCCCATTATTTTCTATGTTCCTTATGAAAACACTTTTTCTCATGGGTTAGATGGGTAGATATTATTATTATTATTATTAAGGGAACAACTTCACTTCTCAGGAGACATTTGGCTGACAATGGAGGTGTATGTATGCCACTGGCATTTAGTGAATAGAGGCCAGGGATGCTGCTAAACATCCTATAATGCACAGGACAGCTCCCCACAACAAGGAGTCATCTGACCCCAAATGACAATAGTGCTGAGGTTGAGAAGTCCTGAATTAACTGGTGTAGAAATGGAGGTCCAGAGACGGGAAGTGATTTGCCCAGGGTCACACATAAATGGACGGCAGAGCTTGGATGACAGCCAGGTTCCCTAACTCCCAGCTGGGGTCTTTTCAGCCCTCATCCATTCTTCTCCTTGGTGCAAGGATAGGAAAGGAGATGGAAAGCCAGTGAGGCCTGCCTCCAGGAACACTGCTCTTGCAGGCAGCTGGCATTCTCCTCTTGCCACCCTCCCTGGCCAAACTTCAGCCATTTCCCAATGCAACCATCTGCTTTCTCAACTCCTGTTCTGAGCTACCAGAAAGCTGCTGAGAACGCTGCACTCAATGAGTACTGGCAACACTGCCAAGGAGTGAGTGCCAAAGGAAGCTGGCCCCAGAATCGCTCACCCTTCCTCTGACCTTCCTGGAGTCTGCTCCCACTCCCTTTACCTTCAAGGACCATTCAAGTCCTCCACTCTTCTCAAGCCCAGCCCCACCCTCAAACATCAGTTTCTCCACTCCCAACAAGAACTGACTGTTTTGAACAATCCCTTCTCTCTTACAGCTAAACCTATTCTCAGCCAGCTCAGGAGAGAATTCTTAACCATCTCAGGAACAGAATTTTTCCTCTCCTAGTAGAAGGCCAGACTCTTCCCATCTTTTGAATCCATTCCTTTTTGCCTTTGCAGCAAGCTATCCTTATCTAGTTCAAAATCAATCTCTCTCTCTCTCTCTCTCTCTCTCTCTCTCTCTCTCTCTCTCTCTCTCCCTCTTTCCCTCCCTCCCTCCCCCTTCTCCCACCAACATTACCACCTAAGATAGTTTCTATCTCTTGTGCAAATACCCCCATAATTAATTCTAAACAAATTGTTTTCTTGACATCCTCTGGCCCTCTGAGCCACTTTCACGTCTTCCCCTCGCATCCACATGCTGTTCCAGCTGCCTGGATTAGCCACACCCCACACCCACTGCAGCTACAAAACTACTCATGCTTCAAACCCAGCTCAAATGTCAGCTTCCCTAAGATGTTGTAACAGATGCTGTGGACGCCCTGCCTCATCTCCCCTCGATGTTCTGAGTTCTTCTGAAACTACAGATAGTTCTGGGCATGCTGACAGCTGCCCACCTCAAATGCCTGCATTTCTTTTCTTCTTCCTCTGGCACACAGAGGACTTGCTTGTCTGTTTGGCAGGTACCATTTATAATAGAAGTACAAAGAGCAGGAGGAGTTAATGGGAGAGTCAGTGGATAAATGCCCAGCTTGCCCGTGCTCCAGGAGGATGGCTCGGAGGCACCTCCACAGTCCTCAGCGGGTCCACAGTAGGACTGAGCCCCAGCTGCCCATTGCTGTAACCCACAGAATCCATGCTTTGTTGGTTTTTCTTGCTTCCCTGCTCAGCCCCTTCATGCCCTCACCTGGGGTCACTTCACAGATAAACTACCAGCACCAGAGCCCTTGTCTCAGGGTCCGCTTTTGGGGCACCCACCCTCAGACCCCTGCCCACCTGCCCCAACCCCAGGGAGTTCATATCCATCCTCCTGCTCCCTGGTATCTATTCGTGCCCTTCTTCAGGCAGAGTTTCTGTCTCTTGAGCCCCTCAAAGGGTAAAGGCAAGCTATTATCACCTCTGTATCTCCTTCACCTGGTACATTATCCCCACACATCAATGGCCAACATGTGTTTGTTGAGTGAGTGAGTGAGAAGTGAAGGGATGAGTCATGAAATGAATCTCCTGGGCACCTATGCTGGGTGACAGACCCCCAAAGTGAATGATCCCATTGGTATGGCTCTCTCATCCCCAGCCTTCTTCTTTCCTGCCATAGGGCCTATTCCTGCCCCCTGCCTAGTCCCAGATACCCCTCACTTTGTCATCAACACCTGCTCTGCCATCTATAACTCACTCGGCTTCCAGTGCACCACTTGCCAGGAGAAGTTGCAAGACAAGGAAGTGGATCCCCCAATGGGAGATTCAACTCTGGCTAAATAAAGGTAACAGGAACCAAATGCTATTATAAAATGACATAATTCAATGCCACCCTCTAGCAGATGTTGTTTTGGAAGGATGGATTTGTCCCAGCTGGATTCTGGGGTTCATTCAGAAGTTCTCAGAACAACTACCTGCTGCTTCTGATGTGAGCAGCCCCAGGAAATGACAATATCTACAAATTAACTTTTTCAGCCCAAACACAGAGAGCTGAGTTTCCAGCAGGAGGAATTGACATCATTGGGGGGGGGGGAGTCAAGCAGCCACTGCCACGCCAAGTCACTTTATTGATCACATCTAGCTTTGAAAGTTCTGGGGAGATGGGATGCCCTGAGCACATCCAAAATGCTGAGGGACTCAAAACTCAGCACCTTGGTCTTGTGAAAGATCATTTTACAGATGAGAAAACTGAGATCTGGAGAGGCTGCCCAAGGTCATATGCACTGAGTCGATGGCAGACCTGGTACTCTAAGTCTGAATCCAGACAGCTCTGCCTTCACCCCATCCCACCTTCTCAGAAGAGCAGGCAGGGTGGGAATTGTGCTGAAACTGAAAACAAAACAAAACAACCAACATCCTGGACTGACTCAGGTTGTGCCTGCCAGTTTGTTACAGACAAAAGCCTGAGAATTGGGGACCCTGGAATCTGATGCTGATTCTGCTCCTCACTTGCTGGGTGACCCCTTCTCTGAGTTTCAGTTTCTTTATCAGTAAAATGAGAAGGTTCATGATCTCTAGAGCCCTTTAGCTTCAAAAATCATTGATTCCAAAAGAAGAACAAAGCTGGAGGCATCATATTCCCTGACTTCAAACTACATTACAAAGAAATTATAATTAAAACAGTATGGTATTGGCATAAAAACAGACACATAGATCAGTGGAACAGAATAGAGAAGCTAGAAATAAAGCCACACTATATGGTCAATTAATTTATGAAAAAAGAACCAAGAATATACAGTGGGGAAAGGACAGTCTTTTCAACAAATGGTGTTGGGAAAATTGAACAGCCACATGATAAAAAATAAAAGTGATCCACTATCTTACACTACACAAAAATTAACTCAAAATGGACTAAAGACTTAAATGTAGGACCTGAAATCATAAAACTTCTAGAAGAAAACATGGGAAGTAAGCTCCTTGACGTAGGTCTTGATGGTGATTTTTTTTTTTAATCTGACACCAAGCAAAAGGAACAAAATCACAAATAAATAAGTGGGACTACACCTAACTGAAAAACTTCTGTACTGCAAAGGAAATCAACAAAACGAAATGGTAACTTACTGAACGGGAGAAAATATTTGCAAATCATATGTCTGATAAGGGGTTAATATCTAAAATATATAAAGAACTCAATAGCAAAAGTCCAAACAATCCAATTAAAAAAATGCCAGAAGACCTGAATAGACATTTTCCCAAAGAAGACAGATGACCAACAAGTAGATGAAAAAAATCATGAATCACCAGGGACATACAAAACAAAACTACAATGAATATCACCTCACACCTGTTAGAATGGCTATTTTTCAAAAAGACTAAAAATAACAAGTGTTGATGAGGATGTGGAGAAATTGGAACCCTTGTGCACTGTCGACAAGAATGTAAATTGGCGCAGCCACTATGCAAAACAGTATGGAGGTCCCTCAAAAAATTAAAAATAGAACTACCAAGTATCCAGAAATTCCACTTCTGGGTATTTATGCAAAGGGAACAAAAACACTAACTTGAGAGGAGATCCAAGATGGCGGAGTGGATAAACACTGTGCCTGCTTTCTTCCCTGAACAAATTAAAATTACAACTAAATTATGAACAATCAACCTGGAGAACCATTTGAAGTCTGGCTGAACAGAAGTTTTGTAACTAAGGATATAAAAAAGGAGCCACCTTGACACTGGTAGGAGGGGTGGAGACATGGAACTGGTTAACTTCAAACCTCCACATGGCAGTTGAAAACTGGACTTCCTCCCCATCAGGTGAGGGTGTCTCTGAAGCCACCTGTCTCTAGCTGTCCCATCAAGTGACATGAAATGTCAGGACTCAGGCTGTCTATCCAAAAGTGTCTTGGCAGTGCTGGGCTGTGGCCAAGAGCTGAGAAAGAGAAAGGGATAAAGAGGTGATTTACAAGGCGGCAGGGAGAATGAAAAAGAGGGTGAGGAGAAGAGAAGGAGAAGAAAGAGGAGGACAAAGAGAAGAAGGAACACCTGGAGGGGGATGACTGTCTTCGTTCTATGGTCCAAAATGCAAGCAGAAAGTGTAGGCTCAGAAGGACCTGAGTTCAAAGGCTGGCTCCGCTACTCAACATGTGGGGGACTGTGGGATAATCACGAAACATTCTGAACCTCAGTTTCCACATCTGTGAAATGGGGAGAAGAATGGGGCCCCTTTCTTAGGGGATAATCTTGGCAATGGAACTTAGTATCACACCTGGCCCAGAGTAACCTTTCAATACATAATAACTAGAGTGGCAACAGAAGCAGGGCAGGTAGCTGTAAGTCTACAAATTCATATGTCCTTTAGTGGGGCACTGCAGAAACCACCCCACTGATTGTGGGCACAGGAAGACAAGACGGCTTGTTTTTGCAGAGGAGCAGGTGGGTTTGTCCAAGTTGAGAGAAGCCTGAAGGGGCACGGAAAACTAGGACACACGAACAAAGGAATACAGTTAATGAATTTTTATGCTGATTATAGCCAGATTTATCTGGCTAAAGCAATTATATTTGTGAGGACAATTCATATGCTCATGGTGACTAAAGTGATTAAAATAATAAGATGGCAAATTTCATGTCATTAGATCTATCAAGGAGAAATATCAATAGAGAACCACAATAAAATGACTGCCACATGTACAAACAATGGGTGTGATGTTAGAGAGATGAGAAGGTGGGTTACAGGGCACTGATTGTGTGCAGCCACCCTGGGAACTCATGGGGCTCGACATTCGATATCAATGAGGAGCAGCATGTAAAACAACATCCCTACAACCCCATAGTGAGTGAGTAGTGGAGCTAGACTCCAACCCAGCCATCTGCAGCTGAGGATCTGACCGCTCATCAAAGTTGGTCAACGCCATATCTTTGGGCTGGACCTTCTCAGGCCTCCTAGGCCCAGCAAGACTTGGGGACAGAGCAGCCAGGGACTGAGAGGCTGGGGTGAGGGGACTTTCCTTGCAGTGCTGATGGGCTGGACAGGAATTATAACCAGGGACCATGTCTGCAAAGCCAGAAGGATGGATGCACAAAGCTCTGGGCTTTCTGGTTCACTGGGATTATGAAATCCTTTCAGACTTTTCCCTTAAAACACACTAAGAGAGGTAGCTACCCCCCACTCCCACCAACACAGATGGCAGACCTTTCTTTTCTTAGCAGATCTACCTGGGTGGCTGTGACCACAAAACTGTGGGTGGAGAGGAAAAACACAGGATGTACACATTTTTGAATTGGGATAAAATATTTGTCCTAGATTTCCTCTCCTGAGTAATTCAATTATGAGATACCAGTTGCTTTAATATGATAGACATATCATCACATAGAGAATCTACCACATGCATCATCAGTCAGATGTGTGTGCACGCACATGAAGAGAAGGCCCTTGGGGCTATTATCCTTCTTCAAGAACTCTGAATGGTTCTCAGGAAGTGGAAAAGTCTCCAAACTCAAGAAAATAGTTTCCCTGGAACCTGTTAATGTCGCACATAATAACTGTCCTAATCTTGTTTCTCCAGCTCCCTTCCTCACCCTCCAGCCCTACCTTGCCCTGAGCATTCTGTTCCCTGAACTGAAGGCGAAGTGGCAAGGAATATTCACTCCCTGGCTCTCAGAGTTGCTCAAGTACTTGGGGTCTTCTCAGAGCCTCCCCCATCATCCCTTTCCAAGAGATGGACACAGAATAGAAACTTTAGGGACTGAACTCACCTATTGAAATGGTTTAATCCTGTTTCAGCACCATGGACAGAGATCTTCACTCTTGCAGGAGATTGAGCTTTGGTTTTTACAAGTTTAGAAAGGAGAAACTGGGAGCTTCCTGTCAAGACATGGGGACACCCAGGTTACAAAAAAGCCTGCATCCAGACAGTGCTTCATCTAGACCCCTGCCACAAGCTCACAGGTTCTTTGACTTCTCCAATTTAATATTTCAAATCCATGCAAATTTTGCCCTCTGTGATATATCCATGCTTGTTTCAATATAAAATACAAAATAATGGACATTTTCCATGATATTAGACTAAAACTAACACAGAGGGAAGATGCCCTATGCTCTGTGCCAAAATTCCTCCAAGGTGTGTGTGTGTGTGTGTGTGTGTGTTGCGATGAAGTGCAAGATCCTTAGCTCGGAATTCGTATCGTCATGGACCACTTCCTTCTCTTCCTCTCCCGCTTTTACCCTTTCCTGACCCTCACATCTTGTCCCCTGACCTGGGCTCCTCATCATTGCCCATAATGAGAAGACTAAGGAGAGATTCCCAGAGATCATCTGTCCAGGTCAGCTGCAGCTGATAAGTAAATGGTTGAGCTTTGGGGGTATGTTATCACCTTACAGTCTAATTGTGGCTCAGTGAGCCTTCAACAGCACCAGAAATTCTGTGTGAGCTCCTCCATACAGTGAGGCCTCCTCCATACAGCCTGTATGCTAAATCTCCTCCTGTTGCTCTAACATCAAGCTGAGGTCTCCAGGACTCTCTGGGTGGAAAGAGGAATAGAAGCCTGTGTCTGTCAGCATCACACATGACCCTGACCCTAGGAAACTAGAGCAGGAAGGTGAAGCTCCAAAGCTGATTTGTCAACAGTCCCACCGACACCCGCTCTGTGCCAGGCCTATCCTAGGCTCTGGGCTGCTTGGACATTGCCGCTGCCTTAGGAAGCACAGTCTGGGGGCTGGTAGATGAATCACAAAGGGAGACCCAGAGAGGGGATGCGACTCACCCCAAGCCCCATAGTCAAGCAGCAGGCTGGGTTAGGATAGAACTCAGGCCTCTTGTTGTTCAGGTGGCTTGACCAGGACTTGCCATCCAGATGCCAGGGCAATTTAAAGGATCAGGGAATGTTTTCTGTGGGAAGACCTTGACTCGTCAGAACTGTACATGGCGATGGAATCAAAAGGAAAGGGAATTGGCCAATTCCACCCCAAGTCCAGGCACCTGCTGGCTGCTCCTTTTCCAGCTGTATCCAATTCTATCCTCCAGGATTGCCCTGAACCAGGTAGAAACTTTTTACCCAAAAGGAACAACAAAGGGCTAAACAAACACTGGAATCTGATGGCTCAGCTAACTGAGAACTGCAGAGGCAGGTCTAGCCAGGTTCCATTTCTCTGACCTTTCCTCTTTGTCCTCCTTCAATGTCGCCTTTATCCTTGACTCTTCACACCCTCACTCCATGGAGCTAGAAGAAAAGTGTGGGTTCCTTCTGGAAGTTCCCTGGGAAGAGAAGGGAGGATCCTCTTTCCCAGAACCACCCACCACCCTCACCCCCAACATCTCGCCTCTCTTTGGCCTGAGCTGGGTCATATGCCCTGCCCTGAACTAATAATGTGGCAGCAGGATGGGGTAGGCTACCAGCTTGTCAGTCAGGCTCCACCCTGAAGCTGTGGGTTGGTCATTCAGATCATGTGACTGAGAGGGGTGCAGGGCAGTTCTCCAAAGGAGAATCTATTGGGCTTGGTGGGAGGAGGTGAGATGGAAGCTGGGGAGGCAGCCATCCACCTGAGATGATTAATAACAACCAATCAACAAGAAGTCCTCCCTGCCATCCAGCTCAATCCCCCAGGTCTTGCCTTATGCCCAAGCCTATTGAGGACATGTAGTCCCCTGTCGGCCACTATACTTGTTGTGCCCTCCATCTGGGATTCTCTACCACCCTCCTACATCCCCCTTCACCCTTTGGGCTGCCCCTCAAGCTTCCCCTTTTGTCCCTTTTGGGGGAGGGGCTCCCAGAGCACTTTGTTTGCTCGCACCACCACCATTCGTTGCACCTTTATGGTAAAGAGTTTCTATTGTCCCCAGCCTTACTCCACCCCTTTCCCCCCCACAATACACACAGAGCTTGCCAGTTCCTTCAAGGTGTTGAAATAAATTTCTAGGCCTGAGATGGAGCTGCTCCTGCCCAGGGTACCACATGAGCAAGCCAGAACTTTATTTGCCTTTGTAGATGCCCCACTGGACCAGAAATACAGTAAATCTAGGCAGTCAATCCCTAAATTTTAAGCCAATTCTGGTCTGTATACTTATTTCTTTGTTCCTTACTCATTTTGTTTTTCTCTTCCTTGTTCCTTATTCCTTATCCTATAAAAGCTTCCTACCCTCTCCCCCCTTTTGCAGTTTTCTGAACCCTTGGGAAGGGAGACTCCCCACTTCAAGAAGTGTTAAATAAATCTGTTTGTATCACCTAAACTGTCTTCTTTAATCATTTTTTAACAAAGGCATTGACCTGGGCATGTCTTAATTAATCTCTTTATTTCCAGCCTCTACATATTGCCTAATTTAGAGCAAGAAGTCAATAAATATTTGTTGAATGAATGAAAATAAGTCTGTGTTTGAAGACATGACTTCTGTGAAATTGTTTGCATTTTAACAAAGGACAAATTCTCAAGCCACAGGGTTGAAGAAGCTTCAGTGGCAGAATTTCAGGCACCAGGAAACGGGGAGCCAGAAGCTTCCTCTATTGTTTAGTATCTGGAGGAAGCAGGTGGAATTTTCCATTCACGGCTTTCTAGTGCAAACACAATCACATGGTCTCCTGAAACCTTAAATGTGTCATGGAAACAAATGTGTTTCCCTTTGGCTCTCTTGCGGAAGGAGACGTCTCTGCTTTTGTCAGCCCTCCTGCTCTGGTTCTGGCTGGCAGGGCGCTCCTTCCTGACATCCCTGTGAACTGTGAAGATGATGCCCTGATTAGGCCTCCTCAGCTCCCTGACCCCACAAGCCACTGAGCCCCACCTGCTGCGGGAGACCCAGTCTGCAGCTCAGACATTTCCACGTCTATTCAGCTCAGGACAGTTGAGCCCACTGCCCTGGCTGCTTCTCCTGAGCTGACCTGGGACTCGCTGGTCCTCCTGCCAAACCCCCCTCACGCCCCAGCTCACTGACAGCCTCCCTGCCCTCAAGCCCGTCCCCTCCAGCCCACCCTCCACTCTGCCCCAGAGGGATCCACTGCAGCACAGAGCTGACTGATCCCTCCTGCCGGAAACCCTTCCAGGCTCAGTGGCGTCCTCGGGCCATGGTCCCAACTCCTCAGCCTGCACCAGCCACGCAGAGGCACAGACATGAGCCAGGTACACGCCAGGCAAGCGCCCGCCCCTGCTGTTGCGCCTGCCCTTCCCTCTGTGGGAATGCCCTTCCCTCCGCGTTGGCCTGGCCAGCTCTTACTCCTGAAGACCCCTCCCCAGCATCCCCTTCTCTGTGAAGGCCTCCGCTGAGCCTATTTCTGTCTCTGCCCAGGGTCCCTCATGACCGAGCCCCTGGCCTGTCTCCCCCACTAAACCGTGAGCAGCTCCAGGTCAGAGGACAAGTCTGATTTTCAGTGTCTCCAGCATCTGGGAGTGTGTGTTTGTGCAAGGAATGAATGAATGAATGGGATTCCTACTGTTAAGATAACAGCAATCATTATAGTTCTTATTTCTGGAACATACTCTCTGTGCCAGGCACTGTGCTATGCAATTTGCCTGCATTTACCCACCATAGCTTCATACCCCCTTCTGAGTTTGGCACGATAATTAGATCCACTTTATAGAGGAGATAAAGTGGGCTTAGAGAGGTCAAGAAACCAGTCCAATGTCACATCATGAGACAGTGAAGAGGCTAAACTTGAACTCAGGGATCTTGGCTTCAGCCTCTTCATTTAATGAGGAACTACTATGCACCAGTCACAGTCCTGTGGTCTGAGGACACAGCAGGGAACAGAGCAGGCCAAGTCCCTGAACTCATGGAGCTCCCATTGTAGTGTGGGGGTGGGGAGGGGACAAACAATAAACAAATACATATATAAATAATGTCAGGGCTAATAAGCGCTAATAGAAAAATAAAGCAAGGTTGAGGGAGAGTGTATTAGTTTGCTCTGGTTGCCTTAATAAAATGCCACAAACGGTGGCTGAAGCAACAGAAATCAATTTTCTCAAAGTTCTGGAGGCTAGAAGTTCAAGATCAAGGTGTCAGTAGATTCGGTGTCTTTGAGGCTGGCAGATGGCTGTCTTCTTGCCGTGTCCTCACATGGTCTCTCCTCTGTGTGTGCACTCATCCCTGGTGTCTCTGTGTGTCCTAACCTTCCTTTCTTGTCAGATTGGATTAGGGCCACCCTAATGGCCTCACTTTAACTTAATTACCTCTTCAGAGGCACTATGTCCAGATACTGTCATATTCTGAAGCACTGAGGGTTAGGGCTTCAAAACACAAATTTGGAGAGGACTATTCAAGGCATCAAAGAGTGATAGGGAGGAGTGGGTGGTATTTTAGGGGACATCTGAGCTGAGACCGGAGTGAAATGAAGGGACATGCCTGGTTACACATGAGGCAAGCAGAAGCAGAAGGAATGGCAAGTGCAAAGACCCTGAGGCCAGAATAAGCATCACTTGTTTGAAGAACAGTAGGTCACTGTGGCTGCTGCTTGGTAAGTTGGGGAGAGGAAAAGGGGATAAGGTCAGAAGGACACACACACATTCACGCACACACACACACTCCCTGAACATCCTCAGAACCTAGTGGCTCAAAGTGCCTGCCTGACTCCTCCCTCCTCTATAAGCATCTAATTCAATGCCTATGCTGTGAAGATAGGGAAACTGAGGCCAAGAATGGGAAAGTGCCTGCTCAGAGTCACACAGTGTGCTGGTATGGAATGTCCTGTCCTAAGACTGCCTTTAGTGACCCTCTCCCTGGGGAGGTGGGTGGGGGCGCAGCTGGTGCTGGCAAGGCTCTGCTAAGAGGAAGGATCTGAGAATTGAGATTGTTCTAATGATTGTTACTGTTATCTCTGTGCAGAAATGACAACGGATCCAGCCCAGGGCCAAGTGGGAGAGGGGAAGCTCAAATGTGGAGGCTGAGCGTAGCTTCTCCGCAGGAGGGGAGAGTGATGGTCCCCAGAGGCCTGATGCTCTTCCTTTTCGTTGATTTATTAAGCAGCTTCTACCCAGCCCCAGACTCCACAGATGGGGTGGCCTCGGTCACACTGCACTTTCTGCTAGGTGGAAAAGTCCCAGATTCCAACACCACAATCACCATTTACTGAGCATAAAGTGAAGGCGCCAGGAATGGCGAAGTTCCTCACCCAGCTCTCTGGATCTGACTGGTTCAGCCAGCAAATGTTTTCTTACTTAAAGTCACATCCAATCAGTATTACCCCTTTGGCTGGAACATTGAGAGATTGACTCAGCCACCAAGATGGAAGGTGAAAGAGGAATTGCTGGAAAAGAGGGGAAAAGATCAGCTGGACAGAGGCTGGGGCGAACTGGGAGGCAGAGAAAGACCCGGGGCCACGGAGGCCGGCCAGAGGGCCAGGGCAATAGGCTTCCAGCACAAGGATCCCATCACTGGCCCAGTGGCCCCCAGTGACTCCGAGCCTTGGCTTCCTCCTGGCCCTGCCCAGCCTTTGGGTGGCTCCGTTCCTGGAATTTTCACTGACGCTGACTCTGCGGGACCCTTTCACCGCCTGTCCTCCCAGCCTGGTGGCTCCGCTGGGAGCCTCTCGCCTCCCATGGCCTGCCTACCCCTGCTTATGCCCCTGATCCCCGCTGAAACCCTCCAGGAAGCGTTCCCCCCCCTTTGCCCTCCTGCTGGCCTGTCCATCCTGCTCCACCCACAGTCAGTGCTCCCCTTCCCAGGGTGTTGAATCTGTCCTGCTCAGCGCTGCTTCCCCAGCGCCTAGGACAGGGCCTGGCACATAGTAATTGGATGACATTTGTTTATTCACCAAGTATGTGCTGAGCACCAACTGCATGCCAGGCCCTACCTGGGTGCTGGGGAGCCTGCGGACGACGGGGAGCAGGACACTTGGAGGTTCTGGTCGGCACCACCCTTTCTCCCTCCACCCGCAGACTGTCTTGGCTTCTGTGTGCATCATCCACACCCATCACCCCACATCCCCTGGGCCCCATCACCCCTTCTCCCACAGTATTGTCCATCACAGGCCATCTGTGACTGGGCGTGTGGCCCCAGCCTATAGAGTCTCTGTGGAGACTGCCCTGGCCACGCTGTGGGTGGTCTGGGCTGAGGTGCCTGGATGGGTGGTTCTGGAGCTCAGTGGAGCCATCAGGGTCTCAAGGGAGGGCTGGGAGTTAGCTACTTGATAGAGCAGGGGAAGTAACTAGAGTCTGAAGGGCTGATAAAACAGGTCTGAGCATCAGGTGCAAATGGAGTCGACACATTTGCCTCCAGGTGTCTGGAGGAGTTGTGCAAAGCTGTGACCTTGGGGGGACTTCCTGGCCATCAAGTCCCATGCGGCCTTTCCTGATATGTTTCCCCTTGCTGATCCTACCAAACGCTGCTTCTCTCTATTCCCCAAAGATGCTCTGGGCTTCCCCACTTCTTGGCTATTTCTCAAGCTGCTTCTCCGACCTGGAAACCCTTCCCTCCCTGTGACCCGTATCCTATCACCACTGCCTGTCAGAATCTTTAGCCTCTTTCAAAGTCCAGCTCACACGTGACCTCCCCCTGATCCCCTAACACTGCACACTGCCTCCACCTCCCCTGTCCCGCCCCTCCCCCAGGAGGTGAGTAGAAAGAGCAGGGAGGGAAGAGCCAGGCAGGCAGTTTGCGCCCAGTGCCTCACTGCCTGGCTGTGTGACCTCAGGCCAGTCTCTTCCCCTCTCAGTCTATTTCCTCGCCTGTGGGATAGGGGATGTGACACCCATTCACCAGATTATAACCTGACTCTAAATAAGGCACTCAATAAGTATTAACTCGATCATCCCACCTTTAGGACAGTCTTTTATTCATTACTTTTGTTCCACAAACTGACTATAAAACAAACTCCGAAAAGTAAAAAACTTTCTTTGTCCTCTTTCTCCATTTATTTAACAATTATTATTTATTAAGTGTCCCCTGCACAGGCCAGGTCCTGGACACTGGGACAACACAACCAGCCTTACTTTGCCCTTGAGAAGCCCAAATGTCTGCGTCCTTCATTATGGGGCAGCCCGATTATAACTGGGGTTCTGTGAGATCCAGTCTCCACTCAGTGTTATGCAAAGAAACAGTCCAGTGACCAACAGACATTTAAAAAAGGAATTCCTATTTTACTTCCATTTGTTGAAGAAAACGAAAGGGGATACAATTTCTACCCCCCCAGACCTCTTTCCTCACATGGGGGACCCACAGAGCCTCTCACAGTCCAAGCTCCCAAACCTTCCCAGGCCGCAAGTTTGCAGAGCTGTTCTCTCTGCCCCGTCTCTCCTTCACCTCCCTGTTTCACTATGTAATGTATGGAATGACCACTTACTCTTCTAGTTTATCCTTTGCTTTTTCCTCCATTGCGGACTCTCCTGGCTCAGCATCACATGCAGGCGAGCGCGCGCGCGCGCGCACACACACACACACACACACACACACACACACACACACACACCAGAAATCATCCTGCAAGGATAAGTCTCATGTAGAGGGCAGGGCAAGGGGAGAAGTTGGGTGGGTAGAGATAAAATTCTCATGTGTGTGTGTAAATGGTTGCAAACAGGCACACAATAATAAATCTCGTTCATGCTGTGACAGGTTATCACTAAGTGCCTAGGGTCAGCCCCTGCAGCCCTGAGACACTGCGATTCCATGAATTTTAAGAGGTCAGACCTTAAGGGGATGGCGAGGAACTAACAGCCATCGCTCTGCCTGTGCCTCTCGGATACTAATCAACTCCATAGCTGTGACGGAAGCCAGACCACTGGAGAACTGCTTCAAGTGTGCTGATGACTGCTTCCTCTCAGAGGACAGATGGAGGACCTGGTTCACTGAGACTCTTACCCTGATCGCCCCACTCTCAGGCCCTCAGCTCCAGGGCACCATCTTGTTTCCCATATTTCCCCCTGGGGCTTCTGAGGGCTGCAGCCAAACCTGTGCCATAGACGGTTTTGTGTGTGTGTGTGTGTGTATTTGTGTGCTGGGGAGGATAGACATCAGCAATCAGCATGCAGAGCAAAGGGCCATCCCTTTTACCCCTGAGTAGAGCCACCTGACTTCCTTCTCTTGAATGTCCCCCTTGAACGCCATCAATTTAACAAACTCTCAATGTCCCCACCCTGGTCCTGCCCTGGAGTGGGCACTGGGGTCCTAGAGGAAACCCCACCTTCAGAATCCCTGGTCTTGATGGCGAGGCAGATGGAGACACAGGCCACCTACTAAGCAGAATGATAAGGGCTGCAGTGAGGGGGCGAACTCAAGAGAAGGGAAGCTGGAATAAGATGCCAAGTTGAGCCTGGGGATCAGAGAAGGTTGACGGTGGTGGGGCTGGAGGAGGCTCCAGGCTGCAGTCATAGGACTCAATCTGATATCATCCCCTTTATTTGTTCATCCATTCTGTCATTCACTCCATATTTTTTGCACACTGATTATGATGCTGGAGAGACAGGTGACCAAGACCTGGTGGCTGCCCTCATGGAGTTTGCAGCCAGTGGAGGAGAGATGGACTGAACGAATCACTGCCCACATCATTAAGTCATCACACCTGGGGCAAGTGAGACACTTTGGACACAATAATATGGACTTGACCTGCCTGAGCAGGTGAGAAGAGCCACAGGGGCCAGGACTGGGGGATCTAGGCAGAGACCATAGTGGGTGGGAGCCTGGTGCATTCTGGGAGACTGAGAAAAGGCCCCAAATGCTGGAAGACAGAGGGAACCATGTGGGGAAGCCAGTGGCTGAAGGAAGCTTGGGGAACAGGAGGAATCAGGCTGACAGGGCACTGGGGGAGTCTCCCACCCTGTTCCTACAGCTGTGCCATCTCTTCACCAACTACGTGTCCCAAGGGATGGTCTCTGTGTGCCACATCCCGTGCTGGGCACTAAAGGTCCTGGGGGTGGAGATGGGAATGACTGGTACCCCTCTTAGCTGCCCCCAGCTCTTCCCCAGCCTGACGCTTGGCTCTTGCTCTTGACATTCGGCTGACACCGGAAGGCGCCCTAGTCTAACAGTCAGAAGATGGCGGGTACGTATACTGCACATGTGACCTGGGTTAGGAGCCTTCCTCTGAAAATGGGGAAGATGATAGAACCACCCTCGAAGGGTGGTTGTGAGGAATGAATGAGACAGTTTGGGAAGGAGACAGAGCCTCATAATCTCAGCAAAGCAGCTCCTGTCACCTTCTCCAGCCACACCTCCGCCCAGGACCCTGCTTTTCTCCAGAACAGTATTGCGGGCACACCAAGGCGGAGCTCACACCGTGCTACCCTCACACCGTGTGATAAAATGATGCCCACAGATGGCCGAGCACCACGCTGGCTTTGTGGGAAGGCATGGCAGCCTGCGAGGGCTCTTCCTGCCCTGTCAGATCAGAGAGGCTGCCCTGACTGCCTGACTCCTAACCACAGAAGGACGAGGTGGCTGCCATTACCTGCTGACTCCAGGGCTGAGCACGCTGTCTGCGCACAGTAGGTGCTCCAGGCTGCCCCTGACATTTGCGGGAATCAGGGAAGGAGGCCCCACCTAATGGAGTCCCACTTTCCTAAATATTTAAAATGATAAGCCCATTAACTGGTAAATAACATATATTGTATTTGTTACCTTGACAAACACAATTTTGGAGCACCCTGGGAGACCCGGTGTGATTTTAATGTTCTCAGGCCCTTCAGGGTTCCACCTGGCTGTGGGGTGTGGGGAGGATCCGCCTGGCCCCTCCTGGGTCCCCCCACTTCCTATTCCAGGTCCAACACAGTGCAGGCCTCACATTTGTGTGGATGCCCCAACGCACATGCTCGATCTCCTTTCATCACCCCCGTGAACAGCTGCCCCTCGGCACCCCTCAGGCCTGGGTTCTCACCCTATAGTGTGTCCACTCTCAGGAGGACAGACCCAGGAAAGAGGCCCACTATGCTCAGGAAGTGGGCTTCTAGCCATTTGGGTGGGGAAGTTGTGGTGTCCCAGGTATCCAAACCATTGTCTACAGTGGGGCTAGTCTCCAAAGGGCACATTCCTTTGACCACACAAGCTCCTCATCCGAAGGAGAGAGGCATAGCTCGAGGAGGGACGGGGCCTCTTGCCCAGGTCTGAGGATGGTATGAATTCCAGCCCCACTTTACCTGCTGTGCCGTCTGCCTGGTTCTGCAGCGGGAAGGCCCCAAAAGCCTAGAGCAAGCCATTAAGGAGAGCGGGACTCACAGATCCACGCCAAGGCCATGGGTAGAGGTCCAAAGACAGGACAAGACTTAGGGTTTACAGCCCCAAGGATGGAGTCATCCAGAGAAGGAGCCTGGGTTCAAGGGAGTTGTATAGGTGAGAGAGTACAGGTGGGGCCTTGCCTGGCTGCCTTACAGGGCTGTGGCTGCGCTGACAGACCCAGCCAAACCTCCACTGTTTCCCTGTAGGTTATGACTGGAAACGGATGCCATGAGCACCAGTTAGGAGCAAGGAACTACAGACAGCTCTACAGTAAAACTACTCAGCCCACACAGTTGCAACCCCCTGACCTTGCCTGGGTTTATACACTCACACGCGGCTGTATTTTGAGACACAAATGAATGCTCTTGAAAAGAGCCATGCTTTTCCAGGAGCTCATAAATTTCATAGTTTTATCTCCCTTAATAGATCATTCACCAGAATGAATGTCTTACTTAGGCGAATACCATAGACTGGGTGAGTTAAACAACAGAAATTTATTTTCTCACTGTCTGGAGGCTGAAAGTCTGAGACTGGGGTGCCAGTAGGGTTGAGTTCTGGTGAGAGATCTCTTTCTGGCTTGCAAACAGACACCTACTCAACTGTTTACATATGAGAGAGAGAAGAAAGAGAGAGAGAGAGAGAGAGGAGAAAGAGAAGAGAGAGATGTCATCTTGGGGGCCCCACTTTCATGACCTCATCTAACCCTAATTACCTCTCAAAGGCCCCATCTCCAACTACCATCACATTGGGGGTTAAGCTTCAACATATAAATTTTGAGGGGATATAATTCAGTGCATAGCAATGAACAGGGTTGCTCTTATTTAAAAGAAAGAAAGGCAAAAAGCTAACATCCAGTGGAGAGGATACTGCTTTTAACATAATGCGGCTTCTAAGTGGAAGTCACATGTTCTCTAATAGTTTTTAATGAGCTGCTCACATATGGGGACAGCTTGTTTGTTCATAACTGCAAAATGGAAGAATGCTGATAGGTTTTTGCTCTTGTCATTAATCAGGTAGAAGATATTATTGTTTCCCATGAGATTTTCATATGAATAGAAAATCTATTTGTACATAGAGCCAGACCGGCTCTGTGGAAGCTGAATGAGGAGAGAGAAAGTGTCAGGAGGCAGGAGACGGGCTGCCACAGACCTCCCACACGGGGCATGAACGATAGTGCAGGACTAACAGCTGTGCTGTGGGTCCAGGGCTTTACCATCTAAAAGGCCCCTGCAGAGCCCCATCTCAGGGTGATGCCCACTGCCTCTGATGCAGTGCCTTTTCTGTGCCAGGCCCTGTGCCAGCTACTTTCTGAGGCTTATCTCACTATGTTCTCACCAGGACTTGTAGGGAGGGACTGTTATTATCCCCATTTTGCAGATGAGGAAACTGAGGCTCAGGGAAGGGGAGGGGCTGGCCCAGGGTCACACTGCCAGGAGGTAGTGGAGCAGGACACAAGTCCCAGAAGCGTAACTGCAGAGCCCATGTCCCTGGGCTGGGTGACCTGGCTGGGGTGGGGGTGGGCAAGGAACGAGTCCCATCTATCAGGGAGGGATCTTCCATCTGCCACTCGCTGGGCTGGACACATCTCAGGGCGTATTACTCCCCACTGCTGTGCTGGGTGTGGTGTTGTTGCCCTTTGCCAGCTCAGAGCAGTAAGGCAAACTGCCTGGGTCACAAAGCAGTGTGCCTGGAGCAGGCTGAAGTCAGTCCCATCTGCTCACTCTACACCCAAAATCTCATCCTGCAAGAGAGTGATCTCTGGGCTGCACCAGGAGCCTATACACCTCTCCCTCCTGGACCCCCAGCCCTCGGGCACCCACCTCCTGTGCTGCTCCCGAGTCCTTCTCCAGGCTTGTTCAGCCTCACAGCCAGCTGCTGGCTGCCTGATCTGAGACAATATCTCTGCAGTGGGCCTAACGGGGTGAGGCCAGCACATTCCTTCCAGGTAGCAAGAGCCTTTAACGGGGGAGGGGGGGGCGCTCCCTGCCCAGCGGGAGTGTCCAACACAGCCTCTTAAGAGTGGGAACTCTGCTATCAAGTTTCCAGAGGTGTGATGCCCTGGGGGGACAGAGATAGCACAGAAGCGTCCTTTATTCTCTGAGGGCTGCCTGGGATTTGGTCCAGCTCAGCCTCTGACTTGCTGTGTGGCTGGCTGTCGGCTTATACCTCTGATCCCATTCCAATATGTGTGGCTTTCCCCCACACCAAGCAGTACTCTACACGAGCTGGGTTTCCTATAATTCAATTCATTTCTGACACTATCTACTGGTGATAGCATCAGAATCCACAGGGTAAGGGCTTTGTCCTACCAGACTCCCCCCTACACCCCCCTTTAGATGCCAGTTGAAAATGCAGATTATACTACCTAGGCTTCCGACCAGCTATAAATCAGAGGTTACCATGGCCCCCTCCTTGGGTTCGATTAATTTGCTGGAGTGACGCACGGAACTTGGGAAACCCATTTACTCACTATATTACCATTTTATTATAAAAGGATATAACTCAAAACCAGCCAGATGGAAGAGATGCATAGGGCCAAGTATGGGTAAGGGCGAGGAGCTTCCATGCTCTCTTCCGGCACGCCACATGGAATCTCCATGTGTTCACCAACCCAGAAGCCCTCTGAACCCATCCTTTTGGGTTTTATGGAGGCTTCATTACATAGGCATGACTGATCAACTCATTGGCTATTGGCTATTGATTCAACCTCCAGCTTCTCTTCCCTCCCTAGAGGTCAGGCGCGTGGGACTCAAAGTTCCAACCCTCTAATCTCATAGTTCCTTCTCCTGGCAACTAGCTCCATTCCTCCGTGGGTCCAAAAGTCACCTCATTAACATAATGGAAGACACCTTTATTGCTCTGATCAGCTGTGACATTCCGAGTTTTAGGAGCTCTGTGCCAGGAACAGGGATGAAGATTAAATAATATATATTTCTTATTATAAATCATGATGTCACACAGCTGTTGCCATGGTAACGCTGTGTAAACTCCACCTGAAGTATAGTCGCTTACATCAGTGGGCAGTTATTTTTCTTGTTCATGGGTCTGTGGACTGTCTGGGGTAGCCTGTCCCGGTGGTGAATAGGATCGGCTTGGCTCCAGGCTTTGGCTGGGGTTTGGGTCTGCTCCACATGTCTCTCATCCTCTGTAGATTGGTGGCTCCTGAAGACATGTTCAGCTAATTGGAAATGGCACAAGAGGGTTCACAGAAAAGCAGATGCTTCCTAAGGACTTGGTTCAGAATTGGCAACTATCACATTCTCTTGGCCAGAGCAAGTTACGTGGCAGAGCTCTACATCTGTAGGGGGAGGAATACACTCTGCCTCAAGGGGGAGAGCTGTGATTATTTGCTGAAAAGACTCCAGAGACTTTGGGCAATTCACTCCCCATCTTTAGACCCATGGATTCCTTCTGTCCAATTGTGTGATTGGGAGCTTCCCCATCCCCATCTCTATGATTCTCTGACTCCGAGACAGTGGGGTTTCATTACATTTCCTCAATCCGGAGGAGTCATAAAGCCCAGTACTGAGCTGGGCTTGGGGTGGGGTGGGGCTAAGAGCCAGACTCCTGTTCCTTTAAACTGTGGGGCCCCTCCCACCCCTGGTGCCACATCCCTCCCTCCCCAGGCTCACAGTCTTATCCTGAGTCTTTGGCGCTGAGGCACCCACCCCTCAGTCCTATCTGCTCCTGCTCCCTAAAACCCTCCCGCTCACAGCCACATTCACTCCTTGAATCTGTGCCCGGTACAGCCTTCCCAGCTCCAAATCTCTTTCATCTTTGATGTGACTCCTCCTTCTCCCTCAAAGCCCAGAAAAATTCCAGCCCTACCTGACCCAAATCCCAGGATCTCCCCAGCACAAGCCCCAATACCAGCTGTCTTCCTTTTAGACTCCACACATTAAAACCCAGCCCACCGAGTCTGAATAACCAGGGGTGGAGAGTGGGGGTGGGGAGGGTTGGCTTCCCCCTCCCACCAGCAGGCGAGGCACCTGAGTGTGGATCCCTCATCTGAGTGACTGGAAGCCCGGGTCCCTGGCAGATGTCATCAGGCTTTGGTTGCATTGAAATTGCTCTTCCACAGTCAGCTCTCTCCTTTCATTGCGGGGCCACGGCTCTCTCTCTCTAATGCCTCCTTTTGTGTTGCTGCAAATTGTTTTCAGTTCCAGAAAAGTAGGTCTCTGGCTTTGCATAAAGTCCACACTCTCTGGCCCTGGAGGACAGCTTTCCACCTGCTTTCCCTCCCTCCCAACCAGGCACCAAGTCCGGCCCGTCTGAGCCACAAAGGAAGGTGGAATGGCACCTAGGAGGGGACTGAAAGGTCTCTTTTTATGGTCATAAATAACATTGCCCATGAAGATCATATGCCAGTGCAGTGGGCTCACTCCCTAGGTGCACTGAGAAACATGCACCCCATGTTCACCCAGGAAGGAACCATGTGATCCTCATGGCAATGACACTGATGGGAACTGTGATCAGGGAGCTCTTCCTGAGGGCTGGGTGCTGAGCTGGGCTCTTTCCAGGCACTCTCTCTCAGTCCTCACTGGAACTTGATAAAGTGGGCACTATTACTGTCCCCATTCCTCAGATGAAGACACTGAGGCTTAGAGAAGAAATTTGTCAAGGTCATGCCACTAGTTAGCAGTGGGGCAGGGAATGACCCCAGGCTGTCCAAATATGGGTGCTTCTAACTTCCTCACACCCATGTGTACAGTGCTGAACCAGCCCCCAAGGGTCCCCACATGCCCTCATACCCGAGAGCCTCCAAACTTGTACCATAAAAATACTCATTGTTTCGCTGATGGGCAGCATTCCTGTGCTCAGGGAGATGAAAGGCCTCCTGTGCTCGGGGAGGTTAGTGCCCCTGTGTGCACTGGTGATGGCGTCCCTGTGAACACAACAGATGCTGCTGCCTTATTCTGGGTCCAGACTGGCCTGACTGCCTGTTATTGGGCTCAGTAATGAACTAATTCACTTGCAGGTGGACCCATAAATAGCTGCCAGGAGTACCAGACTCCAAGCCCCAAGGGGTATTCATGAACTGCTGATGAATGAACATATTCTCCAGTGCCCCTCACCCCCAAAGATCACCTGTGAATGAGTCCCAGAGAGGTCCCCAAACCCCTACTCCTCCCTTCTTCCCCTTAATCTCATTTGCCCATTTACAAGCCCCTCACGACCACAGCCTCGCCCAGTGACAGACGAAGATAATTAACTGCAATCGTTCTGGCTTAATCAGCTCCAGTGTAGGGAAGGCAGTGGTGATGGAAGGAGCCGGGTATCCGGGATGTGAATTATGTGTTCCCAGCACTTCATCACCCTCTGTTACTGTGTTATCTTTATTCATTCTGGCAAATTAAATTAGCATTGTCTTTCCAATCTTGTTCTCCAGAAGGGATTCAACAACAGCAGCAAAGAGAGAACTGGCCGTAATGGGGGTGTTTGAGCAATTGTGAGCACTCTCTCTCTCTTTTTTTTTTTTTTTTTTTTTTTAAGATTTTATTGGGGAATTGGTGGAGGGGAACAGCGTTGGGAAATCGGGGAAGGGGAACAGACAAGTTGCTGTCTTTTAGTTCTTCAGTTTTTAGTTGCGGAGGATGTTGCTTCACTGTTGGTATCATTGCACTCTTCCCGGATGAGGCAGATCGGTCGCTGGCCTCTGGATGTCGCTCACCGCGGCTATTGGCAGCTCACTCTAGGCTGCCAGCCGCTCACGCTGGCTGCGGGCCACTCACTGTAGCCTATGGCAGCCCACTGCAGCAGGGGCTGCAGCCTACACCATCACCGGGGCTCGCACAGCCCAGCTCCAGGTGGAGCTGTTGTTAGCTGTAGAGGGCAGTGTCACTGGCCCTCATGTGGGATCCGAACCGGGGCTGCTGGCATCCCAAAACCAGCGCTTAACCAATGCGCCACTCGGCCGGCCCAGCACTCTCTCTCTTAAGGATCCACTGCCCTGGAAAATACCAGGCAGCCAGATCTACTGGGGATGAAGCGTGGGGCAGCCGGGGTCAGACATTTGGCTATTCCTTATATTAGACATGGATGGGGATCAGCAGTCCCAAGTCTCTGTGCCTGTATTACCCCATCAGTAAAATGGGCCCAATCTACGTTTTGGTATGGGAAGCACATGCCTGGGTTCTGGAATTCTGAGTGATGGCTGGCATCAACCTTGACAGAGGGCTGCCTGGCATTCCATCTGGCAGCATGAAGGATGTAGAGAGCAAGCTGGTAGGAAGTATTTTAAGATTCCAACCCAGGATGCTCTCTGAGACAACTCCTAGCCCTGTGATTAGAGGACCCTGCACTTCAGGGGTTGCCAAGCCTGTTCTGCCGATTTACCTGTCAACTTGTTAAAAATACAGATTCCTAGACTTTGGAATAGAACTCTCTAAGACTGTAGCCTAGGGTCTGCATCTCCACAAAGCTTTTGGGATACTATCTGATAAAGGTGGTCTATAAATCAGAGTTTGGGACTCACTGCTTTAACCCCAATGTTCCTAACTTTTTTTGGGGGGAGGACGGGGAGTCCCAGACATAACACGTACTCATCAATATCCCATTCTCTTTTTTTTCTGGGTGCATGGAAGTCTTCCCAGCTTCTTTTGCAATGAGGTGTCCCATGTGACCAGTTATGGCTAATGACTAGTGAATAGATGAGACATGTGTCGCTTTTGGGCTGCAGCAATGTAAACCCCCTGCAAGTTGTTCCAGCTCTCTCCTTTTCTGTGTTGGAGATAATGAAGGCAGCATCATGAGATGATTGAGACATAAGCTCTGCCTGGATCTCTGGGTCAACACATGGAGGACTGAAGCCTAGGAGAGTCATCTGGGCCACAGTGGAGTTGGTGAGAGATAAAGGGATAGAGATCAGCACTTAGCCATGAGACTTGGGGCTGTTTGTTACTAAGCATAATTCTCACCTGTCCTGATGAATACAGACCCATTTGAGAATCTGGTAAAAAATGATGGATCTCCTCCCTAGGGAAATATGCACTTGTAAATAATCATGAAGTTTGGGCTACTTTCCTGAGATCCCCTTTTCTCCCTCAGTTCTAAGAATTATTGGCTCAAATCATTGCCAATTTCATACGCTGTGACCTGACTTGTGACAATGGTGGTATTCCCTTCCTACCACTGCTCCTTTCCCGATCCCCTCTCCTGACGATATTTGGGAACTCTAAGTTATATCTTACTCGTGCAGAACAATCCAGCTCTCTGTTCCTATTGCACTTGTGTAGGTCCAAACCCACCCCAGCAGCTAGGAAAATGAAGGGCCTTTTTTTTTGCTTGTTTCGTTTTTTTAAAAATCATACTCCCTGTCCTTTGAAGGTGTAAGAAAATATAATTAGAGATAATTAGGAATTGTATGTGTATGTATTTGTACTACTAAGTTTGATCAAATATCAGGGGACTTTGGTCTTCCTGAATCTCATCCTCTCATTCATTTACCACAGATTTAGAACCTCAGCTCTCACCTAAGGCCAGACAACTCCCAGGGGCTCATGGGAAATTCTCCAGGGCTTCACATCTGTCCGATGCAGGCCATTGAGAATATTTCATGGTCAGAAGTTGAGCCTCACCTTTGAACCCCCCAGGCCTGATGGGATCCCCTCACCCCACCCCAGTGGCCTTTACAGCTAAAGCTTAGGCTTTTAGGGTGGTCCTCCCCATGCTTCTGTAGCAGACATTGACCCTTGCAATCAGAAACTGCCACTTACTCTCCTACCTGAAGCCAGGTTTTTGGGATTTCAGCTGTTAGGAAAAACACCAAACTCCTGAAGACCTAAGATTCCTTCAGCTCGAGTCTCTGCTTTTGCCTGCAAGGGGGTTGACCTGAAGCTTGGCCAAGGAGAGCATCCCCAAGGTTCCCCGGCCTGGATTCAGATGCCAGGTCTGTCACCTGTCAGCTGGGTGAGCTTATATCGTCACTTAACATCTGTAGGCTTCATTTCTCCATCGATGAAATGTGAGTACTGTAGTAGGTGGTCCCTCCTCTGCCACACACATGTCCTGCACTCAAGCCAAATTGGGTGGGTCTCTACTCTGGGGACAATCCTTGCCTCTCAGATTTTGCTCATGGCATTCCCTCTGCCAAGGTTGCCCTCCCCTACCCCCCACCATCACCCATCTCCATCTCTCACTTTTTTTTTTTTTAAAGATTTTATTGGGGAATTGGGGGAGAGGAACAGACAAGTTACTGTCCTTTCGTTCTTTTTGTTCTTCAGTCTAGTTGTGGAGGATGGTGCTTCACTGGTCCATATTGGTATTATCACTGTACTCTTCCCAAGTGCAGCAGTCGCTTGCCGGCCATTGGATGGCTGCTCATGGCTGCTCACAGCAGCTCACAAAAGCTTACGCTCTCTGCAGGCCAGCCCCACTGCAGCCTCCGTAGTGGCTGGCAACTCATGGCAGCCCAGCTCCAGGTTGAGTTGTTGTTCACCATCTTAGCTGCAGAGGGCAGTGTCACGGGCCCTCATGTGGGATCCGAACTGGGGCCCTGCTGCTCAGAGCTGGCATCCCAAGCCAACTCCTAACCAACACGTCACCCGGCTGGCCCATCTTTCACTTTTATTTATTTTTTATTTTTTTTGAGGGCAGTGTCACTGGCTTTCATATGTGGGACTGAACCGGGGCCGCTGGCTTCCCAAGCCAGCGCTTAACCACCGCGTCACTCGGCCGGCCCCTATCTCTCACGTTTAAATACTCTCTGTACTCCAAGGCCTGGTTCAAATGCCACTGAAGTGTTCCCTTACCCAACTAAAATGACTTTTCTCTTCCCAGGACCCCAAACTCTTGTTGGCAATGCCTCATTTTTTGCCTATTTTCCAGATCTTCCCAATGAGAGAAATCCAGTGCTTATTGAGCACCTACTACATGCCAGATTTTTGAGTAAGGTGCTTCACTAGCATCTACTTTTTTTTTTAAAACATGTTTCTTTTTTTCTTTTTTTTTAATTAATGATTTTAATTAATTTTTTTTTTTGAGGGTAGTGTCACTGGCCCTCATATGTGGGATCCGAACCAGGGTTGCTGGCATCCCAAGCCAGCTCTTAACCACCGTGCCACTTGGCCGGCCTACTAGCATCTACTTTTGATGTTCTCGTCAACCTAAGAGGTAGGCACGATTGTCCCCATTTCACAGAGTGGACGCTGAGGTTTAGAGAGGTCACGCATCAACCACAGTCACACAGCCAGTCAGGGGCATTTGAGCAGGGACCTCCTGCCTCCCACGTGGGGCTCTTTGGGCAGGGGCTGTGTCTTGCCCATGGTGGGCACCTGGCAGAGGCTTGTTGAGGGAATGTAGGCCGTGCCCACCTCCAGTCCCTGCAGCTCACAATCAGCGGAGAGAACCAAGCGGCTCTGAGGCCTGGGCTTGGTGAGCAAATGTTGGGCAGGTCTCTATCCTTCCATCAGGGCTTCTGGTTCAAGGTGAAGAGGGGAGAAGAAACCCTTGCTCAGTGCTGGTAGATTCCCATATGCATCTTTCCCTCATTTCTGTTAAGGGCATATGGGTGGAAGGCAGAATGTATCTGGGCGCTGGAACTGGGAGAATTAACTTCTCCACTTGGGGCTCTTGTGAGCCAAGTCAGGAGGTGCTGGAGGAAAGAAGGGTGCAAACGGGGGAGAAGAGGGATGTGAGCTCCAGGCATCTGATGCTGGGAGCTGCCAGCTTCTGCCTCCCTCCAGCTCCCTTATCTCTTCTGTCTCACTATGGCCTTCTCTGTCTCCCCCATCTGGTTCCTGTATCCCTCTCCTTGTATCTATTGTAACTTGTCTCTGTGTTTCCATATAGCTGTGTCTGTCCATCTCTGCCTGTGTGTGTGCCTCCAAGTCTCCTTTTCTCTCTCTCTGAGTCTCTGTCTCTGAATTTCACATCTGCTCACAATGGTGCTTCACTTTGTGTGTGTGTGTGTGTGTGTGTGTGTGTGTCTTTAATTGTCTTTGTGTACTGTATATGTATGTTTGTATCTTTCAATATGCTTCTGTATTTTTCTGTCTTTATTGTCCTGTGGGTATTTCTTATTCTTTGTTTTCCTTCCTTGTGTAAATCTGCTTTTTCCTCCCCTTTCTCTTTATATCTATTATTTAATCTCCACGTACCTCATTTCTCACTTTGTGTGTGTGTTTCTTTCCTTCCGTGTGAATAGGAATGTGTCCGTGTTTAAGGCTATCTCAATATAGCTGTCTCTATTTCTCAATGGATCAATTAATTTCTCTTTCTCTCTCTCTTACTTGCTTACCCCTTTCACCCCGTATTTACTGCTGATACCAACATGAGGATCTGGGAGACTCAGACCTGAGGGCCTCAAGTTCCGAGGAAGGGTAAGTTAGTTTTGGGACAGGCAGGCAGCTCTCAGCTGATCTTCAAGGAAGGAACATGTTCCAAATCCTGGGTACCTTGAGTCACCTTGCCCAGATGTAGTGGGAAAAACACTGGACCCTGAGCCAGATTATCAAAGCACAAATACTGCCTCTTCCACTTCCTGTGTGACCTTGGGCAAGTCACTCAACCTCTCTGATCTTCAATTTTCTCATTAGTAAAATAAGACTGTTGTAAAGATTAAAGAGTTAATAGTAGAATGGAAGCCCAGTGCACAGCATGGGGGACATAACAAACAGAGGCTGAGTCAAGGCTCATAGGCTGCCCTGGTGTGACCAGGGAGACCCACAGGTGGATGATGGAAGGAGGAGCTGCTGGAGGTCATAAAGGAACTGCGGAAGCTTCCTGGAGGTGGTGCAGGCAAGTTGTGGGGACATCAGACAGCTGGTACTGTGGAGGGAGGGCAGCAGGAGGTTGATGCCAGCGTCTCCCTCCCTGCTCCAGCTTTGGGCCTCTCCCTCCCTCACACCCTGGTACTCCCAATCCCCCTCCCCTGGAAAGGATATCCCCACAGGCTCCATGGAGGTAGAGAGCTGAGGACCAGGCTTTAGGGCTGGCAGAGCGACCAAGACCCTTAGTCCAACTCATCGTCAGGAAGGATTGGGTTTGTGCTGGGAAGCAGGGCGGGGTCACCATCCTGTCTCCGCCCAGCATATGGGACAGGACTGATGGCACCACTTTTTAAACAGACACACTCACCCACTTCACAAGTATTTACTGAGCCCTGATCTGGGCTGGACTGATGATGCAACAGGGGAGCTCAGACTGGAAGGGGAGACAGAGGTGATTCAAACACCCACAAAACACGTGGGTGACAGCACACTGTCATGGAGGATTACCAGTGGGATGAACACACTAACCTCACCTGGAAGTCCAGGCGGACTCCCCTGAGGAGGTGATGTTGGAACTGAAAACATGAAGGATGTGCAGGAGCTCAGTTCTGCTTGGGTGGGGAGGGTAATTAATTCTGTCTAGCTATTCATTGTTGCATAAGAAACTATCACAAAATTTAGTAGCTTAAAACAACCGTTTTGTGGGTCAGGAATTTGGGAATTTGGCTCAGCTTGGGGGCCACTTGGTGTCAGTGAGGGCCAAGGCTGGGGCTGGAAGACCCCTTGTGAGATGGCCTCGTCACTCAATTACCTGGCCTCCTGGAGCTCTGGCTCTCTCTCCACACGCTGTCTTCTCCTCCAGAACCTCTCCACATGCCTTAGGCTGCCTCATCTTTGACCTGCTCATCTGTAAAACGGGGGCAGCAGCACCTGCCTGGCTGGGGTTGCTGGGAGGATCCAGTGGGATAATAACTGTGTGCAGTGCTTTGCTCATCACCCTACACGTAACAAGCATGAGGTCATGGGATTATTACCCAGCCAACCCACCAAATGCCCCCCCACAGAGACAGTGGGACCAGGAAACCCCTTAGCAGTAGTGCCTCAGGAGAGTTCAGTGGGAAAAGGGTAGGTACCATATTCATTGGGCCTTGATTGATGCCAGGTACTGGGGGTGGGGAGGGAACTCTGACACTGTCATTTCACGACAGCCCTGTGAAAAGGGTGTTACCATCTGTGTTTCACAGATAAAGAGTCAAAGGTTCAGGGAGGATCACATAGTGTGGAGGGGAGTCTGAGTCTTGGATTCATCACCACAGGGCTCTCTCCACTGATGACATTCTCAGGGCTGCCGGGGAATGACATCTGACATTGATGGGGCTCTGACTCTGCTGAATGATCTGCCATGCCTGCCCCCTGGGTCACTGGCCCCTTACAACCCACCTCTGGTGAGCACTGTTATCACCACATTTACGGATGAGGACACTGAGGTTAGAGGTTATGTGGCTTGCCCAGGGCATGGCTGCTCAGGGTCAGAGCCAACACTTGAACTTGGGTTTCTGACTCCAGAGTCTTCACACCCCTCTAGGCCTTCAGCCAGCAGCTCCTCCCTCCCATCAGTGGGGACTCCAGTGAGTCCCTGAGACAGGACTTGAACCTGGGCCTGTCTGACCCTGAGCTGAACACTTAACCCCAGTGACTTCCTCCCCAGGGAGCAAGCCCAGGGCCGGGCCTGGCAGGTCCTGAGCCTGAGCCCAAGGAGGGGCCCTTGTCTGGCCATCAGGGTCTTTCTCTGGGCCAGGCCATCCAGTCCCTTCTCTCTTGGCCTCCTGTCCACTGCCCCAGTAGAGACCTGGACACAGGCTGAGCTCTGAGGTCAGAGGCCTGTGTGAGCCTGGATGAGTCACTGAGTCCCCACATAGGGCCAGGAATACTCTCCCCATGGGGCTGCCAGAATGTGACTGTGTGTGCCTCACGAGCTCCTCTGTCAGGTGGGTGTGAGGATGATTCCCTACTACATGTGGGGATCCTAGCCAGAGCCTGGCACCCAGTAAGAAGAATGGGTGAATGGATGAATGAATGAACGAATAAATGAATAAACGAGCTACAATGTCTACCTTCAGTAACAAATGAGTGACGATCATTCCTTCAAATATTTAAAGAGCTGTCATGGGAAAAAGGTGTTTGGCCTGTGTGGTCCCCACGAGTTAGGACAGAATAGTAGGGCCACAGGGGCAGCTTTCAGTGTAGTCTAAGGAAAGCCTTTCTAATAGTCAGGGCTGTCTTGGGTGGTGGGTAACTTGTAGGAGTGAGTGCCCTATCTCGGGAGGTATGTAAGCAGAGACCCGGTAGTGAGGCCTGATGGCAGTGCCCTAGGAGGTATTTCAGTACTGGACTTGGCAATCTAGAGTCCTGGTGTCCGGAGGGGCCATGGCCTACTTCCTGGGATGATGCAGAGCATCTGTGGGGGGTGTCCATGTTCCCCTGACCTGGTGGGGATAGGACACAGGAGAACATCTTTCTGGAGGCTGTAAAGAGCTGAAGGGGCAGCTCCATTGGCCTGTGGACATTCGGCCTCCCAAGGCTGAGGTCAGGGTGGGGCTGGGACAAGGAGCGTTAGCCCCTCTGGGGTGGGGGGGAAATAGGGAGGGGAAGCAGAGGGGCCTAAGAGGAGACGGTCTCTTCCAGGGACCCAGCCTGGGCTAGGTCAGAGAAGTCCTGGGTGTGAGTCCTGACTAGCCCTGGACCACTCTGGCTGTTGCTCTCGAGCTCATCGCTGCTGCTCCCTGAATCTGAGCTGCCCTGTCTGTCAAAGGAGAATTGGACTCAGTGTCTCCCAGTATTCAGGAGGACCAACTGCTGCTGTGTGTCCTTCGGCTTGTTGCTTAACCTTTCTGAGCCTTTGCGTCTTTGTTTAGGAAGGTGAGATCATGGCAATGGCCCCCCACAATCACAGGCAGCATTCTGGGAACCAAGTCATATCTGCAAATGGGATATCTTCCATTCATTCAATAAATCTTTGTTATGCACCTAAATGCTTTGACAAGTCTGAACTATCATCCCCATTCCAGCTATTTTGTGTGTTTATATATGTTGAGGTGACTTTACTTTGCCTCCCTGCGCACTGAGTCTGTGACTTCTGCTGCCTCTGCACAGCTGAGGGCTGTTCCTCCCTCCCTATGACCCGCAGGATTTGGGGGACAGGATTTGTTCCTCCCTCTCTATGACCCGCAGGATTTGGGGGACAGGATTTCTTCTCTGAGAGCAGACATAGCCTCCTGGGAGCAGCAGCCTTAGTGCTGCTGTTCAGGGACCTACAGACCTGAGCTCTCATGAAATTCTTCACTCTAATCTCTGTATTTCAAAAGGCCTCAGGAAAATCATGTTTCATGAATGAAACATCACAATGTTTACAAGAAATAAACAACTGAAAGCAATCCTGGTTTCCTGGATGAGATGATGGAGGCATCAGATGGACCCTGATTCCTCTGGATGCTTCCCTCTGGCCCGTTTGCACACAACCCAGAGTCCAGCCAATAAACGTTTCCCTGAGCTGGGGAATCCAAGAGCCAGGATGACTGAACGCCTACTGTGAGATGGCTCACTGAACCTCAGGGGCACCACCCCATTTACAGAAGAGAAGTGGGGGTGGGGGTGAGGACCAGCAGAAAGGGGAGTAGGGAGGAAGAAGGGATTCACAGTTAATTTTCCTTTTTTGTCTATCATTCTTTGTCTCTGTATGTATTTTTCTGTCATTCTCTCCGCCTGTGTCACACACACACACACACACACACACACACACACACACACACACACACACCCTGTACACGCTTTCCCATGGTTCTGGCTCTGGCTTCTCTCCTGGCTCCTTACCACTGCCTGGGACCCCAGCCAGGCTCTGGGCAGCAGCTCGGCGCTGGCCTGCCTCCAGGTGTCTGTTTCGCTCTGGCCCAGGCACCGAAGAAAGCAGGAGCCCCTGAGGGTGGGGGAGCAGCGGGCAGAAAGCCAGAACCCAGCAGGAAGCCCCTGACCTGACCCTGGAGGGGAGGTTTGGTTTTCAAAGCTTCGGCATGGTGAATGTTTTACTTTTAAATGTTTTCTTGTTCCTTTTCACTGGCTGGTACTTCCCTCCCTTCCCAGGTCACGAAAGGACATTCCATCAAGAGAAAGAAAAAACACATTCCATCAAGAGATAATGAAAAGACATTCCATCAAGAGCAAAGACAAAAGATATTCTATCAAGAGCAAAGAGGTGATGGAATGGTTGTAAGTGTCAAGCCCTACCCTTGTGATCACATTTAATCCTCCCCACTGCCAATGACATCGGTCATTGCTTCCATTAACCATCAAGAGAACCAAGGCTCAAAGGTGGGGCATGAATTGTTTGAGGCCACAAGTTCATTCCACTAGAAAGTGACCCAAACTTGCCTGACCCTTATCCCTTCCTCTCTCCCCTCTATCATGGCAGCTCTGAAATCAACTGTGTTTTTTAAGGACAGTGATAATCTGTGAAGCAAGCTGGGGAGGTCCTGGGGGACTGGCCAAGTCCAGGGAAGGAAGCCAGTCCCTGTCACTTCCTGAAGGTGGTGGTGACCAGCACTGGGGTCAATGGCTCTCCTGAGAATGAGAGACAAGATAAAGAGTTGACCTCTAACTTCCCTGGGTTCAACCAGAGATGCCTCCAGCCTCCTGGAGGGTGATCAAATTCCGGAAGCTTCTCTTGCCCTGAAAGCCCTAGCCACTCCCTTTACCAAGAGCAGAAAATCTCTGAACTTTTCAATGACTTTTGACTTTTCTTCTCAAGGTCACAGAGTCTTCAAGCGGCTCCTGGTCCAGCCCCACTTGATGTAGAACCCGCTTTTACCTGTGTAGATGAGCCCAGCACCCACCAGGCTCCCTAGTATCAGGGGCTCCACTGAATGTAATAGACCACGTTTTGCTTATCCATTCAGTCCCTCGATGGACACTTGGGTTGCTTCCATGTTTTAGCTATTGTGAGCAATGCTGCTATGAACCTAGGTGTGCAGGTATCTCTTCCAGACCCTGCTTTCAATTCTTTTGTGGCGGCACTTTTGAAGCACAGGTTGCAGGATGACAACTATGGGAAGAAGTAGTTAGAGCTGATTTTCAGCTTTTACATATCCAAGGTTAGGGCTTGGGGCAGGAGAGGACATTGCCATCTGGAAGGACAGTCACAGTTCTCTGGATCTGACTGAGATGCACTGAAATATTTCCACTGGCATCTGGAGACTAGGAATGAGGAAGGTGCCATATAGGGTCCCCAGGGATAAGGGAAGGAGGCAGAAGGGCATGGAGGAGAAGCAGCAGGGGTGAGGTGGCAGGTGGCTGCCTGTATCTTTCTTCCATTAAATGGACCAGTCTGTGGCAGATCCCAGAAGCCGGAACACTGGAAAGAATGTTGGTCCAGTATATCTCTCATTTTATGCGAGGCCCTCCGATATGTGGGTTTTTTCCGCACCACCAAGTGATTAACTCAATTTGGACACTATGTACCACCTAGAGATAGTGTCAGATTGCACAGGTTAAGGACTCAGTCCTACAAGACCAAAAGCCACTTCAGATGTCAATATCAAGCTCAGGTTGTTACCTGTGTTTCTGGCTGACCAGAGGTTCCCAGACCTGCTCCCTTGGGTGTGATTAATTGGCTAGAGCAGCTCACCGAAGCCAGAAAAATACCAGACTATATAAGTGGATAACACAGGAACAGCTAGCTGGAAGAGATGCACAGAGCAAGGTGTAGGAAAGGTTGTAAAGCTATCTTGTCTGCTCTGTGTGTGACACTCTCCCTGATTCTCCACATGTTTACAAAACTAGAAGCTGCCCGAACTTCATCCTTTTTGGTTTTTGTGGAGGCTTCGTTACATAGGTATGATTGATTAAATCATTGGCCATTGGCAATTGAACTGAATTTCCCATGCTTCTTCCTTCCTTGGGGGTCAGGGCCTGGGGTGGGACTGAAAGTTCCAGCTCTCTAATCTCATGGTTTGTTCTCCTGGCAACCAGACCCATCCATAAGTTAACCTAGGGGCTTTCCAAAAGTCATCACATTAATATAACAAAAGATACCACCCAACACTTAGGAAATTCCCAAGGTTTTAGGAGTTCTGTGCCAGAAGCAATAGAGGAAAACCAAATATATATTTTCTTTCTTTCTTTCTTTCTTTCTTTCTTTCTTTCTTTCTTTCTTTCTTTCTTTCTTTCTTTCTTTCTTTCTCTCTCTCTCTCTCTCTCTCTCTCTCTCTCTCTCTCTCTCTCTCTCTCTCTCTCTTTCTTTCTTTCTTTCTGGTGTACAAAATAACATGGTGATTAGACATTTATATACCTCACAAAGTAATAACCCCAATAAGTCTATTATGTATCTGACACTGTACATAATTATTAGAATACTATTGACTATATTCCCTATGCTATACTATATATCCCCATAGCTATTTTTTAAAAATTATAGTTGACATTCAATACTGTGTGTGGGCCAGGCTGGTTGACCAGGTGTTGGCAGTGCTCCCAGCAATGCCCCCGAGTTGGGTAGGATGGGGTTCCAGGAAGTCACGGGATGCAGCCAGTGGTTTCTACAAAGTTAATGCAGATTCATTCCTTGCACCAGTGCTGAGCCTGTGGCCACTTTACAAAATGCTGAGAACACCACCGCCAGCCACCATTCTCCGCAGGCCCTCAGATCTCTGAGAGCCACCCAAGAAGGAACTGCAGCACAAACTTGGTCTGATCACCCACCACTGATAGTTTTCCAGGTCACCACTGGCCTTTGACTATTGTACAAGCCTCCTTCAGCTTGCAGGGTGGGGCTGACCACCCAGGAGCTGAGAGTGCCCTCAGGGATGCCTCACTAGCTGGGCAGCGTGGAGTCCAAGGGAGTTACCAAGGTGGTGCATGCACACACGGATTTTACAAGACCAATGGGGTCTCATATTTGGCCCTTTGGGGGTGGGTTCAACACAGGAAAGATGGCACCCTCCTGTAGGTTACACATGAGGCAGGCTCCACACAAGAATAATGGTAACTGTCCCTCTAGCCCTCGCCCTGAAGTCACACTTCTCAGACTTTCCCTGTATGGTTCTGGTGCTTCTCAAGTTGCCGCCCCTCTGCTAGAGCCCAGAGTGAGTACTTGCAAGTGAGTGAGTCTGTGCGTGGGCCCTTTAGGAAGATATCTGGGTTTCCAGCTGCTTTCTATCTCACCCAGGCAGACAGAATCCTTGCTGATTTTCACTGCCAGCTGTTGTGGGGATTCCTGTTTCTGGCACAGGACTCCTGAGTTGCAGAGGGGACTGGGACCCCTCACTCTTCAGGAGAGACCTCTGCTACTGAGGTGTCTCTCTTGGTGCTCAATCACTACCTATGGGTTTGAGGTAAGCCTGTTTCGAGTTTCTTCCCCTACTACCAGTCTTGATGTAGCCTCTTTATATCCTTAGTTGTAGGGGTTCTGTTCAGCTAGTCTTCAGGTATTTCTTGAGGTTGATTTTTCTGTAACTTAGTCATTAATTTTAATGGGATCATGGGACACAGCAAACAGCTTTTATCTATTTTGCCATCTTTGACCTTCTCCAAATATATATTTCTTACAAAGGGAGGAAGACCTTTGTCCAAGGTCACACAGCAAATTGCTGTCCAGGCTGGGCTGGAACCCTAGGTTTCCTGACTCCCTGTCCAGTGCTTTTGCCTTTTAGAGAGTCAGGGAGAGGAGAAAGGAAGTTGTGTGGGGCAGGGAGAGGCCATCAGCCAAGAGGTCTGTGGGTGGAGCTTTCTTCTGAGCTGGGCCTCCTTAGCTCTCATCACAGCTGGGTGGGTGAGTCACCCGTGAGTGACAGTGAGGAGGCTGAGGTCCAGAGGGGGCCTGGCTGGCCTCAGGTGGCACAGGAGTTAAGCCACAGTGCAGGGACTTAAGTCAAGGGCTCTTGTTTCCAAACCCAGCCAGCATCCTGAGCTGACCCTTTCATTTAAAAATCTCACCTCGAGCTTTGGAGCAAAAGCTGATTTTATTATAGCTTTTGTCTTACACAAACCATGCCCACACACGCAGCATCTTATAATTATTCTCATACCTCTCTTTGTCTCCAGGGCCTCAAGTCTCTTCCAGGTTCTACAGCCTCTCCTCCTACTGCCAAGATCCTCGTGCTGGGCCGCAGTGTGGCACAAAGTGCCCACGCTATTTATTTCCTAATAAAAATGACAGCCTGGGTGGCCCTGGGGATATTAAAATAGAGATTTACTACAAGATGATTAACCATAAAACCACAGGTTAAATTAATATTAGACAAGGAGGAGGAAGAGGGAAAGGAAATGTTAGCTGAGTGGGTTCATATTCGCACAGGTGAGCAGACCTACTGCTGTCTCCAGGCTTCTGCCCAAAGAGGGCTGAGAGGGGGGCCTGGGCCTGATTCTGACCCTTTTTGCTGTGTGACACCAGGGATGTCTCTTCCACTTTTTGGACCTCAGTTTCCCCATTTATCTAATGCAGAGACTGGATTAGGGGCTTCTTGCTTGGTATAAGTGAAAAGAACAAGGTCTTTGACACCAGATGAACTGGGGCTTGGAGTCCAGTGTTGTTGTGTCCTAGAGTGGCCTTAGGCAGGTCATTTCTTTAAGGTTCAATAGTTGAATTCCAGTTGCCAAGGGCCATGTTGATTTGCTCCAGGGGAAATAACAAACATGGGAAAACAGCTACAACTGGAGTAACTACCTGATTATGTTTACAATAACCCTCAGCCATACTCCAAAATCCATCTGACTTCTGAACAAGTTAATCAGATTAGTTAACACACTGAGAATCACCCCTGCTGCTTTCAAGTTGTGAAGGTGGCATCAATATTTGCAATCTGCTCCTACCCTCCCCTTACAGGAAAGTATTACCGCCTAGGGTTTACTACCTTCCTATGGAGGCGAAGTTCCATGGGGATAGTAGTAAGAAATGTGATGATGATGATGATAATGATAAGAATAACTGTAATCGTGAACATTTATTGAGAGCTATCTACATTGCAGTATATTATATTTAGGAAAACACCATTTGTTCTAAGCCTTCTACATGTATCGAATTGTTGAATCCTCACAACAACGCTGCGGGTACTATTGTTATCTCCACCTTCTCTATAGGAGGTGGATTTCCCAGCAAGGTGTGGTGGCACCTCAGACAGCAGATTCCTGGCAACTTTGTTTGGCCCCGCAGTGGAGAAAGTGTCTCTGGTGTTGGATGAGTTGGGTGGTGTGGGATGTTAGCGGGGTGGGCTCAACCCAGGAAGATGGCACCTGCTTGCTGGCTGCAGGAGAGGAGGGCCCCACACAGGGAAAATGGTGACTGTCCTCCAGCCTTCTCTCCAAAGCCACAAGCCTCAGTCTGACCCTGTATGCCTCTGAGGCCCCCATGTCACTGTCCCTCCACCAAAGCCCAAGGTGAGCGCCTGCAAGTGAATGAGTCTCTGTTTGGGCCATTTAAGAGGAAGTCTGTGTTTCCTATAGCCTTTCATCCCACCTGGTTGGTTGGAAGCCCCACTGTTTTTCAAAAATCTGGCTCCTCTTCCCAGCACCAGTACTGTGGGCTGGGGAGGCCGATGTGGGGCTGGGAGTCTCTTGCTTCTCCAGGGGGAAACTCTGGAGCCGAGGTATCCCGCCTGGTTCTCAACTGCCACACAGAGGTTTTGGGGCCAGCCCTTTTTGCATCTCTGCTTCTCCTACCAGCCTCGACATGACTTCTTCTTTGTATCCTTAGTTATAAAACTTCTGTTCAGCCAGACTTCAGATGGTTCTCCAGGTTAGTTGTAATTTAATGTGGTCATGCAAGGAAGTAAGCACAGTGTTTGTCTACCCTGCTATCTTGGATCTCCTGCTTTTTCCTTTTTTATTCTGTTGATATAGTAGATTACAATGATTGATTCTCAAATTTCAATCAGTCTTATATCTCTGGAATAAACAAGATTGGTCATGATGTATTACTTTTATTAGATATTCTTGGATTTTATTTGTTAACATTTGTTAAGGATTTTTGCATCTATATTCACAAGGAACTTAATATCTAGATTTCTTTTCATTATATAGATATTATCATGACAATGCTGACCTCATAAAATGTGTTGGGAAGTGTTCCCTCCTCTTCTGTGTTCTGGAAGAGATTGTGAACAATGGTATTATTATGTTCCTTAAATATTGGTAGAATTTGTTAGTGAAACCATCTGTACCTGGAATTTTCTTTTTTGGAAGATTTTTCTAACTACAAATTAAATTTCTTAATTGATAATTTAGGTTATCAATTTCTTCTTGAGTGTGCTTTAGAGGTTTGTATCTTTTAAGGAATTGGTCCATTTCATTGGAGTTGTCAAATTTATGGGCATAAAATTGTTCATGGTGTTTGTTTATTCTCATATTAATGTCTGTGGAGGTAATAGTAAAGCCCCTGCTTTCATTTATGTTGTTCAGATTAGATAATGTCTACTGATCTATCCTCAAGTTAACTGATTCATTACTCTGTTGTATTTATTCCTTTATTAGCCCATCGAGTGAAATTTTAATTTCAGGGTTTGTTTTTTTTTTTCCCAGATCTAAAGTTTCCATTTGGTTATTTACTTATTTACTTATTTATTAAAAAAAAGATTTTAGGGGCCGGCCGAGTGGCTCAGTTGGTTAAGAGTTCGCTCAAGAGTGTGAGCTAAGCTCTGAGCAACAGCGGTTCGATGCCAGCCCAAGCTGAGTTGCCATTGAGCTGCCAACAGGTGGCAGGATGGCTCAGCTAAAAAAAATAATAATAATAAAAATAAATAAATAAATAAATAAATAAATAAAAAGAATTTATTGGGGAATTGGGGGAGGGGAACAGTGTTGGGGAATTGGGGAAGGGGACCAGCCAAGTTGTTGTTCTTCAGTCTTCGTTGTGGAGGGCACCAGTTGCCATCTGGTTTCCCGGCAGCTCTTAACCTCTAAGCTCAAGGTGCTGTGTTCAGTCTTAGTTGCGGGTGGGCATAGCCACCATCCCATGCAGGAGTTGAACCAGCAGCCTTGTTGTTAAGAGCGCATATGCTCTATCCTCTGAGCCATTCAGGTGGCAGCTCAGCTCAAGGTGCCAAGTTTAGTCTTAGTTGCCGGTGGGCATAGCCACCATCCCATGCGGGAGTCGAACCAGCAGCCTTGTTAAGAGCTCATGCTCTATCCACTGAGCTATCTGGGCAGCTGAGCTCAAGATGCTGAGTTCAATCTTTAGTTGTGGGAGGACGTAGCCCACCATCAAACAGGCAATCTTGTTGTTACACCAGCTGAGCCATTCTGCCACCTGTTGGCAGCTCAGCGACAGCTCAGCTAGGACACAGTGTTCACTGGCCCATGTGGGAATTGAACTGGCAGCCCTGTTGCTCAGAGCATGTACTCTAAGCCAACTCTTAACCAACAGAGCCACTCGGCCAGCCCTGGTTATTTTTTCCTCATTTTTTTTTTTACTCTGTTAAAGTATACATAACAAAATTTATTTATCATAACCATTTTTAAACGTACAGTTTGGTGGTATTAAATACCTTCATATGTTGTACAGCCATTATCACCATCTTCATAACTTTGGACATCTTGTAAAACTGTACACTCAGTACATAGTAACTTCTCATTTCTCTCTCCCTCCAGCCCCTGGCAACCACCATTCTATTTTCTGTCTATGATACTGACTACTCTAAGTACCTCCTATAAATGGAATCATACAATATTTGTCTTTGTGACAGGTCTTTTTCACTTCAAATACCGTCCTCAAGGTTCACCCATGTTGTAGCAGGTGTAAGAATTTTCTTCCTTTTTAAGACTGAAAAATACCATTTGGTTCTTTTTATAGCTTCTTTTTCTTTGCTGAGAATTTCTATCTTTCCTCTTGTTTTAAGAGTATTTTCCCTTGTTTCATGGAACACTATCATCATAGCTGCTTTAAAATCTTTGATAATTTCAACATTTCTGCCATCTTGGAGTTGGCGTCCATCAATAGTCTCAAGAGTCTTTTCCCTTGCAAGCTTGTTGATATTTTCCTGATTCTTTGTATCCTGAGCAATTTGGGGTATATCCTTGCCATTTTGAAACTTTGAGTTCTTTCAAAATTTTGGGGGAGAACATTGATTTATTATTATTATTATTATTTTTAAAGCAAGCAGTCAATCCGATAAGGTCTGGGCCACAAATCCTTACCTCTGTTCTGTGGGCTATGGTTTCAACTTCGGTGAAGTTTTCAAAGACCTTGTAGTATTATTAGGATGTTCCTCTTTTGTGTGCCCTCCAGGACACACTACATTGTAAATCAGTTCTCAAAGCTTTTAGTATGTTGTTTTGGGTCAGTTCCATACATGCACAGCTTTGGAGTGTGTCCAGAATTTTATACACAGCTTTTAAAAGTTTTATTGAGATAACATTGGTTAATAATATTATATAATTTTCAGGTGTACAACACGATGATTTAGTATCTGTATATTCTATTGTGTGCTCACCACCAAAAGCCTAGTATCATTCTATTACCATGTATTTGACCCGCTTTACCCAATTTGCCCTCTGCACATCCTGCTTTCAGTCTGTAACCACCATTCTGTTGTCTGTATCTATGAGTTTGTTTTTGTTTTGTTGTTAGTTCATTTGATACATTTTTTTTTGTTTTCTATTTCATATATGAGCAAAATCACATGGTTTTTTGTTCTTTTCTGTCTGACTTATTTCACCCTCAAGATCCATCCATGTTGTTGCAAATGGCAATATTTCATCATTTTTATGGCTGAGTGTGTATGTGTATCTATCTATCTATATCTATATCCATATCTATATATGTCTCATTTTGTCTTTATCCATTCATCCATCAATGAACACAAGTTTTTTATTTTATTTTATTTTATTTTCATATCTTGGCTATTATAAGTAACGCTGCAATGAACATAGGGATACATAAATCTTTTCAAATTAATTTTTGTATTTTTCAGATAAATAATTACAAGAGCAATTGGTAGATCACATGATAGTTCTATTCCTAACATTTTAAGGAAAATCCATGCTGTTTTCCATAGTGGCTATATTAATTTACAATCCCACCAACAGTGTATGAATATTCCCTTTCTCCAAAGCCTCTCCAACACTTATCTCTTGTCTTTTTGATAATAGCCACCCTAACAGGTGTGAGGTGATATCTCTTTGTAGTTTTGATTTGCATTTCCCTAATAATCAGTCATATTGAACATCTTTTTATATACCTGTTGGCCATTTGTATGTCTTCCTTGGAAGAATGTTTATTCAGATCCTTTGTCCATTTTTTAATTAGATGTTTTTGTTGTTGTTGAGTTGTATGAGTTCTCTATATATTTTGGATGTTAACCCCTTATTGGAAGTATCATTTGCAAATATTGTTCCCCATTTGGTTGCTTGCCTTTTTGGGCTTTTTTCATGGTTTCCTTTGCTGTGCAGAAGCTTTTTATTTTGATGTAGTTCCATTTTTTTTTCTTTTATTTCCTTTGGCTTTGAGTCAAATTCACAAAAATACCACTGGGATCAATGTCCACAAGCTTAGTGCCTATGTCTTCTTCTATGAATTTTATTGTTTCAGGTCTTACATTCAAGTCTGTAATCTATTTTGCATAAATTTTAGTGTATGGTATAAGAGGGTGGTCTAGAGTCATTCTTTTGTGTACTGCTGCTCAGTTTTCCCAGCACCATTTATTGAAGAGATGGTCCTTTCTCCATTGTATATTCTTAGCTCCTTTGTCATAAATTAGTTGCCCATTTTGTGTGGGTTTATTTCTGGACTCTCAATTCTGTTCCATTGGTCTGTGTTTTTATGCCAATACCATACTGTCTTGATTACTATAGCTTTGTGTATAGTTTATACAAATATACAAAGAGCTTTATTGGATGGATTTTTCACTATCCCCTTTCCTTGTGCTTTTCTCCCACTCTCTGACTCCCAAGTGCCCCTTACTTCTTAAGATTTCAGTTTGGAACTCCCACTGTCACTTGCATCCACATTCTATTGGCCAAAGCAAGTCATATGGCTAGCTTAAGGTCAATGAGGTGGGAAATCACACAGCCTGCCTGTTCCAGGGCTCAGCAAGGCCACCTGGCAGAGGCAGGAAGGGAGTGAAGGGCTGGGAACAAAAATTCAACCTACCATTGTAACACTGCAGACTCAGAGTCACAGACCACCCAGGTCTCAGGTATCTCCAGTTGGTTGTCCCACATCTTCCAGATTGGTGAAGACTGGTGCTGCCCTGTCCTTTAGTGTGTTGTAAACTGGCTTAAGCCCCATCTCATGCTCTGTGCATGTCTGGGAGACTCCCTAAGAGGTCTGCAAGTTCCCTGGGTCTCCTGACCACTGCTTCTTCTGGTTTCCTTTTCTTTCTTAATTTTATCCATCTTCTTCCTATGTCTATTCTCCATCTCCACCTCCATCTCCACCCCACATTAAGATTTGAGCTCATGTTTGAATAATCAAAAACACTTGCTTTACTTGAGCAAAAAGTCATTTATTCTGAGCTTTCATTTAGCATCATAAAATGCTTATGTGTTTCTTTTCTTCCTCTTAACTCAATAACATTCTGAGGCACAGTAAACTACCTGTCTGGGTAAAGGCATAAACTAAAGGGAAATAGTATAAAGATTTATCTCATACCAACTCCTTTATGGAGTTATAATATTGGGGGAGTGTCTTTTCTTTCTTCCTGCTGCTCATATTAGCATAGCAAGGGCACTGAGAAACATGGTGGTGAGGAAAACAGTTTATTGTTGTTTAACTTAGCCTTTGCAAAACTTATTTGGCCATGGAACATTTTTGCATGGAGCATCTATTAACACCTGAAAGCTCAAGGTGTTGGAAAGCCATAGAGAATCAATGGTGGTCATCAAGATTAAATGAAGGAATCTGAGTGTCAGGTATTTGTCTATGACCAGTCATTAATGGTTCCCCTCCCTCTCCAGAGACCACCCCACTCAGAGATTCTGAAAAATTATCCAAATGAGGACACTTTTGAGAGTGTGAAGAAGCACTATTAATGATTACACCAGGGAAGTGGGCAATATAAACTGGGCTGTCCTGGGCAAAGTGGGGCATATAATCCCCTACCCATTTGCTTTATAGCTGGCGGTGGCCGCAAATGAGCTATGAGTTCTGTATAGGCTTCAATTTCCCCACCTGGGAGTGAGAGTCTCTCAGTTCAGTTACTTTTTTCACTTATTACTCTTGTTTTCACTTATTCAATCATTCAACAAAGATGTAACGAAACACTCTCATTTTCAAGGCAGAGAGTGGGACTGTTCAGGGATCATGGTTTCTGTTTCACCTTGACCCTTAACCCTCAATCAGTGAGCAGAGACCAATCTAGAAGGGCCTTTTAGTGGAGGATCCTGGGCTGTAACAGCAGGAGGATCCCGCAGCACCTGCGGGCTTCATCTCACCTGCGCTGGTTCAAACAACTTCCAGGCTGGAGTCCTAGGGGGATGGGGGAGATAAGGCCACTTCCTTCTCCAGTGGGGAGGGAGTGATGATCATGGTTCACTTGCTGCTCTGGGGACAGATTACCTGTCAAGGTTCATTTGAGCTGTTGGCCTCCCAGAGACACTCCCTCCCCCCACACCTCACCAGACCATCCTGATGGCGGCTGAGGAGCTGCTTTCAGGGAGTGAGAGGGAGGAAAATTACTTTCTACTATACCTCACCACCTGTTTTGGACTGGCAGCCACAGCAACAGCTTGTGTCCTGCCAAGCCGGATAACAGAACTGTCGTGGTCCATGGACAATCTGGCCCTGGGAGGTGAGCGGAGGATTCCAGGAAATTGTGGAAATTGCCTGCAATTTGGGACACCTCAAATTAGATTGCCCTGCTGAGTGATTTCAGGCTCTGCAAATTACATCTTGAGCAAGGCCTGTTACTTTGCTTCCCTCAGCCTCAACTCTTAAAGCTTTCCTCAAAGACCATCACTACTAGAGACAGGCAGGATTTGGGCTTGAATCCCTGTGCGTGACCAGGTGTGTGACTGTAGATAAGTTACTTTACGGGAACACTATTTCATGGGGATAATAACTGTGTCAGACAGGATGCTTTTTATTATAAGGGAAAGAAATGCAAAAGAGAAACTATAGGCTTATTAAATGAGAAGTTCAGGGCAATTTCAGGTATTGCTGAATCCAGGTGATCAGATGAGGTCTTTAAGAATCCATTTCTACCTGTGACTTAGATCTTGTTTTTCTCCTTTTCACTTCTTTAGAGCACACAACCGCCTCCCCCTCTTCATGGAGACCCCCAGAAGTTCCAGCAGAAGGGAGAGCTTCACTAGCCCAATAATTCCAGAGTCTCAGGATAGAATTTCATTGGTCAGTCCTGAGGAATGTATACATCCCTCAGTCAGTTGCTGTGACCAGAGGTTATGTGCAATATTTCCAATTACTAATTGGCTAGACTGCGGTTATGTGCCCACCTCCTAGGACCATCAAAGGAAAACAAAGGAGATGGTACTCTAGAGAAAGAGGAAGTGGGTTTCAAGCAGTTGAAAATAGCCTCTTGAGCAGGGGTAAGGTTGAAAATATTTACCAACCAGTAGACCAAAGGCACCAACCAATCAAGTTGGAGGTTGCCAGAGCTGGACAAGACCCCTGGGACCCCTGCTGGTCTGGATAGTAACTCTTTAGTTGTTGGTTTGGAGGTGGGAGGGCACTTGGAGTGGGGTAGGGGCAGTATGAAAGCATCCATGGGCCCAGGATGGCAATGAATACCAACCAATAAGAACATATTTCTGCATTTTATCAACTGCTTCGGCTGTTGTAGTGAGTTCTGGAGAACATCCCCCACTGGCTGCTGTCCTGCCCGGCCCACCCCACTTGTTTTCTTGGGTTGACATTTGCATTCGGCTTTAGCGGTGTCTTTAGGCTTGTCTATGCACACTTTCCCTTTATTAACAAGTATGCACCACTGTTCAGAGCAGCCTGACCCCACAGGCCGTCAGTCTGGTAGATGGGCTTTAGCGTGCCCATTGGGCAGTGAGTTGTGGGCCCAGCATCTCCACGTTCTCCCTAGCAGTTTCGGAGCTTTTGTTGTGTTCAGTAACCTCAGGCTTCCTTCTCTGTGTCTACCTCAAAATAGCTAACATTTGTTTGACACTTAGCAGTGCCTGCACCTCACCTTCCCTGTGTTAATTCACTTAATCCTCACAGCCACCTCATGAGGGAGACACCATTATTATCCCCATTTTACAGATGAGAAATGGAGGTTCATTGAGGTTCAACAACTTGACCTTGGTCCCACAGCTAGGCAATGGAAGGGCTGAAATTTGAACCTCAGATGTCTGGCTCCTCATGAGGATTAAATGAGACAACGAAGGGCTGCAAATGCCTGGCACAGGATCAGCACTCAGAGAAGTGGTCTCCAGTCCGATTAGCTCTTGCTTCAATAAACTCGCACTGAGCACCTGCTGTATATGAGGCCGGAGCCAGGGTCTGGGATTTGAAGGTGTGATTCAGGAATGAGGAAACAGGGTTCTTGACCCCTGGGAGGAGATAGTCTTTAGAGAATGCTGAGATACATGGACAAATAACACTGTTTAACGTAAGGATCACAGGAAGGTTCAAGGCATTGGGTCAGTAGTAGCTGGAGATGCCCCCCGGGGGGAAGAAGGTCAAGGCAGTCTCCCTGGAGGAGGCGGCAGATGGAACAGGCCTTGAAAGAAGGGCATGTACTCAAAGCCAATGAAATTCTCTTGGTGGCAGGTATCAGAAACCCACTCAAGCTCACTTACTCCCAGAGAGGGATTCAGGACCCGGGTGGCCTCCCCAAATCCAAGGGCAGGAGTTGGTCTGACTGCAGGACAGAGGGGGAGTAGGTAGCACTGGGGTTCCCTCTCAGGGTCCTGAGTCCCTGCTTCTCTCCCACATCATGATCCTCCTCACACCCACCTCCTTCTTATGTCCAGGCATGTGACAGAGCCCCACTACAGACACCTCAAGTTTACATGTTACAGGTAGGTCTGGCCAAGTAAAGAATTAATGTCTGGGTCTAATTCCAAACTCCTGACTGGCCCAGTGTGGGTCAGGTGATCACTCCTGGCCAGTCACCTGTGCTGAGGGGCAGAGTGATGCACAAGATGGGGTCCCATGGTTAGAAGTGGGGGCAGTGTGGAGGGGAAGGCACCCCCAGAAGCCTGTCTTAGCGAGAATGACTGTGACAAGGTGGGGTGGGCATTCTGAAGGTGGAAAGGGGGAAAACATGGTCAGGAACAGCTAATAAGATACTTCAGTTTGTGAGCTGCGTGCAAAGCGGTCTTGAGAAGGCAGCCCCGGCATCTACGTGCGGGGCTTGTGCTGAGTAATTTACATGCTCTTCTCAATTAAATCTCACATGAAGTAGGGTGAGGATGAGGAAACTGAGGCACAGGGAACAGAAGTCGCTTGCTCCAGTTCACCTGGTTGTGGAGTGGCAGAGCCAGAATTTGTGGAAGAGTTGCCCAGTGCTAAAGTTACACCACTCCAGGTCCCTTCACACCTGGCTCAACCCTCCAGGTCACCTCACACCGAGAATGAAATCTAAGTCCCCTCCTGAAACTTCCAACGTCTTGGCCTGAGCCAGTCCTCCATCCTCTCTGACCTTGTCCCCTTACTTCTTCCCCGACTCTGCTGCAGCCCCACTGGTCTCCTGGCTGTCCTGTGACCACACCTAGTACATTCCCACTCCAGGCCTTGGCGCATGTCCTTCCCTCTGCCTTGGATGCTTGTCTACCTTGGATTCCCAGAACTCACCCCACTCAGCTTTCTGCTCAGATGTCCCCGCCCCAGAGAGCCTTCTCTGAACATCACCACAGCACTCCTCCAGTCCTCTGTTTCATTCCTCTCTATCGCATGTATCCTGCTCTGATATCATCAGATCCGATGTGCATTTGTTTATCTAGTTATTAACCTGTTTTACACTAAAATGCAAACTCCACGAGGACAGAGATTTGGTTAGTTTTGTTCACTGCTATTTCCTGGTGTCTAGAGCATAGCACAATGGATACTTAATAACTGTGTGCAAATCAACTGTGTGTAAAATAGGTTGACAAACACCACCCCCATACATGTGCTGTGGTGATTAAATTAGACCATGTATATAGAAAGTGCCAAAAAAATGTATACACATTATAAGAAAGGAAAAAAACTATAAAATTGTAACACAATGAATGATACTAGCATTCATTTGATTAACGCCATCTTTGGAGCAAATGTCAAACTACAGATTGCTACTGTAATTCGATTCAACTTTGAAAAGTAATACATAGATAACATCTCTTAAAATGTGTACTTTTTTGGTACCCTCAGTATATAGAACACATTCTAGGGCCTGACTTTGATATGTCAGGCAATTTTTTAATGAAAGTCATTATCATCATCTTCCCCTTCAGTTGTGCTCCTGCCCCAGCACCTGGGACTTGTGAAAAGGTGGCAGCGGCCACCCAGTTGCCCATGCTGGAAAGCTGGGCATGGGGGTCATAGCGCTGCTTGCCCGGCATTCCTGTTCTCCTTCCTTCCTGGAACAAGAAAGGATCAACTTCCTGGTCCTCGGTAGTTGTGGGGGGAGTAGTTGAGTAACTCATTTGGGCTAATTTGTTGTGAGCAAAAGTGCTTGCTATGGATTGAATTGTGTCCCCCAGAATTCATAGGTTGAAGCCCTAGCCCCTAAGATAATGGCGTTTAGAGATGAGACCTTTGGGGAGAAATTAGGGTTAAATGAAATCTTGAGTGTGGGGCCCTGATGATGCGCTTGGTGTCCTTATAAGAACAGATACCAGAGCTTGCTTCTCTTTCCCTCTATCCCCACACACTGAGCAAAGGCCACAAGAGGACACAGCAAGAAGGCGGCTGTCTGTAATCCAAGGAGAGAGCCCTCACTGGACACCAGTCCTGCCGGCACCTTGATTTGGGACTTGCAGTCTCCAGAACTGTGAGCAATAAATTCCTGTTGTTTAAACCATTCCATCTACAGTATTTTGTTATGGCAGTTTGGGCTAAGACAGTGGTGCCTGCCCACTCTGAGCTGGAGTATTTAATGTTGTGAGGTCCTCCAGAGTTCTCTGTTGAGCTACCACAGTGACTGGCAATGTTTCAGATGTTGGCCACTCTGTTGGCCTGGGTCCCTGAGTGAAGACCACATGGGGCAGTGAACATGAGGCCTGAGGAATAGACCTTTGTGGGTTTGGGGGTTGTTTGTTATTGAGCCTGAGCCTCACTTCTCTTGATAAAGTCACAGGGGCTGCTAAGGTTACCACTCAAGCACATACTAGAACAATATCCCTTTAGGATAAAGCAGGGCTTGCTTTCACTGGCAGAATTCAGGCTTTGTCACCTCTCCTCTGGTTCCTGGAGAGGAATGACAATGTGTACGCCAGCAGAGGCCTGGTTTCCACACCCCACTGGTTTCCACGTCTCACTGCTCCATCCAGCAGCGTTGTGACTTTAAACCAGGAACTACCCTCTCTGTGGCTTAATTTTTCTCTTTTGACATATGAGGATAGCAAGAACGTCCTTCCTTTTCCCCACAACACAAACAGGTTCCCGAGGTCATGAATATGAGAGCATCACAGGAGCATGAGTCATCATTAAAATGAGGAGGCTGGAGTGACTGCTGTTCTGGGGTCCCTGCCAGCCCACCACTTTGTACCCCATGATTTCCTGGTTTCTGCAGCATTCTGGGAAGGTGGCCCTGGTCACCCCAAAACATTAACACCCCTTAAGTGAGGAGATATGCTGAATTGGCCGTGTCTCCTGGTTTGCTTGCTGTCACATTGAATGCAGGCTCCAACCCTGGCGACTCAATCACTGTCATTAAACACCCCACTCAGAGCTACCACCCAATCCTTTCCACTAATGAGGCTCTTCTCAGAGACTCCAGCCCTCACCCCAATCTTGTTTCTCTTTGTCCTTCCTGTCACATCCAGGAGAAAGGTGGGGTCCAAGTTGCCTGTCAGCCAGAGGGAAAGTTAAGCCTTGCTGAGGTGACATTCTCTAAAGGGCTGTCTTTCTGGTTTGGCCCTTTCTGTGTCCAGAATCTTGAGTGTGGTCCTTTGGTGCTGGCCCCATCCTTTTGTCTGTGTGTGGCATGACTGTCAGGAGCTCCTCTACTCAGGGCTTTAGGATGTTGACAGGATGATTCTTTGAGAAAGACAGCACCAATCTATGAGAAGAGAACTGTTGACAATTCACTGTACAACTAATTTAAGACAAAATGCAGCTTTGAATGGTCTCAATGTAGCCTGTGGCCAAGGCATTACTCACGAAATAGTCCATGTGCTGCCCTGCATTTCCCAGCCTCCCTTGCAGTTAAATCCACACCATATGACTTGTTATGACAAACGGACTGTGAGCAGAAGTAACCCATATTGCTTCCAGGCTGAGGTGGCAAAGAGCTAATGTGACTCCTCCATCCCTGTCTTCCCATTCAGGAGATCTTGGGGGTCACCTGATCATGAGAGTATAGCTATAAGATGGAGAAGAGCCAGCAGGCCCACATCAGACTGTGATGTGAATGAGAAGTAAGTTTGTTTTTTTTTTAAAGATTTTATTGGGGAGTTTGGGGCAGGGAACAGCGTTGGGGAACCGGGGAAGGGGAACAGACAAGTTGTCCTTTTGTTCTTCAGTCTAGTTGTGGAGGATATTGCTTCACTGGCCCATGATGATATCATCATTGCGCTCTTCTCTGGTGAGGCAGATTGGTCGCCGGCCTCTGGACGGCTGCTCATGGTGGCTCTTGGCAGCTCGCACCAGCCGCCAGCCGCTCACGCTGGCTGCCGTCCACTTACTGTAGCCTACGGCAGCCCACTGCAGCAGGGGCTGCAGCTATGCTGTCCCGGGGGACTCACAGCAGCCCAGCTCCAGATGGAGCTGTTGTTCACCATCTTAGCTGTAGAGGGCAGTGTCACTGGCCTCATATGTGGGATCCAAAACGGGGCTGCTGGTGTCCCAAGCCAGCTCTTAACAAACGCACCACTCGGCCGGCCCGAGAAGTAAGTTTTTATTATGTTAAGCCATTGGATTTTGGGGTATGTCTATGGTGGTGACTACCATTCATTATGCCAACTGATGGGTGCCCCAGAGAATGTAAACTCCATGGGCAGGGCCTTGTCTCTTGTCCAGCCCTGTGGCACCAGTACATTACAAGCATGTAGATGCTTCTAACTAACCTCTGATGAATGGCTGAAGAAAGTCTCTGAATTTCCAATGTTTCCTCACTAAACAGCCAGTTGAAACTCTTCATCCAGGTGTGGCTCCAACAGAGGTTCTATTGCTCTCTTCCTTCCTTCCTGCCTCAGGTTCCATGGGGCCTCACTTCTGGGAGTTTCTGCTGGTCCTGCCCATAATGTTTTTTCTCCTGATGTCACTTCCTTATGACACAGGCCATTCTATTTTTTTTTTTTTTTTTTTTAGGGCAGTGTCACTGGCCCTCATATGTGGAACCAAACTGGGGCCGCTGGCTTCCCAAGCCAGCGCTTAACCACTGCGCCTCTCAGCCGGCCCTAGGCCATTCTAGATTTGTCCTAAATCGAAGTGTTTGTCAACAGTAGTCCCAAGATGCACATTTTCCCCCTGTGACATATCTGTCACCTATCACTGGCTTGGGAGATTCCCATGCCAATTTCCCCAGTAGTTTGGTCCAAGGTCAGTGTGGGACTTTGACACATTGATGTTTGAATCTAGAGATGATGCTGAGCAAATGCTCCACAGCTAGCCTCGATCCAGTGGATGCGACCAGTGCCACTGCATCTTTCTTCACGGGATGATGGTCATATGCTTCTAAATCTATCACCAGGTTCAAGTTTTTTGTTTCCAAATGAACCTCCTAGACTAGCCACTAGAATGTAGACTCTACAGTCAGAACTGACCTATCCCTCTGTTGCTGAAGGACAGTGCAGTGGCTAAGCACATGGGTTGCAGAACCCAAGTGTCCTGGTTCAAATCCCTCTTCTACCACTTGATGGCTGTGTGGGTGACTTAGTAATTTATCTAACATCTCTCTGCCTCAGTTTCTACAATTTTTAATGGGGAAACTTGGAGACAGAGGAAGCTATCCCCCGGTCCTAAATAAGGAAATCCTCCGAGTGTTGTTCTGTGTTTAAGGCACGGCTGTCACCATCTTACAGAAGAGGAAATGGAGGCTTAGAAAAATCCACTCACTCTTCCAAACACCTTGGAAGTGGGAAGTCATTAAATGGACTCAGGGATGACCCACGGCCCTTGCTCTTCCCCCCACTCCCAACGCTGACCACACCAGCCTCGAGACCCTGCTGGCCTCACTCCCGGCCTACTGGGACTCAGTGCTGATGGCCTCTGACCCTCAGAAGGTACTCCTTCCCTTTGAATTCCAGCCTGCCTCCTGGAAGATTCTGCCAACTGGTCCTTGTTTTCCCTCTGGAGCCACACAGTGAGTTTAATCTCCTCAGTAAGTGCAAAATAAATTTAATAAACTCCATTAAAGTGTGTAATCTCATAGACAGGGTGCAGAATTTCTGTGCTTCAGATTTTTTTTTTTTCATAATTACTAGCACCATGGAAATTGCAGGGATTAGAGACTCAATTGTAGATGGGGAGAGATTGTGTCACCAAGAAAGTGCAAGTGAATGAAACTCCTGCACAATAAGGCGAGCTGGGATTTGCATGAAATCAGGAGGTAGGTCCGTGCCCATTAACTCCATGGGGACCAACAATGACCTCCTAGGATTTGTTTAGGAACTAGGGAAGTGGGCGGGAGTAAGAGGGTCAAGTGTGGTGATTTGGTGGCAGCTTCTTTCTAACAAATTGACTCATTATACAAGTTTCAGAGTTCATCTGGGCTAACCCCATTTTCAAGGTCAGACAGCATTCCTCCTCCACTGTCCTTTCTCTGCCACCCTCCATCCCCAGGAAGGGACTTGCCCGCCGTGACACAGCTGGTCCTTGGGAGCCTAGACCAAAATACAGGCTTTTTAATGCTATGTCCATGACCTTCCCATTGTATCAATTAGTCCTGGTCCCTGTCAGCTTTGGTGAAAAAAAATGTGGGCTACCAGACTGTCATCAGGTCAGCAGAAAATACCATATTGTCAAAAGAAGACCCTATTTTCATGCACCTATGTGACCCACAAGAAACTGTGGGGAGGGCAGGATAGAGCAGGGCCTGGCCCCACTAAGCTCTAGACTCATTGCCTGGCACACATGCCGGGACACTTCCAACTGCCTCCCATTGCACACTCGTGGCAGACAGTGTTGCTTGATTTCAGCTCTGTTCCCACTCAGTGTGGACTTTGAAATCTTATCCAATGCTGGAGTTAACTCATGAGGTGAAATCTATTTGCTATACTCAGTCTTTATAGGCTCTATCAACCAAGAGAAAAAGTACCCAATTTGTGACTTTTTATTACCCCCCCCTAAAACCCACTAGTGTGCATCAGCCATAGCACTTAGTGTGTGAAGTGCAATGGTAGATTTATTGTAAGAATGGCCACAATTCTCCATCCCTGCTACTGTAATCAAGCCTTCTGCAATATGACTTTGCAGCTTCTTCCATCAAGTGGTGGAGCCTTTTTCCCCATGCCTTATACCTGGGCTGGCTTTGTGACTTTCTTTGCCAGACAGAATGGGATGGAAATGACAGTATTAGATAGTTCAGACCCTCCATTCTTCTTCTTTTTTTTCCAGCTGAGCCATCCTGCTACCTGTTGGCAGCTCAACGGCAACTCAGCTCGGGCTGGCATCGAACCGCCGTTGCTCAGAGCTCAGCTTGCACTCTTGAGCGAGCTCTTAACCAACTGAGCCACTCGGCCGGCCCTCAGACCCTCCATTCTTGTACGCTATCTCTTGGAATCCTACTACTGCCATGCGAACAAGCCTGGGCTAGCCTGATGGAAGATGAGACACCTCATGACCTAGTCACTCCCATCACCTCAGATGACAACCAGGTAACTGTCATTCATTTACGTAATGCCATCAGAGACCGGCCAGCTCCAGCTGACCTGTCAGTTGACCACAGACAGGTGAGTCAGTCCAAGTGGGATAAGCCAAGCCTGTCCAGACCAAAAACATCCCCCAGCTATGTTGTAGACTCAAGAACTAAATGAGTGCTCACTGTTTTAAGGCAGTAGGTTTTGGAGTTTAATAAAATGCAGACACGACCAACATGCATTTTCTAATGTATTCCCTTTAATAATTTTATGTGATAACAATGATCCTCATTTTACAGATGCAAAAATTGAGGCTCAGAGAAGTAAGGACTTGCTTAAGGTAACCCTGATAGTGGGCCAGCCGAATGGCGTGGTGGTTAAGCACTGGCTTGGGAAGCCGGTGGCCCTGGTTCGGATCCCACATATGAGGGCCAGTGACACTGCCCTAAAAAAAAAAAAAAAAAAAAAGGGTAAGCCTGATAGTAATCACAGAGCTAAAATTCAACCCAGGTCTGTCTGACTCCACTGGTAATGATTGATGTAGCTAAAAATCCTCTAGTACTGGAGTGGCAAATAGGTTTCATTTCACTTGCCAATGGCAGTTGGTAATGTCTACCTGTAATGTGGTGTTGAAAAGATTCAGGGAAAATAAAAGAGTACTGTGGTTGATTAGCGATGTCTGCCATGAGTGGTGAAGACAGAAGCAGAAGCAGAAATTTGAGTGCTATACATTTGCCATGAAATCTTGTGTATACCAAAATCCAGAGTATGAATGAATTTTGGCTGACATATCAGGAATGTCACTGAGGCAGAGCTAGGTGAGTACAGCCTGCTCTTACCTAAGATGACCATGCACTCTTGTTTTATGCTCAGGCTCTGGGCCCCTTAGATGTCAGCCACCACTATCTGGCCCAGGGTGTCATAGTATTATTCACCTCTTAGGGTTGGTTTTAGGATTAAAAGAGATAATGGGTGGGACTTCCGGTGAAATGGCAGAATAGACAGACGCTGTGCTAACTACCTCCCAGGATCACACTAAAATTACAAACAAATTATACAGCATTCAACCCTGGAGGTCCCTGGAACACTAGATGAACAGAACCACTAAACGAAGAACTTAAAGAGGAGGCCACGTCAAGTCACGGGATGTGGAGTATACTATGGAAGGGAGTCAAAGGAATTGTAACAGATATGTATGATATGCGGGGGGAGGAGTGGGGTGGCGAACTGGGGGAGGGGAATTGTCACTTTGAGAGGTAAAAAGTGTAACTACTGCATTGTGTTGTATACCTGAAACTAATTTTTTTAAAAATGTTTATTTCACAATAAAAAATTTAAAATAAAAAAATGGTATTAAAAATAACTCATTTACCTGAAAAAAAAACCCACAGATAATGGGTGAGAAAGCATTTAATTTCCGGGTAAAAATGATGGTATAAGAACATTTGAACATCATTCCTCTCTCAAAATCAACTAAAGACAATAACAACAAAAAATGGAATACAGTTTTCCCCCCTGAATTTTTATTGAAAACAGAAATTACCACAGCCCCAAACCACAAACTCTGAATTCTTTCTGCCCCAATACTGTGAAATCTAGATCAGCACACAGAGGAAACTGGATCCATGCAAACATCCTGAGTATGTTTTGTGGATAGGAAAGCTCAGGCTTTATGGGATATATCCCAAATCTTTATCCAAAAAATCCCTGGCTTAGAGCAGTGAGACATAGATGCAGACTCCCCAGCGGCTTGGCGGGGGCCACACTGACAGCTGGGTGTCAAACACTGAGCTGTGCTCCCACAGCAAAGGAAACCACTGGTGTGTTGAAAGAATCTAAGACGATAAACCCAAATGGAAGCTATAGTCTGCCCCAGGCTGTTCCCCCAACCCTTCCCACACTTTCTTTCCACAAAGAGCTGACCCCATCCAAAAAACAAAGAGTTAAGAGGAAAGCAACACAGGAACTATTCATAGATGCTGCCAAAAGGGAGAAAGGGACCATAAAAAAAGGCAAATGAGGAAAATACACCACAGAAGGAATTGCCCAAGGAAATAGGGGAAAACAGTTGTTGTTTTTTTTTTCACAGTCTCCATCAATTTCAAATGATACAGTATCTCTTTAAAAAGATTCAAATAAGAAATATGAGGATTGAAAGAATGATTATAAAATAACAGCATGAGATGAATAAAGCTGGCTATTCTTAGGAATGAAAGAGAAAGAGGGAGGGAAGGAGGGGAGGAGAGAGGAGAGAGGAGAGAGGAGAGAAGAGAGAGAGAGAGAGAGAGAGAGAGAGAGAGAGAGAGAGAGAGAGAGAGAAGAGATTAAAACCACATTAGAAACACCAATGAATAAAACGAGTGTGACTAAACTACAACCAGGAACATTGTGGATGAGCTATAGAAAGTCATACAACATTAAATAGAAAAGAATTTTTTTTGGTGGGGGGGTCAAAGTGATGAGTGATGAGAGACACAAAAGACAGACAAAGGTTATCCAACAAATAAATCTTGTATGGACAAATGGTATAAAACTATTTAAATTATACAAAACTAAAAGTCTAGAAACAAAGTCATGAATTTTCAGGTCCAAAGTGCATACAATCTTCTAGGAAAAATTGCTGAAAAAATATCAGCTCTAAGACAAATCTGAATGAAATAATTGAGCTTCAAAAATAAAAGATTCATCTGGTAAAAAGGTCAAATCCAAATGGAGTTTGGCCCAAATATCAAATCAGGTTGGCATTAACATCTCCGTAATAATGCTGAAGACAGTGGAACAATGTCTACAAAGTTATGAGGGAAAGACAATACACCCTCTCCTTGAATTTTATACCCAGCCAAGTTGTCTTTCAAGTAAAAAGGCAACACAGACATTCCCCAGTGTGCAGAACTTAGAAGACAATATTCATGAGTCTTTCCAGAAACAATATTCTGTTAACAAAAATTTGAAATAAAAATGAACAAAGGAAAAGCAAAGATATGGTTAGAAATTTAAAAAAAAAGGAAAGGTAAGCAGGTAGGAAGGCAGGCAAGCAGGAAGGACTGGGGCTGAGAACAGATGCTATTTAAATGCTGAGCTCACTCTAAATTGCCATGAGAATTATGCTTTCATGCTAGCATGAAATGTTATAAACCCTGACAAGATAATAATAATGTTTTAAGAAACAGTATAGCATGCTAATTTCCTAAACTTTATTACCAAAGAGTCAATACATACAGTCTAAATCAAAACATAAAGTTTGTGTTTTTTTTAAAGCATGACCACAACATCTTAAAATTTTACAAGCTTTCTTCTTAACTGTAAAAGTATTTTAGGAAAAAAATATCTCCTGTAAAGCAACATTTAGATGAAGTTAATATTTATTTCAGTTTAACCTCAATTTTTAATTCTTCTGTTAAATTTAAGTTAAATTATATTTAATACCCTTTTATTAAAAATAACATGTGGGCCAGCCGAATGGCGTGGTGGTTAAGCACTGGCTTGGGAAGCCAGCAGCCCCGGTTCGGTCCCACATATGAGGGCCAGTGACACTGCCCATAAAATAAAATAAAATAAAATAAAATAAAATAAAATAAAATAAAATAAATAAAATAAAATAAAATAACATGTATAATTTTTTCCCCTCATCTATCTTTTCTTCTATGCTCCATATGTACATGGAGATATGCCTAGAATGAGATTCACCAAATACTGAACTTTTTTTTGTTAATATTCGGTATTGCTCAGATTTTTCCACTGTACATTTTCCATTTTTACGAAACAAAAATCCAATTTTTAAATTACTTTGGTGGCATCAGTCAGATCTCAGATTGTGTCTTGCTCAGTGAACTCAAAACTAGTGTTTGACAACCTCCCTTCAGACCCCTCAGGTGGGGACTCTTCTTAGCGCCCACTTTACAGGTGAGGAGACAGGTACAGAGAGGTTGAATCACTGGTTCCAGGTCCCACCATCTGAATGATGGAGCCAGGATTGGACCAGGCTGTGTGGCCCGAACACCTACATGCTTAGCAACAATACTATGGCCACTCCCCTCACCGTCTACCCACCCTCCTACTATCCAGGCCCCTGGGAGGTCATATGGTGACAGTGATTCCACCCAGCAGCTGTGTATGCTCACAATCAGCTCAGCCACACTTGACCATCTGAGTAGGGAGGCAGCATAGCTGCCTGGGGAGATTGGAGATTGAGCATCTGGAGATGGGGTCAAGCTCTGGCTTAGCCCTGTGAGGGCTGTGTGACCTTGGGTAAGCCACTTAACCTCTCTGGGCTGCCCTTTCCTCCTGGGCTTTGCTTCCTGCCTAGTACAATGGGGAGGTTCAAATGGATAAAGATACAGTTTACAAACCCCAGAGGTGAGAGGGATTATTGTGAGCCTGTGGGTATCATTGTCACCATGAGGGCCTCCTGTTTTTAAGCAATCCTAGGGCACAGCAAGCAGCTCCTCTTCCCTACCCTGCACTATTTCCCTGAACCAAACCCCCCAGCAGGTGAGCAAGTGAAAGCTACAATTGACTTGTCTTTATCAATATCCCTCCCACTGTTTGCTGGCCGCCCTGTGAACTGAGTGAGGAAAATCAATCACTGTTTCTGGGAGCTCCAAGTCTTGCCAGGCCCTCAGGTTCCTTAGAATCCCAGTATGTCATAGTTGGACTGCAGGATGCCATCAGGCTTAAACTTTTCATTGTGCAGATGGGGAAACGGAGGCCTGAGAGAAAATGATGATGATGATGATGATGATGATGATAAAGTCTCTGTCAATGCTTTCAGTTGTAGATGATGAGAAGAAATTCCACATCAAACTGACTTCAGCACAAAGGGGAGGTATTGGCATAGGTAACTGAAAGTCTAAGAGTAGGGCATCAGGAATGGTTTGATCAAGAGCGCAAATGATGTTGCTAGGTCTCTCTCCCTCTCTCTCCTGATTCTGTGTCATTGGCTCCATCCTCAGACCCTGTGTGGTGACAAGATGGCTGCAGCAGCCTTTTTGTCCCCTTAGATTCAATTTCAGAGGCAAAGAGCATATGCCTTCATCCCAGCACCTCCAGCCAGTGTTTGTTGCACCTTGTTTGCTCTTGCTGACCCATGTGACCATCCCTGAGCTGATAGCTGTGGCTGAGTTAATGTCACACCCTGACCAGCTGGGGCCTGGTATAAAGCCCCACCCAGAACCAAACCAAAGGCTGTTGTTGACATGAGGATATGGGCACTGGGAAGGCAAAGCACTGATGCCCATTAGAGCACACATGCTGGATGGAGCACCTTCTGAACACAGATGCTGTGCTAAGCACTGGTGTCCATGTTCACCAACCTTCCTAGTAAGCTGCTGGCTGGGCATCCTCAGAAGGAGGAAGAAACTAAAGTCATGATGTGAGGTGACTCATCTAAGGCCATACAGCTTGGAAGGGTTCAAAGTCAGTTCGCCGAAGTGCATTTTGGGACAGTTACCCCTGGGAGTATACTGGGGCTCAATCCCAGGTATTTTACCAATGGACCAGGGAGCTGGGGTGAGTCCTTACTCTCTATTGGTGGGAGGCTGTCTGCCTGGCACAGAGGCCGAGAGGAACCTCAGATGGAGACTCGTGGGCACTCGCCAGAGCATTCTAGTAGTGGGGTTCAGGATGGGATGTGTTGAGGGGCTATGCTTGGGACCTGGATGGCATCTGCTACATATATGATGGACAGAGGGGGAAGAAGTCTCCTCCCCTTTTCCCAGTCATGCCCACCTCTGCCTTCCTAGCCACCCCCACCCATAAAAGGAGAGGAATGGACGATCTGATTCATCAGAGCCCACAGTTACTGGGACCAGGGTCGCAGTGTTGCAATGCAGGATCCCAAATAGCCTTTCTCTTCCACTTTCTGCCACTTCCATGTGGTGGGCAGATGTAGGCAGGACTCACCTCTTCTCTCCCACTTTGTCTAAAAAGCCGCCAGGTAAAGATTGCATGGCTGGCCTTATGGCTCCTGCTTCTCTTCCTGAGCTTCCCTCCCCCTTGTGGTCAGCCAAAGGTGAACCAATCTTAAAACTCATGTAGAAGTAGGATGGGAGGACCCATGGAAGTTTTGAGCCTAGACTGAGGGCAGAAGAGGCTCAGTCAGGGCGTGGGAGAGCACAGCCTGCACACAGAGAACCAGAGCAGAGGGCAAGAGAAACTGTATGTGTGGCAAAACGTGGCGCTGTGGACAGGGTCCTGCCATCACCTTGGATTGTCCTCATGGCTGGGCTGTTGGGAATAACTTCAAGTGGGCTGCTAAAAATTCTAGGGTGCTTTGAACCCAAAATATTGAGAACCATCCTGGTCTTGGAGAGCAGACAGCTGCCCCTTGACTCCTCTGCTCTGGGCAGTCTGGCTGCAGGGGCTGGAGGTGGCTGGGAGTCCTGAAGGGCAAAGCAGCCCTGCGGGTGCCCCTCCCCATACTGGGCACCCGCCTGCCACCACCCCCTGATTCCTTCTCCACTCGCAGGTCAGGGCTCTGGGCTTGGAGGTTAATGGAAACCTGGAGGGAGTGAGCAGGAAAGCAAATTGCTTTTATGCTTTCTCTGTTTCTCCTCTGCTGCCTCAGTCCTCTGTCCTTATCCAGACATCAGGTTAGGGCTCCGGCTTATAATTTCAAAGACCTTTTAACGTTTCTAGGTCAGGGTTTTATCACTTTTGGCCAAAGGCCACTGAAAATGTGCACAGCCAGGAGCAGGGGCAGCACGATCTGTAGAATAAGTTACCAGGTTCAAACGGGGCCCATGGGTCTGATTTAGTGGCTCACCTGGAACACCTTTCACTCGAGCTCATCGGCAGCCGGGACCCATGTTGCAGATACATCTGTACTGGGCGGGTGGACACGGTTCCTCTTTCCCAGGTGTGTTCTCAGCGGAGCCCCGTGTAATCACTGAGGAGCTGGTGGTGGCCCCAGGGCTGGGCAGAGCAGGCGCCGGAGGACAACGCCACGGCTGGCGAGAGCCCACTGCCAGTTTGGCGCCCAGCACAGCCATGTGCGGTTGTGGCCAAGATCCAGACCTCTCTGTGCCTCAGTTTCCTCATCCACAGCAGGGGGGAAGTAACAATGCCCCGAGTGGCTGTTGTGAGGGTTCGGTGAGGTGACACAGATGAAGTCTGTGTGCCTAGCACAAAGTCAGCGTTCAGGGACCTTGACCTTGGGGGTTTTAGAACTTTCCCTCAGACCCCAGTCTCCTGGTAATGGAAAGTGAGGAGGCAAATGTTGGCAGTTAGTTGTCTCTCACTGAACCACAAGCAGGGCCCCCTGAGCTGAGGGGCTGGAATTGTCAGGGACGGAGGAGCAGCCAGGCCGGGCCCTGACTGGTGGGCTCCCACAGGTCTGCGGGGCCGGGGGGCCTGGCGTGGACAGAGGGGGGCTGTGGGCGGGGTGCACCCCTGCTGGGTGAGCTGAGTGACAGATGCCCGAGGGGTTCTGGATCTCTCCCGGCAGCTGCAGGACCCGAGGCTGAAAGCTGGGGGCCAGCGGCGTGGTGCCCAGCCCCTCAGCCCCTCCTGGGGAGCCGGGTGGGGTCAGCAGGGCCCCCCACCCAGGACCCACAGAGGCTGGGCCTGTCTGTGTCCTCAGCCCTGGGGGTGGGGTCTGGGGGACGGATGGGAGATGGGTCCAGAGCTGAGGGCAGACACTGGGCCAGTCATTTCTGCTCTGAGCCTCACCTGATGCCCCAGAGAAGGGCCGTGGAGGTTTAGGCTGCAGCACTGCTGTGAGAGTGGCCCGGGGCAGGAGGGGCAGAGGTCAGCCTGGGCCTGGCACAAAGTCAGACTAGTGTGCCTAGAGGATTGGCTCTGCCACTCTGCAGCCACACTGCCTCGGTCAAGAGACTTAAGTTATTTGTAAAGGAAGCTAAAAATAGTGCCCACCTCATGGGGCTTTGTGAGTATTAAGTGGTGGATCCATTTGAAGTGCTTAGAACACTGCTGGCACACAGCTCTGACTAATAGACACCAACTATGATTATCATCCCATTATCACCCAGAGGACTGCAGTGGGGATGAAATGACAGCCTGTGCAAGCCGGGTGCCTAGGGAGCCTCCCTGTGTGTGTGCTGTTGTTATTAAGGTTGCACTTATTGATTGAGTACCTACTATGTGCCAGGCACTGTTCCAGGAGCTAGGGGCACATCAGGAACAAAACAGACCAAGATCTGGGGGCAAAGGGGAGGAGGAAAGGGAGTGGGTGGAGTTGTGAACTGGTGACAACCCCACACAGTCATGTGACTTTGCAAACCATCAGAAAAACAGGGCAGAGATGAGAAATTCACGGAGGTGAATTGTCCTGAGATCCTGGGAGACGTGGCTGCCCAACAGATGTGTCCTGGGCCTGACTGATACAATCTGATGCCCAGCCCTGTCCACCCCAGCACCCTCTGATACCTGCCCAGAGAGGGAGCAAGCTTCCAGCCAGCCCACTCTAGGTGGTGTCCTTGAAAATAAACCATTTTCCTGGTGAACCAAATGAAAAACGTGTTGCTTGGAAAGTGATGTTCAAACAGAATTACCCAAATCTTTTATCATCAGGGCAGGCATCACACGGTTGGCATCTGGCGAAGGTGTCAATTATCATAATTAATTAGACCTTCCCCAGATTCCTGACACCACAGTCTGTCGGCAGGAGCCACCTGCCACATCCTAAAGGATGGGGGACAGGGAGGGATGGACGCTGCGCTTGGGTGCACCCCCACCCATGGGAGCTCAGGGTGCTCAGTTGCTCCACAGCCCCGGGTGGGGCGGCTCCATCCAGGGCAGGCAGTGCTCACCCCAAACACCCCTTGGTGAGGGTTCCTGAGGCTCAGAACAGGAGGTGACGGGAAGCACTGCGTGTGACAACACTGTGACAATAACAGTGATGACCGTGTCACAGGTCTCGTGTACTGAGGGCCTACTGTGTGCCAGGCCCGAAATCAGGCTTTATGGACATGAGCTCATTTAACACTAATGACAGGGGTGACCACATGACCTGCTGTCCCACTGGGACACTTTGGAGAGTGAAGGGGGCTCTGTTAACAACGACACCCACCTCCCCTCGGGCTCCTGGACAGGGTGACTCCTCCACCTCAGGTCTCAGCTCAGATGTCACCTCCCCTGAGCCCATGATGCTCTCTGAAGTCTCAGCACCCCTGCCCCAGTCACACACTGGCCCCACACTGTGCTGTGTCCCTGTCCCACCCATGGGTCTCTCCTCTTCTCCAGCCTGGGTCATCTTCACCCTCATCACCACCTGGCCTGTCATGGAGTTGGTCAGTGGCTGTGTGTTTGTCACCGCTCCCCTTTACCTTGTGGGCCCACGAGGGGTGGGGCCGGATCTCCTCTGTCCACTGCTGCCCCTGTGAGCAATGCCGGCCTATAGTAGGTGTTCATCAAATGATGGGAGGATGGGAGGATGGGGGGAGGGGGGGATGGGGGGCTGGGAGGATGGGGGGATGGGGGATGGGAGGATGGGGATGGGAGGACGGGGGATGGGAGGAAGGGAGGATGGGGGATGGGAGGATGGGGCTGGGAGGATGGGAGGATGGGGGGATGGGGGGATGGGAGGATGGGAGGATGGGAGGATGGGGGGATGGGGGATGGGGGGGAGGGGAGGAGGGGAGGATGGGAGGCTGGGAGGAGGGGAGGAGGGGGGCGGGGAGGAGGGGGAGGGGAGGAGGGGGGATGGGAGGAAGGGAGGATGGGAGGATGGGGGATGGGAGGACGGGAGGATGGGGGGATGGGGGGATGGCTGGGTAAGTGAATGGCTTTATGAAAAGCTGAGAAACAGAGGAACTAGGATATGCTTTCACACCTCCTCTCTATGGGCTTTGCTGGAGTGACAGTTCTCCTGGGGGAAACTTGTAATCTCAGTCAGTCACTTTGCAGGCTTCGGGGAGGGGCACAGCTGGAGCTGCTCAGTCTGAGAAGCAGACTGGTGGACAAGCAGAGCACCCTGCAGGGTGACAGGGAGGACAGGGAGTGAAAGCCTAGCTGTGTTCAACCACCCACAGAGCTGGGGAGGAGGGCAGAGGGTGCTGTTTGAATTAGAGGAGGGGACAAGGGTCCCAACTGAACCACTGAACAGCTGCATGACTTTGGGCCTATCATCTCTGCCCTTCCCACCCCACCCCTGCCATCACCTTCCTCCCTGCCCTCTTCTACATGTGTAAACAGTTGCCTGCTCTTGGGCTGCTTTGAAGATAAGGGAGGGGAGGATGTGTTGGTACTTTGAAGGAGGGGAGGATGTGTTGGTACCTTGAACCAGTGCATGGGACCCCAGAGCCGAAAAGGTTCACTTTGACTCTCTCCAGAATTCACTGTCCCCCTGAGAGGGCTCCCCACCCACCACCCATCCACCAGCAGCCAGCTCTCCCCTGTGCAGGGCTTAATTAGGGAGCTCAGCCTACCAGGCAGGCCTGGAATCCTGCGCCTTGGGCTGTTAACTCCTGAGTCAGCCAATCCTTCCTGCAGATGTGGACCCATGGGGGTAGGGGGGTAGGTGGGTGGGGGAGGCAGTGCCAGCAGGAGCCAGGAATGGGGATCTGCCTAATGCCGGGGGTCAAAAGGGGGTGGGGCATAATTCCTCTGGGAGACTTGGTTTCCCTGAGTTCTCATTTTACCCCTCTCATAAATCTTTATTGAGCACCTGGTACATGACAGGCATCGGGCTGGGGCTGGGGCATCATGGTGGGTGACACAGACATGGCTACTGACCACCTGGAGGTCAGAGGCCAGCAGGCAGGATGGATATGAATAAACTAATCACCCACAGTATATTATGCCCACGGGGGAAAGTGCTGCGGGGGGATTGGAGGGGCTGCAATGCAAGTGACCTTGGGCCTTCTCTCTTGTACCTCAGTTTCCTCATCTGTAAAGTAGGGCCAGTCACGTATTCACCCCAAGGGGATGTTGGGAGGGTGAAATAAATTTCACCTGTAAAGTGCTCACAACGTGTCTGGCACATAATAGGTGCTTAGCCATGGCTGTTGTTACTATTATGATGATTATGATTTCAAGTTTCTTCTTCAGAAACACGCACATCAGTGGGAACTAGTCATCACCGATTTGCTGTGTGGCCCTGGGCTGGATGCTTTCCTCACTGTCCTCGGTTTCCCCTCTGAACACAGGGGGATAAAGGGCTCCCCACTCCAACATGGGGTCAGACTCTGAGTCAATGGCAGGCCTAGGGCTCCTTCCCCATCTGGGGCTCTCAGGAGAGGAAGAGGTCACAGCAGCCACTGACCAAGATGTCACTGGGTGGACAGGAGGGCTGGGGGTGGGAGACAGTTCTCTGGAAACTCCCTCTTGTCCCTCCCAGACATTCTGCCATCTGTAACCTCTTTTCCACCCACGGCCCAGGCCCCCTGCCCAGGCCTGCATGCTGGCATCCCCCTCAGCCCGGCAGCCCGGCCGCAGGGAGTATGAAAGGCTTGGGGCTGGCTGGAGAGGCCCTTGGCGAGGTGACCCTTTATATTACAGAGGGGGAAAACCAAAGGCCAGGGGTCTGGCTCTGCTCACCACAGTGTCCTAGCCCCTTGCATGAAGGACGGCACACAGTAGGTGCTTAATAAATGATTTTTGAAGTAGGTTTGTGAATAAGTAAATAACTGGAAGGAACTTGACTAATCCAGCTGCCCAGCAACTGAAAGGATCAGAATGGGGTCTCTCAACCCCCATCCTGCCTCCTTACCAACAACACCCCGACAAGGGCACAGCACATGACAGTTTGCAAAGCCCTTTCACTACTGATGTTAATATTTTATTAATAGAAGTCTGTTCTGTCATTTCCCTCCTGCCCTATGATTTTCAGCCCTCAGAACAAGAATCACAGAGCCATTTTACAGGTGAGGAAAGAGAATTAGGGAGGGTCTAACTCACCTGGGCAGAGGAGGGCTGGGAAGGTGCCTCTGAGAAGCTCCTCATGGTCACAAATAGTGAAGCCAAGGCCTCTTGCTTGGGGTGACTCAGTGAGCTCAGCGCCAGTTACCTGTTCTGCCCCCATCAACATCAGGGTGGGAAGGTGGCTGGAGCCCCTGGCTTCCCTGCTGCTGGGACCAGGGGCTGGTGTCCCCTGACTCTACCCTGACAGGGTGGGTGACCTTGGATGAGACTCTTCTCCCAGACTCCCCACAGGAGAATGGCTGCAAAAGGACAAAGGAGGCTGGGTCAGGTGACCCCAGTGAGGCTCAGAGTGGCAGCTTCCAAGGAGGCCCCCAGCTCTGCCAGCCTCTTTGTGCGGCCTCGGTGGGGACCGAAGGGTTACTGCCTGAGGTGCTCTGAGTGCTGCCTGTCTGCCCCTCCTCACTCGAGATTAATTCAGTGTGGTAAAGCGGTATTTACGCTGCAAATCTAATTGTCAATTCCTTCTGATGGTAAAGGAATTGAAAAATAAATTAAAAGTGTCAGATGATGCATTAGGGTGGCTGATAGAGTGGAAGTGGGGCACTTACCTGGTCTCCTCATTGTGCAATTTACGGGCCCAAGAAATTAGCCAAGTTTCTGTTTCCACAATTGAAGGATCACAAACAAGGGGTGATGCGGTGAGAGGGATGGTGTAAAGGGAAAAGGAGATGTGAAGAAAGAGACATTCCAGCGTGGAAGTGATGGCATTAGCTGTTACTTGACCCAGTCACAGATGAGATGGGCCTGGAGAAGGGCAGGGCTGGTCCATGATGACACTGGATGCTTGGAGCACAGTGAGACAGGGATCCAGGCTCCCTCCTCCCCGCACCAGGCCAGGGGCGGCAGGGGACGGATACTGATGGGGGTCCGGACTCCCAGGAGAGGGATGCTCTTGGCAGCTCTGCCTCAGGATTTACTTACCTGGAGAGGGTAGCCTCTATCTCCTCTAAGTTGCCCTTCTGCCTCCAGGAGGGCGATGCCCACCTGTGAGAGGGACCACCTCCCTGATGGTCTTTTCCAGGATAGTGTGAGCTCAGGCCTCTGTGACTCTGAGGGGTCTCCTCAGCAGAGCCTGGGCTGCCCCAGAGGGCTCCTGACCCCAAAGAGGACTAGGACGCCCCTGTCAGACTGATGTGTCTAAAGGCAGGGCTATCTTCTCCAGCAGACTGGGACAACTCCTTGGGGCAGCTATCTGAATCTCCCTGCAGGCTGGTGGCTTCTGAGAACAGGTGTATGTCCCTTTCCTCGGCCTGGGGTCTCCCAAAGTCAGGATTGCCCCCCCTCCTGCCACCTTGACCAGCCTGAGTACTTCCTGAAGGTGGCAGACAATCCTCTTCCCCTGGACATTCTCTCTTCAGTCCTCTTAACAGGCTTGCTGTGGATGGAGTGCCAGTGGTCAGGCTGGCTCTGTCCAGGCCTGGCAGACATGTGGAGGGGGTGTAGGCAGAGAGCTGGAAATAGGGGGAAGGCTGCATGCTGACTCTAAAAGCCCTCGGATAAAGGAGAAGGTCCTTGTCTGGTGAACCAGGGGCCAGGGACCAGGAGGAGAGACCCTCACTATATCCTCCAGCCTTGGCGGACCAGCACCTGCCATGCTTAAAACCCTTCCTTTCTGGGCCGGCCGAGTGGCGCGGTGGTTAAGTGCTGGCTTGGGAAGCCAGCAGCCCCGGTTCGGTCCCACATATGAGGGCCAGTGACACTGCCCTCAAAAACAAACCCTTCCTTTCTGATAACTGGAACAGGGAGAGCTCAGCATGGGAAGCAGGAGGTCTGGGCTCTGGCCCAGCTCGCTCATTCATTCATTCATTCATTCATTCACCAAGTGCCTCTTGACACCCTGGCACCCTGCACAGCACTGAGGATGCACCAGGGCACAAAATAAACAAGGTCCTTGCTCCACAGAGCTTGCAGCCTTGTGGGGAGACTGATAATAAACACACCAATGAATGAATAAGGAGGATAATTTCCGAAAGTGTTCAACGCCCTGAAGAAATAAAGCAGGATGATGTGGTACAGAGTGCCCAGGGCAGGGTCCTTTCATCAGGGTGTCTGGGAAGGCTTTAAGACTCGAGGCTGAGACCTGTGGAGGAGAAGGGCATCCCAGCTACTGGGACGGTGGACCCCAGCGCCATCTTGGAGTGGTCCGAAAGCCGGGGTGGCTGAGCTGTGGTACACGGGGACTGCAGGACAGGATGAGGCCATAGGAGTGGCCTCAGGGCCATGGTGAAGACTGTGAAGTTGATTCTGGGAGCAGCAGAAGCCTCTGGATGGTTTTAAGCAGGAGGGGACAGTCGTGTGTATGTGTGTGTTCACAAGGCCATACTTGCTGCTGTGGGTAATGGCATGTGGAGGAGCAAACAGGAGCAGGGGGACCTGGCCAGAGCCACAGCAGTGTCCAGGTGAGAGCTGGAACCTGGACCAGGGTGCAGACAGTGCAGGTGGGGAGAAGCAGCTGGAACACAGATACTTGTGGAGGTCGAATCCACAGAGCTGTGTGAAGGACTTGAGGTGGGTGGCGGGAAAGAAGAGAGTCAAGATGACTTCAAGTTTTCCGACTGATTAACTGGTGGATGAAGTTGCCGTTTGTAGGCATAGGAAGGCTTGGGGTAGGTAGTTTTGAGGGAGAGGAAGCTCTCTTTTGGATACGCTGGGTTTGAGCTGCCTCCTGGGTGCACAGCTGGGCATATCAGACCTGCTGTTGGCACCTGCACTGTGACACGTGGCTCTTCTCTGTCCACTTGAAATTGGATGAAGCCATCTGACTTGCTTTGCTCAATGAAATGTGAGCAGATAGACTCTTATGAATCTGTGCACGATTCCCCTTGCTCCTTTTTCTTTCTGCCTGAGTGCTCAGAAGTGCTCCATTCGGACCTGTGTGCCTGGGCCTTGGAGAGAGGATAATGTGAATCAGAAGGTCTAGCCAGCCAAGAACAGGCAGCATTCGTGAGGAAGGGGCCTTTGTGATTTTAAACTGTTGAGACTGGGGGATCTTTGTTACTGCAGCATAGCCTAACCCTAACCTGACTGCTCCAAAGCTCGAGTCTGGGACCTGAAGTGCTCATGTCATTTTGGGCGTCATTAGTGATTGATTTTAAACCTTTTTAATTTTTTTCAGATGAGAAGATACTGGGGGTGAGATTGGGGGAGAAATGTCCCTTGCCTCCTCTGCATCATGCTACACGTTTGTCTGATGGATACATTACCTTCTTCCCAAACCCAGGCTCCAACTCAACATCCCCTCAAAAGCTCAAACTCTCAGGCTGATCCCCCAAGTCTCATCCAATGCTGCCTCCCACCGCCATCAGCTTGTCCTCTCCGGTGTGTGTGGCAGTGTCCCTCCTTCCCACACCCACTGCTGTAGCCCCAGACATGTCAGCCCTGTGTGGGGCAGGCAGTGCTGGATTCAAGCCTGAGGTTTGCCACTGAATAGATGTATGACTCTCAGGGAATAACTTAACCTTTCTGAGCCTCAGTTTCCTGAAAAAAACACAAAAAACAAAATGGGACTCTTAACGGGACAATTTTGAAGATGGAATCAAATGAAGCCCCTTGCAGTTCCTAGGACCCATAAGTGTCCCATATACAGTCACCAGCATTGCTTCATGACTTGATGGTCGCTATCCACCTAGATCACTGCCCCAGCCTCTTCACCCGTCTTCCTGCCTCTAGACTCATTATTTCCAATTGTGCTCCCACGCTGCTTCCAGAGACAGCTCCCCGAAGCAAGCTTGACCGTGTCACTACTCTGCTCAGGAAACATCCACGGCTCCATATTGCTTACATAATAAAGTCCAGCCTCCTCACCCTGGTATTAGAGGCCTCCCTTCCTATGTTTCCCTCCCATACAGCAGCAAACTGACCCACCTGGCCTCCCTTTAGCAAGCCTTTTAGCCCCCTGGTCAGAGTGGTCTAAAGAACCTGGCTTGAGAGATAACCTGAATTCTAGCCCCTGCTTGGCACCTGAGTTATAGTGTAACCTTGGGGAATTTTCTTGCCCTCTCTGGGCTTCAGTTTCCCCATCTGAGAAATGGAGGGGGACTGGGGCTGAAAACAAGCATCTAAACTTTATTCTAAAGCAAACACTGGGAGCAAAGCTGCTACCTCCTTCCCAGAAGGGCTTGGGCTGCCTCACCTCCTCCCCACCGTACCTCTCCTGTAATGGGAGAGAAGTCAGCCAGGTGTGGAAGCCCAGCCTTGCAGCTGCTGGGCCATTGGAGCCGCAGAGACCCTGCAGGTCTGAGTAATTAAACCACAGGGAGGCAGGGTCTGACTGGTGCCAGGGTTGGAGTGCAGGATAGACTAGAATTGCACCTTGTTTCCAGGGTTCAGGGTGCAGGTCCTGGGAGAAGGTGGGCAGGGTTCTAAGCACTGGGGCTATGGGTGTGGGCCTGTGAAAGGGGGTTGGTGGGCTGCACCAAGGCCCAGGGAGAGGTCAGCTTGGGGTGAGCAGGGAGTGAGGGGGACAGTGACATTCATTGAGTTCGTCCTTAATAAAATGCTCACCAACATCATATCTTTCTTCAAAGAGTTAGATAAGTGTCAGTTATTATTATGCTTAATCTTCATAATTACCCATCATTATATTAAAGTATTTCCCATTTATTGAGCATTTACCTTTCACCAGGCCTGCTGTAACTTCTCTAGGCTCCTGACTTACTTAATCTTAATGACACCTATTATTTTATTATGATCCCCCCCACTTTAAGAAAACTTGTGTGATTAAGCAATTTACTTAAGGTCACAGGTGCTGAGGACAGGACCTGAACCCAGGCCGTCAGGGCTGTGAGTAACCAGTGCCCTGCACCATCTCTGTGTCAGCTCTGCTGTCTCCCTGAAGGTGGTCCTTGTCCTCATTTGACAAATGAGGAGATTAAGACTAAGAGGAGGGGAGAGACCTTGGCAGAATCTGCAACCCGATGGGGAGGGGGTGCCTGCCTTCCTTGCACTCTATCACCCTGACCCTTTAGAGGGTTCACCCCAGGACCCTAAGTGGTCAGTGAAGGGACCCTGGGAGAAGAGTGGGCTTTGTTCTCCCAAAGACCCAGGCTCCTGTCCCCGCCTTGCCACACAGTGGCTTGTGGCCCTGAGCCAGTCACTCAACTGCTCTGAGCTTCAGTTTCCTTCTCTGTAACACGGGGCAGCAGCTGCTTGTTGGGAGGGTGGGAGCAGAGGCAGGCAGAGGCCTTTAATGCATAGTGGGTGCTCAGGAATGGCTGTGCCTTCCCATCCCCTTGGGGCCTGGGCTCCAGCACTGGGGCCTGATGGTCCCCTCTGGGGGGGTCCTAAGTTCCCACTGGGGGAAGCTGGGAGTGGGAGAAAAGGCTGGGTTGGCCACAGGCTGCAAACCACTTCTGGGAGGATGGGCACATTTCCTTGGAGATGGTGGCTGGAACACCCAGCCAAGGCAAGCCTACTCCTTATCAGCCATGGTCATGCCCTGTCACCTGTGCAGTCATCACACGGTCCCTCCACCCTGCCAAAAATACTAATAATTAACCTCCCTTGGCCCAGGGCCTCTGCTGGGCACTGCCACCCTGGTCCTGTCATCTGTGACTGCTAGCCCCCTCTTTTCACCAATTGCCCTCACCCAGGGCTCAGCTCAGAGCTGCTGCTGACTCCTAAGCCCCGCCTCCAGCCTTTTCCCTGAGCCCCAGTCCCTTTGCTCCAGCAGCTCCCAGACACCTGGGTCAGGGACCCACAGAATGTTCGGGCTGGCAGGGGCCCTGGGAGACATCTATTCCATCCCCTTGGGGATGCAGGTGAGAGCGATCATCCCTCACTGTGCTCCTCCCCTCCATCCCAGAAGCTCCCTCCAGGGTCTGACTTGGGGAGCTGCTTTGCTCCCTGCATTTCCCCTCCCACTTCCTGCCTCATTTCCCCCTCAGAAGTTTCTGAAATCCAGGTCTGAGGTCTGATTTGCAAACTTCTTGGGGAAGGAGGGCGGAGCCTGCACCTGCACTGACTAAGAAGGTGGTGATGTGCTCTGCCAGAAATATTTGCTTCTCCAGAAGGATCTGCTTAGCCATTCCTCCCTGAGGGCTGGGATTTACTGAGACCTCCCTTTCCGGGACCTACTTGCTGGCTTTCCAGGGGACAGCAGAGGTGGTGGGGGAGCAATGGGGATTCCTCTCTCCGCCCTCCTCCGTGAAGAGCAAACCTGGAGAGTATGGAGGAAAGAAGACAATAGATTTGTGGTCCGTGGGGGCCAGGATTTGAATTTGCCCCAACACAATACATCCCTTCAGGGACTTCAGTTACACAGAGGGTGCCAAAAACATGTACACATTTTAAGAAAGGAAAAAAAAACTATTAAAATTGTAATAATATATATCGATAAAAGATGAATACAAGTCATGTTTGACTTCTGCAATTACAAGAGTAGTATACCATTAGCATCTCGACCCTTCTGATTACGGGGAACTACGGCTTGAGCAACGTTGGCCAAAGTGTCCACTTGTCTACATTTTTTTGGCACCCCCGGTCCATGTATAATAGAGTCTGAATTTGTCCTACAACTCACTGCTGCTCTGTTCATTTAAACAATTATTTTTTCTCTCTGTGTTTCAGTTTGAATAGTTTCTATTGCTGTGGTGTCCTCTCCATTCATCTTTTCTTCTGCAATTTCTAACCTGCTGTTAAATTCTATTCAGTGTATATATCAGCTCACACATTGTAGTTTCCACCTCTCAATATTCCATTTGATCTTTTTAATATCTTCCATGTCTCTACTTCACTTTGAGAACATATGAAATACCGTTATAATAACTTTTAAAGTCTTTGGCTGCGAATGCTCTCATCTGTGTCACTTCTGAGTTGGTTTTGATCGATTCTTTTATCTTCTCATTATGGGTTGCATTTTTGGGGGCGAGGTGGGTTGTATTTCCCTGCTTCTTTGAATACCTGCTAATTTTTTTTTTTATATTGAATCCAAGGCATTGTAAATTCGGCCTTGTTGGATGCTGGATATTTTTGTATTTTTATAAAATTTCTTAAGCTATATTCTGGGGTGTGGCTCAGTATTTGTTAATGCTTTGATCCTTTTGGTCTTGCTTTTAAGAATTGTTAGGTGGTCCTGAAGTAGTGCCTAATTTAGGGCTATTTACTTCCTATGATCCTGTGTCCTTTACTCAAATTCCTGTGAACCATGGGGTTTCCTGTCTGGCTAGAGGGAGCGGGCGCTATCCCCAGCCCCATATGTGTGCTGGATCTGTTACCCCATCCTTCCAGGTGACTCTTTCTCTGCAGTTTTTCCAAGTGGGGATGCTCATCAGTGCTCAGTGGAATACTTGAAAGGGCCCCTGTGTAGATCTCCCCTGTTCTGTTTTCCTCTCTCCTCCTGGTACTGTCGGATGAATGCTACCTGTACTGTTCTTCCTGGCTTCTCAGCGCTGTTTCTTTAGCTCAGCTCCATGTGGTTCCCCCTCCCTGCACCAGGGCCTGGAAATTCTATCAAGATGGGAAGCTGGGAGATCACTGATCTCACCTTTTTGTGCCCCATCTCTCAGGGATCACTGTCCTCCATTATCTAATGTTCAGGGTCTTTGTCTTGGCATTTTACTCCTGAGGCTTGATTTCCTCATCCACAAAAGGGGAATAATCATAATAATGACTCTCCCTTCCCAGAGTTCTTGTGAGGATTAAATGAGATAATGTACTAAATCACGAAGCCCAATGACTAGTATACAGTCAGTGCACAAGACATGGTGGCTGCTATTATTTCATACTACTACATTCAATATGGATGACTAAGGAAATACATAATGGGCAAAAGCTACCAGGAATTCAGAAATGAACTTCTCTGTTGTAATCATCGCAGTGACACACACATATAATAGAATAGTGGTCTGTTGTGTGCTAAGCCAGTCAGTTATTCCATGTACTCAGAGTGCTTGGTGCTGTTAGGTGCTGGGTATACAACACATGAATTTGAGAACCCCTTGCAACAACCAACGCACAGGAGTTTAATATCTGTACTCTGACCTGGATCTAGTCAAAGCCAAGGGGGATTTCTCCTGCAGGAACAGGAGTCCAGGAAACACCTGGGCCCTGCTTGGCTTCTTCCCCTGCTCAGCAGCCCTGGTCCTTCCAGGATTCAGGGCTGGGCCCTCCTCCCCTCAGCAGCCCCCAAGTCTCACTCAAGCACTTGTGGATGAGGTTTGTGGTTCTTTTTTTTCCCCCCTCAATGAATGCATAATCATCTCATGAAGTATTCATCTCAGATGAGCCTGAGATGACAAGATGACGGTTGTAATAAAACCGGTTCATTACATCCCTCTACACTGAGCTGTTTAATGAACCTGGGGCTGCTAGCCCTCCCTGGCCTCTGAGTCAAATGCAAATGAAATGCATTCCACAGTATCATTTAATTAGTTGGTGGGGGTGGGGTGGGGAGAGGGAGGAGATAGTATGGGGCCAAGACCGTGAGGGTGAGGGAGAGAGGGGTAGGGGAGAAGCAGAGAGGGTGAGGGAGGACAGGAAGGAGGAAAGAGGGTGAGGGAAGGAAAGGAGTGAGCCAGGAAGGGAGAGGAGGTGAGATGGGACTTATATTTGGCTCTGACTCTCCAAATCCCTCTTGTAAGCAACAGTTGGCTGGGCTCATTATTCCCATTGGAAAAGTGAGACATCAGGTCCTATTATGTGCTGCACATTATGTTAGGTGCTGGATGAGACAGGGCCCAACAATGAACAAAACAGACAAGACCTCTGACCTCCTGGGTTCACAGTGGGGTGGAGAAGACAGGCATTCAACAAATAACCACATCCAGAGTCCACAAAAGCACAGGTAGCTTGTGATTATTTGCATGATTGTATTTAAAAGAAGGAGTATGCAGACTGGTTAAGAGAGTATGGGCTCTGAAGAATGACTGCCTGGATTTGAATCCCAGCCTGGCCACATTCTGTTTGTGGGAACTTGAGCAAGTTACTTTACCTCTCTGGGCCTCTGTTTCTTCATTTCTAAAAATGGAGTCAAAAGTACATGTCTCATAGAGAAGTTGGGAGGATTAAATTAGTCAATATGTAGAAATCACTTGGAATAGTGTTTGGTGCCCAGTAAGTAATGTCAGACTACCCTTGATCAAATCTTAGGCTCCCCCAAGCCCTCTTCTGACCAGACCTCAATCTTGAGCTTGCATATCCATCCTTGCCAAGTCCAGTTTTAGCAAGAATCCTGCTAAGTTGGTTTAGACAGGATCTCTTACGCTGGGTATCTGATAAATAAAAATCCTGTTAGGTCAGTTTAGCAAGAGTCCCCTACCGTTAGTGGCTCCTCTTGGTCATTTTCCATCCACCAAACCCCTCGCCCTACTTTTTTGGCTTATAAAACCCAACTTGTGCTTGTTGTATTTAAAATTGTGCTTGGTTTTGCACTGACGTCTCTTTTCCCCCTATTGCAATAGTTTCTGAGTAAAATCTGTCTTTACTGCTTTAACTAGTATCTGGCTCTGGTTCTCTATGATAGTACTCAATAAATTCCAACTTTGAATATAAATGAGCAAAAAAGCAAAGCAAAAGGATTAGAGGGCTGTGGTTTAGCTCAGGGATCTTGACAGTATTTTCTGAAGAGGTGCATCTTCACCTGAGATCTGAAAGATGAGCCACGTGTCAAGAAGAAGGGAGACGAAGAAGGTAGTGGGCCTCTGTTTTTTCCGTTTGCCTGTCTAGAGGCCACCCCTCTTTGGTAGGACCACTCCCCAAATTCCCTTTGAAAACAACTCCCCACCCACTCTCAGTTCATCCAGGTGGGGCTGACCCACCCCCTGGCTTCTGCACCCAGCCTTGGCCATTGAGATTATTTCACCTACTGGCTGTAGTAATTGTTTCAATCATGGGCAGATGAGCCACATCAGGTCAATGAGAATCATACCAGGAACTTCTGCTAATCAGGAAAGAGAGATGCTAAGCCAGTGTGATATAATCCTAACCCTCCCAAGTGTCCATTTCCCACCTACAGTGGAGAGCACGACTGTGACAGACACCAATATTGAAGAGATGGAAAGACAATGTCCTGATGATGTCATTTAAGTGTCAGGATCTAGCTCCACCTGAAGCCATCAGCTCCCTGGATTTTTCAGGTAAAGGTACTGATTAATTTCCCTTTGTTATTATTTTGTTTAAACCTGTAGGGTATCCTTTAATGTGATCTTTTGTCTCACTGATGACTCTTCACCTGTAGTCTCTGACAGGGGATGCATCTCCTATCTTTGGGCCTTTTTGCATACTGCTCTCTGACTAGCATAGTCTCCCACATGCCTGCTGAGTTCAGGGGCCACCTCCTCCAGGAGCCTACTGTCATTCCTACCTCCATCACCAACAATCCCAGACTGAGTAGTGTCTGTGTCTCCTAAACTTTTGACACCTTTGAGGGTGAAACTAACAACATGGCAGCATGATAAAGCAATTAGACATGGCGGCGTTCTACACCAACACTCCCCAGTCCTTCAGAGACAATCTAGGGCAGAGGAGGAGCTCTAGGCTTGGAACAAGAACTAGGGCCTTCTCTAGGATTTCCCATATGGACTGCGTGGCCGTGGGAAAATGTGCTCTCTTTCTCACTGGGCCTCAGGTACCTCCCCCGGAACATGACGGAGTTCAGGGTAAGTGATGCAGGAATTCGCTCCTTCCACAAACGTGCCTTGAGTGTGGAGCTAGGTCAGGCCCAAATCAGGGATGGGCTGAATGCAGAAGGAATCAGACCTGAGGGGTAGGACAGGTATGGACAATATCTCAGGGTCCAGGAGGGAACTGGACAGCTGGGAGGAAAGAGAGCCCTGCCAAAGCTAAGCGCATCACAAAGGCTTCCTGGGGGAAAGCGGATTGCATGGCGGTGGTTAAGGATTTAAGATGGCATGGGAGGCAGAGAACATTTCAGAGAGATCAAAGGTCCTCGGTTCTAGTGTTTTAGGGTCTGTGATTGTGGGCTCTAGGATCTATAATTCTGGGTTCAGCGTCTTTTATTTCTCTGTTCTCGATTCCATGGCTCTGGATTCTGTGATTCTGAGTTCTGAATTTCAGGGTTTAAAATTCTGTGATTCTGGGATCTTTGCCTCCAGGTTCTGTGGCTCTAAGTTTTACAATCTATAGTTCTGGGGTGTAGGATTCCACAGTCTCAATTCTGAGTTATATAATTCCGAATTCTGGGTTCTGGACCTTACGGCTCCGAGGACTGCATCACACTTATTCCTCTTCAGACCCAAAGGCAGGTGTTGGGGAGAGAAGGAGATCCCTGTACCCTCCCAGCTTCTCTGATGAATGTCGCCTCCCTTCCCAAAATGGGCGATGGGTCAAGGGAAGTCCCCCTCTCTAGCCCTCCCTGCTCTCTTTTCCAGTCCTTCCTCCTCCTCCCAGTTTCTCTGTCCCTAATGAGGTGCTCCGTGTAGACTGGGGGACAAGCTGTAAAAGGGTGTGGATGGAGGGACCAGCCCGCCTGACTCAGCGGAGCAGCAAATAACTGTCCCCAGGTTCTGCCCATCCCTAAGTGATGGATGGGCTGGACAGGACACCGCTCTCAGGAAACAGGTCCTGTGTCCTGAAATGACCAGAAGGCTTACTTCTGAATGAAGAAGGAGGAGAGGGTGATTTAGGGGCCCTTAAAGGCACTGCACACCACCAGGGAGTCATCCTTCGGGATTGAGCGTTGCCCTACCCCGTTGTCATTACTCAGGCTGCTTTCCCAAACTTCTCCCAGTGAGGGCCACTGGCAGTCCCATCCAGCCACTCCGTTCCATCTGAGCCAAAGCTGACAGAGGCAGAAGCAGTGAAATTAGTGCAACTTCACACACACACACACATACACGCGTGCGCGCACTCGCACACACGCGTGACATAGCCATCTCTGGCTCCCAGGAATTCTGGGTTCTCTTGAGGGAGAGGTCTGTTGGAATGGAGTATAAGGACACTTTCAAGTTGAAGGACAGACACATCATTTGTCTGAGAGTATGGGTGAGTATGAACGTGACTGGGTGTTTGAGAGAGGCCTGATGGTGGGACCATGGCTGTCCCCGAAGGTGTGGGTGGTGGTCTTGAGATAGTACAGCTCTTCCAGAGCTTGTGGGTGACTAGCCCAACAAGTCCACTGTGTCCTCTGCCCAGGTGGTTGTCGCTTCACTCTCTCTCTGGGCTGGTGCCCCCCAGCTCAGGGAACTCTCGGCCAGTGGGGGTGGGGAGAACCCATCCTTCTTTATTTTAGATTATGGAACCAAAGAAATTAAGTTTAAATTCTTTGCAGGAAGGTAATTTTTTTCTAATCGCTCACCCTGCTCCACAGATCTCCACAACTTGATTACTTCTAATTAGATTAATTAGATAGAGAATAATTTCTTTTCTCTGGATATGAATGGTCTCTCTAAGACAGTGCCAACGCTGCAGAGCCCAGTGTGGGGCCTATCCAGATAAGATGTCTGTCCTCGAGTGGAGGGACTTGCCCAAGGTCACACCACAAACAAGTTGAACCCAGGTATGTTCGATTCTGAAACCCAAACTCTTTTTTTTTTTTTGAAGATTTTTTTTATTGGGGAATTGGGGGAGAACAGCGCTGGGGAATTGGGGAAGGGGAACAGACAAGTTGCTGTCTTTTTGTTTTTCAGTCTAGTTGCGGAGGACGTTGCTTCACTGGCCCATGTTGGTATCGTCATTGCGCTCTTCCCGAATGAGACAGATCAGTCGCCAGCCTCTGGACGACCACTCACCCCGGCTACTGGCAGCTCACGCTGGCTGCCAGCCGCTCACGCTGGCTGCCGGCCACTCACTGTAGCCTATGGCAGCCCACTGCAGCAGGGGCTGCAGCCTACACCGTTGCCAGGGCTCGCACAGCCCAGCTCCAGGTGGAGCTATTGTTAGCTGTAGAGGGCAGTGTCCCTGGCCCTCAAATGTGGGATCAGAACCGGGGCAGTGGGCATCCCAAAACAGCTTTTAACCAATGCGCCACTTGGCCGGCCCTGAAACCCAAACTCTTAACCATCACAGTTTTGCTCTCACTTTGGCCACCCCTTCTTCCCTGCCCTCCTGGAAGTGGAGTCAATGGGCTCTACTCTCCCCAGAGTCGCAGGCCTCAAGCAGGCCTCAGAAACTGGGGTCAGGGTGTGTCTCCCCCCAGTGAACAGTGAGATGGCCTCCTGGACAAACCCTTCCTCATGTTCCTCTCTAACTGCAGATCCTGTCTAGTCCTAAATCACGGAGTCCCTCTCATCATGAGCAAGGATGAGGGAGTGATTCTAGGAAACCAGAACTGGCGAAATGCCTGGGCATCTGGAAGGGTGCTGTGGAGTTGCTGGCCAAGGAGCTGGGAGAGACCCTGGGAGACACCTGGCCCTCCTGCCCTGACTCTCCTGGGCATCCACATCTAGATCCCTAAATGCACATCTGAGCCATGCCAGCCGCTGCCCACGTAACCTCAGCTAGTGGGACTCCTCCCACACCATGGCTGAGGTCACTTGGCTCCACTTGCAGGCTCAGTGCCTGAGCCCTGGAAGGGCCCTGACCTGTAGCAGGAAAGAGTGAGTGTCAGCTTCACCCTCTAGGGCTCAGCACCAAGTCCTGAATGCTGGGCTTCCTTCTGCCTCAGTACTGGGCACCTTGCACACACTGCCACAAGTCTCCCCGCCTCGATCCCTCCCCGCTTTGCAAATATTCAGGTACCCACACGCTCTGAAAGAGCTGAGCTATCTTGAGACCACCACCCTTGCACTCAGGACCAGCCACTGTCCCACCTGTCACAACCCAGTCATGCTCATACACACCCACCTCCTGAGACTAATGCACATGTCTGTCTTTGTGATCTGCGCACGTGTGCTCTGAGACTGTCACACACATACAGCTTAAGACAGCCTCTCTCTCTCTCTCTCTCTCTCTCTCACACACACACACACACACACACACACACACACACACACACACACACCCCACCTCACATAGATACACTTACATTCAGGAGTCCTGCATGTTAGTCTCAGCAATACCTGGATGTGTAAACCTCTGGCACCTTCTCAGAGCCTCAGTTTCCCCATTGGTAACAAAAGAGTTAGAGTCATTTTTTTTGGGGACCCTTCTGGCTGTGGCATCTTGGGATTTCATTTTCAAATTTAATTTTCTCTTTCTTCTCTCTCTCGCTCTCTCTCTTCTCAACTTGAAGTTCACAGAGGGGAAGCCCAGAATAGGATCACAAGCTGACACTCGTTATTAGCCTTATTGACAAACTGGAATCTCACTGAGACATCTGCAGGAAAAGTCTTTACCGGCTCCAAGTGATGGGGTTTATCATTCTGCACCGGTCCTGGGGTTAGGGCTCGCCCTCCCACCGTGACCTGGGATCGGTGATCACCATCTATCTGTTCCTTGAATATTTCTCTGAGAATTTTGCTGGTCCTGGGGACCAGCCCGGAAGGCAAGAGAACGGAAGATCTGGAACCAGAGCCTAAAGACAGATGAATCATGACCTGTGGCCACAGACAGGCCATGGGGACAGTTTGGAGAAAGGCAGCCTGGAGTCCCAGGTGAACCACAGATTGGAGAGTGTCCACTGAGAAGCATGTGGCACTTGCATGGCTCTAAGAGTAGATAGATGCCCCTTAAAAATTTGCACCCACCCTGAGTGCCCTACTTGATTTCCCCTACTTGCTCAAGGGCACAGTCTTGCTGCCCCTTGTGCTGCCCGCTTCTCTGCACAGCCGTGGCCACCTGAGCCCCACTTGTGTAACTGAGGGCTCCAGGCTAAAGACCAGCCCTGCCCCAGCTGAGGGGGTTTAAAGAGTCCAGGGCAGGTAGCGGGGGCGGGGTGGGTCTTAGAGTCTGGCCTGGGTTTGAATCCCAGCCACTGACACAGTGCGGGAGGTGAGCAGCCCCCTCCCCGACTCTGGGCCTCAGCTTCCTCATCCTCTCAACAGGGCGGGGTGCCTGCTGGGACCCCACTCGGGTTCCCAACAGGCGTGGGGTGGGGGGGACAACTGCAGGCGCTCAGTGGGTGTTTGTTCTGTCCCTGCTGCAGCCCCACAGTGCCTGGCTCCAAGTCAGCGCCCAGTAAATATCAATTAACCTGGTGAGATAATGAAATGAGCTTATGCTTGTGTCTGAATCTCATGGCAGCAAAATCTAAAAGTGTGCTGGGAAATTGAACAGCTAGTGGGTCAGGTGGGTGGAACCATCAGGATTTGGCTGTAAGACATCTGGGAGGACTTGCTGGAGGAGGCAGGCCTTGGGCTGGGTAGGATTTGGATAGAGGAGGGGAAGCCATACTAGCAGGGGAGAGACTGCATGTGCAAAAGAGGGAGGTGGGAAGGGGACGGGCCAAGGTGAGGCCTCTTGTGTTGTGAGGCTGGCATGGGGCATTGTGTGTGTGTGCGTGTGTTTGGGTAGGGGTGGTCCCGGCATAGTGCTGGGCTCCCAGGAGATGAGGGGATGCTCAGTCACAGGGGCTCCTTGCCCTCTGTCAGCTCATCCAGGTCACCTTCTCCTCTCTGTCCCCAGAGGTGACCTCCTCACCTGGTCACATGTGGTCCCAGAGGGGAGCAGGCTTCAATGTAGGGACCTGGGGGGACCCGTCTTGGGGAAGACCACCATGCTTTACATGCCATGAAACACGGACCCCAGAGGCTTAGAGCTGGGAGGCCCCTCCAGCCCCTCCATGCTATAAGAACCTGGCACAGAGAGGTTAAGAGAGTGGGCCAAAGTCACCCAGCCCCTAACACCCCTCCCCCCCACCATGCCCAGTACTCTCCTATTACCCAGCTTATGGGGAGGGTCCTTTGTCTACAAACATCTGAGAAGAGCTGGAAAGGGGACCCAGGCCAGCAATCTGTCGACCCATCTGGCTGCTGCTTGGGCCTGTGCTAGGAAGGGGAGGGTTAAGTCTTGAGCAGCTCTTTCTGGTTGGTGTTTAACTTGCAGTTTCTAAAGGCCATCAGAAGCCCCATGGAGCAAATGTTTTTTGTCTTAATGACACTGCAGCAGATTAAAGAGGGACCCATCTCCCAGCCACCATTGAAGAGAGACCATCTATTACCCGGAATGGTCTGGCCTGGCAGTTGGTACCACTTTTCCAGGGACGTGCCTGAGTCCTCATTCCTGCCATCAGCAGCTCCTACTAGGTCCCTCTGACACTCACACCTGGAGATGACAGCCTGGAGAGACATTGAGACAGGCCTGAGCTCTGCTCAGCACAAAAGAAAGCCCCCGGGGTCCCAGTGGACCACACGCAGACAGCCATCTGCCTCCCCCTGCCTCCCCCCACCTCCCCCCCCACCCCGCCCTTTTTTACCCCTTCTCTGGCCCCTCTTTTTTCCGGCGATCATTGATCTGCTTTCTGTCAGTATAGATTAGTTTACATTTTCTAGAATTTGATATCACTAGAATTATAGAGCATGTACTTTTCGGTTTCTTTCAGCCTAATTATTTGGAGTTCCATCCATGTTGTTGCGTGTATACATAGTTTATTTCTTCTTATTGCCGAGTAGTAATCCATTATATGGAGATACCATAGCTTGTTAATCTGATGATGGACATTTGGATTGTTTCTAGTTGTTTTCATATTACAAATCAAGCTGCTACAAACATGTGTGTATGAGTCTTCAGGTGATTTGTGTTCGTTTTTTTTTTCCTTTGGGTTAATACCTAGGAGTGGAATGGCTGGGTCATGTAATAGGTTGCATGTTTAACTTTTTAAGAAACTGTAAAGCTATTTTGCACAGTGCTTGTACCATTTTTCATGTCACCTGCAGTAGATGGGAGTCCTCACTGACATTCAGTATTTCAGTCTCTTTCACTATGCTAATAGGTGTGTAGTAGTATCTCATGGTGGTTTTAATTTGCACTTTCTTAATAACTAACTGTGCCAAGTGTCTTTTCATGTAATTATTTATCATCTATCTCTGTTTAAGTCTTTAGCCCATTGAAAAAAATTGAGTTGTGTATGTTCTTGGTATTGAATGTTGAGAATTCTTGATATATTTTGGAAACAAGTCCTTTATGAGATATACGATTTGCAGATCTTTTCTCCCAGTTTGTGGCTTGTCTTTTTCGTCTCTTCCCAGTGTCTTTCAAAGCTCATCATTTTTTAGATTTAATGAGGCTGCCATTGCAATCTCATTGCTCATTACAATAGTTATGCCATCTGCTAGTGCGGGAACTGTCACTTCCATAGGTGTCAGGGAACCCTGTTCTGGAACGGGCCCTTTGCAGTGTGTGCAATCCAGTATCATGGACAGTCTCCCTATATCAACACATTGCTCTATCCAGTTTTATATTCTGCCCTTGCTGATCCCGCACCTCCAAGATCCATTCCCAGGCCTACTTTCCTGGTCCCTGCTGGTCCTTGAAGTCTGGTTCTGCAGCTCCTTGATATATAATCTCTTTCCTCCCTGGCAGACCCAGTACTGGGCCAGTTGGGTTATGCTTAGATTTGAGCCCAGTTATAGGTCTGGTGGCCAAAAGGGGATGTGGGAATAGACCCTGAAGAAGGCAAGTCTTATTATGTAAGTCACCTCTTCCTTTGAGGCCTCTGCCTAGTCTTCTAGGAGCGGGAGAGGGTCACTTTTCAGGCCTAGCGGGTTCAGGGGAATCTGGGTTCTCAAGTCCTCCCATCCAGGTAGTGTCACCCCAAGTCTCAGGGACTTCCTCCTTTCCTATCAGGGCCCTGACGTTGGCACAGAAGACTTTCCTAGACAGAATTTATCCTTCTTTGAAGCTCTGCCACTCCTCCAATGAGGTCCTGTGCCTGGTCTCTGGTCACAAGAGATGAATGTCTCTCCTGATGCTGCCAAGTATGTCATCTGATGAACATTGTGCTTCAAATTGCTGCTCAATCAATCGGAGTCTATTATTTTCGGTCTTCACAACAGACCCTAATTCCAGTTTTCTTATAATTACTTTTCTCCCATATGTCGTGGTGCCAGAGGCCTTGCTGTAGCCAATACACCCCCTCTACCTGTACCCCTTCCCTGAGCCCTGTGCTGGATCTTAATGAGGGCACTGCCTCTACATGTCAGGGACTGTTGCTACCCCTTCTACCAGCAGTGACAGTGTCCACACTGCCATTACCACAGTATCATCTTAGAGCCTACTTCCTAGGATCATTCCCACTGCCATTTTGCTGAGATTGGGTTCCCTAGAAGCAGAGCCTGAGATGAGGACTCTTGAGAAAGTGGTTTACTGGAAAGAGGGAAGTGAGGAGAGAGCGTGGAACAGGGGAAGGACCTAACCAAGGATGCTCTGTCCAGACCTGGGAGAGCGGGCTTGGGGGGGCCACCTGCTGACTACCAGGACAGCCCTGGGGACCTGGGGCTCTCGGTCTGGGCAGGTATATTAGGCTTCTCTACAGAGACAGAACCAATAGGATGTGTGTGTGTGTGTGTGTGTGTGTGTATATATATATATATAGAAAGAGGTTTCTTATAAGGAATTGGCTCGTGCAATTATGGAAACTGGTGAGTCCAAAAGCTGCAGTGTGGCCTGGCAGCCTGGAGAGGCCGTCTGCTGAAGAATTCACTCTCGCTGGGGGAAGTCAATCATTTTTATTCTATTCAGGCCTTCAACTGATTGGATAAGGCCCACCCACATGATGGAAGGCAATCTGCCTATTCAAAGTTCACCAATTTAAGCCTTAATCTCACCCCAAACACTCTCTAAGTTGACACATAAAATTAACCATCACAGCAAGATATGTGGGGCTGGACTCTTAAAACCAAGAGAGGGAAAAAAAATCAGCTCAGGGTAGGTGGTACAGGACTGCCTAGGAGGACCTGGTACCTGGCCACAGAATGGGTGAGATGGGGGACACTGTCCAGGCCTGGCTACCTGGCTGGCAGGTGACATCAGGCAGACCTCCTGGCAGGTTTGGGGCCCAAGATGAAGGCCTGAGAGGCAGAGGGACTGCCAGCTCAGGGAACAAGAGGTGCCTCAGACACAAGCCAGAAAGGATAATGTATCCTCAGGAGAAGGTAGGTGTCGAGAGCCTGGAATGGGAGTAAGGTCACCGGAGAACAGACCCACAGCCACTGATGTCAGATAATAAATGACTGTTGGTGTTTGCATGTGTCAGGAGTCGGGGCCCAGGTTAGTGGCATCCTGGGCTTAGGGTCTGAAAAGGCTGCAGTCTCATCAGAGGCTCAAATGGGGATATGTCTGTTTTCACCATTCACTATTCAGCTCATCACAGTCCTGTCCTTTCTCACAATCCTGCACTCTGTCCATCTTCTGCTGCTCTCCAATGGCCCAGTGCTTTCTGAGTTTGGGTTCTTCCAAAAATAAAGGTGGTTTATGTGGGAGGTGATCCCAGGAGGCACAGCGAAGAGAGGACAGTGGGGAGGGGAGGGAGAAAAGCCCTAAGGGCTGAATCAGAGACGGCCGTGGGCTCAGTCCTGCTGGGGACCCTCGGCGGAAAGGTGTGGGATGTGCTGCGAACAGCCCACCACTATGCTCACCTGCTGCAGGTGAGCTCAGAGCTGGCATGGGCAGGGTATCCAAGTCACGAGGCTCCTACCTGGGAATAACCCCCTTCGCTGAAAGGCCCTGCTGCTGTTCCCCAATCCTGTGCTGTTATGGCTCCATTGTAAACAGCCAAACCAATCTCTGCTCCAGCCAGCAAAGCAATCCCCACTTCACACTAAATGCATAATTTGCTGCAAATTAAACTTAATGGGACTAGAATAATTATGTTGACTTTTAAAGGTACTTAGAGATAAATACCTGATTGGTTATCTCAGAACATCAACTTTTCCATTGTGCTTCTTGAGAGAAACGGTGGGGAGAGGAGGTGAGGCGGGAAGCAGAGAGATGACGCTAAAGGAGGGGGCAGGCATCAGAAACCCATCTGAGGACCCCCTTACACCCAGACCTGGGGAGGAGAACCCAGGGCAGCCTCTGGGAGAGCAGTTTTGCAAAACATACCCAAAGCCTTAAAAATACCCATACCTGGGGTGACCAATTAGCTCAGTTGGTTAGAGCATGGTGATGATAACACCAAGGTTGCTGGATTGATCCCCGCATGGGCCACTGTGAACTGCGCCCTCCCTGAGAAAGTCTATGCCACTGTAACATGAAAGCAATATGCAACCAATGACCATGGCTGTTTCCCAATAAAGTTTAAAAAAATACCCATACCTATTGTCCTAAGTCCACAAATGTATCATAAGGAAAAAAATCAGATGGAGACAAAGATCTATGTGAAGAGTCAGTCATCCCAGTATCATTTATATCAGACACATTTCGATGGGACGATGCCTAACCATGGCGATTCGTTACAGAACAACCACATGAAAGAATGTAGGGTAGCCATTAAAAATAAGATGGTCAGAAAGTAATTCACACTGTGAAGGTGCTGATAAAAATAGGAGTGAGAGAAAAAAAGCAACATGTACATCCAAACATTCTGAACATACCCAGAGGAAAAGAAATCTCAGGAGGAAGTGCATAGGAATGCTAACAGTTTTTAATTAATTTTTAATGTAAAGGAAAAAACGCACTCTCGTGTGTCTCCTCGGCTGTCCATACGCTGCTACCACGCTGCTTTGCTCCTCACACGGGATGGGTGGGTTTTCCACACGTCGAGCAATTCTGCTCCACCAGCTGGGTGTCCTGTGATCTAACTCAATTCGGATACTGTTCATCTGGACATAGTGTCAGATCCCACAGGTCAAGGGTTCCGGTTCAGTCCCACAAGTGTGCCCAGCTCAACCCCTGGTGGTTTAGAAGCACCAATCTGAGTGCTGGTGTGAATGGGGGAGGGTCAGCGGGTGGTGAATACCAGGTCAGGGTGGGGCTGCAAGGTTGCTGAGGGAATGCATGTTCTGGACCCAAGGCTGGGGCCGGGTATGGCCAGATGTCTTCAGGCTGTGAAGCTGCTGTGTCCCGCAGAAGCCACTTTCTCCTGCAATGTTCCTTCAGCGCTCTCTACAGAGAAAGCTTAATGTTGCACTCAGTGTAAAGGAGAAATGTTTAAAGGAATTAGGCCCTTTATTGTAGGTCAGGTGATGAAGGGTGGACTTGGAGCTGAAACGCAGTGCATTGATAACTGGCACAAGAGTCCGCTTTATTGAAGCAAAAATAGAGTTGAAACTGGAAGCCAGGACACCTGGACTTTGCCTGTGACCTTAAGCAAGTCCCTTTCCCTTCTGGGCCGCCGTTTCCCATGCGTTAAGTGGGAGGAGTTAGTTAGATGAGAGGATGTCTAAGTTTCCTTCTCATATAAAGATCTCTGACTATGACTGGGCAGTTATGGCATGTGGGATACCAGGACATATAGACAGAAGTGAGCCTCCCCGAAGCTGACCATCCACTTTCTCCCTGGCTCCCACAACTCCCTAGGACATGGGCAGCACAGTGTAAACACACAGCCTGGTCAGGGCTCTCCTGTCCAGAGTCTGAGGCTCCTCAACCCACTCACAGGGAATGAGGGTCAACAGAGGGAGTGAGCTACCTTGTAAAGTATTTTCTTATCAACTCTTAGTATTTGAAGAGAACCTTAGCGGTCTTCTAGTTCTATCCCTTGCTTGGTGCTGGGATTTCTTCCACATAACCACTGCCAATCATAAAAACAACTTCATCATTATTAATAACAGCATCAATCTTGTCATCATTATCATCATCATCACCATGCTCCTTATTACCTCTGCCATCCATTAACATCACCGTCATCATGACCGCTATCACTGCCATCATCCTTATCAATGCCACCACCATCATCGTCACCATCGTTATCACCGTCAGCATCTGTTCCCCTTATTGGGTACCTTCTATGTGTCAGGCACACAATACTCTACTGAACAATCAATCCAGTGAGATCGGTATTGTTTCTAATTTATAGATGAGGAAAGTGCAGTCCAGAAAGGTAAAGTGGCTTAAGGCAGCACAGATAATAAGAAGAAAGGGAGCCTGATCTAAATTCAGATTTGTCTGAGTCTCTGTCTGCTCTACCTTGTGGCCCTGAGAGCTGACTCTGCTGTGCACCTCTACTGGGAGGAACAGGATTCTTCCCTCCCTTTTTTTAGCCTTCATATCTCTATTAATATGGCCTAAAAAGCAGCAGGATGTGCACAGAAGTGTGTTGGCTTTAGAGTCAGATAGAATGAGGTTCAAATCTCAGCTCTGCTACTTACTAGCTCTGCATTGCTTAGCTTTTCTGAGCCTCAGTTTTTCTCTTGGTAAAATAATACCAGCCATGCGAACTTGTGAGGAGAGAGATAATGTGAATACATGGTACAGAATAAGTGTTTGGAAACTGGTGGCTATTACCATCGTTCTTGTTGTTGTTATTAAACTAACCAGGTTTGTACACCTCACAGAAAAATCCTGTGGACTGAATGGGGAGGTGGGGAAAGCAGGGATAGGTGACATGAGAGATGTGTCCCTCATGGATTTACACTGAGCTCTCTGTCAGTCCCATCTCAAGGCCTGTCTCCCTCCTCTGTCCTTGAGCTGTTGTTTTATTTGGCACCGCATGTTTAATTCACTAGTGCATATGAAATCCATAGTGTGAGTCTCACTCTGCGGCTCTGGCCTGCAGGGATGTTTTTTCCTACTCTGGTCCAAGACTCTTGCTTGTCTTCAAAAGCCTGTCATCTGCAAAACCGAAGAGCACGTGTCCCCCGTGGCATGATTGCTAAAGCTGCCGTGGGCCTCCTCCTCCCCCATGGACCAAAGGCTCCTGGGAGGCAGGCGTTGAAGCTGACATGTCAGTAGATACTCTCTCAGAAAGCCCTGAGCCTATCCTAGACGGCAGGCCAGGATAGCCAGGAAGTGAGCCTGCCAATGGAATGAGCTAGGAGGTCATACTGTCTCATAATCGTAAATTGTGAATTCAGATTAAAGGATTTTGGATCCTGGCGTCATGAGAATAAGTAATAACTTCTGGTCAGCGTTTTCATGGAGGCTGGAATGTGTTTCAAGATTAGAGTTCAAACCAGCATTAGGATGAGAGTCAGAGTCCAGGTCAGCTGGGGATTAGGTTGAGGGTCAGGGTCAAGATCAAAAGGGATTAGGTTGATGATTAGAGTTGGGTTGAGGTCAGACCAGGGTCAGGGTCCACAGAGGAACCAGGCGAGGCCCTGCGGAGCGAGCGGTCCTGGCTGGACTGGGGCCCTGCACCTCGTACTCCTGCTTGAAGCCGTAGCCCTCAGCCGTCTTCATCTGGTTGATATGCTGCAGGAGGTCGGCCACGCGCACCGCAGGATGTAGCTGCCCCGTGTGATACGGGGAGCCCTTCCGGCCACACGGACGCCGCGGTGAGCCCCCCAGAAGGCTGCTGGCCTCAGTGACCCCTCCACCGCGCTGGTCCCCTGCAGTCAGAGAAAGAGAAAAGGGTTCTTGACACACACAGGCCCCAGCCTCGGGAACCCCAGATGGACTCGGGGGCTCAGGGAAGGCAGGGAGCACGGCCAATGTGGAGGATGGCTGGGTTGTTCAGGGGAGCCAAGCAGCCAGGCTGGGCCCACCTGTGTGACCCAGGGCAAGTCCCTTCTCTTCTGCACCTCGGTTTTCCCATCTGTAAAATGAGCAGGTCAGATCACGTGACCTCGGAGGACCCTTCTGGCCCAGCCCTGCCTGTGGTCCCCTCATTCCCTCCCTCTGCTCCCAAGCCAGGACCACCCCTCTGTGACTTCTCCGGGCTGCCTGGTGGAGGGGGGGATGGGGGGTAGAGGGTTGGGCTCAGCAGAGCATGTGACAGTCCCCTCTTCCTCCCCCTCTTCCAGGGAACAATCGGGCACACTGGCAACTCCCAGCAATTACCCCCATTCAGAGACAAGCAAATCCTGAAATTAGCTGCTGCCGCCACCCCCTCTGCAGAATCACACAAGGCACCTGAATAGAGGCGTTTTCCCTGTGCAAGCATTTCCATTGTCAGCCTGTGCAGCGGCCTCAGCCAATTGGGGGACAGGTGGAGAGGTTCGCAGTGCTCCCCCAAAACCATCCCCTCCCCCCAGACCCACCCACTCCCTGACTCTTCTGGTCAGCACGCCCAAGGACATCCCACCCTGGTCCCTGAGATCAGGTCCTGGGATTGAGGAAACAGCCCCACTCAGTCCCACCCACCTTCGCACACTCACTCCCACTATCACAGGACTCACCTTGTGTTGTTTTTCTCCTCAGGGATCACAGTCCTGAGGTGCTCGTTGCCCAAGATTTGAAAACAGTTATTTCATGTATTTTGTCCTGTTTTCTAGTTCTGTAAGGTGAGAGGGCAGCCCAGCTATTACTCCCTCATGGCCAGAGGCCCCATTGAGGCTCGGAAAGACGTGACTCGCCACATGCCGTGTTCCCCAAAGTGTATTTCACAGAACACTCGTTATGCAAGGTGATTAAGTGGTTGTCCATTTACAAAATAAACAATAAGGACAGATGTTCAGCTTTTAAAAGTGATTTTGGAAAATTTTGGTTTAAGCAAAATGAAACAGGTGTGTTCCCTGCAGGACATCTCAGGGCTTCCAACACACTAATGTGTTTGTTCCGTGAACCTCCATGAGTAGAATGGAAGTACCAACATTGCCCAAACAGCATAGAGGGCTGTTTTGTTTATTTCACAAAACATCTTTAGAGGAACAGTGTAAGGTGGTGATCAAGAGCAAGGACTTGGATGAAAACATGCTTGAGCTTGAATTCCAGTTCTGCCATTTACTGGCTGTATGTCCTTGGGAAAGGTACTATCTCTTTCTGAACCTCAGTTTTCACATATGCCAAATGAGAATAAAGTTGGTCCTATCCGATAGAGGTATTGCTATTATTAAATGAGATGATGCATGAAAATACCCAGTCCATTGTTGGCACATGGTGAATGCCCACAGACTGTTGGTATTATTAGAATTTACTGGGAAGTCAGACAACCTTTGAGTCCAAGAAAACTGGGATAGCTTCTCAAAGGAATGAAGGAGCTGACAAGAGTAGAGTTTGACCTGCCTTTAATCTCCCTTCTTGTAAGAACTTGAACCAGGACTTGAAAGGTAGCACTGGAGAGGCAGTTCTTCAGAGGCAGCTGCAGCCAATATGCAAAACGTGTGCAGGTTTTCAGAGAAATTTTGTCCTGCTCAAAGAACTCTCAGGGTCTCCAAAGGGGGAATTGGGGAGACAAAGGATGACTCACGCTCTTTATGGAAGCTGTGCTGACAGCTCAACAGAGAGCTGTCCAGGTGGAGGAAGAGGAGTGTGGGGGCTCTCGGAAGGAGGGGGGTGGAAAGCGGGGACAGGATGAGCTTGTATGGCAGAGGACAGGCGAATCGCACCACCCTGTCAGGGTAATGTCAGGAGACCAGAGCAAATCTGGGCAGCTTCCGGGCTGAGTCCAAGGACAACACAAGCCAGCAGATATAAATATAAATGCAAATACGGCACCTAGGCAGGGGCAGGATGGAGAATGGTGACTATGCCCTCCCGCTCCCCTCCTTGTGTGCCCTGAGCCCAGGAAGATGGGCTCTCCTGACCACAGCGAGGAGGCAGCAGCACCAGAATTCACCCCCAGGCCCATGGACTCTGGGGCCCTATTGTCCACCAGGCTTCCCCCTGCTGTCCTCTCCCTAAGAAAGGAAACATCTGCAATGAAAGAAAGTGGCACATATTTGGCAAACCACTGGGGCGGAAGCCACTGGCACCCACAAGAATCAAGAGCTCAGGATGGATGGGGTCCAGGAGGGCGTGTGCTTCTCCAGTCCATGCTTTGGGGCCAGCTGGGCTCAGATTCCAACAGGGCAGGAAGTGCCCGGTCAGCTCCCTCCAGCCAGCCTGCCACAGATTTCCTGACGTGATAAGTTGATTTCTTTTTAAATAAACAAGTTTTTAATTTTGGAATAGATTTAGATTTACAGAGAAGTGGAGATGGTACAGAGAGCTCCCATCCACCCCAGAGCTGGCTTTCCCTGTCATCAACAGCTTACCTGAGCATGGCACATTTGTTATTAGTAATGAACCAATATTGATACATTATTGTTAACTAAAGTCTATACTTTATTCAAATTTCCTTAGTTTTTACCAGATGTCCTCCCCCCCACCCCAGGATCCCATATAGGGTATCACACTCTATTTAGTTGTCATGTCTCCTTAGGTTCCTCTTGGCTGTGACAGTTTCTCAGACTTCCCTCATTTTGATGAATTTATCAATTTTGAGGATTATTGGTCAGACAATTTGTAGAATGTCCCTCAATGGGAATTAAAAAAAAAAATTGAGATATAGTTCACCTATCATACAATTTGCCCTTCTTGTGTGGGTTTTTTTTTTTTTGTTGTTGTTGTTTTTTTTTTGAGGGCAGTGTCATGGCCCTCATATGTGCGACCCGAACCGGGGCCGCCGGCTTCCCAAGCCAGCGCTTAACCACCGCGCCACTCGGCCGGCCCCAATTTGCCCTTCTAATTTACAAGGTTGTACACACATCACAAACCCTGGTCAAATTCCAGAACATTTTCATCATCCCAGACAGAAATTCAGCATCCATTAGCAAGCATCCCCTGTGCCCTCCTCCCCCAGCCCCTGACAACCACTAACCCACTGCCTGTTTCTGTGGATTTGCCTATTTTTGGACGTTTCATATAAAATGGATCCTACACGATGTAGCCTTTTGTGACTGACTTCTTTCATTGAGCATAGTATTTTCAAGGTTTCATCCACGTTGTAAAAGTCAGTACTTTTTTTTTAAAATTGTTGATTGTGGTGAAATATATGTAACATAAAATTTATCATCTTAACCATTTTTAAGTGTACAGTTTAGTAGTGTTAAGCATATACATGTTGTGCAACCGATATCCAGAACTTTTTCACATGCCAAACTGAAACTCTATACGCATGAAATAACTGCTCCCCATTTACTTCTTCACCCAGCACCTGGCAACCATTATTCTACTTCAATTGCAGAATAAAACTCTAATTTATTAGCAGAATAAAATTCTACTATTCAAATTCAAGTATAAATTTGACTGCTCTAAATAACTCACATAAGTGTAATCATATAGTATTTGTCTTTTTCTGACTGGCTTATTTAATTTAGCATAATGTCCTCACGGTTCCTCCATGTTCTAGTGTCTTTCAAAATGTTCTTCCTTTTTAAAGCTGAATAATATTCCACTGCATGGATATATCACATTTTATTTATCCATTCACGTGTCAGTGGATACTTGGGTTACTTCCATATCTTGGCTATTGTGAACAGTGAGTGCTGCTATGAACATAGGTGGATGCCCCACCACCAGGCTCTGGGCATCACCCTCACCGCAGCCCAGAGCACAACCAAAGACCCCTTAGGGGGCAGGTGAGCAGAAGCCTCTGTGGCTGTGACCTTGACCATCAACATAAGAGAGAAGGTGAGAAAGGAAGGAGGGAAGGAAACGGGGGTGAGGAGGGGAAGAGAGGAGGTGAGAGAATTGGGATACCAAGAAGAAAGAGCAGAAGGGAGGGAGTAAAGAGAATGAAAGGGGGAGAGAGATGAGGAGTGGGGAGAGAGAGAGAACAGGTCAGACACCAGCAAACCACAGGGAAGGCGGAGGACCATGGCCAGAGGACAGCCAGTGGAGCTAGCTGAACCATGGGAGCTAGCGGGCCCAGGGAGGACCCGTCACGAGTGGGTGCTGGCCTAGAAGGCGGTCCCAGTGGTGTCCACAGGGCTCCGCTCAGGCCTCTTGACCTACTTGGAAGAAGAACTACAAACCCCAACCAACCAGATTCACAGAGACAGGACCCGGGGGGACACGGAACACGGCCGGCCTCCAGCTGAGCTCAGGGTGAGACTACGCTGACGGAGTGTAATACAGGCACTTGCAAAAGTTCTGCATTTAGGTTAGAAAAGTAACTGCGCACGTAGAGAGGAAGGAGGAACTGCCTTGTCAGCAGGGGCCGTAAAAGCCAAGCTGGAGGTTCTGTGTGAGCTGGCGGGAGTGTGGCTGCTGGAAAGGCTGGTGTGACATCGGGTGACGTCCATGCAAGAAGAGGGTCCAGGGAGGAGGAGGGGAGGGACCACCGTCCTCTGGGCGGACCCAGGGCCATCTGCACTGGCGCTGTCTGCAAGGGGGGAGAACAAGCAAGGGTGTGTGTGTGTGGGGGGGTAGGGAATGTCCTAGAAGGCTTGCAGAGTCAGAGAAGACAGAGGCAGAGACAGAGTAGCACCAGGAGGCCGTGAAGTCAGATGGGGGCCTGGGTGGTGACCCCAGGTCTGCACTTCCTGTGACCTCTGACAGGCCTTAGCCTCTCTGAGCCTCAGGTTCCTCACCAGTAAAATGGGACCACAGCTCATACTTCCCAGGGTTGTTGTGAGGATTCTGTGTAAACACCTGAGCCCAGAGGAAGCGCCCAGGAAATGGTGGGTCTGAAGAGCCTGGAGCCACCTGGTGGAGAAGGGGCTTCTTGTGACCTGAGTGCCATCTGCACTGCGGGGAGAGCTGCCAGTGTGGGGACAGGCCTGGCCCCCCACACGCACACACACGCACATGGCAGTGGACCCCAGAGTGCGGCCTGGACATGGACTGTGGTCTGACGTCACCAGCAGAAATGGCTCAGGAACACGAGGGGCTGCCTCAGGGGGCGAGAGGACATGGAGGCTCAGGGAGGGTAAGTGACCTGCCTGGGGTGACTCCGCAGAGGCAGCCTGAGCCTGAGACCGACTCCAAAGCCAGGGCTCATGCCCTCCACGGGAGGGGACGACACAGAGAGAGTCAGAGCAGAGGAGGAAGCTCAGAGCCAGAGGTGGCCGTGGAGGGGCGCTGACGCCAGGCAGGCAGGGCTGTGGGAGCCCAGGCCCAGCCAGACGGGGTGGGGGCTGGGGCCCCCCAGGAGGGGTCGGTGCCCGAGGCCGGTGGAGCTACTTACGGGTAGTAGGAGTAGGCATAGTGGTCTCTCCTGGCAGCGTGCAAAGAGAACAGCACAGTTGGGCCATGTCCGTCCACAAGGCCGGGCCCGGGGCAGCGCCCAGCTAGCAGGGAGGGGCCTGGCACTTTACAGGCTGGGGAGGGCACCGGCCAGGGACTGGACAGGTCAGAGGGCCTTCCTTGTCCCAAGGGCTGGCCGGGGGCCCCTTCTGGAACCTTCCCTGAGCCTGCTGGTGGAGTGAGCAAAGCTGGGGGGAAGGTGGAGCTTTCACAGACACAGAGACACACTCGTCCCTCACACACACTCACAAATGCAGACACAGACACACATGCACAGACACACACGTATTTAAACACACTTGTACATGAACACAGTCATGCCACATTCACACACACACACGGATGTGTACACTCACACACATGACACCCCCCCTCACACACTGACCCCTGCCGACAGCCCCCCACCCTCAGTCCCAATGCTGCTCAGGCTTGCAGGCCCCTCTGCCTCTGAGGGGACAGCCCTTTGCTTACACCTGTGGCTGAGGCAGGGAGATGGCAGGGTGGAGAGGACTCCAGGGCAAACCCGGGGCCCGCCCTCACCCACCCAGACTGGCCCTGAGTGTGGGGTCCAAAAGGAGCCAGGTTGGCCTTCCTGGGCACCCAAAGCCGAGCTTGGGTCGGGAGCGCTGACATGACTGCAACGCTCCCCCAGAGAGGAGGCAGAGCAGGTCTGATTCCCCCTCACAGGCGGGGAGGCTGAGGCTCAGACAGTCAGGTCTGCCTGGGACTCCCCGGGGGTCAGAGCAGGAGTCCAGAGCAGGGTCAGGACGCTGACCCCACAGTCAGCTTCCTCCTGAGGCCCCACCCAGGCACATCGGGGGTTCTCCATTTACCAGCCCCACCTCCCCCTGTCAGCAGGGACCCCAAGGAATAACTTTCCAGAAGGAAACGCTGCAGATCGGGGGAAGGGAAGGAGAGAGGAAGGTGGAAGATGGAGGCCCAGAGAGGGCAGGAGATTTCCTAGAGGTCACGCAGCACATCTAACCCATTGAAGGGAAAGAGGGGAGGGTCCCACACCCTGTGGCAGGCCACAGAGGCTGCGTGGGGTGGGGTGGGTGGAGGAAGGCAGCACGTCATGGTTGGCTGGCCGTGAGATAGACCTGGGTCAATCCTGGTTCCTCCTCTCGATATAGAAAAGTTATTTTTACAAACAATAAACCCAGCTCCTTGCCTAAAACCCTTTGCTGGAGTCCGGAGCTCTTAGGATAAAAGCCACAGTCCTTACAATGGCCTGCGAGGCACTGCGTGTGCACCCAGTCCTGCAAGCAAGGATCCGGCTTGCAGGAGGAGCCCTATAAATGTGGGCTGTTGTTGTTAGGACCAGGTTTGTTGCCTCCCGCTGTCTGACTTTAAGGCAGTCATGTCCCCTCTCTGTGCCCATATCCACAGCCTAAAATGGGAACCATTCTAAGGACAGCGCAGTGCCATAAGGTTGTTGTGAAAATCAAACGGGATCGTGCATGATTAAAAAAAAGAGAAAAAGCCCAGGACGTCTGTACACTGATCTGAATACCCCACACTCAGCATAAAGCGCTGTGCAGATGTTAGTACTTCCGGCTGGGCTGCTCGCCATGCCCCACCCCCATCTCTCCTCAGTGGTCCCCCAGCCCCTCCAGCTGCCTGCTAATGAGCCGGAGGCTTCAGTAATGAGGCTGCTTCATCATTTAATGCGCTGGAACAGCCCAGGAGGGAGAGGAGATGGGTGGGGTGAAAAGCGGGGAGGTGGAGGTGCCTGGCTTGCCCATAGCCTGGCAGCTCCAGGGTCTGATCACAGAATCCTTCTCCCCAGTCTAGGGCAATCCATCAGAAGGGAGTGAGGGGCACTCCTACTCTTGTTGTGAAAGCCCCCCTTGCCCATGAACTGTAAGGAAGCCTGGATCTGCACATGAGCCCAGCCCCCACCCCAGCAGCTGCTCACTGGCCTCCCAGACTCCAGGCGCAACCCCTTCCTCATCTAATCCCTGCCTTGCCCCAGAGTGACTCTGGAAAACGCTTAGGTCTTGCTGTGTCCCTTTCTGGACCCCTTGGGGCCCACAGTGGCCCTTGTTGCTGCTCTCTGGGTCCCGGGCCTTTGCACATGCTGTTCCCTCCTGTCTCCACTTCCCTCCTTGAGCCCCCATGGCCCCCCTGTCCTTCTCTAATCCCAGATCTCCTCTGGGCTATTAAGTGAAGGTTCACTCCTCCAACACCCCCATGGGACAAGAAGCCCCTCAGGGCTCTGTCTGACTCAGTCTGCTGTTTCCCCAGAGTTCGGGGCAGTGCCTGACACCCTAGCCAGCATTTACTGAGCACTGAGTGTGCTCAGCCCTTCACAGGCATCTGTCAGTTAACTTTCAAGGTCATCTTCAAGGACGTACTGGACACAGGACAGCGTCGGGGCTGGGAGCACAGCCTTGAAGGGCCGGCCTGCTGGATTTGAACCCAGCTCTGCATTTACTGTCTGGGTAAATCTTTATCAAGTTACATAGGCTCTCTGTGCCTCAGTTTCCTCATATAAGATGGAGCAAGTGATGACAGCACCTACCTCATGGGGTTGTTCTGAAGATTTAAAGAGTAAGTGTATATAAAGTCTTAAACAATGCCTGACACAGAGTCAGTGCTGGCTACTAGTGTTATCCACGTGTTACAGATGAAGAAACCAAAAGAGAAGGAAAGTCACTTGCTCAAGATCTCAGCAATGAGGTGATAGAGTTAGAATGCAAATCCAAGATTTGCCTGACCCTGGAGCACTGTCCTTTGTTAAGCAATGTGAGCCTCAGTACCCCCATCTGAAAGTTAAAGGGGCTGGACTGGATGATGCCTGGAGTTCCAGCACTAACACTTTTTGCCTCTGTGATTCTTGGTGGAGATTCCCGACTCGGAGCAGGCTTCAAAAGCCATGCCCCCCACCCCTTCTACATTCAATGCAGGGTCCTGTCTATGACCCCTGGAGAACATGCCAGATTTTTGGTCAGCAGTGGCTGGCAGGTTGGTCTGAAGTGAGGTGGGCCAGATTTAGCAGGTGAGTCTTTGTGGAGATGCTTCTATGGGGCGGGGGGCAGTATTGGAGTGCATTGAGACAGGACACTTGGGCTCCAATTGGCATCTACCATGACAAGTGACAGGCAGAAGGCACAAGCATACCGTCTGCTTCTGCAGGAGCCAGCTGACAGTATTTTCTTCAGAGCTGGAGCTGGCAGTGTGGACCCTTATCTGCAGAGGCCCTGGGGAGGGGTGAACGCCCTGAGCTGAGAGGGGTACCTACTGTAAGCCTGATGCTTTCCCATGTTTACCCCTTACACACCTCTGCAGATGGGCTGTTGTTCATTCCCAAATTCAGCCATTAACCTGATTCAGGCCCCCAAAACCCCATCTCATCTCTCATCCAATGTTTCAACAGCCCCTACACAGGGTGCCTATTGCAGTCCCCCACAGATCACTTGGAGACAGAGGAGACCTCTCTGTGACCCCAGTCAGATTGTGCCCCCTTATTCCTCCACTGAATCCTTCAGTGTCTTCTCCTCACCCTCCTCCAGTGGCCTATGAGACATGTGCCATCTATTCCTTGCCTCCCTCCACAGCCACTGGCCTCCTTGCTGTTCTGGGAATATATCAGACTCATCCCCACCACAGGGCTCTGTCACTTGATGTTCCCTCTGCCTGGAAACTCACACCTTCACTTGCTTAGCTTCATTGTTGTGTCTTTCTGGTCTCAGCCTAAATGTGACAACCTCAGAGTGGCCCTTTCTGAGCTTTTATCTAAAGGAGTCTCCCCGTCCCTCCCTGCCCACCCCGCCCCAATCCCTGTGCATCTTACCACTTCCTTTTCAGGCTCTGGGCTGGGCACAGAGGACCCAGCGGTGAGCAGGAAGCGTCCCTGTCCTTGGGCCCTTGTGGGCTCTATTGATAAGGTGGAAGGATGGGAACTAATATTTGCTGAGGACCACCCCACACACACACACAATGCAGCTGAGGTGCCACACTGGAAGCACATGGGTTGCCATGGTAACATGTAACAAGGTGGAAGTGGGGCTGACCTATTGGGGGGGTTAGGGAAGGTTGCTCTTCTTCTATCTAAGAGTGACAATACAATATCTAAAGGATGAGATTTCTGTTTCCTCCAGGTTGGAGTAGCCCCAGTCCTCCCAGGTCATCCCCTTACAACCCCAAAACCCTGAATGTAACACAGTACCAAGCACAGGAAGACTGAAAGACAGAAAGAAGGTGGACGGCCTGGGGATCTCAGAGCCTGAGGACTGCCGTGGTGGTGAGTTCCCTGGGTTTCCTTATTGCTTCCCAGGTATCCCGACAGAGAGCTGCAGAGGCCGCTAACCCAGAACCATTAACAAACTAAAAAAGCCCCAAGAAAAAACTCACTCTAGCCAATGGACTGGGAAGAGGGTAACCTAACAAGAGAAAACCTTCTTGTCAAAATGTCCCTTACACCAGCCAAAACGCAACAGAAAAACTACTCTTTCCCAACTCCCTCTTTTCCAGCAGGTTTGAGCGGGAAGCCAGTGATCCATTCTAGCCCCCACACCCCCACCCTGTGTAAGCTTAGATGCTCTGATTCCAGTCAGATGGGTCTAGCCATGAGCCAAGCCTCCACTCCCACCTGGCAGCAATGAGACTTATGCAGTGATGGAAGATGGGGCTAGTCACACGTGATGCCCTCAGCCACCGCTTAACTAGGATCGGTGGGGCCCAGAGAGGGGCTGAGTCTCTACCCCAGCCTGGCATTGATGAGGTAGAATGAGGTGGTGGGAGGCAGGGCTAGTTGGCCTTCTGCTTCTCTCCTCTCCCTGGGTGTCAGCAGGGCCCAGTGGCGAGCTCAGCTCCTGTCTCTGTCCTGTAGCAACAAGGCGGTGTGAATCAGCCCTCAGCTATGTCATCCCTGGTGTCAGTAGGGCAAGTGGGAAGCTGAGCTTAACATGTCCATTTGGAAGCAATGAGGAGTAGAGTTGGTACCCTATCTTTGTGGGTAGAGCATGTACACCCATCTGGCCTCTTGATACAAACGCTGGTAAAAAATTTAATGAAATAGAATCCAGAGTCTTATAATATCCAAAATGTCCAGGATACAATTAAAAAAAAGAATCAGCCATCATACCAAGAACCAGGAAAATCGCAACTTGAATGAGAAAGACAATCAACAGATGCCAATACAGAGATGAATCAAATGTTGGCATGATCTAAGAAGGGCTTTAAAGCAGCCATCATAAAAATGATTCAATAAGCAATTATGAATTCTCTGGAAACAAATGAAAGAACATCTCAGCAAAGAAATAGAAGTTATAAAAGAACCAAATGGAAATTACAGTACTAAAAAATACAGTGACTAAAATGAAAAACTCAATGGATGGCTCAAACAGTAGGGTAGACGCGATAGAGGATGGAATTCATGAACTTGAAGAGACATCAACAGCATAGACCCAATTGGAACAATGGAGTTTCCTCACGAAGAAGTAGGAGGCTGTTATCAGAAGCTGGATGCCCGCTGAGCAGAGCCACCAGATGTTGCTGATGACTGGAGAGGTGGGCCTGGTGTTAGTTTCCTAGGACTGCCGGAACCAAGTCAACCGGGCGACACCAACAATTTGTCATCTCACAGTTCCTGAGCCTAGAAGTCCAAGATCAAGGTTTCGGCAGGGTTGGTTCCTTTAAGGGCTGTGAGGAAGAATCTGTCCCATGCCTCCCCCCAACTCCTGGTGGGTTGCTGGCAATCTTTGACATTTTTGGTGTGAAGAGCGTCACTCGGATATCTGACTTTCTCTTCCCATGGGGTTCTCCTTGTGTGTATCTATGTCCCAATTCCCCCTTTTTATTAGGACACTAGTGGTATTGAATTAGGGCCCACCCTCATGACTTCCTTTTACCTTGTTACCTTGCGTAAGGACTCTATCTCCAAATGAGATCACATCCTGAATGTCTAGGGGTTAGGACTTTAACACAGGAATTTTTGGAGGACACAATTCAGCCCATAACAGGCATGGCAGCTGGTGCTCCACCCAGGTTCTCTTTACTGGGTCACTGCACCCCTGTTCCAGCAGTGGTGCGTATTAACCTCAGCTGAAGTGAACTGTCACCTCACCCTGGAGAGGCCGAGGTTACCCTCTCCCCCGTTGGTGACTTCCAGTCAATGATCAGCTCTAAAAGGCTGGGCTCATTGCCTGAAGGGCACAGCCACATGCTGCCCTACGAACTCCAGGGCTCCCTGCGGGTTCAGGCTGAGGCCACAACCTTGCCTGAATCCTCTCTTCCCTCTCCTGTGTCACTTGCTCTTCCTCTTGAGAGGACCCCCTCCTCTGTATGCCACTTGCCTACGGGTCCCCATCTAACTCTGCTTCTGGGGAACTCAACCTGCACTTGATCCCCGCCTGGAACAGCCTCATCCACAGGGTCACCCTCCTGGGGACCATGCTTTTCCTTTTGGGAGGCTGAGTCTAAAAAAGACCATTTTGTCAGATTCAGAGGAAGGCGGGGCTGGCATCGGAAGTCTTTCAAACCCAAATTCTTGCCTCTAACTCACCCCAGTTCTCCCCACGTCTGCTCTGGGTTCTTCTGCAACCCACCCTCTCCACATAATTCCCACATCTCTCTCACATCTCTGTTTGATTAACAGAAGGTTATAAACAAGTTCCAGAAAAAGGGAAAGCCAGTGTCTCCCCAGGACAGCCACATCTCTCAGCAGGTTGCTTTCTAACCAATATTTTTGTTTTCTTGATTTTTACATAGATAAAGAATTAAGTTAATTAATATACACTTCTTTCCTTCTTCAGGTCTTGGGAAACTCTTTGCCCCACAATTAATTGATAGCCAGGTTTTAATAAAGGATCTGTCTTTACAATTACAGTTCATTAATAGATTTACAAGGGAGGGAAAATGGTTAAATCCCACTAGGAGGGTTGTTTTGCATTTCTTCTCTTTTAATTACATGGTTATGTCCTGGCCCAAAGCTCTGTGAAGAATGGGGGGAGAAGTACCAACACCCCATCTGCTCCAGATGCAAATGCAATTGATATGGGAGAAGACAGGCCTGGGGGGGTGGTGGTGAGGGAAGGGGCTCTTGTGTGCTAGGGGGACACCCTTCCCTCACCTTCAAAGCTGCCTCATGACTGGGAGGTTCTAAGAGAGAGTGTGTGAGGGTGGGCCTGGGCAGGCAGCTGGGAGGATGTGCCAGCAGCACCCCAGACTGGGGATGGGAGAACAACTCGGGGACACTCAGGAGAGCTCGGGGTCCCGGTGGTCAGAGTCACCGTGTGGCCAGCAAACTGAGCTATTTACAGTGCTAGATATGGCTGCACGCTGGGTGCTGTGTATTAAGACTCTAAGAAGGTGAAGGTTGGAGAAGACCCTGGAAGTCACCCAGCTGATCTCTCTATAGGGGTTCCCTAGTGTGAGTTCTGTTGCCCCAAATCCCTCTGGGAGGCTCAGAATCCAGCCCTGGGATCCTAAGTCTTCAAATGGGTGGGGAGCCCTGGAACCTGCATTTCAAGGAGAACCTGGGCGGGGATTCTGAGTGGTCACCCTTCCTCTGCCCAGGCCTGGGCGGCGGACGTGCTCCAGCACCCGGCCCAGGAGACCTGGGTGAATGCTTCCTGCTTCCTGGGCTTCTACTCAAGGCTCAGGGAGACGCTGCCATGGAACGTGCCTCAGCCTATGACCCGCACACAGTAGGCATGTTATCAGTGTGAATGTCCCTTAAACTCCAGTGCTAGTCCTTTCTAAAGCACCCACTGTGTGTGTGTGTGTGTGTGTGTGTGTGTGTGTGTGTGTGTGTGTCTGCAGGTAAATTCTTTCCCAGTTTGAACTCAGCTCTGCTTCCCACATGGGTCCCAGCTCTGCCCTATAGCCACACTTAGCACCCTGGACAGTGTCTGGCTCAAAGCAGGTGCTCACTAAAAACACTTGTTGAGTAAATGAATTAATGAATGACATCTGGGGCCACACATAACACTCCTGTTTCCTTTGCTGCCCACAGCTGACACAACAGTAAGTGACATTAAATAACAAAAGTTGTGATAGCTGACACATTTTGAGTGCTTCCCAAGTGCTAAGCATTTGTTATTGTTCACAACCACCTCAGGACACAGATTCTAGTCCACCCCATTTTACAGATGGGGCAAGTGAGGCTCAGAGAGCAGAGGGATTTGCAGCGGTAAGAGAAGGAGCTGGGGCTTGACCCAGGCCTGTCTGCCCCACATGGCCCCTAATGCTTCTCTTTCCCAGTGGAAATCCCAGCCGAAAGCCCCCACATACTCTTCAGGGGATTGGGCTGGGGTCCCCTCCCCTGCTGGCACTGCATCTGGATGTCCTTCAGCTTGACACATCCCCTTGAGTGTGGGCCCAGAGCAGACACCCTGTCTCAGCATGCTTCCCCCCCACCCCCACCCCACCCCCGCCCCCCTCTCCAGCCTGGAGCCTTTTCTGCCTGTTTCCCCCACCCCCTCCACTCCCCTCTCCGGCACACTGCGGCTGGAGATGTGGCTGCCTTTCTGGAAGGTTCTGTTCCCTTTCTTGTTGTCAGATTTTCCTTTGCAGTTTCCTGTCTTAGTTTTTGGCAGGACCCTTTGCAGATGAACAGAAGGCACTTCCTGGCTCCTCTCCCTGGGGTGGCGCAGAGCTGGGAATTCTGCTTCTGGTGCCCAGGGCTTCCTTTGGGAAGGAGGAGGGGTGTGTGGTGAGCACCCCAACATACATCCCATTCTCAGGGGCCATTGGGGCCACCACAGCCTTTTGATCCCTTCCCCACAGGGCCTTCCCTCATGGCCTGTGCTGAGCTGGGCCCCCTGCAGTGGATGGTGTTTCCTTTGCTGAGGCCCAGTCTGGGGCAACAGGCTAGGTGTGGCCTCCCCAGGAGAAAGAGAAAACACCATTTTTCTGGGCTGGGCTGGGCTGGGGGAGGCCAGGCCATGTCCACCACCCAGGTGCCACCTCCTCCCCTCCTCCTGGCCTCCCAGCAGCAGGCCCGTGACTCTCAGGGGAGTGGGACATGCTCACCGGGGGTCTGAGAGGTGACTTCAGGTGGTGCCTGACAAACTTAGTATTTTCTATCTTACCAGTTGTGTAAGTACCAGGAAAAACCCCATAAGCAGTTAGTGTGCGGAACCCTTGATTTCATGGATATTATTGCTCAGGGTGAGGCAAATTGAAAAAGGGAGCCCATTTGAAGTCAATGTAAAGGGAAGGACTGAGCCAGTATCGTGCAGGTACAGGTGGCGACGGCAAGAAGCACCCAAGGACCAGAGGAACGGCCGGAGCTGGGGAGACACTGAGGACACCTGTGAGCCCCAAGAAGGTCCCCGGGGTTCAGCCCGGCTCTTTCCGTGGCTGAGGGTCGCTGCACATCTGTGAGCCTCTGTTTCCTCCTCTGTAACGTGGGGGTGATCAGTAGCAGCTTGCAGGGTGGTGGAGAGGGTTAAATACCTGAGATGAGGAGGGTGCAGTGCTGGGCCAGAGCCCCACACAGGGTCAGCGCCCAGCTGGGAAGTGGTGGCAGTGGTTTTATTATTATTAGTGTTAGCATGACTAGTGCTATCAGGGCTTATTCTGAGTAAGGTGACCGATGGCTTTCCTTGGGGAAGAGCTTGTCACACCATCCTCAGCACAGCCTCAAGCAGCAGCCCCACCATAGGCATCCTTCTCCCACCTTGAGCAGGATAGATGGCAGGGTGGAGGGGGGCCTGGCCCCTGGCCCGGCAGGCCTGTGAGTGTGTCACCTAGGCCACCACTAGGCAGTGACGCAGCTTTTTGGCATTGCCATATCCTTGATTGTAGGCTGAGACCAAGAGACCCACCTTACAGGTCCCCAGGACAGTAGGGCTTCATCCTGTGTGAGATTTTGTCTTCCCATGGTGTGAAGATCTGCTGGTCAGGAAGGGACAGCTTGGTATAATGTTGGGGGTTCTGAACCAGCTTTGAGTGTTAGATGTGCCATCTCTGACATACTGATCCAACCATCTGTCCGTCCGTCCGTCCGTCCGTCCGTCCGTCCGTCTATCCGTCCTTCTATCCATCATCCTAAGTGCAGCTGTTGCTGTGCAGGGGGTGACCTGGGATGTCCTGGAGGACCAACTGTGGATACGGCCTTCTCCAGAATTCCAGCCCCTCCTGCCTGGTCTCGCATTTCTCTCCTCCCTGGGATCCATTCCTTTCTGGAGAAACCAAAGGGAACCCGCAGGGCAGCCACTGCTCAGAGCCCACTGAGAACCACCAGATTAAACACTGAATATAGGAGAAGCCCTGCATGAAGAGCAGGGCAGGTGGATCGGGAAAAACAAACAGGACTGAAATGAAAGTGGGCTCCTGGCTGTCAAGCTGCTTAAACCTCGGGAGACGCACCAGAAAAATGGCACTCAGCAAAGGCTGTGTCTCCATCACACTCCTCATCAGCAATGCAGCAGGAAAACACCAGAGTAGCAAGGCGTTCAGCTGGGAGCACACCTGCCCAGGTGTTGGCCTCAGGACCCATTTAACCCACCCAGCACGTGGGGACCTGGAGGGTGTGTGAGCAGGTGGGGAGAGGGGGAGGGAGGAGCGTGGAGTCAGGGGCCCCTAGGGACCCACATCTCAGCGCTGAGGGGAGCTTGCAGGCCATCGCCCAGGGTCCTCCTGCGATGCTGAGACCAGAGCGCCGAGGGCCTTGGAACCTTCCTTCTCTCACACAGTCGTGGATTTTCAATCTGTCGGTCCTTCTGTGCAACGCCCAGAATCTTGGCACTGGAGCTTCTTTCAGAGACTCAAAGACACTTTCAAATCTTTGAACTTCACAATCTGAGCATCTGGTCCCTTTCACAGGATCCTGGAATTCTAGAACCTCAGATACATTCGTGGACTCACAGGCTTGAGAGTCTCAGAGTTGAGGAATCTCTGGAGAAGACTGGAAGCTTATCGGACCCATGGAATCACAGGATCAATCAAACATGGAGTTGAAATAGACATCCTGGAGTCAGAATCTTAGCACAGGGAGCAACTTCAGCCCACCCCCGCCCTCAAGAAGCAGAAAGCACCCTCTTCACTCTCTTGTAATAACTTGAACTCCTGTAGGGACGGGGAGCTCACCACCTGACGGGGGAACATGCCTCACTCTAGGACCTATCCGGTTGCTGATGCTGAGTCTAAATCTCCTCCCACATCACTCCCCTTTCTCTTGGTCCCTCCTAAGGCTGAACATGTGAAATGTGAAGTGGATACCAACACACAGAGGCTTAACCTCGGCAAGCACAGCTCGATCCTTCTGGGCTCTGTCTCTCTCTGGGGCAGACCTGGGCACCAGGACACGGAAATGGGATGGGGCCATTCAGCTCACCTGGACCCACTTCTGTGCACCAAAATGAGCAAGAGAAGAACTCTATTTACCCTTGTCGTTGAGGAGGGACCTGTTAGGGATAGAGGCAGACAGATAGGAAACGACCAGGGGGAAAGGAGGCTCAGTTATGCCCTGGGAGGGCATGAAGGAAGGAGCGATGCCCCTTCCGGGGGCTGGGAGGATGCCCAGAGCCAGGGGTGGGTGGACAGGCTGGTCTGTGTGTTGGCTGACCTGGTCAGAGTTATCCCAGCCCTGCCACTGACCACTGGGTGACTTTGGAAAAGTTATTCAATGCCTCGGATCCTCAGTTCTCCACCTGTAAAATGGGTTGATGAAGCCCAGTCTGTGATTAGTGCAGGGCTGCAGTGGGACTTACTGAGAGTACTCACCTCGCAGAATGGCCCTTGGCACATGGCAGGAGGGCAAAAATGTCAGCTCCCCCTACCCTGCCATCTGCTTCTGGGCTTGGGGGAAGAGCAGGATTTCTCCAGATGAAGACATGGAAAGGCATTCCTGGTGAGGGGAACAGCATGTGCAAAGGCCTGAGGATAACATGGAGAGCAGCACGTAGTGTTCTTGGAGTGTCGGGATGTGGGGGTGGAGCTGCCGGCGTGGTCTGAGGGGTAGCGGAACCCTGGATGCTACCGTCCAAGAGGGTGGAATGAGGGCGCTGGCAGCCGTGGCAGGCAGAGGTGGTCTACAAAGACACCCCACCCTCCTTGGGCACCCGGCCTCAGCCTGGGGACAGAGGGCAGCCACCCAGCCAGCCCCCTGGGGCCCCCTTGGCCAGGCCGGGGCAGGAAAGTCAAACAAACTAAGACATGTCAGAAACAATCACCAGGAAAGATGAGATCTGCTCCTTCCCAGCCAACACCCAGCCTTAACCACATGGGCCGACTTGATGGTGAAACCCAGCACCGGAACGTTGGAGTAATTTAGGAGGATCTGGCAAGGTTTTACTCTGACATCAGGAGCTGGATTTTATTAAGTCCTCTTCAAATGTCAACTGGAGAGTGAAGGAGACCGTCTCCTGACGAGCCTGAGCCAAAGCACTGGCCATGGCAGATCTGGGAAAGCAGCCAGGGGCTTGCTGTGGGGGCCTGGTGTCTGGGCTGGGATCTCAGTTCTGCCCCCATAGCTGTGTGACGTGGGGCAAGTTAACTAACCTCCCCACCCCTCCTGGATGCAGTGGCGTTGGTGACGGAGCTGTCCCACAGGGCAGCAGCACAGACTGAAGCAGACAGTGCAGGAAGCCCTCTGCTTCCTCGCCCCTGCATATGTCCCTCTGTCTCCATTCCTCAGGGGTCCATTCATTGCTGCTCTCTCATTGATGCCTGTCCGTTCAGGGTCCATGCAGTCATCCTGCCAGGCATGGATTTACCCTCCCGTCGGTTCTCCTGCTCCTTTTCTTCCGTGCATTCATTCATTCGTGTGTCAGGCAGGCTCCACCCCTCCGTCCAGTCCTTCCCCAGCATGTGGACAGATGCCCTGGCCCTGTGGGTGACTCTGGTCTCAGCTCTGAACAGCCACAGTCCCTCCTGTGCCTGTGAAGGGGGCAGGGGACTTTAAAGAGCTTGGTGTGACCCATTGGGATCTCATGTCCCCAGGTTCCCCTGCTCACCTCTCCCCCTGGTCACTCAGGGTCTGGGCATTCATGGGTGGACCCTGGGGGGCTGGTCAGAGCAGCCCACCTGGAGGAGCGCCCACTGCCCTCAGAGTTTCTGTGAGACCTGGGCCAGACCACCTGCCTCACTCTGTCCTGGGATGTCCCTTCACCTCTGGGGAGGGTATCTGAGCGCCCATGAGCTCTGGGCTGGGAAGTGCTGCCTCTGGTGCATTTGCAGAGAACAGAGGCCATAATTCATCCTGTTACAGTCCCCGGTTTATCTATATCTATCTATATGCATATGTCTGTGTCTATTTCTATGTCCATGTCCATATCCGTGTCCACAACATTATACCTGTGTCTGTGTATATGTCACCTATATCTAATTTGTTCCAGAAAATTGAGCATGTGAAGCCCTTCATCTTGAATGCTTCATTCCTGACCAGGGCGGGCTGAGGGTGGGGGTAAGCCTAGTCCAGGGTCAGCTCTACTGAACCAGGAGGGCATGAGACGGATCATTTTGAAAATCTATTCCACTTTTTACCCTGCCTGGTGAAGGCATCCTGCAGCTGAGTGCCCACTGGTTGGTTGCACTAACTAATTGTTTTTATTGCCTATACTTGAGGACGCTGGAGCCATGGCATGCAAATATATGCAAATGACCAGAGGAGTGGGTTGAACCCAAAGCATGATGAGCATCACCAGGATTGGGCTGATTGCTCTGCTCACCTTTTCTGTTGAAATCCTGTCATGTTCCCAGGGTGCAGGAGAGTAGGGGAGAGGGACAAGGGCCATAGCACCAGCCAGACCTGGGTTCAAATCCCAGTCCCACCTCTTACTGCTGTGCGTGACTTGGGGAGTCCCTTCACCTCTCAGTGCCTGTGTCCCCATCTGTGCAGGGGTGATCATAGTGTGGACTGTGCAGGGCTCAGGGGCCCAAGGAAGCAGGCGCTCGATACACAGAGCTCACATCATTGTTGTTAGAAGCAGCCCCCAAGTCACGCATCTCTGAGGCGGTGGGGAGAAGAGAGCGTCTCTCTGGGCTTTGCAGCCCTGGCCGAGAGAGTGCCCCTTGGGAGGAGGAGGCTGCGATGTCCCCTAATGAATGGCAGCTGCTCCTTAATAGAGTCCTCGCCCCTCTTCCTGTCTGACAGGCCTGTTTTATGTGTGACCTTTGCCGAACGCAGCCGTTCCCCTGGGGGAGGAGGGGGAAGTTACAAAAAAGACTGGAATTTAAACATTCTGAAAGATTTATTGTATGTAATGGATGGAACAAATCCCACAAAAACCACACAAGTTATGTTAGGAGAAGTGGGGCTGAGGTGGGAGGGGTGGGGCTGGGGGTTCAGAGGCTGCTGGATAAAAGATTCATGCAAAGCTTCTTAGAATCTTAGCTCTGAATTGGATGCAGCTTACAGAGTGTGCCTGCCTTTGCAGGGAGGAGGGCTAGCATTTACTGAGCACCTACTGTGTGCAGGGGCCGTGTTTTTGCTGAGCCCCCAGGAGGGCACTGCTGCCCCCACTTTTCTGGAGGGGAGTCTGAGGCTCTGAGGGATGAACTGACTTGTCCCAGGTCACTGAGCTTGTCAGTGGCAGGAAGGGAGGTTGAGCCAGACTGGCTGACCCAGAGTCTGAAGTTCCTGGAACAGTCCTTGCCCAGATTTTGAACTGATTGTTTCCTCCACCTGAAGGAGTTCCTTTTCCTCCTCCTCCTCTTCATTCCTCTCTTCTTCCCTTCTTTCCTTTGTCCTCTTTCTTCTCGGGGAGCCCCTGACACCCCAGGCTGGGTTAGGGTCCTTCTCTGGCTCCCACCTGGGCTGTGCTTCTCCATCAGATCCAATTGCATCGTCATCATCTGTCTCCCTAGAGACTGGAGACCTAGAGGGTAATGACAGTGTCTCTGTCCCCATGGCTGGCACAGGGCCAGCCTCCTTCAGTGCTTGGGGGGAGATGGTCCTGTACCTGCTCTGTCCCTCACTAGCTGTGGGGACTTGGACCAGTCACCTCATCACTCAGAGCCTCAGGGTCCTTATCTGTGAAAGGGGGTGACAATCCATCTCCCATGATTACTGGGGTATAAAGTGGGATGCGTGGGGACAGCACTGGGCACCGTCATGGGCACAGTGACAGCCTCATGCAAGTTTGACCCCAGCCTTTCCCCTCCTCCTGCCTCACGTCTTTTCATTCTCACCCTGCACTCTTTTGCACGGCTCCCCACCATCTATCTTTTTCCTCCATTCAGAGGAAAGTTAATTAAAAACTTCCTTCCAACTCACATTTCCTAAAATTCAGTGCTTCATTAGCACATCCCACTAGCTGAGAAATTATATAACAGAAACCCTGCCTCTGCGTTGGTGCCTGGCTTCTCCCTGCAGGACCAGCTACATAATTTGTGGGCCCAGAGAAAAATGGGGCCTTGTTCAAAAAGATGGAAAAAAGTACCATCAAACATCCTAAAACATACAACTTTTTCCTTTCTGCCGCAGTTGCTCTCTCATGGTGTCAGGGTGGTTTTTATTTTTTATTTCATGTTGTTCTAAGTAAAGAAGATTAGAATTTTAAATTATTAGCATGAACTTTACCGTTAATCTTTACATTGTGCAATGCCAGTTTTTAATGTAGATACAAGAGCATTTAATTTGCATATGGAACCACTGAAATTACACAATTTGTATTTTATTACTCATTCATGCGTGTGTATTTCATGCTTACTGGAAGAGTGGAAACTTGACACAAAACCAACTCCACTGCTTTTATTTCACTTCTTGATATGTGGACATGCTTCCAGCATTCTCCATCTTTGGCTACTGGTGTGTAAGGAAGTCCTGAAAGGAAAGGCACCATGAGATGCTGTACCTTTTCCTTTCCTCCCATCATTATTTTCAATGTAAGTCGTTGGCTGATACAGAGATGAAACATGGGTAAGAAAGACTATATTATAATAAGTTTCCTTGGCCATTTATGTTTCTTAGAATAGCACTGACTTCTTTCTGTACTTGTAGAGCATTCTGGTTCAAGCAGAAAGCCTCGCTTTGTGGGGCTGTCAGCGCCCCACTTCCTTAGTCGTAGATGTGACACTTGCCTTGTACTCACTTTGAGTCTTGCTGAACTACCACCATACATCCTGGGTCTGCTGGAGCCCACGGGGCATCAGGAATGCTGTGTGTGGATGGGAACCGTCAGAAACAGTGGACACACACCCTCTGCTAACAGGCATGTGCTCCATCGTTCCATCGGATTTCACTTCCGAAACACAAATTAAAGATACAATTATTAAGAATTTCAAGATGGCGACAGCAGAACGTTCACTCAAACATGCAGCTTGAATGTATAATACACCCTGTCTCCCTGAGGTGTTTCTAAAAATATTTCTGTCTTTCAGTCCCTAGCCTCTTCTCTGACTCTGAGTCTGTTTTACTGCGGGATTTTTTTTTTTTTTTTTTTACTTGAAATCCAGGAGTGTGTGACTCCATGCTCTAGCTAGTGGTTATGAAGCTATGAAATGTCAAAGCCAGACTTCAACTCCATTAACTAATGTGTTCTTGTGACAAACTTATTGATTGAGGTCCTACTTTGGGCTGGATCCTGTAATTCCCCCAATTCGGCAAAACCCAACATCATCTAAGGGCACGGAACGGACGGGCACAGATGCCGGTCTCTGTCTCCTCAGTGCCCTCCATGCCACACCACTGCTGGCTTTCTTACTGCCATGATTTCACAGTGGCCACAACAATGAGGGGGGAGGGGCATTAACCCATTTGTCAGAGGAGGAAACTGAGGCCCAGAGAGAGAGACAAGGCCACCAGCTAGGGTGGGGCTAATGGGCCCAGCCTTGAACTAAAAGGTCAGCTGTGAGGAGACAGGCAACTCCTGCCTGGGGGTGAGAAAGAAAGCCCCGGGCTGGAATGTACAGGAAAAGGGGGTGAAATGTGAATTGCAGACATCTGTGCCCCTCTATCCCACCCCTTCCATGCCTGGGCATTCACTGAGGACTGTCACTCTGCCTCATATACCATCTTTTGGACCCAACACTGGCTTAGATATGGACCCTGACACTTAGTTGGAGCAACTTCATACATATTTCTCAGTCCCATTCTATGTGGCCACAGTCACCAAGTCTCACTGACTCCATCTGCTGCCTCCTGGCAGGACCTGTCCCCTTCTCTCCTCCAGGCCACATCGTCTCTCCCCAAGGACTGCAATAGCTCCTCTGTGGGTCTCCCTGTCCCTGGTCTCATTTACTGATTGTCCCCAAAGTGCTCTCCACTATGGTCATGGCCACAGGGATCCTCTCTCAACATCTCTGGGATGGAGAAGACCATTTAAATTAATACAGTGTGACGGGAGGCAGCAAGGAAAGAAAACGAGGAGAAGTTTAAAACTAGAACAGTCTTGCAAAGTTGGCAGAATTGATCCAGATGTCTGCCCTCCCTCCCAGAGCCTCCAGTTGTCCTGGTGGTGGGGGCCAGGTTGGCTCCTGCCTCCATCGTGGGGTCTCCCTAGCCTTGCCTCAAGGCTCACCTTCTCAGTTCTCAGCTTGGCAACCCTCCTTTCCTCTGAATTCTTGCTTTTCTTGGGGGGGGCGGGGAGTATCTACTAATCCATGGACTGGCCTCCCAGCATCTCTCATGCTTCTTAAAAAGAAACACACACCCTGGAATAATTAAAAGAAAACAGGAGAAAAAGAGAAAAAAATGAAAAGAGGGAAAACAGATGTTCCTTGTTTGTCCTGGGAATCGAAGCTCAGGGCTTTGTGAGCACACAGCCAGTCTCTGGGTGACCCCTGGGGGGGAAATATGGGGGGAAGGACAACCAGTGACTGTGGGGGGACCATTAAAACCTGCAGAATCCGTTTAGTTTTAATACCTCTGATGACTGAATGCCTTGTACTTTCATGCTGCTTTGCTGCTGCAGAAACATACTGATTTGTTAAAAGGAAAAGATCAAATGGGCTGTGGAGTACTCTGTGTGCTGGGTACAGATCTGGGTAGGTGGGTGGAGTGTGGTGGGTTTCTGTGCAAACAGCCCCTGACCCAGCTTTGAGCGCTCCCACCTCCCGCTGCCCTGTTGCTGCAGGGGCCTCATTTCATCCCTGCCCAGACTCTTCAGAGTGATTTCTGGGCTGAGCTATCAGCCTGGCTCATTCTTTTCCATGCTTCCTCTGGCCATGGGCTCAATTGTCTGGAGGTCAGACCTGCCGTGCCCCTGCCAGCCCAGACTCCTGGTCCTGTAGTACTGGGACAAAGGAGGTGATGTATCCAGCCTTTGGAGTCACACAAATCTGGTTCTGAATCCCAGTTGCCCCACTGATTCAATTCTCTATGCCTGGTTTACTCATCTATAACTCAAGGTCAAGATGCCTGTCCCATGAGATTGTTAAAATTATTGAGGAAGATAATCATAGTAGTTACCTGTTACTGAGGGATGACACATTTCAGGTGGTGGGCTCATTTCATCCGCTTCACAAACCTATGAGGTATGTGTAAAACTTAGCACAGTGCTGGCACACAGTAGGTGCTCAACATGCAGCAGCCTCACTCTTCCCATCTGTTTCCCAGAACATCAGCTCTAAGGAGATCCTCTTTGATATTAATCATAAAAAGGACCTTGAGTGATAGATATAGTGGCCCTGTAGTGTTTGTATTCAACTCTCCCTTCCAGGTTGAAAGGAAATGTTGGTTCATTTTGAATTTTTGGAGAGTACCATCCTTGGGAAAATTGTGATGTTGGGCTTCTGGGTGCAAAAGTCCTGAGGACCACGTTCTGGACAAATGTGCCCCCAGCGGACCCATTCTATGGGAGATGTTAAAGAAGGTCCTTCAGGCATAAGGAAAATAATACCAGATGGAAATAGGGACTTACACACAGAATGAAAATCACTGGAAATGGTAACTACATGGGTAAATAATAAAAGATGTTTTTCTTATTATTTAAATCTTTTTAAAAGATAATTGATTCCAAAGGAGGAGTAACAACAATGTATTATAGGCTTTATTGCATATGTAAAAGTAAACTGTATCAGAAAAATAGCACTCAAATATATGATGATAGAAAGAGAACTGACTCTGGGTGGTGAACACACAATATGATATATAGATGATGTATTTCAGAATTGCACACCTGAAATCTATGTAACTTTGCTAATAATTGTCAGCCCAATAAACTTTAATTAAAAAAAAAATTAAAAGGAGCAAACACAGAGGAGGAAAAAAGAAAGAAAGAAAGAAAGAAAGAAAGAAAGAAAGAAAGAAAGAAAGAAAGAAAGAAAGAAGAAAGAAAGAAAACCCAGAGGCCAGGAAGGAAGACAAGAAAGTATATTGTTCTAAGGTTTTCACACTATACATGAAGTAATGTGATATCACTTAAAGGTAGATTGTGATAAGTTAAATGTGTATACTACGAATGCTATGGCAAACAACTGACATAACAAAGAGATGTATCAAGTAAGTTTAGAAATAAGATAAAATGGAATCACACACACACAAACACTCAATCTGAAGTAGACAGAAAATGAGGAAAAAGGGAATAAAGAACAGTTTGGAAAAATAGAAAACAAATAGCATGAAAACAAACCTAACTGCATCAATAATAATATTAAATATAAATGATCTAATCACCTCAATTAAAAGGCAGAGATTGACATATTGGATAAATTAACATGATCTAACTGTATGCTCCTTAAAAGAAATGCACTTTATTTTTTTAAATAGAAAGAAATAAATGGCTTAGAAGTAAAAGGGATTGAAAAATACACACCATGCCAACACTAATCAAAACCGATCTGGAGTGGCCATATTAGCATCGAAAAAAGTAAATCTTAGACATAGACTATACCAGGAATAAAGAAGAACATTCCATAATGATAAAGTGGTCAGTTCATCATAAAGACACAAGAATCATAAGCTTTTATGCTCCTAAAAACAGAACTCCAAAATATATAAAGCAAAAACTAAATAAACTGCAGGGAAATTAGACAAATCCACAATTATAGTCAGAGGTTTTGATACTCTCTTTAAAAAATAAAATTGGGGAATTGGTGGAGGGGAATAGTGTTGGGGAATTGGGGAGGGGGAACAGCCAAGTTATTCTTCAATCTGAGTTGTGGAGGGCTCCAGTTGCCATCTGGCAGCTTGGGGCCTCTAAGCTCAAGGTGCTGTGTTACAATCTTAGTTGCGGGTAGGTGTAGCCACCATCCCATGCAGGAGTTGAACCCCAGCAGCCTTGTTGTTAAGAGCGCATGCTCTATCCACTGAGCCATTTGGGTGGCAGCTCAGCTCAAGGTGCTGAGTTCAGTCTTAGTCATGGGTGAGTATAGCCCACCATCGAACAGGCAGTCTTGTTGGGAGCATGTGCTCTCACCAGCTGAGCCACCTGTTGGCAGCTCAGAGGCAGCTCAGCTTTGGCATACCGTCACTGGCCCATGTGGGAATCGAACCAGCGGCCCTGTTGCTCAGAGCTCTTAAGCTAATCCTTAACCAACTGAGCCACTCGGCTGGCCCTGATATCCTCTCTTGATAATTGATAAAACAAATAGAAAATTTGTAAGCCTTGAAAATTTTAATGACACTATTAATCTGCTTGATATAATTGTTATTCACAGAAAATTCCACCCAACAACAGCAGAATATACATTATTTTCAAGAAATATTGAACATTTACCAAAACAGACCTTATTCTGTGCTATAAAAGAGCCTCAATAAATTGAAAAAAATTTATGTTATGCAAAATATGTTTTGAGCACAATATAATTAAATTAGAAACAATTGAGAAAGTTTCCTGGAAAATCCACCAAATATTTGGAAACTAAAAACACATTTCTAAATTATCTGTGGGTCAAGGAAGAAAATCAAAAGGGAAATCAGAAAATATTTTGAATTGAATGTAGATGAAAGCACAACATATTCAATTTGTGGGATGCACCTAAAACAGTACTTTGAGGAAAATTTATAGTGCCAAAAACTTATATTCCCAAAGCAGAAAGATCTCAAATCAATGACTGGAACTGGTGCTTTAAGAAACTAGAAAAAGAGAAGCAAATTACATTCAAAGGAAGCTGAAGAAAGGAAATCATAAAGATCAGGGAGCAAGTTAGAGTGATTCCTAGGACTTTTGCTGAGTCTAAGGAAAGACTCTGTGGATCTCTGGAACTGATGCATTCTTGTTGCAGCCATCTCATCTCCATCAGTAGGTATGGCTGGATGCTGCCAGACCAGAGGAATTGGAAGTGAGAGGTGGGAGAGAAAGACCCCAGGTCCTGGGGAGATTACGTGAATGCCCTGGATGAATCCAGGTGTGAAACTGGAACCACTCATGGACTTTTCAGTTACTGCATCCAAAATATTCATTTTATTCTTAAGTAAGCTTACTTCAGGTTTTCTATCACTTGCATGAAAGATTCCAAGGGATCCTCCATTGTGGCTTTATCCTTGCAGGGAGGAGCAGCGGGCACCGTACAGAAAGCCTGACACTTTCTGAGCAGCTGCTTCATGCTGAGAATGGGGCTTTGTGTGGCTTCCCATATTATCACTTCACTTCCCACTTTGAATTTATTGTTCCCATTTTACAGATGAGGACGCTGAGGCCTAAGGTGCCCAAACTGGGGACTGGATAAGCCACAATTCTGTTCAGTTTCCTCTCCAGCTTCACCTTGCCAGCTCAGAGCTTCGTCTCCCAGGTGTTAGACAACCAAGCTCAGGGGAGCTCCCTCTAGCATCTCCACTGCCCCAGGTTGCACCCCTCCCGCTCCCCCCCTTTCCCCCCCGCCCCCCCCCCCGCCCCACAACCTATGGACCTGCCCAAGGAACTCCAGGCCTCCATGTCTGACTGATGAACTCAGGAGTCAGAGGGAAGGTACATAATGTAGGGGTTAAAATTTGAGTACTGGAAAAAGCTGGGTTTAGAGACACATAGGAATTTTAAAAAGAATAATTAGAAAACCTCCTCTTGAGTTGAGTTGTTAAAAATCACCCAAGGGCTGGCCAAGTGGCGTAGTGGTTAAGCGCTGGCTTGGGAAGCCAGTGGCCCTGGTTCGGGTCCCATATGTGAGGGCCAGTGACACTGCCCTCAAATAAAATAAAATAAAATAAATCACTCAAGGAGGTGCCCAGGGCAGGGTGACTTAGCCAACTGTTCAGGGCTTCACGGTTCAGCCAGTGCCACACGGTGCTCACCCGGGAAGGGCACTCGGGTCCCCAACCCCAGAGCAGTTCTAGAGAATGAGAGGTGCTGTGCCCTGCAGGGCGTCAGGGTGCAGACTCTGGACACAGAGGAGTCTGGGTTTATATCCTAAAGCTGCCTTTTACAAAGCATATCAATGTGGGCCTCAGTTTCCTTTCCTGTGAAATTTTATTTCAAAGGGTGTTTGTGAGGATGACATGAAAAAAAAATGCACGTGGAGCAACTAGCACAGAGCTGGGCATGTATTAGGCAAGCAAGGAATGATGGTATTATTATTACTTAGTAGTGGTTATTTATCATGATGGTTGTCCATGGGGCAGGGACCTCGCCTGGCCTGTCACAGCTGCATCCCTGGGACCTGCACTGGCCTGGTATACAGTAGGTGCTCAGTGCCTGAATCCACCACACAGCTGAAATGACTGATGTTTTCTCCTTTTCCAACCTGACTTGTGCCCTGCAGGTCAAAGGCCGACAGAGCAGCTGTCTGCATTTCTGTGCTGGTGGAACCAACACCACCACCCTGTCGACAGGCTGGCCTTGTCTCTGCTGCCAGGCGCCTGGGGTAGTCTTTCCATAATTGGGTGGAGCCTCCTAGATCTTAGCTGATGCCCCTTTTGCCAAAGTGACAGTAACAGGACCATGCAACTCTCAAAGAAGAACATGTTTTGCAGTGCTCTCAATCTTTGCCCCACTTTCTCCCTCTTATTTCAGCCCCTGTGGCATCTCCTACTGACTCCAGCGATTCAATGCGCCAGCTGGGCTCTGGCAGAGGCAGTGGCAGAATGTCAGGGAGCCAAAGTCTCGGTGCCCTTTGTTTCAGTTTTTTATCTGCCTGATTTCATGTGGTTGGAACCCTGGCCACTAATCAGCTGGAGAAACTTCAGAAGGGATGTTTAATCACAGGGCCCGTGCGAGCAGTAAGAGGACACTTGCCACTCACATCCCAGCCCTTGCCAGGGAAGGACCGTCTTAGCCTGTCTTGCAGGGTTCCAAGGACCTGGCTCGTTTCATGTGCACTTTCCCACAGTCACTGTTGTAGAATTGAGAACAATGTTCTTGAGAGTGGAGATGGGCAGGTGTGCTCACCAGAAGCTGAAGCTGGCAATGGGTGACACGCTGGCTCCAGGATCCCCACGTTAGGGTGGCACCAGGATGTAGTGCCTAGGAGAAAGGGCACATCACAGGGAACTGCTGGACTGGGTTATTCCCTCACCTTACCTTAACCTTCATTAGTATGTCTTACACCTGAAATAAAACAAAACAAAACAAAAAAACAAGCATACAGTAAACATTCACACAGTGTAAAAATATGTAAAGAATGAAAGTGAGGGACTTGCTTCTGGCCACAAAGGACTAACAGACTTTTTAGTTAGTCTACTATTTTTTAGTTAGTCATCTGTTAATCTATTAACAGATGTTTGTAGATTTTTTCCTACAAACGACAGTCTGCAAGACGTTGGAATCAGGCAATGAAGGACAGTGATCTCTGAAAATGGGAAACGAAGGAGGTGAGCCCTATGATTGTACTGGCTTCCTCCCATGAGAGAGTTTTTGGCTGTGTGTAGTGCATGGAGTGGGAACCCAGGCAGATCACAGTGGATTCCCTGAGTTGAGATGGAACTGAGTCTGAAGACACCAACGTGGTTCGAGTTCACAGGACAGAGCACTGGGAAGGAGATAGCCACACAGAGGAAGATCTTCAGAGAGTTGTAGAAGGTCTCCAGTCTTCACCTGAGTTCTAATCAGGACATATATGCGAGGAGTCTGCCTGTGGGTTGGGGGAAAATATTCCCCGTATAACAGAGCTACTCACACACACAGGGCTGGGAATTGAGTCTGTTCCCACCATCCAGGTTAGAAAACCTTATGGCTCCCATGACACTAAGTAGAATGGGGAATAATTATCCTTAGGCTGAATACTCCTCTGGGCCTACCTAATAAAGCTTAAGCAAGACCTGAATGGATCAAACTGTTTCAAAGTGACTTAGCTGCATCCCAGAACAAAGCAAAAAAATATATATAAGAATACAAAAATGTCCAGACAACTCACCATGTCTGGCACCCAATCAAAAATTACCTGGCATGTAAACAAGCAGGACAATAGGTCTCATCATGAGGCAAAAAACCAGCCTGTTGAAACTGATTCACAATTGACACAAATCAGTAACGATATAGAGGATTTGAACAACACTATTAACTAAGTTAATCAAGTTGACATTTGTAGAACACATCCAACAACAGCAAAATAGATGTTCTTCTCAAATCCACATGGCACAATCACCAAGACAGAACATATGTGGGGCTATAAAATAAACCTTAACAAGTTAAAAAACAAAACAAAACAGAAATTATGCTATGCATGTTCTCTGGCTTCAGTGGAATTGAACTAGAAATAATAACAAAAGATTTCTAGAAAATCTCCAAATATTTTGAAACAAGCAACACACTTTAAATAGCCCATGGATCAAAAGGAGGAAGTCTTAAGGGAAATTTAAAAATATTTGAACTAAATGCAAATGAAAGTACAACATATCAAAATTTGTGGAATGCAGCTAAAGCAAAGCTTAGGAGGGATATTTATAGTTTTAAATACATGTATTAGAAAAGAAGAAATCTCTAAAAATAACCTTACGAAATTAGAGAAAGAACAAATTAAACCTAAAGCAAGCAGAAGCAAGGAAATAATAAAAGTGGAAGCATAAATCAATGAAATTGAAAACAAGTAATTAATAGAATCAATAAAACCAAAAGCTGGTTCTTGGAAAAGATAAATAAAATTGGTAAATTTTTAGTCAGGAGAGAGAGAAAGAGAGAACAAATTACCAATATTAGAAGTATTGAGCCTACAGACATTATAAGTATAGTAAAGAAATACTATATCATACACATAAATTTGTTAGATGGAATGGGTCAATTCCTTAAAAAACACAGACTACCAAAACTTATATGAGAAAAAATGGATAATTTGAATAACCTTACATCTAATATAGAAACACCAATGTAATTTACCATATTAACAAAATAAAAGGGATCAAATGTATGGTGATGGAAAGAGAACTGATTCTGGGTGGTTAACACACAAAGTGATATATAGATGATGTATTACAGAATTGTACTCTTGAAACCTATGTAACTTTACGAGCAATTGTCACCCCAATAAACTTTAATTAAAATTAAAAAAAGAAAAAAAAGATAATTAGTAAAAAAAAAAGCCAAATTAAAAAAGATAATTTCAACAGCGATGAACAATCAGAAACTTAACTTAAAATATCCTATTTACAGTGACATAAAAATATGAAATATTTAGGAATAAATCAGATGAAAGATTTATGTAGATCTGACAATGGACTACTACTTGGCAATAAAAAGAAATAAAGTATTGATACATGTATCAATATGGCTAAATCACAAATAATGCTGCTGAGTGGAAGGAGCTAGACAAAAAAGTACACATAAGGGGTAAATTAATTTATATTACATTTTAGGAAATGCAAACTAATCTATAGGGACAGAAAGCAAATCAGTGCTTGCTGGGGATGGGGAACAGGAGGGATGGATGACAAAGGGACATGAAGAAACTATTGGAGATAACAGATATATTAATTATCTTGATTGCGGTGATCGTTTCTTGTGTGTGTGTGTGTGTGTGTGTGTGTGTGTGTGCACATACATCAAAACGTATCCAATCTTATACTTTAAAGTATGTTCAGTTATTGCATTTTAGCATTTACCTCAATAAAGTTATTTTAAAAAAGAATACAAACACCATATTCCCTCCGCTCCAAATCCACTTCCCAAATGAAACGCTGCAAATAGCAGTTATCATGAGTTCTATCTGTTGTCTCTGCTGTGACAAGCATATTGGGTACATTAGTTCCATCAATCTTCCATGAACCTCATGAGGTAGATGCTGTTACTGCCATTTACAGATGGGCAAACAGGCTCAGAGACGTGGCCCACCACCCCAAGGCCATTCCATTAGTACTGGCACAGCAGAGATTTCAACCCAGGTCTGTGTGATTCCAAAACTCTAGCTCTCTACCCTACGGTGTGTATTTTTATTATACGTATATCCTAAGTTTCCTTTCTTTTACAAAAAATGGGGTCATACAATGCACGCTTTTTTTTAAAAGTTGTTTTTATTTGAGAATATCTTCCCACGTGGACCTGCTCCATTCTTTCACTGGCTGCCTGCATTCCGTTGCCATAGGCACCATCATTTATTTAGCTAGTTCCCTATAGATGAATATTTAGGTTGTTTTTGGCTTTTCTGCTATTATAACAATGTTGCAATAAGCTTAGTCTGCCATGTCCCCCTTCCACTTTAAATTATTTTTTTAACGACACAAGTGCGGCATGCAGACATTCTTGTTTTATATTCAAGAATTCAAATAAAGGAAAAGTTCCTTGTTCTATCTTCCACCATAATCACCTCCACTGTTCCGTCTCCTCCCCATTGATCACTGTTATCAGCGTGGCAGGTAATCCTTAGAGACCCTTTTAATATGCACTTCTGTACGTACAGATGTATGCTTAGCTATGTAGGTTTGCTGTATGTTTTTAAAAAGTATAACAGGTACCATATTATATGTATTATTTTGTACCTGGCTTTTTATCATTTAAAATCACTGACATCTTTCCATGTCAGTAAATACAGAGTTACCTTATTCTTTTTCACAAGGTATGTGTCATGTTCAACTGCTTGGATCCCTTCCCTCCACCTCCTTCTTGCCTTCCTTCTTCCCTCCCTCCTTTACACCCTCTCTTCCGAAACCATTCCCCTATAAATATTTAGTTTGTTTCCATTTTGTTCCCTATGTAAACATCCATACAGTACAGTAAAGATCCTTGTGCATGCCTCACTGTGTGCACATGGGAGCATTTTCCTAGTATTGATACCTGGACCTGGAATTGCTGGGTTGAAGGGTTTGCCAGGCCAGGTCTTGTCTGAGGCCCCCGGAGACTGGGGAAGGCCTGGGTTGCAGGTCCCAGGTGGCTGTTTGTGCAAACACCCAGCAGGAGGCAAGATGGGAAGGGATACTCTCTTTATCTAATAGTTTGCTGTGCATGGCCAAGTTCTTGGACAGCTCCTGGTGACACAGGGCTCTTGGTGCTCTAGCCATTTGGGTAGAATGATCGGAACAGCCCTGTGGGTCACCCATGGGGCCAGTCCACACACCATTTGCCTCTCTCTCTCTTCCTCCTTATTTTGACTGGGTTTTGGATCAACCGATCCAGACACCAGTTATTTGAAGGATTTCGGTCCTCTCTACCACTAGTGAGTCTTAGGAAAGGTCGGGAAGAGATGTGTAACAAATTATTGCCCAACCCCTCCCCCCTGCAAAACCCCCACCCCAAACCTGTTACTGAAGCCTCCTCTATGCCAGGGTGGATGTGCAAGGCCCGGTCCTCCAGGAGTTATGTCCACTGGGGGAGACACGCTTGCACCAGCTGGCCAGGGCTGTGATTGTGGTCATTGCAGGACTGCGGGGACACATGGGGTCTTCTGACAGAGTCTGGGGGTAGTCAGGGAGGTCCCTGGCTGTGTCTTAAAAGGTGAGTAGGAATTAACCAGGTGCGTGTGAGTGTGTGGGGGAATGAGTAGAATGTCTACTTTTTTCTTTTTTTTAAAAAAGATTTTATTGGGGAATTGGGGGAGGGGAACAGCATTGGGGAATCGGGAGAGGGGAACAGACAAGTTGTTGTCTTTTTGTTCTTCAGTCTAGTTGCGGAGGACGTTGCTTCACGGGCCCATGTTGGTATCGTCATTGCGCTCTTCCCGGGTGAGGCAGATCGGTCGCCGGCCTCTGGATGGTCGCTCACAGCAGCTCTTGGCAGCTCACGCTGGCTGCCAGCCACTCACTGTAGCCTATGGCAGCCCCCTGCAGCAGGGGCTGCAGCCTACGCCGACGCCGGGGCTCGCACAGCCCAGCTCCAGGTGGAGCTGTTGTTAGCTGTAGAGGGCAGCGTCACTGGCCCTCATATGTGGGATCCGAACCAGGGCCGCTGGCCTCCCAAAACCAGCTCTTAACCAATGCGCCACTCAGCTGCCCGAATGTCTGCTTCTTTTAATCCCCCTTCTTTTTTCTAGTAATAGCACCTCTTTCCTTTGAGAGAATTTCCCACAGCCCCACATGATTCTGAGAATTCTCAATTCCTTAACCTCACCTCTGCCTGCCCAGGAGTGATTGGTTCAGAGTGAGCCAATCAGAGCCCTCTTTGGGACTTACTGCTGGAGTTAGGGGAAGAAGCTTGTCTTTGGGATCATGGGAGCTGGAAGCAGCTGCTTGGGGCCACCTTCCCTGTCCTCACGGGGAATGCCTGGGTCTGGTGACTAAAACAGGCACTTTGTAAAACAAAGCAGAGACAAGCAGAGATGACAGATGGGCAGAGAAAGAATCCTTAGAGGTACTGAGACTCTAATTCCTGCAGTTTCTGTTTGGAGAACTTCCCTGTCTGTTCCCCAGCCCTGGGGCCCTGTCCGGAAAGATTCCCAACCACACAGAGGACGATGGTAAGGAGTAACCCTGATGCCTCTCCATAGGTGCCACTAGTGGACTTGAGACTTAGTAAATCAGAGCCAGACCATTTATTACTCCACAAAGCAAACAGCAGGCCCATTAGCACAGCTGCATTCATTCCCCTGCACCAAGTCGCCCAGGGCAGGTGATGGACCCAGGTGAGCCCATGCATGCAGTGGGCTGTGGTGGAACCCAGGGAGGGCTAAGGCTCCAATACTTTTTGGGCATGGAGCCAACATTGTCACAAGCACTAAACAAGCCAGTTTCCCTTCCTGCAAGGAGCAAGCAGCCAAAGAATTGTGCCTGTGGACAGGTTTCACGATCCCTCGCTGGCACGCAGTTGGAGACCCTTGTTGAGAGAAGATTGGGTTCTGGTGGCAGAATTGCTATGCCCAATCCAGTGATGGATGCCAGTTGTGATGCTGGCCACCTGGGCTGCTCAGGCCTGACCAGCCCATTCCATCCGGTCTCCTGTGAGTATGGCATCTACTAATACATGGGTTTATTAATGTCTGATTGGGCTGCAGCAATGGCTTTGCAGAGCTCAGGGCTCCATCACCCATGTACTAGGTCATTAGCTACAGCCCAAGAGTTGGTGAAAATATAACATGTCTGGTCCTTAGGAGTTTTTTCCAAGGCAAGGGTGATGGCTTTCGTTATGGGCTTCCAGAATTATCTGGGCTGAACAGCTGCTCATCGGCACCATCAGCTGATAGTTTGGCTAAGCTGTCAGTACGCCAAGCCCAAGTACCCAGAGGCATTTCCTGGAACCAGAGTATCTCCAGGTAGGTAAAGGCTTGCCCTATGGGTGACTGAGGGGAGATACAACAGCCCCTAAAGGTGCGGTTACACACTTTGTGCAGTGGGGGACGCATACCTGTGGGACCAGACTTGCTTCCCTCCTGAGTATTCCATTTAATAAGACAATACTGCTGTGTCTTTCCACTACACCTGAGTGGACCCACTCGGTGGAGTGTTACCTGGTGGTCCTGCTTTTGGTGTTTCATCTCCACAAGTGCCCCATAGTGGGCCAGAGGCTGTTTCTCAAGTGGAGTGTAACCGGGTAGCTGGGCCAAGAAGGGGCAGATCCTCCAAATTAAATCCCCAAGGAGTGCCTGTAGGGGGACTATTTCCCTTTGCCAGAAGCTGCAATCAGCAGTGACACTGAGTTAACAAGGGTCCTTGGGTGGGTGGCAGGTCTCAGTGTAGGGCTGCTTTGAGCCCCCCTTGTGCTGCCTCTAGTACCACCTGCTGAGCTGGTCCCCAGTTACTTTTCACAGGTTTTTTTTTTTTAAGTTAATTTACACATAAGGCTCAGCAGAATACCTAATGAGGCCCGGCTCACCTCCAGTCCCTGAATAGTCTGAGGAGGTGCTGCACTTCCTCTCTGGTAGCTGGTGTGGGGTGGTGGGCTGGGGCGAGGAAACTCTCCTGTCTCAGAGACCATCTTGGGGCTGTCGCCCACGTTGCTCCCAGAGTTTGGCTTGGGCAGCTGGGCCTTGTAGTGAGGTCTAAGCCCTCTTTATACAGATCAGAAACCCGAGGCTGAGAGAGTTCAGTAGCTTGCCTAAGGTTGCATGGCTAGCGAGTGGCAGGGCCAGGGTTTAGCTCCAGGTCCTTGAGAGGCCTTTCCCCGGTCCTGTGTGGCTGTTGTTCTTTTCCCACGAGAGGATCCTCGCCTGACTCAGGACTGTCTGTGTGTTTAATTTTGCTCCATCTGTGGCCCGGTCCCCATGCCATCTGGGTGTGGGTGGCTGCTGGCCTCTGCCTCTGTGCTCGTACTTCCCACAGATGCTGTTTATTCATCTACATTGTCTGGGAAGTCAGGTCCTGAACCGCATGGGGCCAGATGCCAACTCTGGAATTTAGTTTCTCACCTGGGCCCTGGGGATGCAGGAATGGATGTCCACACATCTCTCCCTGAACCCTTTTCCTTCTCACTGCCCCTAGTCTGCCCCAGGCCAGGTCCTACCAGTGTTCCCCTGGACCATTGCCACAGCCTCTTGACTGCCTGCCCACCACTCCAGCACCTCTAAGCTCTCCCAGGTTCCACCCTGTGGAGGTGACCCCTTTCCCATTCTCAGCCATGTGGTTTGGGTGGCACTGATCTACTCACAGCTCCAGGGTGGGCCTGATGGGTCTAAGCCAGTTGGTCATTGGTCACAGTCACTGGCTTGGTTGGGAATATAATCAAATGAGAGCTGATGAGATGTGGAGATGTTTGCTCTGGATTCAAGGAAACAAAAGTTTCCCCACTCAGCTACTCACAATGATTCCCCACCACCCATGGTGTGATGTGGGGAGGTGAGACCTGGAGAACGTGGGTGATAGGAGGTGAGAGTGGCGTGGGAAGGGAAGGGGGCAGGGGTGCCACTAGGGGAGCCTGAGGATGAAACTGGTATCACAGAAGTTAGAGCAGGGAGATGGGCAGTACCCAGATCTATGTTGCCATCATTTGAGCCACTGGGTTAAGCCATACCTGAAGCTGATTGAATGAGCCTGGGTCTCTAGCAGGAAGCAAAATTGGGTGGTTTGAGAAGAGTTTAATAAATGGATAATTTATAAGGGTGAGAACAGGGTAAAGGGACACCACAGGGCACCACAGCTCTCAGGGCAAGTAACAGAGGGGCCATGGCTACTCTTGGGTGTGAGAAGGATGAAGGGGGTGAGCAGTTGTCAGAACCTGGGGACAGAGGGCTGTGTGGAGACGGCTGCCTGATGGGAGCTGTGTGTTCATTACAGCCCCTGGTGACCGCGAGTAGGGAGAGAAGCAGTAAATACCTTGGCCCCGCTGTCCTTCCTGCCTCCAGTCTCCCTTTAGTGACCCCACTGGGGGAGCTCTCTAGAAGCCAGAGGGACAGTAATCCACACAGATCTTCCTTCTAGGACTTGGAGCAGGGCGAGGGGTGCTGGATGAACAAGTGGGAACATCCAGCCTTAACTCTTGAGTTACACGAGCCAATCCGCTCCCGTGACTGCTCAAGGCAGGGCCGGGGGACCATCTTACTCGCCACCTAGAGGACTAACTGATACGTACACCCAACAGGGCCCCACCTCTGTGCCCTTTTCCCTCAGCCTGGGATGTCATCACCTGCCTCTGGACATCTGCCTTCCCTGACCTCTCCCGGTGCCTCTCCTTTAAGCTCAGAAGCTGAAGCTCGGAAGGCAGCAGAGCACAATGAAAAGATGTCAGACAGACCTGGGTCCAACTCCTTGTGCCACCACTTAACTTACTGTGAGTCCTTGGGCAAGTTACTTACCTTCTCTGAGCCTCAGTTTCCTCATTCCTCACATGTTAGATTTCACTCTATCCCCATGACCTTGACCCTGCCCTTAGCCAGGCGTGCTGGGGACATGCCTGACTTACTTCTGCCTAAAGGCTGCTGTGTGTCCTTGGGCAGGTGTCTCCTCCTCACTGGGCTCCAGTTTCCTTATCTGTAAACCAAGGGGTTTATATTCAGTGGTTTCCTAGGTATCCCATCCTCTCTGGCTTTTCTTTGATTCTCTCTCAGTCGCTCAGCTCAACAGACAAACAACCCAGGGCTTTCATCTCACCCTGCGGAGGGGAGGCTGCCGTGGGAGCAGCTTGGCGGTGTTGAGAAGCCTGGCACGTCCACCGTTTGTGTTTAATTACTTTGGCAACTGTTTACTGCCTCTCGGTTTCCTGAGCAAACAGCCCCATTATTTGAAGTAATTTACTGGCATCAGCTTCGGTTGTGAGGAGTGGAAGCTTCGAGACGTGCCCCCACTTCAGCCACTGAACCCTGGATGCGCTGACACAGCCAGGCTCCCTGAGAGGGGCTGAGGTGTGCTGAGAGCAGCGCGTGCGCCTTTCCTGTTGTCCTGGACCCTGGGGCCTCTCCTACCTTGACAGGCCTCCTAAGTCTGCAGCTCAAGGCCCCGCTGCCTAGTGGTTAGAGCAGAGGTTCTGCAGCCCAGAGACCCTGGGTTTGGGTCATGGCTCTGCTGCTTTATCCTTGTACAACCACGGGCATGTCCCTCTGCTCTGTGAGCCTCAGTTTCCTCATCTGTGAAATGGGTGTTGACACTTTCCCAGTTCTCCTCTCTCCTTGAGCCATTGCCCCAGTCCTTTCCACATGGAGTAGTGGGGGCTCCCATGGTCTTATATGACCTTGTGCCCACCCCTGGCCGCTATAATTTAGACTAAATTTGAGACCTGACCCAAGTGGGGCTGATCTGGTCCCCCAGCTCACAGAGCTTTAAGATTTAGGTAAGACTGATATGAACCCTTATCTCACATGCTGTTGGTGCAGATCTCAAGGTGGGGGCCAGGGAGAGGGGGTACCTCACCCCATGATGGAAGCTTCTGGTGGAGCCTCGAGTATCCCTTTCTTTCTTTTCTTTTCTTTTTTTTTTTTTGAGGGCAGTGTCACTGGCCCTCATATGTGGGACCCGAACCGAGGCCGCTGACGTCCCAAGCCAGCGCTTAACCACCACGCCACCCGGTCGGCCCAGGCATCCCTTTCTTAACCTGCCCTAGCCTCATGCTATCGTCCAAGTTCTTTTGTTTTTATCTCCTCCATCCCTTCTTCTTCCTGGTTACCCCTGGGAACTGGACTCCACCCATTGCCTGAATATTGTTTGGTACCTGGGGCTGATAGTCTGGTTATCTATCGCTGCATTAACAAACCACCCAGCCTTCAGTGGTGTGAAATAACAACCACGATCTATGAGTCCGGAATTTTGACAAAATGCAGTGCTGATGATTTGATCCCCATTCCGTAACATCTGGGGCCTCAGCTGGAAAGATCTGAATGGCTGAGAATGACCTGAACAGTTGGGTGCTGAAAGCATCTGGGGAATTCTTCACACACATGAGTGATGGCTGAACTGGCGTGGGTTTGAAGGCTGGATTCAAGGATGTTGAGGATGTTGACCAGAGGCTTTTCGTGGGCTTTGGGCTTCCACAGCATGGCAGCCTTGAGGGTAGTTGAACTCACATGGCAGCTTGTAAGATCTATAGCCCTGGGAGTCAAATGGCTTCCAGCACATACTATTGATCCAAGCAGTCATAGGAAGATTTTTTTGTAACCTTGTTTTAAAATCGCTGTCATTAGGGGTGGAGAGTATTGCTGTTGCAGAAAGCTGGTCAGAGATTACCCCCAAATTATGGGTTCCATATCTGGATCTGATCCACCCCAAACCATCTGTCAGTCCACTCAGCAAAAGCACATGGCCTCGTCTCTTCTGTCCTAGAAACCAAGCAGACGAGAGAAGGCTGGAGCCCTGGCAACACTCACAGGGAGCAGTCACCCTGCTTCTGTGAACACAGGGTTGTCAGTTCTCTGCCTGCACGTGAAATTTTTCTCATCTCCAAGAACAGCAAGAGCAGCTTATGGGAATGATGCCCGTTGGTTTAACTCAGGGACATTTATCCTAAGGAAAGGCCCGTGTTTGTGACTCTGTGTTTGACACGAGAAAACCTCATCTCCCGGACTGAAGGCTGGCAGAGCAGCCAGGCGGTGGTCCCAGCCTCAGCCTGACTCATGGTGGAAGCTGGTGAAACCCCTGCCCTTTCTGAGCTGAGCTTCTCCTCTTTGATAGAGAAACTCACGGAGGGAATGGACCTCTGAGTAGGAGGAGAGGGAGAGGCTAACCACAGGCCCATGCGCAGCTGAGGCTTTTCCACTGTCACCCAGCCTCTGTGTCTCTGATTGGGCCTGGCCCCGGTACGTCCCTGCTGTTGCCCCTGACCTGAGGGTCTGACTCAAGGATGGTGTCTCCTTGGGGCACATCATTAGGTAGCCCCATCCTGGTCCAGAGAAAGCCTGTGGTTTGAGAGCTTTTATATTTAGGGTCAATTTAGCAATTGGGTTTCCGATTGATTTCCAGAGGGAAAAGGGGGTAGATTTACAGCTCCTGAAACAGGTTTTGCAGCCTTGCTGCAGATCTGCACGAGGCAGTAGGCAGGAAGCTATTGATGTGACCTCTGACCTTGGGGAAGGAAAGATAATGAGTTTATGATAAATCCATCTTCCCAATTTATCGCTGGCCCCTTAGAGATGTGGCCTGATGCACACACGCAGCCACAGGGAAGAGGAACATGAGGCATAAACCCCAGGAAATGAGGTTCACTTGCTGCCTCCCTCTGGCTCTCAGAGAACTGACTCTGCTTTAAGCCTTTTGGCTTTGCACAGCATTGAGGTCCGCAACGTGCCCAGCAACTTCAGAACTCGGCCCATCACTGGAGCCCTGGGGGCTGGCTGCCCCGCCTGCCCTCCCTACAGGCCCCAGCTGGGCGTCTGTCCCTGCAGCCCACTCTCCTCTGCTGGGCCCACTGGGCCCACTGCAGGCTTAGAACAAGGAAGGGAGGAGGGAACCTCCTTCCCTGTGGGTTTGGGAGCAGGGGGTCCTGGGTGTGAATTCTATGGGATTCTTCCACTTACTGGCCATGTGATTTTGGGTCAGTTCTATGTGAGCCTCAGTTTCCTTGCCTGTGAAATGGGAGATGAGGAGACTTCCTTTCCAGGAGAGCTGTGGGATGAGATGAGATATAAAGGGAGCAGCACAGTGCTTGGCACATGGTGGGTGGGATGTGGGCCCAGACATGAGGGATCTGAGATAAAGAGCTGACTACATTGTGTGTGTGATCCTGGACATGTGCCTCAGCATCTCTGAGCCTCAGTTTGCTCATCTGTAAAATGGGGAGGATGAGAGAGACCTCAGACATGACTGAGGGGGTTTTACAGGCCAGGCACGATTCTACATGCTTTACCACAGTCTACAAGGTTGATATCATTGTTAGCCCCATCTTACAGGCGAGGAAACTGAGGCTCAAACAGGGGACATAACTTGCTCAAGGTCAACTAAGAAGTGGTGGAGGCAGGATTTGAACCAGGGGTCCTGGCTCCAGAACTCACATTCTTGCCTGCTTCTTGGGGTTCTGAGGGTTCTCTAAAAAGAAGGGTGTGAATGGGTTCTGCACACTTTAAAGTGCTGTAGAAACATCAGACAAGGTCACCTTCTATGGGAGAGAGAATTTGAACCTAACACCTGTGGCTGTGCTCTGTAAGCTGTTCATCTCATATTCCACTGAGACCACCTGCTGTTTAGGGGGAAGATGGGCTGAGGTCAGAGTCAGAGTGATGGGGGCCTTAGAGTAATCAGGGGAGACTTCCTGGAGGTGGGGGACTATCCACTGAGGGTGGAGAGGTGGGCAGGACTGACTGGCCTCTGGTCCAGAGAAGGTGTTGGGGAGACCGAGCCCAGAGAGTGCATAGGGTGGAGCCAGGCCAAGGGTCCAGCCCCCGGGCTCACTTTGGGGTGCAGGTGGGGCTTGGGGAATCATGTGGCTATAAAATGCTCAGACACTATTTACAATAGCCAAGATATGAAAACTACCTAAGTGTCCACCAATAGACAATTAAAGAAGATGTGGTACACATATACAATGGAATATTACTTGGCCATAAAAAAGAATGAAATCTTACCATTTGCAACATGGATGGGCCTAAAGGGTATTATGCTGAGTGAAATAAGTCAGACAGAGAAAGGAAAATGCCATGATTTCAACTACAGGTGGAATCTGTATAAATGAACAATATAAATGAACAAACAAAAGAGGAACAGGCTCTTAGATACAGAGGACACACTGATGGTTACCAGAGGGGAGGGGGTTGGAGGGCTGCATGAAAAAGGTGCAGAGATTAACAAGTACAAATTAGTAGGTGCAAAATGGACACAGGATGTAAAAGTACAGCATAGGGACTATAATCAATAATGTAATAGCTATGTATAGTGCCAGGTGGGTACTAGACTTATAGGGGGGTGGGTCACTTAAATTATATAAATGTCTAACCACTATGCTGCACACCTGAAACTAATATAAAATAATATCAAATGTCAACTGTAATTGAAAAAAATCAAAGAAATGATTTTTAAAAATGCTCAGACCCCGTCGCAGGCTCTCGCTGTTCCCTGGGTATGGTTTGTTATTGCATTAGCTGGTTTCTGCCTCTTTTGTTAAGAAGTTGCATGTTTCCTCATAATTCAACGTCGTTGTTTTATCAATTCGGTGTTTCCAACCCTATAATCAGGGGGTGAGTTGTGGCTTTTTTCCTCTGCCATTTACTCAGTTCTATTGACTTGTCCGCCCTCATTATTCAGCTAGTAATTCTTTTCATGAGCGTCCATCGATTTCCATATTGAAATATCTCTTGATGCCCTTTTAAGCAAGAATCCTGTTTCACGTGTCCTAGCATCAGATTAGAAGGTTTTCATGTTGGATCTGTTTTATTATAAAAACAACATCAATACTTCACTGGGCACATCTGTGGACCCCGGTCTTGGGGTCTTCAGTGGGGACATCTGTGGCTCCTCACCTGGGGTCCTCAGTGAGGACACATTAGATGACAAGTGAGAAGCCTAGGGCTCCAGGCAGGTGGCAGCTGCTCCACAAACCCCAGTCATTCCCTGTCCTTGAGCGGACACCGTGTTGCTGGGTGTAGAGAGTACATATCTCCCATAGTGTGTCGATATTGCCCTAAAGAGTCTCTCTCCAGTTCCCTCATGTGATGTCCGTGTCGGCAAGCACTCGTTGAGCACCACTGATTGACAGGCCCTGTACCCTGAGCTCACAGAATGTTCTTCTGAATGTGAACTAATTTACATCCCTCCCCTCCTGACCCCTCAGTGGCGTCGTCTTGATGCCAGGATCCAGTGCAGGCTCCTTCCTGAGGCCACTAGGCCTGTGTGGTCCGGCCCCTGCCCACCCAATCCCATCGCCCTCCCTCTACCCTTCTCTTTGCTGTTTCTCCCTGAAATACCCCAAGCTCTTTCCTGCCACAGGACCTTTGCATGTCCATTTCCTGCTACCTGGAATGCCTTTTCCTGTCCCCCCTTCACTTGAGTTCCTCTCACCTTTGGTTCCCACCCCACCTGCAGGCTTGGTTCTTCTTCCCCATTGTCACCTTCCCACCCCCTGATTGTTCCTCTGATCCTACTCAGCACTGTCTGGAATTCTTTTCTTGGGGTGTTCACTTGTACCAACTGTCACCCACATTAGTCTGTGAGCTGTAGGAGAGCAGGGATTGCCTGGGTCCCCCTTCCTGGGGCATTCTCAGTGCCCAGCACACGCCTGGCATAGACTTGGGTTCTTTGTTGATTGGATGAGTAAATAGAGGAGTAAGGAGCCCAGAGGCTGTTGGGAGATCTTCGCACTGGTAGGGAATGTGCTTCGAGATACTGGCAGGATCTTCCCAAACCTGTGACTAGGGTGGCATTGGCTGACCTATCCCGCAGGGACAAGCATCCATGGGGACTTGGGGCTGGGGAGCGCCAGCCACTCCCTTCCTCCTCATATCATGTGCACCTTCTGGGGTGACTTGGTTCCAGTGGTGGCACCAGTGGGAGGCCTGGGCTGTGCTGTAGTTACCAGTGGCTGCAGCGTCCCAGCACATGAGGAGGCCCTTCTCTTTGTGCTGACATTCTTAGGCAGGTGCCAGGCTCTGCTCACTGAAGCTGCTCCGGGCTGGTTTCTCACAATGCTGCTGGGGGGCAAAGGCCCCAGGAAAGGGGCATTAGGCTTGGGTGGCCTTGGGGAGCAGCTGGGGCTTCTGTGCCAAGTGGCTGCTTTTGTCTCAAGCCTGGCTTTTATTTCTTAGTGATTTCAATTTCAGGAGCTTTTTTGTCTATGTTTTTATTTTCTTGTCTTTCGTTGTGCTTTCTCTCTGGGTAATCTGAAGCTTGCAGGCAGCCGCTAACTAAGATGTGTACATTCAAATGAAATGCCATAAAATATAATTGAACATATTCCTTTCATGTTTATGCAGTGGATTAATCTCCCTGACATATCCTATTTCCTCTGTGCTCCCTCTGCTTTTTCGCTGAGATTTTCCTCCCCTCCCCAGAGTCCCTGGGATTTGAACCGCCCCATGGCCTCTGCTTATTGCAGATACACAGATGAATTTGACTTTATAGCCCTAAAGTGATCATCCATAGACCACTCCTGGGGCTGAGGAGAGGGCACCGCTGGCATCTATGTACATTTGGGAGGGTTTCTACTGATGTCAGGGACAGCTGGGGGTCCACAGCAGGACTGGTAGGGTTTCCTGTGGATACAGACTCTCGCAGGTAGACTCAATGTTGGTGGGTCCTTTGTGGCTCTAGACCTGAGGCTGGATATTCATGAGTATGACTTGCAGCCAAAGCAGCCATCATGGCTCTCCACCCAGTGAGTGGTGGGATCAGTAGGGTGCCCTGGACATAACCACAAAGCGCAGCCTCAACGCAGGAGGAGAGTGAGAGGCATCAAATGGAGGTGAGCAGCAAGGGTTACTGTGTGACCTTTGGCAAATGACCCAACTTCCTGAGCCTCAGTTTCCCCACCCATAATATGGGCATATATCAATACACAGTACAAAGGGGTTGTAGGGAGGATTGAATGAAACAGTGCTTGTAAAATGTCAGCATGATGATTGCTCCACAGTGGATCCTGAATAGACAGATGAAAGCTATAATAAGTCCAGTAATAGTCACCCGTCCATCTATACATCCATCCATCCGTTCATCCATTCACTCATTCATTCATCATCCATCCCACTTTCAGAGCTACTATGTGCCAGGCATCAGGGAGAGAAGAATCAAAACTCCCGTCATCTCCAGTAGCTTGTGGCCTAGTGGTGGGACTGCAACAAGGTCTGTAAGAGTGACATAAGCTGGGTTTTCCAGGAATGAAGGAGGGACAAGCAAGTTGGCACCAAAGGAAATCAGAGAAGGCTTCCTGGAGGAGGTGATACTTGAGCTGAGCCTTGAAGGGAACTTGAGCTTCAGAAGGCAGGAGGTGGGGGAGGGGCATCCCAGGAGAGGGGACAGCAGGGCAAAGGCGGGGAAGTATGAAGTGTGCAGTGGGTTGGTGACCAGGGGTGGGCTGATGGGTCTGCAGCCTAGGACTGTGGGACAAATGGAGGGAGATGAGGAGGGCAGCTGGGTGTATCAGGCAGTGCTGGGGAGCCACAGGTGGTTTGGGAGCAGGGGAGGGGCGTGTCAGAGTGACAGTTACTTCCACAGCCTTAAGTAAAGACCGTTCTTCCTCTGGGGAGACAAAGTGTCCCTCCTATCACTCCTGCCCCTGGGTCTCTATCTGGGGCTTCGCAGCGTGACTCTCATTCTGTCTCCTGACATGGCTCCAGGGGCTCCCAGCTGGAGACAATGTCACCAAGTCCTCAGAGCCCTTGGGCTCCCTCCTTCCCCCATGTGCCACTGTTTTCTGTTTCTCGGGCATCTTCTTTGAGCAGAGCTAACTCCACAGGACCCTCCCTCCTTCTCTTCCTCCCACCGGTTTACTGTGCACCTGTACTGGGCCAGTACCACCCTGGGGCTACAGCACGAGGAAAACAGATGATACCCCCTGGTCCAGAGCTCATAGCCCAGCGGGGAGCATAGATCGTCACTAAACAGTCAGAACTGGCCCTGAGACCAGTGCCCTCAGGATGCAGTTTCCGGAGCTCTGTGAGCCTGTGTTGGTTTTGACCTTGTGAGGAAAGTCTAGGAGAGCTTCTCGGAGGAGGGGAACTTGCACCGAGATCTGAGGGATGAGGAGGGAACCTCTGGGGAGATGGGGAGGAGGCAAGCTCTAGGCCGCGGGGACGGCATGTGCAAAGGCCCTGAGTGGGAGGGAGGTGGTGAATTCAGGGCCTGGCTGGTGGTGACTGAGGCGGGATGGAGATGAGGGGATCAGGATGTAGGTGAGGCTGGAGGGACGCTCCTGGGCTAGGCCCTGCTAGAACCAGGTCAGCCGTGGGGGGCAGTTCTGTTTTTATCTTTAGAGCCCTGGGGAGAGCCAGAAGGGTCCAAGTGAGAAGCATGAGCAGACTTCTGTGGAGAGTCACTTTTTGTGTCTTCTGGTCAGGAGAGGACAGTGGGGCCGGAGTCATAGCCGGAGGCTGGGAGGAGGCTGTGGAAAGGAGGTGATGGAGTGAGAAGAGGCTGTGGCGTTTGAGAGAGAGAGAACAGATGTCAAAAACTTTGGGAGATGGTGCTGGAGATGGATTCAATGTGGGGTATGGTAGCAGGGGTTGAAGATGACCCCCCAGGGTTCCTGGTGGAGGGTGACGTCTCCAGTGCAGTCAGAACTGGGGAACCAGTTTTGGGGGAAGGACGTGGTCATTACAGCCATGTCTCTTTGCTCTTTCCCTTCCGTACCTTTCAAGTGTAAGAGGCTTCTTGTCTTTTTGGTCCATTGTCTTTTTCACCCTTCCCTACACTATTATGTGCTGCTTACTGATCACAAGTTTTAAAGGCCTAGAGAGGGAGCTGAATTTCCCAAGGCCACACAGCAAGATGGATGGGGCTCCCAGAGCAGGCATCTTCCCACCACGTCATGTTGCCTGGACATGACTGCTGAGTGGCCAAGGTCACTGCTCTCTGCCTGGATAGCAGCAGGCCAACGGCTGCATCGCCCCTGAATCAGTTGTTAAAGAGCCACTGTGTTTTCAGTACAGATTTTTTTTTAAAAAAAATGGTTCTAGGGATGTTGATAAATGGTCCCTTTCCTTAAAAATAAGTTTTTTTTTTTTTGCTATTTCATGTTCTCTAACACAGAGATTCCCTCTCTGCTGTGGCAGCTGGAGGAACTGGGAAAATTGCTCCTGCAATGCTGAGGGCACCTCGCAGGATGTCACCCTGGGTCGGCTATGCCCTGCAGGGCTGGTGCCTGGAGGCTGCAGCAGCTCAGCCTCCTTGCCTCATCCTCCCTGGTCAGCCCTGAATACTTGCTGCCCAATCCAGGAGGTCAGGAGGTGGTGAGCTCCCCATCACTAGAAGGGCTCCCAGAGACTCAGCAACCCTTGGCAGGGAACTGAGGCACCAAACACTGTTCTGGGGCAGTGACCCACCACACCACACCACACCGCATCCCACGCCACCCCACCCCACCCCACCACACGCCACCCCACCCCATGCCACCCTTCATTCCACCCTAATCATGCCAAAGTGAAGAAGGGGGAAGAGGAAACATGCGGTTACCATGCGTGGTGGAGGTGCTGGGCGTGGCACGTTAGGGTATGATTTATCCCTTCCATCTCCAGTTCCTCCTCCAGTCCCATCTCATGAATTAGGCTGTGTTTTTCCCATTTCACTGATGAGGAAACTGAGGCTCAGAGAGGTTAATTCAGGCAGTAAGCAGTAGAGTTGGGCCTGAACCCAGGCCTGTTTGATTCTTTCCCCAAAGCCCAACTGTCTCCAGGAGAATAAATGCTACTCTGAAATCAGTGCTCACTTGCGCCAGGCACTGAGCTAAACTCTTCCCATGTTGTATTTCAGTTAATCTTGACAGAGGCCTATGTGGTAGATACTTTTACCACCACTTTTCAGGTGAGGGACCTGAAGCTCAGAGAGGCTAAGTTGATTGCCTAAGGACACACAACTGGTGAACCTCATTGCTGAGATTCAGTCCCAGGTCTGTCACTTATAGTCTGCCTGTAACTGCTGCAGCATACTACCCCTCCCCCAATAAGTTCTTCTTGAGGTCTAACCCAATTTCTGCATCCTGACCTTTAGACAAGCTGCTTTAGAATAAGAACAAGTTATACACCTCCAGAGGACAAAGAGAGTTTTATTTTATTCATCTTGGTATGTCCCATAATAACTGACAAATGAATGAATGAATGAATAAATATACAGTCACTCTGCATGTTGGTAAGGTAAGGAGGTGGACAAGCAGGTAGGAGATAAGCTCACTGGCAGAAGGTGAGCAGGCAGGTAGGCGTTGTGTAGGCAGGTAGGAGATGGGCAGGCAGGTAGGAGGATGTGGCCACAGGGAATTGATGAGGGGAGAGTGCTCAGCACTCTTTGAGGGAAGACACTGTTCAGGAGCATAACCTTCAAGAAGGCGTTACAATTGATCGTAGTGCAGCTCATACAAATCTGTGTGCCAGGCCAGTAAGTCACCGGGTTAATGGACCTGGAGATGTCATGATGAGGAGACGGGGTGGGGCTCAGGCCCCACTTGAACTGCTATCTTTCAGGGTGATGCTGAAAGTGTTTCTATCATGGGAGAATGTTGATCTGGGCTGCCAGGACAGGGGTTAGGGATCACTGGCCAGTTCCAATCCACCTTCCGGTACAGAGATGGGTAGGTAGGGGGTGCCATGGGCTGCAGGCCCTGGGGAAGCTCTGATGTGGGAAGACAGGTCAGGCTCCAGAGCCTGTTACTGTGTGGGCTCTCCTGTGCCAGCTTCCCATGGGCGACTCTGAAGGCAGAGGAAGGAGGCCCCTGCCTGCCTGCTGACTGCCCCCCAACCGACTGGACCTTTTGCAGACACCACCATAGGAGACGTTAGTGGAAAGAAATCTCTGCTTGGTTTTGCCAAAGATCTAACTGTGGATGAGGCACAATTATGTCAAGTGGTTAACAGAGTTCCTGCGGTGTTTTGTTTCATTTTTGATCTTGTCTGCTCACAAAATGAATTCTGCCAAATCCGTCGAAGCCAACTGTCAAATTAAAACATTTTGGGGGTAGACAGATCTCTTACTCTGATGGCAAAATCCATTTGAAATGATCCTTTAATCTGGTCCTCTTGCGAAACCTGGAGCTGAAATTTTAAAGCCTCTTCACCCTAAATAGTTCCTTCCCACTCTTCCTGCTGTCTTGTCTCCTGGTGCCCTGTCCTCCGTCTCTTAGAAAATAACACAGCAAAAAATTACAGCTAGTGGAATAACCATTTGGTTTTTCACAACAATTTTTTATTTTTTATTTTTAAACAGAGAAAATTGCAAAGCACAAAGCCTTGTGTTTCAGTGTCTGTTGGGGGATGGAGAGAGGCGCTGGCTGTCTAAGGCTCCATTAGCCCAGGGGAATGACTGACTGCACAGGGGTGGGCGGGATTTGACAGACCTGACGCCTGTGCATCTGTGCCAGCAGGATGGAGAGGCAGGGGGACGTCTGGGAGCACGGCGGTGCCTCGTTCCTGCTGGAGCAAGGGGCGGTCGCGTCTTCTCTAATCTCTGCTCCACCCTGCATCTCTTCTCTCTCTCATCTCTGTCCACCTTCTAGATCTTAATCCTGCATTTGGGTCCAGCACTTCACAGTTTGCAAAACATTTTCACATCCATTATGCTCAGCCATCCATTCATTTGTTGACTCATGTGTGCATTTGCTTATCATCCACTCATGATTCTCAACATGTGAGATCAGGTTGACTGCGTGCCATACCCTGTTGGCCCTGGGGCTGGGGAGGTATAGAGAGCAGCAAGGCACAGTTTCTCTCCTCGAAGAGTTCAGGGATTAATGAGGGAGATGGAGTTGTAAACAAATCGCTGGGTGCTTGGCACATAGTGGGATGCTGCCTTCAGTTCAGGTATTTTGAGCAACAAGTAATAAAAAGCTCAACAACAGTCACTGGAGCAATTGAGACATGATATGATCTCACATAACCAGATGTCTGGAGGGGTTCTGGGGTTGGTCAGGAACTCAAGGACCCAGGCACTTTCTCTCTTTCTTCTCGCTTACCATCTTGGGTCATATTGGATCTGATATGGGAGTCAGAGGTATAGACAAGTAGCCCTGACCCTGTGTGTTGAGGATTATGAGAGACAGGACTGGGCCCACAATAGGTGCTTCCATCAGTTAGAATGTTGTTAGACATTAAGTAACAGAAAAATCCAACAATAGTGGCTCAAGTCATTAAAATATGTTAATGATTGTGCTCAGAAAGCTGTCTGGACGGAGGTGGTTCCAGGGTTGGTTAGATGCTCAGTGATGCCAACAAACCAGGTTTTTTCTTTCTTTCCTATTTATCATTCTTGTCCATATTAGCCTTTTTAGTTAACTTACTGCCTTATGGTTGCAGGGTGGTTGCCACAGCTTCAAACATTACCTATCACACTAGCATTCAAGTCTAGAAGGGAGTAGAGTGGGGAAGAAAACTATTTCCCAGAAGCACTCTCTCCACCAGCAGATTTTCCATCACATCTCAATGGCCAGATCTGGGTCACATGACCAGTCCGAAAGCAACCTCTGAAGGAGGAGGAGGAGGCATCCGGTTGGGTTTCACCCCTGGGCTAAAGAGGCCCACCAGGTCTGAGATTATTGCTGCAGAACAAACCCGGGGTTCTGTGAGTGAAGGAAGGAGGGGTGGGTGCTGCGAGCGCAGCACATGTGTCCAGCACCTTCTCATCAGTGCTTGTGACTCAGTGTCCCAGGCAGTGTGGGGTCTGGGGTGGAGGCAGACAGCCCTGTTCTGAGCCTCTGCCCCCAAGGACTGTGGGACCTGGGAAGTACTAGACCCTCCCTCGGCACAGCCTCTTCCCCTATAGTGGGGACCCTAGCAGCACCTCCCAGGTGGGGTAGTTGTGAAGGTGACACAGGGTTGTGTGTGTAATTGCCTGGCACAGTGGGTGTTAACAACTGTTAGCTATGGCAGCAAAGAGGCCCATCTGTAAAATGGGCCCCTGGTGCCTCCTCTGTAATGTCCTAGGGTGACAATAGCGGGAGTGCCAGTTCACACATGTGAACGCTTCCTGTGTGTGCTGGGTGCCCTCACTGATACTCACTAACTTCATCCTCACAACCCCTGTGAGAAGAGGGCTGTTCTCACCCCCATTCTACAGCTGAGGACACTGAGGCTCAGGGGGGTGACCCAGGTCGGGGGAGGGCAGATGGGGTTCCAGGACCGTCACATTCCAGCTGCCATGCTCTGACCCACTGCCGGGCCTGGGTGGAGCCTCACAGACAAGTGCTCAGGTAACCCCTCTCGCCCTGCTGTCCCCCCACCCCGGTCCAGGTGGTGGGTGGGGTTGACTTCTCTCCTGGTCCCACTCTCTGTCCCTGCTGGAGCTCCTGGGCCCCAGAACCTGTCTGTGGTGTGGGGAGATTTGCCCACTCTCCCAGCAAATCCTCCTCTCCAGGATCACGAATGGACACTTTCCGTGTTATCAGTGGTGGGGGATGTGCACCAGGTTGGTGTCACTGTGTCTTGGTGAATTGGCAACTTGCATTCTTGGGGAAACAATATACACTTATGCAAAACATAAGCATATGCTAATGATGGATAATTACACTCCATATTTATAGATTTCTCAAATATGCAAAACAGCTCCTGACAACTAACACCTACATCACAGTTTCATAACTGCACATGCGGCCCCTGGCCAGCCCTGTAGTGTAAGCTTGGGCAGCCAGGGTATGTGTGAGGGGCTGCGGCTGGCCCCCACTCAGGCCTGTGACCATCACCACCCTTCCAGCCTTTTCTTGCCCTCCCAGCTTCCCAGAGTGATGGCCTTGGGGTGGGGGGTGTACTGGGGAGAGATCCTGAAGTAAGACTTTTCCTTTTCCAGGTGGGAAACTGAGGTCCATTCACCCATTCAATTTCTCTCCCAATAGTTTATTGAATGCTTACTAAGCACCCGGCTCTACTCTGAGGCAGGGGGTCCAGCTGGTGTCCTGGGGGTGGGGAGGAGGAGATGGATGACAATGCTGGGTGGTGATGACACAGTGAAGAGACCTAAAGTGGGCAGAGAGAGAGAGTAATGGGCTAACAACTGTGAAAGTTATCTATGTAAAAATGCTAGAATTAGATAAAAGTAAAAGCAAGAAAGGCCGTTTACCCCCTGTCCTGAGAGAGACTGTTTGGGAGCTGCCAGCATCCAGGGGAGGAGGGTGGAGCAGGGGGAGGGTGATGAAGGGTCAGATGGGGTGATGACCTTGGTCTCCCCCACCTGCTGGCACAGATGCACAGACGTGCATCTGTGCTCCCAGCTTGAATGGAAGATTCCTCTGAACACGTCTGGTCTCACACTGAGCCACCTTTGAGTTTTCTTTCCATTGATGTTGGCCCCATTTTCTTGGGCAGGGGTTGGGGCTGTGGACCACTGGGCTGGGTGGAGAAAAGGAAGGAGAAAAATTCCCACCCCAGGAGATGGTGAGGCTGGTCTATTAGTATATGAGTATATTCTTAGTTAAGAAGTAATTTGCTTCAGTGACTTGCTCCCATCATCTCCCTATAATCACTCTCTTACTTCATGGCTGCTTGTCTTCTGTCTGTTCTCCCTCCCTCTCATGATGCTCTATTATTATTTTTTTTCTTATTTTTGCTCAACTATAGGGAAACAGTTTTTGCCACATCATTTTCATATAGATCCTCCAGGGAGAAACACAACAGAGCTGACTGTGTAGCCTGTTTTGCAGGAAGCAAAGAAACCATTTTTGCAAATTACAGGAAATGATTAGAAATTAGAACAGCATTTCTGTCTCTTACAGCTGGAGATGGAGAGAAAGGTGGTCTGGGTGAGGGTGGGGCTGGGTGCAGCGCCATTCTCAGTAAGGCGGGGCAGAGTGGACAGTGGAGACAGCATTGGGCTGGGGTCTCCTGGGCCCTGGGTCTTAGGGAGCCCCTGTGGGCCCTACCCCGTACCTCTGTATGTGCAGACAGGTGTGCAGATATGCACACACATCCCCCCATGTACACACACACACACACGCCACACACAGACACGTGTGCACCTGGCCAAGGTAATGGGCGGAGGTAACTGTAGAAGCTTGGTCTGCAGGGGAAGGGGAGCCCATAAGGCAAAGGGAAGTGGGGGTTGTAAGCATCAGCTTCTTGTCCCCCAGCTCTGCCCAACGCTCCTTTGAATGGAGGTGATGAAGAGTGTGGAGTTGCCCTGACTGTGGGTGCCGCAGCCTTCATGCTCTTGGGAGTCAGGAATGGATTCTGCTCCCAGAGCTGATGAACCCCCTGCCCCGCCCTACCTGGAGCTCCCAGCCCCCTCCTGCTCTGTCTCCTCAGCTGAGGAGAAAGCTCTGCTTGTGTGAGGACGTGCAACACGCACACGACACGTCACGCCACGCAGGCCTTGGCTCAGGTGACATACACAGATCCGAGAGGCTAAGGATTCTCAGGACATGGGCGAGTCAGCAACCAAGGGAGGGGGTGACCCACCGGTCCGGTCACCCTCTGCTGGCTCTTTACCCAAGGATGTGGGATTTCGCGTGAGGATGGTTGGTCGTTCTGGCAGCGAGAGGAGGCAGGGAAACTGGCTGCAGACAGAAGAAGGAAACGGATGCACAGAGAGGAGCTGAGACGACGTCCCAGGGGGAGGGGCGAGTAGCTGGGGTCCCAGGCCCTGGGTCCAGGCTCTGGTTAGGCAGGGTCTTGGCCACCCCCCCACCCCAAGCCCGGTAAAATACTCCCTTCCCACACAGTTTCTCTTTGCCTAAGCTAGACTGAATGATTTTTCTGCTACTTGCAAAGAACCCTGACTCAGGCACCAAGGAAACCTATTTATTTTTAAAACTGCTTTAAAAAAAGCACCATTTCCAACAATGAATGTCTCTCGCTCATAGAGTCCTCGTCAAATATGAGGAACGAGGCGTTTGCAAACGTATATGAAAATTAAACCCACAATTTGGGCACACACTTGTTTGACAAGTGATAATTAACTGCTGACAATATAATTTCAGTTTGGATGCAAATGTGTTTTTCATTAAAAAGTAATCAAAGAAGAAGATATATGAATGGCCAATAAGCACAAGAAAAGATGCTCAACATCGTTAGTCATCAAGGAAATGCAAATTAAAGCCACAATAAGATGTCATTACACACACAGTAGAATGGCTAAAATTAAAAAGATTGAAAATAACAAGTATTGGTGAGAATGTGGAGGAACCGAGCCCTCATTCACTGCTGGTGGGAATACGAAATGTGACGATGACTGTGGAAAACAACCTGGCGGTCTCATAAAAACTTAGCTTGCATCTGCCGTACAATCCAGCCCTTCCACTCCGTTTACCCGAGACTCTGGGCTTGACTGTGGGAATTTAGCTCTACTGCTGACAAGATTTTCGGAATAGGTGTTGAGTGTCCACTACTTTTTGCTGGGATGGGGCTTGGCCCAGAAATGACACTGGGATGATGTGTCCCCAGACCTTCCATAACCCACAGACCTGGGGGCAGTCCCCAAACGGTGGTTCAGACACTCCATCTTTTGCTAAGGGACCAGCACCCTCCCTTGGGCGTGTCCAGGTCATGCAGGTATGCTATCCCATCTCCCGATCTCACAGAGGAGGAAACTGAAGCTCCGAGATGTGGACACACTTATTCAAGGCCACACAGGTGGTGGCAAAATGGGGAGGGAAGCTCTGACCTGCCTGACTTCCAAGCTTGTGCTACTCACCCCACCTACTTTCCTTTCCCTGTAATTGACTCAGCTCCTTTGTGCCTCAGTTTTCTCATGTGTAAAATGGGAATAATTATGGTATTTATCTCATGAAGTTTTCGTGAGGATTAAATAAGTTAATACACAGAACAGTGCCTGGTACATAGAACTCTCTCAATCCAGTTGATTTATGATGCTTATTATTAATTTAGATAATTACCAATATCATTGTGCCATCTTCATTTCTTCCCCCAGTGGGACTAGTTGGCTCTTTCCCTTTAATCATCTCTGTATCCCCCTGGGGATTCCATTTGGTCTCCCTCATCCATTTAAGAGGGAGACCTGAAAGGGACCACATGACCTGGAGCCCAAGGTGAGGGTTTGCTTCCTGGCTGACTTGAATGGCAGACTCCTCTGAGGACAGACATTTGAGAAGCCAAGATTACTATACCACTCAAATAGCCAGAAACCTCCCGTTACTTTGTTATTGAAGAATATACCCTAACAGTGTGAACAGGCATTTTATTTTATTTTATTTTATTTTTAAAGATTTTATTGGGGAATTGGCGGAGGGGAACAGCGTTGGGGAATGGGGGAAGGGGAACAGACAAGTTGCTGTCTTTTTGTTCTTCAGTTTAGTTGCGGAGGATGTTGCTTCACTGTTGGTATCGTCATTGCGCTCTTCCCGGATGAGGCAGATCGGTCGCTGGCCTCTGGATGTCGCTCACCGCGGCTATTCACAGCTCATGCTTGGCTGCCAGCCACTCACGCTGGTTTCCGGCCACTCACTGTAGCCTATGGCAGCCCACTGCAGCAGGGGCTGCAGCCCACACCATCACCGGGGCTCGCACAGCCCAGCTCCAGGTGGAGCTGTTGTTAGCTGTAGTGTCACTGGCCCTCATGTGGGATCCGAACCGGGGCCGCTGGCATCCCAAAACCAGCGCTTAACCAATGCGCCACTCGGCCGGCCCTGAACAGCCATTTTAAATGCCCATGTCTAATTGTGTCAAAGGAAGCTTGATTTCATTTCAAAGAAGCCCCCTCTGTCTATTTCTCTTCTCTTTTTATAACTTATTCCTCTAAGGCATTTGTGGTGATCAGCGACAATTTGAAGAATGTAGCAACCTTTAGAAGAGGAGTCCTGTCCCTCTCGTGGACTGTCTGTCGTTCTCCAACGCTCCCCCCCACCCCCGTTCCTTCTGGACACAGGAAGAAGTCCTGCAGTTACAGGTGCAGACTGAATATGTAGCATTCGATCAGCAGGATGGACCACAGAGTCAGCATTGTCCATAGTCAGGGACCTGGCTTCTCCGTCTGGCTTCTCCAGGCATCCTGGGGGACGAGGCAGGTCTCCACCCCGTCGTCCTTGTGGGGTCAGGGCCACATGCTGAGCACTGGTCGATGCAGGTGCTGGGTTAGGGTCAAGGTCAGGGTCAGGCTGGAGACAGGACACCCGTTAAGACCCGTTATTCCCTCGTGTACTTTTACTCAGAGCAGAGCCCCTCACACTTGCAGCTTGTTTCCATACTTTCCAGGCCCCCAGATATTAGAGCACACACAGGAAGTGGGGGAGGGGCTGAGTCAGGCAGACACTCATGGAGTATATGGAAGGACAGATGGCCTGGGAGGGAGGCGGGAGCTGGGAGTGATGTCAGAGTGCCTTGTGAGTGGCTGTCTGTTTATCAAATTACCTTTTGTTTAGAAAGGCAGTTTATTAAACACACAATATGTGATAAGGTTAACCCATTCCTTTAATGAAATGTTCATTGAGCACCTACTGTGTGCAGGCACTGTGCTGGGTGCTGAGTGTGCACTGAGGGCCGGATCTGTCCCCACCCTCAGTCTGGTGGGGGAGAAACATGAGTCAAGAGGAAGCCCTGTTACCCCGAGATGAGGGACGTGCCCTGTGCCGTGGGGCACAATTGTGGGTGTGATTAACTCTGACCCTGAACTGGGTTTAGAGTGAGGACTTCCCAATAACCCAGGGAGCTTGGAAATTCGGAGATCCATCTTCATTTCACAGGGCAGGTGACAGGGGCCCGGAAGGGGGAGTGACTTGCCTGATGCGTCCCTGACCCAGGTTTTCCCAAACCTGAGCTCTGTCCATAGGATCACCTGGCCTCCGGGTCTCACAGGACAATCACAGTGACAGTGCCAACCCCTTTCTTCATTCCCAGGCCACACAGCAAACTTTCCCATGTCAACATTAATTATACCTCCCAGAGGTTAATTTGTACGGAGACTGTGAAAATGTATTATTTAAATAGTGATTATTAAAATCATGCTGGGGGTTTGCTAGATAATAGGTAATTATCTGGAACATAATTGGGGAAACAATGTAGTCAATTCCATTTCACTCTCCCCACTGAACCCAGAGTTAATCCTAGGCAGCGAGTGGCATACTCTATGGCGTTGGTGGTATTCGTGCAATCATATTTTTATTACATCTAAATTGAAGTCACTTCAGGAACCTGCTCTGAGAGGAACACGCTGATTTGCCAAGACTTAGGCCCCAGGTGTCTGAGTGGAGACACTTTCCTAAGAGTTACCACCCCTTGTGTCCAACCAGAACACAACGAACCATTTATCCATTTATGCATTTGTACAATATGCACATTTGCTTATTGCTTTCCATGTTTTTATATCCATTCATTTGCCTCCTGCACTAATTTTTTCTTCATTCATTTACAGCTTTCATTCCTTTGCCCTCACTCTCATCCTGTGTGAATTTATTAAACACTTTGGTTTATTCATTTCCGCTTTCATTGATTACACTTTCATTCATTCTTTCCTCCCTTGTTCATTTATAAACTCAGTCCCTCAGTCAACCAGTGCTTTCTTCATTCCTTCACTCTTTCTTTCATTAGTTCATTCATTCTCTCACTCATGAATGTGCTCTTTCATTTTTTGCTTCATTCACTTATTCAATGGTTCATGCCACTTGTCAATTCATTCATTCATTCATTCATTCATTCATTCATTCATCATTCGACTAGGAATGGTTTATTTATATACAATGTGCTGGGTGTGTCCATTTGGTGTGATTGTAGCCATGTCACCCCTCTAGCATTTTCTAGCATTTCAGTAAAAGGGGCCTTCCTTGGGGCTTATGTTTTTCTAAAGCAGAATTTTTATTATGGGATAAGGTACTGTAAAAGTTACATAGAGAAAAGTATACAAACCCTAAATGTACAGCTAGAAGAATTTTCTGAAATGAAAAATCTTTGTAGAACAAGCACCAGGTCAGGCAAGTGAAGTTACCAGCACCCAGCAGCCTCCCCGGGCCTCTGCCTGTCACTCTCCCTCCAGACTCCTGACTTCTCACCCTGTATTTCACCTGGGACTCTTACAGAACTTCAGGCAAATGGATTGATGCTGTTTGGTGCTCCTGTGTGTCTCATTTCCACTTTGTGCAACGGTACGTTTGTGGGGTTTATCCACGTTGCTGTGTTCACTGAGACTGATGTGGGGTTGTTTGCATATTATATGAATATGCAGCTATTTATTTACCCATCTCGCTCTAGATGAAACTGAGTCCTTTCCAGTTTCGGTCTATTAGGAACAGTGCTGCTGTGAAATTCTTGCACATGCCTTTTAGTGAACATATGGATGAACTTCTGCTGGGCTGACACTTGAAAGTGGAATTTCTGGGTTTCGTGGACTACACATATGTTCAGCTTTAGGAGACAGTGTCACACAACTTTCCAATTTATACTCCCACCAGCAGGTGTGGGGCCCATTCTTTCCCTACAGACTTGCCCCTGAGCCCCTCACCTTCCCCACAGTCCTGAGGCCCCCCTGCCCGCTGCTCAGTGCTCCGTCTAAGCCTATGCCCTTTCCTGCTGCCTCAGTGCGGGACTTCCTCTCCCCCATCCCGCCCTTGGCTCCTTCCAGCTCTGGCCCTGGGGACACTCTGGGTGACGTCCCCTGGACCGAGCCCAGCCTGGCTGCCTTCCCCGCCCTGGGGTCTTTGTTGGGGGAAGGGCCTCCCATGCATCCTGACCTACTTCCTGGGGCACCTGATCCATGTATCAGACCTGTTGCTGAGCACTGGCAGTGGTCTTTGATAAACCAGGTATGGTACTGCCCTTGCAGGGTTCACAGCAAGTGTCTGAGATATGGCCAGGACTTTTCTTACTATGATTCAAAGATGGATAGTCAGACCTGAGAAGAAGAAATGAAGAGAGAAAACTTCACATGAAGAGAACTCATAGAACTTGGCATCTGATTTCCTGGGGAGTGGGGATATGGGTGATATCACAGGACAGAATGTACCCAAACTTGAAAACCAGTTGGATCTGGGCTCAGATTCCAATTCTTCCATGTCCAGCTGTGTGACGGGAAGCCGGACACACCCATTTTGGTGATTAGAACACATGGAGGTGCTAACAGTGCCTCCAGGAGGAGAAGCCTGCTGGAGAGGGCCCTGGAGTTGGAGCTGGAAGGTCGGGGAGGGTCTGGCTTCTGTCATCCTTTTTGGGGGCTGCAGCCAGCTGACTCCATGCTTCCTGCTATTTCCCTTCTCTGACTCTCCAGCAGCGAGCGTGGCTGGACAATCCCACCCTGTCTGAGTCTCAAGGGCAACAGTTGTGAAATGGGGGTAATAATACCCACCTATACCCACCTCCTGGGACTATGGGGAGGATTGAGTGAGATGATGGTGGTGAAGATGCTTACATTCTCAGGGAGGATGGTGTTTCCTCACTGGTTCTGTGTGCCATCCATCATTCCCTTCCCCTCCACTCCCCGCTCATTTACTTTCCTTGATCTCAGAGTTGCTTTGATTCATTATAATTTTAGACTTGGCTTGTTAGAGACCAACTAGCCCAAGCCGCTTGTTTTACACACTGAGGAAACTGAGGCCTGGAGAAATGGAGCAATGGGCTCAAGGTCACCCAGCTGGCTGTAGTTCAGCTCCCAGCTCTGCAGAGGAGTTCCAGCCAGAGAACAATGAATGTCCTTGCTCAGTGAGACTCCTACCCTATTGTCCAGAGAGATGCTCAACGTTGTCTGGGAATTTTCTGACTGATGTTCTTTACAAGAGCAAAAACCAACAGGCAAGAAAAGCTGCCTTTGAAAAGCTGGAGGCTAATCTGCCCTGAGGCTGTATTTTCTCTTTAGACCCCACCAAAAGCCACATTTTTCTGATCCAATCTGGCTGTCAGTTTCACTCCAAAACAAGCACACTTGATCTATTGCCCATATGAACATAGCATGCTATTGATGTAATTACATCCAGCTTAAAAATCCCATCAAAGAAGTTTATGACAAAATAAGGGGTTTGATTTGAGAGAACTCAAGTTACTTCCCAACCTAAAATTTTATTTTTAAGCCAAGAAAGAGCAAATCACTTTTAAGGGTTACCTTCCCCTTAAAAAATGCTCCAGATATGTGTCACTTGGGCATGTGTTGAATGTGAGAAATGTGTATTTTATCACTTTTCTAGGCCTTTCTCCAATGATGAGAGGACCTTGACAAGGGACTCCCCATTGCACTGCATCACCGGCAATTTCTGTTTGCAGCCTGAGGGTTCCCTCCCGCCCCAGTTCCCTCCTAGAGACTGGACAGAGCTACTGGACTCAGAGAGGTGAGCCAGGCAGGTGCAAGATTTGATTTAGATTTATCAGCATTTTCCATTTACTGATAGTCATAGCTACTGTATCCTGAAGGCCTACTATGTGCCATGCACTATGTGTATGTTACATGCTCTTGAGTTGGCTCCAACTCCGGGCCACCATATGAATGAATGATGTCCACAATGTCCTGTCCTCAACAGCCCTGCTCAGCTCCTGTAGGCTCACGCCTATGGCTTCTTTTACGGAGTCAGTCCATCTCATATTTGATTTTCCTCTTTTTCTGCTGCTTTCTATTTTTCCCAGCATTATTGTCTGTTCCAAAGAACCCTGCCTTCTCATGATGTGCCCAATGCCCACTCACAGTGCAGAGTGTTATTTGTGTGTTTGTTTAGTTATTATTAATTATTTATAATCCTTACTGTAACCCTGGAAAATACATGTTTATTTAAGTGCCAACCCTGATCACAATGACCATCCACTTGGACTGCTTCAGGAGCTGCCCAGCCTTCTCTGATTCCACTTTTGCCTCCTGTGGTCTCTTCTCCATGGAACAGGAGAGGGTCTTTAAAAGTGCTAGTGTAAATACTGGCCAGGGCTCATACCCGCCATGGCTCCCATCTTCCTCAGATTAAAACTAGAGTCCTTCACTGGCCTCCCAGATCCCTAGGACCCCTGACTTCACTTCCCCTACCACCCTCCTGACTCTGCCTCAGCCACATGTGCCTCCTTGCTGACCCTCAAGGGCACTGGGCACACTCCCACCTCCTCCCTCTGTACTGTGGTTCTCATGGCCTGGGGTACTCTCCCCTGGTCCACTCATAGGTCACACTTCTCATGAAACACTTGATCTCTAGGGATTAGAGTTGTGAGAGCTTGGGTGACTTTAGGGTGCTGCTTAATGATAAGGGCAATGTTCCTGAAACTTTTCCTGCAATCTCCCCTTCAAGCGGGGTACTGATTGTTCTCTGAGGGCAATGACAGAAACAAACCACTACAGAACAGAACATTGTGGGAACTGCTCGCTTATCTTTTTTTTTTTTTAACTCATGTTAATTTTCACTCTATTACAGATTTGTATTTTTTTGAATTAAAAAAATCTCCCACCAAATCTTTGCGTAATATGAGTGTTCTTGTGGTTCAAAAAGGTGTGTGGTGCCTGGGACTCCACCAACTGGAGAAGCAGAGATTTGGGGGGAGATGAGTTAGAGTGCAGTCTTGGGTAGATAGAATAAGGGTGTAGGTAGAGGTGTAGGGAGCCTTTGAGAGATGAAGAGCATGGTGGTTAATAGGACTGGCTTAGATGCAGTAAGACCCTGACATGTATCTCATATCCATGCCAACCAGCCAAAGTGTCTTTTATCCTCAATTTTCTCATCTTTAAACTGGCATTAAAATTGGCAGGTACTTCATAGAGATCTTTAGAGTCTATTCCATAGACTTCAAAGAGTCAGGAGAATGATGAGTGTGAAGTAGCCAACACATAGTGATGCTCAGTTAAGGACATCGACATTACTATTGTCAGCTACGTCCATAGCAGTGCTGACTTTTAGGGTCTTCAGTTCAGGGACGTGACTGAAATGCTTTGAGTTGATTTCCCAGCGTCTGCAGAGGGAAGTGGGCAAAGGTACTGACTGGGGGCCGTCAAGAACCTCTGATCTTGGTTCTGGTTTTAGCTTTGCCACTAACTCACAGATGGCCCCTGGGCAAGCCTTTCTCGCTCCCTGGACCTCAGTTTCTTCATCAGTAAAATTGAAAGGGTTGGACTGAAGAACTGCAAAAACACTTCCAGCTGAGACACTCTCTGAGCATTACTTTCCTGACCTGAACACCATTTTAATGTCTTATGAGGTCTCTGATAAGGACGCTTCTAGAAAATGTCTTAATTAGTTTGGTGTCAATGAGTATGGCCACATTAGCTACTCATCAAAAATCCTCTACATAGGAGAAGAGAAGGGATAAAATACTTGGAAGGCAAAAATATGGAGGGCAGTCGGCAGCATTAGGGCTGTGGAACTCAGAGATATCACCCACATTTTACCTCAAACTAGGCATCTCAAAATCATAGAATTTGGGGGTGCTGTGGCTCCTAGAGGGGATAGATTTTGCCCAGAGAAACATAAAGCTGATCCAAGACTTGGGCCTATTAGTCCAGTGACCATTTTATCAAATTATGTCACTACTTAATTCAACAGTTCTGGAATTTCTTCACTGTAAAATAAAGAGAGAGATGGTGAAACTAAGATTGCCTTTCAGATTTCTTTCCACAATATTAATTTATAATACAATTCCTTGAGTCATAGAAGGCATACAGAAGCTGGGGTTAGAACCTAGGTCAGCATGGCTACTGTCCAAGGTCCTGAAAGACAGTGATGGCCCAACCACCAGGCCCGCCGCAGCCAAGGTGGGGAGGGCACAATTGGCTTCAGAGCCTCAGCCACTCATTATTTCGACCATCACATGGCTTCCACACATGCCAGGCTTGGTGTTCTCCCTACCAAGCCTTGGCAGCTACATATGACAAGGCTCTTTGGAGACAGGACAGCAGTGGTGGATGGTGGGATAGCTTTGTTCTCTCACTGATGAGGCACCGAGGCTGTGTCTGTCCTAGGCTTGGGTGGTCCAGCAAAAAGAATACCAAAGTCAAGCTCTCTCCATCAGCCTTGATACATCCATATGTTTTGGGGAAGGAGGCTCTTGTATACAGTAAAGGGAGCACTCACACGTCAGGTTATTACCCAAGACCTTACACGGGCTGGCTCTCAGGATCCTGCAGGAGCAGCTACAGCCAACAGATCGGAGACCAGGAGTGTGGAAGAGATGGGTCAGGAGGGGCAGGAGAACCCTCTGGCTCAGACAACTTGAAATGAGTTGGGTGGGAGAACAGATCAGCACCAGTGAAGATAGATTTGAGGAGGCTGAAAGGTAAAATCCTGGGATGTGCCTGATGATATCAGCTTCTTCCAATTCAACTTCACACACAGCCACTGAGCACTCACTGTGTTAGCTTAAATGTATGGTTTCATTTAATTCATTTAGATGATCTAATAAAGAATGCAGCATTATTTCCACTCCACAACTAAGTAAATGTAGCCTCAGGGTGATGGAAGGAGTTGCCAAACTCTCAGTTGGGGGGTGGCAGGAGTGAGGGTTGAAATAGCCTCTGTCTGCCTATAAAATCCTTTCTCATTCCACAGCAAACACTCCCACTCTGGCTCTGAATGCAATGGAAACAGGGCTGGACTTGTCTTGCTTGAATCAAGCAAGCAGAGTGGATACAGAAAAGGTGCTGAGTCTCTTCCTGATGTGTGACTGTTGGGCAGACAGAGCATGGAATGGGGATGGCCTGGAAGCCCATTCCTGGGAGAAAGGGTAATGTGTGCTGGCTGGCATTGGTTCTAAGTACCTATGGAGAGAAAGATGTGGGAATATCCACTGGTCAGGTCATCAAAGGAAATTGGTTTGGGGTTACTCTTGGATCTTAGGCCAGGAGTCATTAACACTGGCTCACCCACCAGATATATCTGAGACATTGGGTATCTCTCTCTTGAGAGCATGTGATTCCTTGAATAAATAATAACCATTTGTTGAGCACCTACTGCACTCATTCAATAGATAGCTATTGAGTACCCACTAGGTGCTGGGCTCAGTGACCCTCCCCCCCCAAAGAAGCTGGCAATGAAGCAATGGGCTAGCTCCCTGCTCTGTCCACTGTAGATGCTGTCTGTCACCATGTGAGAGCTCCCCTTTCATGCTCTGGCCCCTCCTTCTGCTCATTTTCAAGCACTCTGCGCTCCCCACCCCACAATCATATTTGGTCCTTGGCTTTTTCATCTCCTTGGAACTAGGGCTGTGGCTGAGGGGAGGAACACAAACTGGCACATGGAGGCCAAATCACACAGGCAAATGGGGATCATCTTGTTTCTTCCTCTAATACATGAGAAGTTGAACTCAAATTAATTCAAGCCGAGCTCATACCTGAAGAAGAAAAAGGAGTTGGTTAGACTCCATTTGTTGGTCATCCTTTCAAACCTGGTATTAATGTACTCAACAGCTTAGTTCATCAGGAGAAAAAACATGCTTCTTCAGGAGTTTTCTAACTGAAAATAAATGTCTCATTAAGTTAAACGTATTAACCTGAGAACAGTATTGATGTCAGACAGACTAATGAATGTCATTGCAGGGAATACACAATAGTCCTCAGAGGTACCAAACTGGCCATTAGGAATTCTCTGCAAATGCGCTCAGCTGTTGTACAAGGAACAGAATCACAGATGGAGATTGGAGGGAGAGAGATAGAAAAGGAGCTGGTGTGGTGCTGCGGTCATCCCTAGGAGTGGTGCCCCGATGAATTCCGGCACCTTTGGATGTTGTGAAGGGTGCAGGACCAAGGGAGGTGCGGGTGTGACATGACTCATTGTTGGGCCCAAGGGCATGATGCTGACTTAGCCTCTACAAAGGAAGGAGGGCAGCAGGGTCAGAGTTTGGGCATCAGAACACCGGATTCTAGTCCCAGGGCATCACATCACAGGGGACGAGGTTTGGTTCCAGCTGACCTTTACTAAGCACTGGGCTGGGCACTTTCACACGTGTGATGCTCACGTCACTCTCGCAGAATCTCAGGGAGACAGGCCTTTTGGCCCAGGAGTACAGATGGAGACACTGAGGCTCAGAGAAGATAAGTGGTCACCAGTGTGTGGGCAGGAGCCCTGAGGCTGAGACCCAGCTGGATGACCTGGTGGAGGTTTCCTCTCCCAGCCCCACCTGGCCTCTCCCTCCTAGTAGTCTGTCTTCAAAGCCCTCACCACTCCACCCTCCCGGACCCTGTGAGACCTTCATTACAGCTGTGCAAAAAGAGCTCTCTCCATGACCACACAAGGCACAGCCAGGTGTAGAGCAAGTCACAGGGCTTAGGAGCCAGGGAGGCCTTGGTTTAAAGATGTCCCGGGAACACCCAGCTGTGAGCCTTGGGCCAGGCCACTGCCCTGAGTCTCATTTCTGTACCAACAAAATGGAAATGGGTATTGCCATCCCACAGGCTCGTGGTGAGGATCAAATGAACGAGTAAAGCTGATGCTCCTGACCTACAGTAGCTGCTCAGGAAGAACAGTTCTCCTCAACACGGGGCTCCTGGTCCATCCAGCTGGATTCTCTTGGGGGAGAAGCTGGACTCAGCCTGGGGGAATGTGAGCGGGCTGTGTTCCCTGATTACTAGCCCAGCAGTTAGGGACAGCCCCAAATGCCACAATCCAAACCTTTCTTGAGGACGCAGTCTGTTCCAGGTACCATGTGGAATATGGAGATGACCTCGCCACTGTCTCCCAAACCAGGGACTCCACATCTGAGTGGGGGAGATGACCTGAGGGCAGTAGAGAGAGTTCAAGGACAGGGGCATAGAAGAGTGGTAAGGATATGAGGCGGAGGCAGGGCCGCTGTGACAGGCACCGAGAGAATCGGACACAACATGGAGGACGTGCATGTTGGGCAAACCACCCTTCCCTTGTGCAGTGAGAGGACTCTATAGCAAGGTCCGGGACAGCGAGAGGCCGGGTCTAAGGTTGAGGGAAGTGGAAAAACCATGGCACTTCATATATGTACAGACCCAAGGTGTCAACCCTGTGTCTGTTTCTTCATTTACTAACAAGGAAATTGATATTCATGCTCATCATTTAATTTATTTCTAACAAATGATCTCTGGGAGGTGGTTAGGTGAGGAAGCTGAGGCTCAGAGTTGCTGAATGATTGCTCCAGGGTCACACAACTCATAAAAGCCAGGATTCACACTCGAATCTGCCCAACCTCAAAGCCCATGATTTGCCCACTGGCCATGGTTTGTTTCCCCTGCAGACTACAGACATCCAGAAAATGGCTGCTGTCCCCTCCCCACTGCTCTCCCTCATCTGGCTCTAAGGCAAGGATTCATCTCACAGGCAGGAGGTTTGAACACGCATGAACTCTTCCCAGCCCTGTCACCACGTGTCAGCCCGAGGGGCCTGGCACAGACCTGTGGTGACTCCTCTGATGCAGAGCCCATGCTCCCACCTCACAGAGCAAGCCCAGCTGTTCACAGAGGGGTGTGAGCTCCCCTTCCTGTGAGCACCTGCTTCCTCATAAGGAGGCCTCTGAGCATTTTGGCTGAGTGCTGCGGCTGCAACGTAATTGCAGATTGGGGTAATTTATATGCTGAATGGCACAAATTCTGGGTGAAATGCTATTTTTAACACCGTTGTAACTATTTTTGTAATTATTTAATTTTCATATCTCCTTCATGTTCTTCGGTGGCAGGTTCTATGTCTATGTCATTCATCGTCTATTCTTCCGCACCTGGCACATACAGTCGACATACTTTAAACGCTTGTGAAGCTGTTGAACAAAAGAATGTACTGAATGGGGGAAATGAGTGCCACCTGCTCAATTATCATTTCTTTAGGCAGGGAGGAACACCTGTGGGATTTTAGGAACAAAGGTGGTGGTGGAGAGATAATTGAGAAGAGTCAAGGAGCTAGATGAAATATTGCAAGGCTACTGAGTCCAACAGCTTTGCAGTGAGGCAGGGAGGTGGTGTATTAGTTAGCTAATACTGCATAACAACCCCCCTCAAAACTTGTTAGCTTAAAACCATAAGCATTTACTTAGCTCAAGAGCGTATAGGTGAGCTGGGTGCTTCTGCTGATCTGGAATGGGTTTGATCTCAGCTGGGTGCACTCAAACATCTGCAGTCAGCTTGTGGGTTGTCTGGGGGACCCCTTGTTTAGTGTAGTTTTAGCTGAGATGGTTCATTTCTGCTTCATGTGGCCTCATCTGACAGCAGGCTAGCCCAGATTTGTCTTCATGGTGAAGATAAAGTTCAAGAGAGAGAGAGTGAATGCACACAAGGTGTTTTGAGACCAAAGGCTGGTATATGGACCATACATTCTTTTTATTTTTAAAAATATTTTAGTGGGGAACAGTGTGTTTTTCCAGGACCCATCAGCGCCAAGTCAAGTAGCTGTCTTCAATCTAGTTGTGAAGGGTGCAGCTCCGTGGCCCATGTGGGAATCAAACCAGTGACCTTGGTGTTATGAGTTTGCTCTCTAACCACCTGAGCTAACCAGCTGCCCCTGGACCATATATTCTTATTTTCTGTATTCTTTATGCTCTGGCATTAGGATCTTGATCATGGAGAGACTGCTTCTCCTTGCGCTAATTCCTGGAGATAGTAAACTACTCTCTTATAAGCGTGCCTTTGATATACAAACCAACCAATCCAGAGCCCACAGCCCTAACTACCTCTACCTAACTCTTACATACCAAGTCATTGTTCCCTCTGCCCTAAATGACCCCAGAGCCAGTTACCAGACATCTAGGAACCACCCCAATAGTCCAGAGCCTGCTGAAATGATTCAAATTATTCAATCCTAAAGTGACTTGGCATACTTACCTTACTCTATCCATACCTCCCTGTGAGAGCCCTAATAAAAGCCATGTTCTCCCTTCTTCTCTTTCTGCCTCCTGACCCATCCTGGTGGTTTCCCAGGTGTCCCTGTGTGATGTGCTGTGTCTCTTGTTTCTAGGGATCTGTGAGTATAAACTTCTTCCTTAATGACAATCATTTTTGTGTCCACATTATCTTACCATATTTGACTTAAACAAACAAACAAAAAAACCCCTGGGTACATTTTAAACAGCTAAGAACTGGCACATCACTTCTGTCACATTCTATGGGTCGAAGCAAGTCACAGGGTCAGCCTAGGTTGAAGAATTGGAGAAATAGACCTCACCTCCTGATAGGAGGAGAAGCAGTCACATTTCAAAGGACAGGATACTGGTAGAGAAGTATTGTGGCCATTTCCAATCAATTTTTCACCTATGTTTTAACATCTCATTACTCACTATTTTTATTTCTTATAACACTCTCAGCAAACTAGGAATAGAAGGGAACTTCTTCCAGCTGATACAGAACATCTATGGAAAACCAACAGGTAACATCATACTTAATAGTGAAAGAATGAATATTCTACCCTTAAGATTAGGAGGAAGAAGAGAAGGATGTCTTTTCTCCTTAATATCTGCTCTATTGACTATTGTACTTAAGGGTCTAGCCAGTGTAATAAGGCATGAAAAGAAATTAAAGGTATCCATAGTAGAAAAATAATCGAAACTTTAGTTGTGGACAACATGATCATCTACATAGAAAACCCAAAGGAATCTATAAGCTATTAGAACTGATAAATGAGTTTAACAAGATTGCATGATAAAAGATCAATATAGAGAAGTCAATTGTGTTTATATTTACTAGAAATGAACAATTAGAGATTGAAATAAAAAAATACCACTTATAACAGCATCAGAAATTTTAAATATTTAGGAATAAATATGACAAAAGCTGTCCAAGACCTATACACTGAATTAAAAAAGTATTGTTGAGAGAAATTAAAGAAGATCCAAATAAATGAGAGATATATGTTGTTCACAGGTCACAGGACCCAATATTGATAAGTATTAGTTCTCCCCAAATTAATCTCTAGGTAACCCAATCCAGTCAAAAGCCTAATAGGCTTGTGTTTTTTTTTTGTAGAAATTTTTAAGCTGGTTTTAAAATTCATATGGAAATGCAAAGGACCTAGAATAGTCAAAACAACTGTGAAAAAAAAAAGAATATATTTGGAGGATTAATACTACTTACAAGACTTATGAAACTAAAGTAATCAAAGCAGTGTATCATTGGCATATGGAGAGAAAGATCAATAGAACAGAATAGAATGTCCAGAAATAGACCCATATATATAAACAACTGATTTTTGATAAAGGTGCAAAGGACATTTAGTAGAAAAACTGTTTTTTTAACAAATGGTGCTGGCACAATAGGATGTCCATATGCAAACTAGTAAGCTTCAGTTCATACCGGACACCATATAAAAACTTAGCTCAAAATGGATTATAGATCTAAATATAAATGTTAGAATTATATAACTTCTAGAATAAAACAGAGGAGAAAAGCTTGCTTAGATATGACACAAAAACATGATCCACAAAAGAAAACATTGATAAATTGAGTTAATCAAAATTATAAACTTCTGCTCTTAGAAAGATATTAAGATGATTAAATACAAGACATAGACTGGGAGAAAATATTTGCAAAGCATCTATCTGATAAGAGACTTATATCTAGAGGATGTAAATCATTCCCAAGACAAACAACCAATAAAAAATAGACAAAGGATTTGAACACTTCATCAAAGAAGATACACGAGTGACAAGTAAATAAGCACATGAAAAGATGCTGACCATCATTAGTGATTAGGAAAACACAAATTAGAACTGCAATGAAATACCTCTACAGACCAGGGGTATTAGAATGGCTATAATTAAAGACATGACTTGTATCAAATTTTGTCCAGGGTGTGAGGAACTGGAGCTCTCACACACTGCTGGTGGGATGGAAGATGGTACAAGCAATTTGGAAGACAGTTTGATAGTTTCTTACAAAGTTGAACACCTACCATATCATCTAGACTTTCCACTCCTAGTTCTTTACCCAAAAGAAACATGGATGTTCATAGCAACTTTATAAGAGACTCAAACTAGAAACAGCCCCCATGTCCATCAACAGGTAAATGGATGAACAAATTTGGCATATTCACATAATGAGATGCTATTCAGCAATGAAGTAACCATTAATACATGCACCAACATGGATGAATCTCAAAATAACTGCACTGACACCAGACATAAAAGAGCACATTGCTGTTATGATTCCATTTACATAAAATTCTAGAAGATGCAAACTAATCAATAGTGACAGAAAGCAGATCCATGGCTGTCTGGGGATGGAGACTGGGGGAAGGCAGGGACAGGCAGGAAGGGGTACATGGAGACCTTTGAGGGTGATGAATATGTTCATTTTCATAATTGCACTGATAGTTTCAAGGATACATACTTACGTCAAGCTTATCAAATTGTACATTTTTAAATACATGCAGTTTATTTTATGTCCATTGTACCTCAATAGAGCGGTTTCAAAAATTCTTATTCAGATCTCCAGCTGCGGTTTGGGGGGTGGGGAAGGTTGCTTACCAGAATCAGGTGGACAGGATGGAGAGCATGGAAAATTCAGCCAGTTGTCCAGGACCAACGCCATGTCTCCGCAGATGTCTCCTCATTTAGGAAGAGTCAGTGGAAAATGTCAGAAACTTAGTCCAGGGCCCCGTTGGATCCTTAGGGCAGGTCTTCCCTGGAGAACTGCATCTGGGTTTGTCAGACAGCACCAAAGGCAGACAGGGAACTAGGGCTTGGTCAGAAGGGCTGTGTGATGAGGAATGCTGAAGGAGTGGGACTGTAAAACCTGGGGGCAGAACATCTCTGAGAGGAAGAGAGAGTTATCTCCAAGCACAGAACGGACTGCCATGTGCAAGAGGAACTAGATGACCTCAGTGTGACCTGAAGGCAGGAGTTTCCAACACTCAATGCTGTCCCGAGATGGAATGGGTTACTTTGAGGGGTGGTGAGCTCCCCATCCTTGGGGATGTGTAAGCAGAAGATAGAGGAAAGCATACCAGTGAAGTGTTCAGGCTTAGGCATCGGACAGACCTGGATTTGAATTGCACCTTGGGTGTTTCAGGGCAAAAGGCTTCCCCTCTCTGAGCCTCAATTTCCTTATCTACAAAGTAGGGTCATAATACTACCTAATGCACTGGGTTATTATGAGACCTAACTGAAGTAACACGTGGAAAGCACTAATGGAGGGTCAGGCACATAAATATTAGATCTCAGTGGCTGGTAGCTGATGTCATTGCGTTTTGTTTTTATTGAGGGGATCTGTCATTGGGTGAGGGGTTGGCTCTTACCCCCTTCATCACGCTGAGTCTTTGGAAGCAATCCCATCATTCATCCCTGGGAATTAGTGGTCTGTCTCTCCTCCTCCTCCTCTCTCTTCCGGACCCTCTCTCTTTCTCCAGGAATGGTCTCTGCTGATTCACAATCCCCACCTGGGCTTTCTTTTCCCAGTGAAAGGTGGTGGCATCGAGGCGACATCAGGTTTCCTTGCTCCGGCTGCCCGTACATGTGTGAAGATGACTGATTCACACTAGGAGGGGCTCGTGGAGCCACAGAGTCACAGATATATTGACAGTCTCTGGGGAGCAGAGGCCCCTCTCCAGGGAGTGCCTCCTAGATCCAGGGCTGGCTGGCTGGCTGCTCTCTTGATCGTCCTCCTTGATCTCCAAAATGAACATTCATTTCAGGCAGAGGAAAAAGAAGAGGCTCATAAAGCCGTGTTCCAGGGCTCCCGGCAGACTTATCATTCCTTGGTCAAAGGCCCCCTCTATGAGCGACTGGCCACTTAGCACTTGTTAATGGATCTAACTTCCACAGGCTTTAAGTGTTTCCTTGAAATTGATCTTGCAATGAAAAGTACGCTTTGGAGACATGAAATAACCATCAGAGAGCCTTAAATGAATTACACTTTATCAAGAGGAGAAAAACAATGCACTTGAAACATGCACTACAAGGGAAACGAAGGGCTGTCAGGCATCATGACGGGGAGGGCAGGGGAGGGCCACTGTGCCTCTGTGCTGCTGAACTTGTCACAAGTGTCTTCATTTGCATTCAAGAGGAGGAATGCTCTGTCCTGGACCATTTTCCCTGCTGTGTGATGTAATGATTCCTGCTCCTGTCCTCATCCCAGCTCCGTCCCCACAGGAAGGGGGGTGTCTGAGTCACTCTCCTCCACTTGGGGGGGTGTGTGTGATGGCTGTGCTTGGAGAAGAGAGGAGAAGAGGGGCCCTCCTCTCTCCTCTCCTCTTCCCCCCATCCTCTGCCTCTTCCCTCCTGGGTTCCATCTGCTGAGCAATGAGCCCTGGAGGCCCTGGACAAAAGGGGTACAGGGGCTCCGATTCTCTAGGAATGTGGCCATGCAGACATATCTCCCCAGACATGGGAGAACTGAGACTAGGACCCCCCACCCACACACACACAAGTCCCTTCCTTCTCCACACAAGGGCCAAGGAAGGGGTTCCATTCACTTAGATGTTAGTAAATGTTTGCTGAGACCCAGCCTGGGCCCAGCTCTGTATCTGAGCTGGAGATTCAGGCAGGGCGAGCCCTGGTCCCCACCCTCATTTGCCCACAGTGAGGCCACATCAGCTTCTGACTGGCCCACCTGTCACCTCTGTCCCCTCACCCTGCTATGTGTTCCCTTCATGAGTGTTACTGCCTGACACTAGATACAGCTGTGTCTGTTAATATCTGTCTTCCCACAGAATGTCAGCTTCATGGGGATGGGGCTTTTTCTGTCCCTCTCAGAGCTGTGTCCCCCATGTCTGGAACAGCTCCTGGAGCTTGGTGGACACTCTGTTTTGTGAATGAGCGCATTGGATGGACTCTAACAGAGGGAACAGGTGTCATCAGTGGACAACCTTCCTTGGTGTGGAGGGTGAGTGCCCAGGGGACACGGGTGGGGCACCCACAGCATCTGCTGCAATCACTAAGAGTGTAGTGCATGGAGCATCTGGGGCTCAGAGCCAGCAAACTCCACTCTGACATTACCTACGCCAATCCAGCCCCTGCCAGAGACGAACGTGTCCTCACACTGCTGCCAGGCCACACGGGTCTGCCCGGCCACCTCCTGCCTCAGCCCCAGCCCACCCCTGGGGTGGCGGGAGGACTTGGATGGCACTTCTGTGCTGTGTCTCGGTCACTGACCCTCTGCTCCCTGACTACAGTGGGCTCACTGTAGGTCAGCCAAGTGGAGAGTCAAGTGGGCAGATGAAACCTGGAACTCAGGGAAGGGGCATGAGTGGAGGGAGGCCGCGTGGTGTGGGGGCTTGGGGTACAAGCTGAGAACGGAGAGGACAGCCACAGAGGGCCACCCTCCGCTGTGGGCTGAGCAGAAGGGGTGGAGCAGGAGAAAATCATCAGCGTTTCTGAAAAGATGGGAGTTATTCTGCTCGTTTTTCAGATAAGGAAATTGGAGCTCAAAGAAGTTGCAGTGCATTGCTAAACATCGCACAGCTGGCAATCTGTAGACTCATGATTTATACCTTGGGTTCAGCTGGACTCCACATTCCTACCCTCAACCCCTCTTGCTTTCTGTCTCTTCCTCCCATCTGCTGCTCTCACCTGCCACCTCTTGCTGGGCCAAGCAGAGCAGGAAATGGGGAGAAAATGACTTTCCTGAGAGGAGAGATAATGGGGGCAGCTCCTGGGGCCCCGCAAGAGTAAAGGCCTGTCTTTGTTCCCTCAGTACCTGGGCTTTTGCAGATCTCCATAGAGCCCTGCACCTGATGCTGAGGCTGCCCCAGCTCTCATTCCAGAGCAGGCCTGAGAAAGTCAGTGCTTTTGAGTTTCATGCTCAATTATTCAGGTGAGTAAGTTTAATTAAAATTTCTTGGCAGTCATTGTATTTTACCCAAACAGCTGATGGCCTTGCATTTTTGCCTGAGAGCAGCAGTCCCACCGTGGAGCTCTTCCTCTGAGGCCTTTCAACCTCCACAAATCAGCGTGGATAACAAGCCCTCCTGGGGTTGCCATGAAGTCCAAAGTGGGCCAGGCCTCCTGCAGATACAGCACATGGGTGACCACGGGCTAAACAAGGCCCTCTCGGGAGCAGGGCTGAGTGTCCACCAGCCATGTGGTCTCGGCCTCCAGTTCTAGGAGATGATCTCTGACATTTACTTGGCATTGATTCCAGGTAAACAACGGCCAGGGAGGACTTAGAAAGGGGCTGTAGGGCAGATTGTATCTGGAGGTTACTGAAAACCACATCCCTGCAAGCAGGGCAGTGGGAAGGCAGGGTTGTATGCGTGTCTCCCTCAGCGTGTCTTAGGGTCAGGAGGGTGGCCTTGGGACAGTGGCTTAACCTCAGAGCCCCAGTTTCCCCATGTGAAGGCAGAGCACATGACCCTCCTTCCAGGTAGTTGTGAGGGTCACAGGGGAGGGGCTATGGGAAGCTTCAGCATGGTGCCTGGCACACAGTAGGTGCTCAGATAAGTATGTGGCTATTGACTTGGTGCCCAGAGGACTTCTTAGCTGGGTGGGGATGGTGATAGGGAGCCCTAGCTTCCAGCCCTCACCTGTCCTACCACTAATCACCTGAGGATGCTCTGGCGCTTGGCAGGGGGAGGGTGGTTCCCCATTGAGGTGGTCCAGACCTGGAGACTCAGGGATGTGGGCGATAGACGTTCCTGTCCAAACAGGCAAGAAGGCTTTGGGGACAGCCCAGCCATAGTTGACAGGAAACAAGATTCAGCATTTAGAGAGGTTGGGCATAGGTGAGACATGGCAGAAAGGTCAGTCCAGGCTTGCCAGCAACCAAACAGAACACAGGTGTGTCCTGCAGGCGGAGCTCCGCCCACTGTGGGGGCTGGGAGCAGGGGATGAGGGGAGACCCTGACTCCCGGTGAAGAAGGGCATCCGTAAGATCTGAGAAAAAGAGCAGCGTCTGAGCACAGAGCTCAGCGCAGGCCCTGGGGACCGCTGCAGTGCCCATCCTAGCCCCTCTGCACCTACCGATGCAGGACCCGTCGGTGGGAGAACTGAGAAGACAGGGTGCATCACTGGGATTCAGTGCAGCGTGACTCTGGGAGGAAGCAGGGATCCTCTGAGAGGGGCTGCTCAGGGCTGATCTAGCATAGATAATCAGAAGGAAAGGAAGGAGGAAGTTCTGGGGGGCGTCTGGGGGAGGGAACAGGTCTAACCCTGGGAGGGTACATAGCAGAGTAAAAGCAGCAACTGGACTCAGAACCAGGAGATCTGGGTCCCGGGCCCAGCCTAGTCTCCAGAGCGACACGGTGTGACCGGGGCCAGTCACTGGGCCTCTCCTGGGATTAGCGTGCACATCTGCAGAACAAGGTCATTTCTAAGAACCCCCTCCCCCCCAAGCCTTGGCTCTAGAGGGTTCTGTGTGATTTTCCTCCTCCCCACCTTAAACATGACCAGTGTGTTCCCAGTTCAAACCCACCTTTTGCCAGAAGGAGGCAAGCCAGCCCCAGGAACCCTTAGTGCTGAGTCAGCAGTCCTCAGGGTCACCCCATGATGCCAGGTCTGGCAGTGACGGGGCTGCTTGGTTCGTTAGAGGCTGGGGATAATGTGCCCTCGCCCTTGGAGATGCCATTATAGGGCGGTTTCTGCAGCGTCCTCTGTGGGAGGGAAGACGATGGAGCGAAGGGGCAGCAGGAGATGACTGCCTCATCCCCTTGGGGAAGAAGCTGAGGTAGCAAAGTTTTGTGCTGGTCTCAGCTTGGAGACTCAGATGCTGGAAGGGGGACAGCCATTAGGCTCTTCCATTTCCTGTGACAGGAGCCTCCGTGTCACTTGGCTTGAACTCAGGAGGGATTTATTGGTCTAACGCCACTGAAAGCTCAGGGAGGAGTGGAGAGGCCCTTAGTTAGACTTGGCTGCAGGGGCTCCAATGATGCCACCAGGACCTTCTCCATCTTTTAGCAGCTCTCCCCCATGGGAGGCCATGCTCAGGTCTCCCTTCTTGGGAGCCAGATGACTTTCCATCCAGACTGGAATGCAGCAGGGAAGAGAAAGCTTCCCTAATAGCTGATCAAAAGTCAAGGGCTGGGCCGGCCGAGTGGCGCGGTGGTTAAGCGCTGGCTTGGGAAGCCAGAGGCCCCGGTTCGGTCCCACATGTGAGGGCCAGTGACACTGCCCTCAAAAAAAAAAAAAAAAAAGTCAAGGGCTGACTCTCATTGACTCCAAGGGCCACACTCCTAACCTTGAACCAGTTCTGGAAGGCCAGTGAGAGACAATGTGGTGATGGGGTTAATCCAATCTGGGACCATCCTAGAATCTGTGGGCAAGGTCAACCCAGCCTAAACCTGGGATAGGTGGAGAGTAGGGGAGGGGAAATTCTGGGCACAGCTTTGCTGGTAGAGGGTACCAGGGTACTGGATGGCAATAACCCACAGATATCCTCCACTGGGGTTGGTGGGGGGGGGTGGAAGACAAGAAAAGCAAATGTATGAAATGAAATCAAGAGGAATAAGGGGGAAAAAGCCTAATATCCACAGAACATGGCTGATCTCATTTTATCTTTTCAATAATCTAATGAGAATGTAATTACTATTACCCTAAATCTAGAAACCTGTGTTTTAGTGTTAGAGACCTATATTTCAGACCAAAAGCACCTGGTCTAACATCTTCATGTTTATAGATAAGGCAACAGAGACCCAGAGAAGTTAAGGGACTATCTCAAGGTCACACAGCTCATTAGTAGAAGACCTAGGTCTTCTCAGAGAGAGTCTGTCCTAGTGGGTGTCCATCTTCTCAGAGCTGCAAATGAGTTACAGCGAACTCTGCAAGGCACACTTTGCTCACCCAAACCAGGCAAGGTATCCCGTGTGGGCCAGAATCCACCCTGCCTTGGGTGAGTGGATAAAGGGGTCGGTCCCTCATCACCTGCCTGCTCCTCCCACTCCCGTCCCCTGAGTGGAAAGGTATCTTAGCAGATGCACCCAGCTAGGTCTGCTGGAGACCTTTCTCAGAGGATACTGGGGCTCTTCACACTTCACACTCCTGATTGGTTGCTGACCTCAACCTCTGCCACCTGACTCTGCCTTCCTGTAGGTCTGTGAGAGCAGAAAAGTTAATTCTAAAAGTATGAGAGATGGTGAATCCCTTCATGGTCTAGTCAAAACCTTGCATTTTATAGGGGTGGGGGGGACTGAGGCCCAAAAAAGGAGGGACATTCCAAGGCAGGCAGAGGGCTCTGGCGGGAGGGCTCCTAGCTCCCCATCTAATGCTCTCCTACCGCCCCTCTGGCCTTGCTGGCTGCAGGAGCCCTGAGCTGTCATCGTTGTGGCTCCTGACGGGGACCATCAACCACCCTGCAGCCTAAATACTTACATGCGATCAACCTCTCTCCCTTGAACTGTGTCACCCTTCGTAAGGTGTATTTACTCCCCTATTTAGAGACAACTGAGGGTCAGAGAGCAGCTGCGGTTGTCCAGGGTCAGCTGCTGACCAGTTAGAGATCAGAACACGCTCCCAGTCTCCCTGTGTTCCAGGACAGAAGCCTTCAAAAAGTTTATCATTTTATCCTCGTTTGATTCCTATGAGGCTGGTGTCCTTGGGACTACTGTCCTAGTTATAAATGAGGGAATAAGACTCACAGAGGCCCAGCCTTTTGGGGTCCCTCACACAATTGGCCAGTAGAAAGGAGGCAGTGGGCCAGGTTTTCTGAAGTCCAATCTGGTGCCATGCCCCTGCCCCACCCCCACCTACCCCCCTGCCTACCCCCCCCACTCTTCCCACCCCCCTAACCCCCCCACACACTGCTACTTATATAGCTAGGAACAGCATTTCATCAAGAGTAGGGAACCGGACCAACAGAGACATAGATAAACCAGGGTTTATTTTTCTCACCTAATGAGTTGGTGACTGGTGAAGGCCCAGTAGGTCCAAGATGCCATGGGCCCAGCCTCCTCCTCTATTTCCTTGATGTCCTCAGCATGTGTGGGCTGCCCTGAGGTCACAGTTCAGCTGCTCCCCATGGGCTTGGGTCCCACTTCAGGATGGACAGTGGGCTGTCCACAGTGGCCCAGGCAGCTTCCTGCCCTTCCAGGAGCTGTCCCAGAATGCCCCGCAGTAATCTCTGATCCCATTTCTTTGGTGGGAACTGGGCTTGCAGGAGGGGTGGGGAATATACTGTTTTCCCATCTCGTTGACCAGAGCTGTTATCACATGACTGCCTGCAAAGGGGCAGGGAATGTAATGTTTTTAAATAGGGGAAATTGTTGTCCCTGAGGTTGTTGTCTCTGACAAAATAGGGTTTGTGTTAGTAAGAAAACAGAGACAGATAAGTATCAGGAGATTCACTGCAATCTCTGCCCCAACACTTACAATTCTATGTTCATATTTGTTTCTACCTTGGGTCAGCACAACCACATTTGTTGTCATCAGGCAGTGAGGCTGAGCCGCTTGCCCAGGACCCACAGGACTTGCTGGCTGAGCTAGGCTAGAGCCCCGGCTCCCTGCCCCAGAGCACCCAACAGCTCCCCAGATCTGTACTCTTATCCCTTTGTCTGCTCTCCTTCTCTGTCCCAATTCTCTACCTCTCCACCTTCTCAGCCCAGAGAAACACATCCCAGTGTCCTGAAGATGAGGGGGCAGTGGTTTATCAGTTATGGTTCTGACACCGCTCTCAGGCTGAACCACTTTTAAGCAAGTCTGCCATCTAAACTCAAACCAATCCCCCAGTGTTATACTCCCTCTCTCACATCCTGCTGGGGGAGTGGGGACTGTTTACTGGCATAACCTTAGCAGAGGATACTTGGGCAAGATCTCTCAAAACTGAAGATGCACATAACATTCGTCTCAGCAATTTAACTTCTAAGAGTCAATCATTCTGAACTATTCCGAAGTACAAAGCTATGTAAGGATCTTCACTATAGTGTTATTTGTAGTAGCAAAACTGAAGAAATCTAAATGTCCATCAGTAGGAGATTGGTTACCTAAATTATGGCACATCCATACCATTGAATACTAAGCAGCCATGAAAATGATTGAATTTGGCCTCCAGGCTCTGATTTGGGAGAATGTCTAAGATAGTTTTTGAATACAGAGAGTCAGTTGCTGAAAAATATGAACAGCATGATAGAGTCCAATAATCTTGGTTTGTACACAGATAAGTATCTGGAAGGATGTGAGCCTGTATTGGGAGACTTAGGAAAATTCTTCATGCATTGAGACTCTCTGACCACGTGAGCTCTCCATCTCTTATCTAAGGCCATTTGTGCCTGAGACCCCTTCTCCCCTCGCCTATATCATCAGTGTTCCCATTTCTTCTGCATCATTCCAATTAGCATACAAACACAACATTAGTTCTCTCTAATCCTTTCCAAATAAAAACAAGTTAATGTCAAACCTCTCTTACTACCTCTGCGTCATTTCACAGTAACACAAAAGTCACCATTCTTGCTATCTCCAATTTCCCTCTTCCCATTTTCTTCTCACATGTGTCCTTCATGCTCCAATGCAACGCTTAAAAACATGCTCAATTTCTCTTTCAGGTTCTGTCCAATTCAACCAGTGTTTTCCCAAGTTCCTACTAGGAGCTACACACCATGCTTGGTACTATGGGGGAACAAGCATGAATAAGATCTGTGTTCCAAGGGAAACTGGCATTGTTGACTGTCTCACAGGGGAGGCTTTTAAGAAGAACTTACCTGGAGAGCTGATACCACAGAAAATTTAGCAAGCCCCTAAGCATCAAATGCAAAGTGAACTGGCAGCCCAGAAGACGTGCTCCCTTTGACCAAACTCTAGCCGGGCTCCTCTGAACCCTCTTCTTGACTCGGTCTCACTTTAGCCTATAAAGACTTGAATAAACCCTAACATCATTTCCAACAGCTCAAGGTCATATCCCTAGGATGACCACCCTAGCTCCTCTTAAAGATCCTGCCTGAGAAAACTCAAGTCAGCCAAAATAAGTTTGCTCCGGCCAACACCTGAAAATAGGGTACCTGTCTCCCAGACTCTTCGGGAGGTAGGAGCCTAACTTCGATGAGTGCCACTTAGCAAACCCAGGTGGGTCTCACATGGACTAACCTCCCATCCCACTGTTTGTAATTTTTCACTTCCCTGACTCTGCTCAAGCCCCTGCCATGACCCCGCTTTCCCCACTGCCTCCATTATTTTCCCTTTAAAATGCCCAGTCATCTCTGCACAGATCAGAATGGAGCTCAGCTCTTTCCCCTACTGTCAGTAGTTACAGAATAAATTCTGTTTTCACTGCTGTAACTAATGCCCGGCTATGTTTATCTTTGACATCTCTCAGGCAGGTGGGGCAGCCGAAAGGGTAGACTGAAGGGTGGCTGAGGGATGGGAGGGGGAACAGCTACTCTGCCCGCTTCCTAAAAGCACTGGATAACAGATGAACATGATGCTTTGAAACTACCAGAAAAAAAGGCATTAATGAAAGCAGGGGCCAGGTACACCCAGAGGAGGCTGGTGAGGAGTGAGCAATGCCTTTTTAGCATTCTCAGGAACCCTACCAGGCACACACCTGCCCTCATTTCACTCCCAACCTGTCCTCCTTATTTTAGAACTTGCTTATACTGCTGCTGTTTGGGTGAATCCCTGGCCAGTGTCGCAGTGATAGCTTTCCTTTATTTATTTTCCTGCAGGAGAATGTGTTTAGGCCCATGACTGTGGCGTGCAGCTGAGTTGGATTGTGGCGAGGCCATCAGGTACGGCCACTGTGGAGGAGGGAAGTGCATGCACGAAGGTGACGTGGTAGGACAGCATGGGAGGGTCAGGAAACGGGAGGAAGGCCAGAGGCTAGAACTTGGGGCAGAGAGAGGGACTGTGCTGTGGGCTGGCCAAGAGGGGAGGCAGGGCCGGACCCTGTGAGGCATTAGAGACCAAAGAGCTCTGTTTTTTACTCAAGAAAAACAGGATGCCACTGAAATGACACAAAAGAGGTTTCCGGACTGGAAATGGCATGAAAAATTCTTTCAGTCCATCCTCCCTGCCTTTAGGCTGGAAGATAGCATCATTCTGATTTTATAGCTGAATCAGAGAGGTTGTCCTACCTGTTCAAAGTCACACAGCCACCACCATGCCAACAACCCTGATTTTCTGCAGCAACAACCACCATCGGCCACCATACCTGGAGTGGCCTGGCAGCTATAGATGTTGCATGCTCAGTATGTGTCCTGCCCTGTGCTGTGGGCAGAGTGAGCCTCATTTAGCTCAACTTTCATTGCAACCTGATGCAGTGTGTACTCTTACCTTCATTTGATTTCTATTTTGTTGTGCTTAGTTTTCTTCCTACAAAAGAAATACAGGCTCATTTAAAAGATTTTGAACAATAGAGAAAATGAGAGCCGTCATCATCCCACATTCTGCTTCCCATTTTACAGACGAGGAAACTGAGGCGTGTGGGACTTTCTACACAACACAGCCTTATGCCCTACGATCACACAGCTGGGCTTTCTGTTTGCATGATGTGACACCAGCAGCTGCGTTGTTCACAGGGGAAACTAAGACCCTGGGGGGCCTAGGGCAGTTGGAAACAATTGGCTGGTTTGTGGAGGTTTCCTCCCGGATAGGTTGGTGCCAGCAAATCAATATTCAGCTGTGCCACACATTGCGGAGCCTGCCTCCCCACTCAAGTACTGCAGAAAAGAGCAATAATCTTGACAAAATCTAAATAACATTGTCTCCAGTGAACTGGAGGGGAGACTTTGTGCAGGGGGCTTCGGAGGAGTCCATAAATCTGAGGCTGATGAATTACCTGGGCAGGTGCCTCTGCCACCGGCATCCTTGCGGAGGACCAGAAGTGGGATAATTACTTTCCTGGCGCTGGTTATCTGGAGCAAGCTAGCCCATTTATCTCTTTTATTGCTACTGGATTTCAGGAAAGTGTCTGCTGAATCCCCCACCCCAACCCCCCTTTTCTAAATATTGGATTTATTTGATGACTCCACTAGGCCTGGTGAGGTGGGGACAGAGCGTGTCCTGCAATAAGGCGGCCTCCGGCCCTGAGCCCGCCGGCCTGGTGGGTTTTCTCATGGGTGTGATTGGTTGGTGGTTGGACAGACAGCTAGCTGTTTATAACCGTCATCCCCATCTGTGGTACCATAAATTTCCCTTCCTTCCCCCATCCCCTGCTCTGTGGACTGGCTGTGCCCAACTCAGGGCAGTGGGAATTGGCTGAGGTGAAGATTTTCTCAGCCTTGGGAAATGTAGTTTGAGCAGCCATGTACAAAGCTGAAATCTGAGGTTCAATTACTAAAGGAAGATGGGGAGGCTCTACTGAGGGGAGCACTGGCAGATTCACCGCACCCGGGGCTGTAGATGAGGAGAGTGTTTCTGGGAATTGGGGTGGGGCTGGCAGTGGCAGGGGGAAGGAGGGGGGGTCCATTCTGTCCTCTCTATCTTCTCTCTCTCCCCCAAAACCCCCTTTCCCCTCCATGTTTCTCAGCCTGGTATTGATATGTGATTTTTTATTGCCTTAATTTGGATCTCCCAAAGTGCTCTCTGGATCACCTCTGAGCTCTGGGATCCCCCAAGCTAGTGAGGCCACCCGAAGATTTAGATCATTAGTTTATGTTCACAATGACAGAGCTTTATCCATCTCTGGATAAAATCGTTTATTCACTCAATATTTATTGGGTGCTCACTCAGTGACAGACACTGTGCTAAGAGTTGGGGATATAACATAGAGAAGAATCAGAGATAGTTCCTGACCTCCTAGAGCCTAGGCTCTAGTGGGAGCAGACGATATAAAAAAAAAAATCAATCATTTCATGCATATACAATTACAGCTGTAGTAATTGATCCAGGAAGACTTTCTTGAGGAAGAGATGAATAGGAGTGTCTTAGGTAAGAGGGAAGAAAAAACATTCTAGGCAAAAAGAACAGCATGTGCAAAGGCCCTGGGGTGGGCATGTTAGCATGACCAGGAGGCAAGAGTGGCTGGAGCAGATAAAGTGAGGGGGTTCGGGTGAGGTGAGGCTGGAGCAAGGTTGGGCTCAGGCCTGGGAGGGACTTTTATGCCATGTGGGAAGTTCTGTCTGTCTAGGTAGGGCTGCAGGAAGACTTTGAAGGCATTCGAACAGGTAAGTTTGAGCCCCACAGTCAGGCAGTCTCTCAGACCCTCCTCCACTTCTAGAGAGGGCTGAGGCCATTGTAATTCTTTTGCTGTCCCCATCGAAGGTGCATCTGTCACCTGGGGTTAGAGTAATCCTCAACCGACTTTGTTCTTTGGGGTCCACACATCTGGATTTGGGCATTTCAGACTGGATTCACATGGAGCAGCCCATGGGGAAAGAAGAATCCAGAGCAAAGCATCAGCTACAATGATGACCTGGATTCACCCCCTGTACCCGCTTGGTGGAGGCACAAGCATGGGACAGACCCTGGCTGCTAGCGCCCTCTTGTGGCAGCTGCTGTGACCATGCGCACGATGGACATCGTCCCCATTAGCTTTTGCTGACCTCCTGTCTAATAACCAAGTGTAAAGCCTTCTCTGGATTAAACTTGGCCCTTTGAGCCTTGGCATGAAGAGAGAAAGATCAATCCTTTCAGGGCACAAAGAGCCAAAGCACTTTCTCTTTTGGGAAACAACTCACCCTTATTCCAGGAAGGCTTGGGGTGGCAGACACCTTTGCCTTCCCGTGTGATCTCCGGAATGGAGGCAAAGAGTGGGCTTGCTGCTGGCTCGGGGCTCGGGGTTCAGCCTACCTTGCCTGTACCGTGGCCTGTGGTCAGTGACCACAATGATGATGGAGTCATCGGGGCATCATTCTCTTCTCTCCATTTTCCCATTGGCTCTTAAAGTAGGAGCCTCCACCCTCTTGGGACTATCATCCAGGGCCTCTGCCTCAGTTTTCACCTCTTGTTTGCTCTTCTTTGAGAGGAGGAGGGGCTTGTCTGATGAGTGAGTTCAACTGACCTTGTCATTCTGTAATCCACACAATTGAATTGTATGATTTTCAGCCAGTATGGGTCCAGTTGAGGACCAGGGAGCAGGGAATTGCTCCCTGATTTGGCACCAAACAACTAGATCCACCCTGGGCTCTGCTCCTCCCTAGCTGAGTCATCTTCGTCGAGTGACTTCACCTTTCTGAGTATCAGTTTCCTCATCTGCACAAAGTGGGTCTGATCATATCTGCATCAGAGGGTTGGGGACAGGGTGTCCAGAGGAAAACATGTTTTGAGAGCTGTGAAATGGGAAGCAGGGGAGGTGGCCTTGGCGTGAGAGTTCAGAATTGTGTTGGTGTTTCTAATTTCTCCTGTCTCTGTGCCGACTTCACTGATAATCTCTTTGAACAGTTGCATCAGTCCTGTACATTATCATGACCTTTTCGTATCTATGATGATGCCCAGACTCCAAGTCAATCGAACCACATCTCAAAATGGCTGACATAATAACGACTTTCCTCATTGCACATGAAGAGAATCCAGGGGTGAATTCAGGTTTCGGGTTTGGTTCATTCTACAGCCCAAGGGCCATTCTAGGATCTCAGGAGAATTAAGAAAGGGATCCCAGCAAGATGTCAGCTTGGATCCAAGGGACGGGAAGGGAGAAGGGAGATAGATACAACCAGCTACTGTTTATTGAGCACTCACGTTGCATGATCTTGGGCAAACTCTTGTGCCTCGATAAGCCTCAGTTTCCCACATGCACAATTGGATAATGACAGCCCCTGCCTCCCAGGTTATCATGAGGCTCAGCGAGATGATCTGTGGATCCCTCTCTATGGCACCTGATTGGCACTGAGCACTCAGTAAATGCCAATTTGTATTATTGCTGGTGCTGTTGATGTGGTTGATGTCTAAAGGCTGTTGGGTGGGTGATTCCACTTGTTCTGGGTTGTCCCTAGTAGGAGAGCTGGGACCTTCAAGAGGAGCCTCCAGGAGGCAGAGTACAGCTCTGGAAAAGGGACTTACCGATTAGGTTAGTTGCCCAGTGCAGGGCAGTGGTCTGCGCCCCTCCCTAGAGGTGTGGGAGGCATGGTCAGGTGAGGCCTAGAGGGAAATGCTGTGGCAGAGAGTTGGGCCCCAGTGGAGGGGGCTACCAGCCTGGGTTGGGGGCATTCTGGGGGATGAACCAATGATTGAAGCAAAGAGCACAGTTGCAGTGTGAGTACACACGAGGCATTACAATAGCTTTTCTGATTACAGCTGGACACCTTCGCCAGCTGGAAGCCAGTCAGTGGCTCCTGACCTCAGGCCTCAGCAAAGCCACTGGGCCATGACTGGTCTGCGAGGCTCTGAGCCATGGGATCAATTCTCTCTACGTTTACACAGTCCTGGCTGCCCCTCCATGGGCTGGCAGATGGGGAGAGACGGGTTCACGTTGGATCGTGTCCTGTAAACCAGCCCACTCTGGTTCTGTCAAACTCTGACCCTCCTCTTCTTATCACTTAACCTCTCTGAGCCTCAGTCTCCCTTTCTGTAAAATGGGGACTAGATCCATGTGTGTACTTCAGTCGGACCCTACACGAATTCACATATGTGAAATGAGTCCACCAATAGACGTGTTTTGAGAGCTGACTACGTACCAGGCACCGAGTTAAGATCTCTGTGCCTGATCCTTAGTAAATGCTCAGTAAACGTCACTTATCTTTATCTATGAAGAGTTAGTGGGCTCCCCACTTGGAGAGGAACAGAGAATTGTGGGGCTGTGAGATGAGCGGAAGTTCAAATCTTTGTCTGAACAGTACAGCTGTGTGACATTGGGCAGGTAACTTAGCCCTTCTAAATGGGATTAATGATAATACCTGACTGCTGGAGCAGAGGTGCAACAGGCTGCAGGGTGCTGGCACAGTGGTGACATATGAAGGGCTGCGCTGTCATTCCTATTATGGGAAGCATGTGTGTAAGCATTAGTGTAGGGGTTAGAGGCACTGACCCTGGCTTGTGTCTGACATTGTCTTGAGGCCCAGTGCCAGCTCATAAACTGGGTGACACTGGGCAAATTACTCAGCCAGCCCATGCCTCAGCTTCCTTGTCTGTAAAATGGGGATGTAACAGTACCGGCCTCATAGGGTTGCCATGAGGTTTGACTGAATCACTATATGTACAGTGCTCAGCACGACGCCCGCCCCACATACCTGAAGACATAGTCAGAGAGGGAGGCACTTAGAGTTTTAGGGCAGGGGTCCTTGGACATATTCCCCTGGGAAGTTCCTAAAAACTGCAGACTTGGGGCCCCCACCGCTGTATCTGTGGGTGGGCCCGGGAACCTGCATTTTTAATGAGCTTCCGGGGAGGCTGATGCAGCGGTCCTTTGGCCTGGGGTTTGGGAACCAGCACAACAGGGACTCCGGTGAATGAAGCAGCGTACAGGCTGGAGGGGAGATGCGCACTGGGCAGGTGCTCCACTGTGAGCCTGAACAAGGACTGGCTTTGGAGGCAGGAGATCGGGGTTCAAGCCCCGGCCCGCCACTCTCCCGCTGTGTGAGTTGGGGATGTCCCTTGACTTCCCTCATCTGTGAAATGGGGTCAGTGTGGGTTTGCTGTGAGGAACAGATGAGCTGCCTCACGTGAGGAAGTGCAAGGGGGGTGCCTGTGGAACGGAGTCTCTTGTCCCCTTCTCCCTCACGTAACAACCCCACAGACTCACAGCTGTTCGTCCAGTACAGGGATCATCAGCTCCTGCGTGGCAGGAAGGGGCTGCCCTCATCCCTGGGCCCTGAGTCACTGCCTGGAGGAAAGCTGCCTGCTGGGTGGTGATGTCAGAGCAGAGGGGAGCCTTGGGCCTCCGGCAGGGCGCAGGGCACCTGTAACTGATGCTTTAGAAGTGAGACATCTGACCCCCTCCCAGGTTCTTGCAATGTCACTAAGTCCCTGGTGCCTCTTTGTCCCCTGCACAGTCACTGGTCCACCCTCTGACCTTTTATCTTCTCCACCTGGGAGGGAGTTTGAGGGTCTTTGTGGCTGTGGGCACAGGTAAGGAAAGGGAGGCTCAGGGTTCCTAAATGACCTCCCCAGGGTCACTTGGCGAGTCACTGCCAGTGGGGCTCCTGCTTCTTCCAGGATCCTCATGGTCAGTGTGAGACCCTCATCTCTGGGCTGTGTCCCCAAGATTTACCAGCGACCAGCCACAATTCCTGCTGGCATCTTTCCACCCAGAGCATGGTGCTCTCCCTTCTCCATCGTCTCAATTAGCATCAGGGCTGCTTTTATTAGGAGCTATCCGTTCAGGAGGGACATAAAATATGTCTTGAAAAGAAATGCAGTTTTCATTTTTCTCCCCGATTTACCATCACAACACATTTACATTTCAATTGAGTCTCTTTTCTTTCTGTGCATCATATTTCAAGATCTGCAACCTTAAAGACCAGCTGGAAATGGCGTGTTTCAAGCTGACATCCTTCCTCGGCGCCTTCCCGCTCCTCTTCCCCTGCCCTTCAGTGCTCTGGCTTTCTCCTTGTGATAGTTGCTCCCATGGAAAGAAGGACTTGAATCCACTCTGCTGCCTCCAGACCCTGAAATACAATTGACAATGATGGTAAAAATGGCCGAGGTTTGCAAATAAAGTGGAGTCGATGATTGTTATAAGCTGACTTGTGTTCCTCATAAAAAATACAGTCAAGTCCTAACTCCCCAGTAACTCAGCATGTAACTTTATTTGGAAATAGGTTCTTTCCAGAGGTAATCAAGTTAAAATGAGATCATTAGGATGGGCCCTAATTCAACATGACTGGTATCCTTATAAAAAGGGGAAATTTGGGCATAGATAGACAGGGAAGGTGATGTGAAGAGACACAGGGAGAAGATGGCTATCTAGAAGCCAAGGGATGTTTGAGATTCCCAGAAGCCAGGAGAAAAGCCTGGAACAGATCCTTCTACAGTGACTTCAGAGGGAGCATGGCTCTGCTGACACCTTGTTATGGGACTTCTGGCCTCCTGAACTGTGTAAGTCAATAAATTTCTGTTGGTCTAAGCCACCTAGTTTGTTGGATCTTGTTATAGCAGCCCCAGGAAACGAATACAGTGACGATGACGAGGTGGTGATGACTGTGAGGCTGTGCAGAGATGTTGCTGGGATGGGACCACCCAGGAACAGTTACATTCCCAGACTCCCTTGCAGCTAGGTGGAGCCACGTGATCAGTTCTCACCAGTGGGTTGGGAGAAGAGATGTGAGTGTCACTTCTGGGCCAAGGTGATTAAGGAGCAGGTATGTCTTATGCACTCTCTCTTTTTCCTCTGGAAGCAGAGAAACCTGAGGCCTTGGAGAGGGTCGGAGTCATGAGATGGAAGGAGCCTGGGCCCAAAATCACCACATGGAGGAAAGCTGTCTGCTGGCTCACAGTTTTAGGGCTCTGAGAGCATGTGGGAGGATTTAACCCAGCCTGGTCAAAGGAGAGGAATCTTCCCAGAGGAGGTAATACTGTCTATGATCTTGAAAGAGTAAGAAGTGACCAACGGGGAGGGGGAAAGTGCACTAGGCTGAGGAGACAGCAGGCGTGGAGGCCTGCGGAAGAGAAGCTGGTGCACTGGGGACCCCCAGTGGTTTCTGTTGCTAGAGTATTTCCTGTGATGGGGAGAGAGAAGATTCAAGGGCAGAGAGGTGAATGGGGGCTGGGTCCTTGGTGACCCTGGTGCCATGTGGAGACTTTGGGAAGCACTCTGCACCTACTGGGTGGCCATTGAAAGCTTTGGAGTAGAAGGGCCACACCGTCAGACTGGTGCATTCAAAAGCGCTCTCTGGCTCCCAGTACGGGGGCTGGATTGGGGAGGGAGAGACAGGCGCAGCGAGACAGAGAGAGAGGCTGGCCTAGTGCACTGAGAGAGGGTGGGAGTGGAACTGAGGCAGAGGGGATAGAGGGAGAGGGTGGGAGTGGAACTGAGGCAGAGGGGATAGAGGTGGCTTTTAGGGGAGTTCAGGATTTAGAGTCAACAGGCCTCAGTGACTGATTTCAAGGGGGGTGAGGGAAAGGGAGGAAAGAAGAATGGTGCATGGGTTTCAGGACTGAGGGCCATGAGGCCATCACTGAGATGGGGACCCAGGACTTGGGTAGCTTCTCTCTTCTGGTCTTGGTCTCAGTTTCCCCAATTATAGTCATGTGTCCAGAATTACACGCATATGTGATAGAACGATAGATGGATTGATTAGGCAAAAGGAACAGCCAGAGCACATGCACAGAGGCGAGAAGTTTACAGTGGGGGACAGTTTTTACTTGTGTAACATCTGTCTCCTCCATGGCGCTGGGGCAGCTGTCCCTGTCTTGGTCACCTCTGCATCCCTAGAGCCTGGAGCATAATAGATACTCAATTTATGTTTCTGAATGAATGGAGAAATTAATAACAAATGAGCTGCAGGTTGTCCTATTGGGCTGGAGCCCAGAGAATGAAGATATTGGGTGCTGGGTTGGGTTTATTTTTTTTTATTCCCCTGGTGATACGTTTTGAGCTGGGGAAAGGCCTGGCAAGAAATGACAGCCAGGTCCAGCGGCACAGCTATGTTGGTCATTTGGAAACTGTGGAAAAAGATGTCATTGGTCTGGTGGCTCTTACAGGTCTTGGCAGATCCAGAGCCTTCTGGAGTCCCCTGGTGAATGACAATGAGGAAGCATGCCAGTGGGTCTGCACTGCTGCCCTCCACACTGGCCATTGAAAAGAATCGTCTCTGCCCTCCTGCTCTCTGCTACCTTCTCCTTCCATCCCCCAAATGGGGCAGCAGGTGATGGATAGTTTGCATGTCTCTTTCTTTCTCTGACAAAGTCAATTGCCCTGTGAATGGTTCCATCCATCTTACCTTCGGTCAAGCAGATTTTCTGCCAAATGTCCCGAACGGAACCCAAGGGAGATAGGCTATGTCCCTCACTCCTGCTGGATCCCCAGGGAATCCCTAGCCTTCCCCTTTGGAGGGAGACGTGGTGGCAGGGCTGCGGGCAGTCTTGAACCGAGCTGGCCGAGATGCCTTTCTTGTAGCCAGGCCTGTTCTGCTGGGAACAACGGGGAGGGTGGGGAGAGCCAGGTGCTGACTGCTTCCTTTGGAGGGCAAGGAGCACTGTGAAAGGAAGCCAACTCAGGCACACCTTCAGAGAGGGGCTGTGTATGGTCAACAAGGCCTGTCCCCACGCTCACCGCTTCTTCAACCAGCACAAAGGCAAATGGCCAGAGGGGATCAGTATGCACTCACACGGGCCCCCTCTTCTCCCTCCCCACTGCCCTGCCCACATCGGGCCCTCATTGGCCCTGCCTGGACACTGCCTAGTCCTTCTGCACCCCAGATCCACCCTCACTCAGTTGCCAAGTGCTGTTTCTCAGGCACAGCCCTGAGCATGTCAGCCCCCTCCCAGCTTAGGAACACTCCAGGGCTCTTCCTCTCCTCCTGAAGGAAGCCACTCAGCTTAGCAGCTGAGGCTGCCCTTGATGGGGCCCATTAGTGGTCCTGCAGGAGGGTTGTGCTGTGCAGTGGTTAAGACCCCAACTTTGAAGCCAGGCTACCTTGGTCAAAACCTTGGCTTGACCTTGACTCTGAATGAATTACTCCACTTCTCAGAGCCTCAGTTCCTTCATCTATAAACTGGAGCTAATACTATGTACCTCATGCAATTGTTAGGAGGATCCATGAGTTTGTGCACGTGAAATGCTTAGCGCTGTGCCCACACACAGAGAGCACCCAGTTCCTGCTCCTTCTTGAGCTCTGTGAGCACCTCCTCTTCATCTTCCTCCTCCCCTTCCCTTCTCTTCCTCTTCTCGTCCTCTCCTTCTCCTTTTTGTCCGTCAAGGACAGTTACCTTCAGAGGCAGCCCCTTCTCCCACCTCCACCTCGTCTCGCCCTTGGACTGACCACTCGGATGAGCCAATGCGTTTCCTCTTGAATTCAGCCAGGATGAGCTGGGTGTTCTGTCACCGGCCACCACAGAGCCCTGACCCACGCAGCCCAAGCCTGACTCTGCAGCCATGCTTGTCCCTTCCTGCTCCTGGACTTGAACACCCTACCCAGTTCCACCCACTGGCCTCTCAATGACGATGCACTGTTCCTTACTTTGTGTCCTTGTTCTTGAAGTTACCTACCTCGGGGATGCTCCCTCCCAAATCTTTGGCCTGCCCAAATGCTTCAGGCTCTTCAGTGCAGCAGCACCCACGGACCTTGGAGGCACAGCACAGGGGAAGGAAATGGACTTGGGAGCCAGACAGGTGTGGTTTCATCCCTGCTCCCCCTCTCACTCACGATCTTACCTTAGCTTGTTATTTAACTTCTCCAAGGATACGTTCCATGTTCAGGTGGTAACACCAGCCCCACAGGGTTTTTACCCGGGTTGAATATGATGGTTCATGAGAAGGGCCTGATGCATGGGGGGTGCCTACTAATGGCCGGCTGACACAGTTGGTGCTGGGTTGACAAAAGCCAGTACTGGCCCCAGCCTACACCTCCGAAGGGCAGGAAGGAACCCCAGGGAAATCTTATCCACCAGTTTTACTCTGGGAAAGAGAAATAGAAAATATTCTAATTCCAAAGAGTAAATGTCAGAGGCTTGGGAAGGATTCTGAGGTTCTGAAAATAAACACCCGGTGTGGAAAGGGAGGAGGGGAAGAGGGAAGGAGGGAGAGAAAGGAGGGGTGAGGTGGAGGGCCAGGGTGAGAGGCAGAGATGAGGTGCCAAGCCTGGGAGAGGGGGAGAGAGAGAGAGAGAGAGAGAGAGAGAGAGAGAGAGAGAGAGACTGAGAGAGAGAGAGAGAGAGAGAGAGAGACTGAGAGAGAGAGAGAGAGAGACTGAGAGAGAGAGAGAGAGACTGAGAGAGAGACTGAGAGAGAGAGAGAGAGAGAGAGAGACAGAGACAGAGAGAGAGAGAGAGAGAGAGAGAGAGAGAGAGAGAGAGAGACGCTGTGTGGAGACTGTGCAGCATCCTTCTTTTTATTGAGATTAGACATTCAGACTCCGATCGGTGTCACCATGTTTGACAAGAACACAAGAGCCATTGAAGGGAATGAGTGATTTATAATCGCAGTGGTTTGAGTCCAGCCTGAGGCCCATGTGGGTGGTTCCCAGCTCCCCATTAGAGAGCAAATGGGGCTGGTATGGAGGAGCCGAGGGCAACACAGCTGATGTGTCTCCTCTGCCCTTTGTGGAGTCTTTGGAAGCATCCAGAAGCACGCACACAGGTGCTGCTGAGTGTCAGTGTCCCCGAACCAATGCTAGTGGCCTTGCTGGCATTCATGGCCTTCAGAGTCCAGCTTATCCAGGAGGAGTCAGGTTTGCAAGGGGAGCTCAGGAAACTGCACTTGCTCATGTGGGGTTTGTGAGCCTTTGAGGATCCCCATGTGATGCAGAGTTGGGGGCCGGGTCTTGCTCTGTGACCCAGGACTGAGATGTCCTGAGGGGTCCAGCGGAGTAAGGCCGGCCCTGGGCTCATACATGAGGCCCTGAGCACCATCACGGGTGGAGGTTGTTGCTGGACAGAGTGGACACCCTTACCCGATGGGGTGTGGGGAGGAGGTGGGGCTGCAGGGCCAGCCAGGGAGGCTGGAGCCACAGGAGTCAGCACAGGAGGGGCCTTGGATGCCAGGCGCAGAGTTCACGTTTCCACAGTAGGCCACAGGGATTGGGCGCTCTGTCATGTGTCAGCAGGGGCATGAGCTGAGAGTCACTGTGCTTTGGAAAGTTCCCTGAGGTGCAGGTGAAACAGGGAGGGAGACTCTAGCAGCATAGAGATCAGGTAAGAGGTGTCTGCTGATTCAGCACAGCTGAGGGCTGGGTGGTTGTGTTGGAGACAACAGGAAGTGAGTGGACACAGGGCTCTTTCCCTGCATCTAATCAGGCACCACTGTTGGGGCTCAAGGAAGCTAATAAATGACACCTGTAGTCCCCTGCCCACCCCCCACCCCCAACCTGAATTGGGGCCAGCTGAAGGAAATACGTACCTGAAAGTCAGGCAGATGGTGAGCAAGGTATCTTCTTTATTTGTGCTGGAGCTGATGTTGGAGAATGTGGCAAAGGTTGGCTGGCCATTGGGCTGCCCATTCCCAGGCCTTGAATTAAATTCACACATTGGGGCATAGCAGGCCTAGGCTCTGCGGGCCAGCCAAACGTGAGCAGGCCAGGCAGGGCTGGGGTGCCTGATAAAATGGCAGAAGTTCAAAGGGAGGAGGCCACATTCTCTGAGAAGTAGGAAGGTGGGGGAAGTCTGCCTCTCACAACACTGAGAGGTGAGTGTATATACCACGAGGCATCAGTCGTTTGGGCCTGACGCTGGCCCAGCACCCATAGACCCTATTGGAGTCCTGTGGAGAGTGGGTCAGTGACATGATGGGTTTTGAAGGGTGAGTAAGAGTTCTCCGGGTGAAGGAGAAGCACCGAGGCAGGCATCTGCATGGACAGAGACACTAAGGACAGGGATAGGTTTGGGAAATGATGCATATATCCTGTGATTGGGATATATTAATAGTTTGCATTGAGAGTTTGGGCAGAGAAGAAGGTATATTAGTTTTCAATTGTTGCTTTAACAAATCACCACACACTTAGCAGCTTAAATGACTACATTCATTATCTTACAGCCCTGCAGGTCCTAAATCAGACACAGGTGTCACAGGACTAACATACAGACATGGAAGGCTATAGCCCTTTCTGGAGGCTCCAGGGGCAGACCCGTTTCCTTGCTCATTTGGGTCATTGACAGAATTTAGCTCCTTGCAATTATAGGACTGAGGGCCCTGCTTCCTTGCTGGTTGCCAGTTGAGGGCATTCCCAGTTTCTAGAGGCCACCCACATCCTTGACTCATGTCCCCTTTCCTCTGTCTTCAAATCCAGCAGTGGGAGTCAAGGTCTCTCACACTTTGAATCTCTCTTTCTGTCTCATCTCTCTGTCTCCTTCTTCTACCAGATTGCCCCCCTGACCCATTTCAAATTAGACTGAGATAAACTCCCATCTCAAGGTCTAGAGCCTTAGTCAGATTTGCAAAGTCCCTTTTGCCATGTAAGATGACATATTCATAGATCCCAGGGATCATCGGCATGCGGGCATCTTTGGGGTGTGGGCATTATCCCTCACCACAAAAAGGGGAAGAAAGGGAGGGGGAAAAAAGCAACATTTATTTATTGAGATATAATTGATATATAACAAAAAAGCAACATTTATTCAGCAACTACTAAGTGCCAAGGACTAAGCAAATTGTTTAGTGTGTATCATCTTATTTTGTCCTCACACAGCCTTGCAAGTCAGGTAATATTATTCCCGTTTCACAGGTAAGGAAACTGAGGCTCAAAAGGACTAGTGAAAGATGAACAGTGAATAAGGACGAGAGGCAGGATTTGAACCTAGGTCTGCAGTTTTGAAGCCTGTGTCCTCTCCATGGAGCCTCAGCACTGTCTCCTATGAGGTAGGGAGGATGGGCTGGGCCAGCTGTGAGAGGTTCAGAGCACCCTGTCTTCAAATACCCTGTGCGTCTGGGACACACCTGCCCCTGCAGGAGAAGACTCGGTGGGTGGTCAAGCACTTGGCTCCTTCTTTCCCCAGGATACAGCCAAAGCCTGATGCACTGAGCAGGGAGGTAGTTGCTGAAACAGACACACTGTCACACTTGGCTGATGGATGCCACTGGGTAGAGTGATTCTGTTCTGCCACCAAGTGAGTTAAACAGGTCCAGCTAAAGAGTGGGGTTTGATATCAGCAGACATTTGTGGAGCAGGCGCAGAGCTGGGCTGTGGTAACAATAATAATACCCGCTCCACATGGTTTGTGGGTGGATTTAAAAAATGAGTTAAAAGTGACATCTCTCTGTTAGACACAGTAGAATTGTCATAAATTGTATGCTGTTTCTCCTTCATTTTCTTTCCTGCCAAATTCTACATGAAAAGTGGCCAGTTTTTCCCTTAAAGGGAGTTTGTGATTTTCTCTGAAAGATGCTAGGTTGGTGCTGTTTCCAGACAATATGGGTTTCGTTTTCTGCTCCTGCGGCTGTGAAGCTGGAATAGAGAAGACTTCTGACCTCGCTTCCTGGGGTCCAGCTGCCGGCATGCACGGGATTTCCCACTGGGGTGAGTGGGTGCCGTGGCATGTAGGATGGGCCTGCCACGGCCCGGTGGCCGGACACTTCCTCCCCTGCTCACACTTCTGCAATTCATGTGCTGATAACATAGTTTTAGCATATTTATAAACATTTGGGCATTTTCTTCAGCCATTTAGTTTTCAGTTATTTTTAGGAGAAAAAAAATTGCCTTTACACTCTAACAAAATTGCTATTCTGTAGCCTCAGACGTGCTGGGCAGATGTGAACAGGAGCTGGGAGAGACCTGCACCAAGAGTCAGCAATTCCTGGATGGGCTGATACCGTGCTGTGCAGCTTTGGGAAAGTCGCTTCCCCTTTCTGGGTCTCAGCATGTCCTATATCCTTTCTGATATTTTTAGTCTGAATAGTCTACAAGTGTGAGTTTCCAGGCAAATGGGAGCTAATGGACTTTATTTATGAAACAAGTAGGCACCTACTATGTGCCAGGCACAGGGTTACGTCCGGGGGAAGAAAGCCCTTTCCCTTGACTTGAAAGAACACATATTGTGGAGGGAGGAAGTTCACTCATGAAATGTGAAAATCTCTGTATAACAGAGGATCGAAGCTCCATATGGGCAGGCAGTTCTGTTATTCTTCACTGCTGTTCCCTCCTCTTCCTGCAGTGCTGGCCTCCACACACACCCCTCCTGGAAATGGGGGTACGCAAGCTGAGCACCACCTTTCCTTCAGCTGCCACCAACAGTCCTGGCCACGCTGCTTTGCCCACATACCAGCTGGTGGCTGACAGAGCTTTATGGGCACCTTTAATCTCGTAATCAGTGCACTGGGAGGGCAGGGGCAGAACTGATCATGTATGCAGCTCCCATCACCTGGTAAGGTCCAGCCTGGCCTCATTAATCAGTATACCTACAACACTAGTGACTCCTGCCTCAAATCACATCCCACCTACACAGTGAAGTGGGAGGGATGTGACTTCTTTCTTCTTCCCCCCATGTCCTTTGTGGAATAACCAACTATCTCTCCTGCTAATAAACGCCTTCCTCCTTTTTGGAAAAAGTATCAGAAATGATATAGGACATGCTGAGACATAGAGAGGGGAAGCAACTTTCCCAGAGCTGCACAGCATGGTGTCAGTCCATCCAGGAGTTGCTGGCCTCCTGCTGGTCCCCTCAGGCCATAGGAGGCTGGCCGGCTCTCTTGGTGGGCCTACACCTGGACGGAGGCCCTGTGCTGGGTACAGCCTGTGCGACTGTTCTTGCCGGACTATGACCTCTGTGGCTTTGTGTGCTTTGTGTCACGTAGAGCTGTCTTCACCAGGACTCTGATAGCCTCTTCAGTGGGGCAGGGGACTTGCCACCCCTATCCTTGGTCCAATTGGAACAGAATCAGAGGGGTGACTTGTGGACTTAATAGCCAATCATGGAGGACCCCGAGTTTGAGGCCTGGCCTGTGCTGTGTATCAGTTAACATAGGAGAGGCTCTGCTCAGTAACAAACAGCCCCCAAATCGCAGTGTCTTAAAAATCCAAATATTTATTTCTTGCTAATCGTACATGTTCATTGTGGGTTACATGGGGCCAATTGCAGACCCCAGGTGACAGAGTAACTATCATGCCAGAGATGAAGAAAGCTCTGGTGGGTTTTGTACCAGCCATTAAGTGATCAACCAGGAAGTGACATACATTACTTCCACTCACACAATTCATTGGTCAGAACTAGTCACATGGTCCCACTGAGCCAAAGGGGACAGGAAGCTCAGTTCCATCGTGGGCCCGGAAGAGGGGAGATGTGAAAATATTTGGCGAAATGTATGACTACCCCAAGCACCATGGGGTGTGAAGGGTTATGACTCTGCCCTGCCTCCCCTCTCCCTCCTCACGTTCCCTCCCACCCTGAAAGCACCCCAGGACCCCAGTTTCACCTGGGCGACCCACTGATTTTCTCCGCATTCGATTCCCGTGGGCTTGTGGATATAATTATTCTGAGAGACTGAGAGTCAGCAGCTAAATGAACTGAGAGTGATCACAGAGCTTGGGAGTCACTGGGCTGGGATCTGAATCCAGGTTTGTCTGGCTCAAAGCCCAGTTTTCTTGTCCCTGAATTGTGGTGCCTCTCAAAACGATCAGAAAATGTGGCAGAGCAGTTGAGAGGCTGCGGTGAGATGCTGGGAGGCTGGCAGTCAGTGCCACAGGCTAGTGTGAGCTTGAGACCTGGGGAGGGTTTCAGGAAGGACTTTGTCCTGATGGGTGGATGGACTCTGGGAGGCCAGAGGGAGGGAAGAGTTGGCAGGCGCCCAGGCACAGGTGAGATGGCCACAGGGAATGGAGGGGATGTGAGAAGATGGCCTGGCTGAGCAGATGTGGGAGGAAGAGGAGGAGAAGTTGACATGGGTGGGCTGGATCCAGACATGTGAATTTTAGCATCAGATAGACCTGGGGTTGAAACCCAGCTCTACCATTAGTGGATGGTACCAATGGATGAGGTACCCATTTTACAGATGAGGACAATGGAGGCCAGAGAGTTTGATGTCTGAGGACACTCAGCTGGTCAATAGCTAAGCTCTTTCTTATCACCTGTGGCTCTTTGATTTTCCTTATGAGCCTCAGAGCCTGACAACCAAACTCAGGGTTAAAGGACCATGTACAAATCCCACCACTCTGACTACCATCCCCCGACCCCTTCATTCTGCCAAGCCCTGAGCCTGCCTTTAATAAGCTCCATTTCCCCAGAAAGGAAACTGCTTCATTACAAAAGAAGAGCCAGTTTATTAGAGAAGGCTCCTCTCCACAAAGACAGAACACAGAGGCCAATGAAACCCACTCAGTTTCAGCGTCACTTTGGAAATCGATGGGCTATGATTACGAATCTCGTATCTGTCAGCAGCTGCCTAATATTAGCTGGATCTTTGCAGGCTGCTCGCTGGGCCCATCCGCCCCTGTGGACCGGCACAGCGGTTCTGAGAGCATCATCGATCTTTCGACTCAAGTGTCTTCATGAAACACAAATCTGCTGTTACTCAGAGAACCGTCTGCCATGCGGCACAGAAGAAATGCTACCAGGGGAACAATAACTAGAATTTCATTGTAAAACCCACCCTCTTGCACTGTCTCTCCCACCTTTTCTCCACTTTGGTCTTGACCTCGCAGCTCAGACCTGGAAAATCTGTGCCTTTTACTGTCCCAATTTTATCACAGAGAGATGGAGGGAAAAGCCATCAATAGGATTTGAAAGATTATGCAAGTTCCCTGTTATAAGACCCTTGGCAATTTGCAGTGAGTTAGCACCTATTTGCAGGAGGAGGGGTAGTGGGAGGGTAATTCAGGGCTCCTCTTCTTGGGGCACTCCATCCAGCTAAGTGGCTAAGGGGTGGCAGAAGTAACAAGTTTCCCAGAGTCTGGAAGCCCTGGGGGGAGAAAATTGTCTTTAAGCGTGGAAGTGGACAGAATAAGTAAAGGGTGTCTTTATCTTGCAACTTGTTGCCCAGGCAGTGGGGGAGCTCCAGGAAAGGAGGCAGGGAGAAAATCACCTGGATACTGGTGTTCTCTGGCAGGACCAGGTCATGAAATCTGATTTTGGGAAGATCCTGAGGGCCTAACTGTCTCATCTTAGAGATGAGACCCAGAGGGGAAGGCAGCCTGTTCCATAGTCATGACGCTAGTCAGTGGCAGAAAGAGAAGTGCTGATGTCTCCAGTTAGATTTTCAGCTCCTGGAGGGGAGATATCTGTGCACAAAGCACTAGGCAAAGAACACTGTCCTTCAGCCAGCCCTGAAGCCAGTCTAGACCAGGGGCCATGTCCGGCCCCACAATCTGGTTTTGTAAATAAAGTTTTATTGGAACATGGCCACACTCATTTGTTCATGGGCTGCTTAAGGCCGCTTTCACTCTATGCCTGCAGAATGAGGAGTGGCGACAGAGATGGTCTGATCCAGAAAGCGTAAGATATTTGCCATCTGGCCAGTTACAGAAAACACTGGCAGACCCCCTGTCTAGACACTTGTCTGCAGGGATCTTACACATAATTTATACAGAGGTTTTATGTCCATTTCAAATGTAAACTGGCATGGGTTCCCCCTTATCTAAAACTGAGAAGCCAAGCTTCTCAGATTGCCGTGGGGAGGAGGGGAGCATTCCCGCTTCTGGCCACCCCTTCCCCTGCTCTGCCCCTAAGTAGGGTTGTCAGATAAAACACAGGACACCCCGTTACATTTATATTCCAGATAAATAATGAATTTTTTAAAAAGACTAATGATATCCCCAAATTTGCATGGGTTGGTCATACTTAGATTAAACATTATTCATTGTTTAACTGAAATTCAGATGTAACAGAGCCCATCTTATATTGTTGTTTACTAAATCTGGCCACCCAACCCTTGAGTTACCTCAGAGGAAGCACCTCAGCCAAAATTTGGTCCCCGGAGTAGATTTCAAATCCCTTAGCCTGGGATTTCAAGCTTTTCCCTGGTCCAAGCCTGCAGCCTCATTGCCTGCCCCTGCCTTTCCAGGTCCCCCCTTCCCATCTGTCACTGTCCAGCCCCCAAGAGCTCCTCCCTGTTCCCCATCACTCCCCTGTGCCTTTGCCTAAGCTATTCCCCCTGCCTGGACTGCGTCCACACCCTCTGCCTTCATACCCAGCTTTGCCTCTTGCCCAGGGCTGCAAAATCACCCTCACAAGGTGTCTGGCTGCGAAGTCAGCAAGTGCAGGTAAACAGAATCCAGGAAACAGCAGCTTCAGACCTCCTGGTTTAGGTTCATTGAGAAGCACAGGTTCAAGGAGAGGGGTGTTGGTGAAGTCCTCCAGGTCCAGGCTTGAGGGGCTTCTGCCTTCTCCCCAGAGGATCCCCCCCTTTTCCTTTCCAGAAGATCAGAGCCTTTCACTGGCAACCTGCCTCAGACCAGGCGATGCTGGAGCCTGATTTCTGGAAGGCAGGTTTCCAGAAGGGCCCCAGTGAACGCTGAATCCTTCTGGCCATTGGGAGCTCCCAGGGTGCCTGTGAGAACTGGGAAAGGGAGATGGAGGGGAGCGGGGAGCGGGGGTTGGGGGGGCAGGAGCCAAGAGGCGTGTTTACTCCCATTTGCTCCAGGTTACCTTTAAATGGGAGGAAATTATCCTCTAATCCCCTTTATTTCCATTTAGTGTTTCTAGAAAAGACCTACTTGACATTTTAGGAGGGGGCATGAAAGAAAAAAGTGAGAGACGTAATTTAGTGGAAACTGCAGGATGGAGCAATCTCACTGAACTCAGCATTTGGTGCTTATAAATGTCTAGTAAATTAGACCAGGTAAGGGGAGAAGATAGGACCAACACCTGGCCCTCCTGTGGAACGTGTGCCATGATCTCCCCCAGTGTCCTTATCTTGGGGAGGAGGGGTGTTATGGAGGGAGGAACCTAGCCCTCCTTCCACATGTCCCCCTCTGAGGGGCAGCCAGGCTCAAGCTCCGCTCCTCATGGGCAACCTTGAAGCTCACGGAAAGGAGGCAGTCTGGAGAGGGTCACCTATTGTAAATATGCATCGTCCTCTGGACCATGGTGACGTCCTTAGGAGGAATATCCAGGAGTGGGTTTGTCAAACCCAGTGCTTTTGATGCTCAGTGTCAGAGTGCCTTGGGTCAAGCCTTGGTTCTACCATCTATTCAGTATGTAACTATAGTCCAAAGACCTCACCTATCTATTTGTGCCTCAGTTTACTCCGCAGGAAAATGGGGGTAATAACAGTATCCACCCTCCTAAGGTTGTTGTGAAGAATTCAAGTGTTTACTACATTGTCCAACACTTAGAAAGCATTTAAGAAATTTTAGCTACTACTACTATTATTTTATTATGATTCATAGAGTGTCACTAGAAAAGTTGCAACAATTTTCATGAGGTACATCCCCTCCTGAGTGTTTTTCTTTTCCCCTACGATAAGACATGTTATGTTTATTTATACAGCACTGTAGCAATTGCTATAGCTATAGAGTTTTAGGAATGAAAGCATCTTAGTGGTAATCATTTCAATTCTCACATTTAATTAATGAGAAAAAAAGTGACCCTGAGAGGAGAAGGGAGAAATTCAAGGTTACCCAACTCTTCAGAGCTGGCCTTATTAATCTTCAATGTTCTTCAGTGCCAATTCAGTATTGTTTCTACTGTATAAGCATTCCTTGCCTCCTTCATATCTTGCTATTGATTGTATATTATTTATTCTCTCTTTTTTCCTTATTTTTTAAAATTAAATTATTTCTTTTTTTTTCAGTTACTGTTGACATTCAATGTTATTTCATTATTAGTTTCAGGTGTACAGCATAGTGGTTAGACATTTATATAATTTATGCAATGATCCCCCTGATGAATCCAGTACCCACCTGGCACTATCCATAGTGTTTGCAACATTATTGACTATATACTCTATGCTGTACTTTACATCACTGTGACTATTTTGTAGCTACTAATTTGTATTTCTTAATCCATTCTCCTTTTTCACCCAGCTCCCCAACCCCCTTCCCTCTGGCAGCCACCATTTTGTTCTCTGCATCTATGAGTCTGTTTCTGTTTTGTTTGTTTATTTCATTCTTTAGATTCCACATATAAATGAGATAACATATTTGTGTTTCTCAGCCTTGCTATTTCACTTAGCATAATGCCCTCGAGGTCCATCCACGTTGTCACAACCTCCTGAGTGTTTTAGACATGGGTAGGACAGGATAGAGGGAGCTGGCTTCTCGTCCTGGGTCTCCTTCTGACACACATATGATCTTGCTGAGTCCTTGCCCCTCTTTCTGAGCCTCAGTTTTTTTATCTGTTAAGTGAGTCCATGTCTTATACGACCACTGAACTCCTCTTCAGGTGGTGAATTTATGAATGGACATGGTCAGAATGCAAAGCACTCCTTTAAACAGAACAGACGTGCCTTTAGCAATCTTCAAATGACTCAGGAAAACTGGCTGATGAAGAAAAGACAAACCTCCTGCCCAGTTCATGATACATTCTGAATTATTTGAGTCTGCAGTACTTCCTACATCCGTTTGTTAATTTAGTAAGTGTTTATTGGAAAGCGCCATGGACAAGGTTAGAATTTGAAGAAATGGAAATCAATCATTCATTCATTCACTCATTGAACACACGGTTATGGAGTCTCAACTCTGTGCCAATCGCTATTCTGGAAACTGGGAATGCAATTTTGAAAAAGATAGACAAGGAATCTGCCTTGCAGAGGCTCCCCTTCGGGAGGGGAGGGAGGTAATGAACAAGCATAGCAATAAGCAGATTGATTTCAGGCCATGGCGAAGGCTGTGGAGGTAATAACCAAGGGCGAAGTGCCAGAGCAGGCCTGACACTGTGGGGCAGGAGGGTAGGACGATCGAGGAGGGTTTCTCAGAGAGGAGGGTGTCTCAGAGGCTGAACTCAGGCCGGAACAATGATAAGCATCCAGCCATGTGGAGATCTGGTGGCGGAGAGCTCCAGGCAGAGGTAACAGTATATGCACAGGGGTGGAGGTGGACACTAGCTGGGCATGTTCTAGGGACATGAAAAGATTGGTGTGGTTGGAGTAGAGTGAGGGTGGGGAGAGCAGTGGAAGATGAAGTCGAAGAGGAAGAATTTTGAGTTTTAAAAGTGCTTAGCCCAGCAGCCAGCACACAGTAGGTCCTTTATAACTGGTACCCATTTCTGAAAGCTCACCTGGATACAGGTAACATGAGTGGAATGAGAGAGAGAGAGAGAGAGAGACCTGTGAGGGGATCTTGAGATTGTTTCCGGACCCATGACTGTGTGAAAAAGAGGCTTGAAAACAATTTGCTAATTTTAGCAGGGTGAATGCTCTGGCTTCCAGTCCTGCTTATGTTATTAATTGGTTTAGCAAAAAACATTTTTCACCCTGAGTGAATGCAAAGGTGCCCAGAATTATGACCAGATCCTATTAGTGAGATTTTATTGTACTTTCAAAGACAGGTCTAAATATCCCTATGAAAATGCAAAGGCTAATTCAAAGCTTATAGCTCCTTTTTTGTTTTGTAGGTATGACAGTATTCTAATATTAGCAAATTATAAATTCAGCATATAAATTGATCTTTTATATGCTTGGGAACTTCTGTTATCTGGGCTCCCTACCCTCTGCTGCCCAGGAAACCAGGCTCCCAGGCCCTTCCTGGCTGTCCAGGGGGCCCCAGGTTGGCCCCGTTTCCCAAGGCTGGTCCTTTCCATGACTCACAGGAATCAGACTGGAACCAGAGCTAAGGGTCAGGGAGCCAGTGCTCCATTTGACAGACGAGGAATCTGAGGTCAGAGAGGGGAAGAGACTTCTCAGGATGCTTATTACGAATATAATCTGGGACAAGGATATCTCCCCAAGACTCCTTCAACCACAGCACATGGAGAACAGCTACCCTTCTCAGGTATGCAAAAGACCAGTTCTTCCAAGAGCTGTAATTCATCCATTAATTGCTTCATTCTGAAGATATTCCTGGATGCCTACCATGTGCCAGGTAATGTACACGGCACTAGGAAAGTAGGGGAGAGTGAGATTCAATCTCTGTTTTCAAGGGAGGTGGGAGTGAACAGAACAATGAGAAAAAGTCACATCATCATCATCATCACCAGCCTCACAGTTTTACAGTCTGTTGTGGGAATGAAACATAACAGAGGACAGGATTGAAGGTTTAGAGGAGGTGACACCTGAGACTTAAAAGTGACAGTGTTTGCTGTGCAGGTGGTGGAGGGGAAGCCATCCAAAGTGGGGGGAACACATGGGCAGGCATGCAGGTGAGGTAAGAGAGAGTGATGGCATCCGGACCCTGAAAGCATTCAGGTGGCTCTAGTACAGAGTGCAGGAGGGTGTGACTGGAAGGGACTGGCCAGGTAGCCCAGAGCCAGGTCATGGAGGCATATGCCTGACCACGTGCCCAGCAACACTTCCTCCTCTCTCTATCCTTCTGCTCAACAGCCCATTTCTTTCTTGTTTGCCTGTTTGCACTCTCGGTGGTTCTGGCTGACTTGCCAATCAATGACCTCCTTGATGTCAAAGAAGTGAGCATGTGACCCAGAAGTGACCAATCACAGTAGCTCACCCACGTGATGTACTGTAATTGGTGCAGGAGTAGGCACATGGCTCAAGGCAGGCCAATCAGAGCCCTTCTCTGGGGTTTTATGAATGGATGCCGAGCAGAATAAGGCCTCTCTTTCCTCTGAGCGGCTGTAATCCTGGTGCTGTTTTCCGCCATGGCCTCTCCATCTATCTGGCCATTTGGAATAGAAAATGAGCTTGGTGTCTGATCTTGTAATATGTTCACGTAAGTGTGTCTCCTGTCCAGGTCTGTCTAAGTGTAGAGCCCGTGCCTGTAATCAGTAACTGCCTGACTGCATCCTTACCCAAAGGAGGCCCCCTCCCTGCACCCTGGCCTCCCCCAGTGGCCTCCAGCCTCTTTCCTCCCACCCTCCTGCCTTTCCTAATTCATCTTTAAGTAAAGGCTTTTCCTCATCTCTGCTGGAGTGCTCTGAAGCTCTGCTTTGCTGGGGGGAACTGGGACACTGTTGCTCCGCATAGTTCTCAGGAAGCCGAGATGCCTCTCAGTTATTTATTAGGCAGACTTTCTCCATCAAAGGGCCTGCTGGGAGAGCTGGGAGAGTCACAGGGTCCTACCAATTTAGCGAGCCCTGGAGAGACATCAGAGACTGCCGCTCCCAAAGGGAAGCCTGGCTGGGCTGATCTATAATAGAAGGGAGGAAGGTTGAGCTGGTTGGGGCTGGTTATTTGGCCTTCCAGGGTGCTTCTAAGGGTGCAGGGTGAGGACTCGGGGCAGGAGCAGGGGGAGGTCTGGGTGCTGCTGGCACTTGGGGTGGGTGGGCAGAGCTGAGTGCAGAGACTGTTTGAAGGAGGGTGGAGATTTCCACCCTTGGCTGTGCCCATCTGTTGAGGTTCTCACATGAAGGGGCCTTTGGTTACTGAGGCTTGGATAACCCCCATCAGCTCTGGTCTCTGTGAATGCCAGAATTTCATGACACTGAAATCCTTTTGAATACAAGTCTGTTAAAGTTTAATTTTCACTCAACTACAGTTAACAGGTTTTAGGTATGGCTCATAGAAATTTGGAGCTGGAATTGGATGAGTATGATAGAGTTATACCTTTTCAGAGGTGTAACTCGCCTGCTGCTTAAACATTTCTGAAGGGTCTCCTTGCCTTAGGAGAGAGTCCCATCTCATTAGCACAGCATTTGAGGTCTGTTACATGTGGACACTTCCAGCCCCACTTCCGGATACAATAAACATTTCCCTAACATGTTGTGACCTACACTGCTCTGGGCCTTTCCTCCTGTCTCCATCGGTAATTCTCTTCCTCTCTATCACCTGGTGCAATTTGAAGCATCCACCAAGACTAGATCAGGTGTCTTCCCCTCCCTGGAGCCTTCGCCTCTTTTCCGAGGCAGAACTAACTGCTCAATCCTTCATCCTCCCGTTGAGGTCACAGCTCAAAGGTCCCCTCCTCGGAATGACCTTTCTTATCTCCTCAGTCTAAGGTTGTCGCTGCCTGACCCTGACCCAGAACCAGGCTCTGTAACATCACTCTGCTTTACTTTCTTCCCAGCACCTCTCCACCTGGCAGTATTATTGGTGCGTTGCTTACCTGTTCCTTCCTGCCTCCCCACTCCAGATGTCGGCTCCTGGGGGCAGGGAACTTATCTGTTCATCGCTCTCCCCGCAGGCCCCATGCAATCCTGGGCGTAGTAGGGCCTCATAAGCCTGGTGAATGAGTGAACATGAAGTTGGCCTTTATCCAGCATTCCAGGGTCTGTCCTTCCTCAAGGATTGACCAGTGTCCTGAAGTTTGCAGCTTCTGAGCAGCATGACCTGCCCAGCCCCTCCTCTGCTGCATAAGGGGCTCAGAGCCATAGGCGTGTGTCCAGGCCTCGCCCTGTAATATTTATGGCTCCTCCCTGGGCCCTAATAGCAGCCACATTTTGAGAGTTCGGAGAAGGAGCATTAAGTCCAGTCAAGTGGATAAATCATGTCTTTTAAAATGGGCCAAACATGGATTTACACAATAGCCTGTGTGTGACAAACGCATCTTCAGAAAACGATCTGGCAGAAAATATCCCTTTTTCCAAAGGATGCCATGGCCCTGGGAGAAATAATGAGGCTTTTTTAGGACTCTAATTATCTCCAGTGCTGACAGGCTGAAGCACCCAGAACTGTTGCCTCCTCAGAGCTCACGCGTGCACCCAGCGGGGTCTATTCTTGGGTCTCCCAGGCGAGCGTCCCGCTCCCTGGCTCTATCTAGGGTGTCCACTGTCTGTCCTCATGGTTCCTCTCTCCCTCCTGCTGACATGACCTCAGAGGGAATAGGGCAGCTGGTCCTCAATCAGTGGTGGGTCTCTTCTCCTGCCTGCAGCTCAGGAGGTCAGTGGGGAGAAGTGGGGGTCCGGGCCTCCTGAATGCATTCAACAAACTCATGAGGCTGAGGGTGCAGTGGTCAGAGCTCAGGCTATGAGGCTGTTGCTCGGTAAAGAAACACGGGTCCCCACACTGTCCAAGCTAGAAAGGGCCGTGGTGGCCATCCACCCCATGCCTTGATTGTCAAGATGGAGGCAGATATGGGAATGCCGAAGGCAGAATGACGCAGGGGCTGGATTCTAGATTTGTCTGTGCTGAGCTCCCCACAGTGGGGACGGGGCTCACCCATGTGGAGGGCCAATCGCAGCACCTGCCCAGGTCCTTACTGTTCCTAAGTGAGATGACACAGATGACACATGTCATCTCACTCAGACACTTGGCCAGCATCCCACACTTGGCAAATCTTCCACCAAACTGGCCAGTTGGGAAAAGATACCTGAACTCCCTGGGCTTCACACCTGAAAGAGCTCCCCAACTCCACCCATATCCTGAGCCCAAGGCTGGAGGGAGGGGGCACATAGAGCAGGACCAGGGACCTCACTGCACTGCCCCAGTGCTCTCCCCTCACTAACGGGGTGTGGGGTGCTGACACAATAGATGGGGCAAAAGGGTGAGGATTATGGCTGTGGCTTTAGTGCCCTAATTTAATGCCTCATAGAGATGCAGGCTGCTGAGATTGCAGGACTTGATTGGTTTCCTGATGTCCCTACTCAAGGCAGCTCTTCCCCAAGACCCAGAGGGCTCCTGGCTACCACTCATGCCCAACCCCATTCTTTCCATTGAAATTCAAGGAAAACCCAAACCTCTTTCTTAGAATCCTGGTCAGTGTGTCAGCAGGGAATAGGCAGGAGAGAGTAACTGAAGGGAGTTTAATGGAGGGATGATCACCATGGTGTGGCAGGAAGAAGAGGGACCAACAGGAGATGGGGGGCACCTTGGGGGGCACCAGTGAGAGTGGGGAGCTGTGTCTATCCCAGTCCTGAAGGGGCCAAGGGAGGGACTGGTTACCAGACCTCAGTGAGAGCTGCACCCACAGGAGAGGGGCACCTGATGGGGTTGGGGCCAGGGGAGAGAGGCAGCCACTGCCAGCCTTGGCTTGGTGGGCGGAGCCAGGGAACAAAGCCCTGACCTCTCCACCTGCCCCTGGTCTCCTCTGCTGCCTCAGGACCCAACAGAAGCCAGGGCCCAGGAGGGCATCAATAAACAAATTCTATCCGTGCAAGGGAGAGCTACTCACAAAAAAGCATGAACTATTGATACATGCGATAACATGGGTAAATCTAAAACTAATTATGCTGAATAACAGAAACCAGACAAAAGATTACTTAAGGTATGGTTCCATTTATATAAACTTGCAAACCAATCTGTAGTGATAAAAAGACAGATGAGGACAGAAGACAGAGTGGGGTGAGCATGGGTTTTAGATTGGGATTACCAAGGGGCACAAGGAAACGTTTAGGGTGATGAATATATTCATCGTTTTGATTGTGCTGACAGTTTCACAGATGTACATATATGCCCAAACTTACCAAATTATACACTTAAATATGTGCACATTATTGTATGCTCAGTAGACCTCAATAAATGTTAAAAATAAATCTTAGCTATTGTTGATATTTTGTCTCTGGCCTAGTACTGAGAACTTTTATATTTTTTGGCTTTTGCTTTATATTTTTAAATAAAATATGAAGGAGTTTCCATTATTATCCCCATTTTACGAAAAAGGACGCTTATGCATAGTGAAGTGACTAGCATAATGTCACATGGTGGGAAGGTGACAAAGCTAGCATCCTGTCCCAAGCCAATTTTGCTCCCGAAACACCACAGCTGAGGCCTGGGATGCAGATTACAAAGCCTATCCTGGTTACTATTTTTGTCCCAAAGCACAGTGACATTTGCACCCAGCCTTGGAAAGTACCGAGATATTCTGAGAAGCTTTGTGTGGTGGGATTGAGCGTAGAGGCTCAGTGGTCTTGGAGGTGATGGTTAAAACCCCTGAATGGAAGAGGAACAAACGTCTGTGACCACATGCTACGTGCCACTTAGTCACTCCATGGTTGTGGAGGAGGGAGAGATTTTACTGCTGTTTTGCAGAGAGGTTAAGGCCCCGCCTAGGGTTGCAGGGCCAGCTCTGGGTGGAGCTGGGATTCATTTTCAGTCCTGCTCCTTTCTCTAAAGCCTGTGCCCTTCTGCCACCGCCCTAGCCTCACCTCGCTGTGTAACCCTGCCTGCAAGGCCGGCTACACCTCAGAGACTCCTTCTGAATTCTGAATTTTACTGATTCCCAGAATTCTGCAGTGACGGGGAGAGACTCCAAAGGCAGTGAGAGGGGCAAGGGGCTTCCAGCAGGAGGGATGGACACGTGAAGAGGCCCGGTGGAGAAGGAGTGGGCCCTGCTTAGCTCCAGTGGAGGTTTGACCTTCAGCATGTTCTTTAATGTCTTTGGGCCTCAGGTCTCTCATCTCTAAAATGGGGCTAATCACAGCAATCTCAGGTGGTTCTTCTGAGGCTCAGAGCTCGGTGCGAACTACACTCCAGTCCCTCCAAGGCCCCCTGTCCCTCCACAGGGCAGTGCTTCCTCCTCAGAGAACAAGACATTCTAAAACTTCCCTCCTCTCTCCCTCTCCATCCCCTGCCAAAATTTCCTTTAAGAACCACAGAAGAAAACTGTTTATCCTGGGGTGTTGGGGCTGGGAACACAGGCAGATGGCACCGGAATTATTAGCAGCTTGGCAGACACAAGGTTCCAAATACAATCAGCTCGAAACAGCCCAGGCAAGTGTGGGGAGCAGGGCTGGGAGCTCTTTTCTGGGTCATAGCCCTCTTTGGGCTGAGCTGATTGATTACCTGGGGACCTTCCCCTCACTTACTCTCCTTCTCTGGCGACTCTGGAGGCCACCTGTGTAGACGACATCATCACACATGGAAGGAGCTGCATCACTGACCCATCACTGCTCAGAGAGATGCCTCCTGGAGGAGATTCCCCCAACCAGCAATATCCACTTGGACTTCATGTGTGACAGAAATTGGCCCCTCCTGGGTGAAGCTACCAGGATTTGGTGCTATTTGTTACAGCACCTCACCCATCCTGACGGATACAACCCAGTCTCTCTCCTTATCTAACCCTCATCCAGCAGGTACTTCTCAGACCCCTCTGGGTGCCAGGCTCTGTGCTGAGCATCAGGACACATCCATGAACGAGACTCACAGTTCCCTGTCCTCAGGGGAGTGCTTGGGCACAGCTGGGGTAACAGTCAAATAAATGAGTAAATGAACCTCCCCCTCAGCCCCTGCACTGCAAATTTACATGGTATGAAAAGTGCTGCAAAGGAAAACAATACTGATGAGAAGCAAATGGCAAATTTGGGGAGGTCGTGGGTGGGGGGATATTGGAGAAGGGTTGGCATGTGTCCGAGGAGGAGTGAGCTATAGAATGGGAAGGGCTTCTTGCAGAGAGAACAGCAAGTGCAGCCCCCACCAGGATGGACCTGTGCCCCAGCTTCATGCAAATGACTTCCCTGCATCCTCACAAACAACCCTGGGAGTTGTGGGTGGATGGCAGCCCTAGAAAGTTGTGGACTAATGGGGCCCAGGAGGGGGCCCACTGGGATTAATCTGTCCTCATGGAGCAGGGATGGGTCAGGGCCGGAAAGAAGAGCCTGGCGGCCTGGCTGGGCTGAGCACCCAGTCCTGTGGAATGGCCAGGAAGGCCCCTCAGACCCACAGGGATATGACCCCAAGGAGTGCAGAAGGGGCCCAGAAATGCCATCTGGGATCATGGGAAGAACATGGGGTTGTATCTAACCTGAGCCCCCCAAGCTAGCAAGTGTGTCCTCAGGCGATGCACTTGACCTCTTTCTTCATGTCTATAAAGGAGCAGTTCTAACCCTCAGGCAGGGGTGAGGAGTGAGGGAGAGGTGGTGAGTTAGTGTTTCTGAGATCTCGGACCCCTGGCCTGTCTTTGCTGTTGTCCTTCACCCCACAGAGGTTTCCTGAGCTTCGACAGAGCATAGGCCCTGTGTTCCCAACCCTGTGTCCATCACCCTGACCCCCCACCTCACCCCACCACTGTCTGGGACTCAGGAGGATTACCCACTAGAAGCGAGCTTGTGGGCATTCACGTCTGGCAAGGAAAGGGCTGCATTCAGACCCCATGTTGGAGCCCCTGCTCGCTCCCAGGCCCGGGGCTGGGGTTTCTCTCTGGCTCCTGGAATCTGGGACGTGTCCAGCTCAGTACGAAATGTAGCAATGTAAGGAATGTTCTGCTCCAGAAACCTCTCAGATCTACTCAAGGTGCAGAGTAGTTTCTTCCTGATTAAGCAAAATGTCACAGGTCACCGTGTGACCACTTTTAATGTTGAATTTTTTTCTGATTTCCTTACTCCCACAACCTACTAATTTCCAATTATCTCCTCTGCCCCAGTTCTATTGGTGCATCTGAAGCAAGGCTCTTTAGTCACCGCCCCCCTTTCTGCCTTCCCCCCAGTTCTTGAGCATCAGCTGTGAATTCTGCAAGGCTCTGGTCCAAGGAAGTATCCTAGGGTCTCCCGTGTGGAGGGAAGACCCCAGAAGATCAAGTCTTTGCCTGCCCTTCAGAGTCTGGCTCCTTCTTGGGCCCCCAGGGTTGGGCAGCAGGAGAATCTGCATTGATGACGCAGAGACTGCTATCTGACTGCAGGGTCTCCGTCTGTTAGCCTACTTGTCCCCCCAGGACAGGCAGACCCCAGGGGGCAGGAATCTGTCTCCCCATAGCCAGATGTCCCCGCAGAGTCCTCACCTAAGTTGCATCAGTAACTGTTTGTCAAAGAAAGGCAGGAGGGAGGCAAAGGGGATTTGAGATTTAGAGGAATCACTGACTCAGCTTCCGGGCTCTTCTTGAAAGCGGCCAATGCAGAGAATGGACGCGTCTCCCACCCACACAGACACCTGGCTCCCCAATAATCATGGCTGCTTGGGACCCACCGCACGTGGAGAAGACCCCACAGAGCAGCTGAACGGATGTGTATTTTCATGCCACGTGGTGTTGTTTTGCTTCTGTGGGCTCATTATGGGGAAATGGGCTGTCAACATGGCTTCAGAGGAGATCAGGGAGGGAAATGGGCTAATTTCTTGGTTTGTGAACATAATGGAGGATACTTACCTTTGCAAGGTGCTGCTTGCAGTGGGAATTTGCAGGGAAATCCCAGGGCCTGTGCAGTTCTCTGGCTGATGAGACACTTTGTGGAGATGGTGTCTGGTGGGGCCGATTGGCTGATGGAATGTGGTCTAATGGCCTCATCAAAGTGCTTGTGAGACCATTGTCCCCTCGCAGCAGAGGGGCAAGGACACTGCCATCCTCGCTATCCATCAGGAGCACCTGGGACATAAACCAAGGGAAGAGAACGTTCCCAGGAGCCCCTGCTCTGCCCTGCCCACCCCCTCCTACCTGGGAGCCACCTCCAGCCCAGCAGGGTGCAGCTCCATCTGCTCTGGGGAGAGGTTCCCAGGGCACCTTGAACCTCCTCATGGAGAACTCTGGACCCAGAGACCTAAAGATCAGGATGCAGCAAACTGTGGGCTGCTTCTCTTCCCTGCAGGTTCTTCTCCTCCAGTTTGTCCTTCAGGGCTCAGCTTGGGCTCTTCCTCCTCCAGGAAGCCTTCCTTATGCCTCCAGTTCACACTGAACTTTCTCTTCTAACTTCTCATCCAGGCTCTGCAAAGCAGGGTGGGTTGGGGAAGGAGCATGGGTCTTAGTGACAGAAGGCTGGGGTTTGGACCTGCTCTGCCATCCTAAACTGTATGATGTTGGGAAAATCACTTGTGTTTTCTGGGACTCCATCTTCTCCGTGTATAATGAGTCATTTGAATTAATTAATTCATTCATTCATTCATTCCAACATTCGTGGATCCCTGCATTCTATGTGATGGAAATTAAGATATGGTTAAAGGACATGTGAGGCCTGACAATTAAGTTTGCGAACTTGTTGCAATGATGTTGCTAACCTTTTCTGATATCAGAGGGATTATGAATTTGTACCAAACTGAACAAACAGTTAACCAAGTTTACTATTTGGAAATGCCGAAAAGGCTGTATGAAAAAGTTAGACAAAAACAACCTGAGTTTTTCACCAACAATTCATGGCTCTTGCATCATGACAATACACCAGTTCACATTGCACTGTCTGTGAGCAAGTTTTTAGCCAGTGAACAAATAATTGTATTGGAACACCCTCCCTACTCACCTGATCTGGTCCCCAATGACTTCTTTCTTTACCCAAAGATAATGGGTATATTGAAAGGAAGACATTTTGATGACATTCAAAGGTAATACGACGACAGCTCTGGTGGCCATTCCAGAAAAAGAGTTCCAAAATTGCTTTGAAGGGTGGACTAGGCGCTGACAATGGTGCATAGCTTCCCAAGAGAAGTACTTTGAAGGTGACCATAGTGATATTCAGCAATGAGGTATATAGTACTTTTTCTAGAATGAGTTCACGAACTTAATTGTCAGAACTTCATACCTTATGGTTAGAGCACAGTGTCCAGTAGAAATACCATTTTGTCACTGTGGACCCAGTCCCCACTCAGTGTGTTCTGCAGAACATCTCTCCTTTCTGGGGATCCTGGGGCCCATATGAGTGACACATGTTTAGGCAGCCCGTCTCTGGTAGAATATGGGGATCCTGGGTCCCTGATGCTCTTGAAACTCTACACAGCCTCCTGTCAATCTCCTGGAAGCCCAGGATGCAGGGACAGAACAAAGTGGGGCTAACAATGCGTGGCTATTTACTGTGCACTTGCTCTGCCCCAGTCCCTGAGCTGAGTCCTTACACTGTTTTCTCCCCTCAACAGCGCTGTGAGCCGGGTCGTTTTGCAGATGAGAAACCTCCACACCCAGGGAAGTAATGTGGTTTGCCCATGGTCACATGGCTGGTCAGGAGCAGAGCCAGGATTTCAGCCTCCTCCACTGGGTTCATTTACTCCATGTGGACTTGTCCATGTGAATGTGTACAGAATTACTTTTATTATCCTTCGTTTTTTTATTTTTTAAACTTTTTATTAAAAATATAGCTAACATACAATATTATATGAGTTTCAGGGGTACACCATAGTTGTTTAACACTTATAGATCTAAAGAAGTGATCACCATGATAAGTCCAGCAACCATCTGACATCATACTATGCTATCACAATATTACTGACTATATTCCCCATGCTGTATGTTATACCCCCATGACTTATTTGTTTTATACCTGGAGATTTGGACCACTTATTGCCCTTTACCTTTCCCCCCACGCTTTTTAATTTTTCAATTACAGTTGACATTCAATATTATTTTACATTAATATAGGGATACAGCATAGTGGTTAGACATTTATATAATTTAAGGAATAATTACCCTGACTAGTCAAGTACCCACCTGGCACTATACATAGCTATTACCATATTATTGACTATATTCCCTATGCTGCACTTTAAATCCCCATGCCCATTTTGTAACTACCAATTTGTACTTCTTACTCCTTTCACCTTTTTCACCCTGCCCCCAAACTCCCTCCCATCTATCACCCCCCAAAAATCTAGTATGCATCTGACACCATACATAATTATTACAATATTACTGATTATATTCCTTATGCTATACCTTACATCCCCATGACTACTTTGTAATAACCAATGTGTACTTCTTAAATGCCTTCCCCTTTTTTCATTCACACTCCCATACCCCCTCCCATGGGGCAACCATCAAAATGTTCTCTGTATCTATAAGTTTGTTTCTGATTTGTTTGTTTATTTTGTTCTTTAGATTCCACATATAAGGGAAACCACATTGCTTATCTTTCTGTCTGACATATCCCTCTCAAAACAATACTCTCCAGATCCATCCATGCTACCACAGATGGCAAGAACCCATTCCCTTCTTCCATGGCCAAGCTATATTCATGTGTATATATATATATATCACCTCATCTTTATTCATTCTACCATTGACACCCAGGCTGCCTCCACATGTTGGCTGTTGTAAATCATGCTGCAATGAACATATGGATGCACACGTCCCCTTGAAGTAGTGTTTCAGTTTCTTGCCTCTTGGTAGGGGCTCTGGTCAAGGCCTAGGTCAGCCACTGCCTGTGACCAGCCAGGAACTACTTGGTAGGAACCGCAAAGCAATCTGTGGTTTTCTGCAGCCTGTGCTAAAACTGGAAGTACATGGGAGCGGCCCCGCTGCAAACCAAGGACATCTGCCACTAGTACCAGGCCTGGGGCAGCTCTGCAAAAAGCCAGGACACCCTGAGGCCTGCTTCCACCTGCTGCTGGCTCTCTTAAAGTTCAGCTGCTGATAAAGCCATGTATAGTATGTGAGTTGGGTGAGGCAGCATCTCAGAGAGTCACTAGAGTGGGAAGAGTTGTGGTCACCAGGTTAATGTAGATTCTGGTTTGGTGCCAGTGCTGAGCCTGGAGCTACTTACTCAGCAAAAATCTCAGAGCACACCGAGGTCAGTCATCGCCCACCTGGGCCCTGTGGACTGTGATAGTTTTCCAAGAAATGGTGCAATGTGGCCGGGGCTGGCTGCTTGCAGAAAAAGTGCCTCTGGCATTGGGGGAGCTGGGTGGGGTGGGGTCCCAGTGAGTCAGCAGGGCGGAGCCTTGGAGCTCACCAGTCAGATTCAGATTTGGTCATAAGCGTAGAGGGCGGGCTCAGCACATGAAAGATTGTGGCTACCTGCCCAGCTGCATGGGATAAATGGCGACTGTCCTCCAGTCTTGGCCTTGAAGCCACACACCTCAGTCTGCTCCCCATATGCCTCTGATGATCCCTGAGTCACCATCCCTCCGCTGGAGCCCAAGGTGAGAGCCTGTGAGTAAGTGAGTCTGTGTGCGGACTGTTTAAGAGGATGCCTGGGTTTCCTGCAGCCTTCCGTCCCACCCTGAGAGTTGGAATCCCCACTGTTTTTCACAGCCAGTTGTGGGGGCTCCTCTTTCTGGCACCAGTATTCAGGGCTGGGGAGCTTGGAATGGGGCTGGGGTCCTTCACTCCTCTGGCGGGAACCTCTGTGACTGTGGTATCCCTCCCTATTTTCAGCCGCCACACAGAGGTTTGGGAACAGCCCCGCTGGCGTCTCTGCCCCTCCTACTAGTCTCAATATAATTTCTTCTTTACATCCTTAGTTATAGAACTTCTCTTCAGCCAGTCTTCAGATAGTTCTCCAGGTTGATTGTTCTATAATTTAGTTGTAATTTTATTGCGTTCATGGTGTTTCTCTACTTCTCCATCTTGGATTTCCTGTTTATTATTATCTGTCTATTCCAGTGTCCACTGGCCAGGAGAGCAAGGGCCTGGTCCCCAGTCTGGCATCTCTGAGCCCATTTCTTTCTTTCTTTCTTTCTTTCTTTCTTTCTTTCTTTCTTTCTTTCTTTCTTTCTTTCTTTCTTTCTTTCTTTCTTTCTTTCTTTCTTTCTTTTTTCACATCTCCAAAGGATATTTATTCATAAATTGATTAGAGTTGGAAATGAAAATGATTCAGTTGGTGGGAACATTACAGCAGCCCTTTAAAGTGTGATGGGAAACATGAAAAGGAGGCTCACTTACCCTTTCCTTAGATGCAGACCGAGATCAAAAGGACCAATGTCCCACTGATAGCCCTAATGAGCCTGAATTTCTATTTAGCTCTTCAGTTATATCCAGTGACTTGGAGGACATGTTCTGTCTGACAAACTTGACTATCCCATTGTTGGAGGTAGCATCACATCTCCTAAATCTTTTTTGGGGTGATGTAATTGAGTTTTCCAAAATGGTAATATAAATTAGTGATACTCACTTGGCAGAACATTTTATTTCTCTCCAAATACGTACTTACTTCATCTCCATTACTGCTTATCCCAAAAATCTTTACCATCATCTTCTGTTTCTCATTTCCTCTCTCCCCTCCCATCCAATCTACCAACAAAACCTGTTGGCTCTATTCTGAATCTGACCACTTCTCTCCCCCTCCATTTCTTAAGCTCAAGTATAACTAATCCATTTCAATTGCTGTTAGACTTTGTATCTCAGTCAGGAGCTGAGAGCTCAGAACCATGCTGCTGTCCAAGTCAAAAAGATCAAATTAGCTAATGTGCTGATAAATTGAAGATCAATGAGACTTTTTGTTTTTGAACATAATTAAAAGGAGTAAGAAATTCAGAATACAGTCAATTGCAGAAAAAAAGTCAAAACTTCTTTAAAAATTGAAAGCACTATATCTCCAAAATTAAATTTGTTTCCATTTACATTTCATCAAAAAAATGGAAGTGTCAACAACTCCTACTTTATTTATTTCAGATGTCAAATTCATAGTTAAGTTACCATGGGGCAAAAACCTCTGTATACATGAGGGGGGCTGCTTAAAATTGTCTGAGCCCATTTCTAATATGTCCTGGGTTTGCTGCTCCCAGATGGAAACACTGACCACTTCCCTGAGTGCAGCCATCCTCCTCCAAAGGTGCAGTGAGCAGACACTGCTGCTGCTGCCTGCTGTGGGGAAGGCAGCTCCTGTTCATCAGGCATCCTCTATACACCCATGACTGATGGTCCAACTAGGTCCTCTGCAGCTTGAGAGGGTGGGGGTAACTCTCAGGGAAGTGGAGTGAGTGAGGGCGCCAAGGAAAGAGAAATGGCCAAGTTCATTCACTTCTTAGTTGGCAGCACGAATATTACTCAGCACCTACCATGTGTCAAGCACTTTTTCCTCCAGGTGTATGGGGATGGGGAGCTACAGTGCAGGATCAGGGCTCACTGAGCTATGATTGAGCTCAACTCAAACTGGCTTAGATAGGGAAAAAATGTATTTGCTCAGGAAAGCGGGGTCAGGGGTTGCCGGCTCCAGGCATGTCTTGATTCAAGGGGGCTCAAATAATTGCAACTGCTTAGTGCTGGACAGCAGTCCAGTGCTGGGAATACATCCCAGAGCAAAGCAGAAGATGCTGTCCGCCTTGCTAGGGCTCAGAGCCAGGGTGATCAGGGCACATGTGCGTAACACACACACAGACACACACACACCACACCACACCACACACATACACACACATACACTCACTCACTCACTCACTCCGTGTTTTCTTTCTCTCCATCTTTCAGAGCTGCATTTGTCTGTGTTGGTTTCATTCTTAGGCAGGATGAGAATGGCCACCAGCAACAACTCTGGCTCATACTGACCCAACTTAGATACTCTTAAATTTTTCAGATAAAACAAAACAAACAAGCAAACAAACAAAACAAAACAAAAAACCATGGTCTAATTCTGATCGGTCCAACTTGGGTCATATGTCATATGTCAATTCTTAGCCAAGGGAAGAAATGACTGATTGGTCAGCCATGAGTCTCATGCTCACCCTTAGAGCTCAGCCCCAGCCAAACCACCTAGATAAAGAGTAAAGAAAGATGGGGCGGGGTGGGGGAAGGAAGACAATACACCAAATAAATTTGATTCTTGCCTCTTGCATGGCAGTTGGGCTGAGATGACCAAACTTAGCTGGGCTAATGTGGATGATTTTGAGGAACTTCCACAATCAGGAGACAATTCACCTGCAATCCAGCACCCGCTCCAGGCTCTGACCACCCGGATCAGGTGAGCACACCAGCAGACATGGCCTCCTTCTGAGGGAGTGAGGGTAGATGGAGCTGCAATGATGCTGGCTGTCCAGAGAGCACACGCTCACTCAACCCGTCTCCCTGACCTGAATTCCTCAACTTCTATGAGCCTCAGGAATAAAATAGGAATGATTAACTGACCTTATAGTGGGAAGGCTGTTGTGAGGGTTAATGATAATAACTGTGAGTCACCTGGCTTGGGGCCCAGCACATAGTAGGCACCCGGTGAGCAGAGTTGTATACAGGAGGTGCTCATGGAATGGCAGCCACTGCTGTGACCTCTAGTCTGTCTCTTTGCAGGTACCCTGGTATGTGTTGCTGCTGGGTCTGTCTCCCTCATCTGACCATGACCTCCTCAAGCACAGGAACATGTCTTATCTTTCTCTCAGTGCCCAGAGCCCTGTCCATGACCAGTTGTTCTGTGGCGACATCTGCTGAGTCACTGCAAAGTGACATCTTGGAGGATGGAGGGACAGAGAGGGCACTTTGTGGTCATTGTCCAACAGCTGCCAGACCTTGAGCCTCCCTTGGACATCTGTTCGCAGCTGTATGTGTCTCCACAGGACATACATTTCTTGGCAACAGAGGGAGTCATTTAAAGTCCCTGTGAAAATGTCTGGACCTTGATGGCAAAAGAGCAGTTGTTACTGCCGGGGCCTGAGAGGGGTCTGAGATGGGCAGGGATGCATAGCAGGATTTCTTTCAAGCCTTTCAGAGACACCTGTGTTACAGCCACATTCAGGATATGAAGACAGTCTGACCTTGGCAGTGTAAAGGGGCAGCCTCATGCTGACAGCAGGCAGGCATGTATGAATGCTGCTGTGACTGGGGACGTGGGGAGTCTTGTCCACTTTCTCCTCTAATCTCATCCTTCTTCGAAGTTCCCTGAGAGCTGGGCTGCACACGGCAGATATGAGAGGAGGTGCCCTTTCAGCAGCATCAAAAATAGACCTCACTGATGGTTACTGGATTCATCAGTCCACCCAGCATGGATGCCTACTGTGTGCTGGGCCATGGACTAACCGCTTTATAAAGAACCCCGAGAAGGACGCTGGTGCATGACACGTGTTAGCTGTGACTATTATTATTGTTATTTATATGCCCTCCCCCGGCCCCATTCCTAGCACCCTGTCCTGTCATCAAAAGCCAGGCCCCCTCCTTCCTGACCCATCTTCTCCCATCGAGTAGGGGCTTCATTCCTTTTCATTGGCTCTGTTAAGCCCACCTATTAGAGTCGGGGCTGAATTCTTACCGTCTTGGCACAGCGTCTTGGCTTAACAGAGTTTAGTCACTGTGGAAACAAGAACATCCATCTGTCAGGTCAGCAGTGGCCAGCATGTGGTTGTGTCTTTTGGTGTCTGATTATGGTTTATGATTAGGCTAATGTTGTTTTCTTTTTTTCTCACCTCCCATATAGAAGCCATCATTAATAGGCGCTGTGTCATTTATTTGAGGCAAGAGCTTCCCGCACAGAATCATAGATTCTTGGAACACGAGAGTGGAGAGGAGCTAAGTAGATCATCCTGTTAACTCCCTTATGGTACAGTTGGCAAACTGAAGCCCAGAGTGGGGATGTGACCTGTTTAAGGCAATGCAGAGAGTCGGTGACAGAGCGGGGACCAGGACTTGCTCTCCTCACCCCTGACAGGTTCTCTCTCATTTTTGCCTTAGCCACACGGATCCTAGGCCTAGGGCTGGTTGCGTCAGAATTCCAAGCCTGGAACAGGCAAGCGCAGGGCAGGGCTGGGCAGGAGGCGTGCACTTGGGTAGAGGGTGATAAAATTAAGTCCATGGAGTACAGCCTATACTCAGGGACCCCTTTGGCTCCAGACCAGTAAATGAGGGTCTCCCCAGGCCTGATTGGGGCTGAGGGACAGATGTGACCGAATGTCACTGCAGCCTGGGGTGAAATTGTCACAAACTCTCGATAAAATAATAATAATAATATAAAAGGTCAACATAGTGTGTCAGTATAAAATTACCAACTGTGAACATCCTCCAAACGAGTGTCTCCTGACCCCAGTTTGGGAAATGTATTTAAAAATCAGTGGGATTTAGCAATGAACTTCATGGAACTGGCTGGGCTTTCCTGAGACTCTGTGTAAAGTATTAGGAAGTGCAGGTATGTGTCTGCTCGATTCCTCTGCCATGTGGGATCATAAATGTGAAGTTGGAGCCCCACTTTTTCCAGACAGAACAGTAAAACCCCTGAGGGACCTTCCAACACTAACAGAAATACCATATTCCCCCAAATCCTGGCTTGTCAATTTGCCTTTCTCTGTTTAATTAAGAGTGTTGCTCACTTATATCTGTCATTAAGTAGGTGCTAGTGGCATTAGAAAGGTGACTCTCACTGGTGTGTCTGGAACCCTTGTCTGGATGGGAGATGATGTATTGTAGGCCATCAGTCTTGGCTTCAGGGTTTGGGTTTAGTGGCAAGTTAAGTGGCCATGTCGCTGCTAAGAGGTCTGGACTGTACCCCTTGTTTTCCACAAGAATTGCCCCCCACTCTGAGATTGGGGTATGCTAGTCTTTGGGCTGCCCACTATTTGGGATGAAGAATGGGACCCTGACCGAGATCTTCCAGGCCACATGAGACATGGCGCTGGAGTCTCTGTTGGTCACCCCTCTGCAGCCACCAGGTCTCCTTTCAGTTCTTCTAGCTTCTCTTTTGTGTCATGCCCCCTTTCACCTCTGGGGCTTTGCACATGGCCTTCCGTCTCTATCTCTATCCCCATTGCCTGTCCCTCCCTCCACCCCATGAAGATATAAATGACCCAGAGCAGGAATCTGTCTGCTCCATTTTCCACTGTGTGCCTCTCATAAGCTGTGCTGGGCATGATCAGTGCAAATAAGTAAATGGTAGAAAACAGCAATATTGATTGTGAGGTTTTCCATACTAATCTTTTTAAATGTTGGAAGTGTCAACCCTTAGTAAGATACATCAATGATTTATATTAGTTGAAAAAAGCCACACCATAGTTTCTTTAAGCAACATAGAGTCCCCATACTTGAGAGTGGGAGACTGTCAGCAAGGAATCTGAGTAAGAGAGGCAGAGAGAAATGATTTTTAATAAATGGAGATCCACAAACTTGTGACCATGTAAATATCTGGCAAAACCAATCATTCTTAGAAAAGCAATGAAATGGACTTGACATCATGGATCCAAGATCTGAGGTCCCTGGCAGCCATGGCAGGGGCAGAAAACAGACACATAAAAACAGCTGATGCAGTCCCTGGCATCAGGTTCACAGTATAAACAGGCCACAGATATACAGTGAGGCCAAGTCACTTCAGTAAAATAACGTTAGTAATTATTATTCTTATTATTCTTTTCACTAACTTTATTGAGCCACATACTATGTGCCAAGTTCAGGGCCAAGTTGTTCATAAATATTTATATAGTTTAATTCAACACAACAACTGCATCCCCAATTTACAGATGAAGAAATAGATGCCGAGAGGTTGAGTCACCTGCACAGGTCCTGCAGGAGCAGGTGGTGCCCACCCAGGGCTGTTGGACCCCAGACCCCATGCTTCCCACCCATGGGCGTGGCCACACTCAGAGCCTCCGTTTCCTCATCTGTATAGTCAGGACTGGGGAGCAGGGGTAGGGGTGGGGGCATTCCGTCTTGCCCCGCTCCGGGGCATGAACAGGGATGCGAGTACTGATCTGACTTCCCTCTGTTCTTTATCGCTCTGACCGGCTCTCTCTCTGACTGTGGACCTCCCAATGTGGGGATCCTGTTATAGTCATGGTCTGTCATGAGATCAGTCAGTGCTAGAGCATCTTTTCCCACCAGGTGCTGATCTAGGCACTTCCTACCCATGAGCGAGGATTGGGAGATGGGACTGGAGTTGGCAAAAGAGAAGGCTGAGGTCACGGTACTGGTGAGCAAGCATGGCGGCCCGAACCCTGGCCTGGATGGAGACCTCATGAGAACCAGTGAGGGACGATGACCCTTAGGGTGTCCGTGTGGCTGGTGTTTTCTTTACCGGCTTTTTCCCACTCCAGTCTCATCTTGGTCGGACCATGGAGCCTTGACCTAAGTCAAACTCACTCTTCACTGTGGCCAATTAATCTCATTTGGCCATCAATTTGTAAAGGGTTGTGAATCAATAAGAACTGGGCAGTTGTCAGTGAGTCTAAAAATGAAGGGGTAAAAAAAAATTTAAATGATGCCTGCCATGTTATTGTACTAATATGGTTCTACATTTATGACTTACTTTTTTAAACACTAACTTTTAGAGCAGTTTTAGGTTTATAATAACGCTGAGAGGAAGGTACAGAGATTAATGATATATTCCCTGTCCCCATGCATGCAGAGTCTCTCCATTATCAACATCATCATTTTTTTGCCAAGAATGACCCTACATTGACACATCATAATCATTCAAAGCCCATAGTTCACCTTGGGGGTCATTTTTGGTGGTGTACATTCTGCCCTCCCCTTCTACCCCTATGGGAGGCCTAGGGTGCCTCACATGTGGGAAGCCCCTGGGGAACCCTGACCCAGGGGTTCACACGGAGACCACCAGGTGCTCACAGCAAAGGACCATCCATATACACACGTGGCCCAGACCTGCTGGGAGAGCCTCCTTCCTCTTCCTCCCACCTCAGCGGAAGCCTCCGCACACCAAGGCCCCTCTCAGTCTCTTCCACAGGGGCTCTCCTCAGCTAGGAACAGAAGACAGTTGACCAATCCCTCCTTGTCATTAATATAAAAAAAGTGTTTCTGCAGAGATCCCTGCCTGGATTAACCACTGGCTGGAGGATTTAACTCGTGTACACACAGAAAATCTCCTCAGACTTGTCTCCTAATATTTATTCTGATGACTAAAACATGCAGATAAGGTGAGTGCCTGATGCTGGGACTGCAGAAAAAATGTACGTTCTGTAAACCACAAAGAGCTGCATCTGTACCCATGTTCTGGGCCTGGCTGGGGGCCCAGGAAGGGGGAAAGCCAGCTTCCGGCCCATGGAAGGTTCTGATTCAGCAACAAAGACTCACACATCAGAAGTTCAGCACCTTAGCCCCCAACAGTCCTTGACGCCCAGAATCTTAAATCCCCAAGTCTCAGAATCTTCAGTTAATAGAATCTTAAAACTCAGTCAGAATCACAGGGTTTTAGGATTGTAAGGATCTTAACCATCATGTTGTCCAGACACCCAGCTGTCATTCCAATCCCTTCCACTATGTAGTTTTGAGCAACACAGGTGCATTTCCAGGCTTCTGATCTTGCCCCAGCATTGCCTCCTTTGGGAAGCACTCCCTGACTCCCCTGACTTGTTCTGAGCTCCCATCACAAGCCCGCATGGCCCCATTTGCTTTGCTTGATAAGAACTACCAGGGGTGTCATTTAAAACCTTATCCCCGCCCCCACCCTGCTGTGAACCCAGAAAGGCGGGGGCGGGTCCGCCTTTGTTCTGTACAAATCCCCAGGGGCTGGCACATAGCAGATACTCAATGACGAGATCCCACAAGGCTACACTGCACCCACAACTGCAATGGTTCTGCCCCTGTAAGGCTGGATCAGAGCATCCTAACTTCAGGTAACGGGGACCTGGGCGAGCCCACATGGGGGAGGGTGTGCACTGCCATCTCTCAGGTGACTGAGACCTTCCCCGACTTTGTGTCTATTTTCATCCACTGAGGGGCACTGGGCTGAGACACCTCCTGGGAGAGAAAGAGAACAGGACCAGGACCTGTGTGGGTGTTCAGAGAAGCCATGAGCTCCCCGGATCAGAGCCCTGGATGCGGAGCCAGATGCCTGCATTTGAGCCCCGGCTCTTCCACTCCTTAGCTGAGTAGCTAGCCTTGGACACATTATTTGACCCTTTCTGTGCCTCAGTTTCCCTATCTGTAAAATGGGGATGATGAGGGTTCTCATCTCATACTAAATGAGTGAATAGATAAGCTCAGCACCTACACAGGAAATATTCAATAAGTGCTCAAATCTTTGTATCAGGTATTCATACTCAGCGGAGACCATCCTCCAAGGAAGAGGCACTAAAGGACCAAGTAAATAAAATGACCCAACAGTTAACACCAGCTATGTGGCCACCCCTGAGTTGACATGATGGAGGCCAGTCATGGGAGCAATGGCGTGGACTCCACTTACTGAGGCTGATCTATGATAGCTACTGCTGCTTCTGAAAACCAACCTGTCAGCAACACAGACCATTGCCGAGCCCCTGAAATGGCACATTCCACAAGGAGAGCAACTGGCAAGTGGGCCACACTGGGCGCCTCGCATGTGGGAAGGCCCAGTGATTTGTTCTCACAGGAGCAGACACAGCTTCCGGGCGGGGCGGGGGGGGGGGGTGTTGCCCGCAGGGCCTCAGCGAGCACCGCCATCTGAGGGTTTAGAGAGTGTCTGGCTCACTGGCCTGAGGTCCCACATAACGCTGTGTTAGGCTAGGGGACCTGCTTTACTGTGAAAGAGGTGCAGGAGCAGGCTTTTGACCAAGGGGCCCGTTTGCATCACACACGGTCCACCTCGAAGCTGCCAGCCTTACAGACTGTTGGGATCGTCTACTGCAGACACAGCTACCGTGCCATTTGGGGGAAACGTGTTTTGTGAGGACAGGTGTCCATCCTGCAGGATGCAGTATATGCATTGTATCAAAACCCTTTATAAGGAGACGTGTCCCCAGTAAGAATACAAGGGTTTAGGAAACAAAAGGGAGAATGCCAAGTGGGGTTTGGAGATCCCCATCCCTGCAGCTCTGGGCTCTGCAGGGTGAGACAGCCTGTTCCCCGAAGGACCCACACGTGCCAGGGAACACAGAAAGAGTTTTTGATTTGTTTGCTATGGTGGCTGCCGTGCCCTGGGCTCCTTGTATCCAGGGACTAGCGGCCAAGAAGGGAGGTTACTATCTGGAGAAGGGTAATTGACTCACATCAGTTACCCTTGATTGGAGTGTGCAGGGCTGGGGGGAATATGTATAGAACCCACATGATCCGATTGGGCACCTTTTGATGTTTTCTTGACAAACTGTGACTGTAAAAGAGTAGTATCCCTGCCTGAGAAGAGCATGGTGACCAGAAGCTCAGGCCCCTTGGGGAGGAGAACCTGGGTCATGTTATCACATAAGCCAGCAGAGTGGGTACAGGAAATCTAGAGTGGACAGAGGAGGACGGAGATGATGAGCATCAATTGCCATTCTGAGTCCCAATCCAGTGGTGATGGCGGCATTTATTCCACTCACCCCCTCCTTCTAAGTTGGCCCTCTGGAAGAAAGAGGGGGGCCACCAGAATGTTTAAGAAGATTGTCCCTGAGAGGTTCCCAAATGTAGAAATGGATCTGAACAGCACAAGGGGTAGACTAACAGACATGGAGAGGCCTGCTCAGATGCCCTGGTGGTGTAGGCGTCCTCTACTCACTCCTCTACTTGGGACCAGGTTGGCCAAGGCATTGTCACACCTGCATTGCAGTTTGACTTCTTGTCCTCCAGTCCTGCTTCCTTCCCTTTCCTTTCACAGTTGTTGATCTGTAATAAACATTTCCTATCCCCAGCTCCTCTCAGTGTCTACTTTCCAGGATCTCTTTTGTGACACAGAGGAAACGAGTGACGAAGTATCAGTCAAACCTGAGTCTGAGTCCAGTGTCCATGACTTAACTAGCTGGTAACTGGATGCTGAGTAGCTTTTCTCTCTGTACCTCAGTTTTCTCTTCTATAAAACAGGGATAATAAGTCCCCTGACCTTGTAGGGATGTGGAGAATGGATAGAAAAATGCTTTGTACAGGAGAGTGCGTGCACGTGCACACACGCACACATGCAGTCGTACGTACACACATAGTGTGTGCTCGCACCTACGCTTCTGGTCCAGGCTGAGAGCTACCAGGAAATGGGGCTGGCTAGCTCTGAGGTCCTGCTGGGGAAGAGGTCTGGGCAGCCTGACTCCAGTGGTCAGCATACCAACTGGCCATTAAGGGTTCTACTCCAAGTTCCCACAGAAGGGAGGGGCGGAGGGTAAAGATGGATGGCAGGGCGGGTCACATGAGCTGGAGACCATGGGGAATTATTCTGTTGTTCTCTGTGCCTCCTTCCAGGAAGCCTCCCTCCCCTGCTCAGGCTGCAGCACCACAGTTCAGATCAGAACGTCTAGAGATCCATCAAAACAAGAGATGGATGAGATGGCTGCACATTCATCGGAGGGGAGGATAAAATCTAGGGGACCTCATGGGATTCCTCTCCACGTGTGAATGAGCAGACAGCCAAGGCAGGTCATGTATTTTCTGACAGCCCCTGGCTAGGCGGGGAGAGATGCCAGGCAGGGCAGAGGCACCAGCGATGGGTGCATTAACGAAAACATTTATTAACAAATCAGGGAAGGAACCTTCCTTTCTTCCCTATTTGAGGAGCCCTTGAGTGATGGTTCCCAGGTCCTTCTGCCCTGGTGTTTGCCTTTTGCTGAAGGTGATGGATGCGGAAGCAGCTCTAAAGAGCGGGGGGGCCTGGGCCTTGAGACAGTCACAAGGCTGCTCATCTCCACACATCTCCCAGCCGTCAGCATGGCCCATCGGGGAAACACATTGATTAACTCCAAGGACTAGGGGCTAGGGGGCAAGCAGGTGCAGACAAATAGAGAGGAGGAGCCTGGGCTAGTGGAGGGGTCAGTAGGGGTCTGTGGGATTCAGTTGATCAGGGCGGGCAGTCAGGAGACCCTCTGTAGTCTCCCCTGCACAGCACTTGGATTCTCCAGAGGCTTGGGGTGGTGGGACAGTGGTCCAAGACCGAGCCTGGCCGTTTCCTCAGGCCCCGTGGTTCACAGCAGAGGTGGGGGTCTTCCAAACCACAGTTCAAATCTTGGCTTTGTGACATTGGGCATGTCACTTAACTTCTCTGTGCCTCATTTTCTTTCACCTTTGTCCATTTGGGGGTTAAAGCCTTTAGCACAGTACTTGGCACAGAGCAAGGGCTCAAATAAAAGCTTTCCTTCTTATTATTAGTACTATTGCCGAGCTTTTCTACAGTCATGCATTGTATATATAATGTAATTGAGATCTTACTGTAAATTCAGCTAGTTCCCTCTCTCCTTTTCTTTCTTTTTCTTATCACTGTATCACAAGTGTTTTCTCACATCATTAAAAGTTCCTCAAAAGCAAGATGTTAATAGCTTCATAATAGTCCCTTATCGAGGGTGTCATCACTTACTCTGTCATTCTTTATGGTTGGCTAAATACAGCATGACCGTTTTTTCACTCTTATTGTCGGGCTACAATAAACATCTCAAGGCACAATACTTGCCCAAATCCAGGATGGGTTCCTAAGGACTGATTCCTGGAGGCATAATCACTACATCAGGGCACTGACATTTCTAAGGCTCAAGGTCTTTATTACTTAATTGCCTTCCCAAAAGGTTTCCAGCAGTGATGGGAGTGCCTGTCTCACCATACATTTACGAGCATTGATTATTCTCTCTTTTTTTTAGTCTTTACTAATTTCATGGCCTGAAATTATATTTCACTGTCTTTTGGAGACACAGAACCTGGCCTGTGGCCTCTGTTTCCCAGCAAAATGATAATCAAATTACATTCAGGGGCTTCCAGAAAGCTTCAGGATAAAAAGGCACCCCAGGCAGGGAGTCAAGACTGCTGAGTTCCTGTCCCAACTCTGTGCTCACTCCCTGTGTGACCTGGGTATATTATAGTGCCCTCTCTGAGCCTTTGTTTATCAATCTCCTACAATAGCCCCTGGCTAGTCTCCCTGGTTCCAATTTATCGAGTGCCTAGAACACTGCCTGGCACACAATGTGTGCACAGCAAATATTTATTGAAGGCTGTGCTGCCACAGCAACCTTTCTAAAGGGAAATTTTTGCCACATCATTATGCTGCTTCCAACCTTTGCTCAAGCTTCTTAACATTGAATTTACTTATTTGGCCTCATGAATTTCTGATTCTACTTAAGATACGAAAAGATACAACAGATAAAAATGAGGGGAAAAAAAAGCCAGGTAATCTACTAAATCATCTTTTTTAAGCCCATCCGGGAGCTGGGACTGCAAAGTGCCCAAGTGAACCGAAAGTCACAGGATGACAAGACCCTCCAAGGACAGACGAAACACAGAAACCATTACACCTTCGGCAGAATCCTGGAGAGAGAGGTGGCTGCCATAAAAGCAGGTAAGAAACACACACCTGATATGATAATGAATTCTTACAGGCTGAATGTGGGCTGGCGCCACGGCCTAGCATCCCGGTGAGCCCCAGACACAAGGGGCGTTCACGTTCATTCCCAAGTGACTTCCCCATGTTCTAGAGGAAGATCCTTCTCTCCTACGAAGCACAAGCTTTAAACCGTTCCAGTGGGGCAGGCCTAGATCTAGTTTTTAAAAGTTTAAATGTCGGAGAACATAATGACGGGCTCAGAACTGGACCGGCCTCCCGGGGAGCTGGCGTGGCTTTTCCCTGCAGCATTCCTGTCTGGAAGCACCGGCCCCTTCTCAGGCTTTCATGCTTCCTCGGGTTTATAATTCTATGGTCGTTTATTGGGCTGCAGTCCTAGACATTGGCACTGGGAGGCTGACACAGTTGGGGATTTGCCACCTGCTGCTGGAGGTGGAGGTGGTTCAGCCCTGGGCTGGGCTGCACTGAGGAGGAGGAAGACGGAGAACTGGGAGGTGCAGAGGGAAAAACAGACTCTGGCACGAGCCCTCACTCCAGGTTGCCACAGGTGTGTGGTGAGGGAAATTTCTATTTCCTCATCACCCTTAGCTGATCGTCTCCATGAGAAATCACCTGGAGTTCTCGTGAGAGTCCCAGAGATGGGGGAATGCAAGTTCTAGACCCTCCAACCTGACCTTGTGCAAGTGTCCCACTTCACAGCCTCAGTCTCCCCATCTGAACAATGAGATGGGTGGTGTAGCTCAGTGGTTCTCCAAGCTATCGAGATTTCGTCTTTGAAGCAAAATGGAGTGACAGGGGTTGGATTTATCCTCCCACCTGAAAGGACCCAAACCCACAAAATTATGAAACAAGGGTTTATAAGACACTGGATATCGGGCAATGAAGGGAGGGACAAGAAACAAAGGAAGTGAGTCCCACAGTTGTCCTGGCTTCCAGTTCCGAGAGAGTTTTCAGGCCACGAGCCGGGGAGGAGGAACCAGGTAGAGCCCAGGGAGGACCCAGAGTCGAGGAGCCATAAACTGAGACTTGAGGAGGCAGTGGTGGCCAGCATCCACAGGACACAGTACCTGAGAGGAGAGAGCTTCCCAGAGAGAGGAACCTGGAGAGCACAGAGGGTCTCGCCTCCGGGGTGAGGACCTGTAATCCTAGGCTGAGAGCTGCTGTGGTCCCACCTAAACAATCTTAATGCAAGATCCTAAAGAATCACACTGTTTCCAAGTTACAGAACAAAGCTCAGTCCTATTTATAGCGAAACAAAAATATCCAGCACCCAATAAGGTAAAATTCACAGTGTCTGGCAGAGAAAGCTGGAGTGGCTAAGGTAAAATTTAAAAAAAAAAAAAAAAAAGTAAGTTTCAGAGCAAACAATATCCTGGAGAGAAAGAAGATCATATTGCCTATTCATCAAGGGGCCCTAACAATCCCAGTGTTTAGGGACCTGATAACAGCTTCAAAATATATGCACCCCAAAATCACAGAGCTGCAAGGAGAAACTGATAAATTCACAATGATAGCCAGAGACTTCAACGCCCCATCTCAATAACTGATAGAGCAAGTCGACAACATCATACAGAATCCAGAGAACTTGATCAACGCTGTCAACCCACTTGACCCAGGTGACATTTACAGAATACTCCAGCCCTGGCACAGCAGAGCACACATCCTTTTCACGAGGGTGTCTAAATGTGCCAAGACAGGCCACGTTCTGGGTCATAAGACTTCTCAATAAATTTAAAGGGTTCAAGTTTTACCGAGTGTGTTCTCTGACCACAGCAGACATAAATTGGAAATCAGTAATTTAACAGAAAGTTCTTGGGAAAAAAAATCTCCAAAGATTTTGAAACTAAATAGCACACTTTTGAATAAACCACATGTTAATCAACCAAAAGGGGAATTAGAATGTGTTTTTCACTGGAAGAAAATGGACACATGACATGTCCAAATGTGTGGGCTGCTGCTAAAGCAGTTCCTAAGTAAAACTTATAGCTCCAAATGCCTGCCTTACGACAGAAGAAAGGCCTCCTCTTCCCTCCTGTGACCTCATCTTCCTTCTTAAGAAACAAGGAGCAGAAAAGCAAGTTAAATCCAGTGTAGGTAACAGAGAAGAGATAAACATTAGAGTAGAAATCAGTGGAGAAAAGCAATAGAGAAAATCAATGGAACCAAAGCTAGTTCTTTGGGAGGATCAATAAAATTGATAAACCCCTAGTCCCGCTGATCAGGAAACAAAAAAGGGAAGTTACGGTTGCCAATATCAGGAATGAGAGAGGTGACATCACATATTCTATGTAAATTATTTGGAATTCTGCAAATTGAGATCTGTCTTTTCTTATTCATTTATTTGTTCATTCATTTACTCATATCAATATGGAATCATGGATATTTATTTTATGCTTGGATTAGAATTCAATACTACCTTTTTGTTTGTTTTTGCTTGAATTCTTCCAGGTTTGGCCCTTGAGAGCTCTTTCAGTTGGCTCTTATGTCCTTTTGATATTTGCTCATGATTGTGAGTTTTTATTTTTTGGTTATTTTTTTAGCACTTCCTTACTTTCTGGCACTAAAATATGTGCCAGGCTCATCTTATATATTTCCAGCCCTAGTCCTCGAATCAGCCTTTTCCCCGAAGATCCCTGGCTCCGTTTATTGGAGGATGCCACGAGAAACCAAGGTTTGGTACGAGATATGCTTTTTGCTACTGAAGTGTCATTGCCTCCAGACTCTGTCCTCTCACAGAGCAAGGAAATACACCTCTGTATGCTAACCCATGCCTATAAACCCATATAAATATTTCTATATGTAAACATCTATATCTATATTCAGCTAAACATGAGTTCATACTGATGTCTCCAACTCTCATCCATTACCACATGGATCATTCTAGACTCCTCCCCTTGCTGGTCTGGAGCCTCCCTCCCCAGCCGTGAGAAACGTGGCTCCCACCATCTGCCATCCATACACCAAAAATGTTCATGCATAGCTCATCCAGTAGATATATATGGTGATTTCAGACTTGTTAAGCCATACCCCCTAGAAAACAACTTTCTCCACTAAAGCACTGTGCTCCTGTGTAGTTCCTTTTGCCTTTAGTCTTACAGGTGCCACTTATTTTCAAAGTTATGTGGGTTGGCACCTTTGATCTCTACCGGCTTCACTGAGGGCGTTTTATACATTTGTAATACTGTTAGATTCTTTTGTCACCATCTACGTCCCACCCTGGAATCCCCTGACCTCCTAAAAGATTTTTCAAAACCTGCAAACATTAAAGTTCACTCTTTTTACTGTAAAGTTCTATGGATTTTGACAAATGCCTGGTATCATTTATCCACCATTCTAGTAGCATCCATAATAGTTTTACTGTCCTGAAAGAAAACCTTCTGTACTTCACCTCTTTGACCCGCCCCATTTCCCACACCTTTTGCAACTACTGATCTGTTTACTGTCTCTATACTGTTGCCTTTTCCAGAATGTTATATAAATGTAACCTTTTCAAGTGGCCTTTTCCCCTTAGCAACAGGCATTTAAGCTTCATCTGCATCTTTGCATGGCTTGATTGCTTGTTCCTTTTCACCACTGAGTAATATTCCACTGTATGTATGTACCACCGTTTATCCATTTACCTGTGAAGGACATCTTGGTTGCATTCAGTTCTTGGCAATTATGGATAAAGCAGCCATAAGCATTCACATGCAGGCTTTTGTGTGTTCATAAATTTTCAAATCAGTCGAGGGACTAGCTGGGAGCATGATTGCTGGATCCTATGGTGAGACTGTGTTTAGCTGTGTAAGAAACTGCTAAACTGTCTTCAGAAGTGGCCATGCCCTTTTGCATTCAGACCAGCAATGAGTCAGAGTTCCAGTTGCTCTGTACCGTCTCTAGCAATTTGTGTTTTCTGGGGTGGAATTAAAACAAAACAAAACAAAAAACAAAACAAAACAAAACAAAACAAAACAAAACAAAACAAGGTATGTGGCCTCCCTTCCCAGAGATCCTGACTCCATCAGCCTGACTCCAGGCCTCAGTATTACTGAAAAGCTCTGGGAGACTCTGATGTGGAGTCAGGCTTGAGAACCACTAAGCCACTCCCACCAGCTCACTGGACAGATGGAGAAACTGAGGCCCGGGGCCTGAGGGCTGCCCTGCGGCTGATCTACAAGGCCCTGCCAGCTGACAGGCTGGGAGGCGTGTGTGATACCCTGATTGGGATCTGGGGCCCTGGAGTCCCCCAGCCCCAGGCTGACTCCCGAGTCTGCCTCTCACTGGCTGTGTGACTTTGGGAAGGTGCCTGCACCTCTCTGAGCTCCTCTGTGGAATGAGGGTGGTCACGGGACCTGCTGCACAGGTTGTGCAGAGGATGTACTGGGCCAATGAGTCCAGCGTGTTTCCCCCAGAGCTGGGCACACAATGGGGCCAGGCACTGCTGGTGGGACTCTGGTCATATGGACCAGCTGTGCCTGAGGTCCCCTCCTGGGAGGCAGCAGGGTCTGTCCCTGTCCTGCCCTCCCCCTCACTGTTCCCACTTTGTCTCCTGGGGGGGGGACAGGGGGGGTCTGCAGAGGCCCCACCTGCTTCTCCCCACCCCTCCCTTTCCTTCTCTCACTTAACAAACAGCTTCACTTAAACAGCCATCTGGGAGGATGGATGGCACAGGGCACATTTTGTAGAATAAGTTTTCAGGGAGAGGAGCCAAGAAATTAAAGGCACAGCGCTTAGGGTTCCAATCTTATTAGGCCCCATGAGCCTGACTGTTGGAGAACTGTGTTTCTGTATTATAAATTCCTCCCTCACCCCCACTGCCCAGTGTTCTGGGCTCCATCGCCACTTGTCTTCGAGTGGGGCTGCTCAGTGTCTCTGGCTGACCCCTTGCCTCAGGATAAACTCCTCTCTCTGTCACCAGGAGGGGCTGCTGCTGGGCCTTTCCTAGTCTGAGACTCTCTCTACTCCCCTGTGCCATCACCGTCGCACCCAGGGGAGCTGCCCTCTCTCCCTACAGGAGCTCTGGGTGAAGATATATCTTCTTTTTTGGGGTCTTCCCAGGCAGATCTGAGGACAATGTGTGGGAGGGAGATGTGTCCTGAGTTGGGATAGATGGGTGCCCTATGGAGGGGTAATGAGCTCCCCGTCACAGTCACTGGAAGCATGCACAGAGGGTGGGTGAGCACTCAGCAGAGAGGCCTCGCAGGAGACAAACTCGCAGGGAGGCTGAGGACATGGGTTTCAGAGGCTGAGTCCCGGCCATGCTGCCTGCAAGGTGCCTGACCTTCAGTAACGATTTACACTCACCAAGCCTTGGTTTTTTTCATCCGGAAAATCAAGCAAAAATAATAGTCTCACTTCCCAGGGTTGTCATGGGGACTAAATGACATAATGTGTGCAAAGCACTGAGCACAGAGTGTCCATTAGCGTTACCAGGCTGGGGGAGGGGAGGCTGGGCTGACACCCGGGGCAACCTATGATTGCTGTGGTTTTAGAAATCTAAGACTCTGAGATCCCATAATTCAATTATTCTAGGATGATAAGGTTCCCCAGGATTCTAAGTTTTTAAGACAGTGTGATTTTGTTATTCTTCTCATCTAAAATGCCTTAGAAATCTAAGGCTGCGTGATTTTGAGATTCGCATTCTAAGCCACCCCTTCCCCAGCGAGGCTGATCCCAGCCGCGGGCTGTCTGTGGCGTAGGGAGCATTTATCTCTGTTCTGTTTTCTGCTTCAGATGTTCCATCTTTACTCCCCACTGGCCCCTACATCTCTAGGGGCCCTTTTTCCCATTCCAGCCTTCTCCACGGCACCCTGTATTCTAGTCACACGGGCCCCTGCAGTGTTGCTGAATTGTGCCCGCACACCCCCCCAGCACTTCCTGCCCTCCCCACCAAACCCCATCTTTGCCTGTTGCAATCTTCCTCGCCCTCAAGGCCCAAAGGCAGACCCTTCCATGAGGCTTTCTTCACTTCCCTGTTGAAGTGAATGTCCTTTGCCTCTGTGTTCCATCAGATTTTATTTAAATCATGATTGCAGCAGTCACCAGGTTCTAACTCATTACGATTGGGGAGAAACATTCTGCGATTTGCCCCAAGGCAGACCCACCGCTGGTGGACTTCCCAGACGCCCCCATGCTTCCCCAAAGAAAAAGCAGGGTGGATCTGATTGGGCCACACTCACTGGTGGACGGGGTCAGTGCATGGAAGGTGATGGCTGCACCAGCTCTCTCCCCTTCACCCCTCCTTTCCCACTTCCTGTCCCCATAAGGCTATTCAGCTCTGCTGACCGGGCCACAGTGAAGCCAGGTTCCATCCCATGTGCTAACAAACCCAGCCCTGTATCTGCTGCCAGCTCCCCTGAGCCGTGGCCTGTTCTGAGAGTCTCCGATGTCCTAAGTGCTGGACACACAGTGCGGAGCTGGACAGGCTGACCTGCCTCCTGGACCTTTCCACCTGAGGCTCCTGCAGCTGCTGCCCGCTGGGTGGCCCACGGCCTCCTGTCCCTGAACGTGTTCGAAGCCGGACCCTTTATCTTCCATCAGAAGCTCCTCCCCACCATCCCTGTCTCAGCGTGGTCCCCACAGCACCCGCTTACCCAAATCAGAAACAAGGGGGCATCTCTGACTCTGCCCTCTCCTTACACCCCGGGGGCCATTCAGTCCCGCCGATTTTAACTTTTTTAAACCTCTGGAACCCCTCTCCCCACACAGCCACGCCACCCCTCTCAGGCCCTGGTCGTCTCTGGCCCAGACAGCCCCAGGCCTTCCTGCCTGGTCCCTCAGCCCCACTGCCACTCCTTCAATCCACCCACCCTGTAACCCTGAGACCTGAGCAAGGGGGCCCTGCTCCAGCCATATCCTCCCATCAGGAGTCTGAGGGGACAAGCTCCAGTACCCCAACCCCAGAATTCCCTTCCTGATTGACCTGAATCTGCTTCCAGTGTCTGTGCGGCGTCACCTCTGCAGCCATTCTCCCAAGGGTGAACTGTGCAGCCAGGGCTCATACTCTCAGACCCCAAAAGTGTAGCTGTGTGTGGGATGTGAGGACAGAGCCTGGATCTGCACACCATGTGTGAGACTGTGGCGTGGCTCAGCTGAAGAGGGGAAGGGGGGCCCCAACATTCCAGCGCAGAGCTGGGGAATTTGTCCCAGCAGGATAAACTTATTTTATTTGACAGTTTGTTCGTTGATTTATAACTTTTAAATATTTAGTCAGCTGGTCTGCGGCCTCACTGGCTCTCTTGCCCCGGGCTACCCACATGTGGGGCAGTCAGCATCAACACCCCAAGCCACCAGACAAGGTGATCATCCCAAACACTGGACAGGCTCATCCCCCTGCCCTGGGATGATGTCTGCATGCTGAGGGGAGCTCATGGGACCCTTGGTGCCATGATCCTCCCTCATCTTCCTCATCATCTTCCATTTGGGCACCAAAAACACGCTCTGCCACAGCCCGAGGCTGTGCACAGAATGCTGGCCATGTGTCCCTGCCCCCAAGCCAGGCTCTCAGGCTTGGGTGGAGTAACTCTGGGGGTCACAGACCTCATTGCAGGGAGGGGGTGGTGAGGGGCAGGCCAGGCCTCGGGTGGGGCGGTGTGCAGCTATTGTTCCCTGCCACTCAGGTAGCCAGCAGATGCTGGGTCCACATGGACATGGCCAGCCTGGCGCCCACCTGCCTGGAAAGTGGCAGGAAATGGCTGAGGCCTCGAACATCTTCAAGGGCTTTGTCTACCTGGAAGAAACATCTGCTGAAAGTCAGTGCTGGTGCTGGGGTGCTGTGAGCGCATTACACCCCTCAGACCTCAGACCTCAGCTTTGCCATGGGGCTTTTACAAGCCCAAGGCCCTGGTGTCCCCTGGGCCATGCCAGCAGCCTCAGTGCTCAGCTCCAGCGGCCATGGTCTCCAAACCCAAAGGCACTGAGTGCAGCCTGGGCTCCTCTCATCGCCGCTGGCAGGACCCGTGGGGGCAGGAAGGCTGTTCCAGCAGGAGCCTGGGGTTCTGAAGTGGGGAGGAGTCGATTCTACATAGACTGTGGGAATGGTGATGGAACCAAAGGGGTGAGTCCCTGCCCGGGCTCAGGTGGACCCAGGTCTGCAGGCTGGAGGCTGGCTGAGTGAGGGGACTCTGCTTCTGGGTCAGCCCTCCCCAGCCACACTGTTTCCATGGCAACCAGAGCTCTCTGGCTGGAGCTGAGCTACACCCCCACTCCACCCCATCCCTACCACCGGGAAGGGAATGTGCCCTTGTCATAGGCGAGCAGGTGGGAGGCTGTGATTCCCACAGCCAGGCCTGGGTGAGTGTCACCAGGCTGTGAAATCCACGTCCAGGTGATGTGTCGGGGTGACAGCAAATCCAGGTGTCCTCTGCCCTGCTTGTTTTTGATATGAATCAGGGAGCTTTCGGGATAGGGAGATGGGTCCATGTATGTTTTCTCAGCCTGTGAAACCTAGTACATCATTCATCTTCTCCTGGCTCCCCCTTTCTGGATCAGTCTTCATCCTGTTGGTTATTGCTGGAATCTGCTGCGTGAACCCCAATGACCACAGGCCCCTCCACTGCAGCTGGCCTGAATCTGAACCCCTCTATGTCCTTAAGCCTATTCTGGCATTTTGCTTCCCAGCTGGTCACCAGCATCAAGAACTCAGGCTCTTCGCCTCTATCCTCTGCACGTTCCCACCGCCCCCGCAGCCCGTCAGGCACTGACTTCCTGGGTGTCGCCCGTATTCCTTATTCCTCCTTCTCCTATCCCTGTTTAGCTATCTCCCCTGCCACTGGTCCACACTGCACTGGCCCACACCCCCATCACACACTCCTGAGGGACCTCCCCGCCTTGAGTCTCCCTCAGTTCCGATAACAAGATCTTTCTGAACCAGACTCAGCACGCACCTCCTCCAGAGCGTGGAATGGCTCTGTGCTAAGCATAAGGCCCCTTAGCATGACTCACATGGTCACTCATTCATTCAATACAAATGTCGCGAGTCCAGCTCTGCGCCAGGTGCTCAAGCTACAACAGCAAAAAACCAACAAGAAGACTCTCTGGCCTCAGGAAACTTATCTTCTAATGGGGAAGACAGACAATACACATATAGATCAAATGTATCCAGTATATAACGTGGTGACAAGTGCAAAGGAGAAAAATAAAGCAGAAAGTAGCATGGGACTGTTGCAGTTAAAGTGAAGATGGCCGAGGAAAACCTCACTTAGACGTTGGCCTTTTTCCAAAGACTTGGCGGCAATGTGGGAGGAGCCATGTGGATACCCCAGGAAGAGCATGTTAGGCAGAGGGAACAATGAGTGAAAAGGCCCTTTGGGTCCAACGTAAATGCCAACTCCTGAGACTGCTCACTGTTGGAGTTGGTCCCCCTCAGTATCTTCTCAGGCAGTCATTGTACATGGCACACTTGGCCCCCTCCCGAACGTATAGTTGCACTGATCTGTTGGGACTTTTTCTTGAAGGCCATGTCCTTTCCTGACTGTGAGTCCAGGAGAGCGGCTGACTTGTTTCTTTCTCAACCCTGCACCCAGTACATTCCTATCACATAGTAGGTGCACAGCGAATCACCTGGATGAAAAAGTGTGACCATAAGAATAAGAAAGGAGTAAAGAATAAAAAAGCTCATGTTAAATAGAGAGGCAACAACCCAGAATGTTGTTAATTGTTTTTGCTTGTGGGATGGGAGAGGTAATTCCCATTCCATTCCATTCCATTCCATTCCATTCCATTCCATTCCATTCCCCTCCTAAAAGCTCACAGGACGTAATCAGACCTCGTAATTTCAGTTCCTGTCTTTGGTTTGTGACTGAAGAGAGGAACGTTTCATATTTAATCAGTATTAGTTTTGGAATGCTCTCAGGGGAGCAGGCTCACTTCAGGGCTATGGAGTTTAATTCTCAGGGAGGCTAATTAGATCAGGAAAAGAGCCTGGGCTCAGGGCAGGGCTGCTGTGGGGCGGCTCACTAACAAGCCAGGGAAGCCAGGCCCCAGCTGCCTTCCCCCTGCTCACACCTACTCCACCCTGCCCACCCTCATCTCTCCAGCCCCTGCCCCACAGGAGAGCAGGCCCAAACAGCCCTCTCACATCTGTGATGACTGACAAGCCTCCTATGGGAGGAAGGACAGCAGTGATGCTCAGAGCGGGAGGCAGTCACCCTCCCCTCGAGTCCTTCTCGGAAGCTCCCTGGAGCCGCTCCTGTATGCCAGGTGGTGAGGGGACATCCAGAGACAATCAGCCCCACCCCTTCTCCTGGTGGGGACAGGATCTTTCCTTTATCAACTCTTCTCCGTATTCATTCTGCTCAGTTCAACTACCATCATCACCACCACCACCAACACCATCATGTTAGCTTCCAGGCAATTTGAACAATGCTATGTGCTCATTCACACTCTCAGGACAGCCTTGTCCACACCAGATGGATCAGCTACCATCTCTAAGGCCGAGGACCCCTGACCTCCATCTCCAGGGCAGTGGACGGAGGGCTGGGACTGGCTCTGTCACTGAGAGCCTGTCCAAGGGCAGGACAATTCATTTCTCTGAGCCTCAATTTTCTCACCTATAAACAGGGGAAATGATAACTTCCTCCCTCAAAGGACTGCTGTGATGATCAAATTAGGTCACAAGTGTGGCTGTGACCAGTCAGAGGCCTTGCACGCAGTAGGTGCTCAGCACACGCTTGTCTCTTTCCTTCCCGTGAGATTCCCCTGAGCTCATAATCCTTCACTGACCGTTTGGCCCATCCCTTGTGGGTCTCCCAGAGGAAAGATAGGGGTAGTCAGGGGAGAAGTTTACCTTCCTAAGGAGGTGACGTTTGATCAGAAGTGAGGACACGTTTAGGAGCGGAGCACACCGATATCTATGGGAAGAGGCTTCCAAGCAAAGGGAACAGCTAGTGCAAAGGCCCTGAGGTGGGCGTGTGCTTCAAGTGTCCAGGGATGTCAAGAAGCTGGTGTGGCTGGAGTGGGGTGAGATGGGCATGGAGGTGGGGGGCCAGGTGGGAGGCCTGTGGACATTAGCTGGTGGGGGATAGGGAGATGTGACAGTGGTGATGTCACTCCCTCATGGGCAGACGTAATCCCAATCCGGGTCTAACCAGCTAAGCCGCTGCTAGAATGTCCATTCCCCTGCAGGGGGTGGGAGGCTGTCTGGGCTTGCCCCATCGGTCCCCCTCACTCTCCCTCTACCATCCTGATCTACTGTGAGAGAGGACAAGAGACATCTGTGCCAGGAGAAGATGTCAGAGAACAAACAAGGCCCATCATCCAGGCCTCTGCCCAAGATGTGGTGTGAGGCGGACGGGTGCATGCTCACCTCATACCTGGCTCATAGCAGGACCTCAGGCATGCCCTAGTCCACTAGTGTCTCTGTGGTCCCCGGGGAAAGGAATCTGCGCTCTGGTGTGGCATTTACAAGAGGCGGTCTAAGAAGTGCATCCCTGGGTTTCTGAACGTAATCCAGACTTTCGGGTCTGCTGCTTCCAGCAGGCCTGTTCTGTGGGGGGTCTCACTTGCTTTCTCACTTTTTCTCCACCACTTTAAATGGCCCTGGGATGACCATGCAGCATCTAGAAATGACAAGACGTAACCCCTGCCTTGTCCAGTGAAGATTATGACAGATAAATGGATGACCACCACATCACCGTGTGATACCATGTGGGTTCCGCTGGGGGGTGGGGGGTAGGTGGGTGAGGGGTGTTTTCTTTATCAGATGCTGGGCTCTGGTCCCAGGCCCAGGGCCTGTGAAATTGCTTAAGGCCTGAAAAAAGTCATGGGATTAAGATATAAACAGAAGGCTGAAACATTGAAATTGATACAGGTTTAATTAAATGTCTACAAAACAGAGCATTGTCCAAGAGTCACTTTCAGTTCTACCTGGCTCTTAACATTGTCACAGACACAATGGTTGGGGTAGATGGTTGGGGAGGAGTGGGGGTGGGAGAGAGCAGCCTCAGAAGATGTCACAGAGGAGGGGCATGTGGCTGGATGGGTGACGAGGCTTTTACCAGCAGAGAAGGGCATTCCTGCAGGGGGAACAGTATGTGCAAAGGAACAGGGCTTGGCAGAGCCTGGCGTGAGGAGCTGGGCCCTGCATGGCGCCAGCAGCATGAAGTGGGGTGGGCCAGCGAGGCGGGGTCTGGAGGTATTCTCTCCCTTCTGGAGCCTCTCTCCAGCCTCACACCTTCCCCACCGCTAACGCCCAGCCCTGCCTGCACCTCACTGTGACAGGAAGAAAAGCGGAGTCAGATGGGGGAGGGTTCCAGACAAATTGCACCCTCTCCACCAGGCCATCTGGAAAAAGGGGCCAGGCTGAGCACACGCCTTGCCCGGTGCCTGTGTAGGTGTCGAGGAAGGGTTCTCCATCACTAGAGGACAGCCATGGGACAAGGGAGGCAGGAGGCACTGGGGGATAACGGACTTGGAAGTGATAAAAAAACAAACAAACAAACAGTGCCACGCAGCAGGAGAAAGGGTGATTCCTATGAGGTGAGTATTTCCTATGAGGAGAGAATCTAGGCTGGATGGCCCAGAAGCTGGGTGGGCAGAGGGGTGGGAGGCTGGTTAACATATTATGAGGGAAGGTGAACTCGATTAGTTGTAAGAGTATTGACTCAGCTGGCAATCTACCATTGTCTGGCAGTGGGCTAAGCTCTCTGCATAGAGCAACTCATTGAATCCTCACAGGAACTCTATCAAGTATCAACTATTATGGTCTACTTTTAACAAAAAAGGAAACTGAGGCTCAGAGAGATTAAATCAATGGCCAAAGACACCAACAGCTGAAAAATGGAGCCAGGAGATGACATTTGGGTTTCCTGCAACTCCAAACTCTAAAATCCCGGGCTTCGGAGATTTTTAAGAGCTTGTGTTTTAATTCTAAAAATCGATAAAACTTAATGATGCCATAAATCTAAGGCTCTTTTTCTAACATTCCATCATTCTAAGCGCCTTAGAGTCTATAATTTGATGCTAAGCCTAAGGATCTAAGGCCCTATTTCTCTAAGATTCTGTGTCTAATATTTTATAGGTAAAACAAGGGATTATTCAAAACCAAACAGTGTGTGGTAGGACATTTCTTATCCTTACTTCCTATTGAGGAGAGAGCTCAATGCTATGTCTCCAAAGGCCTGAGTTGTTCCTCCCCACACTTGTCCTGAAACCTTTGCTATTTGGGGCCTGTTGATCTGAAATGTCCCCAAGAGGGATGGTTGGAAGTCAATGAATAGGGGAGAAAGTGGCTGACCCAGAAAGCAGGGAGGGGTCTTTAGGGATATTTACCCAGAAGTGGGCCATCCGGGACCCCCTCCCTCTCCTTTGGAGCCCCCACAGGGCCCAGGAGGGTGGGGGAGGTTCTTGGTGGGGTAGGGCCCCCAAATATGTCCCTGGAGGTTGGCTGTGAGGCATTCCTCCTTAGAGGCCCCACTCCCAGTCACTTGATTCCTCTCCCTGTTTGGTTTTCGTCCTAGTATGTGTCATTGTCTGAAATTATCTTCTTTAGTCATGTGTTTATGTTTATGGCTTATCCATCCCTGCTGAAACGTCAGCTCTTGGGAGGGTAGGGATGAACTCTGGGCAGGCTCGAAGCAGGGATTTGCTCTCTGAACAAGTGGATGTCTGTACGGCGCTATCAGAGCAGGACATAGGAGACACCCATACCTTGTCCCTGCTCCCCATGTGTAGTCAGTTGCTCAGTCAAGATGGTCCCATCTCCTACAGAGCTCTGGGATCCACTCCCTCCCCATCCCTGGACCCCCTTTCTAGTGTCCTTGTTGAGGGCACAGGCTCTGGAGCCAGGGTGCTGGGGTCAAGTCTGCCACTTACTAGCTAAATGAGGCAAGTGACTTAACCTCTCTGTTCCTGCTTCTCTCTATAAAATAGAGGTGGCAATACTCATGCCAACCTCTTAAGATTAGTGAGAGAAATAAATGTCTGTGTCCAAAGTGTTTGATGTGCTGGGCAGACTGGAAGTTCTGGTAAGTGTTAGCTGAGGCTACTGATACAGTCGTTATTGCTATTACACCTTATCTCCCTAATGCCTACTGAGGAAGCTCCCCAAAGCCTGTCTTGGTCTGGCCCCTTCCTCCAGCCTTAGGTTCCCATCTATCTCATCGGTCACACAGGACTTCCCTCTGCCTCCTTTTCTGGCTTCCATGCCTTTGCACATGCTGTTCCCCCTGCCTGGAAGGCCCTTCCATCATCTTTCCCTGGCAAACTCCTATGCTGCCGGGATGAATCAGCTCCGATGCCACCTCCTCTGTGAAGCCGGCTCAGATTCCCTCTCTCACCCCTTCCGGAAGTCCCCTGGGTTGCCAGCACCTTCTTTGGGCTCCCACAGTAGCTGACACACCCACGTCATATTTCCAATCACCCAACACCAGAGCTGTCATTTAGAGGTCCCCAGGGCAGGGACTTCCTCCACTGCCTTTTCATCTCTGTCCCCCGTCCCAGAACTGCATTTGGCTCAGTGTGGGTCTCCAGGAGTGATCACTGAACAAACAATAAACAAGCGCTCAGTGCCGGTGCTCCCGGGTCCTGAGTGATTCCTCGTCCCCTGTATGAGCCTCGCTTTACCCATCCGTAATAACGGGTGTGATAGCCCTTGTGGGCCATCTTTTGGCTGGCGGCAGAGAACAGGGGCTGGGAAAGGGAAGGGATTCTCTTACTAATCTCATCAGTTCTGGTTCCCGGTGTTTGGGGAGAAGAGCTCTGCTGGTAATTAGGGGAGACAGAGACGGGGCTGGTAGTGATGTCAGCGTCAACCCACAGCAGCCAGACCCGAGGCTGCGGGCGGCAGAGGAGGGCCCCTGGGACCCGACCCGGTGGGCAGGCACCTCGGCCTCCCCTCCACCAGCTTCATCCTCCTGGTGCGGGAGGCCCCTCGGCGGTCCCGGCTGCGGCCTGAAGGTGGCGCTGCAGGCCCTCTTAAGTACAGCGCAGCTCGAGGTGAAAAGGGTCCGGAGAGAGCGGAAGGGGTGGGGAGAGGGCTGGGGGAAGGAGGGAAGGGAGAGAGATGGGGAGAACGGGAATAGGAAGGACTGGGGGAGAGAAACAGCGAGACCAGAGGAGGGGCGGAGAGAAAACGCCGGGGCAGGGCGAGGAGAGAGAAGGGGAGAAGGAGGCTTCTCCCTATCCGGGGCTTGGAGGAGTCAGATCCTTTGGGATCCCTCCCCCCCATGCCTCCAGAGTGGTCACTTCCTCCCTTAACCGTGCCCCCCATCTCTCCATGGCTCCCCGGAGCCTCAGGATGAAGCCTCAACTGCACTGCCCAACTCACCCGTCCTCTGTGATCTGACCCCGGGGACCCCAACCTGTTTTTCTCCACCTCCCATTCCCATTTCCACCCTCACACCCCAGGCCTCAGCTACATACCTGCCACTTCCAAGAGCACCAGGCTCCCCCTCTCCCTGAGACCTGTGCAGGGGCCAGGGGATGCTGTCATACCCCTCCTCCTGGCTCCCCCACTTCTCCTTCAGGTCTCAGCAGGGACACTACCTCCTCCCAGAGGTCCTCCCTGACCCCACATCCGGGTCCGATCCTCCTTTAGACTCCCTCCTCCTGCATCTCCCCATCTCAGCACTGACCACCCCGGGTTGTGATTGACTCATTTGTCTCCCCAGCCAGACTGGGAACTCCCTGAGAGCAGGGACAGGGCCTCCTCCCTCTTGTCTCCATCGTGGCCAGTCCAGGGACTGAACAGGCACAGGTGGGCCACAGGTGATGCCCGTGAGATGACTGAATGATCTGATGAGGGGCTGAGTGTGGCAGAGAAGGGAGAGAGGGACATGGAGTAGAAGGAAGAAAATAAAGCAGGAAAGAAGGGAATACGAGAGAGAGAAGCACTGAGAAGGAACCCCCAGTCCCAGGTGTAAGGGACCCCTTGGGTCTCGGCACGGCCAGGGGGCGATCTGCCTTCCTGAGGTCAACTGGCCACCTGGCTGTGGACCCTCTTCATAGTTGGGATCAGACACCCTTGAGTCATGAGTCGCAGAAACTGCCCAGCAGCAGGGAAAGCAGAGTTTAGTGTAAGGACCCTGGTCTCTCGGATGCCAATTGGAGGGAGAGCAGGGGGCCTTTGGGAGGAATCTGAGAACCCAGGCTCTGTCCCCACAGCGTTTTCTGTCTGTACTCTCAGCAGCATCCATAGTCTGGAACTTGACACAGCCTGGGTTAAGCAACCCACAAATAACCTTTCAATGCTCAAAGTACGTGTGTGTACATGTATAAACACACACACACACACACACACACACACACACACATGCACGGAAGCTGGCAACACAACTTGAATCCAGCTCCAGGAGATCTGGCTACATCAGCACCAGCCTGGCCTTTGTCTTCTGTAGCGACCCTAATTGCCAGCCAAGCTCTTGTCTCCAAAGAGGCAAGGTGCCGGCACTACATCCTACTTACTTCAGGTCTCACTTTAGACACTACTTCCTCCAGGGAGTCTTCCTTGACTGTGAAGCCCAAGGTAAGTATCTCTTCAGTGAGTGTTCACTGTTTCCCATGTGTCACCTGTCATGACACACACTTGGTATTTACCTGTCTGTCCCTTCCCACTGGACCGCGGGCTCATGGACTCAGGCTATGAATCACAGTGGAATCCTCAGGGCCTCTGGCAGGTGCTATGTGTTTAATTGGCATTTGTTGAATGAAGGAATAAGTCTAGTGACCCTGATGTCCCCACCTCCCTCCGAAACTTCTTTTTGCTCGTATGCCAGCCAGCCTGGATCCCTGCTCTGATCCTCTGCATTCAGTAATATGCATCTGTCCCCTGTCCCATCCCCTCCCTTGCCTGGGAGGTCACAAAAAGGCCAGGAGACATTGGAGTTACAAACTCGCAGACTCCCAGCTCAGCTATCTTCTAGCTGTGTGGCCTGTAGGAAGTTCACCTTGTCTCTTTGGGTCTCAGTAGTTTTTCATCTCTAAAAGAGACAGTTTGCAAGTGAAGACAGAGAGATTTAATAAACTATTTAATAAACTCCCTGGCAGAGGCAGAAGGGAGGCTGTGCAGGGCAGGGCATAAAGGGGAGGGAGGGAGATGCAATTATAGCCTTCCAGTGACAGAAGCTGTCAGCAGGGGACTGCCATGTAGAAAATGACATCTGGACCTCATTCCTCATGGTAGTGACATTGAGAGGGCCATAGAAGGGGAGGGGGAGACGGGGGTTGCTGAGCCTGGGAAGGGGCCAGGGCCAGGGCTGCTGGGGGAAAGGCAGGGTCCAGACTGATGCTGCCTGGCCTGGGGAAAGAAGGTTATGAATGAAATTGAAGAGGAACTATTTCCTGTGCTGAGTAACTGATACGTTCTCCACATGGTTTTCATTAGCCCAGCTAGGCCTGGGGAGCCTGACCTCCCCCACTGAGAGGGGCGCCTGAGGCCATTGCAAAGCACACTGGGCAGAGCACGCTGGGGGCAGGGACTGCCACTGACATCCTGTCCTCATCGCTGCTCACCACTGATGCGATTTGTGGAGCATGTGCTCTTGGCCAGATGTGGTGGGCAGTCCTTTTACCTCTACTGCGAACCTGCCCAAGCAGGATTCATTTCCTCGTTTTACAGAAGACGGCCCCAGGCTCAGAGCCCCATGCTGTTTCTCCATGCTCCCAGGTTCTCTTTCTTCCTCTGTCGAGACCTTGCAGGGTCACCATGGGTGAGTCCCCTGCCCTCTCTGGAGTGGACGGGGTGAGTGGTGTGGCCCCTTCTGGCCCTGACACTGGTGGGTGCCCCTTCGCTCCGTCTGTAGGCAGCCGGCAGACTTGGCACAGCTCACCTTCCATTCCCTTCTCTCGCCTTGATTTGCTGTTTGGGGTCCTTGGAGAAGCCCCCGAGTAAATATTAATAATGTGCCTTTGTGTACATTGGCTGAGAAAGAGAATGAATAATTTCCTGCCTCCCTCCTGGGCTCAGAATCTTAACTAAAAATATGCTGGATCTTTGGGCAACTTTGATGGGCTGGGTGGATGGGGTTGAGGCCGCGCCAGAAAATAGCTGCCCTGCTGGCTGCCTTGATGCCGGACAGTCCATCATCCCGAAGCTGTGCCTGGACTCTCCTCTCAGCACCAAGAACATTGGCACCAAAGGCCTATGTTCAGTCCTGACTCTGACATATTCCAGCGGGTGGCTGTAGCTCGTGTTTCCTTTGCCTCTCTGATTCTCAGGCGGGGCTGGTCCTGTGTCCCATCCAGCAGACTAGGCTGGACGCTTCCACAAGACGGGCTCGTTCCATTGCCCCGTGCTGTCTGATCAGTTCTTAGTGCCACAGTTTCTGCATGGAAGGAGGTCATGAGATGTGGAAGGAAAACATACATCAAACTCCAGGTTGCTGAGAGGACACAGAGCAAAGGAAGACAGGTGGAAATGACAGGCAGCCTCCATGCCCTGGTTTGCCACTCACCATTTACAGAGCTGTTTCCACACTTGCTGGTTCATTTGCTCTTTATAAGACGCCTGAAAACTGCAGAGAGCTGCCGCCATCATGCACATGAGGCAACTGAGACTGCCCGAGGGAACTGCCTAGGCCCCATCCCTAGTGAAAGAAACCCAGGACTAATTCCAAACCTTGTTCTCCCATCCTCATCAGGCTGCCAGGCAAGCTTCAAGAGAGACAGGTTGGAGAGGACGTCCTCAAAGAGGGGACTTTTGAGTGGTTTTAGAAGAAGAGAAGAAACAAAAGTGGAATGGGGAGAGGGAAGTCCAGGTATAGGACCTGGAGTGGGAGAGGTTCTGTAGGTGCAGTCAGCTCATCAATGAGAACAACTACTGCTGCTGCATTTACTTGAGCGCCTACTACATGCCCGGAATTTGCTAACATCTGAGATGGGTCAACATCAGCTGCTGTATTTATTTGAGCACCTACTATGTGCCCAGACTTTGCTAGCACCTATGAGAGGTCATCTCTTTTATTCCTCAAATGGCCAATGATGTGGGCACTATCTCAGCTGCTCAGTGGTGGAGTCTGGAGTCTGGATCAGACCCAGGTTTGCAGAGCCCAAGAGCTCAACTGCGATATTGCAGATGGAACTTCTGCTGCCAGAACCTATCCCTGGCTGTGTGCTTGTGGCCAGGTCACTTAACCTCTCTGAGCCTCCATATCTTCATCTGAAATAGTGATGTTAACACCTCTGGAACATGAGGAAGACATCTCTGATCATCACAATTCTTCCTGGGGATAAGGAAGGATTTGTCTGGAAGGTGCCCATGTGGATCAAAAGCTGACATCCTGAGGGGACAGAACCAGTTGCTGTGAAGGTACCTGGAGGGATGCAGGTGAAACTGCTCTGCACAAAACAAGACCAGCTTCCCCCTGAGAAGTGGGAGAACGAAAGAAAAAGAACTAGTGAGGTGTGTGTCCCTCCCCTTCAATCCCACAAATCTCTAACAGCAATAAATTCAAAATGCTTGCTGTGGGTGGGTGGAGAGAAGGAGCTGAGGTTTGCAAGGGCAAAGTCCAGAGAGAAGGACCCGACAGGTGGACAGAGCTGGATCCAGACGTGGGACTGGCAGTGTCAGAGGACACTCGCTGGACTTGGGTAGCTGGGCTAAATCAGTCCCGGTTCTCCCAGTGAGCTGGGAGCCCCAGCTGGCTTTGGGGTTACACCCACTTAGATCATCACCGCCCCCAGATGCCAGGGAGTGTGTATTTCTGCTCCTTCAGATGCCAAGCCCCCTGCTTTCACCCTGGACCCACCCACACCCCTGCAGGCCCCCTCTTCCTCTCATCTACCACATCATCTCCATGAAGCCAACACAGCGAGTGAGCACCTCCCAGGTTTAATTCCAAAAGGAAGATAAAGGGGCCGGCCGAGTGGCGCGGTGGTTAAGCGCTGGCTTGGGAAGCCAGCGGCCCTGGTTCGGGTCCCACATGTGAGGGCCAGTGACACTGTCCTCAAAAAAAAAAAAAAAAAGGAAGATAAAGACTCAGGTCCACCTCCAACTGTCTCCTGCTTTCTCTGCCCTTCGTTCCACTTGAACCAATTATCTGCACAGGCTGTCTCTCTCCACCCCTTCCATCATTTCTTGCCTACGACAGTCTGATCTGTGTTGTCGAGGTTTTAAATCACCTTCATATGCCTACACCTTGTGGACACAGCTCTGTCCTTGTGGTGTTTACTTTTGCGTGGCATGTGACCTAACAGACCACTCCTTCCTCCTAGAAACGCCATCTCGCTTAGGCCTCTGTAACTCAGAGCCACCGGCCTGGTTTCCTTCCTACTTCATAAGCCAAGAACCAATGAGGAAAAATTCTAGAACTTTCTACAATTCATATGTGTCCATGGGTATAATAGGCTGCCTCAGCATGAAGAGTGGAAGAAGGACTGCATGTTTGTTCAGCATCTACTGTGTACTGGGCCCTGTACAAGTTGCTTTAGATCCCATTGTGTTGTAGGGTACGAATTTTTATCCCCATTTTACAGATTGTGAAATTGGCTCAGAATGTATAAGGGATGATGCATAATGATCACATAAGGGGTGTGTGTGGATTTAAATAATAATAATAATAATAATAATAATAATAATAATAATTGGTACCATTTATCCATCACTATCTGGGCCTCATCGTGACCCAGGGAGGGGGCTGCCATTCATGTCACCCTCTGAAAGGGAAGGAAGCTGTGCCCCAGAGGGGAAGGGACTGCCCCAAAGGCGTGGGGGAAACAGGTAGCGGAGCCAGAATTGGAGTCTAGGACTGTGTGAGTCCCTATGTCTGGAGGAAACCAAGCACCAGAAGATGACCCCTTGGCAAGTTCTCTCAGGGCATGGGGCCCAATGAATGACAGGAAAGACCCCTTCCCACTCAAGATTCCAGGAGACTCCCTGAGAGAGACACCCTTTGCACGTGTGCCTGTGTCGCAGCTGCTGCCTTCGGTCTCTGAATCATTGTTCTCAGACTTCATCACAATCCATTTCTGCAAAAGCAGTCATTTCTGCTGTGAAATCCACTCAGAGTGGCCAGGAGGGCAGGCCCAGAAGAAAAGGGCCAAGTGAGGTTAATGTGGTATTTTACTTGGGATAAGCCAGCTTGCCTACGCAGAGGAGAGAGGGAGCAGGGAGCTGGGGAGGGATCAGCTGGTGTGTCAAGCACCTGTTCATTTAATCTTCACTGGAGCAGCTCGCTGAGGGGCCCTCATTTTTTTGTTTGTTTTAACGAAAGAGGAAATGATTTCAGAGAAGTTGAGCGACTTATTCCAGTTCACACCGCTGGTAAGTGGTGGACCAAGGATACAAGCCCTCTGATGTCACAACCCACACTTTCCAGTTCATGGAAATGGAAGGGGAGAGGGAGCATTTACTGTGAACACGTACCAAGCACTCCTGGGAGTCAGGGGCTTTGCCTGTATAATTAGATCCTAATCAGACCCACATATGCTGTGAATTCATTGCTTCTGGCTCCATTTAAAAAAATTAGTTTCAGGTGTACAAAACAACTTACTGATTAGACATTTATACCCCCTACAAAGTGATCACCCCAACAAGTCTACTACCCATCTGACACCACACATAGCTATTATAATACCATTGACTATATTACCTATGCTGTACTTTACATCCTGTGACTATGCATATATATAGAGATATATATGTATATATGTGTATATATATGTGTATATATGTGTGTATATATATATATATATATATATATATATAGAGAGAGAGAGAGAGAGAGAGAGAGAGAGAGAGAGAGAACGCCAAGAAATGTATACACATTTTAAGAAAGGAAAACTGTATTAAAATTGTAATACTTAATATATGCCAATAACAAAATATGAATATAAGTCACATTTGAGTTCTGCAGTTTCAAGAGTTGCTCACAGTGGTTACCATCAGCATCCAGATGCTTCTGATTATAGGGAATTATGCTTGAGCAACGTTGACCAGAGTGTCCACTTGTATACATATTTTTTGGCACCCCTGGTACGTGTGTATGTATATATATTTAATTATAGTTGACAATCTACATATATATATATATATTTAATTATAGCTGACATTCAATTTTTTATTTATTTTTTTTTATTAGTTTCAGGTGTACAACACAAGGCAATAGTTATACTCTTTACCCCCAAAGTAAAAAACCCCCTCCCCCAGTTCACCACCCCACTCCCCCCCCATATCATACATATCCATCACAACTCCCCTGACTCCCCTCCACAGTATATTCCACATCCCGTGACCATCCACATATTCAGTTGCAGTTGGCATACAATACTATACAACATCAGCTTCAGGTGTATAGTGCAGTGATCAAGCCTCTACTCCATCCATGAAGTGGTCTCCCTAACAAGACATGTGACTATCTGACACGCCACAAAATTTTTACAACATTATTATATTCCCCGAACTGTGTTTCATATCCCTGTGGCAATATTTTTTTGTTTGTTTGTTTTTTGAGGGCAGTGTCACTGGCCCTCATATGTGGGACCTGAACCGGGGCCGCTGGCTTCCCAAGCCAGCGCTTAACTGCCGCAGCACTCGTCCGGCCCCCCTGTGGCAATATTGTAGTTGTCTATTTATGCTGTCTAATCCCTTCCCCTTCCCCTCCATCCCCACCCCACTCCCAACTAACAACCCTCAGTTTTTCCTCTACATCTACGAGTCTGTTTACTTTGATTGTTCACTCAGCTCTTCAGACTCCACAAGTGAGATCACATGGTACCTGTCCTTCTCCAACTGACTTATTTCTCGCAACATAATAGTCTCTTCACAACATTGTCAATTACATTCCCAGAACTGCCCCCATATCCCTACGGCAACATTGTAGTCCCACATACACTGTCCAAAACCTTCCCCCTCTTCCTCTTCCCCACTCCCTCCCAACCAGCAACCATCAGTTTTTCCTTTATATCTGCTTGCTACGACTTCAATCTTCTTAAATTGTCTCTCTGGGTTAGCTTGTTTACCCCTTTCTTTTGTTTAAAAAAGCCCTTTAAACATTTCTTGCAATGCTGGCTTGGTGGTAATGAATTCCTTAAGCTTATTCTTTTCTGAGAAGCTCTTTATTTCTCCTTCAATTTTAAGTGATAGCCGTGCTGGGTAGAGCAATCTTGGTTGTAGGCCTTTATTTCGTGTCACTTTGAATATCTCCTGCCACTCCCTTCTGGCCTGCAGAGTTTCTGTAGACAAGCTGTTAGTCTAACAGGAGTTCCTTTGTATGTAACCTGCTGTCTTTCTCTTGCAGCCTCTAGGATTCTGTCTCTGTCTTTAACCTTTGCCATTTTAACTATTATGTGTCTTGGTGTGGACCTGTTTGGGTTCAGCTTGTTTGGAACCCTCTGCACTTCCTGGGCATGTATGTTGATTTCCTTCACCAGGGTGGGGAAGTTTTCAGTCATTATTTTTGCAAATATATTCTCGACCCCTTGCTTCTTCTCTTCTCCTTCTGGTATCCTATGATTCGAAGGTGGTTGTGCTTCACCTTGTCCCATAGGGCTTTTAAACTATTTTCATTGTTTTTTATTCTTTGGTCTTTTTGCTGTGCCAACTGGGTGAGTTCTGCTATTTTATCTTCCAAATCACTGATCCGCTCCTCTGCTTCATCTACGCTACTGGTGATTCCTTCAAGTGTGTTCTTCATTTCAGTTATTGTATTCTTTAGTTCTAACAGGTTGTTTTTTATGGTTTCCCTATCCTTCTTTATGTCCTCGCTAAGTTCCTTAAACATTCTTATCATCAGTGTTCTAAACTCTGTCTCTGAAAGGTTGGATCCCTCTGTTTCATTTGGTTTCATTTCTGGAGGTTTCTTCTGATCTTTTACTTGTGACATGTTTCTTTGTTTTCCCATTCTGGCTGTCACACTGGGATTGCTTTGATGTATTAGATAGATCACCAGGAGAGCCCTGGCTGGATCACGCAGGCACACAGCTCACAGCCCAACACTCCCAGGAAAACTCCCAGTCTCAGCCTGTCCCAATCAGCCGCTTGCAGATCAGGCCGAGCAGCCCGACAACCAATCACCCGCCTGGCAACTCTGCAAGCGCAGTGCGGAGAGCGGGGACCCGAGACGGCTTGCGCACTTCTGCATCTCAGAGAGCAGCCTGTTGGAGCCGGGGGGCACACGCCCTGCGTTTCCCTGGCAACGCAGTATAAGCCGGGCAGAGGGTGGGGATCCAAGGCCACAGGCACGCGCACGCGCACGCACACACGCACTTCTGCGCCAATTCCACCAGACCAATGAGGTCTCGGACCTGATCCTCCGTGGGAGGGCCCAAGCTTGACAAAATGGCGACCTCCCTACACCACTCGCGTGCAGGCCCCACACCACGGGAATAACAGTCCAAAAACCTCCAGCCTTTGCACCAAAGGTGCTCAGTTCAGTCCGTCCCGCAGGCTCCCAGGTCCGGCTCACACAGCCACTCCCTCCACCAGGAACCAGGTAAGTGCTCTCCGGCGAGCAAGCCCAGGCGCCGGCCCCACTGATTCTCCAGCCGCTCTTAGCCTCACCGAGCTGAACAAAGAGAGTCCTCCTAATTTACTGCTGGCTATCTTAGAACTTCTCTTCCCGGCAAAGGAACTCTAGGCTGGTGAGCTTGGAGTGCGGCTGGAGGGTCTCTCCCTCAACCAGACAAGCTTCCCACGGCTGGGGCTTCCCTCACAGGGCTCGCCCTCTATCATCTCTGCCCGTCGTCTCCGCCCGTCCGGTATACCAGACCAGACGCGGCTTCCTCTTTAAGTTCTTCGTTTAGTGGTTCTGTTCCTCCAGTGTTCCGGGGACCACCAGGGTTGAATGCTGTATAATTTGGTTGTAATTTTGGTGTGATCCTGGGAGGCAGTTAGCACAGCATCTGTCTATTGCGCCATTTTACCGGAAGTTCCCTGACATTCAATTTTATTTTATATCAGTTTCAGGTGTATAGCACAGTGGTTAGGCATTTATATAATTTGTGAGGTGATTTCCCCCCCAACAAGTCCAGTACCCATCTGATACATAACCTTTAGAACATTATTGACTATATTCCCTGTACTGTATTTCACATCCCTGGGACTATTTTGTGACTAAACTGAGCTTCTGACTCAACTGTTTGGGGTCTCACATGTTGGGAACCGTAGAGCCAAGACCTTTGGTCAACATCAATGTCATCACGAAGCAAGTGGCCACGAACTGCCTTGGAACACGAGCTACCACTGCCCAGGGCAGGCAGGGGGCTAGAAGGCCAAAGCCTGAGAAGGAGGTTCCTGAGTCTTGCGTGCCCAGGCCCTCCTGGTGTCCTCTGCGACCCAGCAACGAGGATGCCGAGTGAAGGAGAGCAGCTTGCGGGTCTGCAGGGATTGGAGATTATGAAGGGGCTGACTCCTGCTTCCCCACTTCCTCCTCCAGCCTTTGGGGGGCTGGAGATGGAGCTGCGAATGAAACAGACCCTGCCCTGCCGTTGTGATAGTCCAGTGAGCACCATGACCCCAACACAACACAACAGCATGGGCAATCGCATGCAGCTGGGATCAGAGCTCTGGAGAAGGGGTCATGGCATTACGGAGGTGGGTAATTAGGGATGGAGAGTCAGCTGTCACTCACGGTTTTCTGCCTGTATCCTCCCCTTCTTTTATCACTATCATCATCATCATCTCATCATCATTATTATTGTCATCATCGTTATCATCACTATTTTCACCAACATCACTATCACCAACGTGATGATCACTGTCTTCATTATCACCGCCACCACCACCATCATTACTCTCATCATCATCATCATCATATTTCCACCACCATGTTTACCATTATCGCCATCGCCACCATCATCCCCACCTTCATCATGACCAGCATCGCCACGGCCATCAGCAGCAGCAGCACAGCCCCTTCCCCCATTGAGCCCTGTGTGCACCAGGTGTTGTGCAATGAGGTGCTTTGTGACAAGACCTCATTACGCGCCTTCCTCAACAATCCCTCACAGAAGAGGAAACCCAGCTTAGGGGGAGAGGGACTTGCCCAGGGTTCCTATTAAGAAGAGGTGGACCCAGGTCTCCACACTCCTACACAGCACTCTCTCCCCTATGATGAGATCCCAGGACCTCCGGGGGCCCACAAATGCCCACCACGGTGATGGCCCCACCTCAGGAGGAGTGTTGGGGACAGGGACTCAGACTTTGGGTTCCCAGTCTCACTTTACCCTGTTTGTCCGAGCCCTGGACAGGTTCCTTGGGGGTTGGGGGAGGGTGAACAAGGTGACACCTAGCAAGCCCCCCTGTGCGCCGTGAACACGCAGTTCAGTCTTAGCCTCCATCAAGGCGCGGCCTCTGGCTTCACTCCTTGTTTCCTTCCCTGTAACCGCCCACCTGGTCTGACCAGTGCTGAGGCTCTCATTCCAAGCCTTCCCTTGACCTCCACCTCAGACATGCTGTGCCGTTACCCTCAGGGCCATCTGCCTCTGATGACACCCCTGTCCTAGATCCAGACACGGGACTTTACCGAGTGGCTTTCCCCAGCTCACTCCCAGACCCCTTGATGGGGGATGGGATGGGTCCCCCTCCCCAGGCTTTCCCAGCCCAGCACTTGTGGCCAGAGTGATGGGTGGACCCTTCTCCTACCCCCTCAAAGTCAATGGATCCATTAATATGGGTCCTTGTCTGTGGTCATGGAATTCTATGGTCTGATTCTCCCAGCCATTCTCTGAATGGCTTCTACTACTTTGAACAGATAAAAATGGACGTGGCTGAGATGGGGGGGTAGAAAATCAATAAGTAATAAAAGTTAACACAAGAGCAAATACATTATCTCAATCATACAAGAAGCCAAGAATGTGTCTGAGGAGAGAGATGGACCAAGCCCAGGATACATCTGAGGGCCCAGGAGCCTGGGTAGATGCAGCCTTGGGTGTGTGTGGGGGTGGGGAGTGGACTCAGTTGGCTTTGTCCGCTGCCCACGGGATCAGGGTCTCCTTAGGCCTCTTTCACAAGCTGAGGCAGTGATAGAAGCAACTGGACTAGAGGTGGGGAAGGTGGGTGGAGGGAAGTGGTGGGGAGGGTGGATTGGGGAAGGGGGTGGGGAGGGTGGACTGGGGGGAGGGGGTGGGGAGGGTGGGATCAGTTAGGAGGCTTTTGTGTAATTGAGGACAGGATGTGAGGGTTCCCTTGACCCCTGGTGTTCCCATTCCACACTGTCCCTGGCTGTCATACCCCTTCCCCCTAAATCCTCCATCACAGCCAAGGACTGGCCACTCCAGGAGAATCACAGGGCACTCGGCTAGTCAGGCCCTGAACGGAAAGATGAGACCTGCATTACCTCATCTTAGGATCCTATAACCCTGAGAGGCAGATGCTGTTACCATCCCCAGTGTATGGACCAGGAAACCGAGGCAGGAAGAGGCCACGTCATCTCCCCAGTTCACACTGCTCAGAAGTCATGTTCTAAGCCTCCCTCACACACAACTCCCTCCCCACAGCTGTTGAAAGATCCTCTGATGATCTAGGACCTCCCTTATTTTGCAGAAGGGAAACGAAGGCCTAGAGAGGGCAGGCAACCTACCCATGGTCACACAGCACATTACTCCCGATTCCTACCCGGGGTTTCTCCCCCTGCAGGCTGCTCTGGCCACCTTCTCCTTGGCAGTGGGAGGGGGAAACCCAGGTGCTAGAGGAAGCTGGGCACAGGGAAGCTCTGGAGGGCACCAGGAAGATGAGCAGTGCCCACAGGAACTGGCAAACTGCCCACGGGGCCTGGGCTCCCTCCTTCCTCCACCCACACGCCACAGAGAAATGCAGGCTTTGAAAATGAAAGCTGGCCTGGAATAAACAGATGAGTAGCAGTTATTGCTAACACTTTATTAATTAAGTGTTCTAAATACATTGAAACCTGGGCACTTAATTTCGATTTATAGGGATAATTTAGATTTATAAAACCAGTTATTACGCATTAAGAACAGAAAATGCCAGTTGGTGCTCACAGACAACATTCACCGAAGTGGAAAAGGAAAACGGGGTCATGAAAATGTCCATCTCCTTTGTGTGGAGGTTGAGCGGATGGGGAATTCAGGAGGTGGTGTGTCTCATCTTTACGGCGTGGTCTGCTTTTGGGGATCATAGCGTTATCCTCCCTGGCTAGTTGCTTAATCAAACATAGACATGGCACCCTGGAGAAGGCATGCTTAGGGACCACGGGGCTGTGTCCAGAGCAGCTTCAGGTCCGACTGCTCGAGAAGTGGGGGGCACGGGGTGAGGTGGAAGCATACAACGGGAGTCTGGAGTCCTGGGTTCTCGTCCCACCTTGGCGTTGCCTCTCTCTGACTCTGCCCCTCAGATGGGGAGCTGCCCTAGCTGTGGTCTGCAGACATCACATGGGCTGGGACAAAGAAGGGCAGCCGAGTTCCCACCACAGCCACCCAGGAGCCCCCAGCAATGGGCCAGCCCATCGGACCACATGCTCCCTCTATGGGCGCAGTAAGCTGTTTGGTCGAGCTTTGGAGGTGAACACACCACGCTGAAGTCCCAATGCCTTTTGTTGCTGAGACGTGTGTCCCGGGCCTCATACCTAATGTCTCTGACCCTCAGGTCCCCATTTGCCAAACGGGAGTTTAGGACACTAGCCTCCCAAGCTGCCCTGAGGACAAAACCAGATGTGTCATCTCCACTCAGAATTGTTATTTCTTGGGCATGGTGTGATAATTCTTCTCCCTTTCTCTGAATCTTCCAAACAAGGCAGACGTTGTCCTTGTCCCCTTTGCCAATGAGGGAACTGAGGCTCTGCCCGGGGAACAGCACGCCTCAAGTCCACAGCTATGAGCAGTGAGGCCAGGACACATAGCCAAAGCCCCTGCAGCCCCGCCCGTGTGTCCCCTGCCCTCAGCCGCTTCCGTCTGCACAGACAAGATGCCTGGCATTGAGGGGACTTGTTTTCAGCAGAGCAAGTGCAGATCTTCTGGGCAAGCATTGAACCAGGCAAGACGCAGTCCTGTGCAGCTTTTATGGCAGACCTTGCTGTCCACTGAGCCTAGGGAGCCAGAACCTGGTTACCTGTGTGAAATATTGTTTGATGTTGCTTGATGGTCCCTCTGCAAGAGGCCAGATGATCCTGACATATTGTTGGTGGGGGGAGGGGGAGAGATGAGAGGAGGGGTGGGGGGGGAGAGAGAGAGAGAGAGAGAGAGAGAGAGAGAGAGAGAGAGAGAGAGAGAATGCATAGACTTACATGTCAGGACGTGGTGAATATGGATTGAGCTCTTTCGTGTGGGATTATAATGTCCAAAGGAGCTTTGAAAAACAAGCTCCCCACAGCAGAGACAGGAGGGCCCATGCAGGTGTGGGACCATAGGGCATGGGGACTCCTGCAGAGTGTGTGCTGGGCAGGGGATCTCATGGGGATGGCAGGCATGGAGTCCAGGTGCAGAAAGGCCGTGTGTGGGCAGAGCACCTGCTCCTGCAACCTGCTGTCCCCCCCTCAGTGTGGTCATGGAGCCCCTGGAGCCAGGTCTGCACCGATAAGTGACCCGAGTAAATCAGCCCAGGCAGAGGCTGGAGTCGGGCTAGATCAGAAGGGTGGCTCTGCTGTCCTCTCCCACTACAGGGGCTCCAAGCTAGTGTTCAAAGGGCATGGGGACAAATTCTGTTAGCCAACCACGGGGTAGCCCCTGCCTGCCTTGTAGATGTGAGAGATGGGGATTTGGGGAACCTCTCTGCCCATCCCCTGCCCTTAGAGACAGCCTCGGGGTCACCTGATGCCCTCTCCAACCCCCCTTCATGTATCCATCCCATAAACATTTGCCTAGCTGGTACTGGTGCTGAGGGTGATGTGACTTGACTGGTCCCTGCTCTCAAGGGCTCACAGACCAATGCAGGAGACAGAAACAGACACACACAGAAGTGTGGTTAAGAGCCACCGGAGCATGGCCAGTGTTTATTGAGCACTTACGTTGTGCCAAGCCCTGGGCTTTGCAACTTTAATGCAGGGCAGTCCTGCCCCAGGCATACTGTGTCTGCCCGGGGCTAATGTTCTCCTGCCCGGCCAAACCCAGCCATGGACCAATGCAACCACTGCTTTCTCCATGTCTGTACTGTGCACTGAGCAGCTGTTGGCAAAGCCGCTCATCAGAGAGGACTGGCACCAGTGCCAGGCCACAGGCGCCAACCTCAGCTGTCACCTGTGTCACCCATTCTTTCTCTCACCTTCCTGTGGTCTGACCCTGTACCCTTCTCCTTTAGGACTATTCCAGGTCTCTGCGTCTTGGTAAAGTCAGATTCCCATTATATCTGTATCCCCATTACCAAGCACAGTGCCCTGGAAAATAGATGGTTATTAAATGTTTGTTGAGAGAGTGAGAAAGTGAATGATTGAATGAATGACTGAAAAATGAGTCTCAATGCTGGCTAAGCTCTCTGGCCAGACCCTGAAGGCAGATTACAGCAACGCATTTGATCCTCTCACAGCCGATGCACCCACAGCAGAAGTTACACTGCAGCGCGCCCTGTCCAGTCCTGGAGGCCTCTCGCTCTGCCCACCAACCCTTCATGAAACAACCTGTCCCGTACAGCCCAGGAAACCCTCCTGCCAACAAAATTCTCATAGCATTGAGCCTCTCAATGGGAGGTTCCAACTCCAGTTCAGTAAAAGTTAGAGGAACACAGTAATATACTATTATAATCTGACATAAGTCAATGCTGCCTCCCAGCAGATGTCACTTTAGATGGATGGATTTGTCTCAGCTGGACGTCAGGGATCATCCAGGAGTGCCCAGAAGAACCATGTATTTGCAGCCAATAAGAACACTATGGAATGACCATTTCTACAAATGAGTGTATTTGGCTGAAATGGATCCAGGTTCCAGAAGGAGCAATTAAATTTGTTCTTTTGGAATTGAGGTGGCTGCTTCCAAGCCGAGGTTGACCAAAGTGCTTTTATGGTCTTTTATGCCCTGGAGGGATGGCACATGGAGCATCTCCAAAATGCCTGGGGCACTCAAATGCAGGACCCTTGTTCCACAAATAATCATTTTACAATGAGAAGAAGGCTTTCGGACAGGATAGGGGTGACCCAAGTTTACTGCATGTTGGTGGGAAGCTGGGAACCTGAGTCTGAATCTGGACGACTCCACCCCCTGATTTCTCTGAAGTGCAGGCGGGGTGGGAATCATGCTGAAATCCAAGAACCATCTTCTACTGGCCCATGGGGATTTGCCTGACATTGAATATTAGAGACACAGGCCTAGAAATCAGAGAACCTTGGACCTAGTGCTGGCTCCACCTCTCATTTGCTGTATGACATTGGGCAACATTCCCCTCTCTGGGTCTCAGTTTCTTCATTTGTGAATTTATATGATAGATGATCTCTAGGGGGCCTTCCAGCTCCAAAAGTCTATGACACTCTGGGCCTCATTTTCCACATCTTTCAAATGGGCATAACACTAGAATGCTGTGAAGAACAGGTGAGGTCCAGCTGAAACTCTTTGGAACAACTGTGTGAAAGTAAACCCTGGAATAGTGTTATCATCACTTGCACACCTGCAGCGACGTGGCATTGAGGATGGAGCTAGGCTCACATATGAGCTGCCAGATAGAGCGAAGGAGAAACAAATGTGTCACTCGCCCCCGCCCCCCGCCGCAGTGTGGCGGTCAATACTGGGAAGGGGCCTCAGAGTGGGCTATAGATCTCTGGGGGTGGACCCCTGAGGCCAGGCCCCCCTCACTGCCTTTACCTGTGAGATGGAATTGCACAGCTCAGATTTCCAGTCCAGGGGGCTTGGCAGTGTTGGATCGAAAGCAAAGAGCAGGGTGGGGAGGGAAAGAGAACAAGAGGAGAAGGAGGGAGGAGGGGAGAGGACCGGACAGGCTCCTTTCTTTGGTGTAAAATGTCAAAAGTGTGGGCTTTAGATATGGAGACAGCTGAGATTAAAGGCTGGCTCCATCACTCACTAGCTGAGCGAGGACTCCTCAGTTGTGACCCTCAGTTTTTACATCTGTAAATTGGGAATGAGCATGGCACATCTCCCATAGGGATGATGCTGACAAGGCACTTAACACCACACTTAGCCCAGGGTAAATTCTTAATACTTGGTGGCCAACAGTGGAAGTGACAAAACTGGGGCCAGCATTGTAAATCTTCAGGGGGAGGATACAATGTCCTGATGACCCTGAAGAGACAAATGGACTTCTTTTGGAAACAGATGAATTTGCCCAAGTGGAGGGAGATCAGGAGAGTCACAGGGACCCAGATCATAGGTGTGAGGCAGTGCAGTTAACTTTTTTTTTTTTTTAAGAGGGCATCATCACTGGTCCTCCTATGTGGGATCCGAACCCCGGCCACTGGCATCCCAAGCCAGCGCTTAACTAAAGCGCCACTTGGCCGGCCCAACTTTTGATTACATTAATAAGAGCAGGATTCTCTTTCTCTGCCCAACAGCAATTATATTTGTGTGGAGAACAGAATTCATGTGCTAGTGGTGACTGTAATGATTACTGTAATAAGAAACTGAAGGCAAATTTCATTCTAATAGATCCATCAGGAAGAAATGTCAACAACGATCAAATGACTGTCACGTGCATAAGCAATGGGTGCGAATGTTAGCAAGACAGGCGAGAGGGTGATGGGGCACTGACCATGTACAGCCACCCCGGGCACTCACTGGGGTCAGCATTTGATATCAGTGAGGTGCAGCAGGTGAAACAACAACCCCTAAATCCCACAATGGGCGCATGGAGTCCAGACTCCGACACAGCCACCTGAAGCCAAGGTTTTGATCACTCGTCAAAGTTGGCCAACACCAGTTTTGAACTGGACCTTCCCAGGCCTCCCAGGCTCAGGAGATTGGGGGACATAGCAGTTTAAGACTGAGGGGTATAGATGGCTGGGCTGAGGTGACCTTTCCTGAAGTCCTGATGGATTGAATAAAGTGTGTAACCAGGGAACATGTATGCATGACCAGAGGCTGAAAATAGAAAAAAAACATATTTCCATAGGGTTGTAATATCCTTAGATCATGGAGTGTCTTGGCTGGAAAAGCCTTTAGGAATCATTTGGTGTAGCACCCTTACTTTAAGGTGAGGACACTGATACTTTAAGGTGAGGGAGTGACAGGGGGATGGAATGAGCCAGTGGTATCAAAGAGGCACTAAACCCTTGGTTTTCCTCCCCAGTTCTTTCCTCACAACAGCCTGATGACTTTCTCTACATGTTTGTAAATATTTAGTGGTCTTGATAAAGTGATGCCTTGATGCAGTGGGTTGGGCCAGGTGGATTCTTTGTGACCCGGGGTTTACCTTGGTGCCATTAGCTGAAAGTTACCAGGTCCTTTTTTCTGATCCCCTCTGAGAGCCTTCTCCAGAAAGGTTCTGTCCATGGTGCTGAAGTGGGGTCTATCTATATAGCTTGAAAATGAGTGCTGCGCTTCAAGTCCCTCCCATCTCTGCCCTTCACTTGAACTCTCCCCAAACTGTTCCAGCCCAAAATGATGTTGCTGTTTGGGGCCTCTGGTTCATATGATGGGAGTGTGCCTCCTATCTCTGATTGGCTCTGGCCACTGCATCCCTCACCAAGAGCATCAGCGAGGGTTCCTAGGGCAACCTCTTAAATGCTTGTTGCCATGGAAGCCTTTGCCATCCCCCAGTTAGTTTCACTTTAGCATGGATCCGGTTCATTCCTTTGAGAACCAGGAATGTGGGCTTTAATAGTATGTTCCCAGGGAAAGACAGACATCAGTATTAATACTTCAAAGGATCTAGTAATGAGGGGAGGGAACCACATATACTGAATTATGTGCCAAGTGATATGGTAGATAGTGTTTATATGTTATTATGCATGATTTAGCCCATTTCACAAATGAAGGAACAGATTCAGAGGAGTTGGGTCACTTGCCTGAGACCACACAGCTCTTATGCGCAGACAGCACACAAATCTTTCTACTGTTTCCTTTCCCTGAAAAGCTGGCCTGGGATTTGGCTGTGGAAGACACATACTTGTTCCTTGGGGCTCAGTGGCCCTTTCCTTCTTACTTCCATGTGACTAGGTCACTGAGTGAGTAGTAGGACCCTGGCAGCCAGAAAGAAAAGGCCACCTCGACAGGCACACATTCTTTCTTGGAATTTTTAGACTGCTGATTTGGGAATATGCTTCTAGAAACTAAATCCTGCTCCAAGTCCAGCATCACCAAAACAGTCAAAGGAATGGATGACAGAGAAGATAGGTGCTGCCTTGCCCCTGCACCCTCTTTCAGGTCTGGAATTTAGTCCTGATTTGATACTTCTTGGCTGTCTGATCTCAGGCAAGTTACCTAACCTCTCTGAACCTCCTTGAAGTAGGGTTATGGAAGGTTAAATGCAGCTGCCAGCAAAGCTTAGCTCCCAACCAACTCCTGGAACTTTCTCTTTCTCCTCTCTCAAACCATTCACTTGGTCACTTTAGAATCTGCCTTGTAACGGAATAGGGATCCACTCTCTGGACATAGGCTCTAACCCAAGCTGGGCCAGTAGAACATTCCTGGGGTTTTGGAGGTAGAAGTGAAAAAGATAAGTCCCCTTTTGTCTGTTTTATGCTTGGGAGCTAATAGAGGCCATGGTCCTCCAGCTGGGCTGGGCACAGAGAGCATTTACTTGTCGGGAGAAAACAATAAAATAAAAAGCTTTCCAGAAATAAACAGTGAGATGGATGAAGAGAGCATTTTCTGGGTTTACGTCTATGCCAGCCCATTCCTGCCATGCATCTCAGCCTGTGGATACCCAATACCCTTTCAACAAATCCCGCCAAACAGCGACCCTTGTTCTCTTGGGGTCCTATGAGCCAGAGTGTGTTATTAGGTCATGTAGAGGGCTTCTGGGGTGTTTGTTCAGAACCCCTCTTCACTCTTCAGCCAATGGACTACCTCTGCCGTAAGAAGCCAATTTCATGTGGTAGAGTTGGGGGTCCCTAACTGGAGCAGGCACATGTTTCCAATTCAGCCAGTCAGAGCTGTGTCTGGGAGTTGACATAGGGACACTTGAAGGGAGAGGTCCCTCTTCCTCTGGGTGCACAAACTGTAAGGACCAACTAAGCCTGGAGTTGCTGGTGACCACCTCCCCTGCAATTAGGAAAAAGCCACCTGAGGAAGGTACCAAGAGGAGGAAGCAGTGCTAAGAGACTAGTGCATTCTGGAAGACTGAGGAGGGGCCCTGGAGTCTAGATGGCTGAGAGGAGAGGAAAGGTGGAGAATAAGAGACGGATCCAGGTTTCAGATGGCCATGCAGAGCCCATGTCCCATGGGGAAAGGCACAGCCGGAGGAGGGCCAGAATAACGCCCTTTAAAGTGCAGGGCCAGGGAGGGGCCCTCTTGCCCAGGTCTGAGGATCGTATAAAATCCAGCGCTGCTCCACTTACTAGGCTATCTGCCTGATTCTGCAGGGTAAAGGACCCAGGAGGCTGGAGCAAACCATTAAGGAGAGTGAGACTCACTGACATTACATCAAGGCCATGGACAAAGGTCCAGAGACAGGACCATAGAGCCTCAAGGATGGTATTGGCCAGAAAAGGGTCTATACTCAGGGAGGAGAATCCAAAATGGATCTCCTGCCCCAGCCTCTTCCTGAGTCCACATAGACAGGTGAGTGGGTACATGTGGGGCCTTTCCTGGCACCCTGATGGGACTGACACATCCAACCAGACCTGCAGCAGTGCCCTGAGCACCACAGCTCAAAACGGCAGCTGTGAGCACCAGTTAGGAGCAGGCACTTACAGACAGGTCTCAGGAAAACATCTTCACCGTGAAATTTGCCTGAGTTTACACGCTCATACTTGGCGGTATTAGATGTTGCAGATGAGTATAGTTTTAAGAGCCACAACTTCCAGGAGTTCATGAATTTCAGAGTCATTGTCCTTTGTAGCTCTTTCCCAAGACAGAAGAGTGAAATAAGAGAGATTGTTGTCTAAAGAAACGAAAGAATAGAAGGTAACAGCTTGTTCAGTGGAAAGTGCTTTTCATATAACGTGTCTTAAAACGATTGTCTATATTTCCCCAAATTATCAGCAATGAGCCCCTGGCTGGTGAGTAGGGAATGGGGTGTGCAGCTTGAATTTTTCATAGAGGCACAAAGCAGGACCATGACATGGCTCTGTTCCTATCATTCAGTGGAAAAGGAAACTGTTTTTTATGATTCTCAGGGTGAATCGTGAGCTTTCATGAGCACACAGAAATAAATATCTAGGTACAGTCAAGACAGAAACCACAGCTGAAGAACACAGAAGCATCTCATGAGCTGAGATTTGCCTCATTTTCAACCTGTGATCCACAACAAAATGAAGGTGCAAAGCATGTCCCTCCTTCTCCCCTCCCCTCTCCATCCCTACTCAAGTCAGACCCTGGTCCCAGACCTCAAGGAATGGGAGCCTGGTGATCTGTGACCCCATGTTCCCTGCTCACTGGACCACAGAGCAGGGATGGGCGTGGAATTCACTAGAGGTATCAGGATTCCAAACCCACTCTCTGGGTTGGTAATGAGAAATGATTGAGGTGGGCTGCTTCGGTTTCCCCCAGGTGGTCCTGAGGAGGCCAAAGAGCACAGCTTGGAGAGATTTTGATTGGAATATGCTCTAGCTTTATTGAGCAACCAGCTGCCCTCAGAGATGGTCTCGAAGGACCACCCTCATATTCTTGATTCTTAATGTGGGTCCTCAATGCACCCAAGAAGCAACAGGTTCATCACCCTTCCCATGGCCCACTCTCAAATCATCCAGGGATGCCACCAGAGCAAGTCTTGGTCAGCTAGGTCTTGGGCTTTCCACCTGTGAAGGCCAAGTCCAAGACAATTTGGAGAGGAGCCCGCGCTTTGGAGCCAGGCACACCTGAAATCAAACGCTGGGGTGAGGGCTCCAGCGTTCTGACATAGGAGGGCTTTAAGTGGGGGGATACATCTGGAGGGAAGCCAGGGCTCACGCTTATAATGACAAGCATACCGCTTTACAGTAGATAACGCTTCTATGTCAGATGGCGGGGATGATGATGGCAATTATGAGATGTATTGAGCTCCTGCAAGTCATTCCTTGGTGGAATCAGGGTTGGAGTCCTGACTACCTTGTCCTAGCTGGGAATCTCAGCTGTGTTTCTTTCCTCATCTCTTGGGTCTCCAATGCCTGCTCCCCACACCCCTGCCTTTGGGTCCTTCCTTTGTGCTGCACCCGAGATAATCTGTCTCTTACAGCTCTCCCACACATATGCCATTGTCATTTTTACTCAGGGGTTGCTAACCAGTGTGGGAGCATTTCCTTTTGATGACATGATTAATGTGCAGTCTTGGGCAAATCCTCGGTCCCTGGGTCTCCACGCGTAGACTTTACGTGTGTTTCTGCCTCCAGCTGTGACACTGGGCCCGTCACAAGCTTGCACTCCTGCCTCTCCTGGGGGCTGGCACTTATTTTTATCCTCGTTCCTTTCCTCAGTTGCACCAGTGCCCTATGGCAACAGCTTTTGTTTCTCTGTCATGTAGATTAAGGCTTGTGGTCCTTGGAGGAAGTTGGTCTGCTAGAGTTTTTGCAGTGGGCAGCACCTGTTCCCTTACCAGCACCACGGGAACATTTTCTCAGGAACCTCCCTAATGCTCCCTGTGACTGTCTAGGATTGGGGAAGAAAAACACTTATTTTTAAAAAAGTTTATCTATTTATTCTTATAGGTTTACATTCCTGCATTGATCCCAGATATGTAAATGCTCAGGTTTTATTTCTTCTTGCAGGTCCCTGTATTTTCCCAAATTCAGGTTATTTGGTTGCACTGCGATGTCAGTCCTCTGATGGGCCATGTAGAGACTCTCTATTCTCTGGGGCTCAGTTTCCCCATCTGCAAACGAGCAAGTTCAAAACTCTACTAATGAGAAATGAGTTTGCAGCCCTCAAGCTCTCCCAACAAAAGAAAGTCTGCAAGAGGGCGAAGGGATATGGGGTTCAGTTGCCCCCAATGAGGCTTTAAGTCGTGTCTTCCGATGAGGACCCTGGATCCTCCCATCCTTCTTTGGGGGGCCGAGTGGGGACCAAGGATTAATAATGCCTGAGTTGCTCTGATTACGCTGCTTCAGCCTGTATGCCCATCCTTATCCATGATTAATTCAGTTTGGCAAAGCGGTATTTACATTAAAAATTTAATTGTCATTTCTGATGGTAAAGAAATTGAACAATAAATGGAAAGTGTCAGATGATGCATTACGGTGGGTGATGGAGTGGAAGTGGGGGCAACCCACCGGCCTCCACATTGAGCGATTTTCAGACCCATGCTATTAGGCAAGTTACTAGTCCCATTATTGAAGGATGAAGATTCAGGCATGATGGGGTGAGCGGGTGGGAGCAAGGGGCTCTGGGCAAAAATAGGAAGAGAGTGATTCCAGTGTGGAAGGGGAGGGGACATTAGATATCATGCAGCCCCAGCCCTGGGTCACAGGTGAGAAAATGGGCCCAGAAAGGGAATAGGGGCCTGTCCACAATAACACAGGACAGGGGAAGAAAGCCGTTAGCCTTGGTAACTCTGTCCCAGGTCCAGCCACCTCCCCCATGCTGCCCTCTGCCTCAAGCTGAGAACTTGTTGGGGATGCCCACCTATGAGAGGGCCACCTCACCAATGGTCTCTGTCAGGACAGTGTGAGTTTGTGTCTAAAAATTTGCAGAGTCCTGGACATCTTCAATGGTGTCAGGTCTCACCCCAGGGGGTGACACGAGTGAGGACTGGGACTCTTTCATCACATCAGATGTTTCTAAAAGCAGGGCTGTATTCCCTATCTCTGTGGGGACTCTTGAGAATGGGACTGTTTCTCTCCTCAGCTTCTGAGACCTAAGGGTGGAATTGTGTTTCTTTCTTCAGACCCAGAGCTAATAAGCACTTAAGAGCCTTTGCAGGACTTCCTCACTCAACCTCTCTCTCTTCCTTAACAACCAGCTCGCCTGGAGTGAGCCACAAGGCCCCAGGTGACTAGAAAGCACAGGTAGCATGAGTTAAAATAAACCTTCATGGTTTAAAGCCACTGGGATTGGGGGATATTTGTTACCACAACATAATGAGTTTAGCCTGACTGATACAAAGAACCATGTCTGGGGTTAGAGATGTTAATTTAGGGCTCATCAGGAATTGACAGAAACCACATTTCCTCCCCAGATTAGATGATCCCATGAGAGACAGTACGCAGAGAAATGCCCTTTGTTTTTTCTCTGCCTCTAATCCGAATGACCTCACTAGCTTCCCCTCAAATCTGACCTCTCTCCTACTTTCTCCTCGTACTCAACTCCGAGTCTTGCTCAATTCTTATGTTTCCTTCTCCCATCAGCTCAGACTCTCAGATCTCTGTGCCAGCCCTTCTTCTTACCCCTGGGGCAATGGTCTCAGGCATGTCAGTCTAATGTGGTGGTTGGGGACATGGGCTGTGGAGCAGGCAGCACAGTGTTCAAGCTTGGAGTCTCCCACTTACAAGCTGTGTGACACTAGGTGAGTAACTTAAGTTCTCTCAGACTTGGTTTCCTGGGGGGGCGGGTAAGAAGGGCCAGTGACAGAACTTATAGGGAGGTTGTGAGGGTTAAATAAAGTGAAATATTTGAAGTGCTGAATACAGAGCTGGGCATGTAATCAGTGCTCACTATATTCTCACCAATGTTACCTCATTATGTGATGGTCAGGTCTTGTGATGGTTAATTTTATGTGTCAACTTGGAGTGTTTTTAAATGAGATTAACATATGAATGGTAAAATTTGGGGAAAGCAGATTATTCTCCATAATGTGGGTGGGCCTCATCCAATCAGTTGAAGTCCTGAATAGAACAAAAAGATGGGCCTCCCCAAGGAAGGGGAAATACTCCGGCAGACTGCTTTCAGACTTCATCCCTACCATCAGCCATCCTGAGTCTCTGCTCAGTCCCACACTGTATATTAGGACTCACCAGTCTCCATAATCACATGAGCCAATTCCTTATAATAATTCTCTTTCGTTCTATATTTACACAGCTTATTGGTCCTGTTTCTCTAGAGAACGCTGACTAACACAGGTTTTAATACTAAGAGTGGTTCTAGAGGAACAGAATCTTAAGGATGAATTACTTTTGAATTAGTTCTGGGGTTTCTGGAATTGGCTCTCTAATAAGACTAGATTTAAAGATGCTAATGATTCTATTTCCAGTAAGGAAGAGAGCACTGATTGCCTATGTCATGATCTGGCAATAGAGTTATGCATAATATCACCATTGGATGCTCTTAAACACCCACTTTTTTTAAAAAAAAATTCTTTTATTGTGAAATAAACATTTTTTTTTTAGATTAGTTTCAGGTGTAAAACACAGTGCAATAGTTATACTTTTTACCCCTCAAAGTGATAACCCCCCTCCCCCAATTCGCCACCCCACTCCTCCCCCCATATCATACATATCTATTACAATTCCTTTGACTCCCTTCCACAGAATACTCTACATCCCGTGACTATCTATATATTCAATTACAGTTGGCATACAACATTATACAACATCAGCTTCAGGTGTACAGTGCAGTGATCAAGCCTCTACTCCATCCATGAAGTGGTCTCCCTAACAAGACATGTGACCATCTGATACCCCACAAAATATTTACAACATTATTATATTCCCCGAACTGTCTTTCATATCCCTATGGCAATATTGTAGTTACCTATTTATGCTGTCTAATCCCTTCCCCTACTCCCTCATCCCTACCCCCCTCCCAACTAGTAACCATCAGTTTTTCCTCTATAGCTATGAGACTGTTTCTGTTTACTTTGCTCGTTCATTCAGATTCGACATATAAGTGAGATCATATGGTATTTGTCTTTCTCTGACTGACTTATTTCACTTGACGTAATAATCTCTAGGTTCCTCCATATTGTTGCAAATGGTACAATTTCATTCTTCTTTATAGCGGAGTAATATTCCATTGTATAAATGTACCACAGTTTCTTAATCCAGTAGTCTACCGATGGCGCATTTCGATTGTTTCCAAGTCTTGGCTATTGTAAATAGTGCTGCAATAAACATAGGGGTGCATATATTTTTTAGAATTAGTGTCTTGGATTCTTCTGGGTAGATACCCAAGAGTGGAATTGCTGGGTCATATGGTAGTTCCATTTCCAGATTTTTGAGATACCTCCATACTGATTTCCATAATGGCTGTATCAATCTGCAGTCCCACCAACAGTGCACCAGAGTTCCCTTTTCTCCACACCCTCGCCAGCACTTGTTGTTTGTTGATTTATTGATGATAGCCATTCTGACCGGAGTGAGGTGGTATCTCATTGTGGTTTTTATTTGCATTTCTCTGATGATTAATGAGGTTGAACATTTTTTCATATGCCGGTTGGTCCTCTGTATGTCCTCTTTAGAGAAATGCCTCTTCATATCCTCTGCCCATTTTTTAATTGGGTTGTTTGTTTTTTTGGTGTTGAGTTTCATGAGTGTTTTATTAATTTTGGATATTAACCCTTTATCAGATATGCCGTTGGCAAATATATTCTCCCATTCAGTAGTCTGCCTTTTAAACACCCACTTTTGGAAAGCAAGGATCTGAGTGACCATGTATATGACACAATCGAACACTTTTGTCAAACGAACCAATATAATGAGATTGGATGGTGGCTGCTAATATCGCTGGACAAAGTGGGGAGAGAAACGGATGAGCTTAGGGATTCTAATTCTCAGCTGAAGAGTCATATAAATACCCTGAAAGCTTCTATGTCTGCCCTAAAGGAGACCCTTGTCTCCTGCAGTCACAAGGCTGAGGTTGTTGAATACCAAACCCAGAGTCTCATCTGGCAAGTGGTTGACCTACAGTGCAATAGAATCCCCAGCCTTCTTCTCCCAGGGGTTCTGGACTGTGTTCTCTTCACAGGTTCAGCCTCCACGCATACTCATTGCCACAACCCAGATGCTTTGAATGCCCAGCCCAACTTAACCATGGAGAAGAAAATAAGCCTTCTGCAAAAACCATCACTTACCACTATGGTATTTGACTTTTAGGATAATTTTTTACTATTAATACATAAAAATGTGGGACTCATATATGATGTGACCTGTCCTTTTACACTACAGGCGGTGGACAGCTGGGATGAAGGCTCTGGTGTGGGGATACCTGGGTTCAGGCTCTGAATCCATTTGTGTCCTGGCCACATGGCTTTGGATGCATCACTATTCTGAGCCTCCATCTTCCCATACATAAAATGGGGACAATAACAATATCCAACTTATCTGGTTGTCGTGAAGGTTAAATGAGATAATCCAGGTGAATAACCAAGTCCACTGCCTGGCTCAGTATGGCTGAGGCTAGTGTTGTCACCAACACTGATCATCTGTGATTCAGAGAGGAAAGATGCGACAGTCAAGTGCTCACTGGAACAGTTTCCCGTGATGCTGCTCAATGGATTTCTCTGTCATCATAATCACAGTAGCACACACACATAATAAAATAGTGATCCTAGAGTGCCAAGCCAATCGTCTTGTCTGTAGACAGTGCTTGGTACACAGATGAATTAGAGGACTCCTTATGGTAACCATCCCCAGGAACTTGGGTCCCTGGGATTCAAGGATGATGGGATTTCTGACATTCACAGTTATAAGGCTGCGCAGTAATAGGCATAAATGACGCCCAAACTGAGCTTCCCTCGCCTCATCACAAACAGAGCTCAGGCCCTTCTCTGAGTCAGAACCATGTTTTCCTCCCCCCTCATTGCCCTCAAACCCCATGCACTAGTAGCTGAGGTTTGTAGTTCTCTTGCTTCCCAATGAATACATAATCACCTCCTATGATGGGCAGAGATGATGGTTGTAATAAAATCTGTTCATTACCTCCCTCTATGCAGAGCTATTTAATAAACATGCAGCCAACAACACTAAGGCCTCTGAGCCAAATGCAAATAAAACACGTTCCATGGTATCATTTAATTAGCTGGGGTTGGGGATGGGGAGAAGGAGGAGATAGTATGGGATACAAGCAGAAAAATGGAAGATGGTGGGAGGGAGCGGGGGTTGGAGGGGGCAAAAGGGAGCAGGGAGAGGGTAAGAGAAAGGCAGAGGAAGTGAGCAAGAAAGGGGTGAAGAGGAGAGATCGGACCATTTTCTGCACTAACTCTTTAAATCCCTCTCCTATAGAAGACAGGGTTGGGCAGCCTCATTATTCCCACTGGAGAAGTGAGGACACAAAGGCCCACTCTGTGCATTGTGAGAGGTGCTGGGGATCCCACAATGGATGAGACAGACAGGGTCCTGCCTCCATGGGGTTCAGAGTCTGGTGGTGGTGGTGGGGATTGAGCAAATAATCACACCCATAGTACTTGTACTTACAAGCTGTGTGATTACTGTAAGAAAGTGGACAGTTTTCCCAGAGGGTGGGTTCTGGGTTTGAATCCTGGCCCTGCCACATCCATGCTGTGAAACCTTGAGCAAGTTGCTTGACCTCACTAGCCCTCAGGTCCTCATCTAGAAAGCAGAGGTCACAAAATAACTACCTATTAGAATTGTCATGAGAATTAAATTTGTTAATACATGTGAAACACTCAGAACAGTGTCTGGTATATAGTAAGAGCTCAACAAATGTTAGCTTTTAATATGTTAGAGGATTAAAAAGGGAATGAAAATGATTGAAGAGTCCTGGTTTAGATCAGTAAGTCAAAGACGTCTTTCCTAAGTGAGCGAGCGACATATGAGCTGAAGCCTAAAGGGATGAGTGGAAATCAGCCCAGGGAACAGAGAAAAGAAGCCATGGGCATTTCTTTTCTTTTTTTTTTTTTTTTTACCTGCCCAGCATCCTTGATCTCTTCCTCAGTTAACACACCTGACTTTTCCTTTGGGAAATAATGCTCCCCTTCACTTTCAGTCCATGTAGGTGGGGCTGACCCCAAACTTTTGCCCCAGATGGGACACACCACCCAGGCCTGGTTAACTGTGAATGCTGCTCCTAGTCAGAGGTGTGTAGATGATCCAAGCTGGGCCAATAAGAGAAAATACCAGGGACTTCTGCTGAAACTTTCAACAAAGAAGTGTGATAAGCCTGTGTGACATGAGTTCAGAACTACCTGTGTCCATCTCCCACCTAGAGCGTAGAATCCTCCTGAGAATGAAGACGATGCAGAAGAAAACCCAGCTAAGAGATTGAAAGGGACGATCCTGATGATATTTGACTCCCTGGATCCAGCTACACCTGAACTGGACTTTTCAGGGGACAGAGCCAGTTCAACTCTCCCCCTTTCTGCCTTTATTTCTTTATTTTATTTAAATCATATTGAATTGGGTTTCTGTGTCTTGCAATTGCAAGAATCTGATGAGAATAATGTATGTTGCTGTCAAAGAAATGGCATATGGGAAGGCCCAGGGAAATTATTATGGTCTGTGAAAGAATGCCACTGTGGCTGAAGCTTGGTGAACAAGTAGAAAGTGATGACTGTCTGTGTATCAAGATGGAAAGGGCCCAAGGAGCCTGAGCATAAATTGGGAAGAGAGGGGAGGTCCAGTGTTGGATTAAGAGACTGGACAAGCCCAAAACAAAGATATCCAACTCCTTTCAATAGGCACACCCCATGGCCTTCCCAAAGGCATCACTTCTTGTCATAGCCCAATACTTTGTGTACTCTTGGAAAGGCAGAATCAAAGACTAGGGCCAGTTAGGACTAAAAAGGCCCTTAAATACCATGTAGTCTAATATCCCCTTTGTCTTAGTAAGCTTGAGCTGCTATAACAAAAAATACCAAAGACTGGGTGGCTTGACAACAGAAATTTATTTCTCACAATTCCTGAAGCTGGAAGTCCAAGATCAGAGTGCCATCATGGTTGAGTTCTGGTGAGAGATCTCTTCCTGGTTTTCAGAGGGCTGCCTTTTGATGTATCCTCATTTGCTGAGAATGAGTTCTAATCTCTTTTTCTTCTTAAGGACCCTAAGCCCATCATGGTGGGTCAATCCTCACGACATCATCTAAACCTAATTACCTTCAAGGGTCCCACCTCCTAATACCATCCCATTGGGGGTTAGGGTTTCAACATTTGGATTTTTTTGGGGTACAAACATGCAGCCCATAACACTAATTTATATTATTTTTTCTAGTTGACCAAGCATTACATGAATATATTCTTACAAAAAAAATAAAGGAAAAAGGAAGGAAGGAAGGAAGGAAGGAGAAAGGGAGGATGGTGGGAGGAGAAAAGAAAGAAAAGAAAAGGAAAATTAAATTCTAATTATGGGGATTAAGTAAGAAGTCTTGTTTCCACATGGGAAATGTAATCTGGAGACATTATGACTCATCTAAAGTAACATTACTCATTAAAAGTAGTGGTATCAGGACTTGGTTTGGCATTTCTCACTCCATTAAATGCACTGTTATTGAATGAATGTTTGTGTCCCCCCTGCCTGCCCCCGCCTATTTATATATTTAAACCCTAATCCTCATTGTGTTGTTATTTGGAAATGAGGCCTTTGAGAGGTAATTAGGTGATGAAGGTGGAACCCCCATGAGGGGATTGTGTTTCTATGAGAAAAGACAGGAGAGAGTGTGCCTCTCTCTCTGCTCTCTGCCACATAAATGTACAATGAGAAGAAAGCCATCTGCAAGCCAGAAAGCAGGCTCTCACTGGTACCACATTTGCCATTGCCTTGACCTTGAACTTGACAGCCTTCAGAACTGTGAGAAATAAATGTTTGTTGTTTATGCCACCCAGCCTGAAGTATTGTTATAGCATCCTGAACAGACTAAGATATATCCCAATATCCACCCCCGTCAGAACAAACCAACAACAACAACAAAAACCCAAAACACATCCCCCAATAAGGTTGTCAAGACCCTTGGGGATATTGATTGCCTTCGGGAGTACTGCCCTTCCCTATTATATTAAAAAGCTCTTGGGGATAATAATAATAGCAATAATGAACTTTTATAGCATTTTCCATATACCACTCTCTATGCTATGTTCTTTATTCTCACCATGTCATTTAATCCTTAACACCACCCTATGCCCTATGCGGTAAGTACTCTTACTTTTGTCATTTGCCAGGCACAGCAACCAAAGCAGAGAGGTTAAGAAACAAGGCCAAGTTTACACAACTTGTAAGTGGTAGAGGCAGTATTTGAACACAAGTAGTCTAACTCCAGCGCCTGTGCCCTCATTTCTGATCACAAAGCAGTTTGCAAGAGCAAATTTCTTTTAGCAGCCAGATAATCCCACCCAAAAGCAGAAGCAAATGAATGGCCTGCCATTGGTCCTCAGAGCTCTCTGTGGTGCTGAAGCCGTGCTCATTTCAGTATTTGTCTTCCTGGAACCTGGCCCCCTTGTTCTGGTTATTTTGATAACACCTTCGTTTTCTGACTTGATGTTCTATCACCATTTTTCCCATGAAACTGCCCCAGATGATTCCTGGATCGAAAGGTCACATTTCTGTTGGCCTTTACCTCTAACCAAATCTTTTCTCACTCCTGAGCTTAGCTGAAGAGAGGAAAAATCATAGCCTCTGGGCCCCAACGAGCTACAGTCAATGTGGGGAGATAATGTGGCCAGGGACACATTAGATGAGGGTTCTGCAGGATTTGCTCTGTCATCTCTGGCCTGTCACAGCACCTACGTGCCTGCAGCTCCCAGGGTCCAGGACTCATCTCTCACCTGGAACTACTCACACGCTGCCCTAGCTGACCAGTAAGGCGGGAGTGTTGAGTCAGCACGCAAATACTAAGTGGTTCTGGGGTAGACAGGGGCAAGCGCAGAGCCTTATAAGCCTGTTGAAGGATTTTGATTTTTCTCTTGAAGGCTGTGGGGAGCCATTAACAAGTTTTAAGTGAGGAATTGACACAACTAGATGTGGATTTATGGGGACAAGGCTAGAGGCCAGGAAACCACTGAGGAGGCTTTTGGAAGGTTCAGGTGAGAGATGATGCTGGCTGGCCAAGGAGAGAAGTCTTTTTCTATCACAGGTCCCTGTTCTATTTCCTTCCCAGTACCCATCATGCTCTGAATTAATTCTCTCTCTCTCTCTCTCTCTCTCTCTCTCTCTCTCTCTCTCTCTCTCTCTCTCTCTCCCTCCCCCTGAAATGTCAACAAAAAGAAGCCAGGGACTGTGTTTGCCTTATTTATCACTGTATCCCTGGCAGTATCAGGTATAGGGCAGTAGCTTAATGGATGCTTGGTGAATGCAGGGAGGGGCAGAGTGAGGAGATGGTGGTAGCGAATACAAGGTGTCTGGCACAGAGGACAAAGCTCAGAGTGCAGGAGTTGGTGAGGAAGCCCATGGGCTGGCGCTGGAGCCATCACGCTGCACTGCTACAGGTCGGAGCTGACCCAGGGCTCAGGCTGCCAGTGGGGCCAAGTGGTCTTAGCAGTGAGGGGGAGGAGGGGCAGCCCGCTAAGGGTGGGCAGGCAGTGTCTGACTGGCTCTGATAGTGACTTACATCCATTAGGATGCCAGGGAGGAGTCGGGGCAGAGGGCCAGGCGCCAGTCCTTCCCAGAGTCTCTGAATTCCTTGGCTAGAGTTTAGATTTCCTGGAATTGTTCTCCCCTCTGTCATCCATTTTATGGTGTAAGAAAAGGAGTGATTTAAGACATACAGTTAGAGAGACAGACGAGTAAGTGGTCATCTGGAAGGTCAGCCCATGGCCCTGCATGCCAGCTTTGGGCTCCTCTGCTTTCCTGGGTCCCATTCCACCATCATGACCCTGGGGATGGTGCTTCTGGGGGCCAGCTCCAGGGGGGCACCTGGTGCTGTCACAGGCTTTCCCTGCCATTGAAGGGCCCCTGGTCTAGCGAAACTGGGGAGTGGGACGGAGGATGAAGGCAGACCTGGAAGTCCCACCCAGGGGTGGGGTGCTAAGAGCAGGTAGGCCCCCAAATTGTGGGGATCCTGAGGAGGAGGCCCCTAACGTCCCCTGGGTGAGGAAAGCCTTCCTGGAGGAGTTGATACCGGAGCTGATGTTTAAAGGGTGAGTTGGAATTCGACAAGTGACAGGCAGAGGAAGGGGACTCCGGGGAGAAGGGTCAGCATGAGGAAAAAGGGCTGAGGCTTAAAGGAGTTGGGTGTGGGGAGGAACTATGAGGAGCTTGTGTGCCTGGGCCTAGAGCCTGGGGATGCCAGCAGGAAGTAAGGCTGCAGAGCGGGGCTTCGTGCTGACCCCAGAGCTCCTGCCACATGCTCAGGGACAAAACAGTTCTCTCTGCCTTGGAGACCCCATTTGTATGACCCAGGAGGCCAAAAGGGCCACAACCTCCTGATCTGGTGGGCTTGGGGTAACCACACTCTCCAGACATTCTGTGTCCCCCTCCCGGCTTCTCCAGGGGGTCCAGAGCCCCCTAGGATGGAGTGAGGTCTGGGTTAGGAAAGGTGCCAGCAGGATGCCTGCCTCTCTGCAGGCAATTTGTGGAAGAGGTTTCCAGACAGGGCAGCTGAGATGAACTCAAATGAACTGTAAAACTCTATGTGGTGTAAAGGCCTTGCAAAGCAGGATATTGGTGTGTATGTGTTGCAGGGGGGAGTGAGGGGGTGGATGAGGGTTATGAGAAGGAGGGGCCCAGTGGCCAGCCAGGCTGCCAACCCCCACACTTTGAGCAGCAGACTCTGACCAAATGTCCACCATATGCCTGACCCCATGCTGGGCTCTGAGGATCAAAGACAGCTGAGACCCAAAGCAGCCATTTGAGCTCACAACCCAGCCCCAGGGGAGGTAGAGAAACAGTCAGGCAAGTGCTTCCAGAGAGAAAACAGGACCTTGGAGGAGGGACCCATAATGGGAGCCAGAGGGTGGACATCACGCAAATGACTTCGGATCAAATCATGCAAATGACTTGGGATCAAATCATGCAAATGACTTGGGATCAAATCTCAGCTCTGCCACTTCCCAGCCTTGTGACCTTGGCCAAATGTTTCATGTCTCTGAAACTCAATTTCCTCATCTGTAAAATGGGGTTACAATGATCCTGAAGTGTTGTTGGGGTACTAAATGAAATAATCATGTAACACACGCAGTATTGTTTCTGGAGCATGGTGAGTGCTCAGTACACACCAGCTGTTATTACTGCCCATGAGCAGAGCTGTGAAGAAAGCTGGAGTCAGATGGGGGGAGGCCCAGGCAAGGGGTGCCCTGGCCCCAGACCTGTGGCCCTTCTTCACCAGGCCCAGGCCCTGGGAGGGGCTATTGAGGTCAGGGAGTCACTGGGCCTCAAACGGTCCATCTTCTGGGATGAACCATCTTTGTGGTTCATCTGGGAGAAAAGAAGTCATTCTCTTTCCAATTAATCTAATTAGATGTAATCAAATTGTGGAGATCTGTGCAGCAGGGTGAGTGATTAGGAGAAATTACCTCCCTGCAAAGAGTTTAAATTTACTTTTCATTTCATAATCTAATGACCAAATAGGTAAGAATGGGCTTTCTGCCCCCTTCCCTCTCCCCACCTTGCACCAGGGAGTTTCCTGAGAAGGGGACAGTGGTTCAGACAGAGTCAAACTACCACCTGCAAAGTGACTATCACACACGAGGACAGCATGGACTCATCCTAACACACACACGCGCACACACACACACACACACACACACACACACACACCATCTCTCAGGGACACACTGATAGGCAGGAGTCCTGAGTTAGTCCTGGCTCGGCCACTAACAAGCTGTGTGACCTTTGGCACTCTCTTTAGACCTCAGTTTCCCCACCTGTAACAATAAGCGCTATAATTGATCTGGGGAGCCCTTCTGAATGCTGCAGCTTGAAATTCGATTTTCTGTCTTTCAGCTTCTCCCTCCTTCTTTCAAATTGAGGCTGACTGAGAAAATAAAGTCTGGGAGGGTCACTCAGGGATGTCCATAAGGTGACGCTCCTTATCGAGTGAGGCCTCCGTCAGCACACTGGGAACTCACCCCAGACCCCTCGCACAGCCCCAGAGCTGGAGTCCAGGGTCCGGGGCAGGGGAGGCACAGAGGGCTTTCCTGTTCCCACCCACAGACGCACACATGGCCCTTCCAGGCTGGGGCACGTCATTACCAGCTCCAAGGGTGGGATGTATCACCCAGCACCGTCCTAGGGCCGGCCTCGCCCTCCCACGGCCCAGGACCAGTAGCACCGTCTGTTCCTTGAATATTTCTCTGAGCACTGAGCTGGCGAGGGGCCAGCCCTGGCAGGCCGGAGAAAGAGCATCTGAAGCCAGAGGCTCGGAGGCGGGTTAATGTATGCCCTATGGCTTCCCAGCTAGAGTGGGGCCCTGGGGACAGTTTGGGGGACGGGGTGGACAGAGTCCCCAGGTGGAGGCACAGCCTGGAGGCCAGGCAGAGAGTAAACAGAGGTGGTGAGCATGTCACCCAGGGGTGACTTAAGCGCCCTCCCCCCATATCACTGCAGGTGAAAGGGCTCTGAATGTTACTGAAGGGTGACCTGGCCCTGTGAGTCACTGTGGGGTGATGATGTAAGGGTGCTACATGTCACTGAGAAGTGACAGGGCTCTGCATGTTACTGAGGGGTGACAGGGCCCTGCGTATCACTGATGGGTGATGTAAGGCCCTGAAAGTCACTGGGAGATGTCATAAGGGCCTTGCCTGCCACTGAGGGGTGATAGAGCCCTGCATGTCACTGAGGAGTGGTGTAAGGGCCTTGACTTGCTGCTCCCTGTCCTATCCTGTGGCCATCTGAGCCCCACTTGTGTGACCAGAGAGCTCCAGGTAAAGTATAAATCTCCAGCCAAGGCGATTTAAAGAGTCCAGGGCAGGTAACGGGGCAGGTGCCTCTTGGAGTCTGGCCTGGTTTTGAAGCCCAGCCACTGACACTGCAGGAGCTGAGCAGCCTCTTTCCCATCTCTCAGGAGCCTCAGGTTCCTCATCTCAATAGGGAGAGCGACCTGTGGAGACCCCACTCGGGTTCCCAGCAAGCACAGTGGGGAGGCATCTGCAGGTGCTCAACAGAGGCTTGTTCTGTCCCCTCTGCAGCCCTCACAGTGCCTGACTCCAAGTCAGCTACCAGTAAATATTGATTAACCTGCTGAGATAATAAAAAGAGCTCATGCTTGTATCTAGGCCTCATGGCAGCGAAACCATTGGGAAATTGAGCAGCCAGAGGATCAGTGGGGTGGAGCCATTGGGGATTTGGTTGTCAGACATCAAGGGGGACGTCCTGGAGGAGGGGAGCCTTGGGTCTGGTAAGATTTGAGGAGAGGAGGGGAAGGCATGCTGGCAGGGGAGACTGCGTGTGAAAAAGCAGAGAGGTGAGAAGGGGAGGAGTCAAACAAGACCACACCCTCCTTTGTGCTCTCCTGTCCATGATGTGATGGGTAAGAGTTTGGGAATCAGACAGACCTGTATATAACTTGCATTTGGTGTGATCTTGGAAAAGTCCCTCTACCACTTGGAGCCTCACCATTATCAGCTGCGAAGTGGGATGATGACACCCCGCACTCACAGGGTTGCCATGAGGCTGGCATGGGGTATTGTGTGTGTGTGTGTGTGTGTGTGTGTGTGTGTGTGTAGTGGGGTGGTGATACCAGCACAGTGCTAGGCTCCCAGGGGATGCTGGGTAACAGGGATGCTCTCCGACAGTTTATCCAGGACACCTGGCTCCCTCTGTCCCCAGAAGTGGCCTCCTCACCTGGTCACATATGGTTGCAAAGGAGAGCAGACTTCCGTACAGGGACATGGGGGAGGACCATGGACATGTCATCCCTTTTGGGGAAGACCATCAAGGTCTTTTTGCCATGAAACACAGGCCCCAGAAACTTGGAGCACGGAGATCCCTCCATCCCCTTTGCTCTGTAGAAACCTGGCACAGAGAGGTTAAGAGAGTGGGCCAGTTACCCAGCCCCCAATACTGCCCCCTAGTGCTCTGCTTTCTACCCAGTCTTGGGGGAGGGTCCACTGTCTACAAACATCTGAACAGAGAGCCTCAAGGATTCCTCTTCTCCCTTTGTCCTCTCTCTGCTCACTCACTCACTCACTCGACTGAGAAGCGCCTGGGAAGGGGACCCAGGCCAGTGATCTGTGGACCCATCCAGCTGGGGGCTGGGCCTGTGCTCAGAAAGGGAGGGTTAAGCCTTAAGCAGCCCTCCCTGGTTGGTGTTTAACTTGCAGTTTCTAAAGGCCATCAGGAGCTCCACAGAGCAAACATTTTTATCTCTTAATGACACTGCAGCAGGTTAAAAAGGGACCCATCTCCCAGCTAATATTGAAGAGAGACCAACCATTACCCAGAATGGTTTGGCCTGGCAGTTGGAATAACTTTTCCAGAGATCCGGGTGGAGGAAGACATGATGAGGAAAGCTAGGGGGATGTGGAGATAGGCTGAGGCTCAGCTCAATATGAAAAAAATCTTCCAGTACTAGTGGGCCACAAGATGACAACAGTTGGCCTCTTTGGGCTGTACTATGTTAAAGGTTGTCTTAGACAGGGAAGCTACCTCCATTCATATTCAACAGATAACTCCCATATGGAGCTATCCAAGCTCTGTCCTCCATCAGGTGTGTGATCCAAAGGTCAGGTGCTTAAAACATGCACTGTACCGGGGTGGGGGGGTGCGTAGGAGACAGGGGTCCAAGTCTCGCCTCTCAGACTTTGGATAAGTGACTTTCCTAACAATAACCCCAACTCCCATTGCTTGAGCACCTACTATGTGCCTAGCTTGTGCCAGAGGCTTCCACCCAAACTCTCATGTAATCTTTACAATAGGCAGGTGGCTCTCCATTTTATACACAAGAGGACAGACTCGGAGATACAGGGGAAGACACAGGACAAGCTCACCCAGCGGCAGAATGGGATGAAATAGTTCCTTGGAGAAACTCACATGAGTGAGCTTGGAGCAGCTATTCCTCTCGTCTAGCTGCGGCTCGGTGACACCTTGATTGCAGCCTTGTGAGATACCCTGAGCTGCTTCCAGACTCCTGACCTACAGAAAATGCGAGATTCGAGATGTGTGTAGCTTTCAGCTACTGAAAGTTTGGAGCAATTTGTTCTACCTCAGTAGGTAAGTAATACACCCCGTCTCCAGGGTCTTCTGGGGTATTGGCACAATCCCAGGGCTCCAAGGCACTGAGGTTCCCACGGGGAATAACGCCTTCTGGGAAAGGCCCTGCTGCTGCTTCTGGGCCTGTGCTCTATCACCGGCTCCCGTAGTCATAAACAGCGCAACGCGCGGTCTCCACTCTCACCAGCAAAACAACCCCCATTTCATGCTAAATGTGTAATTTGCTGCAAATTAAACTTAATTGGGACTAGAGTAATTATGTTGACTTTTAAAAATACTTTCAGATAAAAACATAATTAAGTATCTCAGAATATAATCCTTTTCTATTGTGTTTCCCAAGGGAGCTGAGAGAGGCGGCTGAGGCAGGAAAGTCAGAGCAAGGATGCTGAAGGAGTGGGAGGGAGGCCTCAGAAGGCTGCTTGAGGAGGGTCTCGGACCCCTTGCGGGGAGTGGAACCCAGGCCAGCGTTCCAGGAGGGTAACTTCACAACAGGTATCAAAAACCTTCAAATGTCCGTACGCTTTGACTCCGTGAGAGCAGAAATCTGTCATAAGGAAATAATTAATCAGAGACGGAGACAAATATCTACGTGGAGAGTCAGTCATCCAGCGTCACTGATAATGGCCAAATGCTGGGGACCATCTAAATGCCTAACAATGGCGGATTAGCTAAATCAATTATGAGCGAAAAATAATTACGATGAAATATTGGGCTGCCATTCAAAATGAAACCTTCAAAAGTAATTTATGTTGGGAAATGCTTATAAATTAAGAGCTAGAGAAAATAGCAGCACATAAAACTGAATATAAAGTACCTTCCAACTTTTGTTGATATACACATGGGACTAATAAAACCCACAAAGATGCATGCGAAAATACCAACAGTTGTTATCTCTGGTGGGGATTACAGGGGATTTTAATTTTCTTTTCTATTTTTTATGCTTTCCAAATTTTCTGCAATGAACAAGTACTACTAATGTATTGTTTTTAATTTTTTTAAATGGATGTAGGTAAAAAAGAATCTCTACCTCTCCTTATCCCATGAGAAGGCTTCCTGGATTAAGCTCTGGGGTCGAGCTCTGACCTCAGGATCCCTTCATCCGTATTCAGGTATCCTGGTTCTGGTTGGAACACAGGCTGCTGTTCATCTCCTAGAATCCTCTCTCTCCTTCCTCTAGCTGCAGAATGCCGATGCAGTTGACCATGTCCATGTGCCCTGCTAAAAAAGCAAATTTCTCACTCATCTCTTATAGAAAGATGGCTAGGGAAGGAATGTCAATGAAATGTGAACGGAAGTCGTGGTTATAGCTTCCAGAAAAGCTCCCTTGATGGGAGGTTATGCAGTTGGCAGGAGCCTCTATGCTCCCCTGCTTCCTTTTTCTTCTTGCTGGAATGGGGCAGTGATTGCTGGAGCTCCAGCAGCTGCATTGTGTCTATGAAATAATGTGTAGCATGAACTCATGTGCTGTGGATGGTGGAGCAAAACCAAGAAGGGAGTCTAGGACATCAATAAAACTGTGCACGAAGCTACCACAGAAGCCCTGGAACTCATGTCCAGAATTCTCTCACATGAGAGAAAAACAAATCTTTATTTTGTTTAAGCCACTGTTTTTGAGACCCCTATGAGTATCTGAATTCATTTCCTCACAGACACAGTGAGCCAAAGTGAAAGATGGAAAAGATAAAGCAAAACCCCCAAGTAATTCACAGGAATCTTAATGATGCAAGGGAGAAAATCTAAGATTCCTCACAACTCCAAGGATCTCTGACCACGACATGGGCTAGACCAGGGGTCAGCCAACTTGTGAGATGGAAGAGCCACCAGGGGTCAGCAAACTGTGGCTTGTGAGTGTGTGGCTCTGAAGTGAAATTGAAAATGAAAATAAAACTATCACAGTTTCATTGATAAAATTTTCAAAGAATATTATTCACATAATGGTGATTATGTAAAAATATATTTATGGCTCTTGAATAATTTTAAAATTGTTGTGAGGGACAGGATTGGTTCTTCCAGGGGTTGGCAAAATTTTGAGATGGAACCTACCCAAAAAGCCGTATGTGGCTCCCGAGCTGCAGTTTGCTGACCCCTGGGCTAGATGGTTAAGTGGTTAGAGTATGTGGAACAGCAAAAAAATGTCAGCACAGATGAGAGCGTTGAATGTTCCACATACATCCCCCTCTTCCCTACTTACCTTCAGCCTCGTCTCTGGCTCTTAAGGCTGCTCAGAGTGTGGGAGGCACAGCATCAAGCACGAGCATCTAGGAAGGGAGTCAACCAATGTCAATGGACAGAGTGAGTAATGCCTGGCAGTAATGGGCCACATTTTTCATCGCATTTTAAACATGGAAAACACCTTTAGTGGTCTTCTAGTCTAACCCTCCCTTTAATCCTTGAAGTCCTTCAATAATCACCAACACAATAAAATTAGCATCACCAGTGACATCCTCATATATATTGTCACCATCCTCTTCTCCATTACCCTCATCATCACCATCACCACCATCACTGTCATCATTCCTACTATTTACGTGAACACCTACTTTATGCCAGGCACAGTGGTGGTTGCTTTACACTTTTGATTGCACTAAATTCTAACAACAATGCAACATGCAGGTAGAGATCCTGATTTACAGATAGGGAAATGGAGACTCAGGAAAGGTGAAGTGGCCCAAGGCAGCTCAGATAACAACAGGCAGAAGGGGGGGGGGCGTGTCATTAATCCAGGTCTGTTTGATCACAAAGGCTAACTGTCCATGACCTTGCAGCCCTGAAGGGTGATGTGTGCTTGCACACCTCCATCAGGAAGCATGCTCCATCTTCGGTCAGACTGACAGAAAGCTCTTTGTCTTTGCAAAATGAACCCAGCTTTTTTGTTGGCCTCACTCTTGCTCATGGTTCTTTGGGGACCCCAGAATGGTACCAACTTCTGAGTTTTGGAAGCACTTCTATTCACCGGAGCATCTTTTTAGGATGAGTGTCTGGTTCCTTTAACAGCTTCTCTGCCTTCCTATGCCCAACTCACATCCAAGCCACCACTATCTCTTTCCTGGACTTCTGTAACCATTCCTCCTACTCTGCCTGATTCTACCTACAACTCCTCTTGCTGCAATAGCCTTTCTCCACTGAACAGCCACAGTGGTTTTCTTAAGATCATATAAATCAGCTCACACCACTCTCCTGCTCAAAACCCTGTGATAAATGCCCTCAACACTAAATATAAAAAGTCCCTATAGACAGGGGTTTCTCAATCTTAGTGCTATTGACATGTTGGGGCAGACAATTCTTCATTGTGGAGCCTGTCCTGTGCACTGTAATATTTATCCAGTTGCACCTCCTCCCCAGTTGTGATGATCAAATATGTCTCCAGACATTGCCAAATGTGCCCTGGTGGGGGAAAGCACTGCTATATACCTCAAATATCTTCTTCTATATACCTTACATCTCATCTTATACCCCTCTCCCCATCACTCTCTTTGCTTCAGCCATGCTGGCATCTGCACTGTTCCTTGAGCACACCATGTTCATTCCCACCTCAGGGCCTTTGCACCTGCTATTCTTTGTGAATGGAGCATTCTCTTGACAACAATACTCTCTCTCCCACTCTATTCAGGTCTCTGCTCAAATGTTACCTCCTTAGAGAGGCCTTTCTGGACCACCCTCTCTAATACATCCCTCTCATCTTTGCTCCCTTCCCAGTCATCATTTTTCTTCATAGAACTTATCACTACTTGATCTATATCTATGTATCTCTATACACACATATTATAATGTATTATAATATATTATTATATAATATGTTATATGTATAATGTATATAATGTTATTAGTCATCAGGGATATAAATTGAAGATGTCATGGGATAGTCTGGGCTAAAATTAAAAAGTCTGACAATACCAACTGTTGGCAAAGGTGTATGTAGGCCAACTGGAATTCTCCTACATTGCTTCTGGGAGTGTTAAATGGTACAGCTATTTTGGAAAACAATTTGATAGTTTCTATATCAACCACCCTATAGTCCAGCAACTTCATGTCTAAGTATTTACCAAAAAGTACTAAAGATGTTTATATATATTTATATATATTTTTATATTATATATGTATATAATCTAATATCTCGTGGATGTAAACTCCATGAGAGCAGGGACTTTGTCCATCTTCTTCACATCTCTATCTCCAATGCCTACAAGAGGATCTGGAACATAAGAGCAACCTAGGAAAACTTTATCAAATTAAATAATTGATCAATGTGACCTGGTTCCCATGCCCTTTTTAGTCTGGAGGCACTTCAAAGTTCATCTTACCCATGATAGCTCGCTACATCCAATACTACACCAACACCTCACTATACCAATTGTTATAGCTTTATAGTAAATCTGAAAATCAGGTAGTAAGAGTCTCACTTTGTTCTTGTCTTTCAAAGCAGTTTTGGCTCTTCTGAATCCTTTGCTTTGCATATGGATTTTAGAACCACTTTGTCAATTTCATCAAAAAAGACCCCTAGGGTTTTTATTGGTATTGTATCGAACCAATATGTTCTGGGAGAACTATCTTAACAATATTGAGTCTTCCTATCCATGAACATGGTATATCTCTTTATTTCTCTAGGTCTTCAATTTTTCTTAACAATGTGACAATCATCTCATCATAAGACAAAAAATGATAACTGTGTGATGACAGATATTAAGTAGACTTATTGTAGTGATCATTTCACAATGTATACAAATATAGAATCATTATGTTGTACACCTGACACTAATATAATGCTATATGTCAACATACATCAATACAAAATATTGTGGAAAAGCATCATAGCTATATTAGAAAATATGAATTGTATTTTCAAGTTTTCCATTCACCTGTGACATCAGAGAGTTATCTAGCCTCTTTGGACCCTATCTGAAAATTATATGAGTATTCATTTTTAATGTATTGGTATAAAAATATTCTCTTTATACCTTTACATTCTTCCTAAAGTCAATTTTATTTTATTTTTCAAAGTAAGTTCGTTTACACAGGATTTGTAAATGTAAACTATAGTATCTGTTTTATCCAAATTAGTTGCAATTATCAATTAAGGATACAAATTAATGAGACTTCACTATTCTGAGAGTTAAGAATTATAAGAAATCTATATAGTTCATATTTCTACTGTGGAGGATTATAGAAATATTCTAACTTCTTTGAAAGAATAAGTTGACAAATTTTAAAGGCAAATGAAAAACATTTTCATTAATATTAATTATTGAACAAGTTTAAATACTAATGGTTTCCTTTTCTTTGCATTATCTGAATTATGATGTATCATGAGATACAACCTAGGGAAATATTAATACCAAGTATCTAAAAAATTAGCAGAAGCCAAAAAAATATGTGACCATCATTTTCTTTTGATTATACTGTTGGGACTAATTACAATAAAAAAACCCACAGATTTAGCAAGGTATAATTTATATGCAGAAAACTTTGCCTTTTTGCTATTCAGTTTTATAAAGTTTGACAAATGCAAATAGTCATGAAATCATCATCACAATCACTACATAGAGCCATTTGTCACTTTAAAAATTTCACTTATGCTCTTCTGTAGTCAACCTCTTTCCCTAAACCTCAGCTCCTGGCAACCGCTAATCTAGTTCCTATTCCTTGAATTTTTGCCTTTTCCAGAATTAGACCATTTACATTTGGTGGAATTACTGAAGTGGTTAAATTTAATTATGCCTTCTTGCTCTTTGCTTTCTTCTTGTTACATCTGTTCTTTGTTGTATCTCTTATCTTCCCTTCTTTTGGACCAACTGAGTGATATTTTATTATTCTATTTTATCTTCACTATTGGCTTATTAGTAATACTCCTTTAATTGGGTTGTTGGAAAATTCATGACATATTTTTTCTATGTTTTTTGTTGCAAAAATGCATCATGACTTTTCCGACAACCCAATATTTTTATAGTGATTTCTCTAGCACTTATAATATCATCTTTAATTTATCACAGTCTACCTTCTTTCATATAATATATTGCTTTACCTATAATCTAATAATGATAGAACACTCCCAGTTCTTTCCTCTCATTCTTTCCTTTTAAAGCCTGAATAATGTTTCATTATATGTATACATCACATCCCATTTACCCATCCATCTGTTGATGGACACTAGGGCTGCTTTCACTTTTTGGCTATTGTAAATAATGCTGCTATGAACATGGGTGTACACATATCTGTTTGAGTCCCCACTTTCAATTCACTTGGGTATATACTCAGAAGTAGACTTGCTGTAATATATATAGCTCTATTTTTAGTTTTTTTTTTGAGGAACTTCCATACTGTTTTCCATAGTGGCTGCACCAATTTACATTCCCACCAGTAATTCACAAGGATTCCAACTTCTCTACATCCTCACCAACACTTGTTATATAATTTTGAAATATATGTAATAGCCATCCTGATGAGTGTGAAGTGGTACTTTATACTCACTTTAAGTGGCGCTGAACACTTACACAATATGGGTCCACTGAAATTGTGTGCTTAGAGTGCATTTTGAACGCCATATGTTAATGGAATGGTAAGGATCAGTGGCACACATATAAGCATGTATCTCCTCAACTCACACACATCCTCCATTGCCTCTTCAGACTTCATTTACAAAACACAAGTTCAAAGATAATATCATTAAGAATTCCAAAACTGGTAACAAAGTACCAAGCCAAGTGTGAGGTCCTTCTGAGCATGGAACTCTGTGCAAATGTATAGGTCACATGTCCAAGAAGCCATTCTTGCTTCTACTGCTTGGAGGAGAATAGAAGAAGGTGGAGGCTGGGCCAGTGGGTGGTGAGTGGAGAAAGGAGATAGAAGATGCTGAAGCCCTGTTCTAATCTCCTCAGTCCCTTGAGTTTCATGGCTGCACACCTTATCCCCTATTTGGCATCATATTCCCTCATTATGAGTCAAATCCTGCCAATCTCAGCTCAAACCTATTTCACTAGGAAAGTCTTTCCTGACCACCCTGTATTCCTTCTCGGAATCTGGACAGCTTTCATTGTGTACATCAATCGTATGGCAATTAGCCTGGTCCTGCCTCCCCTAAGTTAGTCATGTCTCTCCAACTAGATGTTGAGGCTCTTGGGGGCAAGGCCTTTGATTCCCACTTCTTTGAACACATCACCATGATGCAAAGCAAGACATGCACCCCTGCCGCCCTCATCCCCGACTCCCCTCCTAACCTATCAGAGAATCCAGCCCAATCAGATCTTTCCATGTTCTCCTCACTTGCCCATTTGCGTGTTCTTGAATTGGCTATTTTTCAGCTGTGAATGCCTTTCCTTTCTATAAATATCTGTCTGATTCCTGCCCATTTTCCTAAGCCTAACATGGCATAGCAGAAATGGTATGGATTTGCAGTTTAGAAATACCTAGTTCTAAATCCTGATTCTGTCACTCTCTGGATATGTGGTCTGGCCATGTAACTCCTTTTCCCTGAGCCCTTTTTCTTCATTTGTAAAATGTGGGGCTGAAAATAATGACTGTGAAGGGCTGTTGAAAAGTTTAATGAGAGGGTATGAAAAAGATAACAGCACAACAGAATGAATTAGTGTATACCAATAAATTTCAAACTTAGATTAAATATACATCTTTCTATAAAAGTATAACTTACTAAAAGAAATAGAAAGCCTGCATATCCTTATGCTAGTTTAAGTAAATTGAATTAGAAGTATAAAGTCATCCCATAAAGAAAAATACCAGGCTGGGGTTGTTTTATGGATGACTTAACTTACAGCAAACATATTATTTAAAAATGCCAGAAAAGAAAGGGGAAAGTTCCTAATGAATTTGAAGAGACAACTATAATATTTATACTAAAAATCAGGCAAGGGTATTACAAGAAAGAAAGATTATAGTTCATATACTTCTCATGATTATAGTTGTAAAAGTCATAAACACTCTTAAATTACTAGAAAATAAAAGCATTATGATGGAGTTGGGTTTACCACAGGCATTTAAGGATCAATTAGCATTAGAAACATCTATAAATGACTTTTGCCTATTAGCAGATTAATCTCACTATATGCCTCTGTGAAATTTAACACCCATTAAAAAATTAATTCTTAGCAAACCAGAAACAGAAGGTAACTTGTGTAACCTGATAAAGTACTTCTATCAGAAGCCTACAGCATATGTTGGATTGTAGAAGAATTTTCTCTAAAATCAGGGAAGCAAGACAGATGGCTCCTATCACCACTTCCACTCAATATTATATTGGAGCTTCCAACCTCTCAACCAGAACCAGTGCAATAAGACAAGAAAATAAAATAAAAGGCCAATGAATAAAAAAAGAAACAAAGTATCATTATCCCATGATTCCTTAACTCTACTCGTACAAAATCCAAATGATTTTGCAAATTATTAAAACTAATAAAAGACTTGAAGCATAGAGATCAACATAGAAATGTTCAAGACATTTCAGGAGAAAATTGTTGAAAGGTATTCAAGACCTAAATGTGGAGACATCTATCATATTCATAGATGAGAAGACTTACTGTTGTAAAGATGACGACAGTTTTTAAATAGTTATACAGATTTAATAAAATTCCAATAAAATTTCCATAGCCTATTTCAAGGAGTTTGACAAGCTGATTATATAAATGCATAAGAAAAAGAATAAAGGGAAAAATAGCCAAGGCACAACTGAAGAAGAAGACAAGGAACTTGCCATTTCAGATACCAAGGCTTGCAAAGCCCGCAGTGCTTAGCATGAGCACACTGGAAGACAATGGTGCCCAGAAGCAAACGCTCATATGTAGGCAAAGTCAATATATTAAGAAGCCGTCACTGAGAAGGGGTGAACTATGCTGCAACAATTCGTTATCCATGGGGGAAAAGGAAATCAAACCCCCAACTCAGAACACTACAAAAATCAATTCCAGATGGACAGAGATTTGAAGTGAAATGCTAAGCTTTAAATATTTTCGGAGAAAATACAGACTACTTTTATGACCTTGGGTAGGGAAGGATTTCTTTACCACAGCATTAAAAGTACAAACCACAAAAGGAAAAAAGAAATAATAATAAGATTGAAAACTTTGAGTAAATTACAATAAAGACCTTCTGTTCACCCAAAGACTACAAATAATATAAAAAGATAAGTCTCACATGGGGAGAAGGTATTTATAGCATGGAATCAATACATGGCTATTATTCTAAATGAATAAAGACTCCTAAAAATCATTAGGATAACAACAAAGAGACAGAAAATTAGATAAAAGACATGAATAGTCGTTTCACAGAAGATGAAGCCCAAAGGCCAATAATCTTTTGAAGATATGTTTTGTTTTATTAGAAATCAAAGAAATAAAAAATTACCAATGCACAGAATCAACATTTTACACCTACTTGTCTGGTAACAATTTAGAAGACTGACAAGCTTGGGTCTAGATGTGGAGTAACAGGAACTCTTACACACCGGTGGCTGCTGGGAGTGGAAACAGTTATAGTCACGTAATAAAACAACTCGGCACTATCTTGTAAAGTTGAACACACATCCCACAAGTCAGCAATTCCCCTTGTAGAATATATCCCAGAAAATCTCCTGGGTAGGTCATCAGGAGATGTATGCATGAATGCTTACAGCAGCCTCCTTTATAAGGACAAACAAATAAACAAACCACCCCAAACAAAACAAAAACTTGAAACAACTCATATCCATGGAGAGGAGGATGGATATATAAATTGTGATATGTTGGCATGATGAAATACCATACATGCGTAAAATGAATAAACCACAGGCACACTCCACTATGGGAGCATATCTAGAAAAACAATGTTGACTGCAAAATATCAAAGCACAGAAGGATCCATACCTAATGAGACCATTTTTATAAAGGTCACATGCAGGGCAAAACCAAACAACGCCTTGTCTGTGTGGTACAGACATATGTGGTCAGACTACAATGAAAAGATGCACAGGATAAATAAAATGCAGGGCCGTAGTCCCTTCTGGGAGACTGGGATGCAACTGGGGAGGGTCACCCAGGGGTTCCAATTCTCTTAGAAACCTTCTACTCTGAATCACAGCAGTTTATTTTATTATGCTTCACAATTTTCACATTTGTTATATAGAATTTTTATACAAATAAAATATTGCATCATAAAAAAGCAGAGATTTAATGAAGTAGTATATACAAAGCTCCTGGCACAGGGCCCAGCACATACAAATAATGCCAGCCAGGATTGTCCGTGCTCTTTCCGGAGCCGGGCACGGCACCAAGTTATCTACAAGCATGGTTTCATTTGGTTTTCAAGGCAGCCCTAAGGTATTCACCACACTTTCCAGATGAGGAAGCAGATACCCAGAGAGGGTAAGCTACTTGCCCAGGTCACACAGCTAAGAAGGGGATCTGAGAGGAAAGCCCTGGTCTGTGTGACTGCGAATCAGTTCCTCTCAGCCACTGGGTCCCCGCCTCTCACATGGCAGGTGCTCAGTAAATGGTGAGGCTGCTCTGACCTCAGCGCTCGCTCCTGCCCCCAGCCCCCCTGCAGGCTCAGGCATCACCCTCACCGTGGCCCAGGGCAGAGCCATAGACCCCTGTGGGGGTAGGTGAGCAGAAGCCTCTGTGGCTGTGACCTTGACCATCCACATAAGAGAGAAGGTGACAAAGGAAGGAGGGAAGGAAACTGGGGTGAGGAGGGGAAGAGAGGGGGCGAGAGAATTGGGAGGGTACAGAGAAGGAGGGGGAAGGGATAGAGAGTAAGGGGACAATGACAAGGAGAGAGATGGAAAAGGAGACATAGAGAAGAAGGGACAGGTCAGACATCAGCAAATCACAGGGAAGGCAGAGGACCATGGCCAGAGGACAGCCAGTGGCGCTAGCTGAACAATGGTGCCCAGGGAGGACCCGTCACGAGTGGGTGCTGGCCTAGAAGGCGGTCCCAGTGGTGTCCACAGGGCTCTGCTCCCGCCCAGGCCTCTTGACCTACTTGGAAGAAGAACTACAAACCCCAACCAACCAGATCCACAGAGACAGGACCCGGGGGGACACGGAACACGGCCGGCCTCCAGCTGAGCTCAGGGTGAGACTACGCTGACGGAGTGTAATACAGCCACTTGCAAAAGTTCTGCATTTAGGTTAGAAAAGTAACTACGCACGTAGAGAGGAAGGAGGAACTGCCTTGTCAGCAGGGGCCATAAAAGCCAAGCTGGAGGTTCTGTGTGAGCTGGCGGGAGTGTGGCTGCTGGAAAGGCTGGTGTGACATCGGGTGACGTCCATGCAAGAAGAGGGTCCAGGGAGGAGGAGGGGAGGGACCACCGTCCTCTGGGCGGACCCAGGGCCATCTGCACTGGCGCTGTCTGCAAGGGGGGAGAACAAGCAAGGGTGTGTGTGTGTGGGGGGAGGGAGGGAATGTCCTAGAAGGCTTGCAGAGTCAGAGAAGACAGAGGCAGAGACAGAGTAGCACCAGGAGGCCGTGGACTCAGATGGGGGCCTCGGTGGTGACCCCAGGTCTGCACTTCCTGTGACCTCTGACAGGCCTTAGCCTCTCTGAGCCTCAGGTTCCTCACCAGTAAAATGGGACCACAGCTCGTACTTCCCAGGGTTGTTATGAGGATTCTGTGTAAGGAATTGAGCATCAGTAATCTCTTTGCTGGGTTGGACAGCAGCCTCTCTCTCCCCCTTGCCACCTGTCTCCTTGAGACAGGAATGGCCAATCCTGTCTCCTTGAGACAGGAATGGGTTTTCAAGGGGCCAAATACTACCAAATACCACCCCCAAAATCTGACCCCTCCCTTACTCTCCTCTCCATCTGTACCACTCCCAAATCCCCCAGAATCAACTCCTCAGCCCCTACTGGGGAGGACAGGGACTTGCCACTTACTGCACCTACTGTGTGCCAGCCATGGTGAGGCCCTTCACATCCCTCGACATGAAAAGTGCGGGCTTTGTACTTGAGCCTGGGTTCAAATCAGGCCCTGCCAAGTATCAGATGAGTGACATGGGAAAGTCACTCAATTACAGTTTCCTCATCTGTGAAAAGGGAGTCAGACCTGGTTCGTGGGTCAGGATCCAAGAAGGAAATGTTCTCTGAAGTATCCCAAATACCAGACGGTGCCTGGTACATAGTAGGTGCTCAATAACTAATGTCCTAATGGGTGCTGTATGTGAAGCTCCTGGCACATAGTAATTACTTAACCAATGATGGTTCGAAATACTTTGTATCTCGAAGCTGGGCTGAGAGCAAGGCAGAGAAAAATCAAGCCTAACACCCTGGGTAGGTCACCCCCCACCCCCACCCTGTCCCCCTGGCTGCCACACTATCGCCTGCCTGTGTCTGGCCTCAGGCCAGGCTCAGGAGTGGAGCCCTAGATAGTGCTCCGTCCTCCCTGGATCCTGCTTATCTGCTCCTGGCAACCCAGAGACCCAGTGCCAACTCATCCGTGTGTGCCCAGCCTGGCAGCAGCAGGGGCTACAGAAGCCAGAGCCCAGGTGGAGAGGGGGCAGAGCAGGCTCTGCCTCTGGAACCCTGGGTGACCTCGGGCAGGTCCACGCGCCCTCTGGGCCTCAGCACCTCCATCCCTCAATTAAGGCGCATGGACCACGGTGTCCTGGGGCTGCCTGGTGGGCAATGAGGTGGGCCAGCAAGCCGAGGGGTCTCAGAAGCCCCACCCAGCTCCAACGAGAGGCGCAGGCTTCAGCTGCTCCACGTACTCGGCTCCCAGGGGAGGTTTATAGAATATTTTTTTAAATATCTGTCTTCCCCATTTTCAAGACAGTTCTGTTAGACTAGATATCCTCGATCTACCTGACAGCTCTCACTTTCTGGGCTCTGAGCCTCTACAATTCTAAATTCTGAATTCTTAGAATTCTAAATCCTGGGTTTATGAAACTCCAAAACTCCATGTTTCTAGGTTCTGGATTCTAAGTTGTGCTGGGATTCATGCTGCACACGGCCAAATGCACTAGGACATACATGCCTTGCAAACACCCTTCCTCCTGGGACAGCCTTCCAGCTGCCCTGCCCTGCACAGTGACACGATGCCCGCGAGACCTGGGCTCTAGCCAGGCCTCTCCATGTGCAGAGTCTCTGGCCTCCCACCATGGGCTTCATCCATAGGCCTGAGGCCTGGGCTAGAAATGACCCTCAGGGGAAGGGCTGGCAGTATACCCCCAACACACCCACCCACTGGGAAGGTATCCCATCTATGCCCAGTGACTGTGTCTCTATGCCCAATGGGCCTCCATGGCCCACTGCAGGGTGGGGCCAGGGCACCAGCCTCACTTGCCCCTGGCAGATGATGACAATAATGGTCCCAGAAGAGGATGAGAATACAGTGCCCTCCCATCACGGCCCCCACACACACCCAGATGCCCAGGTTCAGCCCCACCTCTAAGAACTGTGTGCTGTTCCTTCAGGTGGTTGGAGAGTACAAAGTGGGGCAAAGAGTCTGAGGGGATGGGAACCACCCAATCTGCCTGTTGGGACTTGAGTCCCCTGCCTTCTGAGCTCTACAGAACCCACCATTCTCCTTGTGCACACAGACACCTGCTCCTTGTCCCCAGCATGGTTCCTGTCTTTCACTCAGGCCCGTCTGCTCACTATCCCCTCTTTATGCCATCGAAACTCCTACCTCTGGGCCTTTGCTTATACTGTTCCCGTGCCAGGGATAGCTTTCCTCTCCTGCCTCCCTTTCCAAATCCTCCCCCTTTTTCGGTGGGTGGGGGATGGAGAGGACACCTGGGTCCTCCTGTCTCATCAGCTTTAGCCCCCAGGAGGTAAAGAGCGGGGCGGATCTCGCACCTAGGACCCAGTTAGGCATCTCAAAGATGGGAGATGGAGCTCGTTGAACAACACATCCTTGGCCAGGGGCCGGGCACAGTACCCCTCAGGGAGTGGGCGAGGTCTCTACTTCCCTTTTCCACTTCAGGGAAGGGAGAGCCAGAAACACAGAACCCAGAGGCAGCATCTGGCCGCTGCCGCCCCGTTGCCCAATCAGAGTGGGCGCTGCCAAGGCCCCTCTGTGTCCACCCCCCAGGGAGGCATCGATGGGCCCTGCTGCCCAGGCAGGGAAAAGAAGTCCTGGACAAGGTGGGACACGTGGGACCCTCTCCTGTCCCCACAGCTTTGGGTCCTCAGAGCCCGCATGTCCTGAAGGACTGAAGGGACGCAGTCGGGGAGGCCGCTTACCTTGGTGAGTAGGACACAGTTCCGCCGGGTCTCCTGAGGCGCAGAGCTGGGGTCTCAGAACTGCTCACTGACGCCCCCTCCCTGGCTCTCCCGGGGCTGGAACCTTAGCAGGGACCTTGGGCAAGGGCTCTCTCTTAAGAGTCTCCCTCACTCATTCCCTCCTCACTAGCTAATGAGCTGGAAGCTTCCAAAATGAGACTGCTTCATCATTTAATGTACTGGAACATCCTCTGATGGAAAGGGGTAGATGGGGGAGGGAGAGGGTGCCCGACACCCCTCAGCCTAGCAGCCGCAGGGTCTGTCTACAGAATTGTCCCCGGTGTGGAGGGCTCAATCAGAGAAAAGGGAGGGCCTCTCCCCACACCCCTGCAGCTCTCATCGGGAAAGCCCATGCTCATGGAACATAAGGGGGTAGAGGGCTGATTGGGAGCCCAGCCCATGCCCATCCCAGCTGCTGCACACTGGCCTCCCCAGGGATGACAAGCCCCTCTCCTCCATCTAGTCCAGAGGCTTCCCAAAAGCATCCTGTGAAAGCCCCCCGGCCACCCCGCCTCTCTGCCTGACTCCTGCTGCTTCTCTCCGGAGCCTGAGGCCTGGCAGGCCCTCCTCACCACCGGGCCTTTGCACATGCTGTTCCCTCCTGTATCCACTTCCCTCCTTGGGCCCCCATGGCCCCCCTGTCCTTCTCTAATCCCGGATCTCCTCTGGGCTATAAGTGAAAGTTCACTCCTCCGACACCCCCATGGGACAAGAAGCCCCTCAGGGCTCTGTGTCTGACTCAGTCTGCTGTTTCCCCAGAGTTCGGGGCAGTGCCTGACACCCTAGCCAGCATTTACTGAGCACTGAGTGTGCTCAGCCCTTCACAGGCATCTGTCAGTTAACCTTCAAGGTCATCTTCAAGGATGTACTGGACACAGGACAGCGTCGGGGCTGGGAGCACAGGCTTGAAGGGCCCGGCCTGCTGGATTTCAAGCAGGCTCTGCATTTACTGGGTGATGATTATGGAGTTACATCAGCTCTCTGTGCCTCATGTAAGATGGAGGGGTAATGAAAGCACTTGCCTCATGGGATGGTTCTGAGGATTTAAACAGTGAATATGTGTGTTCGTGTGTACACACACACACACACACACACACACAATACAGTGCCTGACATATACTAAGTGATCTTCTCCCATTTCCTGTGCCATTGAAACTAAGTGGACAGTGAGCTCAAATAAATGCTTATTTACTATAGGCTTTTTGAGGGTCTGCGATTTGCTCTGTATACCTCAGTTGTATTTCTATGTACTACCAACCAAAAAACTGGCACGCGAAATAAAAACACTATTTTCTATTATAACTCAAACTACACATACAAAGAGACTAAACCAAAAAAAAAAAAAAAGGTACGAGACCTATGAAAAGTGCAATAAACATGGTCAAAAGACTCCAAGGGACATGTCACAATGGATATATAGCGGCCATTAAGCACATGAAAAGATAGGCACTATTACTAGTTATCAGGGAAACGTGAAATAAAACCACAACACATAATCTGCTCCCGCAGAAGTGGCTAAAATGACTAAGAGTGAGCGCAGCGAGGTGCTGGCGAGGCTGTAGGGACACTGGGACTGGCAGCGCGGCCAGCGGGAATGTCGGTGGTGCAATGGCTTAGGAAAACAATCTAGCAGCCTCTCCTAAACACGCACCTAATCTATGACTTAGAGGTTCCACCCCAGTTATTTCCCTCAAGAGATGAAAACCTGTGTCCTCAAAAAGTCTATTAGAAGAATGTGTGTGCAGCTTTATTTGTATTAGCCCCAAATTGGAAACAACTCAAATGCCCATTTCTTTCAGGTTTCTCCCCAGACTTTCCATTAAATCACTGGCACAAAAATCAGCAGCGACCTCAGCTGCCACCCCCCATCTCGGACCCACCTGTCCCTGAACCAATCACTGTGCTCGGATGTAGGTCTGGAGCTCGGTGCACCCCTGAATTTGGAGTGGGCAGTGATTGATTTCTTTAAGAACAATGAGAAGTGAGAAGGCTGAGCAGTGGTCCTCAAGGGAATGGGGGGGCAGATGCACCATATGCCATATGTTGCTAATGGGTGGGGGGGCGTCAGAGTTGGTGGGGGCAGGGCGGATCTGCCCTCCACCAGGTCAGTGCACCCATCCTCCATCTGCCACGAGTGTTGGCTGCTAACCACTCATTTGGAGCCCTCACCCGCATGCCTGCCCTCAGCAGGCTCCCCGTCCCTTCTTCCCTGAGGGGGGTGATTTTTTCTACCTGCCAGGCTCCCAGGAAGGCAGCAGGCATCATCTCAGGATCCCTCTCAACCCAAACTCCCGTTATTCACTCATCTCAATTCTCCCCACACTTGCTCTTGGGAGACCCGACCACAAAGTCGCTTTCAGCTCTCTCGTTGATTAACGGAAGGTTATAAACAAGCCCCAGATAGAAGGAAAACGAGCGTCTCCTCTCCCCAGGGCAGCCAGTCTACTGGTAAATGTCACATTACCATGCAACCTATATCTGTATATTTCTTTTATTTTTTGTATAGATAAACAGAGCTACTAAGCTAATTAATATGTTTTTCTTTTGTTCTTTAGGTTTTCGATAACAGTCCTTTGGCCTCAAGGTGAGCTGGTTACCAGGTGTCAGTAAGGGTTTTAATCTTTGCAATTACAGCTCATTGATAGATTTACAAGTAAGGAAGATGGGAGGTCCATCTAAGAGGATTGTTTTGCATTTTCTTGTTTAATTACACAGTTATTTCCTGGACTAAAGCTCTCTGAAAAACAGAAGGAATAAACAGACCCACCATCCCATCTGTTCCAGGTAGGAATACAATTAACATGGGGAAAGGTGGGGGCTGCTCAGGGCTTCCTTCCTGCCAACTGTAGTGTTGCTTCTTTCTCTTCGCAGATGAGAGCCTGGGCCACTACAGTCCGGTTGGCATCAGGTGTGTTGGTCTGGGGCGGGGCCTCAGTCTCTGGGGATTTGGGTCAGGGCAGCCTTGATCTTCTATTGAGCTGCCATTGCTTGCACACCTACTATCTGCTGGGGGACTTAAATAGCTTTTCTAACTTAAACTTCACAGTGCTCATTTCAGAGACTTAATTGAACAGAGAAAGGAACTAAGGCAGACAGATGTGTGCAGGGCACCAGGCTGGGTGCAGGAAAGGCAGGTGAGGAACATTTTATAAATGTTAAAAGAGACTCAGAGGTGTGCAGGGTTTGCCCAAGGCACTCGAGTTGGAGCTGGAATTGGAAGTCAGGCCCTTTTGCTCCAAGTTTCTAGTTTATACCCTTTCTTTGCTGTCATCTGGTGACCTCAGTTTCCCCATCTGTGAAATGGGCCCCATACATAGGCCAAGATGAGCGTGAAGGCGGTCTTAGGCCATAGGGTGGTGTGTTTTGAAGAGGGTGGCCTTACAATAGCAGGCATGGGACTGGTTTGGAAGGATCTGTCACTAGGGCACTTTGTGGTTTAGGAACTAGGGTTCTCTAATCTCGGGCACCAGGAGTAGGGCTCAGACCTGGTCAGAGAGAGCTGGTCTCACCTTTGTCACTTGAGGCACATCGGCAACCTCCTCCTCCCAAAGCCTTCTGAGGAGGGCATTCAACTCCCTCATGTGGAAACCCCATGAAAGAACTGTACCTTCAGAGAAGACTGCACCCCTTCCCCAGTTGCACCGCCCCCCGAGATCCCTCACCTCAAAGCGCCCATGTGAGGGTCTGGCAGGTGGGCTCCTCTTCCATCTCCTGGCCTGGAGCTGCCCGGAGGTTTAGCCAGGCCAGGGGGTGGCAGCCCAGATCTGATAGTTATGGGGGTGGCATGGGGGGCTCTCATGGTGATCGAGGGAGCCCTGGCAGTTACCAATTCATTGCAGTTGTCAAGCTTTTTCTGTTAAAAGTCAGATATTAAATATTTTAGGACTGGTGGGCCAAGGGACAAATCAAGGCTACAATGTAGGTATTTGTGCAACCAGACAGAAAGGAAATCTCCACAGTCTTTTATAGGACACAATTCAAAACTTACGGATGACAGTGAAATCTGAATTTTATATAACAGTCACATCATGAAATCTTCTCTCGATTATTTTTTAATCATCTAAAAATGTCACAACCATCCTTGGCTCAAAAACAGGGGACAGGCAAGATGTGAACAGCAAGTGGGAACTTGCAGATCTCTGATTTATTGCCTCTCAGCCCCAAACTACCCCTTGAGTCGCTGTTCCTGGGTCATGGACAGAACCCAGCACTTCTCTTGGGCGCGCGCACCACGTTACGCTGTGTCAGTAGAGGGCGCTGGAGGGTCACTGCCGGCAAGGGGCCTCTGCCTGGTTGGCCTTCCTGTTTTGCCTTTTCTTGCTTCTGTTGCACGTTCAGCCAATAGGAGTATAGGGGGCCATCCAGTGGTGCTTTGCCCCAACTGTGCACCCAGGTTGCATCATCCTTCAGAGAGCCCCAGACCACACTGTGCCTATTGACCCCCTCGTGGTGGTCCACAGACCACAGGTGACCCTGAGGGGATCGTGTGTGCCACGCCTCACACCAGCAGAACCCCTACTCCCTCTGTGCACTGCTTACTAGCCTTGGTTGGCCTGTACCCCCCCCCGCCTCCCACCCGCCCTGCAGCGTTTCCTGCTCAACACCCCTGCCCCCTCCCTCTCCCCCTCCCTACCCCCCTCCCCCCACAATCTGCTCTGGCTGAACCCAGCAACTCCTCTACCATCCAGGGGGTTGCAAACACACTTTCTCCTTGAGGTCTGAACCTGGCCTCAGGAAGGGTTCCTGTCCAAGTTATCCTTCCTTAGTTCTTGGATTCCCTTCAGACTTCTCCTTACGTCCTTATCATCACTACCTGTCATTGTTTAATAATTCTTTATATTAAGCATCCCATATTCGAATCACTGTATGCTTTTCGTCTCCTGATTGAACTCTGACCCATAGGTATTCCAAGACAGAAAGCCCTCAGGTATCCTGGGGGGAACAGACAGTCTACCATCCAAAAGGCAGTGGAGTCCCTGCACTGTCCCTGACGGGCTGTGTGACTTTGGGCAGCTGACTGCCCCTGAAGGTCTCAGTTTGCTTAACTAGGAAATGGGAGGAACAATTTCCTCTCGCCGGGACGTGGAGACTGAAGGAGGACTGTGTGAGTGCCGAGCACAGGGAGACTGCCCATCGGTGCTCAAGATTGGAAGTGAATCTTTACTGTTAACTGTTGTGAGATTTACCAAAGATAAAATGTGTGAGGCGCCCTCACAGGGCCTGGGGAGCGCTGGGCTCCTAACTCCACTTCCCTCCCGCTCCCCCTTCTCTCCCAGGCCAGCCCCTCCCGCAGGCCCTCGTTTCTCTCCCCTGGGTCCTGTCCTGGAGCTGCCTGTGTGTGTGTAACCTCTTCTGTCTATGCGGTTACTATAGCAGCCACCTCAGCTCCTGAGCATGAACAGAAAATCAGGCCAGAGGGGTAATGAGGCTGCACATATCTGATCTGTCCCCATGGCTTCGCTTCACAAGGCATCTTCCCCCATAGAGGTGGCCGGTCACTGTCTGGTCCTTGGGCCAAAGGCCTGCCCTGCCTGGGCCTGGGGTGGGTGTGGGCTCCCCTCTGTTCACATCTGGCCAGCAGCTGCAGAGATGGTTCAGCAGGCCTGGTCGGAGGCCACAGGAAGTGTCCTCAGCCTCCTCACATGCAGGCCCCTGCTCCAGGCTGCAGAGAATTGAACCCCCATCACCCCTGTTCCTCTGCTCCACGGCTAAGGGTGCTGGGCTCTGGGTTTCCTCTCTGCTGCAGGTGCCCCGGGACCTTCCTGATGAGGTTGGGGTGGGTGCGGAGGGGCTGCCCTGAGATCCCATAGGGGGGCCCCTGCGGATTCAACCTCCTCCAGAATTCCAGGCCCTCCTGCCTGGTCTCCCATTTCTCCCCTCCCTGGGATCCATTCCTTTCTACAGAAACCAAACTGAACCTGCAGGGCAGCTGTTACTGAGAGCCCACTGAGAGCCACCAGATTAAACACTGAACACCTGTGTGAGGAGCAGGGCAGGTGGGTCAGGAAAAACAAACAGCTCTGACATAAAAGTGGGCACTGGGCTCCCATGCCTTCTGCTGCTCTTTTCCTGGGTGAGCCGCACCAGAAATTTTCCACTGGCATCCAAGCCTGCCCCACTGTCTTCGTAGTAATAAAATGCCAGGGAAAAGTGTGTGCAGCTGGGAGCACGTCTGCTGAGAGGCTGGCCTCATGGGCTCTGTCACCTGGTGCTTCAGGGGCCATTTTGCCCACTCGGCCTGTGGGGTGGCACAGCAGTCCCCGGGGATACAACAGTGAATGCTGCCAGGGAGCTCTGGGCAGGCAGCAGCAGGGGTGTGCCTACAGGGGTGCACCCACTGGCTGCCCTGGGTCTGGGGGTGGAGGGGGCCGAGGAGAAGCTGGGAGGTGTCCCAGCCTGTTTTGGGGGGTGTTCCCAGGGAGTTGCAGGTGGGGGAACCCAAAAAGCAGTTTACAGACTAGTGTCAAGTACAGAAGCCTTCCTGGTAGGGGTCCATCTCTGCTGGCAGGTTAACCAGGTTCTGGGAGGGGGGGATGGGGGTGCTACTGGGATGTTGGCTCACCCCTAGGGCCCTGCATCCTTAATGGGAGAGACTGGGGTGAGCTAGGTGATGACAGGGAGGAGAGGGGGAGTGTGGGGTCAGGGACTCCTGGGACCCACATGCTAGTGCTGAGAGGAGCTTGCTGGTCATCGCCTAGGTGTCCATCCTTTGTGGGCACCGAAACCTGAGAGGGGAGGATCTTGGAACCTTCTTTTTCTCACAACGTCAAAGATTTTTCACATCTGTCCTTCCCTTTTACGGCATCTGTGATGCCTAGGACCTTGGAATTAGAGCTTCTCTCATGGACTCAAAGCTACCTTAACAGAGTCTTTGAATTACAGTGTCTGAGAGTCTTATTCCTTTCAGAGAATCCTAGAACTATAGGATCGCAGATGCATTCATAGAATCACAGGCCTAAAGCACCTTAGAATTAAGGAATCTCTCGGAAAGTCTTTTAACCACATTCACAGCATGCTTGGCTCTTAGAAATATGGAATGACCCAGAGAAGTGTGGAGTTGAAACAGACCTCCCGGAACCAGAATCTTAGCACAAGATGCGGCCTTATCCAGCCCCACCCCCAGGAATGCAGGAAGCCACCTTCGCTGTCCTGTGGGCTCTTTCAGGGACGAGGGGCTCACCCCCTGACAAGGGGGCCTGTCCCACTGTTGGACAGATTCTTCTCTCTCTCTCCCTCCCCCTTTCCTCCTTCTTTGGGTCCCTTTCTCTGTCCCTGACCCTTCTCTTCCCCGTCTTCCTCCTCCCCTCCCTCCCAGGCCCAGAGCATCCAGTGAGGGCCCTGCCTGGCTCCAGCCTCCATCGTGGGGTTCCTCTAGCCCTGCCTCAAGGCTCACCCTCTGGTCTCTTCAGCTTGAACACCCTTCTTTCCTCTGAATTCTTGCTTTTTCGGCAGCGGCCGGGGGTGGGGTGGGGTGGGGGAGCATTTGCTAATCCACGGGCTGGCCTCCCAGCATCTCCCATGCAAAAGCTTCTTAAAATGAAACCCACACCCTGGAATAATTCCTGCTTTCTAGAGAACAGGGAAATATTAATTATGATCAGTGCTTTCATTGTCTCTTTTGAAAAACCTCAGTCTCGGAGCACTTCAATAAAGGAACTAAATCCTAATTAATAAAAGACAACACTGGACTGAATCTGTATTTTCCTGTTCTCTGAGATCAAAACCAGCAAGGGAGGCCGAAGGAGAGAGGCAGGGAGGGAGAAAAAGGAAACAAGAACAGAGAGGGACAGCCGTTCAGCTGGGGGAGGGGTGCACAGGGCTCTGAGAACACAGCCAGGCCTCCAGTGATCCCTGAGAGGGACAGCGGGTGGCCGTGGCTGAGACCACTAAACCCCACAGAATTCGATATTTGTTTCTAGACCTCAGATATCTGGACACATTATCCTCTTCATGTTGTGGTGGAAAGTTGATTTGTTCTAAGAAAATGAAATGTGCTGCTGAGCTCTCCGTGTCCTGGGTACAAATCTGAATAGGCAAGTGTGGCCGTGCCTCCTGTACCAACAGTTCCCACACCCGGCTGCTCTGGTGCCGGCTGTGGGTGCTAATAGCTCCCAGGCTGCGGATAGCATGGTGGCAGCTGTACTGAGGGCCCGCTGCCTGCTCCTCAGCCCCTCCCTCAGGGGACCCTCCCACTAGTCTGACATAGCCAATGGGGGCACTGTCCATTTTCTGTTTGGAGGTGATTCTGAGAGCTGAGCCTGTAGATGGGTGCATTTAGTCAAGCTGTGTCTTGAACAAATTCTTCATCTGTGTGATTTTTCACTCATCCCTTGACAGTTGTTTTTTTGCCTGGTGAAGGGACAAAAACAGCCTTTCCGGGCAGATTAATGCTTAAGAGTTGTCCCAGGAGGGTGGGTGACTGAGGAAGCAGGGAAGAGGGACAGACCTTAGACAGGGAGGCAGGAGATCTGGAGCAGGCGCAGTTCTCTAGCTGACCTGCTGTGTGGCTCTGGGCAGGTTGCTAGCTGTCTCTGTGCCTCACTTTCTTCATCTCAGGAAGCCCATTCACAGAAAAGCAATTCATCAAATGGATGGGCTTCCTTCCCTTTCAACGGTGGTCACTGCAGGTCCCAGCTTTTGTAGACATGTCCTGGCCCTTCGTAGCTGTGGCCCTATCTCTGTTTTGGCCTCTCTGGTTTCTAGGCCAAGACCAGGTCTTGTGGGTTTGCCTGTCATGGGGTATTACATGGATCACTGGGCAAATAGATTTTTGGTAAATTAGTCATTTAATGGATGGACTATTTACTAAATGGATTTTCAGCAAATTAACACAGAATCTCTATTTTTTAGAATTGTTTAGAGGATTAAATGAGATAGTGCATGAAAACCATACCATAGGGCTGGCACATTGTTGGCACTCACTAAATATGTCCATTATTATTATTACTATTATTATTATTGAGGCACTTGTTGTAGTGACAAGGTTCGGTGGATGCTGGGTAAGTGAGGGTGGCAATACCCTGAGCTTGGTGGAGGGGGCAGTGGGACACTGATTTGGAGGGAGAGGCTGCAGAAGCAGAGCTGGACCTCAGACCAGCTGGGCTTGACCCCAGGCAGAGGACCCGTTAGAGGCCAGACTAGAGCGGGGTGCAGACATGGCCAAGCTCAGGCTCTCAGAGCAGGAATGGAGGCCTGGGGCTAGGACCAGTCCCTCTAGCCACAGAGCTGGTCCCCGAGCCCATAGAAGGACAGAGCCTGAGAGTGGGACTGAGGAGCAGGCAGTGGGCCCTCAGTACAGCTCAGGTGGCCTTTTCCCCCCTGAAACCTCTTCTCCAAGGGCCTTTCCCGCTCTGCCACCTTGAGCTATGGGATCAGCTCTCTCGCAGGCCATGTGGAGCTCACCTGCTAGCACAGTGAAGTCATCAGGACAGCCTCCCCGCAGTGCCTGACGCCTCCATGAGCACATTATTCTCCTGTGGGTTAGCACTGCCTTCTCCAGAGCCTCTGGGAGGGGGCCATCCCAAGCTCAGCCCCCACAGCGCTGGCTGTGCGCGTCTGCGGGTCCTGCCTCCCCACCCGGAGACACACATCTGTCCAGGGAAACTCATGTTCCTATTTCAGCTCAGCACCCCTGTGACACCTGTCCCCTCCAAGTATAAAGGGTGATGGGCTCCCAGTCCCCAGGGAGTGGCCCCGGGAGACTGCTTTCCTTCCCTCCCTGCTTGACCCAGACAGGCGCCAAGTCTGAGCCTGGACTCGCCACGCACTTCCCAGTTACCTTGGACAAAAACAATTCCCTTTCTGCTTAAGTTGATTTAGATGGCTGGTTTTTCTACCCCTTGCAACTAAAATGTGCCAAATGATTTTCCACATTGCTCTCCCTTTGCAGGGTGGAGCTGTGGGCATCAGTGAGTGACTGCTCTGTGCCAGGCAGTGGGTTCCTTCCCACATCATCCACTGCCCACCACAGCCCTTTGACGTCATCAACCTCATTTCACAGATGAGGACGCTGAGGCCCATGGAGGCAGGGTGACCTGCCCAAGACTCCAAACTGAGGACTGGTCAAGCCGTCTCCTGCACGCAGCTGTTTTGCCACCCAGCTCAGTGCGCAGGCCCTTGGGTGGGTGTCAGAAGACAGACACCAGGGGACATTGTCTAGGCACCTCTGCAGGCCAGTCTGCGGACCTCACAGGGGAGAGTCAAGGCCTCCAACACCTGGCTGATTCAATTGGGGGGCAAGGGCAGGTATGTGATGTTAGGGTTGAAATCTGAGCACTAGAAAAGGCCAGGTTCAGATACACAGAATTTTTTAAAAATTTATAGTTAAAAAACATCTTATGTGGATGAGCTGCTAGAAATCTTGGAACAGACTAACCCACTAAATTAAGGGTTGTGATCCTCTTTCTTTTCCTTACTACCTGCGTTAACTCCTCTAAGGGGTTGAACCAACCCCCATCCTCCTCTCTCTGGATCCTTTTTATCCTCTTCCCCCCACTGCAGAGGTGTAACCTCCTCCGTGAATGCTAAGATCCTCCTCTGGGGCCTTACTTTCCCCACCTGTAAGCGGCGCTGGCTGAGCTGACCTCTCAGGGAGCACCCTGGGGCAGGAGTTGAAGACCAACTCTTCTCTTCCCTTTCTCCACCTCCTCCTGACACTGTGTCTGTGAGCGTCATGGGGTGGGGGGGCAGGCTGGGACTTCCCCTCCTACACTGAGTAATTGACCCAAATTAATGGCCAACCAAGGACCACCTCAAGCAGCAGCTATGCAGATCTGGCCCCTCTCTCTCCACAGCCTCCGGTAATGGGGGGCGGGGGGAGGAAGGACTCCTGTTTCCTGCTGTACCCAGCACAGATGGCTCCAGGAGTTGGGACATAACAAGATGTTTAGGAGGAAGAAGGGAGCTGAGACTAGATCTGCAATCTCAATGAAAGCGAAAGATGTTCTTAAAAACTTTAGGCCACAGCTGGCATTCACTGGGTGCCGCTGGGTGCTGGGCACTTTCTCATATCACATGCTGTGCCCACCCACCCTCCATGCGGGAGGTGCGACGTGGAGGCTCAGGGAGGCTAACAGCAGCAGAGCCTGAATCAAACCCAGGCCTGTACCCGCTCCCTGCTGGCTCCCCCCGGGTGGTGGTGGTGGTGGTGGGGACAGCCTCTGAGGGTTCATCTCTCCCTCTCTCCCTCACTCATTCACTCTTTCCTTCAGCAAACATGGCTGAGGACTCACCAGGTGTCAGGTCCTTGGGAAGCTTGGGGTCCAGCCCAGGCCCCAGAAAAGATACTAGTGGGCAGTGGGGCCCAGAGCATTTTAGAGGGACATGCTGGGAGGGGAGGGCACTGGTTCGGCTTGCGGGGGAGCAGAGAAAGTGAATTGGAACTCTCTGGTCAGGAGGGCCCTCCAGGCTGGCTTAAGTCTAAGCTGGGAACTGATCACATGAGTGGAGAGATATGTGGCAAGGACAGACCTAAGAGAAAGGAAGGGACCAGCAGGCCCAGGGGAAGGGCCTGGACCCCCTGCTCTGTGATCCCTGCTCCGCATCCTCCCTCTGCAGTCCAGCCTTCTCTCTTTGCTGTCTACGTGGTGACTTGGGCCAAGGTCTGTCGCCTACTAGTGGCCACCAGCAGGGGCTGGCCAGGGCCTCTCAGGCCAAATCCAAGCCTGATGGGTCTGGCCTGGGTCAAATACCCAACTCTGGTCCAATCAGCTAAGGCTGGGGGTGTGGTGGTCCCATCCCTGGTTCTCCCCACTCCCAGGGCTGAGGATGGGGGCTGTGGGGGAGACAGGAGGTTGCTCAGAGCTGGGTGGGCCCCAGGAAAGGTTATCCACAGAGGCGCTGGAGGGAGCCACCAAGCCAGGTGCTGAGGAACAACCAGGAGCTGGTTGCGTGCACAGGGGAAGGGGAGGGTGTGCCCATAGGCCATGTGGGACATGGAGGGGACAGCACAATGGTCACCAGGGAGCTCAGGGCCCTGCAGACACTGGTGTGGTGCGTTGTGTTGCTTTCTCCTCACACTAAAAAGAAAGATCTTCCCAGAAAGAGCATCATTCTCTTTTACTACGCCCTATTTTTTCTTTGCCCTCCTTGTCCCAGCTGTAATGGTTTATTTCATGTTTCTGGTCATTTGACGGTTGTTGGGAATGTCAGTTCCAGGAGGTGGGCGCCCCATCTGTCCCCTTCACTGCTGTCATCCTGCGAGGAGCGCTGCTGGACCTTGGAAGGTACCCAGTTCGTGTGTGGAATGAATGAATGAATGAATGAATGAATGAATGAATGCTAACAGGGAGCAGAAGTCTCAAAACAGAAGGAAGTAACAACCCCTGGTTTTATATTTTATTCAAGCAGTTGTTATAAGTATAATCAGCATTAATAATAAAAACAAAGGTTCATTGCAAATTTAGTACCTGCCAGGCCCTGTGCTGAGAGCTTCTCACCTGTTTTGTTATTTGACCTCCAACCACACCTCTGAGGAGGTGAAGGTGCTCTCACATTTTACAGAGGAGGGAAGGAGGCCCTCAGCGAAGTGCCTGGGCCGAGCGGCTGGTAAGGAGCAAAGCTGGGACTTGAGGTCCCCTCTTCTGACTCCAGGTCCCTTCTGGGAACATAAGTGCCCCAAGAGCTGGGACCTCTGTGTCTCATTCACTGTTTATCCCTGGGGCTTGGTGCAGTGTCAACATGTAGTAGGTGCTCAGTAAGTGTTTGGTAAATAAATGAATGAAGATGAAATCCCTTTTGTTTCCCCAACCGTTTCACAAGCAGGGACGTTTTTCATTCAGCCCAGGCTCACCCAGGCCAGGGCAATGAGCCCAGTTTTTAGAGTAAAGCACTCTTGGTTTGCCGAGGCTTCAAGGCTCACCGTGCTCCACAGGGCTCCACAGGGACTTGCACTTGAGCTCGAGGCTCCTAGAGAATCCTTTACCGTGTGCCGGAGGCACAGTGGGTCAGAGTGTAGATTCTGGGCACAGACACATCTAGTTCAAGTCTTAATTCTGCCTTCTCACAGGTGAGGCACTGCAGGGGACGTGCTTAGCCTCTCTGTGTCTCAGTTCCCTTTTCTCTAAAATGGGAATGATAATAATCCTATTTTACAGGACAGTTGGGAGGGTTACATGAGAAATGGGTGTAGCGCTGGGGTCCTCCGCCTTGTCCCTATTGTCGTTTGTGCAAGGTAAGTCCTTGTTGTGGGGGGCTGTCCTGTGCAATGCAGGGCTCAGCATCCCTCGTCTCCACCTACTATGTGCCAGTAGCATTCCCCACCTCCCCCAAGGCATGACAACCAGAAATGTCTCTGGACATTGACAAATGTCCCTTGGGTGGGCGCCACTGGTGTGGAGCTTTTAGCACGGAGCCAGCACACAGAGAGCACAAGGGACTGATATTTACTCAGGTCACCATCATGATGTAGTCCAGGGGGCAGGGGCCCCACCTGGCCTGTAGCTGCTGTGTCTCTGGGGCCTGGTTGGCCTGGCACACAGCAGGGGCTCAGTGCACGGGAATGGGGCACCTGAGATTTCACTGCCAGCGGCTGCGGTCTCTTCTGCGCAGCTGGATGGGACCTCCCTGGTGCGTCTTCTGCCAACAGGACAGCAGCAGGATTGCATGACCCTCAAAGAAGAGTTCATAGAACTCTCCACTGCTCTTTCTCTCTCATTCCCGCTCTTAATCTCCATTAGCGTGCCAGCTGGGCTCTGGCAGAGCTGGCAGCAAAATGACAGGGGCCAAGTTCTCAGCGCCCTTTGCTCTGGCTTTTTATCTACCCAATTTCACACTGCCGAAGGCCTGGCTGCCACTCAGCTGGAGAAATGTCAAGACATTATTAAATCATAGGGCATGAGTGAACAGTAAGAGAGCACTTGTCACCCATCTCCTGCCTGTTCCCCAGGGCTCCTGTGCCCCGGGGGGTGGGGGTGGGGCAGGGAGAGACCGTCTTGGCCTGTCTCATTTTCCCGGACTCTCTCTACAATCACACCTGTGGAATTGGAAGCGATTTTCCTGGAATGAGAGCTAGAGGAGGTTGGGAGTGCTCATTCACAAGTGGTAGCAAGTGAAGGCCAGAATGCCAGGCCCAGGAGCCCCAAGCCAGGGCTGTGCAGGGGTGCAGAGTGCAGCTGAGTACAGCACCTATGTTTATGAGCATATTTTAGCAGCTTTATTGAGGTATAACTGACAGTCAATAAGCTTCCCCTTTAAGGTCTGCAAGTTGATAAATTTGGCAGGCACACACCCACAAACCATCCTTACCCTCAGATAGTAAACGATCCATCACCCCTAACTTTCTTTGTGTCCCTTTGGTCACCCCGCCATCCCATCTCTCTCCACTGCCTCCTCTGGAGAAATGTCAAGACTAGATTAAATCATGTATGATCAGCTTGCTGTCACTAGAGGTTAGATTTCATTTTCTACAATTTTATATCAATGGAATCATACAGTATGTCTACTCGCATGGTTATTTTGAGATTCATCTATGTTGTGTGTATCAGGAGTTCATTTCCTTTTAATGCTGAGTGGTAATCTATTGTGAGGATATAAAACAATTTGTTTATTCGTTCACCTATTAATGGATATTTGAGCTGTTTGCAGTTTTTGGCTACTCCAAAAAAAACCTGCTATGAATATCTGTGCACAAGCCTTTGTATGGATATATACTTTTTTTTTTTTTAAACAAAACTAAAGAATGGAATGACTGGATCATACAATAGGTATATGTTGAAGATTTTAAGAAATGAACATACCGTCTCTCTTCCAAAGCAACACATGGTATCATTGTGTAAATTTCAGTTCCTGCACATCCTCACCAACACTTAGTATGGTCAGTCTTTTTAATTTTAGCAATTCTAATCAATTTAGGTATGTAGCAGCATCTCATTGAGGTTTGAATTTGCATTTCCCTAATGACTAATGGTGTTTGACATTTTTTTCATTTGCTTATTTCCCACCCCTATTGTCTTTTTGGCGACATTTCTGTTTAAACTACTGGCTAGTTTTTATTGAGCTGTGACTATTATTATTGTGGAGCTATGCCATCGGCTTTCCTGAGCCTCCAGCTTAAAGATGGCAGAGTGAGGGACTTGTCAGCCTCCACAGTTCCATGAGACAACCCCTCATAATCTTTTCTATATATCTATGTGTCTATGTATCTATATATCTATATATTTCTATATATTTGTATATATCCTCTTGGTTCTGTTTCTCTGGAGAATCCTGACTAATACATATGACAAGTGTATGTTTAACTTTGTAAGAACTTGCCAAACCATTTCCCAGTGTTGTACTATGTGGCATTCCCACCAGCAATGCGCAGCACTGAGTGGGGAGGGGCAGCTGAGACTCAGGCACTTCCTGTGAGCCGGTCCTGTGCTGGGCCTTTATGATGCCAAGTCTCTTTGCTCTCCTGCCCACTCTGTGAGATAGGCACTATTATTATCCCTTCTTCACAGATGGGGAAACTGAGGTAAACGTCCTTGCCCAGGATCACGTAATACTCTGAACAGAGTAGGAGACAGGGCCCATGACATGTCCATGGGCTCCTGCAGAGAAGGTGGAGTCAGGCCTCAGCTACCGACCATCCTGCAATCGGGCCTTGGCTGCCTCACCTGTAAAATGGAGAGAGTGACACATCCCTGGGGGATGGCTGGATGGGGAAGATCAGCAGGGGGCCCTTGGGGCTCCTCTAAGGTCAGTCACTGTTCTGTCCCCAACTAGTCCCCTCAAGAAAAGTAAGTGTGGATTTTGTTAGTACCTGGAGGGGATGGGCTAGGTGGGCCACACCTGGGTCGGGCCAGGCAAGAGGTGCCCATTTACGCTCTCTCCCTCCCCTGAGACAGTGATAAAACCTGACTCAGAGACGGGGCATGCTGAGCATTGCACCTCGCACACAGTCAGTGCTCAGTGAATGTTAGCTACTGTTTGCCGTTTGCAGAGGGCTTTAAATTATAAGCACCACAGGGATCTTTTTGTATTCTGTCAATTGCTGACACAAGTGCCTAGAGCAGAGCCTGGCACATAGTAGATGCTCAGGAAATATTTGCTGAATGACTTAGCCTTTTTGAGCTGCTACAACAAAGTACCATGGACTGGGTGGTTTATAAACCACAGAAATGTATTTCTCCCAGTTCTGGGGGCAGGAAGTCTGGGATCAGGGTTCCCACATGGTCAGGTCCTGGTGAAGGGCCCCCTTCCATGTTGTGGACTGCCAACTTGTTGTATTGTTATGTTCTCACATGGCAGAGAGAGTGCTAGAGAGCTCCCTAGGGCCTCTTTACAAGGGCACAAATCCCTTGTAAAATCCTCAAAGGGCCCCACTCTTATAACCTCATCTAACCTTCCTTATGTCCCAAAGGCCCCATCTCCAAATACTACCTACCACATTGGAAAACAAGGATTCAACATATGAATTTTGGGAGGACACAAACATTCAGTCCATAACACTGAACAAATACATGAACGGACATCAGCGTGCTTTTTAAAAACCTGATGTGATAGGGCCCCAGCCAGGCTGCTGGCCCTCCTGGCCCTTCTGGGCTGTGTCTGCTTCACGACTGTGTCTCCAGAGCTGCCTGGGAGCCTCACTCCTGCTCTGGGCAGCCGGGGAAGCTTCACTGATGGTGCCAGGGGTTAAAAGTGTGTCTGAGCCGCCTCCTGCTGTGCACTGTTACTGAGGCACTGGTCCCTCCCCACCCCTCTCTTACACACACACACACACACACACACACACACACACACACACACACATGCATGCACACACGCATGGGCACATACGTTAGCCGTTAGACTAACAATGGTCCTGCCTGAGGTCCTTGCATCTCCATGATCTTTTGGCCTTGAGGGTGGGCAGGATCAGTGGTTAGGACGCTGGAGGGTCCCCTTCCAGCAAGGTCCTCTCTCTCTGCTGCCTGATAATCTTAGTGCCCTTTTCCTAAAAAGTGGAAGATGCTGCCCTGGGGGCACCTGCCCCTCCCCCCTCCTCAGCCAATCACTCTGCAGTGAGAGTGGACTTCAGGGTCTTTCCTGGGTACTGTGTTGATGGGGGAGGGGACAGAGAACACAGGAGATGGGGGTCTGGGGGAGAAAGTGCCAGAAGGGAGGTGCGAGTCACCAGAGACCCATTCCTCCCTCCCACACTGTGTCCAGCATGGCTGCCCTCATTTATTAGGTGCCCTTTGGCAAAGATTCACCAAAGGGCTCTACCGAGGGGCTCCCGACCCCCAGGGATGTCTCCACGCTTCCCGTTCCCTGTTCTGGGTCCCGTGTGATCCCTTCTTGCTCCGTACACCTCACATTCTTTAAGGGCCTCTGGTTCAGGTATCTCATTTCTCCCCTGGGAAATGAGGCTCACAGAGGGGCAGTAATCTGCCCAAAGTCACACCGTATGTTGGGGCAGGTTCAAGGTCACATCCTGGGTCTCTTGACTCTGGCATGAGTCCTTCCCTGATGCTGGTGAACAGTCCAGCCAAGGGGAGCCGTTCTGGATTGTGTAACTGCAATGAACTGGTGTCAGTGCTGAGAGGGCCTTGGTGAAAGCAGCTGCTTTTGTCTCAAGTCTGGCTTTTATTTCTCTCTCTTAATGATTCCAATTTCAGGAGCTTTTTTGTCTGTGTTTTTATTCTCTTGTCTTTCATTGTGCTTTCTCTCTGGGTAATCCGAGGCTTGCAGGCAGCTAACTACGACGTGTACATTCAAATGAAATGCAATAAAATATAATTGAATGTATTTCTTTCATCTGAGCAATAGATTAATCTCCCTAGCACATCCTATTTTCTCTTTGCTCCCTCTGATTTTTCTCTATTTTCCTCCCTTACCCAGGACCTCTGGGATTTGAATGTCCTTGTGGCCTCTGGCCATTGCAGATACACAAATGACCCTGGTTTACAGCCCAAGTACCTGTGTCAATAGATGATATTCCCAGGGCTGAGGAGAGGGCACTGCCAGTATCCATGTGGGCCTGGAAGGGCTGCCAGCTCCTGGTGGGGAGAGGAGAGGGGTATCCTCTGAGGAGGAGCTCAGAGAGTGTCTGTGGGCAAGACTGGGGGTCTCCTGAGGGCACGCCTGTCATCGTAGGCAGGGACCCTCCTGGGCAGATACACTTGTCCCTGCACATGAACTGGGAAAAGGCAGGATCTTCTCTGTTGCTCTGGAACTGAGGCTGGATGTTTGTGATCATGACTTTCAGCCAAAGCATTTATCGTGGGTCCCTAGTGAGTGATGGGAGAAGTAGGCATGCCCTGGATGTGACCATGAAGTGTGAGCTTAGCTCAGGATGAGAGTGAGAAGCATTAAGTGGAGGTGAGCTAGAAGGGTTCTATTGTCTCAGCTTACTCACTGTGAGACCATGGGCAAGTGAGCCAACCCCCTGAGCCTCAGTTTCCCTACCCATAATATGGGCCTGTACCAGTACACAGTTCAAGTGGTCGAGGATTAAATGAAATGGTGCTTATAAAATGTCAGCACAGTGCCTAGACCCCAGTGGGTCCTGAATAGATGAAGGTTAGTAACATTCATCCATCTATCTATCTACCCATTCATTCATTCACTCATTCATTCATCTGTCCAGCTCACTTTGAGAACTACTATGTGCCTAGCTGTGTGCCAGGCATCAGGGAAAGAAGAATAAAATCTCCTGTTGCCTCCAGTAACTCACAGTCTAGTGGTGAGACTGCAACGAGCTCTGTAAGAGGAACATAAGCTTGGTTTTCCGGGATAAGCAAAGTTGGCACCAAAGGAAATCAGAGAAGGCCTCCTGGAGACGGTGACACTTGAACTGAGCTTTGAAGGGGACTTGAGCTTCAGAAGGCAGGGAATGGGGGAGGGGCATCCCAGGAAAGGGGACAGGAGGACAAAGGCAGTTTCTCTCTACTCCTCTGCTGCCGCCTCTCCTGGGGTCCAGCCCATTCCAACCTTTAAAAAACAATGCAGCAAAGAATTGCAGCTGGCAGAATGATAGCCATTTGATTTCTCTCAGCAATTTTTTTAGAGAGAAAATGGCAGAGCACAGAGCCTTGTGTCTTGGTGTCTGTTGTGGGTGGGAGAGAGGCGCTCGTTGTCTAAGGCTCCATTAGCCCAGGAGGATGACTGACTGCACAGGGGTCAGCGGGATTTGACAGACCTGACCTGACATTTGTGCAAGCAGGATGGAGAGACAGAGCGACACTGGGAGCCTAGCGGTGGCCCATTCCTGCTGGAGAAAAGGGGCTGCCGCCTTTTCTCTACCCCTGCTCCACCCTGCACCTCTTCCATCTCCCATCTTCATGTAACTATCAGGAACTTATCTTGTATTTGCAAAGTTCTTTTACATACATTACGTTCATTGCATCATAAATTTACTTCTTCAATCATTCATTCATGCTATTCAGCTCATGGCAATTGGGTCTCCCTGTGGGCTGTGTCTCACGTGGGGCTCTATCCAACAAGATAAAACATTTGTTTTCAGAAGTCCAGGGTCTGTCGTAGGAGATGAGATGTAGACAAATAGCTGTGACTCTCCGTGTGGAGGGTTATGAGAGACGTGAACTGGGTCTCTAGTAGGCGCTTCAATCAGTTGGGATGTGTTGAGTATCAAGTAACAGAATAGCCAACAATAATGGCACAAGCGATTAATGCACGTAATGACTGTGAGCAGAAAGATGCCGGGAGGGAGGTAGTTCAAGGGTCAACCAGGTGCTTAGTGATGCCAACACAGACCTAGGGTGTTTTCCTCTTTCCTGTTTATCATCCTTGACCATCCTTTTTCCTTAGCTTATTGCCTTATGGTTGCAAGGTGGCTGACACAGCTCCAAACATCACGTCTCACTGCAGCATTCAAGTCTAGAAAAGGAGTGGAGTGATGCAGAAGAAATATTTCCCAGAAGCACTCCCTCCAATAGCCAATTTCCCTCACATCTCAATGACCAGATCTGGGTCACATGACTACTCCTAAAATAATCTCTGGAGAAAGCTGGGCTTCACCCCAGGGGCCCACCAGATCTGAGATTATTGCTGCAGAACAAACCTGGGGGTCTGTGAGTGAAGGAAGGAGGGGGTGGCTGCTGTGAGCGCAGCACATGTGTCTGCCGCCTTCTCATCAATGCTTGTGACTCAGTGTCCCAGGCAGTGTGGGATCTGGGGTGGAGGCAGACAGCCCTGCTCTGAGCCTCTGCCCACGGAGGACTGTGGGACCTGGGAAGTACTAGACCCTCCCTTGGCACAGCCTCTTCCCCTATAGTGGGGACCATAGCAGCACCTCCCAGGTGGGGTAGTTGTGAAGGTGACACAGGGTTGTGTGTGTAATTGCCTGGCACAGTGGGTGTTAACAACTGTTAGCTATGGCAGCAAAGAGGCCCATCTGTAAAATGGGCCCCTGGTGCCTCCTCTGTAATGTCCTAGGGTGACAGTAGCAGGAGTGCCAGTTCACACATGTGAACATTTCCTGTGTGTGCTGGGTGCCCTCACTGACACTCACTCACTTCATCCTCACAACCCCTGTGAGAAGAGGGCTGTTCTCACCCCCATTCTACAGCTGAGGACACTGAGGCTCAGGGGGGTGACCCAGGTCGGGGGAGGGCAGATGGGGCTCCAGGACCGTCACATTCCAGCTGCCATGCTCTGACCCACAGCCGGGCCTGGGTGGAGCCTCACAGGCAGGTGCTCAGGTAACCCCTCCTGCCCTGCTGTCCCCCGGGGGCCATGTGGTGAGTGGGCTGACTTCTCTCCTGATCCCACTCTCTGTCCCTCCTGGAGCTCCTGGGCCCCAGAACCTGTCTGTGGTGTGGGGAGATTTGCCCACTGTCCCAGCTGATCCTCCTCTCCAGGATCACGAATGGACATCTTCTGTGTCTGGTGATTGGGGACACACTGTGTCAGGCTGGTGTCATTGTGTCTTGGTGGTGAATTGGTGACTTGCGTTCTTGAGGAAACAATATACACTTACGCAGAACATAAGCATATGCTAATGATGGATAATTACACTCTGTATTTATAGATTTCTCAAATATGCAAAATAGCTTCTGACAATTAAACACCTACAGGTACATCACGGCTTAATAACTGCATATGAGGCCCTCAGCCAGCACCATAGTGTGACCTTGGGTACCACGGGTGAGGTGAAATGTGCAGCCCAGTCCTGCTGGGGGGACCTGGCCAGTCACCGCTGCTGGTGCCCCACTCAGACCTCTGCCCATCTACCCCATTCCCAGTCCTCCTGCTCCTCCCTGCTTCCCAGAGAGACAGAGTTTGTGGGGAATAAACCTGGGAGAGACCCTGAAGACCAAAGAGAGTGACTTCCTCCTTTTACAGGTGGGGAAACTGAGGCTCGTTCACCCATTCATTCTCTCTCCCAACAGTTTACTGAGGGCCTACTGTGTGCCTGGCTCTGTTCTAAGCATGGGGGATACAGCTGGTATTCTGGGGGAGAGACGGCGATGCCAGGTGGTGATGACACAGCGAAGAGACCTAAAGTGGTCAGGAGAGAGAGTGATAGAGGGAGGCATGGGGCGGGGGTGGGAGGTGATCTCACTGAGCAGGTCATATTGAGCAGAGAATTGAGGGAAGTGAGAGTGGAGCCTTGCTGGTCCCTAGGGGAGAACATGTGCCAAGGCTTGGCAGGCAGGGGACTGAGCCTGCACAGGGAGGGCGTCCGTTTACCCACTCTCTGGTCACATGCCTCACGCTGAGGGTGAGGAGAGCAGAGAGGTGCCAAGGCTCATCCCTGTCCTTGGCGCCACCTCGGGGACACGGGGTTTGGATAAATGATGGCAATCCATGGTGGTCAGGATGCTGAGAGGAGGATATCCCAGGAGCTGAGAGATGTAGAGGGAGCACAGGGTGAACCCTGAGAGGCCTGGGCTCAGTCCTCACGTGGACACTTCCTTCTTCAACTCTTGAGCCTCTGTTTTTCCATCTGCACAATGGGGAGATTGGTATTTATAATGTCTTCCCCGTGGCAGGGTGGACGCCCACACTGGGCCATGAGCTGGAAGGAACAGGGTCTGGATAGGTCAGCCAGTGGCATCCCTAACATTCCCACAGTGTGGGTCCGGAGCCACTGCTCTGCATGGCAGGCTCACGTTTCTTGGCCCTGCCTTGCTCAGGGCCACCCAGAGCTCCCTATAGCCTACTGGAAAAGCCCACGTCCTCCTGCCGTGCCAGCACTCAGGACCCCAGGACTGGGGTCTGCCTCCCTGCACCCTACCATCTCCACTTCCTTGAGGACCTTCCTGGCTGGACGGTGGATGAAGCATGGATCAATGGAGATAAAGTTAATGGTTTAATTCTAAGCCACTCGGTGCCAGGCCTGTGCCAGCTCACCACGAATTCACAATCCTCCTTGAGGTTGGCACTATCACTGTCCTGCCCTGATGTCACAGAGAAATTGAGGTGCAGGGGTCACAGGGTGAGGATTTCAGCTCCTATCTCTGTCCGAGGCCAGAGCCACCACCGTCTCCACCTCCTGAGCTTAATTCATTATGCATTTGTTCATCCATTCAACAGTATGTAGGTGCATTGACTCTGAGCCAAGCCCAGTTCTGGGCTGAGGATGCAGTGGAGACAAAACTGACCCGCCTTGCTGGCATGGGGCCTGCCAAGGGGTTGCTCTAATCCCCCCGGGGATTCCAACAGACAGACCAGAGTCTGGAGGTTTCAGAGGACTCCTTCTAGTCCCAACTTTATATTTGATATCTGTATGCCTCTAGCTCTAGCTCTATATCTATCATCTGTCTATCTCATATCTATCTATCTATCTATCTATCTATCTATCTATCATCTGTATATATCTCATCTATCATATCATATCTATCTCCTATCTATCTATCTATCTATCTATCTATCTATCTATCTATCTATCTATCATCTATCTACCTACCTATCACCTATCTGTCTGTCTATTATCTATCTATTATCTATCTATCTATCTATCTATCTATCTATCTATCTATCTATCTATCTATCTATCTATGATCTATCTATCTACTTACCTATCACCTGTCTTTCTATTATCTATCTATCTATCTATCTATCTATCTATCTATCTATCTATCTATCTATCTATCTATCTATCTTCCTGTCTATCCATCCATCCATCTCTGCATCTATATCTATCAGTTACAAGGAGTCGCACGGCACCCTGACTGCACCACTCACCCCTCACACCATTCACGACTTGCTGACTCTCTGAAGGAAGCTCCCAGTCTCCCCACTTTCCAGAGGAGTTGGCGAGTGACCCCAGAGTTCACAGCAGCAGAGCTGACTATATGCAGGCCCCGCCCCTAGCCCCTGTCTCACACCACGTCCGCCTTCCTGGGCCCCAGAGGTTGTCATGCTGTTTCCAAGGTCCTGCGACGTTAACATTCTCTGAACCCAGGAGGGTCCCATTCTTACATCCGACTGTCCTATAGCCCTTACTTTATGATTGTGACAATCATCTTACGCTCTGCATTGCTCATCTGCAATGATTTTAACACTTCTTTACCCAGCTGTGCTTAACCTGCGCCCGTTCTGAAATCCTGTGAGTGTAGCTTTCAGTGAATCTAAGAGAAGCACCCTGTCCCCAGAACGCACAGCCAGCGCCCCATCCTGAACTCTCCTGCTTCCCTTTGAATCTTGCCCAAAGCATCCAAGGCCTCTCCCTTCTCTTGGATCAGCTTCAGACTTTTTGAGTTTATGGCTGTCACATAACGTTATTAGCCATGACAATGACAATTAGAACAATTATGCTGGATCATAAACTTCCGTGTGATTCAGGGCTGATAGTGAGTTTCTGGAGCTGAGATGACCACCAGCCACCCCAGCTGTGCCCGATGGGCCTCCACCTGCACACAGCATTGGCCACAGTTGCGAAGTGACGCTGCCCCTCTCCAGCGGTGCTCCCTGTGTCACCCGGGGTCCCTGTGCGGAGCCCACCCAGTTCATTGGGTTCCCAGCTTCCCCCACTTCCCTCCTCTGAGCCTTCTGCTCTCTTCCCTCCTTGCTCTCAGGACCTCAGCTCATCAATTATCTCTGGGGGCCTCTTATTAGATCCTGGTTCCAAACCCTGATGGAGGAGGCTCAGTGCCTGTTAATGGTCCTGAGCCCCAGGCGTGGTAGAAAGAGGCAGTGTTGCAAAGTGGTTAGACCCACAGGCTTTGGATGGCCCTGGTTTCATCTGGGCTTTTCTTCTTTCTTGCTGTGAGATGGTGGGCAAGTTGCTTAACCTCTCTGAGCCACATCAGTTTTCCCCTCTGTAACATGGGCACCGTAATATTGAATACATCTGGTTATTGTAAGGATTTGATAAAATAAAGCAGCAGGAGGCAGCTCCCTGAGCTCAGCCCTTGGGGGTGGGACTCTGGGCAAACCCAGGGCCTCTCTGTGTCTCGGATCTTCATCTGTAACATGGCGACTGTGACAATCTGTTGTGTAGGACATTGTGGGGACTGCGCCCTAATGTGTGTTAAATGCCTGATAGACAGTGAGCCCTAAATGCATGTTAACTGGAATTGTTACTATATTATTATTATTGTTATTATCATCATCATCATCATCATCATCATCATCATTATTCAGCGTGCAGGCAAATGCCCCCATCTTGACTTTGTGCATCAAGCCCCTGACACAGGGTCTGGGCACAGCACAGGCTGACACTCAATAAACCAGGAAGAACTTGAGAGCAGACTCAATCCCGTCTGAGCTGTGTTACCTTGAACAAGTTTCTAAACCTCTCAGAGCTTTAGCATCTTCATTTGTAAAATGGGAGGATAATAACAGTAGGATTATTACTTGTGGTCCTTTGCAGGACTGTTGAAATAATTTAGTGGACCCATGCATGTAAAATGCTCAGCATAGCGCCTGGCACACAGTGCCAGCTTTTATTCCTGGCTCCAAGAGAGGTTCTAAAAATCTCCCTTTCTGCCACCATTGCACTTAGAGATGAAGAAACTGAGGCCAAGAAACATGAAATTACGTGCTTGAGAACAAGACAGTAGACAGTCATGCTAAATTATGCAGGGTGGACAATTAGAGAACAAACCATCTCTAATAAAGGGCTAATTAGGCATAACAGATGCCAAATGCACCAGGAGCCTGAGATGGGGGTGGGGGAAGTGCAGCCTGGGATGGGACGCCTCGGCCAGGGCCCAGGTACCTCGTTAACAACACTGATTTTTCTTTCAATATAAGGAATGTATGCTTATTGTAAAACACTTAGAATGTGCAAAATGGATACAAAGCACTGGCTTCTCCCCTCCAAAGATAGTAGTTGATGCCTTTCTTTATTCGTTTTCTACTTATGTACGAGTAAATATTTTCATAATTGATTTCGCATTGGCATGAGTATTCTGATCACTTCTAAGTGACCTTACTGGTGAGGCAGGGATCCCCCATCCTAAATAGAATGAAATGGCTAAACACACACCTGTCGCTGCCCAGATGAGAGTGGCAGCACATTCCTTACAGCCTGGGGAGGAGGATGCAATGCAGAGCCACACGAGGGCTGGCACTCAGGGGCAGAGTGACCCAGAGGGACCGTGGGAGGCAGGTTTTGTGGTAACAAGTGGGCGAGGTGCCCACCAGTTCCCATGGGAGGATATGAGTGGTTTGTGTGAAAAATTTCACATTGGCAGACAGTTTAATCCAGTTAGGTAAGGACCTGGTGAGCACCCCAGGGGAACACAGGTCCCCATTACCTTGATGTCAGGGTGTCAGAGGACTTACTCTGGCCAATGAAACTTGAATGGAGGCGGGGAGTGTCCCTTCCAGTTGGACACGCTTAAGGGTCAGAGCTCAAATCTGTCGGCTGTGCCCTGTCACAGTGAGGGAGAAGCACATGTGGAGATGCTGACATCCTAAGACAGTGGAGCCTCTGTCAGCCTGAGTCCCTGGGGCTGTGGTGAGCGCAGCCCGCCCTGCTGACCACGGTGGACATATAACATGAGCGAGGAATAACCTTTGTGGTTTCAGGAGAGGAAGGAGATTATCATATCATATCCCAGTTTATCTTGACAATCTGTGTTGTAAGCCCTAAAATTTCATGTGTTTCCTTGACACCTTTGCACCTCACAGACCTCAAAGGCCTAACAGAGAGTTCCCTAGATCCTGCCCGATGGGTCTCCAGACAGAAACATGAGGCAGAAGAGCAAAGAAGCCCAAGAAACCCACACCGGAGGGGCTGGACAGGGCTGCCCATTCCCTTTGCAGGTCGGAGTCAGATCCAAGCTCATGAAGTTCTGAAGGACCCCTTGGAGTCGGTCCTCTCTCCTTCCCCTCCTCCTCCCCATTTTTCTTTGCTTAAACTACACAGAGTATTTTCCTGTTACTTACAAGAGGATTTGACTCAATGCCAAGGAAACCTGTTTATTTAAAAAATCTGCATTATAAAAGCTCTCTTTCTAACAATTAGTATTTCTCTCTCTCTCTCAGAGAGCCCTCATAAATAACAGAAAGAAAGTTTTGCAAACCTTTATAGAAATTAAACCCACAAGCTGGGCACACACTTGTTTAACAAGTGATAATTAACTGCCAGCAATATAATTTCAGCTTAGATGCAAACATGTTTTTCATTAAAAAGTAATCGAAGGTCCTTGCATTGGGGAGTCCAGTCCCATCTGTGGAGCTCAGCCCCTCTACCAATAGTTTCAGAGTTGGCATTGAGGATCCACTGCTCCCTGCCAGGTGGAATTTGGACCCCAGAAATGGCGCTAGGATGGGTCTCTGGACTTTCTGGGCCCCACAGACTCCGGGCAATTCCCAGAAGGCAGCTCGCCCAGGTCCTCTATCCTCTCCTCTGGGCGCCCGGAGCCCCTGAATGTGCCTGGACCCAGAGCAGGGACTTGGCACCAACTGCAGCTTCAGGGAGGGAGGTGGCACCCTGGTCTCTGCTACCCCTGCCGTGCCTCGTGTCCTGCAGGGGTCCTGGCCAGTCCTCCATTTGACAGAGAAGGAAACTGAGGCTCAGAAAGGTGGAGTCACTTGCTGGAGGCCAGTGACTTGCCTACCTCCCCACCCCCAACTCCCTTTCTCTAATCAACTCATTTGTTCTGCGCTTCAGTTTCATCATCTGTACAATGGGGATAATACCAGTACTCTCCTTATGATGTCGTTTAAGGATGAATAAGGTGATATCTATCTATCTATTTATCTATCTATCTATCTATCTATCTACCATCTATCTACACACAGCTCTTAGAACAGTGCCTGACACATAGTAAGCCTACAACATATGTTAAATATAATGTGTATTAATTATTAATATTATGAATATTAATAACAATAAATACTGATATTATCAATACATTATTATATAATAATTAATATTAACAATAATATCAGTAGCATGCTGATGTACTAGGCAAATTTCTTTCCTCCAACCCACAGGTCAGATGTGTTTGCCCCTTTAATCATTTCCGTGTCCCCTCTGGGACTCTGTCCAGTTCTCCAGCATTCGTTAATGAAGGAAAATTGACAGGGACTGTGACCCTGAGTGTAGGGTGAGGAGCCGCCTCCAGGGTCTTGAAGGTCCGAGTCCTCTAAGGACAGAAATGTCTGTTCTGTTGGCTGGCATCACAAAGCCCCCAGTTCTCTGCCCCACGCTCACCTGTGGCCACCTATGACCTTTTGGAGTATTCCTGTCCCCATTTCTATGCCCTAGGCCTTCCTAAGTGTCTCCAGAATTTACACCCCCTCCCCTTCTGTCTGACCACACCAGCTACCCAGAGCCATCCACTGCTCCCAGAACATTCCATATCCTTTAGTATCTCCAACCTTTGCATATACCCTTCCTCTGCCTAGAAAGCCTTTCCCTTTATTTCCCACCTAGTGAAATGTGATGCTCTGAAGCTCAACCCAAACATGCCTTTCCTGGTGGTGCCTTGAGCCCAGACCTGTCTGTCTGGATGGAGCTCAGAGCAGAGGCTCCTGGTCCATTTTCTCAGGCACCACGATGGGCTTGGCACACTGGCCAGTGAGTTACCTTGGTCTTCCCAGCACCCTCAAGGTGGGCTTTATTATCTCTGTTTTCCAGTGGAGGCTCAGGGAAGAGAACTGACTTGCCCAAATTCACACATCTAGAAAGCGCTAGAACCCAAAGTGGAGATGCAAGTCTGGCCAACACAAACCCTGGGCTGTTGATAGAGCCCCAGGATGCCTCCTTTCCACTTTCAGATCATAGAAACCTAGATTGTTCCTCTCCTAACGTCAGCAGGGTGGAGTGCCCCAGAGGTTTGCACTCATATCTGTTACTGATCCAGGCTTCTGACACAAGAGTTCACAGTCCTTCCCCTGAAAGGCCAAGCACATAGGGACACAGAAGCAAACCCAAGCACAGCCTCGTGGAGCATTTGTAGGCTCCCAAAGATGTTAGTGAGTATATCTGCTGTACTTCAAATCTGCATCCAGGCTCCAACCCCATCTGCTGCGTCCTGACTCATACGCGTATATCCAATTGTCTCCCAGACCCCTGCCCTGGATGCCATGTGGGACCCTCAAACACAAGGAGCCCAGAAGGGTCTGGGGTGGGCAGGGCAGGGGTCAGATCCCATTTTGAGACTGGGTTCTGACTCCCAGTCCTGAAAATCTTCCCTCTACAAACCCAGAAGCATTTGATCAAATATAGTGAAAAGGGGAGTAAAGAGGAACTGACAACCAAGGTGGCAAGTGTGTGAACTGGGGCCACCATGCTGGGTGTGAGAGTGTGATTGTGAATCTTGGTAACTCGAGGACTTGGGCTTAATATTGTCACTGGGACAAATGAGGCCTTATGACCACATGATCCTGGGAGTTGGGTATGTGGTCCCCACACAGAGCTGGGACCTTGGAAGAACCACATCCTCAGTGAAAGAGTGTATTAGAAAAATATATTCTATTCTATTCAGAGGAACTAGGAGATTACAAGGAAAGTTATCTGTCTCTGTCTGGATTCTGGGTAGAGCAACAGCGATAAATAATTCTCTGGGGAATTAGTAAACATAGGCCTGTACCTTCCTTGGGCTTATAGTTTTAATTTAGCTCTTAAGTTTGATTTCTGAACAGAGAAGCCAAGGAACTAATCCAGAATTGGTCCCAGGCTGACGATCCTTCTGGGGCATCTGAGAAAGCCAATCTGGAATAGTTCAGTAGGCCCATAACCTCCACTCAGGCTATACAGGACTCCCACAGATAAGGTCCTAATGAAGACGAGCTGAGAAACCCAAATTCCAAAACAAATGAGGAATGGATATCATACATGAGAGGTAGCAGACAGAAAAGAAAAGGAAGAAAATCCAAAGAAAGATTGCAAAGGGAACTCTAACATAAGTATGCTTCAAATAAAGACTTGAAAGAAAGACTCAAAATCACAAGAATGGTGGGGGAGGGATAAACAGGTGGAGAACAGAGGTTTTTGAGGGCAGTGAAAATATTCGTATGGTACTTTAATGGCAGATACATGACATTATACATTTGTCCAAACCTATAGAACGTACAACACCAAGAGTGAGCCCTTAGGTAAACTATGGATTTTGGGTTATTTGTCAATGTAGGTTCATCAATTGTAACAAATATAGTACCTGGTGGGATGTTGATAATAGCAAAAGCTATGGATGTGCAGAGACAGGGGGTATGTGGGAAATCTCTGTACCTTCCTTTCAATTTTGCTGTGAACCTAAAAGTGCTCTAAAATAAAGAAAGTCCTTTTAAAAACCCATAAGAATAGAACGAGATATTGTTGAAAAAAGAGCAGGCCTATCAGGAAAGGAAATATTTTCCTATAAATAAAATGTGTAATTTTTGAAATAACAACTCAGTGAATAAATCAAATAGCAAATTAGGCAAAGCTAGGAAGAAAGTAAGTGAATAGGAGTGTAGACAAAAGGACACTTTCCAGAATACAGATCAGAAAAGTAAATTGATGGAAAATAAGAATGTGAGATTAAGAGACATTAGATTAGCATAAGATGAGCCACCATACATGAAGTAGGGGTTCTGGAATATAAGAAAAGAAGGAACGAAAGAGGAGATGACCATATTTATATCTAGACCTAGGTCTACTTCTAGATTTATCTATACCTCTACCTATACCTGTATCTGTATCAAGGGTAATTGATGAACTACAACTATAAACATAATGTTGAGGGAAAAATAAAAAACAGACACAAATGGGAGCATATTGTAAAATTCTATTTATAAAAAGTTCTAAAACAGACACAACTAGTCTACAGTGTTCGAGCTGGCTAGAACTGGTGGAGTGGTAGAAAGTAAAAGAATGAAGGGCCTCTGGATATATATTAAAATAATATATATATATATATATATATATATATTTTTTTTTAAATATATATATATATTTTTTTAAGGCAATCATATAAAGGGCAGATCAGCTCAAGAAAGACAGAATGACAGCGGACTACCTCATAGCAACAATAGAGACCAGAAAACACACTGGAATAATATTTTTGATGCCAAGAGGAATAACTACCAAAGTAGAATTCTAGTTCTAGCTAAACCATCAGTCAAACTTGATGGAGAAAAAAAAAAGGTATTTTCAGATAAAAATTGAGAGAGTGTACCAGTCACCAGGTCTTGCTAAAAGAATGAATAAAAGATCGTTTCTGAAAGAATAACATTGAATCTAAAAGGAAGGAAGAGAATGATGAAGGCAAGAAAGACCTGCAGAAATATCTGTGTACTTGGGGTAACTCTAATTACTCACTGAATTTATGAAACAAGAGGAAAACCATTAATAATAACAGTAAGAACTAAGCTGGGAGAGGTAGAAAAAGAAGATGGGATCATAACACTGGAGGAAATCAACATTAAAATGAGAGAAGAGGGGTGATCAGTTAGCTCAGGTGGTTAGAGCACAGGGCTCATAACACCAAGGTTGCTGGTTCGATCCCACATGGGCCACTGAGTTGCACCCTCCACAACTAGATTGAAACAACTACTTGACTTGGAGCTGAAAAAAGACGAGGGGTGATTAGAGTCCAGGCATTGGAAGGTGTTGGTGTGATTCAGAGGGAGAGGAGAGATGTTGATTAGCTTTAGACTGTGTTAAATCTAAATAAATACTTTCATTTAAGGTAACTAATAACTGGAGAGAAACGGTGCAGACTTTTGAAACCAATAGATGCAGAAAGGTAATATTTGAACTGATACAATGAACAGAAGAAAATGGGTCAAAAAGAAAGCAAAGGAGAAAATCAGGATGCATAGAAAACATAATACAATGAAAGAATCTGACTGCTATTCATCATCTTGTGGCTCTTTAGTGAGTGACTCCACCCCTCTGAGCCTCGGTTTGCTCATCTGCAAAATGGAGATAATGGCACCTTTTGTTAAAGGGTTATAACAGCACGTTTCATTTAAGGGCTCCCAGGAGGGTTAAGTGCAGCAAGCACCATATGAGAGGGAGTTGCTATCGTCCTCACATGCTAGGCACAGCCCCATGTGTGTCCCATACACTGTGTCACTTACCCCTCACAACAGACCCCTCAGGCAGGTACTGCTGTCGTCAGCACTTTGCTGACCAGGAAATGGGCTCAGAGGTGAGAGGCTTGCCAACGTCACACAGCATGGGAATTGCTGAGCCTGGACACAAAACGGACTTCTCTGATCTGGAATCTACTTGTTGACTCTATGACTTTGAGAAGCTGATGCAACCTCACTGGGCCTCAGTTTCCTAATCTGCATTTTGGGTCACAGAGCGGTCTAAGGCTGGGCAGAAAGGAAGAACAGGGTGACTGGTCAATAAATGCTGTTATCACCTGCATTGTACAGGCAAGGAAACTGAGGCTTAAACAGGCCAAGAGCTGGGGTGACCTCGCTGATCCATACTGACCCGTAGGCATCAGGCCCCCGGCTGGAGTGTGAGTTCTAGGTGAGGGCCTTGTCTGTCTGGTTTCACTGACTTATACCCAAGGCTGACCTGGGGAATGAATGAAAGAATGAGTGAATGAATGAATGAATGAATGAATGAATGAATTGTCCTTGAGTCCTCCTACTTCACACACATCCATTATACCCATAAGAGTGTTCTTTATGCCCAGTATCCTCCCCAGCAGGAAGCAGTTCTGAGAAGCCTCATAGCAGCAGGACATAGGCAAACCTTTCATCAGGATAAAGGAGGCCATCTGATGTCCAGCTGTGTTTTTCTCCTTCACACTTATCACCACCTGACACATTCTACGCTTTCATTCCTTATGCTCTGTTACCCACAGTACCAGGGGAGCAGGGACTTTGTTCACTGCTGAGTCTCACGTGGCAGGTGCTTAGAAACATCTGTTGTTGAAGTGATGTCCCTCTCTGAGCCTCAGTTTCCTCATCTGCACAACTGGAGGATAACACCACCGTGCATCTGTAGTGGGGGCACAAAGAACCTCTGCCCTTTGCGGGGTGACTGACAGAGGCATGGGCCAGTGGTTGTTCCCCGGCATGTGTAAGAAATGGATTTTGTGGACGTCACAGTGATAATAAAATTTGGATGAGAGAGCTTTCTGCAGTGAAGCTTTATTTTATCAGAAAAATAAGAAATTATCAAACTGGCTCAAGCCGTCCATCAGGGAAATTTCCAAAGGAACGAAGAGGCAAGAAGCCTCTCTCACTTAGTTGATAACAGCAGCAATTGGAGTTTTGAGTGTTTGCAGCATCCCAAGGGCTGCGCTGTTTTATCCACATTCTCTTTCTTACACCTGTGACAGAGGCACCATCGTCCACTTCAGAAATGAGGAGTCAGAGGTTTGGAAGGTGAAGAGAAACCTGCACAAGGACATGGCTGAGCTGAGACCATCCAGGTCTGTCTGACGCTCGGAGCCCTCCTGTTCTTTTCTCCTTAAATACCCAGAAACCTCCAGTCCTTTCCTTATCAAATATGTTCGTTAACAGGAGTCAATGCATAATATAAGGTCATTTCAAATGTCCATGCTTGTATAGAAGGAAACATGATCTCATTTCCTAGGAGCCACTGCTGCCTATTTCTTCTTTAATTTTCATACTTCTAACTTTGTGATGATCAAGGGCAATTTGAGGAATTTAGCAAATATAAAATGAGGAATTCCAACCGCCTGTGTCTTGGAGATGTCCTTGACAGTCTCATACCTCAGCTGAGCAGGAATCCCCTGATCCAGTTCCTGGGGACGGCTAGGGCTGCCCCCCTGAGGCTGGACTTGCTGGGAGAGCAGAGGTTGTGTAGGACTTGGAGCCAGGACAGCGCGCGCGCGCGTGTGTGTGTGTGTGTGTGTGTGTGTGTGTGAGACGGGCAGGGCGGTCACTCAATCTCTGTGTCCAACATCATTGGCTGAGATGAGAGATAGGCAGGTCCTGGGACTGGCGGAGAATCCTATAGGTTAGAGACCCTAAGGTACTCGTGGTCATGTGGTTCCCGGGCCCACCTCCAGGTTCCTGATCCCCTGGGCCTGAGGGCGTCTAAGCCCAGCTGTAAGGACTGACTGTGGTGCTCTCCCTACCTGCTCCTCGTTGCTGACTGGATGGAGTATGAGCTCCTCCCCCTGGGCTCAGGACCTTTGTCATTGGCCCTGGCCTCCCTCTCAGGCTGCTCTTCTCCCATCTCACCCCTGCCATGGCCAAGTCTATCAGGACTGATGGAGGAGGGGCTGGCTGTCACCCAGATGGTGAGGAGGGCAGGCGGACAAGGAAATGACAGACTGTCTGTTGCACCTGCAGGCTGGATGGACCAGACTTCGTTTGATGCAGTTTCCAGTGCCTTCGAGAAAGAAGACAGTTGGAGTGAGCTGGATGACTTGGGAAAGCAGATTCTGGGAGCGGGCAGGAATTCCGGATTCACAGGTGCAGATACAGGGCATTCGGTCCACACGATGGACAACAGGGACGACATTGAACCTTTTGTCAATGCCGGAGGTGTGAAGACCCAGAGATTTGATATTTTCTCGTGCACTTCCACTCAGAGCAGAGCCCCTTGGCCCCTCATCAGAACCCGTTGGTAACGACTTAATGCACAATCATACCAGCTTGTTTCCCTACCTTCCAGGCCTCTAGATATTAAAGCAACACACAGGAATTGGGAGATGGGCCGAGTCAGGCAGACACCAATGGGGGATGAAGTGAAGGGAACAAGTGACACCTGGAAAAGTGTCACACAGGGGAGCCATGATAAGGTCTGAGAGGACATTGGTGAGGGGCCATCTGCTTATCATACCTGGTTGTTCTGAAAGGGACTTAAGGCCACTTCTACAACTCTTACTTTGCAAGATTCCTCTGTCCCTTCCACCCACGTTCACTGAGCACCTACTGTGTGCAGACACTGTGCTGTGTGCTGAGTGTGCACTGAAGTTTCTACATTCAGTCTGGGGGAGACACATCAAAAGGAGGCCCCGTTACCCTGAGATGGAGGACGGGCCCCGTGCTGTGGGGGGCACAGGATGGGGACAGTAAGGAACTCTGACTAGGACAAGAACACCCAATTCTCCTGGGAAGGCTGGGAAGTAGGGGAACCAACCTTATCATATAGGGAAGGGACTGGGGCCCAGATGGGGGAGTGACTTGTGTAATGTCAGTGGCAGTGGATGGGACTATTGAGTCCCCAGATAGAGTCCCATGTATTGCTGGACCATCACTGCAACAGCTTCGACCTCTTTCCTCATTTCTGGGCCACACGGTGAACTTTCCCATGCGGACATTAATTTGCAAGGAGACGGTGGAAGTAGTTATTTTAATAGTGATTATTAAAATAACCCTGGGGGTTTGCTACATAAAGGGAAATTACCTATGACCTAATTGTGAAAACAACATAGTCAGTCGATTTAGCTCTTCCCTCTGGACCCAGTTTATGTTAGGGAGTGGCTCACTCCATGACCCCATTGATATTGGTTTAATAATGTTCTTCTTAAATCCAAACCGAAGTCACCTTAGGACCCTTCCCCAAGAGGAACACACTCATTGCCAAGAGCTTGACCCCAGGTGTGTGAGTGGAGACATTCTTCTTAACGTTGAGTTTTCTGCCCTGAAAATTATTGGGTTGTTGGAAAAGTCGACGTATTTTTCTATGTTCTTCATTGCAAAATATGTCATGACTTTTCCGACAACCCAACACTTCCCCCATCAACGTCCAGCTGGAGCGCATCAAACCATGTATCCATTTATGCATTTATAGTTATTCTTTGCGTATTGTTTCTTATGCTTTTATATCCATTCATTCATTCACTTCCTTAGTGTTTTTTTTTAAATCCATTTATTGTTTCGTTCATGCCTTCACAAACTCATTCCTGTGTTAATTTATTCCTTGAATTGCTCTTTGGTTCATTCATTCCTGCTTCCTCTGTGTGTCCTTGTATTCATTCTTCGTTCCATTGTCCATTTGTGTGCTCAGCTCCTCACTCAGTCATCAGGGATTCCTTCTTTCATTGATTCATTGATTCACTCATTGCTGAATGTGCTCATCCATTCATTGCCTCATTGATGCATTTATTCACCATTCTTTGCTTTATTCATTTTCTCAATGGTTCATGTATTTTTCTAATTAATTCATTCACTCACACATCATTTGACAAAATTAACGTCTTTGTTTGTGTGCTCTGTGTGCTGGGTGTCTGTCCAGTGTGACTCCTGCCACCTCACCCCTCCAGCACATTCTGGACATCTCAGTAAAAAGGGCCCTGTTCTTTTTATAAACACACATTCATTATGTCATAATGTAACTTAGAGATAGAGGAAAGCACGCACACTGTACGCATACAGCTCAAAGAACTCCCGCTAACTGGACATACCCAAGGAATGAGCACCCTCCCAGAATGTCCCTGTGCCCCTATCTGTTTCTGAGTCATCTTAGTTTGGGGTTCCCTGGTGGCAGACTCTGTGACTAGGATCCATGCCTGTGATTATGTTGGGAGGTGAAGGAAACATGTGAGGGCAGTGGGGAGGTGAGACAGGAGGGCAAGCCCTCCAATAAAGGCCCTTTTATCACCTACCTCAGTTACCAGTGTGGGTGACCAGAGGGTGATCAGACAGGAAAACCAGCCACCAGGGCAGTGCGGAAGCTGGTTATTTATATACGATACCAGCTACCTTGGCACTGGTGGAGGGCTTTTCCCAGGGCAAGGGCATTATTGCCCAGTTAAGTTCTGCCACAGAGGGCATCAGGATGGGATTTGGTGACCAGAGAAAGCCCCCCAGGCAACTGCAGGGGCTGGTGGCTGAGAACAGATCCTGGACTAAAGTGTAAAGGCCACGGCACGTTCATCAGGTTTGTCCTTTCCACCCCCATCCACACCCTGCTCACTTACCATCCACGCCCTGCTCACTTACCATCCTCTGGCCAGGCCTCACTTGGACTTATTCTCATATTTGACTCAGAAGGTGCTTTAGATACCAACTGGCCCAATAGCTTTATTTTACACATCGGGGAAACTGAGGCCAGGGAGAGAAAGCAACAGCTTACCAGATCATCAGCCAGCTGTGGGGAAATCTGAACCTACATCCTACCCAGGCGTCCAGCCCTGCCCAGGCGCCTGCTCAGATGTGCCGCCCCCCTGTACTCCCTGGAGTGATGTCTCACCTCACCTCTGGATTCTGTGCCAGAAACATTCAGAGAGAACAAAGCCAACAGGTGGGAAGCACTGCCTTTGAAAAGCTGGAGGCTGATTTGCCCTGGGCTTAGGTTAAGGCTCTCTTTGCTTTTTAGAACCCCACCCCTCACCACTTGCACTGAAAAGCCACATTTGCTGATCCAAAGTGGCTGTCAGTCTGCTCCCAATGAAACACATGTGTTCTGTCACCCACGTGAACATAGCATGCTGTTGATGCATTTACATCCAGTTAAAATTCCATCTGGAGAATATATCATGGGAGGAAAAGGTTTGACCTGGGGGAATTCAGTCACCATGTGCACTTGGATGCCATCAACTTTATTTATTTTGAGAAGAAGACATAGCCTTTAAAGGTTGCCTTCCTCTTCAAAATGGATGAGCACATGTTGAACATGGAAAAGGTTAGTGTCTGTCACTTACCAAATCCTGCTCTCGTCTTTCTCTACTGCTGTGAAGACCTCACCCTCTGCACAAGGGACTCCTCTCTCCTCGTTGCCCGCAACTCGCCATCAACAAATTTTCTGTGCAGCCTGAGAGTTTGTCGTTTTCATCTCCTTGAAGAGACTGGACACAGCTACTGGGTCAAGACACACGAGGCCAGGCAGCTGAGAGATTTCATTTCAAATATCCCAGCTCCATCTGTGCACTAAGAATGACAGCTACCATCCCCTGAGGGCCCACTGTATGCCAGGCGCTGTGACGGGCACTTTCCACATTCACGCCAACCCTGCAGAATGGAGGCTTATTTATGTCCCCACCATCATCTCCAGCTGCCCAGCTCTGATTCCACAGCTCTGCTTGCCTGTAAACCCCCTTCCACTCCTGCCTATGGACACAATGAAACCAACCAGTCTTGCTCTCAGAGTGAATTTTGGTCACTGAGCAAGCAGGATGGGTGCTGAGCTAATCCTAGATCTCTAACTTAGGAGGTAGGCGTGCAGGCAGTGAGTTGTCATGGCCTGGCAGCCCACTGCTGCAGGAAGGAAAGTGCTTACTGGCTGGCATCTCATGGGTGGCAGTGGGTTCAGTGCCCAGGGGGAAAGACATATAGGAATACCTACTGGCCAGGTCATCAGAGAAAATTTGGCCGTTAGGTCATCCTAGGCCCTTGGGCCAGGGCTCATGAGCGTTAGCTAGCTCATCCACCAGATGTATCTGGGATTATGGGCATCTTTTCCCTCTAGAGACCATGTGATTACTGGAATAACAATAAAAGCCACCATTTGTTGAGCACCTACTTCACTCTTTCAACAAATATCTATTAAGTGCCTACTGTGTGTTGGGCACAGTGACCCCTACAAACCTGGTAATGATGGAGACGGGTCAGCCGGAATGCCTTCTCTGCCTGCTGTCTCTCACCACATGAGAGCTCCATTCCATGCTCCAGCCGCTTCTGCTGCTCAGTTTCAGGCACCGTTTTCCCCACTCATCACAGCTGGTCCTTGGTCCCTTCGGTTCCTTGGAGTTGAGGCTGCGGGGAGGGGAAGAAACAAAGACACATAGAGGACAAATCACAGAGCTACGTGGGAATCTCTTTCCTGTTTCTTCCCCTAAGAAATGACAAGTGTTACACAAATTCATTAAGCTCTGCCCATACCTAAAGAAGAAGCCAGTTAGAGTCATTTTCTCATTTAGCTTGCTCAAGCCTAGGATTAATCTACTCATCAGCTTAGTTCATCAGGAAGAAACCATGCTTCTTCAGTTTTCTAACTGAAAATAAATGTCTCATTAAGTTAAACATATTAACCTGAGAACAGTATTGATGTCAGACAGACTAATGAATGTCATTGCAGAGAATGCACAATAGTCCTCAGAGGGACCAAACTGGCCATTAGGAATTCTCTGCAAATGCGCCCAGCTATTATACAAGGAACAGAATCACAGATGGAGACTGGAGGGAGAGAGACGGAAAAGGAGCTGGTGTGGGGCTGCGGTCATCCCTAGGAGTGGTGCCCAGATGAATTGCGGCACCTTTGGATGTTGTGAAGGGTGCAGGACCAAGGGAGGTGCGGGTGTGACATGACTCATTGTTGGGCCCAAGGGCATGATGCTGACTTAGCCTCTATAGAGGAAGGAGGGCAGGAGGGTCAGAGTTAGGGCATCAGAACACCGGATTCTAGTCCCAGGGCATCACATCACAGGGGACAAGGTTTGGTTCCAGCTGACCTTTACTAAGCGCTGTGCTGGGCACTTTCACACGTGTGATGCTCACGTCACTCTTGCAGAATCTCAGGGAGACAGGCCTTTTGGCCCAGGATTACAGATGGAGACACTGAGGCTCAGAGAAGATAAGTGGTCACCAGTGTGTGGGCAGGAGCCCTGAGGCTGAGACCCAGGCTGGATGACCTGGTGGAGGTTTCCTCTCCCAGCCCCACCTGGCCTCTCCCTCCTAGTAGTCTGTCTTCAAAGCCCTCACCACTCCACCCTCCCGGACCCTGTGAGACCTTCATTACAGCTGTGCAAAAAGAGCTCTCTCCATGACCACACAAGGCACAGCCAGGTATAGAGCAAGTCACAGGGCTTAGGAGCCAGGGAGGCCTTGGTTTAAAGATGTCCCGGGAACACCCAGCTGTGAGCCTTGGGCCAGGCCACTGCCCTGAGTCTCATTTCTGTACCAACAAAATGGAAATGGGTACTGCCATCCCACAGGCTCGTGGTGAGGATCAAATGAACGAGTAAAGGTGACGTTCCCAACATATAGCAGGCGCTCCTACTCACTGTGTGTGTGTACTGGTTTCTGGTCCATCCACCTGGATTTGGTCCTTGGTGAAGGGCCAGACAGATGCAAGGCAGAGGAGCAGAGCTGCGCCCCCTACCATCCGGGTCAAACCCTATGGCCCCCACACACCTCTTGGGGGCCTGGTATACTCCTAGTTTCAATGTAGAGATGACCTCGCCATGGTCTCCCTAACCAGGGAATTCCTATCCCATTGGCGGGGGTGGGCGGGGGGGGGGGAGATGACCTGAAGGCATTAGAGAGAGTCCAGCCCCTAAAGGTGTGGACAGAGAAGAGTGGGAGGAGCCTGGAGACAGAGGTAGAACCACTGGGAATGGCACAGAAAATCTGGGAGGGCACAGAAGAGGTGCCCTGGCCAGAGGAACATTCTGTATAAAGAGCCAGGTGAACTAGAGGCCTGGTCCAAGGTGAGGTAAGAGGGAAAAAAATAGAAATTCATATTTACAGCCATCTAAACTCCTAGCATTCTCTGCATCTTTCTCACCGTTAATTTATGAGACAATGGATATATGTATGTGAGGCATGCATCTAGGCCATCACGTTGAAGATTTTAAAAGTGAAACAGTCCCTGAGAGATGATTATTATCAGCCCCACATATCTGTGAGGAAACAGGAGCCCAGAGAGGCTAAGTGACTGGCCCAGGGTCACACAGCTCATAAGAGGCAGGTTTCACACCCAGGTCTGCCTGATCTCAAGGGCCATGATTTGCCCACTGGCCACGGTGCCTCTCACATCAGCAGGGCCAGCTGGACAGGATTTGTTTCCCCTGCAGACTACAGACATCCAGAAAATGGCTGCTGGCCCCTGTCCCATCCTGATTTGTCTCTAAGGTAGAACGCGCCTCATGGCGGGAGACTTGAACATGCATGAACTCTTCCCAGCCCTGCCACCACGTGTCAGCACAAGCCCGAGGGGCCTGGCACAGACCTGCGGTGACTCCTCTCATGCAAAGTCTGTGCTCCCACCTCACAGAGGAGCCCAGCTGTTCACAGAGGGATGTGAGCTCCCCTCCCTGTGAGCACCCGCTTTCATACCGGGGGCTCTGGGCAGTCTGGTTGTGCACTGCAGCTGCAGCTTAATTGCAGGGGTGGAATGCTGCAAAATTGTGTTTAATTCCGCTGCAATAGTTTCTGCTGTTATGTGTTTCGCACTGTTCTCCCCTTTAAGTTCTACCTTTGAGATCTGTCTCCAGCTTTGTCCAACAAGGTAAAAGAAGGCAGGATCCTCAAGCTTGGTCAGAGCAGCAAGGACATGTGATGAGTAAAGTTGAGGGCAATGGGATAGTAAAACCTGGAGATGAAAAAAAACCTGTGGAGACACAAGTTGTCTTCAAATACAGGAAGGGCTGCCACAGGGAAGAAGGAGTAACTATCCTCAATGGGGCCTGAAGGGCTTTCTAACAGTGAAAGCTGGCAAAATGGAATGGGCTACCTTGCGGGGTGGTGAGCTACCTGTCCTTGGGGGTATGCAAGTAGGAGTTGGATGACTACTTATTGAGAGGCATAATCTGAGGACCACCTAGGTCTGAATCACATCACAGCTTTTGTGTGTTTTAGAGTAAATGGCTTTACCTCTCTGAGCTTCAGTTTCCCCCATTGTAAAAGGGGAAACAATGATGCTACTTAGCCACATTATGGTGTTATTGGGTTATTAATTCAGTTTAAATGAAGTAATATACATATAAAGCTTTTAGTGCAGGGCTGGGCACATACTAAGCTGCCAGTGGCTGGGAGCTGATCTTATTTCTACAAAGTGTCATTTTTATTGTGGGGATCCTAGTGTCATATGAAGCTTTGGGTCTTTGCCCTTTCCAGCACTCAGAATTTTCAGAAATCACCCCTTTTCTCAGGTGTTCTAGAACTAGGGAAGCATTTCTTTTTCCCCTTGTCCTCCCTCATGGCCTCTAAAAATGATCTTTGGTAGTTCAGAATCCCTCCTGGCCCCCTCTCTTGGTAAACAGTGGCACTGAGTTGGCATTGTGGGGTTCCTTGACCCCCACTGTCCCTGCCTGGTGCCCCAACCAACTGTGGGTGAGTAGTGGGGGGCTGTGGGAACCTGAGGCCATTCCCGACATAGTCACTGGATTTAAGGAACAGAGACCCCTTTGGGGTGATCTGTGAGGACCCTCTTTCTACCACATGGGGCTGATTTGCTCTAAAATGAGTCTCCTTTAATCCTTCTCTCAGGACTCAGAAATAAAGTTTAATTTTGGCCACTGGGGAAAAATAAAATAGCAAGACTGATAAAGCCCCTATGCAAATCCCACTCCAGAGCCCCCAGCAGAACAGCCAGTCAGCTTTCACATTGCTTGTTCTTAGCCAAAGACCTTACCTTTAGCAACTGGCCACTTTTCACTTGCTAATAGATTTGATTTCCACAGACTCTAGGTGTTTCCTTGGAATTGATCTTCCTGTGAAAAAATATGCTTTGGGAGACATGAAATAACCATCAGAGAGCCTTAAATGAATTACTCTCTAATCCAATGGAGGAAACAATGCATTTGAAACATGTGCTACAGGAGAATTGAAGGGCTGGGGCGCTTCTGGTCTGGGTGGGCGGGGGTGGGATGAGGGATGGGGGCGGGGGATGTGCTTGTGCTGCTTGCTGTTTGCAGGGAACACTGTCCCGGATCGGTTTTTAGCCATATGATGTGGCGTTTCTTGCTCCAGTTGCCACCCCAGCTCTGCCCCCACAGGGAGAGGGGGTGTCTGAGTCACTCTCCTCCCCTCTGGGGAAGTGATGGTTATGCCTGGAGAGCACCCAAGGCTGAGAACCAACAAACTCCACCCTCTCATGACCAATGCCAACCTAACCCCCGCCAGACAGAAATGTATTCTTGTGTTGCTGTCAGGTCCCCAGAATCTGCATGCCCCCGACACCCCCTCAGTCCCAGCCCACCCGCAGGGTGGAGAGAGGGCTCAGCCTGGACTTCTTTGTGTGTCTTGGGTCCCTTCCTCCTGGTTGCCGGATGGTTTCTAGCCCAACTTGAGTCCAGCAAAGAAGAGAGAGCGTCCCCATTCCAATAGCTGAGCAAAGCTTCTGAGCCTAACTCCCATTGGTCCCAATGGGATTTGGGGTTCCACAAAGGAAATTCTGGATATTATTCCAGGTACTGGGCGGGAAAACCCCACAGATATCTTCTTCTGAGCTGAGGTTGGGAGACCCAAGGAAAACAAACATAATCAGAAGCCAAAGAAAAGAGGAGAAAATCACCCCACTAATATGTATGGAACATGGCAGATCTCAGTTCATCCTTCCAATAACCTAATGACTTTGGAACTACTTTTATCCAAAGTCTAGGATCCTATTGTTTTAGAGCTGGAGGTATCTTCACTATTCCTCAGGCATGCCCAGACCTTGGTTCCTAATATGATTCTCAAATAAAAGGAAGCACAGTAGCTTAGAGAAACTGCTGATCCTAGGATTGAGGAAGGAACTCTATACGATGAGCCTGAAGCATCTTGTGTGCCAGAAAGCAAGTGCTCAAAAAACAGCAATGGCAAGGAACACAGAATCCTGAGAGGGATCCCAAAAGGGAACATCAGCTATGGTTCTGACACCACTTTAAAGTTGAACTCCATTTTGAACTTGTCACACTCCTACACCGCTAGTGGGAAGTTCTTTGAAGTGGTCTTTGTGGAGGACACTTGAGAAGCATCTATCACAATTCAAAAGGCACCTATCTTTTGACCCAGCAATTTTACATCTGCAAGTGAGTGATTCTGAAAAGCTCAAGGATATGTATGTATGCAAGGAGGTTCTCTATAGCATTACTTGTAATAACAAAGAAAAGGATTGGGGACACCTAAATGTCCATCAATAAGAGGCTGGTTAAATAAATAATGGTGCATTCATACCACTGAATACTAAGCAGTCATTAACAAGATTGAGCTTGGTTTCCATGCACTCACCTGGGAGGATCTCTACAACATATTTTTGAATAAAGAAAACAAGTTGCTCAAAAATATGAGCAGAACGATGCAAAAACATCCTATCCATATCCATCTTGGTTTGTGCACAGATCCATGTCTGGAAGGATGTGCACTTTTGTTGGGAGACCCTGGGGAAAGTTCACTGTGGAGCTGAGACTTACGTGTCCCTTGTCAAGGCTATTTGTGCATTAGATCTCATCCTTTCTGGTCAGCTCAAGAATGTCATTCAAGCAACCCTCCCTTCCCCCCTGCATTATCCAGGTTCCCTTCTCCACTGGATCACCCCCATTCGTGTGCAAACATTCCACTATTTATTTCGACAACCACAAAGAATAAAACATACAAAATAAAACAAAACTCTCCTGCTACAAATACATTGCTTCACTTTTTTCTTTACAGTCAAACGCCTTGAAAGCGTTCTCTAGACTCACAATCTCCTACTTCTCGCCTCCAATTTTCTCTTACCACACTACTCTCAGGATTTTACCCCCACCCCTCCATCCAAAACTGCTGTTGTGAAAGTTATCAATGACCTTCATGCTGTCACATCCAGTAGTCAGTTTTTCAGTTGTCATCTTTCTCAACCCATCACTCCCTCCTCCGTGAAACCCTCACTTTGCCCTGTTCCCACCTTCCTGGTTTTCCTCTCACCCTCCCTGGCTGTTCCTCTCAGTCTCCTTTGCTGTTCCCGCCTAGACTTGTCCACTCGTGCTGTCTCTGGGCTCTGGCTTGGGTCTTTCTTATCCTCCCTCACTCCCTTGGGTACCTCACCAGACTTGTAGCCATTACATGCAATTCATATGCTGATGGATCCCAAATTTACATCTCAGCCTAGACCACTCCCTGAATCCTACATTCAAAAACCTATTCAACATTTCCACCTGGGTATCCAACAGGTATCCTTCACACATTCTGATAACACGATTGACTGGAACTTTAAATGAATCTCATCAGTCAGGAAGGTCTACGGGGGGGGGGGGAGCTAGGGCTTATGGGGGAAATTCTCTCACTTTCTGTCATCTCTGAGAACTCTCTACAGGAAGAGCTCTATGCTTACAAGAAAGCTCTATGGTTGTGACTGCCCTTCCCTTTAACTTCCTTTCCCCCCTCTAGAAATACCCCTCCATCTTGGCACCCACTGTTCAGTGCACGCATGTGGCTTGCCATGTTTGCATGCATTGGATTGCAATTCTTTTTTTTTCCTGAATAAATCCTTTTTGGTGATGAAACACCTAGTTGCTATTGTTTTCCAGTCAACAATCCCAACTGAAATCTTGTTCTTCACCTACCTTGCTTTGAAACTTGTTGCTCCCACCGTCCTCCTTATCTCAGTTAAGGCAACTCCATCCTTCCAGTTGCTCAGGCCAGAAACCTGCAGTTTGACCCTCTATCACTCTCACATCCCATGTCACATCTATCAGCAAGCCTGCTGGCTTTCTTTCAAAACATTCCTGAAACGTGGCCACATCTCATCACCTCCACAGCTACCTCTTTGTTCTCCCAATCCCAGTCGCCATCCTCTTTGTCTTGAATTATAGCGGTAGCCTTCTAACTGTTCTCCCTGCGTCTTCCCTTTCCTAGGTGTCAGCTCCTTACAGATTCATCCTGTGTGATCCTACTAAACTTGTCAGATCATGTCCATCATCTTCTCAGAAGCTTTCAATGATCTCAGCTCAGTAAGGGAAGGGTCCATCCAGCCTTACCTGAACTGAGACCCCACTCTGATCACCTCAACTCACCTCACTCTTTTTATCTCCCCCTGCTCCTTCCTCATGCAGTTGCAATCAGGTTGTGACTGCAGCTGAAATAGGGATGGGATGGGGGCATCTGGGGACTGTCCAGGTATCTTTTTCCTCCCTCCTGTAGTCTCAAGTCTTCTCTGTTTGAGTGGATGGGTTTGAGCTTCCTCACCATGGTGGCCTTGGGGCAGTCAGAATATTTAAATGGCAGCAAGTCTCCAAGATAATAAGTATTCCTGAGAACCAGGCAAACACTTCATTACCTTTCATGACCTGGAAACATGTAGTGTTACTTCTGCTGGACTCTGCTGATGGACCAGTAATTAAGCTTACCCCATATTTCAGGTGAAATGACATAAAACTTACCGTCCTGGTGGAAGAGCATCACACAATTGTAGACATGTTTTCAAAATGAAACATAATGCTCTTAAAATCTTGCAAGATTCTGAGTGGCCTTCCAGTAGAAAGGCTACATACCTGTACAAAGAGAAGGAAACATGAAATCACTGCAAATGCCTGTGTAAAATTCACTTTGTCTAAAAATGATATCCAGACAGACCACTGTTTCTGGCCAAGATGGAGTAGCCTCATTTCCCTCAGACTCTCCTTCTGACAACTGAAATCCCTGGACATAAAGCAAACAAAATTCAAAGGAAGACTCTAGAAGGTGGAAAGAAGGCAGACTGCATAAGATCTCAGGGTTTTAGGAAAAACAAAGGTGGTAAGTTCCCTGAGTTCCCTTATTATGTCCCATATACCTTCCAACCTGGACCAACCAACAGGTACAGACAAAAAACAAGCTCCAAAAAAGCCTGTTTTCCCCAGACAAATAACCAGGGAAAGGGGCATCTAACAGAACAGAAATTATTCCAGCCAAATGCCAGTGGGAAAACCTCCCACACCTTCATGGTATGAATAGGGCAAAACAGGGAGACAGTTTTCCCCTCTCCTCACACACCTGCCAAGTGAGTGGTGGTGGTGTCCGCAAGGCCCAATGCTGAGAGAACTTTCCACCTCCACCCAGCATCAGCACTCCATTCATCCCCCACCCACTCCCAGTCTCAGCAGGGAACAGTGGGGAGATAAACACATGCTAGGCAGCAATGAGATTAAATGAGGGAGTGAGAAGCAGGGCTAGTCAGCCCTTTGGTGTCTCCCCCCTACCCTGGTATCCAGGGGGCTCAGTGAGGGGCTGAGCTTTCACCCCCACCTGGAATCAACCAGGCAGAATGAGGTGGTTCTGTGAGGTAAGATTACCCTACTCTCCTTGCCCCATGTCAGTGAGGACCAAGTGACAACTTCTGGCTTTTTACATGTGGACTGGAAATTGGAAGTCTCTAGAAATTGTTATGGCTGTTGTTTTTAGACTTCTTGTAGAAAATCTATGTCATCCACAAATAGGGATAGTTTTATTTTTTCATTCCCAGCCTGTATGCCTTTATTTATTTTTCTTATCTTACTGTACTGGCTAGTACATAAATACTATGTTGGATAAGGTGAGAGCACACATCCTTGCTTTGTTCTTACGGGAAAAGCATTATCTTTTACCATCAAATACAATATTAGCTGTAGGTGTTGGGGCTGTTGTTTTAGTAGATTCTCTTGTTACATTCAGTAAGTTCTTCTCTATTCCTGGCGTGTCCAGTGTTTTGATCATGAATAGGCATTGGATGTCATCAAATGTTTTTACTCCATCACTGCATACTTATCAGAATGGTTAAAATAGAAATCAGTGATGGGGTGGCCCGTTAGCTCAGGTGGTTAGAGTGCGGGCTCATAACACCAAGGTGGCTGGTTCAATTCCCACATGGGCCACTGAGCTGCACCCTCCACAATGAGATTGAAACAATGACTTGACTTGGAGCTGATGGGTCCTGGAAAAACACACTGTTCCCCAATAAAATTTCTTTAAAAAAAAATCAGTGATAATAGCAAATGCTTCTGAGGATGTGGAGAAATGGGTTACTTCATATATTGATGGTGAGAATGTAACATGACACATCACTCTGGTAAAGAGTATAGAAGTTCCTGCAAAAGTAAATCAATATATAATAACCTTGATTTATGGGTGTTTCTGTTTAAATACAGCTTATTTAATATATGTTGTTGATTCATGAACATTGGACTCATAGCTCACAGCATTATAATCTATGCCTCGAAGAAGCTTATCTCACACATGTATTTTCTCCCCAAGGCACATGGCAGTCTTCTTGTGCTTACAAACACTCAGCACTTTGCTTCGAGGCCATTGTAAACAGCAAAAATCACCAACAAAAAGCACAAAACCTGTAAAACACCTGGCACTCCCTAGGGAAAAAAGGCGCTTGTGTGTAGCCTGAGAGCTGAAACAAATTGGCAAGGCCTCATCTTGTTTGATTTCAGCCGGGATCATGTGCACATTGCGCATCTCTCTTTTTTTTTTTGAGGGCAGTGTCACTGGCCCTCATATGTGGGACCAAACCGGGGCTGCTGGCTTCCCAAGCCAGCGCTTAACCACCGCGCCACTCGGCCGGCCCGCGCATGTCTTTGAAAGACAACAAAAGCTCCACGAGAATTGCTTTTCAGGTTACAAATAAATTTTAGTGAGCATGCAAATATGGGATTGATGAATAATGAAGATTGACTCATTAGATAAGTATGAAAGAGAAAGAGAGAGAGAGAGAGAGAGAGAGAGAGAGAGAGAGAGAGAGAGAGAGAGAGAGAGAGATCCAGCTTTGGGAGTAAGGGCTATATTTACAGTTGAAAGAGATTCTATAGTTTACCAAAAGATTTGCCCAAGGCTCCCTTGAAGAGCTGTGCTCTCCAGAGGCCAACAACAGAGGATTTGGGTTTACAGTTTCTCTCCATGCTCTGATTCCCCCTTTGAGAGCTTGTTCAATTTCTGTTTCAAGTTCTGTCCAGTTCAACCGGAAGTTGTCTACGTTTCTACTGATGTGCCAGCCCTGTGCTTGGCACTGTGGGGAAGCCGAAATGAGTACGGTAAGGCCTGTGTTCCAAGGGCAGCTGCTGCTGTCCACTGTCTCACAGAGGAGGCTTTTCAGGAAGAGCCGTTCAGAAGCTGGGCCAGGGGCTATTTATCAAGTCCCTTTTCATTGTCCCCATATCCACTCAGAAGCCAGATGGCAGAGGCACCCCTTCGTCTCACAGGCCCGTGGGGGTGGCCGGAGGGGCTAGACGGCTGGCAGAGGGGCAGCTGGAGGGAGGAGGAGAGGCTGCTTTGCCTCCCTCACCACTACCAATGTTAATCCTGCATAAAAGAGACATCTTATGAAAGTTTTTTAGGTTATGTGTTGACAGGATGGTCTCTGGACTAATAAAAAGAAGTACACGCAAGCTTGTGAAAGCACGTTTTAGTTATACCCAGAGAAGGCCGACGAGGAGTGAGAGGTACCTTTTCAGAGTCGTGTTCCCCACCCACCAGGCACGGACCCTGTAGTTTACTTTTAGGGTCACCCACCCCATTTTGGAACCTGCTGCTTGTCTTAACTGGGCCAACAGAGAAGTGTGCTCCTGGCACAGGGAATAGCACAAGCTAAGGCCCTGAGGTGGGAGGGAACATGGCCAATTCGAGGTTCTCTAAGAAGGCCTGTGTGCCTGAGGTGGGAACATTTGGGGGAACAGTGGTGGTGGCAGCTGAGGCTGGAGAGAGGAGGGGTCAGGCTAGGCTGGAGCTGTGTCTCATCCTAGCAGCAAGGAAGTCAGGAAACCGCTCTCTGTGTCTCTCCCTGTTGCTCAAGGAAATGAGAACTGGGGGAGCCAAGAAGGTGGAGGCAGAGAGCTCTCTTATTAATTCACCTTCTTATTTAGCCATCTGCATGGAGCACACCCATGAAGTTATGTTTTATTCCAATTTTCCAAAGTTTGGGGCCATCACTCAGGCCTGTCAACGACCTTCTTTCAATGTTTTTCTTCCTGGAAACTGCTGTGTTTGGCGACATTACAGTGCGGGGATCAGAAAAGCCCTGACACAGGTGCATTTTACCCCTTTCCCACATCCTCCTCCTTCTCCTGCAGCAGGTGGGTCAGCCTGGACCCTGGCCAGCAGGGGAATGGGGCGGGGGTTGGGTTGGGGAGGAGGAGGAGCTCAAGGCCAAGGCCCAGATGCCAGCCTGTCACAGCTCAGCAGTTAGTCCTGGAGGCTCCAGGGAGATGGGATTCAGAGATACGGACGTACAGGTGAATAATCAGCATTGCAGGAGCTTTCTGGCACATGGTATGACCCAAAGGTGGGGCTGGACCTCAGGGGGCAACTGTGTGCATAGCCCTGGGAGCACTGGGCAGGGAGGATGGACCACAGAACAGACACAGGCTGAAGCCCAAGCCAGCGTTGGCCAGCAGGAGAGAGGAGGTTGCTTCAGGTGATGTGAGCTCCCACCTGCATCAAGTGCTCACCAGGCATCAGGCATCAAGTACCCAGCTTGCGGCTGCATCCCAGGGTGGGCTATAGCTTCTCAGCTTCTCTAGGGCAGGACTGAGCCCACAGGTGGGTATGTAGCTGTTCCAGGATGGGAGAGGAGGGAGCAGAGAGAGACAGGACTCTGTACTGTCTACATATCTGATTTGTAGAACACCTGGGTTCTTCCTGCCTCACTGTGGAAGGCCTGAGAGGGGCTCAGGCTGGAGATCAATACTGGCTACACTAACAATAGTGAGCAACTATTGAGTGATTTCTGTATACCTGGCATGCTGCCAGGTGCTCACATATTCCATTTCCTTTAACCCCATGAGGTAGTACTTGCCATTATTCTTGTTTAACCGATGAGGAGAATGAGATACAGAGACTTGCCTGAAGTCACACGGTGTAGCATTTTGAGCTGGGATTTGAATTCTGGTCTGTTTGGCTCTAGCTCCAAGTTTCACCACGACCCTGTGCTTCCTTGTTGGTGAGTGGGTAAGAGCGGCCCCAGGAGACAGAGAGGGAGAGGGACAGAGGACAGGAGTGTGCTTTCTCCTAGAACAGACTTTCTGGCCTTCTTTCTGGGCAGCTGCCTCCTTTCCCAGAGTCTGTCCTGGGTCTGTGTCTGCGGGTCACATTAGAGTCACCAAAGAAGCCACACAGCAACAACAAGGTCACACTGGCCACGGATTGGTTAGTGCTGGGTGTAAATGCGCCAGTGACAGGCTCAGGTCACAGTCACTCTCCTTGCCATTAAGGACGCGTTTGCTCTCCGCAGCTCCGGCCATGCCCCATGATCTGGCCCCGCTCACCTCCGTGAGCTCACTTCTGATGTCTCTTCCTCTCACCCACCCTCTCTGGCCTGACTAGCTTTCTCGCTGGTCCATAAGTGTGCCTGCTCTGCTTCACCAGCGGCCGCAATGTGCGCTGCTCCCTCCCTTGGAACCACCCCTCCCCCAGACCTGGTCAGGCCCAGCCACTTGTCACTTCCTCAGCCTCCCAGCCACCCATTCCCCCCTATTCCAAATCAGGTCCCTGGCTCTCACTGCTCATTATATCCTTAATTTTTTTCACATCATCCATCAAACTCCATAATCGTATATTAATCAGTGACTATTTAACACCTGTGATCCCTGGCTTTGCTGGACTGTTGATTACCTGAGGAGAGGGCCGGGGCTGTGTTGTTCTCTCTGTGGCTCCATATCTAATACAGAGCTAGGTGTACAGTAGCTACTCAATAAACACATGCTAAATGAATAAGTGGTGGTGGTGTTATCCCCATTTTACTGATGTAGAAACTGAGGTGCAGAGAAGTTATGCTAATATCTAGGGTCACCAGCTGCTCAGAGGCTGAGCTGGATTTGACCTTGGATCTGTCTGACTCTCAAACTGGTGCTCGTGATTGCTGTGTTCTGCCCGTCACTTCCCAAGCTTCAAGTAGAAATGACTCATTCAGTCAAAAACATGATGTCTGTGAAGTTCCAGGGCCTGGGGTAGATTGCAGAAATGACAAAAAGGACAAAGACACAGTGCTTACCCTTGGGGAGCGAGTCAGAGATGTGTAGCAGGATCATGGGAGCCCTGAGGAGGGAGGGGCTCACTTTACCTGAGGGCTGGAAAGAGGAAGGGGTCAGGGGTTCACACGGGCAGGGCCTTGGAAGGTCAGTAGAGTTTCCCTCAGAGCAGGAAGCTGTGCATCTGGCAGAGGAAGCAGTACGGACATTATTTAAGTGTATGTTGTAATTCATACAAGAAAAGAAGGCCCGTAGGTATCATTCATGGGAAAACAGGGAGAAGTGGCCCCAGGCACCAGCTTCCCCATCCTCATTTGTCACCAGTTGCTCCACCCCTTAAACAGACTTAACAGACCCCTTAGATATACATCCCATTCTTGCCATTCCGAGCCAGGTGTTCTTCCTTGAACAGGCTAAATGCATCTGAGCCTCTGCACATGCTGTTCTCCCTCCTTGGAGTGCCCTTCCCACCACATACGCTTGACAAACTCCTAATCACCCTTCTCAGTTCGTTGTCATCTCTTCTGTGAAGCTTGCCTGCAGCACCCAGACAGATGCAGACAAGCCCTGCTCAGAGCTCCCCGGCGCGCACACATCCCCACAGCCAGCTCTTCTCACTGCACCAGACTCACCCATCCCTGTGATTTTTGCCCATCAGGCTTAAATCTCCTGGAGGACCAGACCAAGGCTTATAAAGTGATAAATAAATACCCCTGAGTGCCTGAATGAACAAATGTGTAAGTGAATGAGTGAATGAGTAAGAATGCATCGGACCATGGAGAAGCGAAGGGGCCACTGCAGCCATCTCCCATCCTCATGAAGTATTAACATCAAAGGTCACCAACCTTGTGATGATACAAAGAGGTTTCAGGAACTGGAAATGACATGAAAAGGTCTTCCGGTCCATCCTCCTCCCTCTAGGCAGGAAAGAATTGTCATTGCAAGTCTCTCTCTCTCTCAATCGCTCTCCCCCCCCTTTCTCCCCCCACCTCTCTCTTAAGATTTTTATTCAAAATATAGCTAACATACAATATTATATTAGTTTCAGGGGTACAACATAGTTATTCAATATTTATATACCCAAAGAAGTGATCACCATGATAAGTCCAGCAACCATCTGACACCATACCATGCTATCACAATATTATTGACTATATTTCGTATGTTGTATATTAGATCCCAATGGCTTATTTGTTTTATACCTGGCAATTTGGACCTCTTATTCCCCTTCACCTTTTCCCTCCCATTTTAATTTTTCAATTACTGTAGAAACTCAATATTATTTTATATTAATTTCAGGTGTACAGCATAGTGATTAGACATTTATATAATTTAAGAAGTGATCCCCCTGACTAGTCTAGTACCCACCAAGCATTATATATAGCTATTACCATATTATTGGCAATATTCTCTATGCTTTTCTTCCATCTCCATGACTACTGTGTAACAACCAATTTGTACTTCTTAATCCCTTCCCTTTTTTTCACCCATACCCCCAAACCCCCTCCCACCTGAAAACCATCAAAATGTTCTCTGTATCTATGAGTTTGTTTCTGTTTTGTTTGTTAATTTTGTTCTTAAAGTCCACATATAAGCAAAATCACATTGCATCTGTCTTTCTGTGTGACACTCCACTCAGCATAGTAACTTCCATGCTGCCACAGATGGCAAGAACCTATTCCCTTCCTTGGCTGAGCAATATTCCATTGTAGATATGTCCTTTTTAATGTTTGCTATCTCTTTGTTGAAGTTCCCACTAAGTTCCTTGAGCATCCTTATAATTATTGTATCTAATAGGTTGCTTGCCTCCATTTCATTTAATTTTTTTTCTGGACGTTTCTCCTGTTCTTTCATTTGGGACACATTTTTTTGCTTCCTCATTTTGGCTTCCTCTCTGTGTTTGTTTCTATGTATTAGGTAGATCTGCTATGTCTCTCAGTCTTGGCTAGGTGACCTTATGTAGTAGGTGCCCTGTGGGATCCTGGCTCAAACTCTCTGTTCACATGCTCTGGGTGCTGCATGAGTGTCCCTTGTGTGTGTTGTGTGTGCCCTCCTGTTACAGTTGAGCATTGATTGCCATTGGCACATCAGTGGATGAGATTGTCCCTCAGGCTGATTGGCTGTGGGGTTTGGCTATATCCACAGATTATGGGCTGCTGTGTCAGGGGCTTACCCCACTGAATGGGATTCACCCTAGCGAGCTCTGGTGCCTGTTGAGACCACCTTTTGGGTGTGCCACTTGTGGGACTAATTGGGTTGTGCTCTGCTGTGGTTTGAAGCTAACCAAGTATGGAGGCCCAGGTCATCCTCTGCCTATGACCAGCCAGGGCTACCTGGTAGAAGCTACAAAGTGGTCCACAGTTATTTGCTGCCTGTGCTAAACCTGGAGGCACATAAGAGAGGCCATGCTGCAAACCAAAAACCTTCTGCCACCAGTATCAAGCCTGGGGTACCTCCACAAAAAGCTAGGACACCCCAAGGCCTGCTGCCACCTGCCAGCTCCCCTAAGGTTCAGCTGCTGATAGAGCCTCATGCAGTACACAGTTTGGGTGAGGCAGGATCTCAGGGAGCCACTAGAGTGGGAAAAGTTGTGGTCATCAGGTTAATGTAAATTTTGGTTTGGTGCCAGTGCTGAGCCTGGAGCTACTCAGCAAAAGTCTCAGAGCATAGCGGGGCCAGTCACTACTTGCTTGGGGCCTGCAGACTTTAATAGTTTTCCAAGAAAGAGGGCAATGCCAGTGGGGCTGGCTGCTCACTGAGAAAGTGCGTCTGGTGTTGGGGGCAGCGCCCCAGTGAGTCAGCAGGGTAAAGCAAGTGGAGCTCACCTGACCAATCAGCTTCAGATTTTGCCATTTGGGGGTGGGCTCAACACAGGAAACATGGCCCCTGTCTTCCCGCTGCCTGCTGCAGAGGAGAAGGACCCATTACAGGGAAAATGGCAACTGTCTTCCAGCCTTTGCTCCATGGCTACATGCTTCAGTCTGCCCCATGTATGCCTTGGACGTCCCCTCTCCCCTGAGTCACCGTCTGTCCACTGGAGCCCAAGGTGAGTGCCTGCAAACGAGCAAGACTGAGTGTGGGCCGTTTAAGAGGATGTCTGGGTTTCCCTCAGCTTTCCATCTTATCGGATGGTTGGAATCCCCACTGTTTTTCACAGCCAGATGTTGTGGGGGCTCCTTTTCCTGGCACCAATATTCTGGGCTGGGGAGGTTGTTGTGGGGCTGAGGTTCCTCCCTTCTCTGAGGGGAACCTCTGCTGCCAAGATATCCCTCCTGATATCCCTACCACATGCAGGTGTGGGGTCCTGTTTCTTGTCTCTGCCCCTCCTACAAGTCTTGACATGGCTTCTTCTTTATATTCTTAGTTATAGAACTTCTGTTTAGCAAGACTTCAGGTGGTTCTCCAGGTTGATTGTTCTGTAATTTAGCTGTAATTTTAATGTGTTCACAGAAGTAAGCAGGCACAGTGTTTATCTACTCTGTCATTTTGGATCTCTCTTGCAAGTCTTTTAAAAATAGTTTTACTGAGATGAAAGCTGCATGCCATAAAATTCACTCTTTTAATGTGTACATATCAGTAGTTTTTAGTATATTCATAGAGTTGTGCAAACACTACTGCTATCTAATTCCAGAACATTTTCATCACCCCCCAAAGAAGCCCTGTAATCATTAGCAGTTACTCCCCATTTCTTTCCCCAGCCCTTGGCAACTATTAATCTGCTTTATATATCTCTGGATTTGCCTATTTTACACATTTCATATAAATGGTAAGTTTGGGCTGCTATAACAAATACCATAGCCCAGGGGACTTAAACAACAGAAATTCATTTCTCACAGTTCTGGAGGCTGGTCAGTTCTAGGGAGAGCTCTCTTCCTGGCTTTCAGATAGCCACTTTCTTGCTGTGTCCTCACATGTGAGAGAGAGAGAGATAGATAGATAGATAGATAGATAGATAGATAGATAGATAGATAGATAACCTCTCTCATGTCTGTTTTCATAGGGCACTAATCCCATTCATTAGGGGTCCACCCTCATGAGCTAATTACTTTTTAAAAGCCCTACCTCCAAAGACCATTATATTGTGGATTAGGCATCAACACATAAACTTTGAGGTTGGGGAATTCAGTCTATAGCAGGAATCATACAATATGTGATCTTTTGTGACTGGCTTCTTTCACAAAGCACAATGTTTTCAAAGTTAATTTATGTTGTAGCATGTGTCAGTACTTCATTTCTTTTAACTGTTGAATAATATTCCATTGTGTGGATACACCATGTTTTGATTATCCATTCATCAGTTGATATGAACATTTGGTTTGTTTTTTAGATTTTTAGCATCAAGAATAATGCTTCTACAAACATTCGTGTATATGTTTTTGTGTGGACATATGTTTCCATTTCTCTTGGGCATATACCTAGGAATGGAATTGCTGGGACATGTTACTCTACTTTAATTCTTCAAGGAACTGTCAAACTATTTTTCAAAATAGCTATACCATTTTATATTTTCATTAGCAATGTGTGAGGATTCCATTTTATCTACATCCTTGACAACACTGGTTATAATTTGTCTTTTTGACTATAACCATTCAGAGTCCAGAGTGCTAACCATTACATGGAGGTGATTATCGCCATTCTACCAGCTATGAAGTAGCATCTCACTGTAGCTTTGATTTGTATTTCTTTAATGAGTAATAAAGCTGAACATCTTTTTATGTGATTATTGGCCATTTATATATCTTCTTTGGAAAAATGTCTATTCAAACCCTTTGTTCTTCTAACAAACTGGGTTATTTGTCTTTTAATTGTTGAGTTGTAAGAGTTCTTTATATGTTCTGGATACTAGTCCCCTACCAAATATATGACTTGCACATATTTTCTTCCATTGTGTAGGTGGTCTTTTCATTTTCTTGATGGTCTTTTGAAGCACAAATTTTTTTTTTTTTTTTTTTTTTTTTTTTTTTTAAAGATTTTATTGGGGAATTGGCGGAGGGGAACAGCGTTGGGAAATCGGGGAAGGGGAACAGACAAGTTGCTGTCTTTTTGTTCTTCAGTTTAGTTGCGGAGGATGTTGCTTCACTGTTGGTATCGTCATTGCGCTCTTCCTGGATGAGGCAGATCGGTCGCTGGCCTCTGGATGTCGCTCACCGCGGCTATTGGCAGCTCACTCTTGGCTGCCAGCCGCTCACGCTGGCTGTGGGCCACTCACTGTAGCCTATGGCAGCCCACACCATCACCGGGGCTCGCACAGCCAAGCTCCAGGTGGAGCTGTTGTTAGCTGTAGAGGGCAGTGTCACTGGCCCTCATGTGGGATCCGAACCGGGGCCACTGGCATCCCAAAACCAGCGCTTAACCAATGCGCCACTCGGCCGGCCCTGAAGCACAAATTTTTTAAAAAATTTTGATAAAGTCACTTTATCTATCTTTTCTTTTGTTATTTGTGCTTTTGGTGTCATAATTAAGAAATCATCCCCTAACCCAAGGTCACAAAGATTTACTCCTATGTTTTCTTCTAAGAGTTTTATATCTTAGCTCCCACATTTGGTCTACAGTCTATTTTGAGTTAAATTTTGTACTTGGTGTATGGTGGGAATCCAACTTCACTCATGTGTTTATCCAGTTGTATCACTATCATTTGTTGAAACAACTATTCTATCTCCATTTAACTATACTTGTTGAAGCCAATTGACCATAAGACTCTTACTTTTATTTGTAGACATTTTGTTGTTTTTGGTGCAATTACAAATGGAATTGTTTTCTTAATTTCATTTTCATATTGTTCATTGTAGTGTATAGAAATACAACTGATTTTTGTATGTTAATCTTATTTGCTGCAATTTTGCTGAACTCATTTATGAGTTCTAATAGTTTTATTCTGTGAATTCCTTAGGATTTTGTATATTCAAGGTCATGTTATCTGTGAAACAAGATAATTTTACTTCCCTTTTTCCAATATGGATGCATTTCTTTTTCTTGCTCAATTGCCCTGGCTACCCACCCACCCCCAGGACAACAATTAATAGAAATGGCCAGAATGGACATCCTTGTTTTGTTCTTGATATTAGGGGAGAAGCATTCACTCCTTATGAATAAATATTGTATTTGCTGTGAATTTTCCCTTTATTATGTCCTTTATTGGGCTGAGGAAATTTCCTACTATTCTAGTTTTAGAGATGAATCACCAAGGCCAGAGAAATTAAAGCACTTGACCCAAATCGCACAACCAACACCCAGGACAAGCACCTTGGTTTTTGCCACCCACAATCATCATTAGCCACAATAACTCGAGCAACCGGGCAGCTACAGGCATTGAGTGCTCAGCATGTGCCTGGCCCTGTGCTCTGGGCATTGTAGCATCTCATTTAACCTTCACTGCAACCCAATGAGATGCCTAATTCTATTTCTTTATATTTCTTAATTTTATTTACTTATAATTCCATTGCATATTATTTTTTCATCATACAGGAAAATATATACTTGTTTTAAAGAATTCAAATATTAGAGAAATGTAAATACCATAAAGTAACAGTCTCCATCATCCCATTCCTGTTATTCTGATTTTACAGATGAGGAATCCAAGGCTTGCAGTGCTTGCTACATAACAAAGCCTTATTCACAATGAGCACATAGCTGGGCTCATTGCTTGTCTGATGTGAAGGAAACCAAGGCCCTGGGAAGGTTTTGAGGGGTAGGAAACAACTGGTTTACTTGAATGAACTGTTTTTCTGCTGGGTAAGTGGCATTAAATCAATATTCAATTGTGCCATCTGGGATGGTGGCCCACCTCTTCACTCAGGGATGACAGAGAAAAATAGTCTTGATAAAAATCTACATAGAGGTGTCCTGAGAAACCTGGATGGAGACATGTGCAGGCAGTTCTTGAGGAGTCCATAAGTCTGAGGCTGATGAATTACCTGGGCAGGTGCCTCTGCCATCAGCATCCTGGCTCAGGACAGGAGTGGCATAATTACTTCTCTGGCACTGGTTATCTGGAGCGAGATGGTCCATTTTTCTCTTTTATTATGACTGAAAGTGTTTGCTGAAGGTCCCCTACCCCTTTTTCTAAATGGTGGATTTATTTGATCAGTAGGCCTGAGGGTGGGAGGAGAGCATGCCCTGAGGTAAGGAAGACTGGGTCCCTGAGCCCACCTGCCCACTGAGTTCTCTCATGGATGCGATCGGTGGGTGGCTAGACAGTCAGCCATTCATTATTGTCACCCCCATCAGTGTTACCATCAGCTTCCCTCCCTTCCCCATCCCCTGCTCTGTATCCAAGCCTGAGGCACCTGTGAATGAGGTAAGGGTGTGGTTTGAGAAAGGGTATCTCCAAAAGAGACCCCAAATTCCCTGATGGGTGAATATTTCATCTTTCCAGTGAGTCTTGTGATTGGAAGAGAACATGCCTGGATTCTGAGTTCTTCTTGATACTAATGATACTTGCATGGCTTGTGCTCTCCTCATCCCTGGCAGGGTGTCATGTGCATTATGCAAATTACCTTTCCTACTCCTCCTGAGAGCTGCCATTTTGCAGATGAGAGACAAGACACAGAGAGGGGAAACACCTTGCCCAAGGGCACAGAGACAGGAAGTGGCCTCCCTGGCATTCCAGTTCAGGCAGAGGACTCCACACACACCTTTGTCAAATGCCAATCAATTGTCTCTAGTTTCCTTGTAACCAGGGACTGCTGAGCAGTGTTATCTGACCCTTTATGGACTCACTGCAGCTGTGGCTGTGCGGTCAATGTTATATGTCATGTTCCCACCTGACTGTGAGCTCCCTATAGCAGGGACCACACCTCTGTTCTCCCCACTGTACTCCAGCCCTAGTGAAGGAGTGAGCACATAGTAGGTGCTCAATAAATGATTGCAGGAAAGTGGAAGAACAAATGTGTGAATCGAAGTTCCTGAACATTGGTCCATGCAGCCTACTATCTGTGTCCACAATGGGGAAGGTATGGCTAAGCAGCAGCACCTATTTCTTTCATTCATTCATTCACTCATTCATTCATTCCTTCGTTCACTCACAAGCTTATACGAAGAACTTGTTACCAGTCCAGCTCTGGGCGAGTCCCTGGGGAAGACCAAGGGTAAGAAAACAAGGATTCTGTGCGTATGAAGGCAGTAAGGAAGACAAATCTGGAGAAGCGATGATAACAAAATGTAAAAAGTGTCATAAGAGGGGCTGCCCAGGGAGCTCTGAGGATGCATGATAGGGAATTAGGTTGGATCACGGAAGTTCCTTCAAAGGAAGTGATGATATATAAGCTGAGATCTGCAGAGTGAGTCATAATTAACCAGGCTAAGAGGTTCTGGTGGATACAAATTGAGCACAAGTCAACAGAACAATGCACACACAACAAACTCATAGTCAGAATGAATCAAAAGTTTGATATCTAGAATGTGGGAGGTGACAGCCTGTCTGTCTGATCTGGGCTGGTCAAAGATTGCCTGAAATCTTGAATTCATAAAAGAAATGCTATTATTATCCTCCTTATTTTATAAACAAGGGCACTGAGGCTCAGAGAGGTATAGTAACTGACTCAGGGCCACTCAACCAGTAAGTGGCAGAGCCAGTACCACCAAAAACCTACCTTCAGGGAGTCAGGTTTGGGCCGTCAGAGATGCCCAGTGGGCAGAGCTGTCTCAGAGGACAGAGGTCATTTCCCATAAAGGGAGGAGCCAAGCAGAGAGCAGACCTTTTGTTGGCAGGAAGGTTGTATGGGCACCTCAAGCTCTTGATGGAGTAAAGGTCTGGGGAGAGACTGGGAAACCTCTGATATTCTTTCCAAGGCTGGGATTCTGAAATTCCACACTCAGAGAGGGAGGAAATGGGGCAGTGGCCAGAAAAGGCATTTCCCGTGACCCACTTTAACTTCATCTTCACAGCCTTTGGCACTTCATGTTGGAGCCCAGAGTACCACTAGGAAAGAGACTTGAGATAATTTCCCAAGAAAATGTTTTAGAGCCCCTGGCCATGATAGAATTAGACATTGATCTCTTCCAACTTGATTGAAAAAATGGCCGCAGTTTCTCCCCTTCCTTATATCAGCATTCTTTACAGCTCCTCCCACCAAGAGGTGGAGTCTCTTTCCTATCCCTCGACTTGCTTTGATAGATAGAATGCAGTGGAAATGGTGACATGCCAGAGCCCATGTGCCCTCGTGCACGTTTTCCCTGTCTCAGAACCCAGCCTCCACTCTGAGAACAAGCCCGAGCTAACCTGCTGGGGGCTGAGAGACCTTGGTGCCCAGTTGTCCCAGCCTGCAGCCAGCCACCCTCAAAGTCAAGCCTCAGAAGCGGGGTTGCTTAGCTGGCCTGCAACTGACCACAGAGATACAAAGAAACTCAGCAAGAAGAACTCCTCAGAGGAGCCCAGCCTAAAATTTTGAAACCCAAGAACTGTGAACTGAATGAAAGTTTGCTGTTTTAAGTCACTAAATGTTGGGTGGTTTGTTACACAGTAATAGGTAACTGCTACTCAGGCTCTTTGCATAAGAAGCTTACCTCAGAGACTTTTCAATGAATACCATGAAAAGCTGATGGTTGCCTTCGTCAGTGTGTTATTAAAATATACGAGAAAGAACAAGCATAACAGTGGTTTAAGCAGAACAGAAGAACATTTATTTCTCATGGAACAATCCTCGTGTCAGTGTCCTAGCCTCCCTCTGTCTGGTTGCTGTATGTTTCCTAAGCTATTTCTCCATCCACTGGGGAAATACAGCTCGTCTCTATGGCCACATTCCAGCTGGAAGGAGAGGAAGATGCGAGAATGTGGAAAGCGTGTTCTCTTTCTTTAGGGCACAGACCAGAGGTTGCACATGTACACACACACACACACACACACACACACACACACACACACACACACACACACGACTTCTGCTCACATGCCATTGGCTGAACTTAGTCACATGACCACACCTCGCTGCAGGGGACGGCAAATGTAATTATTCTGGGTAACCTTATAAACACCTGAATTTGGAGGTTCTATTACCAAAAGAAGTGGAGGAGAATATATTGGGAGCAGCTGATAGGCTCCACTACAATGCAGGATGTATATTAGGACCATGTTTCTGGGAACCAGGGTCAGGCTGGCAGTGAGAGGGGGAAAGGAGTGAGTCCATTTCAGCATCTCCATCTTCCCTCCCTCTCAGGGCCTCCTTTTTGCTTTTTTCGACCTTGACACTGATGTGTAGTTTTTTTGTTTGTTTGTTTGTTTTTTTCTTGCCTTAGTTTGGATCTCCCAAAGTGTCCTCTAGACTACTTCTTAACTCTGGGGTCTTAAGCTAGAGAGGCTACCTGAAATTGTAGAGAGTTTAGTTCATGAGGGTGACATATTCTCCTGACAGAGGCTCATTCATGTCTAGTGGCCACTGTGAAACTCTTTGTGCATCCATACACTCATCTAGTCCTTATCACATGCCTGCTCTGTGTTGACACTATGCTGGGTACCGGGGAGGTAGCAGTGAATAAAAACAGATGTGTCTGTGGACCTCTCAAAGACTAGGAGAGAGGTATTGTACCCTCCAATCAGATAAATAGATGTGAAACTGCAGCTTCCTGCGACAAAGTAGAGGTACACGGTGTCATGCATAAGGAGGTCAGGGCAGGCTTCTCTGAAGAGGGGACAGTTGAGCTGAAAGAGGAACAGAGGTTTTAGAGGTGTAAAGGGGGAGAGAAGAGCATTCCAGATGTAGGGAACTGTGTGTACAAAGGCCCTGGGGTGAGAAGTCAGCATGGTCAGGAAGCAGGTGTGAGTGCATCAGCTAAAGTGAGGGAGAACGAGTTGAGGCTGGGACAGGGGCTGGGAGCAGCCAGGATGGGCCTTAGAGGTCACACTGGAAAGTCCCATCTCTCTAGTAAGAGCACAGGACGATTTCAAGGGGTTGGAGCAGAGAAGTTTGGTCCTACAATCAGGGAGGTCTCTTTCTATTCTCCTCTAAATACAGTTAGGACTGGACCCCCATTGATGGTGTATATTTGTCACATGGGCCTTTGGCTTCTGGGCCATCTATTCCTGAGTGCTTGAATTTAGGGAGGCTGTGGGCAGATTCAGAGCATCCTGGGGGATAAGGAAAGAAATTTAAAAACAGAGTAGGCCATCGGCTATAGTGAAGACCTCATATCTAACCCTCCGCGTGGAAGCCTGGAGTGTCTGATGGGCTTGGCTGTTACAGACCTGTGCCAGGCCCCTGCTGAGCATTTGCAGAGGACAGAGCTGTCCCCATTAGCCCTTGTGCCACCTCCATCTTAGAATCAAATGTAAAACCTACTCTGGATTAAACTTGGCCCTATGAGCCTCGACTTCAAAAATAAGATCAACATTTTTCAGGAAGCAGAATCAGAGGAGTGTTATCTGTTGGGTGTCTCCCTACTCCCTTTCCAGCTTCCAGAAAGTCTGAGAAGGGCTCTCCCAGGATCAGGTCACACACTTAGCCCTCCTCGCCTCCTCCTTCATGTCCCCAAGTGGGAGCCGAGGGGAGCTGGTTGGGGGTTTGCCCATAACCTCAGTCCACCTCATCTGTCCCATGACCTGGTTTACAGGCCCAGGAGTGAGGTGAACACTCAGAGTTACCAGGTTCGGCCAGAAAGATCAGCTGAAGTCGGGACCATACCCTAGAGTAGGGCACCAGGGTAGGGCACTATATTCGATCTGCTGAATATAGTGCCAGGAGAGCAAGGGGCTGGTGGCTCAAGCCCCTGGTGTTGGGAGCTGAGCCAATGGCCTGAGTCATGGATCCAATGAAGCAGCAGCAAGAAAGGGCCCTGCTCGGGTCCACAACACATAGGCACAGAGAGGTTAAGTAACTTGATGAAGGTCACACAGTTAGTAAGCACCAGGGCCAGGATTTGAACCCAAACTTCCTTAGAAGAACTGGGCTCCTACCTCTATACTCTTCAACCCCTTGGGGCCCAATATCGGGAGGGTCCTCCCCACCAGCTGTTCCAGCACGACGTTCCCCCTGAGTCAGCCACAATTCCTGTTGGCATCTTTTTACCTGGAAGCCCAGTGCTCTCTCATCTCCACCATTGATTAGCATTATAGGGCTGCATTTATTAGGAGATTTCCTTCCGGGAGAGATACAAAACATGTCTTTAAAGAAAACAGTTTCTGTTCTCTACCTGTGTTACCTGTCACAATGCATTCCCTTTTCAATGGAGGCTTTCCTCTTGCTTTTGAATCAAATTTCAAAATGTGCAACGTAAAAGTCCAGCTCGAAAGGCCATATTTTGAGCTGACACCCTCAGTGTCCTCCTTCTCCCTCCTCTCCCCAGTGGGCCAGTCTCCCCCATGACAACCACTACCACCCGGAGAAGTGAAGGGTCACCAAGGGCCAGGCCCTGCACTGACCACTGCTCAGGAGGTGCCGCATCAGAGCCCTACGGTAGAAAGTGAGGGGCTGTGCAGGGATGTTGCTGGGAAGGGGCTGTCCAGGAGGGACTACATTTCCCAGGCTGCTTTGCATGTAGGTGGGACTAGGTGACCAGTTCTCACCAGTGGGTTGGGAGAAGTGATGTGAGTGCCACTTCTGGGCTAAGGTGTGATTTAAAAAAACAGGTGTGTCTTCTGCACTCTCTCTTTCTCCTCTGGAAGCAGAGAAATTTGAAGCCTGAAGGGCGTCAGAGTCATGAGATGGAAGGAGCTGGGGCCTGAGTTCCTACATGGAGGAAAGCTGTCTGCTGAGGAGATGGGAGCTGTTGGTGGGTTTGCTCCGAGGCGAAGTAGGTTGGGAAAAGGCAACTGAATCCCACAGTTACGTGAGAGGTCCTGTGAGACAGAGGAAAGAGGCACTCAGCAGTGCCTGTTGGCCTCGTTGGCCTTTGAGGGTCAGGGCCTTCTGGGGTCTCCGGAAACAGTGATGAGGAGCCATGATAGTGGGCCCACACCACACACTCCAAACTGGCCCTGGGAATAATCTCTGCCCTGTTCTTCCCCGAAAACCGCTGGGGACGGGGGATGAGTACTTTGCATGCCTAGTTTCCTTCTCTGGTGAGGTTCGTTCTCCCATGAATCAATGCCTGTGAAGAACAGCTTCATTCATCTGACCCTGGGGCCACCTGGCCTTCCTGAACCCAGCCCAGGGGAGGCGGGCTGTGTCCTGACACCTCTCAGCCCCTTCAGGAATCCCTGGCCTCACCCACACCCTCCCCTTTCTTCTTTGGAGGGAGGACACAGGTCAGCTGGGCCTCCAGGGCTCAAGTGCTCCAAACCCATTGGTGTGAGGCCTCTGAGATGCCCGTCTGTCCCTGGCCTGCTCCCCAGGGCTGACGGTGGGCAGACAGTGCAGGGCCAGGCCCTGGCTGCCACCTTCCATCAGAAATGAGAGAGATGGACCAGAAATGACGCAGACCCAGAGGCACCTTCAGAGCCAGGTCATCACTCATCCGCAAACCCTCGCCCTGCACCCACAAGCCCCGCCCTGTACCTACTGCTTGTCCCACCAGCACAGGCCTGGTGGCCACGGGAATTTTAGTGAGTATCTCACATTGGTCCCTCCTCTCTTTTCCCATAGTTGTGCCAAGTCAAGCCCTCCCCAGCTCCTGCCTGGACACTGCCCCTGTCCCCTAGACCTGCCCCCCAACACTGCCTCCAAGTGTGTTTCTGAAGAACAGCTCTGATGGTGTCATCCCCTGCTACATCCAATGACTCATCATTTTCTATTGGAGGAAGCCACTTAGCTTCTTGGGCCAGGCCACCATGATCAGGCCTGTGACAGCCATGCAAGAGGGTGGGGCAGTACAGTGGTTAAGGCCTCAACTCTAGAGTCAAGATCCAAATCAAGTCTGTGCCACTTACTACTAGCAGTGTGACCCTGGGCATGTTACTGAACCTCTCTGAGCCTCAGTTGACTCATCTATAAAATGAAAATAAGATCCACCCCACAGTGTTGTTGTGAGAATACATGAGATAATCCATGTAGAATGCTAGGAGCAGAGTCTGATGCACACAAGCTCTCAGCATGTGCTCGTTCTTGTGATCTGTTGTTTCTTTGATCTGGTCGGCAGTTTTTCCTTTGGGGTCCGGCCCTTCTCTCACTCCTGCCCAACTCACTCCTGGACTGACCACTCAAATGAACCGATGCATTTCCTTTTAAGCTCAGCCACAAGGAGCTGGGTTTTCTGCCACTTGCACCACACAGTCGGCCAAGTCTACCTCTGTAGCCATATGCATCCTCTCCTATCCCTGAAACTGAACCCCCAACCAACCCCAGCCCCACTGAATGGCCCCTCAAACATGCCCGTCATGGTCCTGCCTCTGTGCCTTTGTTCTTGTTGTTTCTTCTGCCTGGATGCCATGTTCCCTAAACTCTTAAGTCTCCCCAAATGCTGCAGACCCTTCAATATACCAGCCCCCATGGACCTTGAAGGCACAGCACAGGGGAAGGAAATGGACTCTTGGAGTTAGAGAGATGTGGCTTGATTCCTGCTTCCCGTCTCACTTGCCCTGTGACTTTTGACTTTTTATTGAACTGCTCCAAGCCTTCATTCATTTATCCCGCACATGCAAACAGTAACACCAACTACCTAGAGCTCTTAAGTGCATTGAACACAATAATTCATGAGAAGGGCCGAGTGCACAGTGGGTGCCTAATAATAGCCAGTTGACACAATCAGAGCTGGGCTGACAAAAGGCGGTTCTTTTCTAACACTTCACCTCCAGAAGTGCACAGAGAAGCCCTGGGGAAATCTCACCCAGCAGCCTCACTCTGGGAAAGAGCAATAGAAAATTTTCTAATTCCAAAGAGTAAATGTCAGAGGCTTGGGAAGGATTCTGAGGTTCTGAAAATAAACACCCGGCGTAGAAGGGAAGGAGGGGGAGAAAGGAGGGGTGGAGGTAGAGGGCCAGGAGAGAGAGGCAGGGATGAAGTGCCAAGCCTGGGAGAGGCTGTGTGAGAGTGGGGATGGGCTGTTCTGCCAGGTGCCTCCTTGAGTCTTTGAGTAGGGGGTTCAGGCCTTCTCTGAGCATTCTCCAGAGTGGGGGGCAGAAGATCTGCCCCCGATGAGGGGACTCTGAGCAGAATGTGGGGATGATGAGTGCGGATTATTCAAATCTCTCATGCAAACTTCATTCTGTGAACCCAGCAGACTGTGGATGCTGTCTGGTTTGTGTGTGGGTAAGGATCAGACACCCTGCGAACCCCCAGGGTTGCCATTTCAGGCCTCCTGGCAGTTCTGGCCCCACAGGCCATCCAGAAACGCAGCCTCAGGGTGATGTGTGCCCAGCAGGGAACCTCATCATGGCTGGCAAAGATGCTGCTTCCCTGCATTCATGTTTCATGGTCATGCCCTGCTCACAGGGTAAAATCCTGCGTAGTCCTGGGTGCTCATAGACTCACGGCCCCAGGCAGCTCTGTGAGAGCAGCTATGCTCCCTGGGCCTCCGCCCTGGGCCCTCCCCACAGCCTCTTGTTCACCCTGATTTGCTTCCTCTCAACTTGCCCACATCCGTTCACAGAGAAAGGAGCTGTGGGAAGCCTGGGGGCTCTGATACGTGGTAGTGTGTTTGCTGAGGACACGAGAGCCTTTGAAGAGGATGAATGATTCATACCCACAGTGATTTGGGTCCGGCCTGAGGTCCATGTGGGCACTCCCCGGGCTTCTTGTTAATGAGTGAATCAGACTTATTTAGGAGGAGCTGCAGACAGCGCAGCTGATGTGTCTCCTCTGTACTTGGTGGGGTCCTTAGAAGTGTCTAGAAGCAGACACACAGGTCCCACTGAGCATCAGTATCTGAGAACCGATGGCTGGGCAGCCTCACTGGTGTAGACGGCCCTCAGAATCTAGCCCACCCTGGAGTGGCCCTTGGGTCAATGGACAAGGGCCATGGGCACCTGGGGGCTCCCGGCCTTCGCTGAGTTCTCCTTCAGCCCTTCATGCAGCAACATCTCTGGGTGCTGTCAGCATCCTTCACTTGACAAGTATTGATGAGCCAGGACCCTGGACTGCTTCCTTCTTCTTATCTCCTTTATTGAGTTGTCAGACAGGCTGTTATACCTCGAGCTAGGGGGATGCAGGAATACAACAGGGTGTCTACCCTCAGGGGCTCACAATCTGATGGGGCAGGCAGGTACATAAGAGGACTAGTGTAATGCAGACAGGGACACGCCAGGGTGGGGGTGAGAATAGGTCTGTTTCAGAGGCACCGAAGTGAGGTGTTAGGTCAGGGGCACGTCTGCTTGAGACCAGGGCCTGCCGCCCACTGACCGTGGGACTCTGAGTCAGTTACTTACCTCCCTGAGCCTCGGTTTTTCCCCCTCTCTACAATGGGGACCGGTGTTGGGACGTTGGGAGGAATAAATTAGTTGATGTAATTGAGTGCCTGGCACACAGTAGGTGCTTACTAAACAGTAGCTATTATGTGTGCATCCAATGAGCACCTGCAATGTGCCAGGCCCTGCTCAGAGAAGTGAGAATTCTGTGGTGAAGAAATCCAGATGCCGTCCTGGCCCTCAGAGATCTTACAGTCTTAACCAGAGGCCTGAATGTGAACCACAGAGAGAGAGAGGCTCCCTCTACGCAGGGGTCCCTTTTGTCAGATAGCCTATGACTTTCAGAACCCCGCTGCCCCCTGCAAGAGGAACCCAGAGCTGGTTCTCCCTTTCCGCAGGCTCAGTGGGTGCTTGGAGACATCATCAAGTGAAGCTGCTCTGAGTGGCCACAGAGTGAATGACAGAGGCCCAGCCAGGCTGGCTGGCTAATGCCCTAACACACTGAAGGCACAGTTTTAAGGACCTGCGCTGGGCACTAAGATACTTGGCTTTGTCAAGGTCACAACAAATTTTTGACAGACTTGAGCCTAGAACCCAAGTGTCCTAATGTCTAGCCAAGGTCCTGTCTCACCACAGACATCTTCTGATGTGTGTCCTAGCCCTGGTCCCATAGACCACCCCCCACCCCGGTCTGATGGGAGAGGGGGAACCCGAAATGGCCTTGATCTGCTAAGTCCTGAGTCTGGCTGAGCTTTGTGACCTTAATCGAGCCATTTAAACTCTCTGGGCCTCAGTTTCTCCTTTGTTAAGAAAAAGGCTGGCATTATAGCCCCTTTCACACTAGGGTTCTGAGGCTTATTAATAAGAATAACTCAAAGATAATATTGATGGCTTACTCTGTGCTACTCATCACACGAAACATTTACAAACTTGATGCCATTTAATATACACGGAAAACAGGAATGATCCTGCTTTGGTTACTGATCCCAGTCGTGGAAACTGAGACTCACAGAGGTGAAATCATGTGCCCAAGGTCATGCAGCTAATTCATGACAAAGCAGGCTCGCCCATGCTCTGCGGAACCCCCCACCTCCGTCCCGCACTTTGGCAAATCCAGAACCTGCCTTTAAAAGGCTCCCTTTCCCCAGAGAGGGAACCACTTTATTATAAAGGCCCTTCTCCTCAAAGACATAACACGGAGGCCAATGAAACTCATGTGGTTTCAGCATCACTTTGGAAATCGATGGGCTATGATTACGAATCTCGTATCTGTCAGCAGCTGCTTAATATTAGCTGGATCTTTGCAGGCTGCTCACTGGGCCCATCCGCCCCTGTGGACCAGCACAGCGGTTCTGAGAGCATCATCGATCTTTTGACTCAAGTGGCCTCATGAAACACAAATCTGCTGTTACTTAGAGAACCGTCTGCCATGCGGCCCAGAAGAAATGCTACCAGGGGAACAATAACTAGAATTTCGCTGTAAAGCCCACCCTCTTGCTCTTCTTCTCTGCTTTGATCTTGGCCTCAACAGCTCAGACCTGAAAAATCTATGCCTTTTACTGTCTCAACTTTGTCACAGAAAGAGGGGGTGCGGGGAAAGGCATCAATAATTTGTTAAAGGTATTTCCAGTTATGGGCAAGCTCCGCGTTACTTGGTCTCTCCTTGTGAATTAGCACCTGTCTATTTGTAGAAGATGAGTTCGTGGGGCAGTGTTTCTGTCCTGAGGCACTCCTCCCAATATGTATGGCTAAGGCAGTGGCAGGGGAGAAGCTGTAGCTCCAGAGAATAAAAACGCTGTCTTTGAATAGCAACAGCTGCTATGTGTGGAGTAGGCAGGAAGAGCAAAGTGTGTTGTCACACAGCCTGTTTCGGGGGGTGGGGGATTTCCAGGAAACCAGAGGGCAGAAAAGCACCAGCCACTGTAGGGACAAGTGCTTCTCTGAAGCTGGACATCAGATCTGAGTGGGGAAGGCTCTGAGAGTCCAGCCCCTCGTGCTACAGATGGGGCCCTGGCTCCCAGAAGGGAAAGGCAACTTGTTGTAAGGCCACATAGCAAGTGGGTGGCAGGAAGTGGATACCGGTGTCTCTCACTAGAGGGTCACTCCTTAAGGGCAGGCCTGGAGCTTTCATCTTGGCATTGCGAGTGTCCAGCAAAGATTAGTAAGTGAATGAGTGAATGAGTTGGTCAATGTAATGTAAACGTATATGGTGATGCAATGTGTTCAGTGCAGGCGCTGGAACCACGTGGCCTGGGTTTAAATAGAATGGCAACTCCACTGCTTATTGTGTAACCATGGGCGAGTAACTGGACCTCTCTGAGACCCAATTTCTTCATCTGTGAAATGGGGTTATGCCACCTCCTAGGGTTTTTGGGAGGATTAACTGAGAAAAAGTAAGTTTGGCATTTAGCATAGTGCTGAAAACACAGAAAGGAACTAAAAAAAATAGTTATTCATACCAGAATTATTTTTTTACCAATCACCTATTTGTTTTATTCTAAGATGCCATCTATCAGAAGATAGGCCATCAATTTAATAACAGCTTCTGAAGGGGAAAGGAAGCAGAAAGAAAGATGAAATGAAATGTCTAGATCAATTGAAAGATGCATTTTGTTTTGGAAAGTTTAAAATGTATGTCCCACAATTGAAGAGATGCACTATTAATGTCAAAAGGCTGTTTCTAGATTTCAAATTCCTGGAGCGCTCCCACTAACTGCCACAGAGGAAGAATGGTCTGTTCAGGTGGACAGACCAGAGCTCTGCTCTGCTCCCAACTGGCCCAGTGACCCTGGGGAAGCCCCTCCCCTCTCTGGCCTCAGTTTTTTGTGGGGACAATGAGCAGGTGGCACTAGCTGATCCCTCTGGCCTTCTGACCCTGGAGCTGGCGAAGATTGAAATCCTCTGCCAGACCAGCTGCAAAGGTGAGGGATCCTGGGGGTGGGGCCTTCTTGTCCAATTCAGGGGAGGGGGTGTGGTCAGAATCAGCCTCTGCCCTCTGCCGGTGACCTGCTCCTTCCCGCAGGCCCCAGAGCAAAGGGCTTGTAAGCAGTAACCACGTTCTGGGCCGCACAGGACTCTGGGCCTCGGGGCAGCAGGCCCCTGTTCTCACCCCCACCTCCATGTTCTCTGGAGGCCCCTGCCGCTTCACGGTCAAGCCCATCCGCCTCCACACCCACCTTCCCCTGCATCCTTGATTGGCTCACAGGATTTCTGGAAGGCAGACCCTGGCCTACTGAATCCCTTCACTTCAGGAGTTCCCAGGGCAGCCTGTGACCGGGTGAGAAGAAGGGGCAGGAGGGCAGGAGCTGATGGACTCCAGGTGGGTCTGTTTACTCCCATTTGCTTCAAGTGACTGGTTTTTTTTGTGTTTTTTTTTTTTAAGATTTTTATTGGGGAATTGGGGAAGGGGAACATCGTTGGGGAATCAGGGAGGGAAGGGGAACAGACAAGTTGCTGTCTTTTTGTTCTTCAGTCTAGTTGCGGAGGACATGGCTTCACTGGCCCATGTTGGTATCGTCATTGCGCTCTTCCCAGATGAGGCAGATTGGTCGCCGGCCTCTAGATGGTCGCTCAACGCAGCTATTGGCAGCTCACGCTAGCTGCCAGCCGCTGACGCTGGCTGCGGGCCACTCACTGTAGCCTATGGCAGCCCACTGCAGCAGGGGCTGCAGCCTACACCGTTGCCGGGGCTCGCACAGCCCAGCCCCAGGTGGAGCTGTTGTTAGCTGTAGAGGGCAGTGTCACTGGCCCTCATGTGGGATCCGAACCGGGGCCGCTGGCATCCCCAAACCAGCTCTTAACCAATGTGCCACTCGGCCGGCCCTCAAGTGACTGTTAAATAGAATAAAATCACACTCTAATCCCCTTTATCCCCACACAATACTTCTAAGAAAAGAGCACCTTGACATTTTAGGAGGGAAAAAAAGGGAAACAATGAGACGTAATATTCAGTGTATACTGAGGATGGAGAAATTTCAGTGAGGTCATAGCCAAACCTCCTTAATGTCTTGAAAAATAAAACCACGACAGAGTTTGGTGGTGACAGGGGAGGAGGATTCCAGGGGGGAGGCCCAGCTGAGGGGTGGGAAGAAGGTTGGTAGGGAAAGGAATGGAGGAGGTTGGTTCTGCCGGAGCAGGGGGTCTGAGACGTGCAATGGCGGGTTGGGGAGCTGATGCAGAAATGCTGGGGCAGGGCTCCCCAGAATCTGCACTTGCTAGCCCCCTATCTGCTTCCTAACTCTTTGCAAGTTGGCTCCTGGCCCACCTTGCTGTTGAAACTCTCCATGATAAGGCCTCCTCAGCAAATCCTTGCTTTGGCTCTCAGCTCCTGACACCCCCCCACTCCCAGCCTTCTTCTTGGTCATTCATCACCCTGTGCCATACTGAATCTGGGCACTGGGTCCATTGTAAACTGTCCACAACTTCACCTCTCCTCAGACCATCTAAAGGTCACTTTCAAGGATACTTAAATGTAGAAGTTAGCCTCCGCGTCTCATTGAATGACAGTTTAATCCTTCAAGTACTTGGAAGTCATACTGACTCCTGTATTTTGCTCACATCCCATGATGAATCCATCAGCAGACCTTGTTGGCTCCATTTCAACATATGTCCAGAATCTGTCCCCTTTACTGTCTGCATTGCTACCACTCTGGCCCTTGCCACTACCCCCTCTTGCCTAGATGATCGCGAGAGCCTCCAAACGAGTCTCCCTCCCTGTTCCTTTGCCCCAAACTCCATGGAGTAGGCAGGTTGGTCCTGCTAATGGTGAGGCACCTCGTGTCATCCCTCTGCCTCAAAACCCTGAGACCTCTTATCATTCCTGTCCACCCAAATGCTGTGAGGGCTCCCCATCTCACTGAGGCTTATGAAGCCATGTCCACTGCGGACCATCAGTGAGTCTCTGCCCTTCTCTCCCATCCCCCACCCTCCCCACCTGCTCCCTCTGCTTCATCTGTGCAGCCCCTTTGCTCTTCCCTGAGGGTCTGTAAGACCCCTGCTGTGCCCTGGGCACCTGCTGTTCCTGTTCCCCCCATCTGCATGGCTAACTTCCTGACCTTTTTAAGTCTTTCCTTAATGTCACCTGCTCATCAGGTCAACCTGGGCTGCATTACTTAACAAGTCATCTTGCCCTGAGCATTCTCAATTCCCTTGACTTTGCTTCACGTTTTCTTTTTTACTGATGTTTATATAAAACTTACTTCTTTATTATGTTTGTTTATGATCGTTCCCTCTTAATATTAACTCCAGAAAGACATGAAAATGATTTTGTCTACTGCGGCAATATCACTAGGGCCTAGAACCAAGCCTGGCACACAGCAGGCCCACAATAAACAGTTGTGGAATGAATGCAGGAATAATGAATGCATGAGTACAGAGCCTGCCAGGTCCTGATCCAGATTAGCGCCTGTGCTCAGAGCCAGTATCGGTAGTTCAGGCTCTCAGCAGAGTGAGGAGTTTGGTACGGGAGCATTTCCTGGCCTGAAGGATGAGGGAGACTATTCTCTCCCATTTTTCCATCCTTTATTGCTGTTTGCAGTGAGTTTCCACCCTCTGTCATTAACTAGACCAAAGTTAATTGTCCAATTAGCTCAGGACAATTGTCCCCAGCCCAGAGCATCTCTTGTCACTGGGCCTGTGCCCACCCTGACGCCACCTGGCTGTTGACCCTGCAGATGGGCTGGAGGGTCCGGGGAGGGAAGGACAGCAGAATCAAAGCTGGCAGATGCCTCCTTCAGAAGCTGCCACTCCTGACTTTAGTCCCAGCTCTAAGCCATCAGCACCTCCACTTGGTCGCTTTGCAAACATCTTGTTCTTCCTGCAAACAGTGAGACCAACAGCACCGTGGAGGTGTCTTTATTCCCTAGTGCAGCAAGAGATGCAGTTTCTCTGCTACTGGCAGGCCCATTTCCAGGTCACTTAGGCCCCTGGCTGCCGGTCTGGGGCTGGTATGAGCCATGGCTGACGGCTGTGGGATTGTTCATGTCTCCTGATCTCCCTGGGACAGCCACAGTTCCCCTCCCTCCTGGTGGAATGAGCTTATCTTCTCTGTAGTCACCTAGGCCTGGCTCTCTCCTTGAATCTTCTTCATTCAAGCCTATTGGGACATTCAACCTGTTACCAATCCTGGGTACCTAATTAAATCCCCTGAGTCTGACCATCACAGGGCCTGTTACTCCTCCACTGGCTCTCATTCTACTCTGTGGGGGCCAGGGACCCCAAAATACAAGGAAGAAAGACAAGATTCAAGCCACCAGTCTAGTCTGGGTTGTGGTGTGGCTGACACTCCGATACCGTTGGGTCATCCCGGAGGCCTCTCCTCCACTCCCCCAGATCAGCACCTACAAAACACCCCAGGAATATGTCCACCTCCACCATGACCATGATCCTGGTCCATACATCGCTGGCTCCTGGACAGCCCAGCAGTGGTGCAGCCACTTCCCATCCCTTCTCTGCGCAGAAGCCAGAGTGGTCAGACCTGTTCTTCCTTTCAGAATCCCCTCCAGTTAGAATGGGTTTACAAGTGGCTTTGGCTTCAAAGCCTGCCATATCCAGGGCTCCTACCAAGGCCCTGGGGGAACGCCCCCCATCAATGTGGTTAACGACCATCGCCAATTCAAGGATTAACTGGAGTCCATAGTAGCTCACCAAGCTTTAAAAGGCCCTGAAATCTCCCAGCTTCTATATGAAAAAAATCTTGATAGAGGTTTTCCTCAGGTTTGACAACAAATCCTAAAAATTTATAGGACAATTCATCAATAATGAATTGCGGTGATGAAAATAAAATGTTCCTGAACCATCAATAATAAAAAAAACAATTTCTATCAAACTCTGCTAGAGGAAAGGCTAAATTATCTTTCTATCCTCGCTACAGAAAATGATGTCATAAATTATTCCCATGAAAGATGTAGTCTGAGAGGATGCAACCCAAAAATGTAAGGAAAAAAGTACTCTTGGAGGTGTGTCACAATGCTAATTCAAAAATATACTGTTATTTTTCTGATTCAGTGATGTTTTTGGTAATTTTCAGCTTTTTTAAATCTGTAATTTATTATAATTTCTTTTCTTATTCAATATATATATATATTAAGTTGTATAACTAATTTTGATTCTAATTCTGAGCTCTTCTAAATATAATGCCCTCAATTATATGAGGTTGGACAATTAAGTTCGCTAACTCATCCTAGAAAAAGTGTCATATACTTCACTGCTGAATATCACTACGTCATCTTTGAATTACTCCCCTTGGGAAGCTACGCACTGTCGCCAGCACCTAGTTCACTCTTCAAAGCAATTTTGGAACTCTTTTTCTGGAATGGCCATCAGAGCTGTTGTATTACCCTTGATGTCCTGAATGTCATCAAAATGTCTTCCTTTCAATGCTTCCTTTATCTTCCGGTAAAGATAGAAGTCACTGGGGGCCAGATCAGGTGAGTAGGGAGGGTGTTTCAATATGGTTATTTGTCTACTGGCTAAAAACTCCCTCACAGACAGTGCCATGTGAGCTGGTGCATTGTTATGATGCAAGAGCCATGAATTGTTGGTCATCTAACTTTTTCATGCAGCCTTTTCAGCATTTCCAAATAGGAAACTTAGTTAACTGTTTGTCCAGTTGGTATAAATTCATGGTGAATAATCCCTCTGATATCAAAACAGGTTAGCAACATCATTGCAACAAAGTCTGTGAACTTAATTGTCAGATCGCATATGTTTCAGGTCTCACAAAATGTGGATCCACTGCCTTCCAGCGCCTTCCTACTATACTTAGAATAAAATAATTTCCTTCCTGTGAAGGAAGGCAGATTCCTTGCTGCCCACTCCTACCCCTGTCCCAGCCCTCTTCCCCTTACTCACCACATTGCAGACTCATGGGTCTTCTCCGTGTTCCTCTAACTGCTGAGCTCAGCCCCACCTTGCTAACTTTTCCTTTGCTGTATCTCCTCACGAGAACCTATTCCCTCAATTTCCCCTTTTGGTTTTTCAGGGCCTACTCAAGGCCACCACCTCTGAGAAGCCCGTGGGGATAACCGTATTTAAAGTGAAGCCCCCCTGCCCATCCCATCCTACTCCATCACTGCTCTCCCTCTCTGCTTTGTTTAGTTCACAATGCACATTTCTATCTACCTGAAAATATAATGTCCCTCTGCCTGTCCACTTTCCCGACGCTGGGAGCAGGGCTATGAGAGCCTCAGGAGGTCATGGCCATGTCTTTCCTTTTGATTGTGGCCCCCAGCACACACAACAGTGCCCAACTCACAGTAAACACTTCAGACATATTTGCTGAATTAATAGGCGCTGTTTGTGGTTTGAACCAACACCTTCTTTCTGGAAGGTATGTTGGCAATCTGCCCCCATGAGCCTTAAAATGTGCAAACTGCTTGACCCACGATCCCCACCCCTAAATATTAATCCCAAGGCAAGCATCTGAAAGTTACACAAAAAGGGAGGTTAGCTGCCTAAAATCCCTGAGAATCAATCAGATCTGGGCTTTTTTCTTGGCTCCACCAATTAAATAGTTGCTGTGTGACCCTGAGCGGGTTCCTAACATCTCTGAGCCCTGGCTTCCTCCTCTGTAAATGGGGATAGTAATCATACCTACTGGAGAGGGAAGCGTGTGACTCACAAGAGGCGTGCATGGAAGGCGCTTAGCACAGAGACAGGCATATGAAAAAGGTTAATAGTTGTTGACTATTACTGCATTCCGTGATGCTCATAGTATTGCTTAGAATGGAATTAAATCTGAGAGGACCTAAATTTCTCACCACGGGATTGCCTAGCTCTATGCTGCCATCCGACTGAAGTGTGATGTGATGGAAGCCACAAATGTAAGCCACATATATAACTAGGAATTTTCTAGTAAGCACACTTTAAAAAGTAGAAGGAAATATGTGAAATTTAATTTTAATTATATATATATATATATATATATTTTTTTTTTTTTTTTTTGAGGGCAGTGTCACTGGCCCTCATATGTGGGACCTGAACCAGGGCCGCTGGCATCCTAAGCCAGCGCTTAACCAATGCGCCACTCGGCCGGCCCAATAATATATTTTAATATTGTACATGTAACCAATATAAAAATTATTAGTGAGATATTTTGCATTCTTTTTTTGGTACTAAATCTTTCAAATCCGGTATGCATTTTATGCTTACACATTTCAGTTCAGACCAGCCACATTTCCAGTGCTCGCTGAGCCACCTGTGCCCGGCAGCTACCACATTGGAGAGTGCAGGGCTAAATCATTTATCATAAAATTTCAAAGTGTTGTACAGCCATGGAAAAGCCTGTTTCAAAAATAATATTTAATCATGCAAGAAAAAGCTCACTAAATCAGATTAAGTGAAAAAGGTAGCATACAAAACCCAATAAAGTATGGTGCCATTTTTGTTATATATAAATATATGCTTATGTTTATTTGAGTATGTAAATTGATGTGCATACTGCAAGGAAATGCAGCAAAATCCTAACAGGGCCATCTGAGGAAGTAGAGTTATAGGGCTCTTAATTTCCCCTTCATACTTTTCCACTATAAGCTTGTGGTACTGTTAAAGTCAGTGGAGGAATGACGTTATTTCTGAAGTGTTCAGGGTACGTTCAGCCGTCTCACACCATGACCTGACCACAATGATCATGTGTGGATGGGGGGCTGGATGAACACGTTGGCCCCACTCTGTGCACCTGCCATGTGACTGACTGCACCTGCCACATGACTTCGGCTTCTTCCACAAATAGCGGAGTGAGCCTTGGCCTCGTGCCATTGGGCTCAGCCCTTGACTTCTTTTGGTCAGTGGAACGTGGGTGGAAGTCACAGTTATCAGTTCTGAGTCTTGACCTGTAGGGGCATCCCATGTTTCTCTGTGCCCTCTTGTACCTCTGCTGCCATTACCATAAGAAGATACATGTCCAGCCCACTGGTCACAGGAGGATGAGAGACATGGAGCAGACCTACATCTCTTCTGCAGCCCAGAGCCGTCAGCTTTTAGCTATGTGAGAAATGCATCCTTGTTGAAATAGGTGTAGTGACTGTTTGTTACAAAGCTCAGCTGACTGGTGTAATGATGCTGAATTGTTTTCTAATTACTTTCAGGTGTACAAAACAATGTAAGTTATACATTTCACCCCTCACAAAGTGATAACCCCTCTCCCCCAATCAATTGCCCCTCTGACACCCTACAAAATATTTACAACATTATTGATTATATTCTCCAAACTGTTTCATATCCCTGTAGCAATATTGTAATTACCAATTTACGCTGTCTAATCCCTTCCCCTTCTCCTTCATCCCCATCCCTTCCCATCTAGCAACCATCAGTTTTTCCTCTATATCTCTGAGACTGTTTCTATTTACTTTGCTAGTTCATTCAGTTCTTTAGATTCCACAAATAAGTGAGAGCATAGTTTTTTCATGTACTCAAATCAAATGGGGAAGACGAAACTTGATTAGAATTGTAAGTCAGGAAGCTGAGGTCAAGAACACTTTTAAAAATTTAAAATTACAATTCCCAAAGGTCTCCAAGACAAGGAATGCAGCCATACTCCAGTAACCTGGCTCCCTTCAGACTTTTGCTTACTAAGACCTAAAGTCACAGAAGGACAGCATTTCCTTATTCCTAGGTATTTTCAATTCCTGGGGAGGCCAAAATGAAAACTTCCAAACCTCTCAATTTAAGAATATATTTTATTTCTCTTAGAAAAATTATGCAAAATCATTGTAGAAAATACAAACAAAAAAGAAAACTACTCTTAATCCCATCATCAAAATACAACCTCTGACCATCAGGTGTATATACACATACATGCATGTGTTTGTATGTTTATATTTTTCCTATGAAAAGGAGAGCACACTGTACATTTTGCTCTATCATCTTCTGTTTACATTAGCGGTGTCATAAACATCTTCCACTGACATTTAATACCTTCTGCAGAATCATTTTCAAATTGTGGAAGTCTTGCCTAGGTTTCCATTGAGTGGATGTACCATAAATACTTACCTAACTCCTGTGGAAATGCATATAAATTGTATCCAGTTTTTAGCTGTTACAAGAAACACCCTAAGTATTAGCGCTCCATGTATATCTCTGATTGCTCCTAACAGTTCAGCTCCTGATGGTGGGTTTCTGGGGCAGGGTTATACCTGTTTATGAGGCATCCTGTCTCCAGGTGTCATTGTCCTCACCTGTCTGACAGGAGGGGTTTGAAATCTGTAACGTGGATGATCATCTTCCCTCTCACAATCTTCCTGTTGAGTCCAAACCCCTGTGGAAAGGAGACACCCCTGGAATCGACATCATCCAAGGTGCCATAGCTTAAGCACATCAGATCTGTCCAATAGAAGAGCAAGACCCCGAGAGAAACAAAAGATGGGAAAGGCAAGCTATGAGGGTGTCACTGTGGGGAAAGAGGCAGAGAAATGGACTAAAGATTACGCACTTAGGGCTCAGAAAGGCCAGTGGGGGCAGCATAAAAGGCAAGAATCCCAAATCCTTGGATAAAGGGGTCCTAAGGCCTCAGGTAGGAACTTTCTCCTCTTGGTCTGTTTCTCTGCACCCCACAGCTGGGCTGGGGCATCAGCCAACACAGGTAGAAGGTTGCCAAGTCCTGTGCACAGGGGCTCGTCCTTTCCTCCTGCTGGGAACCCTGCAGGGGCCACCATGTGGATAAGTCTGAACTGGCCTCTTGGAGGATGAGAGACCATGTGCAGAAAGACCCCAACCATCCAAGTCACCCCAGCTGAGACCCAGGCAAGTGAGAGAGGCCACCATGCTAGACCATCCAGTCCCAGTAGAGCCCATCCACACAGGAAGGACTTCCCAACCCAACCCACAGAACCATGAGAAACAATGTTTGTGGTTTTACATGGCTGCATTTTGGGATGGCTTGTTATGCCGTGAAAGCTGACTGATACATGAGAGGATGGGCTGGATTAGGGAGGGCCTTTGGCTGGGGAGTCTGGAGTATATCAGTGTGGCTGTAAGAGAAGACTTGGAGACACAGGTTCAAATCCCAACTGTGCCATTTATCAGCTGTGGGGCCTTAGGCACTTCACCTTTTTGTGCCTTCATTTCTTCACGTGCTACGTGGGGACAATAATACACAGTTGACCCTCGAATAATGAGGAGTTAGTGGCGCTGATCCCTTCTCACAGTTGCAAATCTGCATATAATTATAGGCAGCCCTCCTTATACACAGATTCCCAACCGTGGGTTGAAAATACAGTTGACTCTTGAACAGCAATTTTTCAAAATCCACATATAAGTGGATCCATACAGTTCAAACCCATATTGTTCAAGGGTCAACCATACTTCAAAGGATATTAAAGGGATTGCATACTTAAACACAAAGTGCTGAGGATGTTACCTGGCACAGAGTGAGTACCCAGGAAATGCCGGCTTCTTATCATCAAACTCAGGTTGTGACTTCCCAGCCTAGAGCTCAGGCCCACCCACATCAGCTGACTCAGCCTTCCAGACTTCACTGAGGTGACCCCGGATCTGGGCATTTGCCCCTGCCTGTAGGGTGGGCAACCAGACTGGTGTGCCCAGGACTGTTCTGATTTTAGCACTCAAAGTCCCTTGTCTCAGGAAACCCCTCAGGATCCCAGATAAATGATGACGGTGGCCCCTCCACTTGCCTAGGTCCCTCCAATTGTCCTCACAGGGCAGTCTCGTCTCCCTCATACAGCTGAGGCCTCACAGTTTGCAAATAAACATGCACCACATGCACAGGGCTCCCGGGAGAGCATAGCTTCACATGCACGCAAGGCAGGAGCCATATTGTTTCGTCGTTTCTCTCAACATCTGGCACCTTTGGGTAATGGCTGCGTGTAAATGGGGCTTCAGAGAAATTAGAGGTGACACCTGTGTTTCTACGACAGTCAGTTCGGCTTTATGAGAAGTTAGTAAAGCACCGTGCCAACTCCAATATGGGGGGCAGCCTCGTCTGCTCTGGGGGAGGGGCACAGAGACCCTCAATCTTTGTCCCACCCCCACCCCCAGCCTCACAGCATGAAGACCCCCAAGGATGGTGGGCCTGAGGGTGGCCTCCCTCGGGGACCTAAGAACAGGGACGTGGGGTGAGTCAGTGTCCCTAGTGGGGGCTGACATGAGTGATATAGGGATCTGGGTATGCTTGCTTACCTTTTTCATCTTTATAACTAATGCTCCTTGTTCATGTATTTGTCTTTAATGGGGATCAGTGTCAGACGTGTTGTGAAAATCAGAGGGAAGCCTCACCCTTTGAAAGCCCAGGACAGCCTTGGGTATAGTAGGTCCCCTCGCGTCTGGCTCTAAGTGTAAGGGGGACAGGGAGCTCAGACTGGGTCTGGCTCCTTCTGCACAGTGGGAGGCCCAGCAGGGCCCTGGGGCTGAGTCCAAGGTCCTCCTAGAAGATGAGTGTTTCCCTCGAATGGCCCACATGTGTAGACATCCATGCAACCAGTGGCTGTGATAATAATGACAACACCAGACACACTACCAGCAATGACTGCCTTCCTTAAATGCTAGCTGTCAGAGGACCCAGCACAGAGCAGAGATGTACCTGGCAGCCTTTCCTCCATCATTGGGGCCCACTGGAAGATGGCAGCATTGCCTGGTGCCCCCAGGAGGAGACGATACACTGCTCCCCGTGTGCAAACTGTGAGCTGGCGCCTCTGGCTGCCCCAAACCCACTGCCTGCCCCATGGCGGAGGGGAGTAAGATCTCCACCTGAGTATGACCCACTCAGGGCACCAGGGCCAGGAAGTGCTGGGCAGAGTGGAAACGGAAGCTGAGGGGCGGCCTGGCTGCGTATGGCGCTTGGTCTGACATTTATTTACATGCTGTGTGGTCTTGGTGATGTAACTCCACCTCTTGTCCTTCGGTTTCCTCATCTGTGAAATGGAAATAGTAGCGGTCCTCACTGTTGGGGGGAGGCGGCTACGAGGATAACACAGGTTGACACTACTCATCCTTTCAGATAAGAGGCGGAAAGAAAATGATGGAGGGGGTGTGGCAATAAACTTCATCTATTGGTGTGAAGAACTCCAAGCCACTTTTGCTACTTGGCACTCTCCTCCCTCTGGCTGTAAGTAGTTACATCGCTCCCACATGCTTAACATTCTACCCCCTATCCCGGGTTCCCCAAAGCTCATCCAATTTCAGCCTAATTCAGGATGTCCTGAGTCTCATGAGCAAACCAGGCCTGTCTACGGTTGAGCCTCTCTGAGGACAGCTCTCTCGATCAAAAACCCCAGGAGCTAAAGCAACAAATTATTTCACCTTCTCCCTTCTATACACCCATCATAAAACTTTGAGGCACAGATAGGAATAACTTGAATAAGCCCTCCCATCAAAAGAGGGGGAGACAGTGACACAGCAGGCACTGGTTCATGTAATTCTGACATCTTGGTGGGCAAATATTGTCAGGTTCTGCCATTGCAGAGTCAGGAATGGTCCTTAACAGGGCCCTGGTCTGCCCGGGGCACTGGTTCCCCAGGACCTTGTTCTGCATGGTCTTGACTCCATCATCAGGCTCCACCCTCAGAGTCCTTCCTTTACTGTAATAAGCAGCCTGTGTTTGCAGCCAGGTGTCTTTCCCAGCCCACTTCCTACCTTGTAGCATCAGGGGTCCAGCCCTTTTGGTTCAAGCTGGACCAACATACTTGGTAACTTCGTGGGCTTTTTGCTGATATAACATACTTAGTAACTTGGTGGGCTTTCTATGCAATCATTGTAACCTACTCCATCCAAAAAAGAGGCCCATGCAAGGTGATTTTGAAGACTGTTCTAAGGCTGTGTCCAGCTGCTTTGGGATCATCTCTTTAAGGTTCTTAGAAAATCTTCCCTCCAGCTGAGAGGGTCTCTGAGGTACAGCCTTCCATCTTTGATCTTAAAAGATCTTACAGCCTCAGCCTAAATTTAGCCCTTGGCAACAGGCCTCATTTCACTGAATTTTTTTTTTACAGCTTAGGGAGACTGAGGTTAAGGAACAGTTTTATTTTCCAATCCAGCAAGGCCTCGCTAACTTTGGCTTGCTAATCGAACAGCCTTTCTTCAGTTCATCTCTGTCTTCTTTATCACAGGTAAGAAGCCAACAGATGCTTTCGCCATTCTGCCTGGAAATCACCTTGCCGAGGTCTGAGGGTTCATTAAGGACATTTGTCATCTTCCAAATCACTGCCCATGATACTGCGGTCACACAGCACGGGCCCTGCGGGAGTTTCCACTCTGGTTTTCTTACCTTCTCTAACAATTTTGCTTGCCATTTTTTCTAGACTGTGCTCACAGTTTTCTTGTCACTTTTCCTTACCTGCACAGTATCACTTTTGCTGCACCCCATTAACCAAAGCTAGTGTCATGGCCAATTACACCTGTATTCCAGGTCATGGGGGAAGACTCTGCCTGTTGATGGGAGGAGCTGCCAACTATTATGGTCACTTTTGCTCTTTTCACACCCAAAGAGTCCATAGGCAGCATTATGTAGTGTCTTTTAAAGTTTTTTTTAAAGCACCGAGCATTGAGCACGTCATCAATGGGTCTCTCTCACTAGAGGGTCTTTGATGACAGAGCCTGACCCCTGGTCTCCCACTGTGTTCATGTGTTTCTCTAAGTGAGTCTCTGGCTCTCACAGAATCACCTCTGAGCAAACACTTATTGAGTTCCTATCTAGCACCTGGATCCCTGATGGGCAATTATGGAAAGAGAAACAAAGTCATGGTCACTACCTGCCAAACACTGACATGGAAAGTGGTGATTTCAATTCATCTGTAGTCCTAGGAGCAAAAAATGATTTTTCCTTCCAAGCCTGCTTTACTTTTAATTTTTTAAAAGAACACATAACCACTATACCATTATCATGCCCACCAAATTCAAAGCAAGTCCTTAATTTCATCAAATACCCAGACAACTTTCAATTTTCCAGTAGTCTCATAGATGCTTCGTTCTTGTCTTTGTTTTATAGTTTGTTTGACTCAGGATTCATATAAAGTTGATGCACAGTGATTGGTTGATAAGCCCTTTACAGCTCTTTTAACCTATAGCTCCTCCTTCACGTTCTTTTCTTTTGTTCTTACAATTTATTTTTGTCCTATAATCCTCAGAGCACATCCGAGGCAGCTACTGCAGGCCCACAGGCCCTCCCCTCCCAGGGTGGACCCCAGTGATCCAACCTGGAAATACTTCCTCAGCACTGAAGGGTTTAAATAGAGACTATAAATAACCGCACATAGTTCCCAGTCAGGTTGTGCCATCACATTAGTTTTGACATCAAATTTAAGGGGAAAAAGAAATCCAACTTTCTCTTTCGGAAACTTTGGGGATTTGGGAATTTCTGGTAATGGAATATGTTTGTGTCCCCGCCCCCAAATTCATATGTTGAAGCCCTAACACCCTGTATAATGGGATTAGGAGGTGGGCCTTTGGGAGGTGATTAGGTTTAGTGGAGCCCCCATAATGGGTCTATTGTCTTTATAGGAAGAGGAAGAGAGACCAGAGCTCTCCACCTCCTTGCTTACACAAAGAAGAGGCCATGTGAGCATGCAGCAAGGTGGTGGATATCTGTAGTCAAGAAGGGAGCCCTCAATCAAGAACCATTCTACCAGCACCTTGATCTTGGACTTCCCAGTGTTCAGAACCATGAGAAATAATAGTCTGTTGTCTAAGCCATCCAGTCTACAGTATTGTGTTACAATAGCCTGAGCAGACTAAGGCAGATTGTGAACCTGAATCATTCTCCAATGTACAGTTGAGGAGGCTGAGGCACCGAGGAATAAGTGATTGTGTGAAGTCACCCAGCTGGCAAGGGGAAGAGATGGGATTCACACCAAGCAGTCCGATGCACACCCATGTCCCAAACCCTGTGCCTCCCCACCACCCACCGTGTCCAAGTGTAGACAGATGGGGTTCTAATCCTGGCTCTACCCCTCCTCAACTGAGTGTGACCTCGGGCTGGCACTTCGTCTATTGGCCCCACTGTCTCCATCTACAGGGCAGGAACTTCTGCCTACCCCTGGACTGCAGGAGGGTGGGAAAGGGCCGATGCATGGTAGGAACCCTGGAGCTGGGCCCCACCCTGTCATTTGTAGGGCAAGAGTATGTATGGGGGCTTTATCCCTATCCTTCTCTTCTTCAGCCCTGTCTTCAATCCATGGGGCCTGACATAAGTGGGATGCCATAACTTGCAAGTTCAAGAGCCAGCCATCCCTCCGCCCTCTCCCAACAGCTGCCCTGGAATGATCACATAGGCAGTGTGGACTGCTGTTAGGGAGGCGGCTGCACAGGATGTACAATGGGCTGAGGCATTTAGGAGAAGAACTCTGGGGGCCTGGCAGGCAGGCACGGTCCGTATGTGGTTGTGGAGCCGTGGGGCCACACACAGCCAGAGGATGGCTGGACCAGGGCCCCCCAACGTGGGGACTCGGGGTAGTGGCCTCTTGCCCCTAAGGGTAGGCTGCCTGAAGTGTTTAGTCCCTCCCTTCCCTGCCCTCCTCACCCCAGGGTTCCCAGAACTACCCATCTCTACCCCACCCCTGCCTCGCTCAGCCCAGGCTGGCCCTGCTCAGCCCACTGGTTGGCTCAGCTCTGCTCAGCATGGAGCGGGGCTGATGGAACTTTATCAAAACATCTAAATATGAGTTTTTCCTGCGTGGCAAGCCTTCATCTTCTCACTGCACTACTCCCTGAACATTTTATAGCAAGAGAAACGAGGAAGAAAAAAAAAAAAAGGCACCCTGGCATTTATTGAGATAAATTGTGAGAGTCTGCAAGGCTGAATTGTTAAAAATGCATCTTCACTTGCTGCCAATGCCATGAATGCAGTTGATAAGTCAAGTTTCCTTTATCTTCTCGAAGTGCCTCTGTACAGAGAAGGGGCTTCATTTCCGCCTCCTCTGACTCCTTGCTATTCAGCCTGTGGAAAATCTGCAGCCCCTCATCCATCCTGAGATTCCACACACGGCAAACTCGTAAGTCTTTCCCATTCTGTTATGAGCAGCACACTGGAACACTTGTGATTGATTTTCCTTGCTGCCTCTTGTGGGGAAGAGTGAGGGGAGTGACGCTTGCTGAAAGCCAACTATGGGCATTTTGCCTGATCTATTAGGGAGGTGTTATGCATAACACCTCCCAGTAAAGGCCTCAGACAAGCAGCACAGAGTTTGTGGGCCTGGGGACCAGTCCGGGCTGGCTGGCCCAGGACCACCTAGCTCATGTGTCTGCAGTCAGTGAGGGTCAGTGAGGGGATACTGTTGTGCCTGGGCCCTCTCCGGTGCCTGGGACCCCTGCTGTTGCTGACTTGCTGAGGTGGTTCTGGTCCATGTGGTTGGGCCTGGACTTAGATGGAGGTCAGGTGGTCCAAAGGAGAGAGGAAGTACAGTCTCTCGAGGTCCAGGTGTAAAACTGGCCTGGTGCCGCTTTTGCATATTCTCTAGGCCAGAGCAAGTCATGAGACCAAGTCACAAGGCCAGACGTGGGAGAAAAGACTCTATGCCTCGATGCAAGGAGATGCAAAGTCACATTGTAAAGGGCCTGGATATGGGGCAAGGGCACTGGGAATGATTGCAGATGTTTTTGTAAACAACCTATCTCATTTGCATTACAGCATCGAATCCTTCAAGTCACCCTTTTCAGATGTGGAAACTGAGGCTGAGGGAATTTCGTTTGCTTATTCCTTTGTTCCCTCTCTCTCTCGATTGGGCATCCCAGTGTGCTGGGAACTGATGGCACTGGAATGTGACTGTGACCCAGATGTAGTCAGACCTGCACAAGGGAAGCCAGAGACACCTAAACAGACTCAGGGATGTGACCCTGAGGGCAGCAGAAGTCATGGGAAGAGCACTGGGCCAGGTTCTGAAGAGCACCGGGCCTCCCAGGCTAGCTATACGTCTTTGGGCAATGCACTTGACCTCTCTGAGCCTTGGTTTCCTCAGGTCTATGGGGGAGCATCTGCAACTCTCAGGACAGGGGTGAAGAGTGAGGGAGAAGGGGTGAGTCAGTGCCTCTTAAACCCCAGAGCCCAGGACCATCTCTGCAGTTGTCCTTGCCCCAACAGGGGTTTCTTGTGCCTTGACAGCACACAGGCCCTGTGTCCCTGGCCCCATGTCCATCACTCTGATCTCCCAAAGCCTGGGACACAGGAGGGTCCTTCAGGGGATGGAATCCCATGGAAGCAGGGACCCCGTCTTTCCCCAGTGCTCTGGACCCAGCATCTGGGACACTGCCTGGCATACTCCATGCACCCAATACATATTTGTTGAATAAATGAAATATGGTTATTTTATAAATGAGGAAACTGACAGTAGTCAGAGCAGCCAACATTGATCCAGGTACAGAGGGTTCTGAATCTATCAGGACACTCAGTGAGTGTTTCTTGGGTGCTTTGAAAGGGCCCCTCAGGTTGGGCTTGGGTGTGACATGCTGGGGAAACCACTGAGAGGCAGCTCCGGGGACTTCCCCGCCAGTGGGCAGTGCAGGTTCAGCCCTACACTTAGGTAAGTAAAGTGGGCCCGGGAGGGACAAGCAGAGGTCACATGGTGGCTGGTGGGGTGGGGGAGGAGGGGAGGTCCCATGAAATCATGGACTAGGGGATGGCTTTGAGGAGGGTGAGGCTGAGGGTCCCTCTGCTTGCAGGGGCCTCAGCCCAAACCCACTTCCTCCACATTGGTGGACCAGGCACTCAACCCCAGACTCACGTTGGGGCCTCTGCTTCTTGTCAGGGGAAAGGGCTGAGATCTCTTCAGCTCCGGGCATCTGAAATGTACCCAGCTTAGTGTGAAATGGCCCTCATGAGGAATGTTTCACTTTAGAAAGTTCTTCTGAGAAACAAACTCTGACCAGTTCTCACATCTACCCGAGGCACAAAGCAATTTGTACTTGATTAAGCAAAATGTTACAGGTCACAGTGTCATCATTTTAAATCTTTCATCTTTTCTGCTTTTTTCACTTCTCACAACCTATTAATTTCCAATTTTCTTCTCCGCTTCCTGTCCTCACTCTGAGCTCTGAGCCTCTGGAGCAAATCCCTTTGTCTCCTCCTCTCTTCCTCCCTCTCTCCCTCTCTCCTTCTCTCCCTCCCTGTCTCCCTCTCTCCTCTCTCTCTCTCTTCCTGCCTGCCTTCCTGCCTCCCTCTTTCTCTCCCTCCCTTCCTTGCAGTACTTTTGATCCTGCTGTGTGTCAAGCAGCACTGGAGGCCCCAAGAAAACAATGTGTGAGATGGACAGAGCCCTGTCCTTCTTAGAGCTTCTGGTCTCAAGGGAGAATGACAGGAAGGATATAAGACGTGACACCTCTCCCCACCGTCCTGAGTCTTTCTCCCTCATGGACCCCAGGAGGGGATGCTGGGGGCCTGGTACATAAATCGTGAATGACAGCTCAGCAATTCTCCCAGGATGCTCTGTGGGAGCACAAAAGAGCGGGGACTCATATTGCAATCAGGGAGATTCCCTGAAGAGATCACACCTAAGCTGGGCATTAGAGGACAAATTGGTGTGACCATGGGGAAGAGAGTGCACAAAGGTCAGGACAGAACATGTCAGGGTCATATTTGTTAAATGGATAAATAAGTGAATGAACGAACCTAACCAAAACTCTCCTTTTTGGCCCCACCGCTAAAGACTCTAAATGCCTCTGCTTCTCCTGGAATGAACACTCAAATCCTGGCCTGTGCCCCCTTCTCCAGGCTGCTATCTACTCCTTACTCTTCAACCACACAGGTCTTAGAGCTCTTCATGGTCGCTAAGAATGCCCCAGCCACAGGGCCTTTGTATGTGCTGTTCCTGTGACAGACAATCCCTGTTCATCCCTCAGATCCCAGCTCAGGCATCTCATCCTCGGGAAGCATCCTCCAGTCTCCCTTGCCCCCCACCCCTAGTATATCCCGTCATAGCACCAAGAGCCCCTTCTTTACAGCCCACATCACTGCGCATCTGATTGTGTGATTCTAGATTAATCGGTCTCACTTCTAAACTGTGAGCTCCCTAGGGCGGTGAACATGGCAGATTTCCTTAATTCCCTTAACACAGTGGCTGTAGCATAGCAGGTGCTTAACCAATGTGTTGAATAAATAAATGCATACTGTCACTTCAGGGTCTCCCTTGTTAGTGCACATGTACCAAGACAGGTTGTCCACCAAGGGCTGGAATCTGTCTCAGTTGTCCCTGTAGCCTGATGCCCATCTCGGGCTCCGCATCTCACTGGCATTAGTGAGGCATTAGGAAGGGAGGTGGGCAGGAAGCATGGGGGACTTGAGGTTTAGAAGAATTGCTGATCAGCGTTCACGCCCTCCTGGAAAGCGGCCAGTGCAGAGGATGGACGCGTCTCCCACCCACGCAGACACCTGGCTCCCCAATAATCCTGGCTGCTTGGGCCCCACCGCACGTGGAGAAGACCCCACAGAGCAGCTGAGCGGATGTGTATTTTCATGCCACGTGGTGTTGTTTTGCTTCTGTGGGCTCATTATGGGGAAATGGGCTGTCAACATGGCTTCAGAGGAGATCAGGGAGGGAAATGGGCTAATTTCTTGGTTTGTGAACATAATGGAGGATACTTACCTTTGCAGGGTGCTGCTCGCAGTTGGAATTTGCAGGGAAATCCCAGGGCCTGTGCAGTTCTCTGGCTGATGAGACACTTTGTGGAGATTGTGTCTGGTGGGGCCGATTGGCTGATGGAATGTGGTCCAATGGCCTCATCAAAGTGCTTGTGAGACCATTGTCCCCTCGCAGCAGAGGGGCAAGGACACTGCCATCCTCGCTCCCCATCAGGAGCACCTGGGACATAAACCAAGGGAAGAGAACGTTCCCAGGAGCCCCTGCTCCGCCCTGCCCACCCCCTCCTACCTGGGAGCCACCTCCTGCCCAGCAGGGTGCAGCTCCACCTGCTCTGGGGAGAGGTTGCCAGGGCACCTTGAGCCTCCTCATGGAGAACTCTGGACCCAGGGACCTAAAGATCGGGATGCAGCAAACTGTGGGCTGCTTCTCTTCCCGGCAGGTTTTTTTCCAGTTTGTCCTTCAGGGCCCAGCTTGGGCTCCTCCTCCTCCAGCAAGACGATTAGCTGGGGCCCTGGTGCAGGTGGGTGAGGACGGTGGTGACTGAACCCGGTTGGGATGACCCGGGAGAGCATTCAAGGGACAATGACCCCAAGTGTTCATGGCTGGTGCTTCTTTTCCAGGGTTTTCCCCAGTCTGGTCTTGCTCAGCTGGGCCACAGAGCCTTGACCTGGGTCAAACTCCCCCCTCATTGCTGCCAATTATTCAACCTGTGTGAAGTTTTTAATGGTTTGTTAATCGGTACAGACCAGGCAGCCCACCGCTGGTGAGTCTCAAAGTGAAGGGTACAAGAACTGAAGTGCGACCTGCAGGCTAGTGTTTTAATATGTTCCACGTTTACTGCCTGTTGTTTTGAGTTAATTACCTGGTGCCTAAATGTAACTCTTGTGAATCTCAGTAATGCTCTTACAGTTCACTCACAGTTAATTAGCAGGACTAAATGGCAGTGGTGTGGTTTGTATGGAAGGTGTGTTCCCTGCCCTGGGGGCTGGTGAAGGGAGTGACTGCCATGGGTGACACTTTCCCTCCTGCCCTGTCCCACCTCCCCTGAAGCCTTTGCACACAAAGGACCGTCACACTCCCCCAGGAGACAGGGGCCCTTGGTCCTCTGCTGGGTGGGCCGCAGCCCATCTCCATCCCTGCCTCACAGGAAGTGTGGGAATGGTGCCCTGTGTGAAAATCCGCATCTGGATGAGCCCCTGGATGGAGGCATTAACTCGTGTACACACAGAAAATCTCCCACAGACTTGTCTTCTAACATTTATTCTGGAAACTGGAACATGCAGATAAGGCAGCGCCTGACGCTGGAGCTGCAAAATACATTTGCATCCTCTAAGCCACAAAGAGCTGCATAGCCATCCACTTTGTGAGCCAGGAAGAGGGGGGGGAAATCACACTAAATGGATGGAAAGTTCTGGCAGGCGCTTCTCCAGCAGTAAGGGCCACCACACTGGAATCCCAGCCTCTTACCACCTGACTAATAGTCCTCAAATCCTAGAGTCTTAAATGTCCAGGCCTTCACTTAATAGAATCTTAAAACTATAAAAGCTTGAGTCAGGATCCCAAGATGTTAGGTCCTCAAGTCTTAAACTTTTTACTTTAACAGAATCTTAAAACTGCACAATGTTGGGTCAAAATCATAGAAAATGATCCTCATGTCTGATCACAGAATCTGAGGAATTCCAGGACTGTAAACACCAGCTTGCTCAGGAGCCCAACCCACAGGCGAGTTCCCTCCATGATGTTCCAACAAGCAGCTTCCAGGCCTCAGATCTTGCTCCAGTGTCGCCTCCTCCAGGAAGTCCTCTCCGACCAGATCAGAGCCCCCATCACAGTCTCTCATGGTTCCATCTGCGTGGCCTTGTCAGTCATGCCATAGGTGTCATTTTAGATTTATTTTCATGATTATATAATGGAGTTTGTGTCTCCCCATTTCCAAGGCTGTGTTCCCAATCGAGTGGGTTTGGTCTGCTTTGCTCATTGCTGGATCTCTAGCACAGGGCCAGGCACAGAGCAGGTGCTCAATCAATATCTGTCTAAGGAACGACTAAACTCATGAGTGATTTGAAGGAATGGGGGGTGGATGGATGGATGGATGGATGGATGGATGGATGGATGGATGGACGGACGGACGGACGGATGGTTGGATGGCTGCCAAAGCCTATGCTTTCTCCACAGTCTACATAAGCCCTCTTGCTCCCAACAGCAACGTATCTGCCCCAAAGCCTAGGGCGCCTGTGCTGTGTGGGCTCAGTCAGGCTGCTGAGCTTCTCTGATCCTTGTTTCTTCATCTGTAAACTAGAACAGGACGCTCTGTCAGAGGCTGTTGAGAGGGTTGGATGTGGTGATGTAAGTCCAGGGCCAAGTGTGGAGCTGGCACCAAGTGGGCACTAAATATGCCAGCTACTTCATTTGGAGAAAGGACTTCTGTTCTGTCTTAGAGCCCAGAGACTTTCCTGGCTTCTGAACTTACAGTGGGACAAGGGGATCAGTGAGATCAGAAGATGGAAAAGCCTGTAACTGAACTCTCTCCTCTGCCCCCGCCTTGCAGTGCTCCTTGGGCGAGCCATTGCCCCCTCCTCCTGACTGTCTGTCTCCTCGTCTATAAGACAGAGGAAATTATACTTGCTCCTAAACGACAGCCAGGAGGACAGATCTAAATGAAATTCTTCCAGGATCCAGTGTGCGAAACACACACACACACACACACACACACACACACACACACACACACACACGAGAGCCTGAAAAGTATGGCAGGGGAGGTTGTCTTTGTCATGCTGTGAGAGAGGCCCAGATTGATATGCTGAGAAGGTGCCTCAGTTGGAAGCAAGCACTTCATTAAGGAACAAGTTTTCATAAAATTGATTGCATTGCCTGTTCTCTGCATTTTTAAATTGCAAAACCAATTAGCTTTTTGGCAAAGGAGAGGGAAGGCAGAGCTCAGATTGGCTTTGCAAGTTCTGCCTTTTATGGTGGCCACAGTGGGAAGCCAAGGCATGTGGTCATGGAGGGTGGCCATGGCGAGGAGGCCACCGCCATCCACAGGGCAAGAAGACCTCCTGAGATGCAGGGGAGCCTAGGGTTGGGCAACCATGCTCCCCCAGAGTAGGCAGGAGGAACCTGGGCTGGAGTCTCCTAGAGCCTGCGAGCCAAGCAGCCGTGGGTCAGCCAATGCAGTGGATGCCCCCCAGAAGAGGCCTAACATCCCCTCCTCCTGCCCCTCCCTCCAGGACCCCTGGCTCTTTTCTCATCTGAGTATATTTCTTTGAACAAAGGCAGCTCCATGAAGGCATATCTGCCTTGTTCTCTGCTGTATCCTGGGGCCTGGAACCTGGCATGTAATATGCATCAATATGAATGATGGATAAATGAAGCAATAAAGGAAGGAAATTAAGCTTATTGGAAGGAAGAATTTCTTTAGCCAAGTTGATCTTGGTCGGGGAGCAGCCTCAGGAGGAAAAAGGCTTTGCTTTGTCATTTTCAGTGTTTTGAAGGATGCTGGGAGATCAGATGGATGAGATTCGGACATTGACTGAGGTGGGGTTGGGGATGTTTGTATTTCTTTCCCATTCATGGCTTCTGTCCTCTTCCTTTGCCCAGAGATTCCGATCACCTTTCTCTCTCTGTCTGAGGGAGGCAGTGATTTTCTTTTTATCAGTCAAACCCAAATTCAAGTCCACCTGCCACCACTAACTAGCTGGAAACACTGGGAGCAAACGACTTGCCTCTCTCTGTCTCAGTTGTGTCATTTGTAAAATGGGACTAATAGTTCTATCAGCTTCTGTAGGCTCTGGAGAATGGATAGGAGAAAGTGCTTGGTACAGGAACATGTGTACACACACACACACACACACACACACACACACACACACACACACACACACAGAGTTTATTAGAATTCTCCCAGCATCTCTCTCTGCCCCCAGGAATGCACATGGCAGGGCTGCATCAGAAATTCTGCGGGGAGAGAGCCTGGGCAGCCAGACTCTGGTGACCAAGGTGCAGCACAACCCCCTGGAAACCTCCTGCCCAAGTCCCCCAAGACTGGGGTGTAGGAGGCATGGGGGAATGGGGAGGGACGGTGAAGTGGAACAAGTCTTTGATTCCCCCCTCCTTACCTCCTGCTCAAGATGCTGCAACAGATTTCAGATCGGGACATCTTGTTCCATCAGCACAAGCAGCAGATGAGAAGAGGCAGAGAGGATAAAGCTGGGGGGAGGGACAAGTGGGGGCACTCGGGGCCTCTCATGTGTTGTTACTGGTGCCCCAGTGAGCAGACAGGCCAGATCTGGGAGAGTGGGTGGGTGAGGGAAGGCCCTTCTTGGAGAAGCCCTGTAGGAATGGATGGTTCCTCCTGCCTGGTGTTTGCTATTCTCTGATGTTGGCAGCAGCAGCAGCACTCAAATGAGCTGCAGCCTGGGTCACTAGGCAGCACCTTGGCTGTCCAGCCCTAGCCAAGTGGCTCCAGCTTTGGGGAGACACATGGCTGAACTCCCAGGACTCTTAACGCGGACAAACCCAGCTGAGTGGAATCACAGGTTTCCTGGTCTAGGCGAGAAACACCCAATGGGGCCTACCAGCAGTGATGGGGTACCTTCTCCCCTCCCCAGAAGCAGATATGGAATACCCAGAGGCCTTGGTCAGGAATTTCCAGGGAGGCTGCCAATGGCCTAGCCCATGCCTACCCCTCTGCACAGCCCCATGGCAGCAGCTCACAATAGAAGTGAGAGTGTGGGTATGGAGTTGACTGACCTGGGTCCAAGCTCCACCTCCACTTTTTACCTTGAACACAGAGACACTCACTGCCTCTACCTTCTTACCTGTGAAATGGGGTTAATGATACCGGCCTCAGAGAGGTGACATGATCTGCAAATACCACACCTCCTGTAAAGCTCTTGGTTCCCCTTTCACAACCAGCTGAGTAACCCTGAACCTGGTGTCTTAACTCTGTGACTTCGGACATGTCACTTAACCTCTCTGTGCCTTACTTCCCTCTCTGTAAGATGAAGGTAATAGCACCGCAGTGCAGGTGTGCTGTGAAGCACTGTGTACATGGCAAAGCTCAGCCCAACCAAAAGGAGGCCTGGCCTCCTCCCCCTCCTAGCGCCTGCCTCCCCACCCCTCTTCCCCTCCTCCCCCCTACCTCACCTCCCCCTTCTCCTCTTTCTCCTTCCCCTCCTCCTCCTCCTCCTCCCATCCTTCTTATCTTTCACTCTGCACATATTGAATTTTATGTAATTGGGATCGTACAATTTATTCAGCTATTCAGGGTTTTTTTTTAACTCACTATACATCATCAGCATTTTCCCACATCATTGAAAATTCCTCAAAAGCATGATGTTAATAGCTTTGTAATTGTACCTCATTCAGATGCACCATAATTTACCTCACCATCCTCGCCTGTCACACACTTAGAGGATTACAGCCCTTTTATACACATCAGGCTGTGACGAACGTTTTGGGCCTCGTGTGCCTGAGTCCCTGGCCACGTCCTGAGGACAGGTTCCTGCAAGCAGGTGAAGTCACAACATGGAGGGCAGGGCCCTCAGGCTGTTTCTCAGGCTCAGGGTCATTATCACCCAGTGGCTTTCCTGCAGGTTGCCCTGATGGACAGCCCCCAGCAGCCCAGGGGGGTGCCTGTCTCACCACCACAGCCCTGGCCTGTGGTGCCTGCTTCCCAGCTATCCGATTATCAATCACATCAGGTTACTGTGTCTAAAAGCCTCACAACAAGTTCCGGAAGCAGCTTGGGGAGTCAGAGGCCCGGGTCCTATCCCACTGCCCTCAGCTGCCAGGTGCCATGGCACTGCCCTTTTCCTTCTCTGGGTCTCCCTTTGCCCGCCTATTGCAATAGCACCCCAGCTGGTCTCCTCCTCCAGTCCACCCAGCACCCAGGACAGGGCCTGACATCCAGTAGGTGTTCAGCAAATGTCTTGAAGCCTGAACTATCAGAATGCTCTTTAAATCTCTCTCTCTCTCTCTCTCTCTCTCTCTCTCTCTCTCTCTCTCTCTCTCTCTCTCTCACACACACACACACACACACACACATACATACACTCAGCCACATCATTCTCCCGTTCTTTGCTGGAGCTCCCCCATCATTTATATTTCTTTCTCCTCACTGCCTTGAAAACTAAGACGCTGACTCAACCTTCTTATCTGTAAAATGGGGTTGGTGATAACACCATTGCACTCCACTGAAGATAGCATAGAATGGTGGTTAAGAACAGGCTGCTTGGGGTTCAAAGTTACTTAATGTCTCTATGCCTCAGTTTCCCCTCAGTAAAATTGGCATAGCCCACCTCATGAGGTTACTGTAGGGATTAACTCAAGTGCTGCAGATAAAGTGTAAGAATGGTACCCACATGGGCCGGCAGAGTGGCGTGGTGGTTGGGCGCTGGTTTGGGAAGCCAGCGGCCCCAGTTCGGGTCCCATATATGAGGGCCAGTGACACTGCCCTCAAAAAAAAAAAAAAAAAGAATAGTACCACAGAGAGAAGCACTGTAGAAGTGAATTTGAGATGCTGCTTCCGACATCCAGATCATAGCCTTAAAGGCACAGAGTGGAGATTCCTGCTCACCAAAATATGGGTTCCCACTTCTACTAGGAAGAAAGAGTCCGCCTGTCTGTCCCCTGCAGTTATTTGGGCTCATGTGACTAGATTTCTATGATTGGCTGTAAGCAGAAGAGACGCATGACACTCCCAGGCTGGAGCACTCAAATCCAGCGCTCTCCTTCAGTGCCCCGGGCATCACAGAGGAGGCCTGGTGTTCTGACATTGGAGCCATGGCGGCCACCTGGATTGCCAAATCACTGCATGGAAGACAGCTGCCCTGGAGAGCCACCTGGACCTAAAGTGGGTGAAGTCACTTTGCTGGGTTGTCACTGCAGCAGAGCCCCGCTTATCCTGACTGTTCACTAGGAGCCAACCTGGGATGTTAGTCTGTCAATTAGCCCCTTGCAGGTGGTCGTGAACTGCACAGTTCCTGTCCTGGGTTGGGTGGAAGCCACTCAGTTGCAACCTCCTGCAGGAAATAGGGACCCCAGTGGTCATACCTTCCATGTTTTCAGGAGAAGCCAGGAAGGATGGCTCTTATTTTAAAATCTGGCTGCTTTTAAGTGTGGGTAATTAAATCAAGTTTTTTTTTCTTTAAAAAAAAAAAAACCCTAAGTGAGCCAAACAAATCCTGCTTGCAGACTAGATATACCCAGAGGCCACTTGTCATGACTCTGGCCGACAGGACCAAATCTAAGCTCGTTGATCTGGTATTCAAAGCCCACCATGGTCTGTCCACAGCTGACCTCTCCCACAGCTTCCAATCCCAGCCCGAAGCTCCAAGCACACTCAGCCAAGTCACCTCCCTGGCCTCTGTGCATACTGCCACCCAAGACCAGTGTGGTGCCATGAACAGGCCATGGCCTTTGATACCCATCCACTAGATTGCAACCCAGATCGCTACCCTGTGAGAGCTGGGTGGTCTCTCTGAACATTGGTTTCTTCTTTTATAAAGTGAAGATGAATGTAGCCGCCTTACAAGGTGTCCTAGAGAGCTGTATAAACATTGATTTATAGGTGCTGGTCCAGAGTGGGTGCTTGGTGAAAGGGAGCTCTCATCCCACTGTCCCTGTGAGGAGGAAACTGTCCCCTTCACTGCACTCACTGCCATCTAAGACACTCCACCAGCCTTCCTTCATCTTTTCTTCACAAGGATCAGACCTGCACTGCAGTCAATGACTGTCAGCCCTCAGGCTCCCATCCCATACGCCCCTCATAGGGGTTTAACCATAACTAATCTCTCGCATGGGTAATCCCATCTCAGTGTCTGCTTCTTAGAAGACTCAGACTAACACAAGATAGTGGTCTGAGGAAGGAGTGGGCCAAGAAAACAAGTGTTACAAGAGCCCTGGGACTGACCCCCCCCCCCCTCGCAGGGTAGAAAACACCATCCTGGAGGGGCGGTGGTTCCCAGATAGTGGTTGGCATAAAGTAGTGGCTCAGTTGCCAAAAATTTTGTCTGTGGTTACATGGGAAAATGCCCCAGGAGAGGAGCATCCTGTGGCAGGTGTGATGGTGCAGGTATTTGAAAACTGGTGGGGGGAAGGGGCAATGCTTACAGAGACAGCAGTCAGCCAGGCCCTTCTTCTACCATCTGCCGAGGCAGCTCAGACAATTTCACTTTGTTGAGAATTGAGCTGCTAAGTTGGGTTCACGCACTGCAGAGGGGTAATGAGAGACTGGGGGCTCTTAACAAGCTTAATGGCTGAGCGTGAGAGCCAAAGGGCCTGCTGCTAGCTCTCAGAGAGGCCCTTATGGCCTGCACTGGAAGAGCAGACTTGGCTGAAAGCAGGCTTAGATCCAGCTGTCAGAATCACAGGGTTCCACGGGTGTTCGAACGCTGCTCAGCCAATGCAGGTCTGTTATACACAGACCATGGCCTAGATGGAAAAAGCCTGGAACTCTGAAACACAGGACAAGGACATCTGAAGATACTGACTTTGCAACTCTCCCCGAACCCTCTGGGCTCGCAGGGACAGCCTACCCTTCCCTAGAGCCAGAGCTTGCACTGTGCTGAAAGGCACCGCACAGGACTCGCCTCTCAGGTAACAGGTGCCCCCCTCTCCAGAAACTGCCCCACCTTCCCTGCTAGCTGCCAGGTGGGTTTAAATCTCAGCATAATCTAGCCACAGCATGCTGGGCCTGAAAGGAACTTCCCCCCCAAAGAGTAGCACGAATTACCTGATGGGTCCTCATAAGAGCCAGGAAAGTGGATTGGGAGGATGGGCTCAAGGGAGCCAGAGTACATGGCTGCATGGACAGGATTCCTTGACTTGGGGGATTTGGGGAGGGGACACAGGATGTAATAATCTAGCATGGACCCAGGGGATGGCCTTGAAAACAAGGTGTCCAGTTCTGAACAATGTGGAGATGCCTGAGTTGCCTTGGCAGGTGGTGGAGGAAGGCATAAAGAGGCTGAGCAGAGCAGGCAGGCTGGAAGGGATTATGTCCCACTGGGAGGGCCTCCAAGGACAAACGGTTCCCTGAGGCCATCAGGAATGCTCTGGTGCGGGGCACCGAGGTGGCTCTCTTTCATCCAGGGATGTGTAGGTCCTGAAGCTACCAGAGGCCAGCTGGTGGCACATAGAGCCAGGAGTAAGAAGGCTACACTTACCAAAGTGACCAGTATGGTCAGAGGGACAGCCCAGGGGGCTGAACCTATGGGAAGGTGTGGAGATGGACAGCCAACAAGGGTGATGCTTAACATTTCTAACCAAGATAAGACATGAATGGACAGCCATACCATGCAGTACCACTCAGAAATAACAAGGAACAAACTATTGGTGTTTGCAACAACTGGGTAGATTTTGAGGACATTATATCCAGTGACAAAAAAAAAAAAGCCAATCCCAAAGGTTATATACATACTGTATGATTCCACATATGTAACATTCTAAAAATGACAAAGCTGTGGAATTGGAGAGCAGGTTAGTAGTTGCCAGAGGTGAGGAGTAGAGGAAGGGGGGTGGGCGGGGCTAGCTGTGACTACAGAGGCATGGCATGTGGGAGACCTTCGGACTGATGGAGTCGCTCTGGTCTTGATTGTGGTGCAATTTCAAAACTCAACACATGTGATAAAATGGCTTAGCGCTAAACATACAAATTGCACCAATGTCAGTTTTCTGATTTTGATATTGTACTGTAGTTACAAACAGCTACACTTAAAAAGCCATCTGGGAGGATGGAAGGCACAGAGCACATTTTGTTGGATAAGTTTTCAGGGAGAACGGCCAAGAAATTAAAGGCACAGTGCTTACAGTTCCAGTCTTATTAAGCCCCATGAGCCTGACTGTTGGAGAACTGTGTTTCTGTATTATGAATTCCTCCCTCACCCCCACTGCCCAGTGTTGTGGGCGCCATCTCCACTTGTCTTTGAGTGGGGCTGCTCAGTGTCTCCGGCTGGTTCCTTGCCTCAGGATAAACTCCTCTCTCTGTCACCAGGAGGGGCTGCTGCTGGGCTTTTCCTAGTCTGAGACTCTCCTCTCCTCCCCTGTGCCATCACTGTCCCACCCAGGGGAGCTGCCCTCTCTCCCTACAGCAGTTCCAGGTGAAGCTTTGTCTTCTGCAGGGTCTCTCAAGGCAGATTTGGGGACAATGGGTGGGCACCCTGTGAAGGAGAGATGTGTTCATAGTTGGCATAGATGTACAGCCCTATAGAGGGGTAATGAGCTCCCCATCACTGGAGGTATGAACAGAGGATGGGCGAGCATTCAGCAGAGAGATTGAGAGCATGAGCTTCAGAGGCTGAGAAACCTGGGCCGAGCCCTGGCCATGCTGCCTGAAAGGTGTCTGACTTTCAGCAACCACTTACACTCATTGAGTTTCTGTTTTTTCATCTGGAAAATCAGGCAAAATTTAATAGTCCTGTTTCCCAGGGTTGTCATGGGAACTAAATGACATAATGTGTGCAGAGCACTGAGCAAGAGTGCATACTCTCAGTACTGGGCGGAGAAGCGGAGCTGGGTTGACACTGAGCAATCTAAGATTCCAAATTGCTGTGGTTTTACAAACCTAAGGTTGAGATCCAATGCCTCGATTATCCTAGGATGATATGGTTCCCTAATTTTCTTTCTTTTTTTTTTTTTTGAGGGCAGTGTCACTGGCCCTCATAAGTGGGACCCGAACCGGGACCACTGTCTTCCCAAGCCAGCGCTTAACTGCCGTGCCACTCGGCCGGCCCCCTAATTTTCTAAAGCCTCAAGAAATTATGATTTTATTAGTCTGTTTGCCTAAGGCTTATTAGTAACCTGAGGCTGCATGCTTCAAAGAATCTTGCTCCGAACCCACATCCTATCCGCAATATTTTCCCCATGCTGTATGATGGACAAGGAATGTTTATCTCGGCCCCTTCCCTGACTTCAAATCTTCTGTCTTTCTTCCCACCAGCCTTTGCATTCTGCTTGGGTCCACTGTTATTAAATTCAGCCTTGCCTACTGGATCCTTTCTTGGTCCCAGATACAGCTAGACCCTTCCATGTTCCTGAACCCTCTTAGCTCCTGCTCTTCCTTTCCATCCCACTGAACCCCATATTTGCCCATTGGAATCTCACTTTCAAGGTCTAGGTTACAAGTAGAATTTCCCAGAGGTTTAGTTCTCTTCCTGATTGAAATCCATAATCAATGTCCTGCTTGGTGTTTCCAGTGCACTTTGTTTAGGTCGCTATATAGCAACCATCACAGTCTGACTCATTATTATTGTTGGGGAGCAAACTTCTGACATTCGCTCTATCTCAGACCCACCTCTGATGTCCTTCCAAGACCTCTCCATGCTCCCCAAGGAAGAAAGCCATGTGGATCTGATTGGTCAGAGGTGGAACACTAATTGAGCCATGGTCACTAGTGGGCGGGGTCAGTGCATGGAAAGCGATGGTGCTGGACCAGCCCTCTCCCCTCCACCCCTCCGCTCCCACTGCCTGCCACCAGAGTGCCAGTCAGCTCTGCAGACCCAGCCGTGGTGAAGCCAGGGCTGAAGGAAGCAGGTCTCGCTCAAGCCTCACTTTGACCTCCAGGTCTATACCAGTCACGGTGCAGTCAGCAAAAGAGATTCCTCTCTAGAGATTCAGAGAAAGAATTCAATGCAGGGAACTGGTGACACAGGTGGTGGAAGAGCTGAGGAGTCAAATAGAAGATGATGAAGCTCCCAGAATATAATGTTGACAGGAAGCAGCAGCCACCCTGGGACTGGAAGGTCACTTCGAGCCCAGAAGCTAGATTATCAATGGGAGTCAGAGCCATGGTGAGGGTCACCCAGGCAGCTCTGGGACCATGGGGCGAGGGGTTGTCCACTGGGAGCTGGGATCACAGAGGAGAGGCAGCTGCTGCTGAGAATGCCCTCTCTTTGCATAACTTTTAAAGCTGTTTATTTGTTCATTCGGTCATTCACTCATTGGACAAATATTTCTTGAATCCCTACTATTCCTGAGACTGCAGTCTCGGTGCTGGCAATATAGCAGTGAACACAGCAGACAGAAATCTCTGCCCTCATGGAACTTAATTTCTAATTGCGGGGGGACAATAAAAAGGTGGGGTGTAATGGTGGCCAACTCCTATTCATTCTTCAGGTCTTAGGACAAGAGTGGCTCCTCCAAGGAGCCCTCCCTGAACACTCTTCTACCCTTACCCGACAGGCCGGAGCTTCCTCTGTGCTCCCAAATCTCCCTGAGCTTCCAGGCCATAGGATTTCCAGTCCTTCCTGTGGGCTGATGCTCCACAAAGTGGGAGGACCCAGGAGACAAACCGCAGCCGCCCCAGTTCCTCTCTCCCTCTGGGTCCCACAAATGCCTCACTCGGGGCCTCTCGAGCAGCCAGAGCTCTTCCCACCCGGCACCTCAGTTTATAATTGGGTGAGGATGGCCTCGGCACTCGTCTTGGCCCCTTCTCCCACACTGCCCTCTCTCCCCTAGAGGCAGGGACTGCTGTCCCCTGATGGAGCCCTCAGGGTTCCCTAGCAGGTTCTCACCTGTGCTCCCCTGGGCAGCCTCCCCGACCTCTCTCCTTCCTTTGGGGGACTCAGCTGAAAAGCTACACACTCCACATGCCAGGCGGGCCTCTCATGGTCCAGCCTTCTCATTCTGGAAATGGCAGCTCCATTCATTGGCCCCTCAGCCAGAAACCGGTGTGTCATCTCAACAAACCCTTCACCCGACATGTACCCATCCCTAAAGTGAGGCGTTTCTATGGCCAGAACACCTCCTGGGTCCACCTACTGCTGTCCACTTCCCGGGCCACCACTGTGGTCTGAGCTGCCATCGGCTCCTGCCTGCATGTCCCCCTCCACCCCCTCGCTGGGCCCCCCGCTCCCACTCCAGCCTCGGCGGAGGATCTGGGGATTGTTTTAAGGAACAAATCACATCAAGTCACCCCCTTTTCTTAAAATCTTTCAGTGCTGCTCAGGAACCTTGAGTGAACCCAGGCCACTGGGTGGGAAATCCAAGGCCCACAAGGCCCCACAAAGTCCCGCTGCTGCCTCTGAGCTCTCTTCATGCTCCTTTCTCATCACACCCTGCCCCAGTGCCCTTCTTTAGTCTCCAATATTCCTTCCCACCCCAGGGCCTTTGCACATGCTGTTCCCACTTCCTAGGTCACTCTGTGCCCCCACTCTTCAGGTAATCAGCTCCTTCAGGTATCAACTTATATATCAGCTCCTAAGATTCCCCTGTCCGAGTTAGTCCCCCTCATTATCCTCCCACATAGCCTCCTGTACATGGCATGTTGGCCACATCCCAAGGTGTGTTGTGTGTGTGGCTTTTCCTTAAAAAGCCATGTTCCCCTCTGCACTGTGAGCCCCAGGAGGTTGGCACCTGGCCTGACTTGTTTATTTCTCATCCCTATACCTGTATCTACAGGCACATAGTAGGTCTTTAGGAAACGACCTGGATGAGTACCTGGAACTATAAGAATGGGAAGGGAGTCAAAAAATAAACAGCCCATGTCCCTTTAAGTAGAGCTGAAATAACTGTGAGTGTTGATAATTGTTTTTATTTGGAAGATGTTGGTTTTGATTTTATTTGATCTTTTAATAACTCACACTGCATAATCAGCTGGTAATTACAGCTTCCATCTCTGGCTTGTGCCTCCCCTACTTCAACTCAGAGGACGGGAACCGTTTCATATTTAATCAGTATTTGAGCCGGAATGCTCTCAGGGGAGCATGTTCATGTCGGGGTGTAGAGTTTAATTCTCAGTGATGTTAATTAGAACAGGAAAACAACCTGAGGCAGAGCAGGGCTTCCATGGGGCCCCCCAGTGACAAGAATGAGAGGCCCCGCCCCACTTGCTTGCCTCACCCCAGCACGAGGCAGCTGAGCACTTACACACTGGCGCTGGTGTGTCCCATCCCCATGGGGCAGGGCAGAACCCACTCTCCCTCCCTGGCCTCCATACCTTTGCCAAACCTGACAGCTCCTGGGGGCCCAAGGAGGAATCAGCCGCCCTCATCTGCAAGTCCCCTCAGGGGCTTTCTGGAAGGATCCAGGTGGTGAGACCAGCAGAAGGGATTTAGTGGCAGATTAGGGCATTTCTAGACAGTCAGCCCTCTGCCCTCTCTCTGCTCTCACCTGCCTGCCTGGGTCTTCTCCCTCCAGCAGTGGGGGAAGGGGAGGAGAAGGAGGGAGGGAAAGGACCAGGTCTGCTGGCCTGCGTCACCATCACACGCACATTTTAACCTCCTGGAGATGGAATGTGTCACATGTCACGTTCCGAACGCACATTTGTTTGACTGTGGACTGAGCTCTAGAATGAAAGGTCTCTTTTTCCTTACGTGTCATCATCCAGCACCTATCCCCGTGCCCAACACATTGCAGATGTTTGTTCAATGAACAATTAAACAGAGAGCAGAGTGATTGTCAGGCAACAAGGAGAGGACATTGTCGGGCCAGGTCTACACCGGTGCCAGCAGCAGGTTAAGGGGTGAATTGTGCATACTCACCGGGCTGAGATGTTTCTCAAAGTGGCTTCTGGGAGAAGCACCCTCACCTCGCTTGTTGAAATCAAGCCCTGGTCAATGGGGAAGCACCCGAAGTGTGTTTCACATCAGTGAAAGCAAATGATACAAGATTTGGAACATGGAGCATGTCACGTGAGAACTGAGAGGCCCCATGCAGAACTCATCTTTCCAGCTTTGAAGTGTCATCTCTGCCACACTAATCAGGGGTTCTCAGGAAAGCTGAGCATGATGATAGCGAGCATTTATTGAGCACTTGCTCTGTGCCCAGCACTGGCCCTGGCTCTCATACAGATTAACCCATTTAGTCTTCATATCAGCTCTTTGAGGGACATAAGTGTTATTGTGTCATCCCCATTATATAGACAGGTAAGTGGAGGCACCTTGCCCAAAGCCTCACAGCTGGTGAATGTGGTTGAAGTTTGGCTCCGGAGTGACTCCCACCTGGTTTAAACATCAGCCTGGTGACTCAGGGTCTCTGTTTGGGTCTCTCCCCCATCTGGAAAGGGAGCCACAGGGACACGACCTGGCAGCACTTTCCTGGGAACCGATGCAGACAGGGTTCTTTTTTCCATCTTCACACAGCAAAGAAAAAATTCCTTGGAAAATGAGAACTTGCCTTGAAGTAAACAGATTAGTAATGATGATGTGCTAGTACTTTATTAATTATGTGTCTTCAATCCACTTAAACCTAAGCCTTTTATTTAGATTTATAGGGATAATTTAGATTTATAAGACTAGTTATTATGCATTAAGTATAGAAAATGCCAATTGCTTTTCATGGGCAATATTTATTGAAGTATAAAAAGGAAAACATGAACAATCTAATTGCCCTTGAGTTTCACTTCACAGTGAACAGAGGAGTCGAGTGGGGTGGATATACCTCAGCTCACAAGGCATTCTCATCTCTCCTGGATCATAATTTTGTCTTCCCTGTGCTCTTCTTTTAAAAACCAGACATCACACCATGGAGACACACACCTGCCCACCATGGAAGGTGCTGTCTGGGGCTGTGCCTATATCAGCCATACAGTAAAGGACAAATGGGGGTGCAGGGAGGCATGGTGGGAGAAGCACTGGACAGGGAGTCCGGTAGGAGGAGCACTGGATGGAGAGTACGGCAGGAGGAGTCCAGAGCCCTTGGCCATAGTCCTGGCTCCTACCCTGACTTCTTTGGGCAGATCCATGAAACAGCAGGGCCAGAGCTGGATTGTCTGATGTCCTTTCCAGCTCTGCAGTTTGGCGGATCTGGAAAGATGGCCCTACCTCCTGAAGGGGGGATGGTCACCCAGTTCCCACCACCTGTCAGGAACCATGGCTATGACTTCCCCAATGTCTTTCTGCTATACACCCAGCCCTGTAGTCCCAGAACCATGGCTCTTATGGACCTGAGGATCCACACTGCATAGCCGAGTGGTCCAGTGGGCACAGTGCCAAAAGGCTTCCCTTCAAGGTGGGTCAGGCTCAAGCCACAAGGCAGTATGGGGAGAAGAGAAACATGAGCAGTGAAGGCCAGGCTCTAGGCTAGGGGCATTCATGGTCCAGTTGGTGAGAAAAGATGCCCAACTCCCAGGAACAGGATTTGGGGGAGCCTGGGAGCCTGTGAAGGTTGCCTGGGAGCTGCTAGTCAAAGAGGTTTCGGTTGTCGTCTATTCTACTCTCTTGATTTTCCAGAGGGGAGCCCCACAAGGTCCCTCAGCCTGGTAGTGACAAGTGGAGAGACCTCGGGTCTCCTGCCAGCTCCGCTGCCGGAAGGCAATTTGACAAACCACTTAAGGGTGTGCATTTTACTTCTTCCAGCAACTTCCCTCTGAGGGTCTCTCCTGGGGCCTGAGACAATGGCCTAAACTAGACACTGATCCTCCTTGTTTGGTCTCAGGAGCTGCCTCTTCTGCTTTGTTCATTTCTCAGGGTTCACAGACACATGCAGTCAGCAGATAGGGCTGCAGGGAGCGCCTGAAAGCTGGGGTAGGAGGTCTGCCTCCCAGAACTGTTTCCTTGATGACAACAATAAGGGCTGCAACCATTCTTGATTCTCACTGAGAACCAAACGCTGCAAAATGTCAGCTCGTGGAATCCTGGCAGCTCTGAGAAGAGGGTATTGTGATGCCGACCTGACTGATGAGGAGGGCTCAGAGAGGTTAAGTGCCTGTCCAAGTTCACACAGATAGAAAGGGGCAGAGCAGGGGTGGACACTCAGACCTGCCTGACCCCAAGCTCTTTTTCCTGCCCTAGGCTGCCTTCCTAACAGGTCTCCTTGCTGCTTGTCACATGCCCCTGTAACTCCTCCATTTTGTAGCCAGAGGGGCCTTCCCTAAATATTCCCTACTCCACGGCTTGCAGTGTCTCCCTGCACTCCCTAGAATAAGTCTTACCCCCGCCTTCGCCTTGGGGTGCTGAAGGCCCTTCTCAGTCTGGCTCTGACTCTTTCAGCCTCACCCCGCTGCCTCATCTCTAATGGCACAACAAACCATCCCCACAATCCTGGGATTTCATGGCTCCAGGTCTTTGGAAGGGCTGTTTCCTTCCTGGAAGCTCCTACGGAGCTCAGTTCCCACCTCTGGAGCTCGTACCACACGTTCCTTCATTCTGTCTCCTCATTCTGTCAATGCTTTACGTTTTCTGTAAAGGGCCAGACCATAAATATTTTAGGCTTTAAACCATATTGTCTCTGTTACAACTTCTTATCTCTGCCAGCGTGGCTGTGTTCAAAAATGACTTTATTTATAGACATTAAAAACATCTAAATTTCATACAGTTTTCAAGTGTTACAAAATAGTCTTGTTTTTCCTGGGTTTTTTTTTTTGTGGTTTTTTTTTGGTCAACAATTTATACATTTAACAATTATTCTTAGCCTGCAGACTATAAAAACATGGTTGCCCAGATTTGGCTCCTGGACGGTTGTTTGCCTGCTCTTTCTCTAATTTGTGAGCTTCTTAAAGGTTAGAAGTTGTGTTTCATTCAGTTCTGTATCTCAGTAAGTACTTATTGAGTGAATGTATTAATTTACTATCAATCTGCTGGGAACACATCTGAACAACCCATAGTCAGCTCCACGCCCCCAAACCCCAACCACCACCTCAGAGAAGCCACCAGAAATCAAGTGGAAGAACTATGGCTTCTCTCTTCTTTCCACCTTTCTGCTGTCTCTCTGATGACTTCCATTGTCCAAATGTGACAGGAAAGCTGCTAGCAAGGATGCTGGGAAATGTAGTTTTCACAGGTATATTCCCTACAATATGAAGCAGAAGAGGGGAGAGATGGAATGGAGATGACAGCAACCAAGAAAATGTCCTGTTTGTTACCCCTTGACTATTCAGCATGCATTCCCACCCATTTTCATGAATAACAACAGCTTCCATAAACAGCAGCTGCAGCCTCATGTTTCTACCCAATATGATTAGCTCTCCTGTAAATGGGCGCCTCCTTTATTCTTTCCCAGGGAAGGGAATCACTAAGTTCCATAGCTACTTTCTTCAACTCTGAGTGATGAGAATTCTTCCAGTTTCACCACAGTCTCACCTGGATATTCTGTTAACCAAAAACTAGACTTATCTGGATGCTTACAAGCATGTCTAATGTAAAACAGCAGAGAAAATGAATGGGAAAACATAAATGGTATCTTATTAATCCATTTGGGCTGCTGTAACAGAATTACCATAGACAGCGTGGCTTATAAACAATAAGAACTTATTTATTACCGCTCTAGAGGCTGGAAGTGAAGCTTAAGGCACCGGCAGATTCCACGTCTAGTGAGAGCTACTTCCTCCTTCATAGACAGCCTTCTTCTCTCTGCCTTCACACAGTGGAGCAGGGCAAAAGAGCTCTCTGGGGTCCCTTTTATAAGGGCACTAATCTCATTGATGAGCGCTCCACCCTCCAGACCTAATCATTTCCCAAAGGCCCCACCTCCTGATACCATCACGCTGGGCATTAGGTTTCAACATATGCATTTTGAGGGCTCACAAACATTCAGTGCATAGAAAATGGCTAATATATATATCAAACAGGAAAATAAGATATTCATAATTGCTACTGTCCTTGTTTCTGTAACTGACCCATAGGCCATAATACTTATAACTTTCTTCTTCTACCATCCTTTGGCTCTCAGATAAGGCCCTGTTTGGTCAGTGCTATTTACCTTGTGGGTAATTTAAACCTTTTCCCTAAAAGGTTTGAGTCTCTGGTGGGCCTGCCTTTATGGGGTTGATACGTAGTCTCCTGCTCCATTCTACTAATGGAGACATCCCAGAGAATCCTCTGGGTTTCAAACAGAGATGCCCTGCCCCCTTTTGTGCAACCTGGTTCGCTCTTGATAATCAGGACCCATCACCTAGCCAGTTCAGAATTCATTGCCTGTTGGTTTAGTGGCAGGGAGAGCCCAGATTGGCTGAGCAGCCATCTAGCTTTCAGTTCAAAGGAACCACTGCTGTGTCCCCTGGTGGAAACATTCTTTCCTTGGGGACTACTATATTTTAATCATCAGAGCTCAGATTGTAAGGACAGAAAGCAAATGTTATGTGGTGGGCAGTGAGGTATCATATTGAGAAGAAACACACCCGCTTCCACCCCGAGATGCTTGGACCCATGAATCTGGCTAAGGAAAGGATTCCATGTATTGGTGGCTGGTTCACAGGATGTACCCCATCCTGTAGGACCCTACCCATAACTGACAAAGTGGTATCTCTCAGGTGGCCTTTTAATTGAGTCATCAGTGGGCCATTCTGTCATTCAATCAGAATAGCTGCTTCAGGGAGATGCAAGGAGTACTGTGAATCCCACAGACGTGATCCTAGTGCTCATGCCTTGTTCTGGAAAATCAATTTCTTTGATAGAAACAATGGTGCATAGGATATCATGATAGTGAAAAAAAAAGGGGATTTTATAGAGCCATAGTTAGAGAAGCTAGAAACATTAGTGTCTCTTCCTTAAAGATAAATGTCTGCCTCCTCCTGATGAAAGGGATAAAAAGTAATTAACCTGCCACCAAACAGCTGGTTGCTTATTCCAAGAAATGTCGCCATATAAAGAGTTTGGCATTGGACTCTGATACTGAAAGACTGGGTACTCGTTAGTGGCCATAACCAGATTAGGCGTGGTAAGAGAAAGTCCAGGTTGTCAAGCCCGTGTGCGTCATCTGTCCTTGCCACCAGGGCCATGGTACCCTGGAATATTACCTGAGAATCTGGGAGAAACAGACCAACTCATCCACAGAATGGCCGTCTTTTCAATTGCTTGCATCTTCCACAGTGGTGCCCCTTGTACCCTCGGCCATCCCAAGAGGCCCAAAACCTATTTCCTCCCCAAATTTATCACCAGTACCTCCATCTATACTTCCCATTTCCCTACAACGGGCCAAATTTTAGATCCAGCCTATGAATCAAGGTCAGTCTTCACCTCTGGCAGTGCCCCACTCAAACAAGTGAACCAGCAGAGGTGCCTCCTGAAGTTCTCCTTCCTGACACAATGTCCCTTCATTTCTGCTTTTCAGGAACACTTTCTAGTGGGACTATGCTGCTGCCATCATTCACTTCCACTGATGCCATCATATTCTGTAGATTAAGAAAGAAAAGTTAGTATTTTGTTTCTGGTAAGCCAAGCCCAACAGGTTTCTGCTTCAGCCACCCCATCTTGGGGGACGCCCCATCAGACCATTGATGTGAGTTGAGGATAAACCAGCAATGAGGCAGGACTGTGTGCAGTGAGAGCCTCCTGCTCATGCCAATTATTTGTGCCTTTACAGCTTTCTTGAGCCCAAATAGTACAGACACCCTTCACTTGATGCTGGGTTACTTCTGTATAAGTCCAATCTTCTGACTTGTTAAGTCCGATAACATCTAATGCATGATGGGCAGTTTGGGTTCAATCACTTGTTCCCTGACCCTTTGTTCCATGATGTTCAGTCTCTACTGGGGCCCAGGAGCAAGGTAGGATCTGCTTTTCAAATAGGGAACAATCTACAGAAGAAGGCATGTTTTCACTTCAAATGTCTAAGGGTCTTCACTGTGGCTCCCCTGCTAGCACTTGTCACAAGCTTGTTACTGCTGTACATCCCTGTTGGTCATGTAGGTCTCTTGGGTCAACAAGGCCAGATGGCAAAGCAGGTGGACCTGCTGCAGATCCGTTTCTTGTCCTGGACTCCACTCAACATTGGCAGCTTTATATGTTATAATATTAAGTAATTTTGCGTGGAGGTAGATGGTGCAAGGCAGAGAAACATTTCTTTCTTAGTGGATGCTATATCCCCAAATTCCCCATACCACGGGACTCTAGAGCCTTCACCAAAGTGACAAGCCACAGACTGTTCTTGGGGTTTACTTCCTACCCATCTGACATGCATTTAAAGTACTGTTTACTTCCCGATTAACATGTCCAATCAGCATGATGTTATCAAGCGTGTGAATACACGTGATGTTTCATAAGACACTAACATGATCACGGTGCCTCACACTAGATTATTATGAGAGAGACCAAGAGAGATGAGAGAGCCCTGAGGCAAGCTACAGGGTGCTGCCACGCCTTCCAGGTGAAAGCCAATGGCTTTCAGCTTTCGGGTGTCCTTGCAAATCAGCATCGAGAACAAAGCATTGGCCGGCTCAATAACTGCAAACAGTGCCCGAAACAGTGTTTACTTTCCACACTGCTAGAGGCAGTGTGGATCTCAATAGCAGCTGCCATTGGGTTCACCACCTGATTCATTTTAGGATAATTCTTGATTATTTTCTAAGATGCAACTGCCCCTTCACAGGCCAAACAAGCAAGTCACTTGTATGAGGTTGTGATTGGAATGACCACGGCTGAGGTTTTATTATTGTAGGATCTTTAAGAAACGAATGTTAGTTTCCTCAGACAGAGCAAGGGAGGCTGCTTCTGATGACAAAGGGGGTCGCAGAGGGTGTGGAGGAGCAGGTCACTCAGAGTCACCTGAGCTCTCATGCTGATTCTCAGGGTCTCTCTACTTCCCAACAAATGCTTTAACTTTCACATGAGACCTGACAAAGCTGGGAGTTCAATTTATCTTGTAATCCTGGAACTCACGTGAATGAATTTGGGGTCTGATTTTCAGCTGTATGAGTGCTGGGGCCACCAAAGATAAGAGATTCTTGTAGAGTCACCATGGAAGGTCCCAGTGCTGTGCACATGCGTTGAGATGATAGTTTAAAGCCCTCGGCTTGTGAACGTCTTCCTGTAAACTCTTCACTGCAGCCATGAGTAACTCTCACACCCCACATTCCTTGTAAATAGTTCTCAATACTACCGTAATGGTCCAATTAGCAGCTACTTGATCTACCTAGAGTTCTGCCTTCAACTGGCACTGTCTCTCATACAACCGTGTAATTTAAGTAATTTTGACCATTTAAGCAATTTTGATGTCACTGCATCTCAGGAAGTCCTAGGATCCCATTTTTCACTGGTAATGAGATCATTACTGCCCTCCAGACAACCAAGCCCAAGTCCCATTCTTGATGGTTTGTTTTCTACCATCACTCCTGGGGCCAAGTGCTGTAACAGTTGGCGTTCCTTTAAGAAAATCACCAAGAAATTTCAAACTTAGGAGATTTGATTCAGGGAATGGCCTGTAACTGCCTTAAAAGAGCTGAAGGAACAAAAGGAGAAGGCAAAGCAGCCCAGAAGTGATCAGAAATTTCAGGAAGCTGCTATGATCCTTAGGAATGCGGTGCTGTTGATAGAGCCTGGGACTACTTCCTGCTGGCTGGGGGTGGGGTGGGGGTGGGGTGGGGCGGGGGCTTGCTGCTGTTGCTATTGCAATCACTGACCCCACAGCTGCCAGTCACTCAAGCCCTCTGGAGCTGCCTCTAGAGCCACCAAAGAAGATGGAACTCCTTCCTTCTGGATAAGCCAGAAAACAAGAGAAAAAGCACCGATGACATCTCCCACTCTTAGCACCTTCCGATTTGCATCTGGAGCCTCCTGTTGGCCATAGGTAACCACAAGCCAGACAAGGGAGCCAGACATACAGAGGTTGCAGGGGTCCAGAGGACACCGGGGAGCAGAGATGAAGGGAAGAGAAATTGCAAATAGACAAGTGATGTGCACAGTGGTTCATGGCTTGGACTTTTATGACAAAAATAAATATGTTTGAAAACCAGCTCTGTTACTTACTAGTTGTGTGACCTTGAGCAGGAACTTAACCTCTCTGGGAATCTGTTTTCCCATGAGTATGTTGGGACATAGTAACACCCTCTTCCCAGGATTATCATATAAGGATTAAAGGAGACAAGCTACGTGAAAGTACTAACATAGAATCTGGCATATAACATGCCCAGGCTTTAACTAGTGCCTGGGCCTTTATGAGGCTCTGTTTTCTCATCTGTTAAATGAACAAGGTTGGACTGGAGGCTCCCTAAGGTCCTTCCAGATATGATGAGCTGTATGGCTATGAATCACCCTTAAATGAAATGAACAGAGTGGGACTGGCAGGAGAGGTTGATGGAGGGTCTGGCTGCTGGGAAGGAGCTCAGGGGAAGAACGAGGGGTGGGAAGAGAAGCTCTAATTGTTTCTGAGTGTTCTGGGCTGTGCACTTTGCCGGAGAGTGTGTTCAAATGACAAACAGAGCATACTCCAGTGGCCCCAACGCTGTCTTATAACTCTTGGCTAATGTTGCCCTGGGCAGTAACAACTGCGGTCTCTATTCCCTTTGATGTGCTCACTCTGTCAGTGCTGCTCAGACAAGATGCTGCCTGGAGTGGTGCGTTCTGCACCCTGTGGATGGGGAGCAAAGCAGCCTTGTATTAAAGCCACTGTGAAGTTGAGGTCTGTAAACTCTGGAGCCTTCCAAGGGCCAGCAATACCTGAGTTACTGGAGTCTGCCTGTCTGGGTTGAATCATGAACTGAGATCTGTTGGGGCTCAGGTGTAGGGGCTAGTTGAGAGGTTAAAAGCCTGATGGTTAAGAATAATGGGGCTTTTGAGTCAGGCAGGGATGGATTTGAGGTTCTGCTTGGCCACCTGCTGACTAATGTCATTTATTAACTTCTCTGAGACTCAGCTTTCTTATTTGTTAAACTAGAATAAGAGATATTTGTGTCCACCTAGCATCTCTTGCAGGACTCACTCTGCCCTGTTTTTAAGAAACTGCTCATCTCCACTATCTAGACCACACAATTCTGACAAGATTACCAGTCACAGCCCCTACCCTACCTACTGAGATGGGAGTAAAAGACCAGTCTGGATCAATCATATGATAGGTTCAAGGAGTGTGCAGGTGACCAATCAGATTCTTTTCTGGGATTATATATGTGGATATGAGAAAGAGCAACTCTCTCTTCCCTCTAGAGTCACCAAGTGTGACGATGCAAGCTTGGAGTTGCCAGTGGTTATGGTTTTCACTTCTCCTCCCCCTGCTTCCTCTTGAAGAAGTCCAACCACAAAGGGAGAAAGGAGCCCCCACAGAAAAGTTCAATGAGCAAAGGCAGAGAGAGGGAGAGAGAGAGAAAAAGAATGAGTGATCCACTGACCTAATTGAAGTCCCTGAACATAGCTCTACCTGAAGCTACTTGTCCCCATTTTTCCCACTTCTATGAACCACTCAGTTCCCTATTTGGTTAAGCCAGTTTGAGTCAGGTCCCCTGTAATATTTAACTGAAATAATTCCAACAACACACCTACTTCTTTGGTATGTTGTCAAGATTAAATGAGATAATTTTAATAAAAGACTTAGTACATAGTGTATATGCTCAGTGAACATTAACTTCTATTGTTGTTCATATAGTTATCTGTCTGTCTCATCCATCTCTGGCCAGTGAGTCTGTGACACATGACATCTGCACCGAGTGTTGCTTCTACCCCAAACACTCTTCCCAGCGCTTTACATGGCTTTTCTCATCATGCAGGTCTCAGCACACATGTCCTCTCCTCCAAAGGAGTCTCCCTGCCCACCCGAAGTTGGCTTCCTCCTCACCCTCTGGGGCATGTCCCAGTATATGTCCTTCTTCTTAGGATCCATGGCTATTCATTAGGGCTTTGTTCATTGTCTGCCTGCCCAGCCAGACTATGAGCTCCCAGAGGGCAGGAACCCTGTGAATCCTGTGACTTCTATGTCCCCTAGGCTAAACACAATGCCGGACACATGCTAGGCACTTGTAGCAGTCACCCATTGCTGTGTAAAAAACTACTGCAAAAGTCAATGTTTGAAACAACAGAACTTGACACTTATTTGTGTCTCAAAGTTTGGCTGGAGGTCAGTTACCCTAGACAAGGCTTGGGAAGATGGTTATGCTTCAAGCTGCAGATCTGGCTGGACTTATCTCCTTGTTATGTATGGGACTCAGACCTGCCACATATGTTGCCAGGACAGTGCTCATGGAAGCTCCACAGCAGCACCAGTCAATCTAAACCCAGACCACAGCAGCTGCTTGAACCCCTTCTTAACCCTGACCAGGCTGCCATCCCAACACCCATGCTAGCCAGGCTCAGCACCATCAAGTTCCACCATCAACTGCCTCCTTCCCAGGCACAGGGGCTGCACATAGTAGGCCTGCAGAAAGCACTTCTGGATACACCATTGTCTGCCGAGTTCTCAGATCGGGGGGGGGGGAGGTGGGCCTGAGTCAGCAGGAGTCCAGGAACTGAGAAGCTTCTTCCAGGAAAAGGAGGCTGTCTGAGCTCTAAGCTCACCTCCTCCTCTCTTCCTGGGGGCAGGAACAGGGAGCAGGCTTCGCTCTCTGCACAATTTCAGGTGAACACTGCACATTTGTGGGCTGTGCTTTTCTCTGAATGCATTCTTTGACTTCTCTCCCTTCCCTACTTCGTGCTTTACACTCCTTCACTGTGTTCCCAAATGAACTAGCAGAATCCAAGTCCTTGTCTTGGGTCTGCTTCGGCGCACTCACTCCAAGATAGATGTCCCTCATCCATCCCCGCCCCCCAAGAGAGTCAAGTGCTCTGATGTCTGTTCGGACACTTCTCATGACAGAGTCTCTCTCCTGTGCAAGACTGGACTCCTCAAAGCGAAGTGTGTGTCCTTGTCACCCAGCACATTATTCCAGCAAAGAGATCGCCAATAAATGTGTCTTGAGTGAATGAGAAAGTGAAAGAATAAATGAATGAGTGAACAAATAGCTATGTCTCTAGGGATCTAAGCTGGGTGTCTACTGCAAAGTGATTTATGCCAACGTGTCTGGCCCCGCCAAAGTCAGCCTTCTCCTACCACACCAGAGGGTCTATACACTGCACACTCCACCAGACCAGAGACCCTTTGCTTGGCCATCCTATTTCACCATCCATAACACAATCATATCCATTCAGCCAGGACATCCTCCTGCTAGGAAAAGTCCTCAGACTCAGCAGGAGGCTCTGACTATAGTTCAATAAAGGGTAAAGAACAGTGTGAAATGCTATTATAATATGATATAATTCAATGCCGCCTCCCAGAAAATGTCACTCTGGAGAGAGAGATTTGTCCCAGCTGGACTCCAGGGCTCATTCATAAGCACTCGGACAACTGCCTGTTCACAACTGATGAGAACAGCCCCAGGAAATGGTAATTTCAACATCAATTTATTGAGTCCACATGCATGGACAGGGGTTTCCAGTAGGAGAAATTAAGTCATTGTCGGGGAATTGAAGTGGCTGCTGCCAAGCTGAGATCAGCTGAGTTGCACAGATCACATCTGTCTTTGATGTCTCTGGGGGGCCAGGTATTCTAAGCACATCCAGAATAGCCAGGGGGACAGAAACTTAGCACCTGGTGCAGCCAAAGGACATTCTCCAGATGAGAAAACTGAGGCCACACACATTGTGACAATGGCAGAGCTGGGACTCTGAGCCTGAATGTGGACAGCCCGCACCTCACCCATGGCTTCTCTGAAGAGCAGGCTGGGTGAGAATCATACTGAAAAGACAAAGAAACAAACAAACAAAAGCCTGAACCTAGTCACAGGCTGTGTTCCCAAAGGGGTAGAGACCTGCTGCTGGCCACCTTGCCAAGTTGCTTCCCTTCCCTTGGTCTGTTTTCTCATCTGTATTAGGGGGCTGATAATTTCTAAGATTTCTTCTGCTTCCCAAAATATGTTACTTTGGGTCTCCATTCCCCATCTTTCAAATTTGAGTGCACAGTGTTCCACTTCCCACTGTGCTGTGAGGATCAGATGCACTTCAGAAATTCCTTGGCATAGTTGTGTGAAAGAAACCCCAGAACAACATTGTTATGACTCACATATCAGCAGCAAAGTGATGCTTTGAGTACAGAGTCAGGAGCACGTCTGAACTGGTAGCAGGAGCCAGAGGGAAACTTATGTGTTAGTTCCCAGATAAGAAACTCTAGAGCCAGGGGAGGGTCACAGGCTGGGAGGTAGTGCTTGGAGCCACTCTGGAAAGCTTGCTGTAGAAAGAGGGAGATCTTTAAGGCAAAACCCCCATTCACTGACATATCAAGTAGGTGGAATCACAGATCTCAGGCTGTCTGTCCAAGGGAAACTTGGAAGTTCTGGGCTGTGGGCAAAAAGCTGGGGGTGGAAAGTGGGGGAACAAATACAAAGGAGGAGGGGCGGAAGGAGGACAGGCTCCTTCCTGCGGTGCAAAAATTGGGTTTTGGGGTCAGAGACACCTGAAATCAAATGGTCGATCTCTCACTCAGTAAAATGATTGAGGGAAACTCAATTTTTCTATATCTCATTTCCCACATCTATAAAATGGGAAATGAGAGTGGCATCTCTCTCATAGGGATGATAGTGGCTTAGTCCTTAATACATCTAGCCCCTGTCATTTCTTGTAGTGGCAGCAACAACAACAAGAGTAGTTACTGCAAATCTACAAAGTGGTGTGTTCTTTAAGGAGGGGATGCAGAATCCATCCCACTGACTGTGGGGACAGAGGGAGAAAGGGCTGTGTTTTTGGAGACGGACAAATGGGCTGGGGTTGGTCTGAGCTGAGCAAAAGCTGGAGAGGTGCAGGGACCCAGATCATGCAACTGAAGGAGTGCAGTTAACAACTTTTGATTATGTTAATGATAGCAGGAATTATTCATATCAGTCTAACAGCAATTATATTAGTGGAAAGAACAGTTATGGATCCATGTTCTAATGGTAGCTATAATGAGTATTGTAATAAGAAGCTGAAAGCAAATGTCATCTCATAGATCAATCAAGAAGAAATTTGAATGGAGAATTATGAGTGAATCATTGTCCTGTGTACCACTGCAAATTAATGGGTGCAAATATTAGAACAATGGGAGGGAGAATTCCCATGGCTGAACCTGACTGTGAATGACTCCCTAGTCAAGTAAATATTCAATATCACCTGAGGCTCAGAACAATGAAATGATGTTCCCAAAATTCTACAGGGAGTGGGCAGTGGGACCCAGACCCAAACTCCATTCTGAATTCCATCCACTTGCTAAAGTGGACCACTTGGAATCTTTGTTTATGGCTGTTCCTGGCCTCCCCTGTCCAGCAAGACAGTACCATCATGGTTCAGGAGAGAGGGGTATGGACATCCAGGGTGGGAAGAGTCCCTTCAATGCTGATGGGCTATATAGGATATATAACCAGGAACTATGGTTTGCAAAGCTAGAAGACAGTAGTAACTTTAAAATGGAGGGAAACTCCACATATATTGTGATACCGAAGTTATACAGTCCTTATATTATTGAAAAGGTCATTACTGGAAGGGCCCTGGGCCGGCCTAGTGGCGCGGTGGTTGAGCGCTGGCTTGGGAAGCCAGCGGCCCCGGTTCGGGTCCCACGTATGAGGGCCAGTGACACTGCTCTCAAAAAAAAAACAAAACAAAAACAAAACAAAACAAAAAAACAACCATTACTGGAAGGGCACTTCGAGATCATAAGGTGCAGATAAAGACACTGAGGCCAAGATGGGAAGGTGATTTGACCAAGGTCATGGTATGAGCAAGTGGTAGGATTCAAGGACTAGATTCATATTTTTCTGAACTTCCCCTGGTGTTTTCCCATCCTTCTTCCCAAACATAAGATTCTCTGGACATTTGTAAATATGTGGTGGTCTAGATAGCATACTGAGTAGATGCAATGAGCTGGACCGAGTGACCTGTCATAACCTGGGCTTCCCATATGTCTTGACACCATTAGCAAGAAGGTACCAGATTATCCTTTCTGGGCTGGAACACTGCAAACACCCTCCAGCCCTTCTCCTTTTGTGGGGGGCTGGGGTGGTGGTGGCTTCTGTCCATGGTACTGAAACAGGCTTAGCGTTTCAACAGATGAGTTCTGAGCATAAATTCCCTATTCTGTCCTACACTGCCAGTGATGAATGGAGAATAGAGGGGCTGGGTACTACGGTGGACTGGGGAGTAAATTTCTGTTTCACCAACTGTATTACATTATAATTTATAGGCAATAAAAATTGACACATTTTAAGGATGCAGGTCCATGACTTTTGACAAACCTATACGGATTATACATACTATCCTAATCAAGATATGGAAAGCCCTCCCATGCCCCTTTATCAATTGCTTGCCACCTCTCCCTGTCAAGTATTGTAAGATAATATGGGTTACAACAGGTACAAGGGATGGTGGAACATAGGATGGGAATATGAGAGTCAGAGATGTCTTCTTGGGGAGAATGAGCTGTCACCCAATGTGAGTAGGTGTTAATTGAAAAGGTGGTGGACAAGAGAACTCAGGGTCTGTATTTTGGGTTGATATCACTTATGTCTCTAACCATTTGTGGCTTTGGAGGATAAGAATAATTTTTACCTCTCTGAAATCACATCTCGCTTAGATGTTACTATTTTCAAGCCATCCAAGCTCACAACTTTGTTTATAAAAAGAATAGTCAACCTTTTTTTTCCCTAAGGACCATGATTTTATTCTTCAGTGGCTACACTAATGAGGAAAGGGGCAAAAACAACCCCATCTACCTTCCACCTGGAGACAGGAGGATTGAGTTGGTCTGCTGAAAAGTAGAGTAAGTCACATCTGCCACAATAAACCCTAAAAGGCTTTGGGAAAACAGACCCAAAGTAGTTCCTGAGAAATTTAGGAGAAGGGTAGCAATAAAGACACATATAAATACCTCAGAACATACACACAGAAGCGCATTCATGTGATCACCCACATGCAGGCACATACTCCCACATTCACATATGGACACACACACACACACACACACACACACACACACACACTCCCTTCATCTCACACCCAGTGAATGAACAGATGGAGAAGTTCACGATGCAGTCAAGCTCTCTCAACTCCGTCAACTGTTAGCTCCGGGTAGGAGTAAGCCATAGGAACTCAATAAAGTCATTAATTGTGAGTTTGGGCAGTCACTTCTACTTTGGGTCCCATAGGCTTCTCACCTATAAAATAGAGGTTATGAGTGGGTGAGAGTAGGGATTGGATTGGTTGATTCCCCAAGGCCTTTCCAGCTGGTGATTGTAGGGATTAGGATGTCCTCACCTGTAAAAAGAGGCTAATGATGGACTCTTCTTTGGTCAGTTGTTTGAGGATTACATGTAAAATAGTACAGGTTTATTAGCAGTCTTTTTCATCTTTGTCATTCTAATAGGAGAATTTTAATATCTCACTGTTGTTTTGATTACTACTGCTGTTGAGTATGCATTTTCCTAATGACTACTACTGCTGTTGAGCATGTTTTCATGGGCTTATTTGCATCTGCTTTGATATATGTGCATTGATAAGCTATTTGTTTAATTTTTTTGTCCTTTTAAAAATTGGATTGTTTTCTGATATTGAGTTTTGAGAGTTCTTTGTATATTATGGGTACATACCTTTTAACAGACATATGATTTACAAATATTTTCTTTCAGGCTGTGGTTTATCTTTTCATTCTCTTTAAAAATGTCTTTCAAAGAGCAGAATTGTTTTTTATCTTGATGCAGTTTGATTTATCATCTTGTTCCTTTTTGAATTGTGCTTTTGATGTTATAGCTAAGAAATCTTTGCCTAAGCCAACATCATAAATTTTTTTCCTATGCTTTTTTCCTGAAGCTTTATAGTTTCAGGTTTTACATTTAGTATAAATCAATACCTTTTTCTTTCTTTCTTTTTTTTTTTTTTTTTGCATATGGATATCCAGTTGTCTAAGAACCATTTGTTGCGAGGGAAAAAACCCCATCATTTTTCAACTGAATTGTTTAATGTCATCGTCAAAAATCAGATGTCTGTATATGTGTGGATCTATTTCCAGACTCTATTCTATTCTATCAATCTATTTATCATTTATGATGCCAATATTACCAATATTAGGCCAATATTAGTCTTGATTACTATAGCTTTATAATTGCTCTGGTAATCACATGCTGTTAGTCTTCATTTTTCCCTTTAAAAAAAAATTTGTTTTTCCCTTTAAAAGTTGTCATGAATATTGTAGGTCTTTTGCCTTTACATATAGATATTGGAATCAGTTTGTCACTATCTGTAAAAACCAAAACAAACACGGGCCGGCCGAGTGGCGCGGTGGTTGAGTGCTGGCTTGGGAGGCCAGCGGCCCCGGTTCGGGTCCTGCATATGAGGTCCAGTGACACTGCCCTCAAAATAAATAAATAAATAAATAAATAAATAAATAAATAACAAAAAAAAAGACAAACCAAACAAACAAACAAACAGAAAACTCCTATGTCTCTGATTGGGATTGATTGAATCCATAGGACAATTAGGAAACTTATGGTGTTTTGTAGTTTTCAGTCATTGGACTTACATATCTTTTATCAGATCCATACCTAAGAATTTCATATTTTTATGCTATTGTAAAGGGTATTTTTTTCTAATTTTTATTTCTGATTATTTGTTGATAGCATATAGAAATAAACCTGATGTTTGTGTATTGATCTTGTATTCTGAAACCTTGCTCAACTCACTTATTAGTTCTGGTACTTTTTTGGTGTTATAAATTCCATCAGGTTTTCTACACAAATGATCATATTGTATGTGAATAAAAGCAGTTTTGTTTCTTATTGAATGACTATTTTTTCTTGTCTGATTGCTTTAGACAGAACCTTCAGTACAATACTGTTTAAAAAAAGTAGTAAGAACAGAAATCTGCTTTCTTCCAAATTTTAGGGGTAAAGCATTAAGTCTTTTGCCATAAGTATGATATGAGCTTTAAGGATTTTGTAGATGCTCTTTACTAGGTTGAAGAAGTTTACTTCTATTTCTAGCTAGTTTTTATCAAAAATGAGCATTGGACTTTGTCAAATGCTTTTTTTTTCTGTATCTTTTAAGACAACATATAGTTTTTCTTTTCAGTTTGTTAAAGTGATGAGTTACATTGATTAATTTTCCAATGTCAAACCAACTCTTCATTCCTGGTACAAATCCCACTTAGTGATGCTGTATTATCCTCTTAATTTACTGCTGGATTTCCTTGGTTATAATTTTGTTTAGAAAGTTTACATTTGATTTCTGATAAATATGGGCTGTAGTTTTCTGTCCTTGTTACATCTTGGTCAGGTTTTGCCATAAGAGAAATGCTGGCCACAGAGAATCAGGTGGGAAGTACCCACGCATTCATCTCCATGTTGGGGAAGACTTTGTACAGGACTAGTTTTATTTCTTCCTTAAATAATTCATAGAATTCACCAGGGATTTTTTGGGGGGGAAGGGAGAGAATATTTTTAATGTCAGAATGTATTTAATAGATTTACAGCTCTTTATATTATATATTTCTTCCAAAGTGAGATTTGTTAGTTTATATCTCTCAAGGAATTAGCTCATTTCTTCTAACTTGTCAAACGCATTGGTGTAAAATTGTTCATAATATCCCCTCATTATTCCTTTACTATCTGGAGAATCTGTACTGATGTTGCCTCTCTCGTTTCTGATATTTGTAATTTGTGTCTTTTCTCTTTTGTTTCTGATCAATTTGCCTAGAGGTTTATCAATTTTTATGAGCTCTTCAAAGAATAAGTTTTTGTTTTATTGGTTTTCTCTCTTACTTTTCTGTTATTTATTTCATTGATTTATATTCTGATCTTAATTATTTCATTTCTTCTATCCACTCTGGGTTATGTAAGATTGAATCTGAGATCATTAACTTGAGACCTTTTTTCTTTGCTATTATAGGCCATTAGTGCTACAAGAAAGGTATTTGTTGAATGAATGAACATAAGTAATTTTTGCTGAATGCCCTGGTAGGCATTTTTATAAAGGACAAAATGGCAAGCCAAAGAATGGATGGCCTGTGGTGGAATTTCAGGTACCAGTGAGCTAGGTCTGGAAATTTCTTCCATTGTTCAGTGCTGGGGGATGAGGTGGCTATCACAGCAGGTGGAACCTTTCATTCATTGCTTTCTAATGCAAAATTAGGAAAACAATCACATTGTCTCTTGAAAAGACATGAATATATCATGGGACAAACGTGCTTCCCTTTTGCTTTCTGAGGCAGAAAACCTCCCTGTCCTGTTGTTACCGGCCAACTGAGCAGCACCAACCCCACCACTGAGAAACTTTTAAGTTTTCTTTCCTATAGAAATGTTAAGTATAAAAATGTTAAGTCTCCTCCCTAGTTCTTTAGTTTCTTGGCTTTGATTACTCTTCTAACTAGTTTGTGAATCTTAGACTAAAGATCCCCCTGCTTCTTGATTGCTTTGTAAATCAGTTTCTGAATCCTAAACAATAGAAGTCTCCTACCCTTGCTTCAGATAACTACTTGAAAGTCTGTGACTTCCTAATATCCCTCAAGCCAGTAAGCTAAATGCCAAACCCATTCTGGGCCCAGACAAGTGACACCACCTGAGTGATGGGCTGAATGGCCACAGGTTTCATAAGAGCTAACAGGTTTATTAATTAAAATCTATTTTTCCTCATTCAGGGGACTTGGGGATACAGAGGGCACCCCAGCAAGATTGCCAGTCACAACCAAAGAAGCCAACGTGTTTCTTCCAAGCGGAACTTGAGTCCCCTTCCTCTCATCTGAGACCAACTAGGGTGAGAGTTCCGTGAACCCCCAATAGGCAGGCACAGCTCTAGGCCCCTGCCCAGTAGGGAGCAGATACAGAAGAAGAGACCTCCTGTCCCTCAGCTTCCCATAGAGATTTTATGGGGATCAAGTCTCTCTAAGGAAAAACTAGGCAGGCATTGGGTCTCTGCATTCCTGCATGTCCCACAGAATGCGACCACCCAGGGGACCTCCCCTCTTCACCCAAAACTCCCCTTTGTATTGTAATTACCTACCCCTGCAGGAGAACAAATGGGCACAAAATACCCGACTAGATCAGACCAGTCACTAGCACCTGCTCAGGACCTCCTGTCAATCACAGTGCCAATCAAGTGGTCCCAAGTCCAGAGGGGAACAGCCCATTCTAGAGAAAAGGGATACAATCTCCAAGTTCTGGGAAGTCCGCCCCTCTTTTTTTTTTACCCCTGCTCCTTCTCCTTCTTTTTCTGACCACTGCCCTGCTCCTTTTGACCACTTCTTCCCTTTGAGCCTCGCCTTTGCGCGTGGCCCACTCCACAGTCTTTGGAATGTAACTTCTAATAATGGGTCCTTGAGCCATCCTCTACTGCTCAGGCCTACTTTACTTCTAAATGTACTATCTCTTCTAATAAATGACTTATTTTACTGCTTCACTCTGGTATCTCGTTCAATTCTTTGCTTGAGTTGTCAAGGACCTGGACTCTGCGCCGAGAAAGGGCCACTCTCTGACCACACTGTCAGTGTTCCCTGCGGTAGTCCCAGTCAACAGAACACTCTGTCCTGATACCCTGACACCCTCGGGGGTTGTGCGAGTGATGCCTTGGGTGATTCTAGTGTCATCTTAACTCGCTGATCTCCTAGCCACCTGTGGTCCCTGCCCAGCCTAGGTGGGAGGAGTCTGATATTATTTGGGAGTTGAAGGAGCCACATTCCACAGCTCAAACATGTCCATGTGAGGTCCACTGGCATGGCTGTTTCTTCCAAGCCTATTTGGGGCCCGTCCTCACCCCTGGGCCCCTCCCTTGTCCTCCTGCTAAGCATCCCTCACGCCCCAGCTCTGTGCAATGATAGCCTCCCTGCCCTCAAGCCCGTCCCCTCCAGCCCACCCTCCACTCTGCCCCAGAGGGATCCTCTGCAGCACAGAGCTGACTAGGTCCCTCCTGCTGGAAACCCTTCCCAGGCTCTGTGGTACCCTCCGGCCAGCATCCCAACTCAGCCTGCACCAGCCACTCAGAGGCCCAGACATTAGCCAGGTACACGCCAGGCAAGCACCCTCTCCCTGCTTTTGCACCTGCCCTTCCTTCCCTGTTGGCCTGGCGAGCTCTTACTTACAAGGCAAGGCCCAGCCCCAACATCCCTTCCTCTGTGAAGGCCTCCCTGCTTCTCAGTATAATGCTGATCCTCTTCCACCTTGTGCCTCCCCACCAAGCCTATTGCTGTCTCCACACATGGCCCCTTGTTACTCATCATCTGATCTGTCCCCCTACTAACCTGTGATCTTCCTTACGCTTAACCGTTTGTTTTCCCAGCATCCGAAAGCAGATGTGTCAATGTGGATTTATAGAGGGATTGCAATAATGGATAAATAAATAAGACCATTGCACCCAAATTCGTTCCTTACTACTGTTGTGATAACAATGGCGGCAGCAGCAATAACCTCATTTCTGGAGCGTATTCTATTTGCCAGGCCCACAGCTGGCCCTTTGCCTGCATCAGCTCTGACACCTCACAAGGCCCTTATGAGCTGGCTTAATGATTAGGTCTGTTTTACACATGAAGCATGCTGGGCTCAGAAAGATCAAGGATCCAGTCCAATGTCACACTGTGAGAGAGTGGAGGAGCCAGGATTTGAAGTAGGGGTGTGTCTGGCTCCAACTTCTTCATTTAAGGATGACCTACTACGTGCCAGGCACTGTCTGGTGGTGTCAGGATACAGCAGAGAACAGAACAGGCAAAGTCCCTGCCTTCGTGGAGCCCACATTTAGTGTATGGGGTGGGAAAGGGACAAACAGTAAACAAATGCATGTATAAGAAAATGTCAGGGCTGATAAGTGCTGAACAGAAAAATGAAGCAGGGTCTGGGGCAGAGAGTGATAAGATAATACTTTTGGGGATGTTGGAGCGAAGTAAAGGGACAAGCCTGGTTCTTACAGAGGGAACAGCAAGTACAAAGGCACTGAGGCCAGAGGTCAGTGCGGCTGGAGCTCAGTGAGGCAAGGAGACCACGGGAGAGAGGCGACTGGGCTGCTCCCAGAGCCATGAGAGGAATCGATTACTGTGCTTCAGTGTCTTGCTGACAGTCTCTTTCCAGCCTCCCTGGCAGCCTCTACTCCCTGAAGCCCCCACCTCCTTCCTGGCCTTTTGCCTCCCCTACATTCAGTTTAAACTGAGTTTCTGAAGTGAGGCCTTCCCTGGATCCCCACCCAAATAAGACTTATTCTTTTTGTTCCTCAGGGTATCCATTCATTCCTTCACAAGCATCCAGTGTCAAATGATGTATTGATTGGTTTGATTATCTATTGATGCCTGCTGCTCCCCTGGACAATAAGCTCTGTGAGCACAGGGAGCACTCTATTGTATTCTTTGTGTCTGGCACATAATAGGTGCTAAGGAAATATCTGAAGAATGAGTGAATGAATGAATGAATGAATGAATGAACAAATTTGAAGGTATTAAATATGACAAATTATAAAAGAAAAAAAAATCAGCAAATTAGACTTGATCTAAATTAAAAGCTTTACCCTACAAAAAACACTTACAGGGCTGACCAAGTGGCACGGTGGTTGAGCACTGGCTTGGGAGGCCAGCGGTCCCAGTTCAGGTCCCACATATGAGGGCCAGTGACACTGCCCTCAAAAAAAAAAAAAAAAGAAAAAACTTACAAAACTGAAAAGGTGGATCATGGAACAAGAAAACAAGAAAATATGTCAAAAACATATCTGGTAAAGGTTTGTTTTGTTTGTTTTTGTTTTGTATTTTTTTACCGAGAATACATAAGGAACTCTTAAAATTCAACAATATAAAAGGTAAACATCTCAATTTTAAAAATGAGCAAAAGATTTGAATAGACTTTATTTAAAAAGATATGTGAACAGCAAATAAGGGCACAAAAAGATTCTCCACATCAGTAGTCATTAGGGAAACACAAATTAAAGATACAAGTTCTCTAGACCAGCTCAAACCAAAAAGTCTGAGAATGCCAAGTCTGGGCAAAGATGTGGAGGGGCAGGAACTCATGCACCGCTGGTGGAATGCAGGACTGTGCAATCACTTTGGTAAAAATCCTGTCAGTTTCTGTAATGTCAGACATACCCCGCCAGCATGAACCATCCATTCACTCCTAGGTCAGAACCGGAGATAAAAGGAAGCATTTGCTTAATGCAAAGGCATGTGCATAAATGTTCATTACACCTTCCTTGTAATAGCCCCAAATATCTACCAACAGGTAAATGGATACAAAATAAATTGAAGCATATCTATATTTTGGAATATTACTCAGCCAAAACAAACAAACAAACAATTGATAGACACACTAACATGGATGATTTCCAAAATTATTATGCTGAGTAACTCCATGATTCTATTTATGATTCTAGAAAATGTGCACTAACCTATCATGACAGAAAGCAGTTTGGTGGCTGCTTGAGGGTGAGATAGCAGGCTGACAAAGGGATTCAAGGAAATTTGGGGGTGATGAATATGTTCATTATCTTGATTGTGGTGATGTCTTCATGGGTGTAGACATTTGTTAAAACTCTTCAAACTGTACACTTTCAATATGTGCAGATTTGTGTACAGCAATTTTACGGCAATTAAGCTGTAAAAAAAAACCTGTCAAATACCCTCAAGAGCCTCTGAAGGAGAACGATATATGGGGACGGGCTCCTTTTCCCCAACCCATCTGTGACCCATTCAAGATCCTGTGGAGAAGGTCAGGATGTCTCCATGGTGACATACTCAGGAACTTGACAAATATTTAACTCCGATTGATTCTACTCATCACTTCTCCCAGGAAGTTCATAACATTTTGACACCTCTGACAAGCTTGATGACTCAAGTATATATCAAGTTGCCACAGAAATGCCAGGTAGGACCCCTGCTGCATGTCTTGAGCTGGCTGTACCATAGGAGGCTATTTTGTCCTCAGCTTGTCAGAGGCTGTTCTCCATGGTGGGAGAGGTGATCCTGGAGGTCATGGAGAACCTGGACACACCACTAATCCAGCTCATCTGTCTCTTAATAGGAACAATTATTAGCTCCCAATGTGTGATTGGCTAAACAAATAAATTCATCTGATTGGTCCAGTTAACTGGAGGCAGCTGCTGATTGGCTCCTTCTGTGATTTGCCTGCCACAATTATAGACAGCTATTTGATTGGTCAGTTGTGATAGATACCCTCATCCCTAACCCTAGGTAATTCTAAGGCACCTACCATCCTATTCATTCTGTCTGTAGCCCAAGGCCACCTAGCAGAGCCCTGGAGAGCACCTGGGCATTTACCTTTTCCAGGCACTATGATGACTGTGGTGGGTGGTCCAGGGCTGGCCTCCAGTCCTTCTAATCTTCCCTTCTCTTCCTGCCGCACAGAGAGCCTGAGGAGCTGATGAGGCAGATCATGGCTTTTCTGCTTCTTCTGCGAGGACTGTCTCCCAGCTCTTGCTTGCTCCTATCTTTGCCCATGGTCCTCAGGCAGAGCAGACCAGGGCCACCAGCTCAGAATCTCACTCACCCTCTGTGATTTAGGGAGGCCACAGTCACACCAAGGAGACCCTTGTTCCCTCTCTGTCATGTAGAAGACATCTGAGCATTTGACTTTCAGCACCCCCACCTTCCGCCCCACAACTGTGGGTGAGAGAATCCTCTTTGTGAAGAGGAAATAATTCTATGTGGTGAAGCTGACACTGCCCACCAGGGCACATGACAAGGCTTTAGCCAATCAGAGCCTTTCCTGATATCTGACAGGCAGACACTTCGTGGGAGACAGCACCTCCTTCTCTGGGATCACAGGCTATAAGGATGATCTCAGCCTGGAGTCACTGGTGGCCATCTTCCCCACAGTGAGGAGAAAGCCAGCCTGGGAAGGCATCCACACAGAGGGAAGCAGAGCTAAGAGAAGGGAGCAAAGAGATGGAGCCCCAGGGGATGGTCTGAGCGCCTGCCTCCAGCCATCCCTGAAGCTAGTTCCACCCTCTATATTTTCCACTTATGTGAGCCAATAACTCCCTATGCCTTCCGCTCCAACTCTTTGTGCTCTGCTCCTTGCAATAAAAAGTCCTGCCTTAAACAAGCCCCAGAAGGCATAGAGAAGCTGCAAAGCTGAACTGCCAGGAATTATGGGCAGTGTCACCCGTGAGGGAGGTGGCTGTCACAGGGCTAGAGGCAGAACCCACCATGCCAAGTTGCAAGGCCTCCAGGGGCCCTGCTCCGCTGGGCATATGGACTGTGTGTTTACACTTCATTCTGGCTATTTCACTCAAACGCATTCCCTGCCTGGGCCCTGTTGGCATTCGGGGTGGGGCTCCTTGGTGAAATGTCATCACAATTTAGAATTCTAGAATCAAAGAGCCACAGACTCCTAGAATCCTAGTCTTAGACATTTAGAATTCTAGACTCTTAGAATTTAGTACTTCAATAAATATTTTCTGAATGCTCTTTTGGTGACAGGCACTAAACTTGCTGGGGAGACAAGGCTGAACAAGACAGGGACAGTTTCCACCTTCATGAATGGTCCATTCCAGAATCATGGAAGCTCAGAGTGGAGGGGGCTCAGGGGAATTTCTCAGCTTCACTTTTCATCCCCCAGAGGAGGACAGAGAGGTCAGGCTTGTGGAAGAATTGGCCATGGAGGGGAGGCTACTGCGGAAGGAGGCAGGAGTGGGTTAAACGCTGCCAAAGGTTTCTGGTAACAGGCCTCCTGAGGCAGTGAGGGGCCTGAACACCTCCTCCACTCCCCTTATGCCTCTAATTCCCACCATCACTGCCCCAGCCAACTCTGGGGACACTTACCTGTGGGTTCAAGGCTACCCAGGCTTGGGCACTGGTGAGCCTCTAAATGGGTCATGGAAGGAGCCCTAAGGCTGGGATGTTCCAGGTGACCCCCATGGGGGGCCAAGACAAGCCCCTGCTGCTCAGCCTGGTACCCCCAGGAAGAGGTTTCCCTTGGATGGTTCTGATAACCAAGTCCACCTTTCTCTTTAAACACTAAAGAGAATGTTATCTCAGGCTATAGTTTAAAACTTTAATTGCACAATCACTAAAACAAAATAAACTATGGGGCTTTTAATGTTTACATTTCTTAGTTACAAGTGTGAGATTTTATTTTTATAAAACATAAAGTAAATGGGCTCTGTCAGCCAAGTCAGCTTCAGTAACGGCAATTATGTTATGTGCCTAACTTACTTTTGTATATTTCATTTTGCAGAGTGGTTGAAAAAAATAGTACAAAGACACTGGTAATGAAAAGTAGTGGCCCCTTGAACTTCTCACCCTGAGTTTCTGCTTGTTAGAGGTAACCGATTTTAACGTGTTTAGCTGATTCTCCTACCAGCTTCCTCATAAAGCTAAATAGGGTGTTTGTACCACTATCTCCTGGCTCCCCGCTATCATGAAGAAGGCTTTAGCTCATTCCTACCCCAACCTATACCCGCTTCTGCCATTGTTATATTTTTAGTACTTCTTTTGGTTACCTTGGAAACTTTAAGTAATGGACTCATACGTTTATGTCTGCAAATATAATGTTACGAGTTTTAAGGTAAAGGGGATTCATATTTATTGGCCCATGGAACCAGAAAATACAGCGGTGGAATTCACTTTACTGATGGCTGGATCTGGGTTTCTCGCTCCTGCCTTCAGCCTGTTACCTCTGCTTTGCTGTGTGCTGACCAGATACTCAAACAGGCTTTCTCCACACTGTGGGGAAGATGGCTTAAGTTATTTGGGCTCTGTTCCTTGCAATAAAGGGTTCTGTGTAAAATGAGCCACAATCCAGGGTCAAAACCATGTTCTTAAAGGTAAATGAGTTCTAGAACTGACAAGTATAGCGTGATTGCTAAGGCTAAGCCCCTAACTACACAACCTTTTGACTATTTTTACTATGCTCTTGTTTTGCGCCAGGCCCTAAGGACATAATGTGAACCAAGACTAGCAGTCTCTGACCTAATGGACCTGACAGTCTAGTTTAGCAGAGAGATGCCAAAGAATACCTTAAATTAATGTGAATTTGAAGCTGTAAAAAATACTGTAAGGGAGAGAGGTGAAGTGTTAGGAAGGCATAGAGATAGGGGGTCTGACCTTGTCATAGAAGGTCAGAGAGGACATCCCTGGGGTGGGCGGATGATGGATGATGGCTGAGGTGGGACTTAAGAGTGAGAGCTAGATTGGGGAAAGTGGGGTTGAGAGAGCACTATGGGCAGCAGGAATAGCCTGTGTAAAGGCCCTGTGATAGGAAGAGGGGTGTCACTCACAGTGGTCTGAAGATACCCAAAGATCTGGAGAGTGGATGGTAGTGGGGAGCACGTTAGGTACCATCCCCAAAAGGGAGGTGGGCATGGGCCTGGCTCTGCAGGGTTTTCTAGGCCAACATAGTGGGTCTGTTCTTTATCTTAAGAGGAGGTGAGCCATGGAGTAGGGCAGGAAGAGCCAGAGCAAGGAAAGCAAATGATCAGTTTTGTATTCTGGGAAGATTCCTTGCCACACTGGGAACAGATCGCAGTGGGGAAGTAGTGGAACCTGGGAGCCCTGTTAGGAAGCAGCCGCTGCTTGACAGGCACCCAGGCTGAGTAGAGGCCTCTTGTCTGCCCTGGCTGCATCTGGCCCCAGAGCCAGCAAACAGGAAACACTGTCATATGAATAATCCAAAATGTCTACAAAATAACTACAAGATAAAATCTAAAATTACTAGAAATATGAAAATGTGAATTAAAATCAGGAAAAGGGCAATCGATGGAGAACAATGTCAGGATGATCCAGATGTTAGAATGATCAGACACAGATTTTAAAGCAGGTATAATAATTACATTCAAGATGGTAAAAAATTAGAATAATGAAAGAAAAGGTAGAAAATCCCCATAGTGAAGTAAAACTATAAAAATGAACGAAGTGAAATTTGTAGAACTAAAAAATACAGTTCTTAAAAAATAAACAGACACTAGATAGGTTAATAGAAAATTGAAGACAGAAGAATGAATCAAGAAATTGAAGATACATCAATAGAAATTTCCAATCTGAAAGATATAGAAAAAAAATGCTTTAAGAGAAAAAACAGAATCTCAGGGATTTGTAGAATAATCTCAAAAGAAAAACCAAATATACATAAAACTGCAGCCCTAGAAGGGTGTGTGTGTGTGTGTGTGTGTGTGTGTGTGTGTGAGAGAGAGAGAGAGAGAGAGAGAGAGAGAGAGAGAGAGAGATGATTTAAAGGAATATTGGCTTAAAATTCCCCACATTTGGGGAAAGATAAATATTTACAGATTGATAAATCTCAGCAAAACCCAAGCAGAATGAATTCAAAGAAAATCACACCTAGGCATATGACAGTCAAACTGCTGAAACCTAAAGCTGAGAAAAATTTTAAAGCAGTTAGAGAAAAATGACACATTACATAAAGGGTAATAGAAAAGCCCTCTGACTGACTGCTGACTTCTAATAAGAAGCAATGGAGGCCAGAAGCAGTGGAATTACACCTTTAAAGCATGGTCACTCCAGAATTCTATATCCAGCAAAAGTATTCAAGAGCAAATGTGAAATAAAACATTCTCAGATAAACAAACAAACAACAACAACAAAAAACAAAACCCAGGGAATTTGTTACCAGTAGAACTGAACTCGAAGAACTATGACAGAAAGTTCTTCAGGCTGAAGGAAAATGATACCAGATGGAATTTCAAATATTCAAGGAAATAATGAAGAATACCAAAAAAGATAAATGTGGGGGTAAATGTAACAGACTATTTTTTTTCATTTTATTTTCTTGAAGATACGTTAGATTCTTTAACGCAAAATATGTTGCACTGTGGAATTTACAATGTAGGCAGATGGAATACATATGACAACTTTATCACAAAGGATAGTGAGGCAGCGCAGAAAATGAACTTCCACAGAAGCCATGTTAGAGGTTAAGGGTTTATTTTGTAATCTTTAGATCAATCACTTAAAAAACTAATACAAATAGGTATAGCTAAAACGCCAATAGATTTAAATAAAAATTAAATCCTAAAAACTAGATTAAACTAATTCAAAAGAAGGCAGGAAAGGAGAAGTAGAGAAATAAATCAACAACAACGAACCAAGAAGAAATGAACATAAAATTAGTGGTAAAATGCTAACCCTTATTCCTACCACATCATAATTACATTTAATGTTAATAAACTAAACACTAAGAACAGAGCCCCCTTTTTTTGTCTTTTCTTCCGTTTGTTTCTCACAAACATCTCCTGCTCTGGGAGGTGGCTAACGGCATGGTTCTGGCCCACTTTACTGATGAAAAAAAACCTGTGGCTCAGAGAGAGGCGGTAACCTGCCTTAGGTCACACAGTAGATCATAGGCAGAGTCCAAAACGGGAGATCTCAGCCTTGCACTGGCCTCCGCTGGGCTTTGCTGCCCCACAGCTCTGATATGAGGGGAGTTAAGGTGTGGTTGGAGGCTTCATGCTTTTACCCTGTACCCTTCCCCTGCTGGGATATAGCACCGAGGGGCCTGACTTCCAACTTGAATAACAAATAGAAAAAAATGAACCTTGGGCTGAAAAGGGTGGGTTGAGTTCTGTTGAAGGGACTCAGAGTCCAGAGAGGGGAAGATATGAAAGCAGGGACTGGCTGTCTGAGGATGAGCTTTTGCTCCAAGAAAAATTGCAGAGGAAAACAGTGGGAAAATGACAAGGATGACACAGCAAGTATTGAACCATTGGTGGGCAGGGGCACAGCATAGGGGATTGGGCATATTTTAAGTGTCTGAGTCTCCACAAGCCCAGCCCGTTGGGACAACGACCCCATTGCATAGATGAGGAGGCTGAGATCTCAGGGAGAAGCAGCTCCTGGAGGACGCGGGATCAGCACTTGAATCTGAACCTCCACTCGGTGCCCTGTCCTCCCTGGTGCAGGACCGGGGCTCAGAAGATGGGTAGGACGTGTCCTGGGGCTTGGAGAACCTGGGTGGGTGTATTGATCTGTTTCCCTCTGCAAAGAACCACTGTGAGATGTGCCAATTTGCAGAGGAGGTGGTGACCTGTCCCTGAAGGTGTGTGGTGATGGATGGTAATTGGACTTACTATGGTGATCATTTTACAATATATACAAATATTGAATCATTATCTTGTACACCTGTAACTAATACAATGTTACATGTCAATTAAACCTCAATAAAAAAAGGGAAAAGAATAAATGAAACCAATAAACTGGTAAACAAATTATATCTTATACTTCTACCTTGACAAATACAACTTTATAACAACCTGGGAGACCAGGTTTAATTTAATGTTCTCAAGCCCCCCAGGGTTCCACTTCAGACGTGGAGGACCCACCTTGGCCTCTCCTGGGCCAACCCCCTTCACTTCCTATCCCCAGGTGTGCCCCACACCAGGAGCACCTCACAGGCATGTGGACACCCCAGCATAAACACTCAGACTCCTTCCACCACCTCCACGAACAGCTGCCCTTTGGCACCCCTCAGGCCCAAGGAACCCACAATTCATCCAGCCTCAGAAGGACAGACCCAGGAAAGAAGCTCAGGAAGTGAGCTTGAGGCCATTTGGGTGGGGGATTCTGGGGTCCTAGGTACCAAACAGTGGTCTAGAATAGTGGAGGTAGCAGACAGACTCCAGGTGGACCCATAACCCCTTCACTTCACAGGTTCCTTGTGCCATGGACAGAGCAGGGCCCTCTAGAGTGTGGGAACCCTGGCACAGTCTCTTGCCCAGGTCTGAGGATGGTATGGAATCTAACCCCATTTCACCTACCAGACCGTCTGCCCAGTATTACAGTAGGAAGGACCCAGGAGGCTGTGATAAGCTATTAGGGAGAGTGAGACTCACAGAACCTATGCCAAGGCCAAGGACAAAGGTCCAGAGTTAGGGCCTAAAGCCCCAAAGTGGAGTCAGTTCAGAAGAAGCCTGGGCTCAAGGGGACTCTACAGGTGAGAGGTGTAAGTGGGCGCCTTACTGGGCTGCCTTAAGGGCCAAGGCCAGGCTGACAGGCCACATACACTGCATCACTTCCCCGAATGACACAATTTGAAATGGAGGACATGAGCACCTGTTAGAAGCAGGTAATTACAGACAGCTCTACAGCAAAACAATTCAAGCCCACACCTTTATGGCCCCATGTGTGCATTTATACACAGAGCGAGCCATATTTCACACTGCAAATGAGCACAGATTTAGGAGACACAACTTCCCAGGAGGTCATGGATTTCCGGAATCATCACTCTTTCGAGGTCTTCCATGAGAGGAAAGAAAGCGCAAGAGATACTATCATTTCAAAGAAAACAAAATATAAAGGGATGAAAAGAGAATAGCTCATACTGTAAAAATTCTGCTTTTTACATAAGGTGCCTTAAAGGGTTGGATGCATTTCCCTAAATTGTCAGTGATGAGCCCCTTTCTGGTGAGGAGGGAACGGGGGAGGGTGTGTGTCACCTGGATTGTTCCAAGAGTCATAAGGCGGAACTGTGACACATCTGTGCTCCTGTCATTAAAAAAACCCTTTCGGTGGGGTACTCAAGGCAAATGGACAGTTTCATGAGCACAGAGAATCCACTTTTGCAGACTGAGTTCAGGGCAGACCTGTCTTACCAAAGCTAGACAGAGAGATACCAGCTGTCAGGCAGGCAGAAGAAGACAGTACTAGGTGTCCTCTGTTCTCTATCTCCTGCTCGCTTGTGATCTGGGACAGAGGACTGCCTTTTCCCAGGCTCATTGCCCCCCCCACACACACACCCATCATTTCTAGGATTTAAAGAAATTGTGTGTCTTTGTGAATATATTAAAACTGTGCCTTCAATCAGAACAACCCTGGAGTTTTCACTTCCCCAAAGAGGCGGCTCAGATGCTGAGGGAGCTACCTGCCAACCTTGTGCAGTAGTTTGTGCCTCCTCATTCACAGGTCATCATCTGCATATTCTTAATGTAATATACCAGCTACAGGCTCCCCAACACAGTTTGGGAGACAAAGACTGTCAAATATATAGGCATAGAATGAGGCAAAGGGCACAACATAATCTAAGAAATAAAACAAGAAAACAGTCCTAAAATTAAAAAAAAAACAAAAACTGAACCTACAAATCAAAAGTGCATAACATTTTTCAGGAAAAAACTATGTCAACATGAATACATACCTGAATAATACAATTGAGATTCAAAAATAGAGTTCTCACTAATCAACTCACAGTGATGAGAGGAGATCAGGTTGGCACAAACTTCTTCGAGAATGCATCAGAGGACAGTGGAATATCTACCAAAGTCTGAAGTCAAGAAAATAGAACTGTGTAATTTTATACCCAGCCAAGTTGATATTCTGAGTTCCAAAGCAATAGATACTCTGTCCCCAGTGTGCAGGAACTCAGAAAACAGCCTTCATGAGTCTTTCTTGAAAAATAAGAAATACCATTAACAAACACATGAAAAAGAAAATTAAAAATTCAGTAAAGCAAAGGCCAGGGGTACATGTGATGGGGGTCCGGAGGAAGAGAGGACTGGTGACACCTGGCACAGATGGTTTATATGCCCAGGGATTATTAGAAGGGTAGCTGGAAAGGGCCCTTGGCAGAGAAAGGGGTCTTAGGCCCCAAAGGTCTGCTGTGATCCAAGGGGTCAGCAGAATTCTTTAATGCGTCTAAATTCAAAGGAAGCAAAGACAGAGTAGGGCTGGGGTGTGCTGGCCTAGTTAGCACAGATGACTCAGGGCCCATCTAGACTTGAGAGACCCCTGGGAAGGGAGTGGAAATCTTCCAGACTGGACCCAGAGACGTCAGTTTGGATTCACGGCCTCCTGAAGGTGTCTCCAGGCCCCTAGGTACTGTAAGGGGGGAGGTTCTGAGTCTGAGAAACAGCCCCTGTGCCATGGCATCCTACAGGGCACAGTGTCAGGAGGGCAGCTCTGCCAGAACTCAGAGAAGCCACCAAGATCTGGGCTGCCCTGGGCAAATCCTGGCAGCACCTCTGTCTCCTGAGCCTGGGTTTTCTGATACATTAAATGGGAGTAGTGATGCCTCTCATTTAGGTGTTGTGTCCATTAATTAATGTGAGTAAGGCCCCATAATGGTAGGGTTTGCAACAAATATACATGACTCTATTCAAGTTCCAGGAAGCAAGTTCCAGGAAGCAAGTAAAGGGTGCACTCGGAAGCCAGGCTGCCAGGATTCAGAGCTCCCCTCGGCCACATACAGCTCTGTGGCTCTGACACATTGCCTCAGGTGTCTGGGTTTCCCTTCTGTACAATGGGGCAATAATAGTACCTCCTTCACAAGGTTATGATGCGGCTAAATGAGATAATGCACATAAAGTTCTCAGAACAGAGCTGGCACACAGAAAGCCCTAGCAATTACCTTCATTATCATTATTTGCTGTTGCTGTCTCAGTGGTCGTTGCTCCAAACTGGAACCTACCATGATGCCTTCCAACAGGTGAATGGAAAAACAAATGGTGGTACATCCATACAATGGAATACTACACAGCTGTATCGATGAACAAGTTATTGATTTGCACATATATGAGAATATTGATCCTTTACACAAAAGCAATAAAATAGTGTGGGGTATATCACATATGTTTAAGTAAAATGCATAACAATAGCACAATAGTAGGAAGAAGCTTACTTCTGTAAGTGCTTAAACTATGTGTGACGTGGTATGATATCTGTGTTAACTATCTGTACTATAAACCTTAAGGCAACCACTAAAATAACAAAACAAAGAGTTATATAACTAATAAGCCAACACAGAAGACAAAGCGGAATCATAAATGATACTCAGTCCAAAAGAAGGCATAGAAAAAGGAGAAGGTATGCAAAGAACAGGTTGGATGAACAGAAAACAAATAGCAAGACAGTAGATTTTAAACCCAACAATGTCACTACTATGATTTCCTGTCTTTAGGGAAGGAAACCAAGGCACAGAGATGGAAAGAAGCTTGTCCAGAGTTACAGAGCCAGGAAGGAGTGGGGCCAGCCTTCAACTCAGCCTGTGGAGCCTGGGCTCATAGCTTCACAAGGAGAGTGGCCCCCAGCCCTAAAGACCCTGGAAGCTTCTGTACCTCCATCTTTCACCGCCTGCCAGATTCCCCGATTGATGTGGACACAGGGCTAGAGAGATTATTCGTTCAACTCCTTCATTTTATAGCTGGAGAGACTGTGGCCCTGACAGGTAAAGGGGCTGGTTCAAAATCACGCTCTGAAGTGGGGGCCCAGCTGGGGTTGCAGCCCAGCCTCCAACCCAGCCTCTCTTCCCTGTTCCAGCTGCCAGGCTCCTGATTGTTTCCAGACTTCCTTCCCCTCCCAAACTGCTGTGGCAACACCTGGTCCCTGATTTCCTCTCACGTCCCAGCAGACATTAATTACGAGCACTCATCATTGCATTATCTAATCAGCTTGCAAATGCTCCCAGGTGTTTTCCAGGAGACATTTGTCTTGGCTATTTTCTCCTATATAAATAGGTTCAGTGTCATCTGTCTGCCATAATTGGAAACACCAGCCTCCTACGGTGATAGCATTGGTGACTTCTTCCGCAGAGGGCTCCTGGCCATTCGAGCTGGGCAACGCACTAGGGATCACTGGTGCGTATGGTGGAAACTGAGGCCTGGAGGGGGAAGGACTCGCTTGAGGTCATGTGACAGGGTAGGGGCCAAGGCAGAACCTGAACTCAAATCTCTAGGCCCCTGGACCCTGCTCTTTCACTCGCCTGTTTGTACCTGCAAGCCTGCAATGTGACCTTGAGAACCAACTAAGGACGGGGCTTTGCCATGATGCCTCCCCCTGCTTCTGCTCCTGAGCGTGAAGTCATCTGATTTCCTTTTAAAATAGCTTCACAAAACAAATGCTTCACACGCTTTGTGAAAAATCCAATTGATGTAAAAATATAAAGAAATGAAAGACCCTAAGATGCTGCCCGAAGCAACACCATTAGCTTTTGGGGAATATTCTTCAGACCCTCTCCAGCTGTTTTTTTCTCCACATCCCGATTCCTTCTCCAATCGCCTCTGTCCAGCTCTGCACCCATAAGGCTGACCTGTCCAAACCATATCAGGGCTCTTGAAGCCTCTGTGTTGGGTTCAGCCAATGGGAAGCACTGCTCGCAGACTGGAGGATGGGAGGAGAGAAAGGCTGGAGTATTGTTTCCTCTTGAGCCGCAGGGGCAGGGGCAAGGCCAACTCCTGAGAAAGTTGCCCCCAAGGAGCCTGAGCCAAACCTGGATGCCAGGGGGGATATTGCCTGGGCTCTGCCTGCAGCCCAGGCTGGCCCTCTGCTTCCTCACCTGGGTCCTGGGGCTCTGCCCCCGCTGTAGGGCTGGGGCTTCAGCTGTCTCCCCAGCTCCTCTGTCCTCTCCTCCACTCCCTTCAGGGCTGGGACTCTCCTTCTCATGGATAGAACTCTGAGAGCACCTGACCTGCCTGTTACTTCACTCATTCTCTAAGCATTACTGAGCCCCAGGCATATGCAGGAGTAGGCAGTCATGGTGGGGAGCAGGTGATGAAAGAGATGGGGTCTCCTTCGGTCACTAGCTCCTCCATGGCCTGCCTCCCCGACCTGGCACTTCCCGCCCTCTTCCCTGCATTGTGTTTTTCAGAGCACACTTCAGGACCAGCTGCTGTGGAGCACATCTTTGTTTTTCATCAGCCTCCCACACTAGAATGGAAATGTCATAAGGGCTGAATTGGGTCTGTCTTGTTTACTTTTGTATTTCCAGTGCCTACAACAATGCCTCTAGATGCTTAGTAATAAGTGCTCAATAAATACCTCTTATGAATGAGCAAATAAATGCACAGGAGGATGTTGGAGGGGGATAGCAAATGCTGAAGTAACTATGGTTACAGGGCGAGGAGGAGGTGTGATGGAGGAGGGGCCGGAGCGGGATGAGGGACGTGAAGGAGGAAGGCCTGGTCAGCACTCCCTCACGCACTCCTCCACTCAGCAGACATTTGCAGCACCTTCTGTGCGCCAGGCCCTTCGATGAGAGTAAGCACTGAGTACATCAGGCTCTGAACCTGCTCTGAGGAGCTCTCAGGAAAGGGGAAGGCGACAGACCCTTCTCCAGGCGCTGGCCATCAGGTTGATAAGCACCAGAGTAGGAACATGCAGTGACTCCTGCAGGAGTAAAAGCCAGCATTTATTGAGCTACTACATTCCCTCTATGGTTAAAGTAGTTTGAATTGGGTCTTGAACACCTTCAACCAAAAGAATCAAGCTGCTTTAACCAAAGAGGGAATTTAGTAGTTTGTAGAACTGGGCAAGGTAGTGGGGAATAGCTTGAGGCACAGCTGAATTCAGGGGCTCTAATGCTAGCATCAGATCTCTCCTCCTCTCTCAACATCTCTATTTTCCTCCTGACTGTGTGGGAGCATCTTTCTGTTTGCTAATGGATTTACTCATGAGGCAGGAGCGGATAGAGGAAGCTCCAAGCTTATATGTCTCATCTAGTGACGCCATAGAAAAGAGCGAACAGCTCTCTCTAATAGCCATCTAAAGTCCCAGTCAAGGATTCTGATAGGGCCAATTTGGGTCACATGCTCTCTTTGGACCAATCACCATTTCCTGGGGGACTGGAATGCTATCATTGGTTCAGTCTGGGCTTGTACCTGTCTCTCAGAAGGTGGGTGGGATAAAGCCACTGATTGATAATCTGGCCAGAATATCAGGCCCTGGGATGAGATGGGGTGGGGGTTGGGGGTAAGGGTGGAGAGGGTGCAAGAGGCTTAGTTCCCTGAAGGTAGGGAGGTGGGAGTGATGAGTGCTGAAAACAGAGTGGTGGAGCGGTGCTGATGGGTCAAAACAGCACAGTTGCCCATTGCAGAAGATATTCTATTCCCTTTCGTACATAAAGAAACTGAGTTTCAGAGAAGTTAAGCAACTGGTCTAAATCAGCAGGTGACAGAGCAGGACGTTGACCCCTTCTTTGCTGAACGTGAATGACCTGTGCTCTTAATAACTAAGCTACAGTACTTCCCAGGGACCCTGGCTTCTGCAGCATCTGTAGCACTCCCCAGCCTGAGTTCCAACAGGTTTCAACTCGTAATTCCAGTTCAAACAGGAAAATTCTCAAAGCTCAGACACTCAGGCCCCTCACAGACCTCAGAGCTTACAAATCTAATCTTCATGATGGATTTAATTGGAGGTTCCCTTGCCTTCCAGACCACAGTGTGCAGAAAAATGCTGCTCCTGGCAATTTCTTGTCTATTGAGCAGTGCTGAGAGGGAGCACATCAAAGAGAATAAGACCAGGATGGCATTGCCGGGGGCGACATTAGCCTGCAGACACAGGGAGCACGAAGGTGGCTGAAGTGGGAGCTGTTTGACATGTGAACATATTCTCCAGGGAAGCCCAAAGCTCAGATGCTCAGATCCAACCAGAGCCTCTCTAAGCCTCCCCTGCCCAGCAGTCAGACCTCTTTGACCTTCCTGCTAGTCAAGCTTGTCCATTTCATATAAGGGGTGGTTCACAGCCACACAGCTATCAGGGCTGGAGGGAGACTCCAGTCCAACCCCACTCACTTAACAGATGAGAAAATAGAGCCTGGAGTGGCCCAGGCACTTGCTCAAGGTCAAAGAGTAAGTTAGGGGTGAGGCTGATCTGATAACATCAGCCCCCATTGAATGATGGCCTCTACATGCCAGGCCCTGGCCTGGACACTTCCACGTACTTATTTCATCCTCATACAATGACTCTGTGGGGTGGATGTTATCATCCCATTTTACCTGTGGGTAAAGTAAGGCTCTGAGAGATTAAAGGCCATGCTCAAGGGCACAGAGCTGAGTTTCCAAGTGTTTGGGCTAGCACCAAAGTCCAAGCTGAATTGCTGTGCAGGTCATCTGTCCATTGGCTGTGTGCATTCCACTCCATGACACCACTGAGTGATGCTGGAGCCTGGTTAACTCTGTTTCCCAGACCCCCGAGCCTACTGGACTCGGTTAGCCCTGGACATGGAAAGGTGGAGTGGAAGACTGAAGGTGGGAAGGGGAGAACCTATATCCCCGCTGTCTGCTTTGGGAAGAGGTTCTGGCTGCACCAGGAGGCTGCCAGCTCTGCCACCTTTGGTGGCTCTGGCAGCAGCGGGATCAATGGTGACAATAGCAGCAGCAGCAGCAGTAAGCCCCCCAAGGAGGTAGTACAGTCCTGAACTCAGTAGCACCTCCTCATGCCTTCCTTCCCCAGCTCTAGATCCCCCCATTTTCCCTTTCTGCTCTGTCAGTCTTTTCGACACTTTATCATCAGCTCCCCACATTAAATCCCCTCTGTTTGCAATTCCTAGTGGAGTTTCTGCTTTTTCTAAATGAGCCCTGAATAATAATACAGCATTGGCTATCAACAGTGATATCAGGAAACAAACCTTCACTGATGGGGTTTGGGGCTGGGCTGTCTGCCTTGATGAGGTGCCAGGGGAAAATGGAGCTGTGGCACTCCATGGCAGGCAGGGACACTCAGTCACTGAAATCACCCCCCGTGGTTGCCTGGGATAAAGTGCCCATTAAACACCCAGCTTTGTCAGATCAAGTGGCTGCCACGACTGGCCTCGAGGCAGTAATCATGCCGATGGTAAGGAATGTGGAGGGTGATGGCGACTTAGGACAGGACTGGGGAGTTTGCAGAAAGAAAATGACAAGCACGGCATTTAAACTCTCCACTCAAAGCTTGGCCACAATACTAGAGATCTTCCAAGACCGCCCTCAGAAAGCTTTTATGTTTTGGAGTCACAAGGCAGATGCAAACGAAAATCAGGTCTAGAAAGTAATCTGTGGGTTGTGGAATTGCAGTCTGTGTGGAACACAAGCTCACTGTCTCCTATGGGGAAGTGAAGGCATTCATGGGGAAGGAGAGACACAACCTGAGAATGAGGTCCAACCGTTGGGGCCTCTCTGAACTTTGGACACCACCTCATTTCTTGGGCAGAGTGCCCTGTGGCTTGGCAGGACCCCTCTTTCTCCACCCACCCCCACACACACCGGAGGGAGGGTGGTGCAACCACCGTGCAGATGCAGCCTCAGAATCATGAAAGTGGAGCTCCCAGGACTGCAGGGTATATGAGAGGAGACAGAAAGGCAGAGACAGAGAGACAGAAAGAGATTGGGGAGGTATGACACTGCACCTGATGCCCCATCAAGGTATGGGACAAAATCCCCAAGTTCATCAAACGTCAGAGCCAGCAGGGTGTCCAGACCACGGGCTCTGCCCTTCCAGCGTCAAAGCTCTGGAGACACAGTGCACAAAAGTCAGGTGAGCACCGCAAGGTGAGAACCCAGGGCTCCAGACGCTCATTCTGGGCACTCCCACCCCCCCACCCCCACTCTGTGTTCCTCTCAGCTCACAAGCTGGCATAGAAATGGCCCCCACAGAGTCTTGAAGCGTTCTACATAATGTGCGTGTCTCATTCACGGCGCGGTGCCTGGTTTTCTTTGGATGGCCAACAAAGGGAAAGATGGAATTGCCATCCACACGCTAAGAGAACGGCTCCTTAAGCGAGATACCCACCAGCACCACCACCTGAAAGTCCGTGCCAGCTCTTACCCGTAACACGGGGGTAATTAAATTGTACATAGCTTCCTTTTGTAATACTTCAATAAATATTGCCTGGGAAAATCAATTGGCATTTTCTGTACTTAACGCATAATAACTTGTCTTATAAATTTAAATTACTCCTATAAATCTAAATTAAATGCCCAGGTTTCAATGTATTTAGGACATTTAATTAATAAAGTGTTAGCACATAACCACTACTCACCTGTTTACTTCAAGCCGACTTTGATTTTCAAAGTCTGTGTTTCTCTGTGGCATGTGGTTAGAGGAAGGAGGGAGCCCACGGCCCCCGGGGCCAATTTGCCAGCTGCTGAGGGCACTGCCCATCTTCGTGGTGTCCCCTCGTGTCCAGGCTCCTTTAGCCTCTGGGCCTCCTTCCTGTCAGTGCCTGAGAAGAAGGCAGCCAGAGTGGCCTGCAGGTGGAGGAACCCTGGACGGGAATCAGGAGCCCTGGCTCAGCCACTGATGCGCTATGCGACGGTGGAGGACTTGTCTGCCTTTTATGGTCCTCAGTTTCCCTTTCTGCACAGTAAGAGAAGGACTAGATCCCACGGAGGGCCTTTCAGCAGCTGTGGGAGGATTTGTGGGGCGTGGTGAGGCTGGCCCAAGACTTCTGAGCCGTGTGACCTTGAGCAGGCGACTTGACCTCTTCTTGCCTGTTTCCTGGTCCATACACTGGGGATGATGGCAATGCCTACCTCCCAGGGTTTGGTGAACCTGAGAAGAGGTAATGTGTGTGACAGGCTCAGTTCAGTGCCCCAAAAGCATCACCTGTCATAATCCCAGGGTTGTATCTCTTGGGTAGTTTTCCAAATTGTTATCAAATGTAAAGATTTAGAAGAAGGGGTATGAAAACAAGAGGAGGGCTGGCCCGAGTGGCGCGGTGGTGAAGCGCTGGCTTGGGAAGCCAGCGGCCCCAGTTCAGTCCCACATATGAGGGCCAGTGACACTGTCCTCAAAAAAAAAAAAAAAAAAAAAAAAGAAAGGAAACGAGGAATACAGGGTCTCTAAGTGCTTGTCCTGTGTTTTTACCCATCGGGACGTGCCGCCCAGCCACCCTGGCGGCAGGCCTGGTCATCCAGACCCACCTCTTCATCCAATCTGAGTGATGGCCAAGCTGCCTGTCATCTGCCTCCTCCCAGGGTTCATCGAGCGGAGGCCTTTCTTCACGCTGATATTGTCACCTAGGGAGCTGCAATGGGTACCAGGAGTAATATAGAGCCTCCCATCTGGCCCCGGCTCCGCCTTCCCCCACCTGCCCGCCCTCCACCTCCCACTGCCGCCCTCTCTATCCGCTCTCCTCCACAGCCTACCCCACCCCACACAGCAGCAGCATTGCTATTTTTCTGAATGAATATCCCACCAAATCTCCCCAAGGTTTCCTGTCCCCTAGGGCCTCCACTGCACTCAGGGTCAAGGGCAAATCCCTCCATGTGGCTACGGAAGTCCCTCTGGGTCCAGCCTCCATGCATCCTTCATCTTCTCAGTCTATGGCCACCTCCTGCCCCTCATAACCTTCCTGGGCCACAGGGACCCGCTTGTCACGCTGCTGACATGCCTCAATCACTTGCTTTCTCCTGGACCTTTGCACACACTGGTCCCTCTGCCCCAAGAACCCCTCCCCCTTCACTGACCACCTCCCCCTGGAACTCCAGGTCTTTGCAGAGATGTCCCCTTTCAGGGAAGCCTGCCCTGACTGCCCCGCACCACGTGAGGGCTTCCTCCGTGCTCCCACAGCCTCATGTGCCCCTTCCCATAGTACAACTGACAACCTACATGAAACAGCCTATTTCTCTATCTGCCTCCCCCATCTGAACTGTGAGCAGCCTGAGGACAGCGGTGCAGCTCACTCACCTATGCAGCCCCAGGTTTAAAGCCTGGCCTACTCAAGGGGTTCAGTGCATGTTGACAAAAGGGTATAGAAATTCAGGCTGGCAGCATGTTGGAGGGGCAGTGTGTCCTGATGGTTAGACTGTGTGTCTGACACCATTTGTCCCTCACTGACATCCACCCACCTCCTCTCCATTCTTCTCTTGCTTCCATAGAGGATAGGCACCAATAATTCTGATGTAAGTTAGTGATTGGTCCAGTGGTTACTATATGACCCAGTCCTGACCAACATGAAATATGAACAGAAGTCTGCTGAGTACAGCCTCTGAAGGATCTGCTTTCCTGATGAAAAAGGATAGACTTGGCTGCAAAAATTCTATGCCTCTTGCTCTCTTCCTTCTTCCTGGCTGGTACCCAGACAAAATGCCTGGAGCTCTAGCAGCTCTTTTGTGACCACAAGGTAACAAGCACAAAGAAAATCAGGAAAAAAAGCACCTGGGTATCTGCTGAGCAGCCAGCACCAACAATTGCCCTCTGGACCTCATTTCAGGTGAAAAAAGAAACCTCTATTTGTTTAAGGGACTATTGACCAGATTATCTGTTTTTTTTGTAGCCATAGTTGTAATGGATTCGACAAATCCCTGTTGTCAGGGACGGGCTGCGTGACCTTGGGCAAGTCACTTGTGAGCCAGTGTCTTCACCTATTAAATAGAGTTTGCAGACTCTACTTCGTAGGTAGTTCCATGAGTCAGGGGCCGTGTCTGCCTTGTGCAGTGCAGCACCAATGTAATACTAACAATCGCTAACAGTTATGAAGAGGTTACACGTGCCGGGCATCGATCAAAGCACTGCTCGTGGACTACCTACCTTAATCCTTACCAAAACACTGTGAGATCATAATAGTATTATCAAATCCTACAGCTGAGAAAACTGAGGTCTAGCAAGGCTAAGTCACTTGCTCCAGGACACACAGCTGGCTGTGGCAGAGATGGGTTGTTAACCAGGCAGCCAGGTTTGAGCATGTGTACTCTTAGCCACTGTGCTGCGCTGCCCCAACACACAGTAAGTGCGCCATAAACACTTGTTGAGTAGATGAATTAACACGTAGCATGACTTGCTCAAGGACACAGGGGCTCTTAGTCCAACTCCTTCCACTGCTGCCTCAGGTGCCAGGTCAGGGAAGTGGATGGAGCCCCTGAGTTTGGCCCAACCCCACCCCTACTCAAGACTCCGCCTCTGCCAGGATTCATGGCTCCTTGGTGCATCGCTGGGCCAATTTCTGGACACTATTTCAGGATTTTCTGTGATGGAGATAATGTATTTGCTCGCATGTTAACTTTCATTAGTTATTGATTTTTGGGGCTTGCATTAGCTCTATTTTTATTTGTTGAAAGTAATAGATGCCATGTGGTGGGTATAAAATCCTGGGACCACAGGCAGAGGTCCATGCTCATGTTAAAGGGGCCATTCCCTTCCCGAGGAGGGCAGGAGATTGGGGCCCCCCATCACTCCAGCCATAGCTGCTGGACTAGGGGGGCCTGAAGTGGGGGCTGCCTCTTTTCCAGAGTTAGAGGGAGCTGGGCACGTGGGCAAGCACCAGGTGAGTCCGGGTCTGGTGAGCAGGGGCGGAGGGTTCTGGGGGTGACTGCAGGACTGTTTCTGAGGGGAGGCGAACATGAAGGCTGGTGTGGATGCTCCGGGGGTAGGGGAGGTGGGGGGCAGCAGACAGGCTAGCCTCGGCTCACAGGAGAATGGTGGGCAGTCCAGGCATGCCCTGCTTCACTCACTCTGCTTTTTTTGCTGCCTCCTGCCACTGTCCCTGCCTCTGTCAGGGGACTAAACTTTTCTCACCCTTAGATTTCAGCATCTTCACTCCTAACCGCCATGCTACACTGCTCTGGCACAAAGCAAACGCAGAGTAGATGAACTAACACACAGCATAAGCTGCTCAAGGACACAAGCAGCAAACTGTTTGTCTGACAATTATGGGCAAATGACTATTTGGCGTATAAAACCTCGGCAGCTGAGTTTCTGGAGACTTGGTCATCTGAGGCGTTGGGTTCCAGGAATGGATGTTCAGTGACTTGAGCTAACACTGAGGAGGAGTGAAGAACAGTTAGAGAAGGATGTGGGGCCTGGGGCGTGGGGGCGCAGGAGATGCTGCTGAGAGGTGGCTGTGAAGGCCCTGAAGCCGAGGCATTCGCTTGGCCACAGGGAGCTCCTGAGAGGCTCTGGGCGGGGGGGGCCGCTCGTGACTTGCCTGTGAGAGGACTGCTGTGAGCCCTGTCTCAGCCTCCACCCCCTGAGAGAAAAAGACAAGCCTGGGAGCACCAGCCCAAGTCCCACAGGTCAGCTGGGAGCCTCATTCTTGCTCATCCCTTCATTTTATTGATTATTATTACTGTAAATTTAGCAACATTTGAACCACAGCTGTGAGAATGCAATGGTGAGCAATCCCCCGCCCCAGTCATCCCTGCCATCCCAGGGCAGCTCAGCCCAGCGGGGGGAACACAGTTATCGTAGAGCCACACAAATGTGGAATTAGGATGTGGAATGTTTTGTGAAGAAGAGAAATGTGATGTGTCTGTGTCTGTGTGTGCACACAAGTGGGGGCTGCCTCTTTTCTGGAGTTAGGGGGAGCTGGGCACGTGGGCAAGCACCAGGTAAGTCTGGGTCTGGTGAGCAGAGGCGGAGGGTTCTGGGGGTAAACGTGTGTGAAGGTGTACACACGCATGTGTGTGTACCTATGTATACATGCTTATGTGTGCACAGTGTGTGTGTGTGTGTGTGTAGCCTGGCAGGTCAGGGAAGCATTCCCTCTGTCTCTCTCTGTCAGTGTCTCAGTCTGTCTGTCTCTCTTTCTCGTCACACACACGGCCTCTTCCGATGACTAATGGAGGAAGAGCCGTGTCTTCCTGGGCTCCTCTCCTGAGCACCACTCCCCACCCTCCACTTTCTCCTCTCTGCCACAGGAGAAGCTGGCCACAGGCCCCTGGGAGGGTCACTTGGATAGTTGACATGGACCCTGGAGCTGCCCTGCTTCCCACCCAGCAAGAGTACCTTGGATGCAGCTCTGTGCTAACTAACTAAGCACAAAGATCTGGGCAGATGTAGGTGTGCACAAGCCTATCTGCTTTATGACTCCCTTGTATTGGTGACAACGGAACAAGTTACCTCCATGACCAGGAACCCCAGGGACCTTTGCATAATTGTGTCAGTGTGGCAACACGTCAACAAGCCGATTCTAGCTCGTGCTTCTGATATGGCCCCCTCTGCCTCCCGCAACATGCACCTCAAAGCCCAGGACTTTTGTTCTCTGTCTTCTGCCCCTTTTCTGGCTGGCATGGGCTGAGCTCGCTCTGTGACACCTCTCCATCTCTTCACCCACAGCAAGGCACTCACATCCACAGAGCTTCTGATTCCACTCAACCAGAAGTCTCATAGAGACTTGAAAATCCATTAGGGTTCCAGTAAATAAATACATACAAGAGAACACTGCTGTTTCCCTCCTGATTCTCTGTTATCGATCCAAGCATTGTTCCCGCTTTTTCCATCAACTTAAATTTCCACCTATCTGTCTCCTCCGGGGTTGCCCTCCCTCCTTGACCACAGTGTCCACCTCTGTTTAAAAACAAAGGAATGATTGAAGAGCCAGTCCTGGAGAAAACATCACCTGCCTCAGAGCAGGACACAAAGCAGCTAAGAAGCAACGTGCCTGACTGAGCCACAGATTGAAGGCTGAGAGGGGCTGATGGTAGCAGGCTCGCACACTGATGCCCTACTGTGTGCCTGCACTGTGCAAGGTGCACCAAGGTGCACTGGTGACCCAGGGCCAGTTACTTCCCTGCCATGTGCCTCAGTTTCTCAAGTGGAAAATGGGATAATATTAGTACCTACCTCCTAGGGCAGTAATAAAAATGAAATGCATTCGTTTGTATAAAGTTAGGGCTGAGCATACAGGCAGCACATAATCAGTTTAGCTGTCATCATCATCATCATCATCATCATCATCATCATCTTCCGGAGTCTTCACAGCCACCTTCTGGGAGAGGTGTTATCATTTTCTTTTTGCAGATAAAGAAACTGAGGCTCAGAGGGGAGCCATGTACCCCAAGTCCCACAGCTCAGAGTTTATGAGTACAGCTTACATGTGGCTATAGGGAAAATGTTTACTGAGAGCACAGCCTTTTAGAAGCCTGTCTCATGCTAGTGCAACCACATCCTATGAGGTAGAACTAGTATTGATGCTTCCATGAGAAGATGGGAAGACGAAGACTCACAGAGCAGAAGCCACCTGCTCAGGGTCACACAGGAGCTTGGGAGAAGAGCTGAGGCTTGAGCTCAGCTGACTCCAGACCCCAGGGCATTAACCATCCATTCATTAATCAGCTCATTTATTCAACAAGCATTTACTGAGCACTTGCTGTGTGCAGGCATTCTTCTAGGAAGGGTATCCGTGGTGAACAGGAGAGACCCAGTTCCCAGCCATAGTGAACTGAGTTTCTAGAGCAGGGAAAAGGAAATGAACAAATAAACAGCTGAATATACAGCATCAGGTGATGCTAAGGGCTGTGAAGAAAATAAAGCAGGGTTCGGGGGCAGAGAAGGGCTGGCAGTCAGGAAATTTAAGTGTCTTTGCAGAATGAACAAAAGTGTATATTTTTCATTAGGAGGGATCTTAGGAGATCACTTGTCCCCACCCCACCTGATTTCGAGACAGCTTGGGGTTTACATTCTCCCCTCACAGAGTCAAGTGATTAGATCAAGGGCACCAAGAGACTATTGGGGTTGAGGGGTTGTCCAACTAAGTACTGGGTTCTCTGGGGCAGTGCAAGCCTTTATCAGGGTTGATTGATACCACCATGGGCCACACTCTGGGGACCCACTGTCTAGAGGGGGAGAAGGGCACATGGATACATCCTAAGGACATGGAAGGCTGATGCTTTCACAGAGAGACTCTGCCCAGATGGGGTGCTCTTGGAGGTGAGAGCAAGGAAAGCTTCCCAGAGAAAGTGGTACTTGATTTGGTCCTTGAACCAAGGGGTAGTTTTCCCAATGGAACTGGTGTAGAGGAAAGGCAGGAGGAAGCCACCCTGGGTAGGCGACGCTGCAAAACTGTTACTTAGGGTCAGGTTAGGAGTGTGGGTGTCAGAGTGAGGTGGTGAGATTGCACCTGGTGGTCAGTGCTAGGGGACACCTCATTTTGAGATCCTGATGGCTCCTCCCCAGAGGGTGCTGTGAGGCCTGAAACAGCCCACAGAGCACCCTTCAAGGGGTGCCCAGAGCCAGTGCTCAGTGACATTAGTGATCCATGCAGGGACACAGCCCAGAGGCACCGGGTGGGATAACGGGGGCTGGGGGTCGCAGGGAGGGTGCAGGCTCTGAGTCCAGATGGGAGTGGACCTAACCTGGCTCCAGTCCTCTCTCTGGGCCCCAGGTTCTCATCTGTAAGCAGAGGGTCAGTTCCTCGTTGAAGGGCTGCTGGGCCTCTCAGTGACAAACCAGCAAAGCACCAGAGCTCAGAGCAGGTGACTGCCATTCAAGGGTTTGCTAGCAGGCAAACTATGAGGTGTGTGGGCTTTGGGAATTATCAATAGAGCAGTGACACTAGAGGTTGTGAAGAGAAGGTTTCCTCACATTCAGAGGATGAGGTGGCATCAGAAAGGCCCCCAGGAACTTTGCTGTATCCCCACACAGTCCTGGGGTCCTAGTGGTGGGGACCTTAAAGGGTAGAGAAGCTGCTAGTCCTCCCAAGTGCTTTAAGGAAGGACACAAAAGCATCACCAAGGTCTTGAATAGACCAGATTCTGAGTTTTCACATACTTTATCAGCCCCGAGGGGTGTAATGATTCCCATGTCACAGATGAAAACTTGAGGCTCAGAGAGGAAAAATGACGCACCCAAAGTCACACAGCCCAGATTTGAACCCAGCTGGTCTTACCCACTGTATAAAGCTGCCAGAGCAGGGCAAGTGTCGAGTTATCTCTCTTTATCTCATAGAATTCAGTCCCTTCCCCGCAGGGGAACCTCTAATGCAGACGGGATGGTGTGGGGTCCATGCTGCGTAGAATTCTCATCACTGCTCCTGTTCTCGGATAACTCCCAATGGCCCTGATACAGTCATGGTACCGAAGCAGCTAGAACCACAGACTCTGAAGGACACAACATTGTCCAGGCTGAACAGACCCTCCGACACCCCATCTCTCTCAGGCTGTGACCCTTACACAGATAAGGAATCTGAAGCTTAGGGAGGCTGCTTGACCTGCCCGGGGTTGCACAGCAGGTTAAGAGCAAAGTCAGGTTCCTATCCTGCCCTCCCAACTTTCGGGCCACTGACCCACTGGTTAGGTAACTTTACCTGGCTTTAGCCACACTGATGCAAGTTCATGGCCCAGTGGCCTTCCAGGCCTGCTTCTGCCTGATGTTTCCCCAGGACCTGGTCCATGGTTGGCATCCATCAATATTTATTGAATAATTGAGGAGATGAACCAGGCACCAAGCCCTTCATATACGTTATCTCACTTAATCCTCACCATTACTCTTCAAGGCAGGAGAAGTGAGCCCCATCATACAGGTGTGGAAACTGAAGCTCAGAGAGAGAGGACTCCTTGGCCATGGTCTCAGAGCTGGTGGGATTTGAGCAAGCAGGTGCTGTGGTTGCATAGCCGAGTTGGATTCACCTTCTCCTTCTCCCCTCTCTGCCTTTGAGTCCCAGCCTGCTCTGCAGCCTCTGAGCGGCCCAAAAGCCCCAACAGGAATTGGCTCCGAAAACCTCTATCCTAAGACCGAGAAAAACCTCAGCTTTGCTCAGACTGACAAGGTCATGCGTTGTCTGGTCTTCAGACAGAGAAAGGAGGGTGGACTCCTCAGTCTCCTGTTGGGGTTCCTAGGCCCTTTTCCTGGGGTTACCTGTAAGGCAGCAAGGCCTCTGCTCCCCAGCAGGATCTGAGGACGTGGTGGAGAGCTTACTCATACTCTGGTTCTGGCTCTAGTCTGGCATCATCAGACTTCACAGCACGCTCAATTTGAGCTCCACGTTTTCCAAGCTTAGCAAAGCAGGTTTTTCCTCATTAATCTGAATTCATACTTAAAGACAGTGCACCAAAGTTCAACCCCTTTTGACTTAGCTGAATGAACATGAAAAGGTCAAAAGGCTTTTTTGTAACTAGAATGCATCTCCCTTTTGCTCTCTCCTCCAGGTCTTTCCCTTCTGCCACGCTGCTCCCAAATTCCCAAGGCTGTGTCCACATACCCTGAGTCGAGAAGGGGACAGAGATGGCAGTGGTGAAGCAGACGAACAAACAGAACTGCCCAGTGGCGACAGGTGGCCTTGGATCAGACAGACCCAGTTTTGAGCCCATACTTTTCCTCCGGGTGGAACCTGAGGCAGGAGACATCATCATATCTCTGGGCCTTGATTTACACATCTATAAAATGGCCATGAATACTGCACCTACTTCACAGGGCTGGTATAAAGAGTATATGAGATAATGTGTTTGAGGCACTTAGCACTGTGCTTGGCATGAGGGAACAGATCAATAAATTGTATTGGGTAAACTATAATTGGGGTGTTAAAGAGCTCTTCACTAAGTGTCAGGAGATGGGGGAGTCTAGGCCTGCCTGGCCCCCATGAGTGATGTACCCAGCTCTTGGGCGAAGGGGATGAAAGGGTCTGGTTTATCACCGAGGAAATGAGGGGATTAAACTGAGCCGAACCGGAGCACAACGGAGCTGAGAGGAAGGACTGTTGGGAGTTGTTCATGTGATTGGCAAGAAAACAGAGGTCTCCCAGCCTCACTCACTAGAAAATGAAGGATGGGCCACAATCTCATGAACAGTTACTCTCTCAGCTCCACTCAGGGAACAAAGTGACTCAGGGACCATGGAAGCTGAAAGGGCCCCAAGGAAGTCTTTTGACCTGAATGAAAATGGAAACATAACATATCAAAATGTATGGGATACAACTCAAGCAATAATTATGAGGAAATACGTAGTACTAAAAGCCTATATTAGGAAAGAGGTCTCAAATTCAGCTAGAGAAACTAAGAAAAAGAATAGGAAATTAAACCCACAGTAAGAAATAAAAAGGGAAATAATAAAGATAAGAACGAATTTTAGTGAAATTTAAAATGGAAAAACAATAGAGACAATCATAAAACCAAAAACTGATACTTTAAGAGGAATAACATGAGAAATATATAGCCAGAGTGATCAATTGAAGAAAGGAAAGACACCAGAAATTGCTAATATCAAAAGAGGTAACACCACTACATACTCTACAGATATTAAAAGAACAATAACGGACTATTAGTAGCAATATTATGACAGTACATTTGGTAACTTAGATGAAACAGTCAAATTCCTTGACTCAAACTACCAAAGCTCAGTTAAGAGGATATGGAATACCTGAAATATCCCTATATCTCTTCAATAAATTGAATTTATAGTTATAGACCTTCCCATAAAAAAACTCCAGGGCCAGACAGCTTCCCTGGTAAGTTCTACAAAATATTTAAAAAAGAAATAATATGAATTCTATAGAAATAATACCAATTCTACAACTCTAAAAAGAATATTTCCCAACTCATTCTATGAGGCCGGTCACATCATGATACCATAACCTGACAGAGACATTGCAAGAATCAAAAACTACAGATCAATAACCCTCAAGAACATAGATGTAAAACGTCTAAATTATTCTATCTTATCAAATAAAATCCAACTATATATTAAAAAGATAATTCATCATGACCCAGTGGGGGTTATCCCATGAATACAAGATAGGTTTAATATTAAAAAATCAAAGAAATTCATATTAACAAATTAAAAAGGAAAGGCCATATGACTGACTAACTCAATAGATACAAAAAATATCTCACAAGGCAGGCAAAGTGGCTCAGTTGGTCAAGAGTGAGAACTCTGAGCAACAGGGTCGCCAGTTTGATTCCCACACGGGCCAGTGAGCTGCGCTCAAGCTAAGCTACTGCTGAGCTGCCAACAGGTGGCAGGATGGCTCAGCTGGTGAGAGCACATGTTCCTAACAGAAAAGGTTGCCAGTTTGACTCCCAATTGGGAGGTGGGCTATGCCCACCTACAACTAAGATTGAACATGGCACCTTGAGCAGGGCTGCCCTGAGCTGCCGATGGGCAGCCGGATTGCTACTGGACTTGGGAACTGAGCTAGCTGCACCCTCCACAACTAAGACTGAAGGACAACAACTTGGCTGTTTCCCTTCCCCAATCCCCCAACACTGTTCCCCTTCCTCAATTCCTCAATAAAATCTTAAAAAAAAAAAAAACCCTAAAAAAACAAAAATCTAACATCCACTCCTGATGAAAACTCTCAGTAAACTAGGAATGGAAGGGAACTTCCTCAGCTTGATAAAGGGTGTCTATGACGACCCTAGAACTAACATCATACATTACGGGAAAAGACTGAATGCTTTCCCACTAAGATCAAGACACAAGATGCGGCTATCCACTTTCAGCCCTTCTTTTCAACAGTGTACCAGAAGTTTAGCCAGTGCAATAATAATACAAAGGGGAAAAAAGTGCCCAGATTGGTAACAAAGAAATAAAATTACCTTTTCTGGTAAGTGACATGATCGTCTTAGAAAATCTGATGGAATCTATTTAAAAAAATAAACTACTAGAAATCGTTAGTGCATTTAGCAAGTTTGCATGATACAAAATTAACATATAAAAATCAACTTTATTTCTATGCACTAGCAATAAACAATCAAATTTGAAATTAACAAAACAATAACCTTTACAATAGCATCAAAAATATAAAGTATTTAGGAATAAATCTGGCAAAAGATGTATAAGAACTGTACCCTGAAAACTATAAAATATTGCTGAGAGAAAATGAAGAAGACCAAAGAAATATAAGTATACCACATTCATGATTCAGAAGACTCAATATTACTAAGATTTTAATTCTCTCCACATTGATTTTTAGATTCAACACAATGCCAGTCAACATCCCAGAAGCCATTTTTGGTAAACATTTACAATCTGATTCCCAAATTCATATAAAAATTCAGAAGGCCTATAATAGAATAGGCAAAACAAATTCTAAAAAAAGAACAAAGAATTTAATGTAGTGAAATAAAGCAGACAAAGCTTGCAAAAAAAAAAAAAAAAGAACAAAGATGGAGAACCAACATTACCTGATCTCAAGACTTATTATAGAACTACCATAAGCAAGACAGTATGGTATTGGCATCAAGATAGACAAATTGATCAGCTGGACAGAATAGAATCCAGAAGTAAGTTCACACATACACGAACACTTGATTTTTGATAAAGATGCAAAGGCAATTCAGTAAAGGTAGTATTTTTTTTAAAAATGGTGCTGAAACAGTTGAAATCTATAGGCAAGAATTTTGAAATTTCATTTATATACAAAAGTTAACTTCAAACTAATTGTAAACCTAAATATAAAACCTAACCCTATAAACTTTTAGAGGCAATCACAGGAGAAAATATTTGTAACATGGCATTAGGCTAATTGACTATATTATCTAAAAGGTTTTTAGATAGAACACCAAAAACACAATCCATAAATGAACCAGTTGATAAATAAGACTTTATAAAAATTTAAAACATATGCTCTTCAAACAACACTGTTAAGAGAAGGAAAAGACAAGCCATAGACTGGGAGGAAATATTTGCAAATACGATAAAGCGGTTATATGCAGAATATTTAAAGAACCCTGGTAATTCAATAATAAGAGAACAACTTGATTAAAAAAGTAGAAAAAAGATGTGAGTACACTTCACCAAACAACATATACAGATGGCAAATAAACCCATGTAACATATTCAATATCATTAGTGATTAGAGAAATACAAATCAAAACCACAATCAGATCCCAACACTGCTAACCTAAGATTAAAAAGACTGATGATTCCAAGTGCTGGAGAGGATGTGAAGGAATTGGAACTCTCAGGCATGGCTGGGGAGAATGTAGAATGTTACAGCCACTTTGGAAAAAAGTTGGACATTTTTTTTAAAAAGTAAAACTTACACTTACCATAAAACTCAGCCATCCCCTCCCATATACTTACCCAAGAAAAGTGAAAACACATGTCTTCTACGTGGCTCGTTCACACTGGCTGAATTTGTAAATGAATGTTCAGAGTCGTTTGTAACGTCCAAAAACTGGAAACAAAACAAATATCTATCAACAGGGAAGTGGACAAATTGTATATTCATACAACAGAATAGTACTCCATTATAAAAATGAATAAACTCTTCACACACACACACACACACACACACACACATGATTCTAAAAGGAATTGTGCTAAGTGAACGAAACCTGGCAATCAAGGGTACATCCGCTGTTCCGCTGGCATGAGCATTTCAGAAAATGTAAGCTAATCTAGGGTGACAGAAAGCAGATCAGTGGTTGCCCCGGGGAGAAGGGAGGAACTTTGAGGGGAGACGACAAAGGAGCTGGAGGAAAATTGGGGGGATGATGAATATTTTCATTATCTTGGTTGTGGTGACATGTATACACATGTCAAAACTTATCACGTTATCACTTTAATTATGTCTTTGGATATGTCAACCTTAAATGTGTTCAGTTTATCATATGTCAATTATACCTCCCTAAAGCTGTTAAAAATGTCATTGATGAGCTCAGCATGGGAAAGAGCAGGTCTCCCAACCTGGAAAAGCCAGCCTGAGGCCTGAGGGCCTGGGTGGGTGGGGGTGGGGGGAGGGGGGAGGGCAAAGGAGACCAGTGAGCCAGGGAAATGGGAGGGAGACCATGGAGTCAGTGTTTCCAGAAGGAAGCAGAGTAGCTTCTCATGCCATATACCTCCCAGCTGTTCTAGAAGTGGTCATGAGAGGTAGCAACGTGGAGGTTACTGGAGACTTGGACAAGTCAGGAAGCAGTAGTGGGTGCGAGTCTGGAGGTGGAGAGAGCTGTGTAATCAACTTGCTCCACGCAACAGGGAGGGATGGGGATGCTGTCGAGAGCGGGCGGGGGGTGGGGGGACACTGGGGTTCAGGGAGCACTTCCTTTTCCTTTGCTGGCCTTTCTTGCCTTGCCTTGCTTTTCACTTAGTAGGCGAGAGCTCGCTCTGTGAATGTGATGAAGATGACAGCGTGGAGGGAGTGGGAATGGGGATGCAGGGAAGCCAACAGTAGAATCCAGGGGCAGGAAGAGGCTCGACATTTCACGTGGCAGGAATATGACTTTAGGGGGCTTAGGAGGTTGACAAGAAAGCAGATGTGACTATCAAGGTCAGGGTAAGCAAGCTCCAGCTGGAGCGCCCTTGTCCCTAGGAGAACCAAGTGTCACTGGCGTGGGCCCTGGGCAGTCCATGGCCACTGGTTGCCCTCAGCCCCAGGACCCTTCCTCCTGCAGCTGGGCGCCTCTGGCAGCCTGGCTTGGGTCTCTTTCATTCTGGGTTATTTCATGTGCAAAGTTCAGCTCCCACAGTGGTTTCCACAATACCCACTCACATCAGGCTTTTTTGAATTGATTAGCTTTATTGCAAACTTGTGAGGAGAGGGGAGAGGCACAGACTACACTCCTCTCCCCACCCCCGGCTGTGCTCCGCTTTCTCCACACAGCAGAAGCCCATCTGAGGTGGGCAGCTGAGCTCTCGGGCTCTGCAAACAGGCAAACCTGGGTCTAATCCTGGCTCCACCACTGACCACCTGGGACAGTGCCCACATCACAGGCCAGCTGAGGAGGAAGAGATGACCCCTCCCAGGTGCTAGCAAAACCAGGCATGTGGTAGGTGCTCAAGTCAACGCAGCTGCTGACTGCACCTGCAGAGCCTCACCTGCCTCAGGTCCTACACCTGGACTTTTCTACCCCCCACTTTTCCAGCCATCTGATTCCTGTTCCTTTCTGCTTTCCAAAACCAGATTAAACCTCATATCCCTGGGGAAACCCTCCCTAGTTTAACTGACTTAAAATCCTGTTTGGCAGTCTGGTGAAGGATAGGGGAATGAAATTTGGGAGTTAGACAAGCTTAGGCTCATATCTGTTTCCACCCCTCACTGGTTAGAAGTCCTTAGGCCCCTTAACAGAGCCTCCGTTTTCTCATCTGCACAAGGGGACAGCACTCAGGACCAAATGAAAGAATAGGAGTGAAAGAGCTTTGCAAATGGCAAACTACAGCTCAAATGCTGGCCTGTGTTCTCCTGAATTTCCCTGTGTCCCCTTGGCAACCTGAGAGTCTAACCTAGGTTTTCTCCTTGGTGGGTGAGGATCCACTGTGAAGAAATAGCCACCCCCAGGAAGGGATCAGCCTGGAGTTAGAGTCCAACAGTCCTGAGTGTGTCAAGCTCTAGCTACGACCCTGTGTCCTCTGGACCCTGCAGCCCTCTGAGCCACCAGGCTCCCCTCTGCCCCTCCTCACTGTGCTCCAGACACTCTTGCGTGGTGTAAGCACCCAAACACCTCTTATCTTGCACACTCTGCCCTTCTGCTGGGAATGCCCCCCACCCCAGGTGCATGCAGATGTGCATGTGAGCAGCTCAGCTCACTCCTCCTGCTCATCCTCTTCTCTCCTCTCCTCTCCTCTTCTTTTCTCTTCTCTCTCCCCTCTCCTCCCCTCCCCACTTCCCCTTCTCTCACTTAATCTCTCTCTCTCTCTCTTTCTCTCTCTCTCTCTCCCTCCCTCCCTCTCTCTCTCCTCCCTGTTCTCCCAAACTACAGGACCTTTTAGCCCCTGAGGTACACACTCCATGCCTCACAGCGAGTTAGGGGCTTCCCTCCCACCTTGCACTGAGTTCACGGGGATGGCGGCCATGTCTGTATGACTTAGCTTTGTATTCCAGAGCTCTGCATAACATCCAGCCTTTGGTTTCTATAGAATCTCTACCCATTTAATAACTTTTTGTCTAGGTCAGGGGTCAGCAAACTGCGGGCTCGCGAGCCACATGCGGCTCTTTGGGTACGTTCCGTCTCAAAAGTTTGTCGACCCCTGGAAGAGCCAATCCTGTCCCTCACAACAACTTAAAAATTATTCGAGAGCCATAAATATATTTTTACATAATCACCATTGTGTGAATAATATCCTTTAACAATTTTTATAAATGAAACTATGATAGTTTTATTTTCGTTTTCAATTTTACTTCAAAGCCTGTGGCTCGCGAGCCACAGTTTGCTGAGCCCTGGAGGCTCTTCCGTCTCAAAAGTTTTCTGACCCCTGGTCTAGGTCATACGTAGCTCACTGTGTGATCCTGCGCTGGTCTCCACCTCTCTCCGAAATGCTGTTCCCTCAGCAGTTTCATGAGGGGGCGAGGATGATGGTCCCCAGGGTCCGCCCTTGCTTCTGCCCTTGACTTTGAAGGCAGCTCGGGACACGTGGAGACAGTTGCTGCTCTCAGCCTCTGACAATGTCAGCAGGACAGGCTGTGGGGAGTCCCTGCCCCCTGTATCCCTCATTATAAATATCTCTATCGGGAAGTCCTGGGGCCACCCTTCTCTGAGGGCAGCAGTGGGTGGCCAATTACTCTCCGTGCCTGGGGAATCAAGGAGTGTGTGTCAGGCCTGGGTGGGAGCCCTGGCCCTGGAAATAATCCACTGGCCCATCTGGGAGAGAAAAATGGAAGGTGACCTAGGTTACTGCACTGGGCAGGGACTGCAGCCTCCAAACAATCATTTGTGGCCTGAGAGGAGAAGTAATAGATGGTTCTGAGATTCTAATTATTCGCAGATCATTCAAATGACTTAGAATGGAGAGCTGGACTATAAGCGCACTGTTCTGTTGGGAGTGCGATGAGCAGAATGTGCCCTGGCTTGCCCACCTCCAAATTCCAGAACCGGTCACTGTAGGGCTGTCCTGGGGACTCACTAAGCTCCCCGCTCCCCACTGGTCTGGTGAGCGCTGCTAGGGCCTGAGTTGGTGGGCCCTGGTGGGAGAGGCCCCAGCAAATCCACCCGGACCCCTGGCTCCCAGCCCATTTTTGTTGTATGAGGTCTGGTGGTCTCGGGGCTGTGGGAAAAATCAGGTCCTGCTCTGGTGACCCTGACCTAGTGGTCTGTGCTCACTCAGGGTCAGTTTTGTTAGCTGTGAAATGAGAGACTGGGAATGCGTATCTGGTGGATGTGAAGAGGGGACGAGTGAAATAACAGTAAAATGGCTGAGCGGCACCAGGCACATGCATGGCCTCTGCATGGACTGGCCAGGACTCTGGGGGTGCACAGTAGGAGTGAATTCACACTGGCTTAAGCAGCCGTGGAGGGAGGGGTGACTATATAATAACCAGGACATCTCCTCGAACCCAAGGATGATGAAGCAGAGCAGCATCAGAGAGAGACTGGCCCAGAGAATGAATGGTCAGGACCCTCTTCCCGCAGCTCCGTCAAGACAGAAGATGGCTGCCCACAGCTCCTGAGCGAGCAGCCCAGGTGGAGGCAGGTTCCCTCCGTTCCAACCCTAGATTTCTGGGGGAGAGAACCCACCTAGCGCAGCTTGGATCTGTTTTCTGCTTGTCTCCTGCTCCAGTCCGAGGCAGGCCAAACAACAAGAATAGCCTCTGGGCAGCCCCTTGTAGGTGAAGAGAGCTGTCAAGGGGGTCATTATGAGCTGGACAGATGCTCTCAAAAACATCAGACCCTGTGCCAGCTCCGGAAATGCTGACTGAAACCTGGATGGGGGCCTGCTCTTGAGGAGTTCACATGGTCTCGGGACACAGATGTGCATCCACGTGTGACCAGCACAAGTTCAAGAAAGGCGGATACCAGTAGGGCTCCATGGGATGGGGACCAGGTGCTCCACATTTGCCTCCCTTGCCCCTGCTGGGTAGACAGAGTGATCCTCCAGGAAAGGCAGAGTGAACCTTGCAATAAGCACCTGGACTGGATGCTAAGACGTGGCTTTGGGTTCAGGCCCTGAAGCAGCCAGGCAGCAGCTATTTTGTGGTTCTGCCCCAGCAATGAGACCCCCATCAACCCAGGTCTCCTCACAGCTGCTCCAAAGATCCAGCATATTCTCAATTACACTCCTGAGCCCAGGAGAGAAGCAGGAAATGATTCGTCCTCTTTCTCAGATATGAAGGCAACATTGCATTATTAATATTTACCTGGGGGCTCCGCCAAGGGCCTGAACAACAACAAATGAATCACAGGCAGGGAAGGGCACAGATCACAAGCTTCACCATCAACCTGGCTCCAAACAGAGCAAAGGGCCCCCAGCATCAGAGTGGAGAGGGGCCTCATCACTCTCTCTGTCTCTCCCGTTTTACAGAGGGGGAAACTGAGGTCCCAAGAAGACAGAAGGCTGGACCAAGGTAACCCAACAGGATACAGAGGAGGGAACAGAATCTTAGAAGCTGTGAGGATGGAAAGAACACAGGGCAGTGAGCCTCAGGTCCCTTGTTTGTAAAATGGAAATACAACACCTGGTCAGGTGAGGTGTAATTAAGTTATGACATGGCCCCTCAGAGTGCTGGGCAAAGAGCAGGTCCTGCAAATATGATACCAAAGTGGGGCCATGTTGAAGATGTCACTGGGAGGATGACACTGGCATTGTCTGTCCCATTTCCCAGTGGGCTGGCACTGCCCCAGGCCCTGTTTGTGCTCTATGACCCTGCCCCCTTCCCCCTGTAGACAGAATCAGGGTAGACACCTGCCCAAGATGCGCCAATCAGAGTATTTGTCCTATGAATCTGAAATTGAGACTAAGAAAGTCTAGCTGGGTCTGCTGGTTGTTTCAGCTGGTGATAACAAAGTTCAAGTCTGCAGGACACTGAGGGGTAAGGCAGGGAAGTGCTGTGGAGAGAGAGAACCAACGCCTGTGCTCTGGCGGGTGCCCCTGGCCCTGGCCCAGTCCGGGTCCCTCCTAAGCTCTGGCTGCATTTGTTGATTTTGACATCTGAGAAACCTGAGTCCTTTATCCTGCAACCAAGGAGGTTCTGTCACCTGGACCCCTCAAAGCCCTGACTCCAATAATAAAGAAGAACTTCTGGAAAATCAGAGGGATCCATGTCTCTCTCTCCCTTCTCTGCCACACTCAGCCCCTCATCAGATCATTCAGTCATCTCACGGGCATCACCTGTGGCCCACCTGCGCCTGTTCAGTCCCTGGACTGGCCACGATGGAGACAAGAGGGAGGAGGCCCTGTCCCTGCTCTCAGGGAGTTCCCAGTCTGGCTGGGGAGACAAATGAGTCAATCACAACCCGGGGTGGTCAGTGCTGAGATGGGGAGATGCAGGAGGAGGGAGTCTAAAGGAGGATCGGACCCGGATGTGGGGTCAGGGAGGACCTCTGGGAGGAGGTAGTGTCCCTGCTGAGACCTGAAGGAGAAGTGGGGGAGCCAGGAGGAGGGGTGAATGGGGGAGACGGTGGTTATTGGCAGCAGCACCTGACACCTGCACAGGTCTGGGGGGGGGGGCTGGTGTCCTTGGAACTGTCAGGCTGTTCTGTGTGGTTGAGGCCTGGGGTGTGAGGGTAGAGGCGAGGGATGGGGAGGCAGAGAAAGACGGGCTGGGGTCCCCTGGGTCAGATCACAGAGGATGGGGGAGGTAGGCAGTGCAGTTGGGGCTTCATCCTGAGGCCCCGGAGAGCCATGGAGATGGGGGGGGCGCCATTAAGGGAGAATGTGACTGCTCTGGAGGCATGGGGGAGGGGGGAAATTCCAAGGCGTCTGGCTCTTCCAAGCCCCTGATGGAAAGAAGCCTTCTTCTCTCCCTCCCTTTCCTCTTCCTGCCCCAGCATTTTCTCTCCTTCCATCCTCTGGTCTCCCTGCTTGTCTCTTATCCTCTCCTCCCGTCTTTTCAACTCCTCCTTCTCCCCCATCTCTCTCCCTTTCCCCCTTCCCCTCTCCCTCTGTTCTCTCCAGACCCTTTCCACCTCCAGTCACTGGGCTGCTCTCTGGCTGAGCTGCACTTGAAAGAGTCTGCAGCGCCATCTTCAGGCCGAAGCTGGGACCGCCGCGGGGCCTCCAGCGCTAGAGGGACGACACTAGGGGTCCTTCCTCGTCTGCCTCCAGGAGAGGCAGAGGGGCCCGCCCACCGAGTCTCTTCCTAGTGTCCCCCTTGGCTGCTGTGGGTCGACGACGCTGACATCAATACCAGCCCCGTCTCTGTCTCCCCTAACAACCCTAATTACCAGCCAAGCTCTTCTCCCCAAAGACCAGGAACCAAAACTGATGAGCTTCATAAAAGAATCTCTTCTCTTTCTCAGCCCCGGCTCTCTGCCGCCAGCCTAAGGATGCCAGCGTCCAGCGTTCTCTGCGCTCCTGGGAGGGTGGCCCCCAGGGCCTATCGCCGTCATGTTACAGATGCAGATGGGGAAACTGGGGCTCAGACAGGAGAAGTGTGTGGGGGTGGGGTGGGGGATGGGGGTGGTGAGTGGTGAATCCTTTAGGACCCAGGAGCACCGGCACTGAGCGCTTGTTTATTGTTTGTTCAGTGATCACTCCTGGAGACCCACACTGAGCCAAATGCAGTTCTGGGACGGGGGACAGAGATGAAAAGGCAGTGGAGGAAGTCCCTGCCCTGGGGACCTCTAAATGACAGCTCTGGTGTTGGGTGATTGGAAATATGACGTGGGTGTGTCAGCTACTGTGGGAGCCCAAAGAAGGTGCTGGCAACCCAGGGGACTTCCGGAAGGGGTGAGAGAGGGAATCTGAGCCGGCTTCACAGAGGAGGTGGCATCGGAGCTGATTCATCCCGGCAGCATAGGAGTTTGCCAGGGAAAGATGATGGAAGGGCCTTCCAGGCAGGGGGAACAGCATGTGCAAAGGCATGGAAGCCAGAAAAGGAGGCAGAGGGAAGTCCTGTGAGACCGATGAGATAGGTGTGGGGGTGGGCGCTTGTCTTGGGGGGAGGCCCAGATCAGGAAGGGCTTTGGGGGCTTCCTGCTTGCCCCATCTTTACAGGCAGTACTGACATAATATAAACTAATAACAACAATAATAAAAATAATTGCTATAATTACTATTATTATCATAACCTTGACAACCTCTTCAGAGTGTCCTGTCTGCCAGATGCTGTCTCTAATATTTTATATATAGGGATGGAGCAATTTTTATGCCAGCCATGTGAGGTAGGCAAGATTGGGAAAAACAGACACAGAGAGGTTCAATAACCTGTCTAGTGTAGCTCAGCAAGAAGTGACAGAGCATCCTGTCTCCAGGATCCGCTTGTTCTACTTTCACAGCACCGCCTGCTTGCCCCACCCCCATTCCCAACCTGATTACTCTTAGATTCTGTCTCCCAAGGAGACAGCAGACACCCGTTTCTCCAGAGGTCATAGAGAATTTGATTTTGGAAGAAAAACCAAAGAGCCAGGGGAAGGCAGCATTTAGCCTAAGGCCATGATTTGCTGGTGAGGAGCTGTCATCTCAGCTGGGCACACACTGGCTGGCAGGGCAGTTTGAGGTGGCTCTTCCCCCAGTGCTAAGCCCCTAGGCCAGGCGAAGGTTGCGACCTCCACCCCCACCCCAGCAAGTTTGGGCATTTCTGGGGAAGGGGGACCAGGCTTGCCCTCTGAGAGCCCTTGGGAAAAACAGGGATTTTCAAGGCTCGTCACTAGCTTGGAGTTTTTCTCTGGCTGGGCAGAGAATAGGTGTCATCCCCAGGTGGGCTTGAAACTGCACGATTTCCCTTAAAAGCCCACAAGGGATGTTGCAACTGAAACACTGGCTTGGGGAGAAAGAAGTACCAAGTTTGGGGCCTCTATGTTGGCCCAGCGTCTGTGAGGATGAGGGCAGGGCTGGGCGTTAGCGGTGGGGAAGGTGTGAGGCTGGAGAGAGGCTCCAGAAGGGAGAGAATACCTCCAGACCCCGCCTCGCTGGCCCACCCCACTTCATGCTGCAGGCGCCATGCAGGGCCCAGCTCCTCACGCCAGGCTCTGCCAAGCCCTGTTCCTTTGCACATACTGTTCCCCCTGCAGGAATGCCCTTCTCTGCTGGTAAAAGCCTCGTCACCCATCCAGCCACATGCCCCTCCCCTGTGAAGTCTCTGCTCTCCCACCCCCTGTGCCCACTTCCCGCGCCCCCCTCCCCAACACACACACTTGGCTCTTATAAGACTTTCCTACCACAGACACTTTCACTTGTACAGCCTCCTTCCTTTGTCAGATCAAACTTATTAAAATGCCCCCATATCTCACACTAAATACAAATTATATGTAACTATGCAAAAGCTGAGCTGGAGTGGAAGGTGAACAGTTGATATTATTATTTTTGGTAGACATTTGATTAAACATTTATCAATTTCAACTTTGCAGCTTTCCTTTTTCATTTTGAAGCCAAATAAATTGTTTTCCTGGGCCTTAAGCATTTTAGTAGGCCTTCAAGAACTCCGAGGCCCTGGCATTTTGCCCAGAACAGAGAATCTGGTGGAGAAAATGCTCCCCAACCATCCTCCCCACCCAGGCAAAGCCTGCGTCTCCTTGGGCCCCTGCACAGGATCACGGAGTGAGTGATGTGAGGCCGCAGTTACCTGTTTGTCTGTGATTCCACTGGACCAAAGCTCCTGAGGTTGGACAGCATGTCCCCAACATTTCTCCATTCCGTGCGTGCAAGCCCGGGGTCAGACACGGAGAAAAGTAGTTTATTGAAAGAAAGAAGCAAGGGAGGAAGGGAGAGATGAGACGAGATAGAGATAGAGATAGAGATAGAGATAGAGATAGAGAGAGAGAGAGAGAGAGAGAGAGAGAGAGAGAGAGAGAGAGAGAGAGAGAGAGAGAGAGAGAGAGAGAGAGAGAGAGAGAGAGAGAGAGAGAGAGAGAGAACAAGAAGAAGGAGGAGGAGGAGGAGGAGGAGGAGGGGGAGGAGGAAGAGGAGGAGGAGGGATAGGAAGGAGGGGAAGGAGAGGATGACGGGAGGAAGGGGAAGGGGAGGCCGAGAGGGGGAGAGAAAGACAGGAGCCTCAGCGGAGCCAGCATACAGGAAAGAGCAGACAGGACTGTCTGTAGGCTGTGATGGGCTGACTCTGGACCAGCCCTACCCACCCCCCATTTCCTCATTATTTTCCCTGTTGGATCTCAGGGACCCCTCTGCTAGAGGACCAGGCGTTTTAGTTAGTGGACTGGGTGGGACGTTCCTGAGGCCCTGCTATGAGTCAGGCTGGGGTGAGCATGGGCCTCTCCGGCTCACACGGGTCCACTCGACGCATGGCATTTTGGTTGGAGGCCAGGAGGCTGGACCAGCACAGGCCCTGATTCGTTCTCTGACATCTTCTCCCGGTGGAGATGTCCTTCGTCCTCTCTCCCAGCAGGTTGGTAGAAGGGAGCGTGAGGGGAGCAGATGGGGGCAACACTGGAAGTCTCGCCCCTCCCCTGCAGAGGGATTGACACTCCAGCAGTTGCTTGGCTAGGTAGACCTGGAATCAGATGTCCTGGGATCACATTATTTCTGACCCTGAGGGAATGACATCCCCCACCCACAATCACATCACATCTCCCCACCCCTTTCCCCCTAATGTCCACAGGCCACCAGACCCTCCCTGGCTTGGCCTGCCTACCTCCCCACCCCCATCTCACACTACACTTTCTTCACACTGCAGTCCAGCCACGCCAGCTTCTGGATGGCCCTGGACACTCGAAGGACACACCCACCTCAGGGCCTTTGCACAGCTTGTTCAATTTGCCTGGAAAGCTCTTCCCGCAGATATCTGTGTGCTCCACTTCCTGACTTCATCCACATCTCTGTTCAAATGTCACATCCTCAGAAAATTCAACTTTTCCCCTGACTACCTCCTTCCTTCCTCAGGGAGACCCACAGAGAGATGGACTGAAGAGTCAACAAAGGATTCTTGGCTCAGGGGAATCTCATGGGAAGAAAAGAGACAAGCGTGTGCTGAGCACCTACTGTGTGCCAGGCCTGTGACTGGTCAGAGTCACATCTGTGACCTTATTTAATCACAGAGGAACTTTAAGAGAGGAAAGTATAATCTTTCCCCTTTTACAGGTGAGAAAACTGAGGCTGAGGGAGGTGAAGCGACCTGCTCAAGGCCTCACAGTTTATAAGTGAGAGTCAGTCTGTTCTGGGGAGCCCAGGAAGGACAAACTGCTCCCTGAAACTGAGTTGGCACAGCGTGGGCAGAACAGCAAAGAGGAGAATAGCCCCAGACAGACTGGGGACAGGTCCAAGTGCCACCAAGTCCGATTTGTGCAAATATGGACAAAGTTCTCTCCTCCCCTGAGCCTCAGTTTCTGCATCTGGGAAATGGACACAACATCTAACCACCACCTGGTGGCTTTGTTGGGGACACAAGCTAGACAGGACAGAGAAGGAAATCGATGCTCAGAGAAGTTAAGAAAATGGGCCCGAGGTAAACAGCAGAGCCAGGACTCAAATCCAGATCTGTTAGGTGCCAAGGCCTGTGTTCTAACCACTAGGGGTACTGCCCTCTCTGTTTGAGTACTTTCCCCACCCCCACTCACCAGCTTTGGGGCCTGGCCAGAGCCTCATCTTTGTAAGCCTTGGTTTTCTCACCTGCAAACTGGAGCCAATGATATTGTCTCAGGAGCCTTCCATCAGGGTTTTTGGTCACGTGTGCAAATTGCCCGGCCCACAGTACCAGTTGGGACCTGGTAGGTAAGATGGTGATGGTGATAATGATGAGGGTGATGGTAGTGAGATGATAAAGGTGGCATACACTGGTAAACGAGCAGATGTGATGGGGAGAGGAGGGGCGTATCCTGTCCCTAGGAGAGAAGCTGGCTTTTAGGCAATGCCTATCCAAAAACCTGCCCACCACAGCCCGTCCTGCTCCCCCTTGTTCCCTGCTGTGAAGGAGAATCCTGGGAGCCCCTGTCGATGACGTGGGTAAGGGTGGCTGGGTCCCGCCCTGGGCACTGGCTGCTGTCCTACCTCCTGGGGCAGGTCTGGCAGAGGCGTCCCAGGAGGGCATGGGCTCTGTTTTCCCCAGGGAAGACCAGAGTTGGGGGAGATGTGAGTGGGCAGCACGTGGGGCTGGCCTCTCTGGCTGGTTAGAGGGAGACCCTTCCCACCCTCGCCCACCCGTGCAGCCCTGCCTAGAGCCCAGTCTGTTTTCCTGATCTAATTAGCATCGCCGAGAATTACACTTCACACTCAGACACACTCCTCTCCCATGAGAGCAGCACAGAACTAATACTGCTTAAATATGAAATGGTTCCTGCCCTCGGGGCCTGAGTCGAGCAAGCACAAACCAGAAACAAGAGTTGTAATTACTAGCTCTGATTAAGCAGTGTGAGTTACAAAAATTAAAATAAAAAACAAGTCCATCCCTCCCATACAACAATTAACAGCACTTTGAGTTATTTCCATTCTATTTAAGGGACACAAGCTATTTATTCTTCACTTCCTTTCCATTCTTATGGTTCCATTTATTCATTCAGGTCATTTTTCTGAGCACCTATCATGTGACAAGCACATGCTAGATGCAGAGATGAGAAAGGAACCCACTGAACAAGGTACATGCGCTCCTGGGGCTCACAGTCAGGAGGGGAGCATGGCCCTTTGAAAAGTCACACAGAAAATACTACCCTGGGATGGGGCCAAGCATGCCATGTACAGGAAGCTATGTGGGAGGATAATGAGAGGGACTAACTCAGAAGGGGGGATCTTAGGAGATGATATTTAAGTTGAGACCTAAAGGAGCTGATTACTTGAAGAGTGGGGGCCTGAGTGACCTAGGAAGTGGGAAGAGCATGTGCAAAGGCCCTGGGGTGGGAAGGAGTTTAGAAGGGATTAAAGGGCACTGGGGCAGAGTGTGGTGAGGAAGGAGCATGAGGAGAGGGCAGAGGCAGTAGTCAGACCCTGGAGGGCCTTGTGCACCTTGGATTTTCCACCCAGTGGTCTGGGTTTATTCAAGGTTCCCTGAGCAGCACTGAAGAATTTTAAGAAATGGGGGTGACTTGGTGTGATTTGTTCCTTAAAACAATGCCCAGATCCTCTGTGGAGGCTGGAGTGGGAACAAGGTTCTCTGTAAGAGGACTGGCGGGGGGGGGGGGGGAGACAGCGGTGGGGGGGGTAATGCCCAGGCATGAGCTGACAGCTGCTCAGACCAGAGCAGCGATGGGGGGAATGGAGAGCAGTGGGTGGGTCCAGGGGTATCCTGGAGGTAGAAATGCCTCACCTGGGGATGGGTGAGGGATTTGCCAAGAGGACACCCAGACTTCTGGCTGAGGGACCAGGTGGACGGAGCTGCCATTTCCTGAGTGAGAAGGACCAGGGGCAGGTTGGGGGGTGACAGGCCTGAGTGTGCCCCTCCTGAGTTGTGTCCTGGGAGAAAGGGGGAGCAGCCACGCATCCTGGGAAACTGCAGGGAAGAGCCCCAGAGGTTCCATTAAGGAACAGCAGCACTTGCCTCCTGGGGAGAGAGGGCAGAGGAGGGGAGAAGGGGTCAAGATGGGAAAGCAAGCTGTCCGCCCCACCACCCCTAGTCGTGGGGTAAGGCCACCTGGCGGCTAGAACCCTGGCTGCCCTGCGAGGCCCCCGGAGGCCACAGTGGGGCCCTGGCGCCAGGGGGACTGGAGAGGGTTCTCATTCTTACTCTGACAGTTGTCAGCCCGCAGATGGCCTGCGAAGGCCCAGGCTTCAGCCTGCGCTCCTGCTCCGACTCCCAGGATAGCCGGTGGGTTTCCTTTACACCTTCCCAGGCAGAGGGAGTTGAGGCCCAGAGCTAATGTGTGGGGCCCCCTGCTTCCAGGCCCCATAAGCCTGAATCCAGGGCCTCCGTGTCCCTCTCCGCAGCTATCCCAGTGCCTCTCAACAGAAACACCAACCGCCCCCCCCACGAGCCTCACCCTCCTTCTCTGCACTGTGGCTGCACTCACAGGACAAGCAGGGGCCCCTGTCCATCAGGCTCATTTGTTTTGATTTGCTGTGTTTATTTTTAAGCTTTCTATTTCTTGAACCCGTATCTCCCCCTCAAGTGCCTGAAATCTGCTCTGCCACGGGCTTTTATATGAAGTTACAAATGACACATGGGAGAGCTAAGAGCAGGTTTATTTTTAAACCCTGGGCTCTCAGCGACACTCTGTCCACCCATCCATCAGCTCCCTCACTCGGGTGGAAACACTTGCTGATGTTATCATGTGCCTGCACCCATGCTGGTGCTGGGGTACAGCGACGGCCAGGCCTGGACCTTGTCCCGGCTGAGCCCACAGAACGGTTGGGCAGGGGGAGGAAGTTCAGGGGGCAGAAACAGGCTATTCCAGCATGATGTGGTCAGCACCACTCATTCATTTTTCATTCTACAAATATATCGATCACTGCATGCAGGTACTGTTCTAGCCACTGGGGATACAAGCTGTGAACATAAGAGACAAATCACTGCCCCCTGGAGCCTATGGCCTTGTGAGGGGATAGAGGATAAACAAGTGAGTCTGTCACCTTTTTTCAGGTCATGGTATGTGCTATGAAGGAACAGAAGGCAGGGGAAGGGGTGCAGAGAGATGGAGGGTCTGGAGGACTCACTGAGGAGGTCACGTTTGAGTAGAAAAGTAAAGGAAGTGAGGGGATGAGTCGTACAAATGTCAGAGGCTTCCAGGAGAGGATACAGCAAGTGCAAAGGCCCTGAGGTGGGGTTGCGCCTGGCATGCTTGAGGGACAGTAGTTACTTGCCTGACAGAGGAGGCACAGGGAGGAACTCGGTGTGGGTGAAAGTGGAGGAGTATCAGGGAAGGCTTGAACAAGCAGGAATGTGTGGGGAGCACCTCTGAAGAAGGAACAGCACAGGTCCCAGAGAAGTTAGAGAACCTGGCACACTTTGGGGTGGTAGGTGATGGGGGTGGCTGTCGGGTGAAGATGGTGGCGGGAGGGAAGCCGGAACAGGAGGTTGCATTAGCCAGGGTTCTCCAGAGAAACAGCACCATTAGGATATATAGAGATACACAGATTTATTAGGCGGGGTTGGCTTACCTAATAATGGAAACTGAGAAGTCCCATGATCCTCTGTTTGTAAGCTAAAGGCCCAGGAAAGCTGGTCGTGTAGCCCCAGTCCAGACCCGGAGGCCTGAGCACAGGGGCGGCTGGTGTCCTGGTACGAGTCTGAAGCCCCAAGAACCCGCAGGGCCCAGGAGCGGGTGAAGGGCCCAGATAGAGCAGAGAGCCAATTCACCCTTCCTCTGCCTGGTTTTCCATTGGACCCTCAGGAGATTGGATGATGCTCACACAGTAAAGGGAGATCTTTACTCAGTCAACTGATACACATGCTAATCTCTTTCAGAAACACCCTCAGACACACATACAGAAGTAAGGTTTTATCAGCTCTCTGGGTATTCCTTAGCCCAGACAAGTTGACACCTAAATTTAAAGGTCACAGAGGCCCCGCCAGGCTGGTCCTCAACCACGCTAGGTTTTTCCGTACCTCAGGGCCTTTGCACTTGCTATTCCCTTGGCCTGGAATGCGCTTCCCCAGATCTCCATGTGGGTCCTTCCTTCACATCCTTTTAGGCCACTGCCCAAATGCCACCTTTTCACTGAGGCGTCTCTAACCAGTTCTCCGCATACCTTCCAGCCCCTCTCCTGCCGTTTTGCTCTTGGGTCTTATCCATGCCTGTGTTATATACTGTGCACATTCCCACTCCATCTACTAGAAATGGAAGTTCCATGAGGGCAGTGAACTGTGGCTATTTTATCATTGCTGTAGCCTCAGGTGTGCAGCCCGTAATAGTGATTCAATATTTGCCGAATGACTCAATGAACTGCCTTAAAGGTCCTCCCAAGAAGCATTGGTTTAATTGGCATAATATGCGTGTGATCCTCAAAGCAGAGGGACATCATCCAAAGCCTTAAAGGAAGGAAGTGGCAGGGTATGATTTAGGAAGAGCTTCTGTCAAAACTCAAGGAGAATCGAGGCTGGGAACCGAGACAGTGTTGGGCTGGCCCTCAAGTGTGAGCAGATGGGCCTGGGCCAGGGCAGTGGCAGACGGGGTGGGATATGATGACCCCTGGAGGTCTCAGTGCTGGGCGGGCTGTGGGCTGTAGGGAGCTGGAGGTGTCAAGGGCAAATGTCCAGGTTGCTAATGTTGGGGTGACTGGGAGGACAGAGCAGGCTTGAGGGGACAGAGGAGTTCAGAGTTAGGCAGGCTCTGGTGCAGGGGCCTGTGGTCATCCCAAGTCCAAACATTGGGTTCTGGTGAAAAAGAGCCGGACAAGGGGAGGCAGGGGAGGAGTGAAGGACGAAGTGGAGAGTTGGGGGCATCTCTGCAGACGATGGTGACATTAGAAGAGCTGCTGGCTGTGAGTGAAGGAGGGAGGAGTGATGGCCTGATGCTCAGCGTGTGTGAGTCCCGTAACCCTGGCTAGACAGCAGCAGAGCAGGGCAAGCTTTTCAAACCCATCATAAAAGGAGAGAGGGAACCTGAGGCTGTGTATATTGAGGAACTACATCATGGGGAGAGGGTTAGACAGACAGACAGTTCACAGGGACCCATGCCGTGAGTGGGGTTCTGGGGAAGAGGTACTCCCCTGACCTAAACCCCAAGCACAGTATGGCCAGGGAAGTCAGTTCTCACTGGTGTGCCTTTGAGAGAGCTTTGCAGCTGCACCCGTCTGTCTTAGAGTGGCTGTGCCCCATTGCTGCCCCTGACAGGCTCCTGGGGCCAGGAAGGACCTCTTGGGTGGTTCTCACATCTCACCTGGATGGAGGTCCCCTCCCAGTCGATGGCAAGACTGGCCCTGCCCCCATCTCTGCCTGTCCCGTTCTCCTGCCTCTTGGAAGACCTAACCTCCTCTGCTACTGAGTTTGCAGGTCCCAAAGCTGCAGTATTTTTATTTCCCATCAATTGTTTCCTGGGCTTTCAGAGAGGCCATGCTCTGTGTCAATAACTCTCAATATAGAAGTTCTGCCATTGCTCATCTGAGAGCTGGCCTGGCCACAAGAGCCAATCCACATGGAGACAAGAAGTCCAGAGAAGAAAGCCATATTCCCTGCCCAGCCCAGCATCTGCCAGGGTTGGGGTGGGGGGAGAGGCATGGAGCAGGACAGGGGCTGAGCCAAGGACAGCACTGGGGGCAGTGTACATAGCTCTTCCTTTAGAGCTGAGCTGTGGGGTAGATAGGTGATTCCAGCTCTGCCCATTCCTGTGCATCTTAGGAGAAGTGCTGGCACTTTGAGCCCTGGGCCCACACATGCATTACAGGGAGGCTAAGAGTGCCCAGGCTGATGGAGCTCCATGAGTGGCACTGCTCCTAAGACAAGCTGATTATCCTTGGTAGTCACTGCAAGCATCTGCCTTCTTAGGCTTGGCGCCCCAGGGCAGCTTCCTTCTGCAAAGAATTAAGGACAGAGAGAGGGTCAGGATCTCTGGCTCAGGCCCAGGACAGGGACCCGCTGTCTGCCGCCTGATTCTCAGGTGAGGGATGCAGTGGGCGGGGGTGGGGTGGGGGGGCTGTCCCCGCTGGGGTTATTTTCTGACACCTCCACAATGTTCATTTAGTCCTGTGACGTCCCAACACCACATCCTCCTGTTCCCATCACAATGTCCCAGGCTTGTGTGTGTTCGAGGGGAGGAGCCCTCTCAGGCTCAGACACAGCATAGCCACCCACATCAGTACTTAGCACTCTATCTGCCTGTGTCCTCACATCCCCAGGATGTGGGTGAGGTCACTGACCCCATTCACAGATGAGGGAACAGAAATGGAAATGACCTGCCTGAGGTCACACAGTAGGGAGGCAAGGCGCTGGTGACATAGGTCTCATGGCTATGAGCGGGCTGAAGTGGGACCCAAGGTCTGCCCCCTGAGCCTGTGCTTTGACTATGCCCCATGGTCCTGCCCTCTTGATGCTTTCCGTGTGCCCGGTGTCAACCACTGCACCCACAGAGGCCTGATGGCCACCCTGCAAGGTTGACCTCATCCTCCACTTTCTACAGATGGAGGTATCGAGGCGGGAGGGAAGGGAAGAGGCTTGTGCAAGGCCTGAGGCTGGAACCCGGATTCAAACCCACACCTGCTGCCTCCACAGCTTGAATCTCACCTGGGACCTTTTCAGGGACCCACTTACCCCCTTGGAGGGATCAAGGGGATGCAGGAGGGAGGACCAGGGCAGGGTCAGCCCAGAAAGGAAACAGGCAAGCCTAGGGAAGAGCCCGGCCTCTGCCAGCTGCAGTCAGGTGCTGGGACTCCCCTCTCAGGCCCGTTCGCCCCAGCAGCCCGCAGAGCCTGCCCACTGGGTGCTCAGGCCTGATTCTGGGCCTTACCCCCTGCCTCCGCCCTTTCTGACATCTTGGAGGAAGACAGAGCATCAGCTTCATAGGCTAAGGAAAAGCAGAAGCTTCCACTTTCCTGTCCTAAAACCTCTCTGATTCATATCAAGAATATGTGAGGACAGAAGACACCTGGATTTGTCGTCAGCCTGACACATCACCTGGTCATGGATTTCACAGCCTGGTGACATCTGTCCAGGCCTGGCTGTGATGATAGAATCTTCCCACCTGCTCGCCTATGACAAGGGCACATTCCTTTTTCAGTGGCAGCAATGGGTTAGGGTGGCGGAGGGGCTCAGCCCCTGCCAGAGGGCTCTGGTTGCCATGGAAACAGTGAGGCTGGGGAGGGCTGACCCAGAGGCAGAGTCCCCTCGCTCAGCCAGCCTCCAGCCTGCAGACCTGGGTCCACCTGAGCCCGGGCAGGGACTCACCCTTTTGGTTCCATCACCATTCCCACTGTCTAGGTAGAATCGACTCCTCCCCACTTCAGAACCCCAGGGCAGGTCACCCAGGCTCCTGCTGGAACAGCCTTCCTGCCCCCACGGGTCCTGCCAGCGGCAATGAGAGGAGCCCAGGCTGCGCTCAGTGCCTTTGGGTTTGGAGACCATGGCCGCTGGGGCTGAGCACTGAGGCTGCTGGCATGGCCCAGGGGACACCAGGGCCTTGGGCTTGTAAGGGCCCCTAGAAGCCTTTGGCTCAGTCTGCTCCTTTTCTGGATGTGGGAGAGCCCAGACCTTCGGGAGTGAGCAGTGCCCTCCCAGCACCCCAACATCAGCACTGACTTCCCCAAAGCTCCTGAATCTTGGTCAGACCTTCCAGGGACTCCACCATCTTCTGCCTCCACCCATGCAGGTGGGCGCTGGGCTGGACATGTCACTGCTGACCCTGAGCAGCTGTCCCGCTGGTCTTCATGGCACAAGGTTCATTCACAGCCTGTGAACCCTCTTCTCTCATGGTTGAGCTGCTATTTAAGGAGAAATCCATCCCAAGGAATGTGGGATCCATGAAGGGTGTTGGGCAAGGATCAATGAGACTGTCCTTTGTTTGGGACAATTGCTCTGTTTGGTGGCCGAGGTGTCAATGGAGGCCGCCCCCACCATGTGTGCAACTCAGGGCAAGAGAACAGTGAGGCCCACAGACCGGTGGACTAAATATTTAAAAATGACCATTAGAACCTGTTAAATCCAATATGTCCTACCTCCTATCTGGGCTGATACATTTTCATGACCTGGAAAGCCAGGTATCAATTTGGAATAACCAGGCTCCTCTGCATTCTGTTGGACTGTGTTGTGTGGGCTGACCCCTGACCCCTGACCCCTGACCGGCCTGGTCCAGTCCTGCTTCCCCCTCTCAGCCCAGCCACACCACAGTCTCACTCATACACAGGCAGCAGACACCCCGGCCTGCAGGTCCAGGCTCTGTCCTAACGCCCCACAAACAGCTGCACTTTTGGGGTCTAAGACTCCACACACTGGCTGTGTGGCTCACCCTTAGGAGAATGACCCCTGAAATGAGGCCACACAGGCCCTGGAAGCAGATTCAGGTCAATCAGGAAGGGAATTCTGGGGTTGGGGTACTGGAGCTTGTCCCCTCCGACTCCTGATGGGAGGATATGGCTGGAGCAGGGCCCCCTTGCTCAGGTCTCAGGGTTACAGGGTGGGTGGATTGAAGGAGTGGCAGTGGGGCTGAGGGACCAGGCAGGAAGGCCTGGGGCTGTCTGGGCCAGAGACGACCAGGGCCTGAGAGGGGTGGCGTGGCTGTGTGGGGAGAGGGGTTCCAGAGGTTTAAAGAAGTTGAAATCGGCGGGACTGAATGGCCCCCGGGGTGTAAGGAGAGGACAGAGTCAGAGATGCCCCCTTGTTTCTGATTTGGGTAAGCGGGTGCTGTGGGGACCACGCTGAGACAGGGATGGTGGGGAGGAGCTCCTGATGGAAGATAAAGGGTCCGGCTTCGAACACATTCAGGGACAGGAGGCCGTGGGCCACCCAGCGGGCAGTAGCTGCAGGAGCCTCAGGTGGAAAGGTCCAGGAGGCAGGTCAGCCTGTCCAGCTCCGCACTGTGTGTCCAGCACTTAGGACATCGGAGACTCTCAGAACAGGCCACGGCTCAGGGGAGCTGGCAGCAGATACAAGGCTGGGGCTGTTAGCACGTGGATGGGGGATGGGCCCTTAGGCATGGATGAGCTCACACAGGGAAGGGAGGAAAGAGAAGAGTGAGTAGGATAACCAGGGCGCCATCTTTGTCAGCTCAGACTGGGGGTTTCAACAACAGAAGGTTATTTTCTCACAGCTGGAGACTGGCAGGCTGAGACTAGGGTGTCCCCCAGGTCGGGTTCTGATGAGGGCCCCCTTCTGGGTTGCCACCTTCCCATTGTATCCTCCCATGGAGGAAAGAGAGCAAGCTGGCTCTCTGGCCTCCTCTCTAGGGGCACTGAGCTCATCACGGGACCCTCTCCTGACCCCATCAAAACCTAATCATGTCTCGAAGGCTCCTCCTCCTAATACCATTGCAATGGGGGTTGGGGAAGTCAAGATATAAATTTGGGGGACACAATTCTGTCCACAGCAAGCACCAATGTATAAGAACAAGGAGAGATAGGGGAGGTAAGTCAAGTTGGAGAGGTAGCAGGGACTCTGGTGGAGCGGGGAGTCTTGGAAAGGCATGGGGTGGGGGGGCATACAGCACGGGTGAGGGAAGACATTTGCTCCCCACGGCAGTGAGGAGTCAGACTGATGGCTGCTGTAAGAGTGGTTTAAACAAGTGCCCTGGAAGCACTGAGTGGCAGAACACCGATTTCCACTGGGAGTGAAGGAAGCCTCACCAAGCTCTACTTTGACCTTGGCCTTGAAGTAGGGTAGAGATGGGGGGATGGGATGGTGGGTGGGGAACAGGTGTTGAGATGGGAAATCAGGTCACGGTCCTGGAACTGAGGGACCTGGTATACCTGGGGCAAAGGTGCAAGAGACAAATAGTTATAGACAGATTTGAAGAGGGAAAAGGGACATGTTTGGGGTTCAGCCGCCAGCCAAGGGCTAGGACAGGCTCTGCTGATGGATGATGGGGAGTGAATCTGGGAATCACACAGCCTTAGATTCCTAACAAGCCATGAATGTGAAGAACAAAATCACACTGTCTTAAAGCCTTAGCATCTTATCAAGTCTTATAATCTTAGAATAATTAAATCATAGAATCTCAGGGACATGGGTTTTTTAAGTCACAGAAATTTTGAATCTTAAATTGCTCGGGTGTCAAGATCTTGGCCACCTCCTCCTCCTGGTAATGACAGTATAGGCTCCGTGTTTAGTGCTTTGCACACATTATGTCATCGTGTCCCCATGACAACCCTGGGAACTGGGACTATTATTTTGCCTGATTTTCCAGATGAAAAAACGGAGGCTCAGTAAGCATAAGTCATTGCTGAAGGTCAGACCCCTTGTAATCAGCACGGCCAGGATTCAGCCCAGATCTCTCAGCCTTCAAAGCCCATGCTCTCAGCCTCTCTGCTGAGTGGTCACCTGTCCTGTGCATGCACCTCCAGTGACGGGGAGCTCATTACTCCTCCCCAGGGCTGTCCATCCATTCTAACTGTGAACACATCTCTCCTTCACAGGGCACCCACCTGTTGTCCCCAGATCTGCCTTGGGAGACCCCACAAAACAAGGCAAACCTTCACCTGGGACCTCTCTAGGAAGAGGGGGCAGCTCACTGAGGTGGATGGTGATAGCGCAGGGAGGAGAGTCTCACATTGGAAAAGCCCAGCAGCAGCCCCTCTTGGCGAGTTTATCCTGAGGCAGCAAGGCAGCCAGAGACGTTGGGCAGCCCCACTCCAAGACAAATGGAGATGGAGCCCAGAATGTGGCTGAAGGGCCATGGAGCCAGGAATGTACAATGCAGAAATGCAATTCTATTCCACGGGTCAGTCCTGAGACATAATAAGATTGGAATCATAAGTGCTATGTGCTATATGCCTTTCTCAGCTCTTTTCTCTGAAAACTTGTTCTGCAAAATGTGGCTGTGCCATCCATCCTCCCAGATGGCTTTTTAAGTGAAGCTGTTTGTTAAGTGGGAGAAGAAAAAGGAGATTGATCAAGAAGGGCAAACAGGCAGAGCTGCGACCGGCCCCGGGGGAGGAGATGCAGCTGGAACAGCGAGGGGGCGGGCGGGCCAGGGAGAGCCTGTGCGGACCAAGATGGCACCTCAGGTACAACTGGTCTACATGACCAACGTCACAGTGACAGCCCCTGATCGTGCCTGGCCCCACGGTGCGCCCAGCTCTGGGGTGAGCACATTGGACTCATTGGCCCAGTATGTCCTCTACACAACCTGTGCAGCTGGTCCTCTGACTGCCTTAGCTGGTTCAAGCTTCTACAACAAAGTGTCTTAAACTGGGTGGCTTATAAACAACAGATGTTTATTTCTTGCTGTCCTGGGAGCTGGAAGGCTGAGATCAGGGGGCCAGCACAGTTGTGTTCTCATTGTATCCTTACAGGGTGAAAAAAACAAGCTAGCTCTCTGGCCCTCTATAAGGGTACTAATCCCATTCATGAGGGCTCCAGCCTCGTGACTTCATTGCCTCACCATGGCCCCAGCTCCAAATACCATCACGTTGGGGATTATAAATTTTGGAAGCACACAAACATTCAGTCCATAACAATGACCATCTTTACACAGATAAAAAGCTCAAAGAGGTGTAGGTACTTGGCCAGGGTCAGAGGGCTAGTGAGAGGCAGAGTGGGGACCGAGCCCAGGGCTGTTGGACTCCAGAGCCCCTGCTCTTAACCAGGATATCACACAGCCTCAGTCTGGTAGTGTCTGAATCTCTGAGCATGTGGCCCAGGGCTCTGAATATTTAAAAGCTGCATCCCTCCCTGAGACATTCTAATGCACAGCCAATGTTGGGAACCCCTGAGCTGCCCCAACCTCCTCATTGTGCAGGTGGAAAAACTGAGAGTCCCACCCCCACCCCCGAGAGGCAGCACGTGCACACTGTCAGAGAGCCTGGAGGGTCTGGAACATGCACCCACTCCCTGGGGAATGCTCCAGGTAAGTATTTACAGAGCCCATCGCCGGAGATGGATGAGGAGACAGAATTGGCTGTTACTGCACAACCTCAGCAGCCCAGAGGGAGGGTACGTGATGAATTCTGTTTCCACCTGCACATCTCCAGGCATCTTTCGCCCCCTCCTCCCTCCTCAGTGAAGCCCACCCCCATCTAAGCCAGGCTTCGAGGGATGGTGATGGATCACTGCTGTCCCTGGCTGCAGATGGCTCATCTACCACCCTGTGCCACCTCAGTGTCTACAGCAGGGGCTCAGTGAGTGATTCTGAATGGGAAGAAGAAGGGAGTGCCTGGGAAGGGGGTGCTCCAATGCAGGGGTGTCACGGGGGAAAGCCAGAGCAGCTTGCTCTCAGGGCAGCCCCACTGCAAACTGCAAGCTTCAAAACAAACATGTTACACCAAATAACGGAGGCCAAGAACATCTCAACCAATCGATAATGCTAGAAAACGTCAGGCATCTCACAATCACCAATGGGGTCTTCGCATCTGCCGAGGAAGAGGCAGCTGCCCCATTTCCTAGAGGGGCAGAGCAAGGCATGGAGGTGAGAAGCCATGGCCAGAGGCTGTCAAGGTGGAGGGAGAAACCAGGCTCTTGCTGGCCTGGCCCAGGGGCCTCAGCATTCACTGTCCATCCCCTGCATCCCCTCCCTGGGGTTTTCTGACCCAGAGAAATCTTAGGAAGCCCTGAGAAACTCCCTTTCCTTCATCACTGCCCCAATGTTCCTGCCCTCATACCACAGGGGCAAGCTCTAACAGGGGAGACAGACAGTTAAGCACACAGGTAATGATACATAGCTGTGCTGAGAGCTGTGCTTAGTGCCTGAGAGCCACAGAACCAGGAGGAGGGCTGGGGGGGCCCAAGCAGAGGGCGCAGAGATGCAGAGGCCCCCCAAGTAGAGAGAACGGGGGTGGATCTCTGCAGAGGGGGGCCCTGGGCTCCCCAGCTCTGAGCTTCCCCACCAGCTTCCCAGTGTGCCTGGGTTCTCTCCGGTGGTCTTTCACTTGGCTGGACACTGTGACCCCATTTCCTGGCTCTGAAACAGTTCATTCACTGCTGCAGGCTAGCCTTGCCCACAGGCTGAGATGACACCACCCACCTAAGGCCTATGTGCTTACTGCCTCCGCCCACCGCCCACTGCTGCCCGCCTGAGGCCTGAAATCCCCTTTGTGCCCCCAACTCCTTTGGACTTTGAGGGTCTCCTGAGAATTTGTGAGGATGGTTTTGTATTTGATGCTGCGTCCAAGAGGCCGCTGGCATCCAAGGATCCCTTTGGGGACAGTGTCCTCGTCTGTCTGTAAGCAGCCATTGTCACCTCCCACAGGAAAGACTGGGGTGTGTGAGGCCTCTGACACTGAGTCTCACCAAGGGCCCTGCGAACAGAAGGGGTTTCACCCCGAGAACCCACAGGCCTCACATCTGGACTCTGCAGAGCAAACGTCCTGTCCTGTGAGCCTCCCATTCCCCAGGCACCGGGGCCTCTGCCACCCGCCCCTCTGGTCCCACGCACCGGGTCTCCCTGGACCGGGCCTATGTAACTGGACTGGGGTCAGAGCACAGGAGCGTGCTCTGGGACCCCTGCCAGCCCCACAGAGAGCTGGGTGTGGGGTGGACACAGCGGAGGCAGTGTGGGCTTCAGTCAGGTCCATTTTCTCTCTGATGTTGGTACTGACTCTGCTGCTTGTCCAGGGTGTGGTCATACCAGTAACTCTGGGACAGTTACTGAGGACAGGGGACGGACGGGGCTCCAACAGCCCTGTGGGCGTCTGATAACAATGCTAAAAACCATAACCAGCCAAACGTTCAGTGGGCATTGTCTCTGGGATCCTCTACAGCCTCGGGAGGAAGACACCATTATTGGTCCCATTTGAGAGATGAGGAGGCTGAGGCTCAGACAGCTGCTGATGCCTGCTTTTCCCTCATCTCCGAGTTTACACCTAAACCATCAGGTTTGCTGACCAGCACCGCTCAGCGGGCTGCAGCCCGTCTGCCTGTGTGTAAGGGTGACTTGGAAACAGTGACTGTCTTATTTAGAGGATGGCTGCAGAGGCAAGTATCAGTAATGAATGCTGCTTGGACCTCCTGGGCCAGCCTGGTTGGAGGCTCGTGCCAGCTCTGGGACCTGCAGGGAAAATTGCTACAAGGACGGTGAAGCGAAAGGAGAACCCATGAGCCTGGAGCAGATGACACTGCTTATGACCTGACAACCAGGTGGAGATTAGCCCCCTGGGGGTTGAGGGCTTGGGGACAAGAGGCTTTCAGCATGGACTCCTAGGACGCGAACTACTAGGCTTGGAATGGACTTTAACTGGTCTGATATTTGGAACTGTGAAGTCAACCTGTAGAAGCTGGGGCCTTCAGGAGGAGCAGGGGTGCCTGAGAAGGAAGCCAGCCCAAGCGAGGGTGAGCCTGGGGATGGAGCCACAGGGACAGCGGGCTTTGACAGAGGCTTAAGCACCTGGATTTAGTCACACCTGAAGTGAGACTTCACAGTAGGCTTTGTATTAATAATAATAATAATAATAACGAAAAAATACCATGCGGCATTTGCAGGTGCTCAGTGAAGTGCTTCACACACACTGACACATTCAGTTCTCACAACAACCTTCTGTATAAAAGCGTCATTACTCCAATATTACAGAGGGGGAAACTGAGGCACAGAGAGGTTGAGTAACCTTCCCAGAGTTACACAGCTAGTGAGTGGCACAGCCAAAATTCAGCCCCAGGCTGTCTGCTCCCAGAGTCTCGGTCTCTGTGGCTCTGCAGTGAATGCAGTGAGAGGCAAAGCACAATGAAGTCTGCTCTGCAAAGGTTGGAAGTGGGAGTGTGATGTGTGCAAATTGTCCTTTGTAAAGTGAACTTGGTTGTTCAGGCTTCAACAAATAGTCACTCCACACCTACTGGATGTCAGGCCCTGTCCTGGGTGCTGGGTGGACTGGAGGAGGAGACCAGCTGGGGTGCTATTGCAATAGGCGGGCAAAGGGAGACCCAGAGAAGGAAAAGGGCAGTGCCATGGCACCTGGCAGCTGAGGGCAGTGGGATAGGACCCGGGCCTCTGACTCCCCAGGCTGCCTCTGGTCCTTGTCATGAGGCTTTCGGATACAGGAACCTGATGTGACGATCACATAGCTGGAAAGCATGCACCACAGGCCAGGGCTGTGGGTGGTAAGACGGGCAACCCCCTGGACTGTTGGGGGCTGTCCATCAGGGCAACCTGCAGGAAAGCCACTGGGTGATAAGGACCCTGAGCCTGAGAAACAGCCCTGCCCTCAATGCTGTTATTTCAAATGCAGGAACCTGTCCTCAGGATGTGATCAGGGACTCAGGCACACGAGGCCCAAGACGTTCGTCACAGCCTGATGTGTATGAAAGGGCTGTAATTTTCTAAGTATGTGACAGGGGAAGATGGTGACGTAAATTTTGGTGCATTTGAATGAGGTACAATTACAAAGCTATTAACATCATGCTTTCGAGGAATTTTCAGTGGTGTGGAAAAATGCTGATGGTAGAACGGCAAGAAAGAATTGAAAACAGAGTATGGTCCCAATTGCATAATGTTTCAGTATGTGCAGAGAGAAAGCTCAGATGATGATGATGATAATGATGATGGCTATTTATTAAGCACTTGTTATATGCCTGCCTTTACTTCCATTACCTCATGTAAACCTCCTAAGTCCTATGTGGGAGCCCTTATAGTCCCTATTTACAGATGAGGAAAATGAGGCACAGAGAGGCTAAGTACTTGCTGAGAATCACACAGCTGAGAGGACTTGAGCCCAGGTCTGGCAGCATCCGAAACCTTCTCTACACTCCTTACTACTGTGTGTGTCTGCTGGGCCAGAGGTGAAGGGTGGTGTGAGAGGGGCCTGTGAAAGGAGTCCCAGAGCTTTATGAAGAATGTGACGGTTACAGGTCACTCCTCCTTCCAAAGCAGGTGTCATTATCATCTGTGTTTTATAGACAGTGGCTCACAGACCTGCTCAAAAGAAGTAGTGATGAGGCTTGGACCAGGTCTGCGGACTTCACTTCCCAAGTTCCCACCTCCACTGTGAGCAGCTGAAGGGGCTGTGGAGGTCCAGGCACAGGCATGGAGCCCCAGCCCCGAGCCCCTGCACTTCCAGGGCCACTCTGGGACCATGCGGCTAATGCACAGAGCTCCCCTGTGACCCCTTCTGCCCAGGCCAGCTCATCCCTCCTGTGGGCAGCCCTAGTGACTCTGCTTGGCTGAGCGTGCCCCTGAGGAGTCCTTGAGTTTATCCAGGTGTCTTGTCTAGGGGCCAATAGCAGCAGTTGGAGCTAGGCGGGAACAGATGTCTCTGGCTGTGTCAAAACCCACCCTTTCACATCCTTTCACATCCATCACCTTCAGAGAAAGGCAAACAATGAGCAGGAGGATCCCGGAACAATCACTCAAGGGCTCCTCGAATGTAGAAGCAGCAATTCTTCCAGATGCATGGGTGAATGATTGAATTATTTCCCTTCACACTGATTTCTGCCAGATACCCCCACCCTCACTACGCTGCCTAATGCTCCCTGCACCCCTGTGCCAAACCCGGCCTCGCAGGGAATTCCGCAGCGGGCTGGCCGCAGGCTCTCCATCCAGGCCCACATACTTTTCCATGCACTGGAAGACTCACGGCGCAAGGCCACCTGGGCATTTCCAGAATGTGCGAATATCTCATCGCCGCTTGTGCCCAGGGTCAAGATGTTCTCCCAAATGTGGTCCAGGAGGCCCAGCAGAGGAGTGAGGCTGCCAGGAAGGAGGGAGAGGGAACAGTGCATTCCCGCCTCCACCCACCCCTCCCTGCTGTCCCCCTGAGGCCCACACTTCCCTCCTGGGGTGCTCAGAACTGGAAGTTTTAATGAGGACCCGCAGATGCCTTGCCTACTGGAGACTGGCCACCCAGGCGTCCTTCCAGCAGAATCCCTGGTGCATCCGGGCTGCCTTCTGGAGCTGTCAGCCCGGGCCACGGGAGTTCACAGACTGAAAGCAGGGGGAATGTCGACTGACTCTCTGTGTACGTGCCTTTTTTCTTTACAAAGTGTATTTCCTTCCCATTCTCCACGGGCCCAAGTCACAGGAATTACCAGTCCCACTTATCATACAAATGAAAAAATTGAGTCACAAAGAAGTAAACCGTTCCTTTGCTGGTTAAGTATCCCTTACTGGGCAGTCCTTACTCTCTTGATGACCTTGTGACCCAGCGTCACACGGGGACCCCTGCCAGCGCCTGGACTTGAGTTCTAGCCTCACAATGCGAACCTCCCATCCACCTGTCCACAGCCACCTCTTTGTGGTTTAGGGACTCCACGTGTAGCCCCCCTAGCCCCGTGACAGACCCTCCTCTTCTCCTAAGGGAACACCCCTGGGCCTTTACCAGTCCCCACCCCACCCCACCCCCAGGCCTGACTTCTCTTCAGCGCCCCCTTTCTCTCCTGGCCCTCTCTCCTAATGCGCCCAGTATCAGGGTCCCTCTGGCTGTGTGGCGCCCTAAACTGAATACAGTCAGACTTTGATTATGCACCCACTGTGTGCCCAGCACGTGCCCTTGAGTCGCCCACCCCTTGGGGGAAGCATCCTCTCCCTTCTTCCTAATGTGCCCCAAGGTCGTGGAGTCTTACAGGGTCTTACTGTTCCTCAAACACACCAAGTACGTTCATGCCCGTGACCTTGCACTTGCTGGAAGGTCATATAGTTAAATGACTTGTGTGTTGGTTGGATGTCTGGGCAAGATGACAGTTGAGGTCCCTGAAATCTTCAAAGCCTAGGAGCATGACCTCTGACCTTGGGTTTTAGAGCTTAAGGTTCTATTAAAGTAAAGACTCTAAGAGACAGTAACATAAGATTCTAGGTTTTCATAACCTCTGGGTTCTAAGATGCTGAGATTCTCATGAACGACACTTTGCTGCTGGTGAAACACCCATGAGAACCTCCCATCAGCTGGTAGGAGGTTTTCCTTTTTCCTGCGTCCCCCAGCCAGCCCCATCGTGCACCATGTAAATGTGGGTTTTTGTGGCTTAGACACGGTAAATGTCTTGAGCATTTTTAGCACCACACCCTCATCTTATCTGTGTGCCATGGTCTCCAGAACAAATATGATAGATCTTTGGAGATTCTCTGTGTGGAGAGGATGTTAGTCTTCCGGGAAGGGATTTTGGTGCAGGGCTGTATTCCCACCCTCGCTGCAAAGCAGGCTGCTGATTGGGCTTCCCCCAGTCCAGAAGAGGGAAGATGGTTTCTTTTTTTTTTTTTTTTTTTTTTGCCAAAGGGACTGAGACGGACACTTTGTCTGCAGAAGAAGCTTGGGGCTGCCGTGAGGACCAGGCAGGAGAGCACTTTCCAACAGGTCTGGGCAGTGTGTTCTGAGAGGAAAGAACTAGCTTGTGCGGGAGATGTTCCTATCCCATTTTAAAGAAGAGAAAAGCGCCACCCAGCTAGGTTTTGCAAACTGCTTGAAGCCACAAGCATACCTAGAAGAGAGTAGCCCAGTAACTTTAACCCTTCTCTGGGCTGCCAAGCTCATCTAGAGGGAGTCAACACAGGAAGCTGAAACCATGAAAGTGTCCACTTCCTTCACTGACATCAATTACACCTTCCCACAGACTCCTTTTTATGTCACAGGAGCACATCATTCCGATTTAGACAATCCGTAATGTTAACTGAACATGGGTTGACCATCAAGGGAGGTATTTAGGCACCATGTAATTAATCACCTCAACACAGGAGGTGAACCTGGGATCTTATTAATACAAGAACCTCGCAAGCATCATGGGAAGCTCTTCTTTTCACCCCCTGCACTTGGAGCCTTGAACGCTATTTATTGCCCAATTCTTATTGATTAGCAAACCATTACACATTGATGGAAAATTTAATTTAAGGGACCACAGTGAGAGGTGAGCTGAACCCAGGACAAGGTGAGACCGGGATGGGGAAAACTGTAAGGGGTGCACCAGCCACACAGACCCCCTCTGAGATCATTGTTCCTCAGATGGCTCTCATGGGGAGTGGGTGGGGTCTCCATCCAGGCTGGGCTTCAGGCCGCCATCCTTGCTTACCTGCTTGCCTGCAACATGGCCCCAGCCTTCCATCTTGTCGGCTCTAAAATCCACCCTCCAGCCTGGCCATGTGTAAGGTCATTCTAAAAGGTCAGCCTCACTGAGAAGCTTCCATGGCTCCTTGTTTCCTAAACATGCCTTAGCCTAGCATTCAAGCGCATCGTAATGTGGGCTGACCCCTCTCCCCATCCCACCTCCCTCCATAGCCCACCCTTGGCTCTGGCCACACTGAGTTTCTGTCCCAGTTTCCTGCACTGAGTTCTGGCCTACAGGCTTTTGCACATCTCTGCTCTCTTACCCTCCCCTTGTCCTTCCTCTGGCCAGTTCACACTCACCATTAAATCCACCTTGCTTTACCTCCACCAAGGAGCCTTCCCAGATCACCCTACACTGCTCCGTCTCGTAGGGCCTGAATCAGTTATCTATTGCCATAGTTAGACTGCCTACAAGAAATCATAGAACCTTGTCTTGTCAGCTAACATCAAAACACATGTATTCCTTGCTTCTCTGGGTCAGTTGTGGGTTGCCTGGGCAGCTCTGCTGATCTTGGCTGGACTCACTCACACATCTGGGGAGGCTCCGTGGTTGTTGGCTGATGTTGGCTGACCTTGACTGGGGCGACGAGAGCAACTTGGCTCTGCTACATGCCTCTCTGAATCTCTAGAAGGCCAGTCTAGGCTTGTTCTCACAGCAATGACAGAGAGGCAAGAGGCAGCCCAGTGCACAGCCTCATCTATATATCACAGTAGCTTCACATCTGCTGACATCCCACTGCCAAAAGCAAGTCATATGGGGGAGCCATATGCTTTCTGTCACAGGGTGGGACAGCTGCCCATCCACGATGGGAAGGTACTGCAAAGTTCCATGGCAAAGTGTGCTGACGTGGAGCACGGATGAGGACTCAAGGCCAAACAATGCACTCTGCCACAGAGATTGCGCATTCATCTTTCAAAGCTCTCAAGGCACGGCAATACAGCATATTGCATTACAGTTGACATACAATAAACTGTGTATATTTCATGTGATCATTTTGATGAGTTTGACATATGTATTATATATACCCATGAAATTACCACCACAATCAAGATAATAAACATTGCTGCCTTAGCCTATTCAGGCTGCTATAACAAAAATACCATAGATCGAGAGACTTAATTAAACAACATTTATTTCTCACCGGTCTGAAGGCTGGAACGGCTCAGATGAAGGCGCCAGCAGATGTCTGGTGAGAACTCTCTTCCTGGTTCATAGGAGGCCGGCTTCTTGCTGCCATGTCCTCATAGGGCAGAAGCAGAAAGAGAGCTCTCTGGAGCCTCTTTTATAAGGGCACAAATCTCATTCACAAGGGCTCCACCTTCATAACCTAATCACTTCCCAAAGGCCCCGCCTCCTAATCCCATCATATTGGTGGTTAGGATTTCAGCATATGAATTTTGAGGGGATGCAAATGTTCAGTCCATTGCAATACTCATCACCCTCAAATGTTTTCCCCTGCCCCTTTGTAACCTCTCCCTTCTATTTCTCACTGCCACACCCCTCTTCTGCCCTAGCAACAATTGATCTGCTTTCTGTTACTATTGATTTGTTTTCATTTTCTAGAATTTTATCTAATGGAGTCATACAGTATGTGCTCTTACTTTTCTGGCTTCTTTCAGTCAGTATAATTATACTGAGATTCATCGATGATGTATGCATCAACATTTCACTTCTTTATATTGCTGAAGAGTATTCCATTGTACAGGTACAACACAATTTGTTTATCCATTCACCTGCTGATGGATATGTAGGCTGTTTTCAGTTGATGGCTTTAACAAATAAAGCTGCCATGAACATTCATGGATGAGTATTTCTATAGACACATGTTTTCTTCTCTCTTGGGTAAATACTTTAGATTGAAATGACCAGATCACAAGGTGGAATGTGTTAAACATTTTAAGGAACTATCAAACTATTTTCCAAAGTGTCTACACTCTTTGGCATCCCTACCAGCAAGCAGTGCATGAAAATTCTAGTTGCTCCTCATCCTCTCCAGCACTTGGTATTGTCAGTGATTTTTGCATCTCAGTGGGGATGAAGTGGAATTGCACTGTTTTTTTTTTTTGTTGTTGTTGTTGTTTTTTTTAAGATTTTATTGGGGAATTGGGGGAGGGGAACAGCGTTGGGGAATCGGGGAAGAGGAACAGACAAGTTGCTGTCCTTTTGTTCTTCAGTCTAGTTGTGGAGGACGTTGCTTCACTGGCCCATGTTGGTATCTCATTGCGCTCTTCCTGGATGAGGCAGATCAGTCGCCGGCCTCCGGGTGTCGCTCACCGCGACTATCAGCAGCCCATGCTGGCCGCCAGCCACTCACTGTAGCCTATGGCAGCCCAGTGCAGCAGAGGCTGCAGCCTACACCGTTGCAGGGGCTGCAGCCTATACCGTTGCCGGGGCTCGCAGCCCAGCTCCAGGTGGAGGTGTTGTTAGCTGTAGAGGGCAGTGTTACTGGCCCTCATATGTGGGATCCGAACTGGGGCCGCTGGCATCCCAAACCAGCTCTTAACTAATGCGCCACTCGGCCAGCCCTGCACTGTGGTTTTATTTGGCATTTCTCTAATCACTAACAATGCCGAGCATCTTTTCATGTGCTCACTGGCTCTCCTGATCTCTTCTTTGGCGTGATGTCTATTCAAAGAAGATCTTTTTAATTGAGTTCTTTGTTTTGTTACTATTGAGTTTGGAGGATTCTTCTTATGTTCTAGACACAGACCTTTATCAGATATGTATTTGGCAAATATTTTCTCATAGTCTGTGGCTTGACCTGGGTGAGACTTTTAAACACATCGATCCCCCACTCCCCCAGCAATCGATGATTAGTCAGAGCTTGGCCAAGAAGGCCAGTGCTACGGAATGTGTCAGGGTTTGATCCATGTCCTCCATAAAAATAAAGCAATTGCCAAAAAATTTACAAGGAAAGCAGCTTGTGAAGTCTCATCAGATCCATCTTCCTGTCCCAGGTCACCCTGACTCTGTGGGGATGTCATCCTGCAAATCACGGTCACTGTCAGGGACAGGTGTGACAGGTGGGAGAGGGGCGTCAGGTGCCTTGTGTAGCGTCATTTTGGTGATCCAAGATCGCCCCCTAATGGGCCAGGCTCATCCAGCCGCTGAGCGAGGTCCCCTCGGGACGCTGCGAGGCACTAGAAGATAGATAAATTGAAGCATCAGCTTCAGCTCCGAAGTTTCTGATGAAAACAAGTGTTTTCATTCACTGGGCAAATATCTTAGCAGAGATGGATGGAAACAGAGGTGAGGCTGGGAGAGCCAACTTCCGCTCCTTCAGAAGAGGCTTCTGAGGGAGGGGCAGCCAGAGTGAGGGAGGGCGGAGGGAGGAGCTTGTGCACACACAGGGCGTAACATCTGTCTGGGGCGGGGGCTTCCTGAGGACAGCCTTTCCTTGAACGTGCAAGTAGAACAACCCCAACTGGACCCCCTGAGCCAGGACATGTCCAGCCCTGTCCCCATGGCTCCATCCACGGGTTCCTGGCACTGGGAATGTTCCCCTGGCCTCGCTGGCTCTGAGGTCCAGATCAAGTCCTCGATCCTCCAAAGCCTCTTCTCCCTGTCTGGCCTCCTGCAGCTACCGGCCTCTCTCTGCCCCATGTTGCCCAAGCTTGGGAAACCTGCCAGCCTCCTCCATTGCTTGCAGGACACAAAAAGAAGACTATGATTTGTCACTGACATTCCAGAAGGTTAGGGCGCAATGCAGGGGGTCACAGCACAAGAAAGGCAGAAATCTTGCTTCAGTGTTCCAGAAATCTCCCTGGCCAGCCTCTCCCTTCTTTGGTGTCGACCCCCTACCCCCACCCCTAGGATCCTTCCGCTCTCTGTCGCCCAGACCGCTCTCAACCCCCTTCCTCTAGGACTGTCAGGGCCCCACCTCAATTTCCTATTGCTAAATACTAGATACGGAGTCCTGCTTTTGCACATTTTTCTTTTCCTCAAGAAAAAAATAATTTGATCAAGTTTGAATTATGAAGAGCAAAAGTGACAAGCTCAAGGCTCTCTTAGGATATTATTATCCCCGCTGGTGTTGGAATGTCCCTCAGAGATTTTAATGTCATGTCTGGATTAGGAGGGCAGGGATCCATAACTCTGTGCCTCTCGCAGGATTATTTATGGCCCCATATGGCAGTGGAATCGAGCAAACACATGCTCACACCTCCCGGCGCTGAGCACAGCCTTCCAGGAAAGCCCAGCCAATTCTGTGAAAGTTCATTGACAAATCACACTAATTTTTAAATGCCAGCCTTCCCAAGTTGGTCTCAGGGAAGCACAAGTTCTGGATGGTAGTAATGGATTTCAAGCACAAAGATTTTTCTGTAAGTTTGAGGAACATTATATACAACACACATTAGCAGGCTAGATGGGCTAGTGGACGCTCAGAGAGCCCTACAGTTATGAAAGCTCTCTGAATGTTGCAAAGAAAATTTTCCAAAGCAGCAACTAAGATTGATTCTCGAAGTCTTCATAAAAGAAAGGTTTAACCAAAAGTAAGAGTGACACTATTGTATAGTAAAAGATAGATGTTTTTCAAAAAGAATAGTTGGCAGCTTTATATGGACAGCCTACCTTGACCTTATTCTCCTCATTTCACCGTAATCCCGCAATAATCCCATCCCAGACTACCATGCCATCAGGTTCGAGTCTGTTCATCAGCCCCAGTCAGGACTGGAAGGCTCTCATGTACTGTTCCCTCCAGAACCCGAGCAGCCCCAGCGTGAGTCATTTACTCCATGGGCTTAATTTCATCAGCCCCCTCCCAAACATACACCAGGTCCCTGCCTTTTACCCAAACTCACCGCTCCCTCATCTGCTCCAGTTGGGATTCTGGACCACGACCCAGGCCTGGGATCCGTGTGACTAAGGCAGAGCTGAGATCATCAATCACGGGTCAAGACTTCCAATCCTGGTCTCTGTTCTGTCACCAGTTCACTGTGTGACCTTGGGCATGCTGCCTCCCCACTCTGGGCCTCAGTTTCCCCAACTCTACCATGAAGTGTAGGACTGAGTGATCTCATGCATCCTTCCTCCTCTATTCCAAGGACCTATGATTCTGCACAGGAAAGTCTTGCTCACATATTTGTGGGGAAAACGGCACAAGTATTATTCTGATGATGACTCCGTGGGGAAATGAGGGAGGACAAACCAGGAACACTACAACCAGAATCCAAAAGCCATCATGCTGGGCACTGCTGGCCTAGCTGCAGGGAGCCTTCGTTCCCAGTGTGAACCAAGCAAGGCGAAACCCTGAGCCCCAAACACCATGCCCTTCCTCTGAGAGTTGGATTTTAGGGTTAAGTCAGAGAGAAGGGGTGAAGCTCCTGATGACAGAGCCTTGGGGGAGATGGATCAGCGAGGAGGAGACTAACACCTGATGGCAGGAAAGGGGACATGGGAATGGTGGGGGGAGTGTTACCACTGTCATCATCTTCATCTTCATCATGATCATCATCTAAATAACAGCTAAAAATGATCATGAGTCTCCTCTGTAAAGTGGCCAGTCCAGGCCCAGCACACAGCAGGTGCCCATGCTGGTTGACTGATCCATTCAGGGGCCACCAGCGAGACCTATTCTTGTTCTTGCTGAAATAGTACCTCCTCACATTTCTGATGACTCAGATCAGCTTTTGGCTGGCTTCACTTCTAAGCGTGAGATTAAAGCAAAAAGTGGACAAGGCTGCCCACATCCCCAGGACAGAAGTGTCATTCATGAAGGCTCCCACTGCTGTGAGCGGGAGGCTGTCCCTTAATGCCACTGAAGCCAGGTGGTGTCTTTATTGCCCTGAACACAGCTATAAAAGCAGGTGGCTCTGAAAGGTATAGAATAAAGCCTTCCTGCATGTCTCTGTCCTTCTCCAGCACCTCTCGGGGCCCCAGTGGTGACAACTGGTCTGTGTCCATCAAGGTCCAGCTGTTTTAATGGGGACATTAAATAATTCCATCTGCTATGAAGAAATGTATGTCCTGCGGAGACACGTGCAGCTGTGAACAGACATCCAAGAGAGATTCAAGGCCTGGTGGCTGTTGGACAATGATACGAAGCGCCCTCCCTGTCCCTCCATCCTCCAGGATGTCAGTTTCCAATAAATCAGATGTCACCATGGAGTGCCCAGCCATGGATAGGACTCCGGGCATTGAGAGAAAGATCAGACATGTCCCTGTGCTTGAGGAGGTCATGGTCAGATGGGGGAGACAGACCCGTCAGCAACACACACCACCCCACCTGCAAAGAGCCAGACTAGAGGTCACAGCAGTGGCTGCCATTGCATCACCACCTCCTGTATACAACTCTGCTCACCTAGTGCCTACTATGTGCTGGGCCCAAAGCCAGGTGATTCACAGGTATTATCACTAACCCTCATAACAACCTCCCCACTATAAGGTTGGTTAATCATTTCCATTTTAGAGATGAGGACACTGAGGTTCAGAGAAGTTGAAGAACTCACTCAGGTCACACAGTAAGGGAAGTGGGTTGAGTGAGCGTGTGCTCTGTGGACAGCCAGCATCATTGCAGCTCTGCCCACCCGCACACCCTCAAAAGGAGGCAAGGTCTGCTGGGGTGGACCCAAGGAAGGTGTGCTCACCTGATCCAGGTGGTCAGAGTCCATAGTTGGCACTAGATTGCAGGTGTATTGTCACTTTCTGATTGTGGAGGCTCTTCAAGGTCACCATATTAGCCCAGTTGAGTTTGGTGATCCCAGCCCAACCTCCAAGGAAGAGGCAAGTTTTAGGTTCATTTGTACATTAATATTGTTTGCACAGGTTCACAATCTACTCCTACCCCCATCCTTATCATCTTCTCATTTCCCTGTAGAATCATGCCTCTTACCTACCATTTATACTTGGTCTAGGTGCTCCAGCTAGGATTGAGCCCACCATGGCTCAGAGGACGACCACGGGGCTTGAGAGTGGCCAATCAGAGCTCTATTCTACTGGACTTAGTGATTGGCTCAAAGCTGGGCACATGACTCAGGTTAATCCAATCAGAGCTTGCCCTTGGACTTTGGCTGAAAGTAGCATACAAGAGGTCTTTCCTTTCCTTTAAGGCTGCTAAACTGGTTGAATGTAGGACTGCAGTTGCTGGTAGCCATTGTAAGAGGAACCTGTCTAAAAATGAAGCCAGAAGAGATGAATAAATCTCTGAAAGATGGAGTGAAAGAGGAAAACAATGGCCAGAACAAACAGAACATGAGCCTATTGAAGGCCTTCAGTGCCAGATGCTGCCTTCAAGACCAGGTGTGACTGCTTGAGCTCCTTGGATCAAGGCAGGCCTGAAGCCAGCAGCTCCCCAGATGTTCCACTTTCATGAGACATTGCATTTCATTTTCTGTCTCAACCAGTTTGTGATGTTTTCATCACCCAGCGAGTCCTAATCCTGCTCCATAGCTACCACCAGGAAACACAGTGCCTGGTGCATAACAGATGATAAGTAAATATTTGCACAATGTAGGAATCCATGGTAGGAATGAATGGTAATGAAACTGGCCTTTTCTCCCTCTCTGCCTCCCTCAGCCTCCCTCCTTCCCTCACCCCCAGCCTCAGGCCATCTAGTTGGGACTGTCACCCAGGGAGGCTTGACGACCAGCCAGCTGCTTTCCTCACTGCAGTAGCAATGTCTGCTCCTTGGGCCCTTGGAGGAGAAAGCAAAGGTTTACAGAGGGGGCGACCTGCAGCAAGTTAGACAGAGTGCGGTCTGGGACTAGGGCTCTCTGACTCTGAGGCCAACACACCACACATTGCACCCTGGTCTCTCAGGAGGGGGACAAGGGACTTCCTGGCCCAGAGGAGCAGGGGTCCCAGGAACCCCAGGTTCTTCCAGGGAGTAACCGCCTGAACATGTGTCACTTGGGTGGGCCCCAGGATGCCCAGAAGGACTGGATGATCTGTAGAGGAAGCTGAGGGCAGATCCCAGGAGGGAAGCTTGGTACACAGTGGCCAGAATGTCATCCCTCACATTCCCACTGGACACTGCACTTTAATAGGAACCATACCTTAATTTTCATCACCATAGAATATATACATGCAAGGATGCAGGAATGAGTGAATGAATAAATTCAAATACATCATTTTAAATGGAATCCTAAAGAAATCTAGTGATTTTCCCAAGGTGACACAGCTCAAGATGGCAGAGCAGGTCCAAACCCCAGCCTTCTGCCACTAAGGCCCATGCTCCTTTCCTCACCCCACCCTGCCCTACAAAGCATGGAAGAGAAGTTAGAAAAGAATGAGGCCAACGTGAGCTGGAGGCATAGGAGGGCTTCTTGGAGGAAGGGGTGGCCCAAGCTGGGCCCTGAAGGACAAACTGGAGGAGAAGAACCTGCAGGGAAGAGAAGCAGCCACAGTTTGCTGCATCCTGATCTTTAGGTCTCTGGGTCCAGAGTTCTCCATGAGGAGGCTCAAGGTGCCCTGGGAACCTCTCCCCAGAGCAGGTGGAGCTGCACCCTGCTGGGCTGGAGGTGGCTCCCAGGTAGGAGGGGGTGGGCAGGGGCGGAGCAGGGGCTCCTGGGAATGTTCTCTTCCCTTGGTTTATGTCCCAGGTGCTCCTGATGGGGAGCGAGGATGGCAGTGTCCTTGCCCCTCTGCTGCGAAGGGACACTGATTTTACCAGCTCTCTGATGAGGCCATTAGACCACATTCCATCAGCCAGTCGTCTTCCACAGACACTATCTCCAAAGTGTCTCATCAGCCAGAGAGCTGCATGGCCCCTGGGCCCTGGGATTTCCCTGCAAATCCCCACTGTGAGCAGCGCCCTGCAAAGGTAAGCATCTCCCATTATGTCCACAACCCAGGAAATGAGTTCGTTTCCCTTCGCTTTGCTGCCTCTGAAGCCCATTTCCCCATAATGAGCCTGCAGAAGTAAAACAACGTCACGCTGCATGAAAATACACATCTGCTCAGCTGCCACAGGATATTCTTGGGACTATTTTGGGAGCCAGAAGCCTGTGTTGATGGGAGATGCATCCGTTCTCTGCGCAGGTTTGCTTTCCAGACATAGGCCCGAAGCTGAGTCAATGATTCTTTTAAATCTCTAATCTCCTTTCCCTCTGTCCCTCTCTCCCTTCATCTGGCATTTAGTGATGCCAATGAAATGCAGACCCTAAGGTTGGCACCAGGCATTTGGAGATAAATAAGCACCTCCTTCAATGTTGTGCCCTAGATACTCCTCTTGCCTGACTCTAGCACCAGCCTTGTGACCGAGATATATTCCCTACCCTTGGGAACTCTGAGACCTATTTGCAGTGTCACAGCATTCATTTATTCACCATATTTGTTGAGCACCTACTATGTGATAGATACTGTGTTAGGGGAATTAAAGGTAAGCAAAACATCATGGTCCTTGCCTCATGGAGCTCAGAGTATGGGGGGCGGGGAGGGAGACAGAGCTAAAATAATATAAAGAAGTGTACAAATTACAAGGGCTCTAAAAGAGAAGTTATATGGGAGTGTATAATGGGGATCCCAGAAGAAGTGATCCTCCCCGCCCCCCCCCCAGCTCTGATCTGAAGAATAAACCAGTTATCATGTGAGCTTGGGGCTGAGGAACAGTGTTCAGACCAGACGACCGCATGTGCAAAGGCCCAGTGGTTGGAGGGCTCTTGGCAACCAAGAGGAAATGCAAGACCTCTGTGGCTGGAGAGCAGGGAGTAGGTGGGAGCCTGGGAGGGGACAGGAGTAAGACTGAGTGAGGGCCTCAAAAGCCACTTTCAGGATTTGGGTCTTTATCCCAAATGCAGGGGGACTGTTTCAAGTGGAGGGCGAAAGGCCAGAAGCAGAGCTGATGGGATCCCATCTGTGTTTATGAATTAACCCTCAGGCCACAGCAAGGTGAGCTGTGGTGGAGGGAGGTATTGGAACAGCATGATCTGAAGGTGGGGACATTCGCTTTGGCTTGGAGGGAGAAGGTCGGCTTCCCGAGGAGGAGGAGTGAGCGTCCGTATCTGTATGATGATGTTCATTCAGTCATCTGGCACATGCATATTGAGCACAGGCTACATGCCTGGTCCTGTGTTCAGAGAGCGGGTACCAATGTGAATAAGAACAACAAAGTCACTGTCCTCAAGTGTCTTACAAGGGAAGGGACAGGTATTTCCCCAATGTTTCGAGGAGGACCAGCTTCTGTGAGAAATGCCTGGGCAGCCCTGGCTCTCTCATCAGGTGAGAAAGACCAGCCCGGGCATTTGGAGATAAGCAAGAGAAACCTGATCACCCCAAGTCAATGAAGAGGTTTTGGGGAAAGGACATAGAGCGGAGCCAGGCCTTGTGGGACCAGCGGCCATCGGGCCTGTGCTCTCTCCTTCCTCGTGCTGTCTACCAAATGGTGCCTTTCATGGTGAACTCCCACATCCATCCATTTTGCAACCCTCGTCAGTATTTCCTGGCGCAGGAAAAGAAGTGAGCTCAGCTTGGGTGATGGCTGAGCAGACAGCGGCTCCCAGCAACTCTTAGAGTTTGGCATCCTCCTACCCGCTTTGCAAATGAGCAAATGTAAATTCAGGGAGGTGAAGGCACTTCCCCAAGGTCACACAGCCACTGAGTGGCAGCAGCATGGCATCTGGGCTGGCGATGACATCACAAGCACTGAGGGTATTGTTCGTCCAAACCTTGATTTTGGTGACAAGGACAAGCACCACCTGAGGACTGGGCAGGTCTGCAACAATAACAATAGCCCATTAAGGGCTTGCTGGGTGCCAGGCAAGGCTCTAAGCACTTTATGTCTGGTAACTTGTGTCATCTTCACAGTAACCCTGGGGCATATGTTCCAGTTACACGTTGCTAGTAGCCCAGGTCAATGGGTATTTACTTAGTTTATGAGTCTTCTGGCTGGCTAGACAGCTCTGCTGCTGTGGCCAAGCTTCAGGCTTGTGCAGTCAGTTGGCAGCTCATCTCTGGGTTGGCGCAGGTGATGTGGGTTGCCTTTCTTACATATTGTGGGCCTCGTGGGGTCTCTGATACTCCAGCAGGTTGGCCTGGGCTTGTTCAAACAGAGATTTCAGATTTCCGAGAGTGCGAGCAGAAGAAGCACACAAAGCCTCTTGGGGCCCCTTAGAGTCAGCACAACATCACATGCAACATATTCGATTAGCCAAAGCAAGTCACAGAGCCATGCACAGTCAAGAGGTAGGGAAGACGCTCCATCCCTTGAGGCATATCAAAAAGAGCCTGGATACAGGAAGGATAGAGAGCCAGGGCATTTCGCCACCAGTCCATCAGAAAATGGGCATCATAGTCAACGCTGATTTTCAGATGAGAGCTCCAAGGCTCAAAGTCACATAGCTATAAAAAGGCAGGGATGAGGTTTAAGTCCACGTCTGTGCCCATCTCCATGACTCTGCTGCCTCTTAAAAGCTGTGGGAAAATCCATGGACAGAGACGTCCAGGGCTGGGAAAACAGGGCTTCCAGGATTCTGAGCGGGAGACTCTTGGGGATTGGGAGGCCAGAAGCCCCAGGGAGGCCTCTGGCAGCAGGGGAAGAAGGGCCTTTCTTCCCCAGAGAGACAGGAGTTACCTGGGCAGAGGACTACCTGGGCAGGTGTCAGAGCTCATCTGGCTCTGACAGGGCCTCACCCAGCTCTGCTGCCAAAAGGAGGATCTTGATTAGATTCATTCATCCATCCATCCATCCATCCATTCAATAACTACAACCTTGGAGGGTGTCCTCGTGACATGCTCTGCCCTGGCACTGCCTTCTAGTCACATTCATTCATCCGAACACATAGCTCAAGTATCTCCTCCTGCAGGACGCCCTCCCTGATACCCAGGGTTAGTCACTCCTCCCACTGGGTGCTTTTACTGTATCCTGGGAGCACCTCTGGATTGCCATTGCTGACTTCTGTGCCAATATCTACCCCCAGGGCCCTGTGAAAGAAAGGGCTGTGTCCCTCTCACCCAGTGTTGTTTCCTTGGAACCTGGAACACTATGGGACACAAAGCAGGGTAAAAAATATTGGCTGGAAGAAAGAAGGGAGGGAGGAGAAGAAAAGTGAGGGGAAAAAGAAGGGAGGAGGAGAGAAATAAAGGGACTTGCTTCATGGGCACAGATGAAGGCAGGAGGCAGAAGAGGAAAATGGAAATTCATATGCTATGAGACGTGAGGGAAGCAAAGACTTGAACATTAAAAATGGCCCCACTGTTACCTATGACATTTGATTAATCAGGAACCAATTACTCTGCACCCCAGGTTGACCTGAGAGCTCTTCAGAGTTTGCTCTCAGCGGAGCTTTCTGGAGTGAAACATTTCTTGTGCGGTCTGTCACATGCTGAGCCACATAAACCCAGATTCCTGGGGTCCCAGAGAATGCCAGTCCCTCAACTTGGAGGAGAGCAGAGGGCCTGAACCCAGCCTGGATTTGGGTATCTGGTCTACCTAGCTGTGCTACCTTGACCAGGTCACTCAGACTCGTTGAACCCCGGCTTCCTGCCACTTTGAAAGGGCAATTGAAGTCTCCCCCCAAGTGTAGTCTCCCCGTCCCATTTTTTTGCTCCTTCTGCAATACCCTCCCCAGCCTTGGGCCAGGATCAGGCCCCACCTCTTCCAGGAAGTCACCCAGATTACACCCCCTCTAGACTTGAGCGGCTCAAGTGCTTTGCCTAGAGGTTGAATGCTGGGTTGTGAGGTCATCCCAGCTGGGTCCAAATTCAAGTCATCCTTTTTCCTAGATCTTGCTGCTCAAAGTGGTGACCAGAGTAGGCATTGAAGAAACTGGGTGCCCCCCCACCGGACCTGTAATGAACCTGACTCAGTGCTTGAACAAAAGCCCAAGGTGGGGTGTGGGCACCTGCAGGTGTGAGAAGCCCTTGCCCTGCAGATGGCAGGGGGACAGGTGTGGGAGCCCTGCAGAACTGGGGACAGCTAGCCTGCCTTTTCCTGGGGGGGCCTTGCCAGGGTGCTTTCAACTCTCACAGACACAGCTCCATGTGGGAAAGAACAAAACCCACAACAAACATATTGCCTACCTGTGTGACTTGACCCCTTCGTTCCACTGCTTTGGGGCTACAGTCCTCTTCTCTGTAAAATAGGACAATTACTGCCCCTGCTTTGGGGTTGTTATGAGGATGGAGCAGAGTCATTTGTATGGAGCTGGGGGTGGGTGGGAGGTGCACCTGCTTTTCTCTCTGCAGGAAGCTTCTCCCCCTCAGACACTTCCCAACCCCCCTCCCAAGGTCCCCCTACACCCCGAATCTGATGTCTCATCACCTTATTGCTTTCCTTCATAGAATTTGTTACATCATGTCATATTTTATTGTGATCATTTATTCATTTTGTTCGTTTGTCTCCCCAGTTGAGGGCAGGGACCTGTGAGTCTCGTTCATGGATGTGTCCTGGTGCTCAGCGCAGAGCCTGGCACCCAGAGGGGTCTGAGAAGTACCTGCTGGATGAGGGTTGGATAAGGAGAGGGACTGGGTTGTATCAGTCAGGGTGGGTGAGGTGCTGTAACAAATAGCCCCACATCCCAGAGGCTTCAGCCAAGAACATGAAGTCCAAGTGGATGTTGCTGGTTGGGGGATCCCCTCCAGGAGACACCTCCTCTGAGCAGTGATGCAGGAATTTAGGGTCCTTCCACCTGTGATGATGTTACCTACACACATGGCCTTCAGAGTCATCAGGGAAGGGGAGTGAATGAGGACAATATCACCAAGTAACCAACCAGCTCACGTCAGAAGGGGCCCACATCATTTTCACCTACATCCCACTGGCCACAGAGATGCCCAGGATCCTGGGCAATGTTGCCCGAGGCTGGGCAGCTGGCCGTCTCTGCTCTTCCAATATGGCAATGGGTGACTCCCATCACTTTAGCCCTCTTCTCCGGACCCCTGACCCTGGAGCCTTTCTGGGTCTTTAGAAGACGTGATGCCTGGATCAGGAGAGCAGGGAGGGAGGGGCCCGGACCTGGAGAAGAGCTCCCAGCCCTGCTCCCCACATTTGTCTGGGGAGGGGAAGCTCTGGGCTGTTTCGAGCTGATTGTGTTCGGAACCTTCTGTGTCTGCCAAGCTGCTAATTCCGGTGCCATCTGCCTGTGTTCCCAGCACCGAAGCCCCGGGATAAACAGTTTTCTTCTGTGATTCTTAAAGAAAGTTTTGGCAGGGGGTGGAGAGGGAGAGAGGAGGGAGGCCTCAGAGCATCTCGTTCTCTAAAGAGAAGGGCCGTAGGTGGGACTGGCATGCCATGTAGATCTGCATTCTGCTACGGGGCCTGAGCGGAGTGCACAGTGGGCAGAGGAGGGGCAAGTGGCCAGGAGAATGGCACTACTGTGAACTCTTACTTCCCCCCACCAGACTGGGCGCGGCTTGGGGCTGAGTCGTCTTGTTCCCAAAACCCAGGGGGGCCGGGCACAGAGCAAGCATCAGCAAACACTCACTGAATGAGTGACTGAGTAAATGAATGAACAGTGATGAAGGGCTGGATGGGGAGGGGTGGAATGGGATGTGGTGGGAGGCCCAACGACCGTGGGGTTAAGAGCTTTAATAACTCATCCTATGGTGGGGACTCTCCTGGGCTGGCAGGGTGGGCAGGACCTATGACTGGTTTCTGACCAATAGAATACAGCAAAGATGATGGGATGTCACTTCTGTGATTTGGTGACAAAAGATTGTGGCTTCTGTCTTTCGAGTCAACTCTTTCTGTTGCCTTCCAAAGTGGCTTGCACACTTTGATGAAGTAAGCTGCCATGTGGGAGACACCCCATGGCAAGGACCTGAAGGCCACTTCCAGCCAGCAGTCACCAGGCTGCTGTGACCTGAGGCCCTCGGCCTGTCAGCCTCCAGGAACAGCCTTGCTAACCACTGCGTGAGCTAAGGAGCAGGTCCTTCCCTGATTGAGCCTTCAGACAACATCCTGGCCTCGGCTAACATCTTGATCGCAGCCCTGTGTGAGCCACGGAAACAAAGAATCCAGCCAAGACATAAATTTCATCCCCAAACCCACAAGGAACAGGAAACTCTAAAAGTTGAAAGAAGCACTTAAATATAAACCACACTTTTCTCCGCATTGCCTACACTTCACTCTAAGCTCCATGGGCTCACAATGGGGAGGACTCCGTGCCAATAATCTAAATGCAAATCACCTCTGGCAGTGACATCCGGGTGCGGGAGAGTCTCCAGCAAGGGCAGATAAACATCACTGTGACTGGGTCAGGTGGGAGCAGTTTAGGAAGCGGATGCTAGCATGTTTTCCCTTCCACCACCCCCACACCCCCCGCCGCCCCCGCTCCCATTTTTAAAGTGAAAGAGAGCATAGAATGCCCACCAAGCCAGCTCCAAAGGAGTTTGCAGAGGACACATCAGGCCTTGGGGTATGTGGGTGGGGAGGTGGGGAGGTGGGGAGGTACTTGGTGGAAGTTCCTGGAAGGTTAGGGAAACAGTGAGGCTTCAAGAGGACAGCCACATGGGCCCCTGGCAAGGTCAGGGTGCCGGGAGAAGACAACTTTGGGTCACTCCCTGTGGAAGGATGGTATGCAGAAGCCCTGGCCTGAGAGTTAGGCCCATGGTGCTGTGGTTAGCTCCCTGTGACCCAAGGGCCACCATGACACCTCTAGTGTCCCCACCTGCAAATTGCAAGGGTGAGTTTTGAGGATTTGTCACTCAGGGAGACCAGGCAGGTAAGAACAGAGCCTTGTAGTTCCATTCTTTCTCGTTGTCCCCTCTAAGCACCTTGGAGGGTGAGAGGGGTCCCTCCAGGTGCCCTGGGCAGGAGACATGGCCTCAGCTGGCACCCTGCCAGGCTCATGCTTGTGCTGACTCTGCAGGGACAATTGCTTGGGCTAGGCCATCACTGAGAGGCTCCTGGTCAGCAGGCTCTCCTACGAGCCACGCCCAGCTCACCTGCATTCACCCTGCGTGCAGCCTCTGCCTGCAGGAGGTGCCGGTCTGGGTCCCGTCCTGAGCTTGCCAAGGTGGCTATGGGACAATGGGCTGAAGGGCATGGAGGTAGGGATGGGTGACCCATGCTCCAATGAGTTTCTGGATCAAGACCAGTAGAGCCCAGCTGGATTGCTACTGATCCTGATAATAATATTGATAAGAATACACTATTGGGTTGTTGGAGAAGTCATGACGCATTTTTGCAACAAAAAATACAGAAAAAATACATCATGACATTTCCGGCCACCCAATAGATAGAAGCTGACGAGGTATGTTATGCCTCAGGTACCATGTTACCCATTTCCCAGACATTATCTTGTATCATCGTTAAATTGCTATCCCTGCCTAAGACAAGGAAGCTGAGGCCCCGTGAGGTGAGGCGTCTTGCCCAAGATGGCACAGCCAGAAAGTGGCTGAGGCAGAATTTGAACCAAGAGCCGGCGCCCTTAACCACTCTGTCTATATGACAGCCCTTTAACGAGGGCCCCCGTGACAGACCCAAGTTCTGCTCCTGCCAGTTTCAGAGTAGAGCCAGCCTTCCAGATCATGCAGTGAGGGCTCCATGTCAGGCCAAGCTCCCCACCCCCGAGGACCTGCCACCACCACAGCCCTTTGCCTGGTGAGCTGGCGTGAGGCCAGTGACCATGTGCCTGGTGATGTTAGAAAGATGCTCAGGGTGAGGGAGAGGCGTCTCTGAGAAGCCTGGTTGGCTGGTGGCCGAGGGACAGCCTTTGGGTGCCACTGGTATAGTGAGAACTATTTTTATTCGCCATTGTTTGAGCTGCCCTCCCGTTCCTTCTCCTACCGGAGAGAAGAGCACTGCAAAGTCAGTCCCCTCTGGTTCAAGCAGAGCCTGAAAGGCATCACAGGTTCCGTTTGGGTGGAGTCCCTGCACCCTGGGGATGGGAGAGCAGGCCTTGTAGCCTGCCCGCCAGGGGGTTGAGCAGGAGGCGGATGGAGCCCCCTCCCCTCCTGGAGACACTTCACAGAAGATAAGAGAAGCCTGACCCATCAGGCAGTGTCTGGGCCTAGACAGCTTTTAACACTTCAGCCTCTCAGACACTCACTATTTATCTCAAAAACGCAAGTGTTTTCCTTTCTTTCTTTCTTTTTTTTTTCTTTCCCCTTTTCTCTGCTCTAAAATGCCCAGGGAGTAGCGCAGTGAAAAAGATGAAGGGTTGTCACGCAGGGAAAACTTGTTTTTAGAGGTTTCAGTCAAGTTCCACCATCCACACTCTCTGTACACACCAGGCTGAGCAGAGCTGAGCAGGACGGGCTGCGTTGGGCTGGGCTGGGCGGTGGGCAGAGCAGCTGGGCTGGAGGGGCTGAGCTGAAGGAGGCGGGGATGGAGGACAGGCGCTCTGGCAAGGGGGTGCCCACCGTGTGGGCTTGTTTGGGTCTTCAAGCTTAAGGCAGGGATTGGAGAAGGGGGATGACAAACATTTGGGGCCGAACCAGGTGAAGAGAGACCCCTGGCTTCAGTGGCCCCCTGGGACTCTCCTCCATGACCTCGGCCCATTGGAGGAAGGCTGGAAGGGGGGAGGGGGTTCTGCAGGGCCAAGGGAGGGGACTGTGGGCTCCTCTAGACCTCATCCTGGCACCCCAGGATTCTCTGCCCCTCCACGAGCCTACCTGCCCCTCTTGCCGAGGTCTAGGCTCCTGAGGTTCCCCAAGTGTGAACACGCCCCCCCAAGCATGCACCCTGGGTGGAGGGACAGCAGAGGGGCAGCTTTTGCAGTAAGATGAGTCACTGAGTCTACAGTCATTGTGACATCTCTGCTTCAGTCCCATAGGCAGGGGCTGTGCTCTTTGGCCCTCTCTCTTGCTCTGAACCTAACGTGGGCCTGGCTCCAAGTGAGCCCCCAGTGAGGGCTTGCTCAGGGGTGATCAGAGATAAGCAGTGCCTCTATTGAGGGCACACAGCCATGGGATGGACAGAAACCCCTGTGCCTAGGACTCCATCAACTCCGGACTAACCTAGGTCCTGGGCAGGAGAACCTCCAGGGGCTTTCAGGGATCCTTGGGGACACCCATGGATGGAACCAACGTGCACTTGTTTTGAACAATATCAGCACTCAGCAGGGCCCCTCCAGCTCCAGCGGGCACAGGGAGCAGCTGTGGCAGGGGCGCACCTGGGGGTCTGCATCGAGCAGCTCCCTGGAATGTGGGGCTGGGGATCCAGCGCCATGTGGGTTCTGCTAGGTGAGCCCTCCATGGCATCTCTCAGAAGGCCCCCATCCCCACCGTCTCCTCTCACCCCTTCCCTCCTGGGAGCTACAGCAGCCTCTGAGGAGCCTGGGCTGCTCCTTCTGGGACACTCCCTGCACACAGCACCAGGAAGCAGGAAAGGACAGAGACTTGTCTCCCACGTGAGCCCCTGGGCTCCTCCATGCACTCAGGGCCTCAGCCTCCTGCAAGTTCTTTTTGGTTTGAAAATACATAAGCAGCCATTCACCGTTATTGGTGGTGGTGGCATTTGAAGCAGCGCTGTTATTGAGCCGCTCAGCTATTGCCCAGGGTTGGAACCATCCGTGGTTCTGCTGGGAGGAGTTCCGGTGGGAGGAGGAGGCCGGAGGCCGGAGGAGAGCAGGCTGGCTCAGCCCCACTGGCCTCTGTGCACGCTGCCTCCCCGAATCAGACTCTTGTCATCTGTAATGGAACTAATATCCCCACCCACAGGGGAGGCGAGGATGACACGTGCTGCCTTCCCCTGTGTGCCCCTCCAGAGCCCCCCTCACGTCTCCCCTGCTCGGTGCCCGGCACTGACCTGCAGGGGCAGCACCAACAGGGCCCTTGCCCTCCTGGGCCCTGGCTTCTGTTGGGTCCTGAGGCAGCAGAGGAGACCAGGGGCAGGTGGAGAGGTCAGGGCTTTGTTCCCTGGCTCCGCCCACCGAGCCAAGGCTGGCAGTGGCTGCCTCTCTCCCCTGGCCCCAACCCCATCAGGTGCCCCTCTCCTGTGGGTGCAGCTCTCACTGAGGTCTGGTAACCAGTCCCTCCCTTGGCCCCTTCAGGACTGGGATAGACACAGCTCCCCACTCTCACTGGTGCCCCCCAAGGTGCCCCCCATCTCCTGTTGGTCCCTCTTCTTCCTGCCACACCATGGTGATCATCCCTCCATTAAACTCCCTTCAGTTACTCTCTCCTGCCTATTCCCTGCTGACACACTGACCAGGATTCTAAGAAAGAGGTTTGGGTTTTCCTTGAATTTCAATGGAAAGAATGGGGTTGGGCATGAGTGGCAGCCAGGAGCCCTCTGGGTCTTGGGGAAGAGCTGCCTTGAGTAGGGACATCAGGAAACCAATCAAGTCCTGCAATCTCAGCAGCCTGCATCTCTATGAGGCATTAAATTAGGGCACTAAAGCCACAGCCATAATCCTCACCCTTTTGCCCCATCTATTGTGTCAGCACCCCACACCCCGTTAGTGAGGGGAGAGCACTGGGACAGTGCAGTGAGGTCCCTGGTCCTGCTCTATGTGCCCCCTCCGTCCAGCCTTGGGCTCAGGATATGGGTGGAGTTGGGGAGCTCTTTCAGGTGTGAAGCCCAGGGAGTTCAGGTATCTTTTCCCAACTGGCCAGTTTGGTGGAAGATTTGCCAAGTGTGGGATGCTGGCCAAGTGTCTGAGTGAGATGACATGTGTCATCTGTGTCGTCTCACTTAGGAACAGTAAGGACCTGGGCAGGTGCTGCGATTGGCCCTCCACATGGGTGAGCCCCGTCCCCACTGTGGGGAGCTCAGCACAGACAAATCTAGAATCCAGCCCCTGCGTCATTCTGCCTTCGGCATCCCCATATCTGCCTCCATCTTGACAATCAAAGCATGGGGTGGATGGCCACCACGGCCCTTTCTAGCTTGGACAGTGTGGGGACCCGTGTTTCTTTACCGAGCAACAGCCTCATAGCCTGAGCTCTGACCACTACACCCTCAGCCTCATGAATCTGTCAGATGCATTCAGGTGACCCTGAACCCCCCTTCCCCCCCCACTGACCTCCTGAGCTGCAGGCAGGAGAAGAGACCCACCACTGATTGAGGACCAGCTGCCCTATTCCCTCTGAGGTCATGTCAGCAGGAGGGAGAGAGGAACCATGAGGATGGACAGTGGACACCCTAGATAGAGCCAGGGAGCGGGACGCTCACCTGGGAGACCCAAGAATAGACCCCGCTGGGTGCACGCGTGAGCTCTGAGGAGGCAACAGTTCTGGGTGCTTCAGCCTGTCAGCACTGGAGATAATTAGAGTCCTAAAAAAGCCTCATTATTTCTCCCAGGGCTATGGTGCCCTTTGGAAAAAGGAATATTTTCTGCCAGATCGTCCCCTGAAGATGCATTTGTCACAGGCTATTGTGTAAATCCATGTTTGGCCCACTTCAAAAGATGTGATTTATCTACTTGACTAGACTTAATGTTCCTTCTCCGAACTCTCAAAATGTGGCTGCTATTAGGGCCCAGAGAGGAGCCATAAATATTACAGGGCGAGGCCTGGACACACACCTATGGCTCTGAGCCCCTTATGCAGCAGAGGAGGGGCTGGGCAGGTCATGCTGCTCAGAAGCTGCAAACTTCAGGACACTGGTCAATCCTCAAGGACAGACCCTGGAATGCTGGATAAAGACCAACTTCATGTTCACTCATTCCATCAGGCTTATGAGGCCCTACTATGTGCAGGCCTGCGTGGGGTCTGAGGGGACAGCAGTGAACAGACAAAGTCCCTGCCCCCAGGAGCTGACATCTGGAGTGGGGAGGCAGGAAGGAACAGGTAAGCAACGCACCAACAATACTGCCAGGTGGAGAGGTGCTGGGAAGAAAGTGCAGCAGCGTGATGTTACAGAGCCCGGTTCTGGGTCAGGGTCAGGCAGCGACAACCTTGAGCTGAGGGGATAAGAAAGGTCATTTTGAGAAGGGGGTTCTTCAGCTGAATCATGAAGGATGAGGAGGAACAGACAGTTGAACATCAGAGGGCTGACCTGCCAGGCTTAAGGAATCCTGAGCCAAGGCGCTGAGGGCCAAATGAGCTTGCTAAGGAGCACTGATGACCGAGCGGTTAGCTCCACCTGGTGGGACCAGGGAAGACTTCAGCCAGGAAGTGATACCTGAGCTTTTCACGGGTCAGTGCTGAGAATTTCACAAGGTGGGAGAAGCGAGGGCTTCCCAGGTGAGAGACACAGACAGGAAGGCTCAGGTACACAACATGTAGGAACAACCAAGATCATCGCAACCAGAGGGGTTTCCATGCACGACTGGAAGCATCCTGGGTTGAAGGTGTACCGACCTCAAGCAGAACGGGGGACTCTCTCCTGAGGCAAGGAAACCCACTGGTTAAGTATCAGGCAAGTCCCAGTCTTCGAAGGTGTCAGGTCCTATAACTTTAAGGTCACTTCCAGCAATAAAACACTACAAGCCAGCAAAACCAGCTTGGGCTTTAGTTGAATACGAGTTAATAGACTTGTTCCGTTTGGCTGCGTCTATTTTCTGTTTCCTGTCCTCACCCCAACCATCCAGAAGAGGAAGGCGTTCATGATCAGAATGCTCCGCACATGTTAAGTGTGTGCTGAGTCCTGGAGGGGGCTGAGAGTCGGTCACAGAGACCAGAGCTGGTGGGGGGACCCAAGCCTCGGCAGCCAAGGCCCCCTCATGTGGTGATCTCAACAGATGGGCACAGCCAAGGGTGGAAATCTCCACCCTCCTTCAAACAGTCTCTGCACTCAGCTCTGCCCACCCACCCCAAGTGCCAGCAGCACCCAGACCTCCCCCTGCTCCTGCCCCGAGTCCTCACCCTGCACCCTTAGAAGCACCCTGGAAGGCCAAATAACCAGCCCCAACCAGCTCAACCTTCCTCCTGTCTATTTTATTATAGATCAGCCCAGCCAGGCTTCCCTTTGGGAGCGGCAGTCTCTGATGTCTCTCCAGGGCTCGCTGAATTGGTAGGACCCTGTGACTCTCCCAGCAGGCCCTTTGATGGAGAAAGTCTGCCTAATAAATAACTGAGAGGCGTCTCGGCTTCCTGAGAACTATGCGGAGCAACAGTGTCCCAGTTCCCCCAGCAAAGCAGAGCTTCAGAGCACTCCAGCAGAGATGAGGAAAAGCCTTTACTTAAAGATGAGTTAGGAAAGGCAGGAGGGTGGGAGGAAAGAGGCTGGAGGTTGCTGGGGGAGGCCAGGGTGCAGGGAGGGGGCCTCCTTCGGGTAAGGATGCAATCAATGACATATCCAGAGTCTCATTCAATGCCAAGTGCCTTGTGATGAGCATCTCATTTCACCCCCAAATGAATCCACGTGGTGGAACTTCTCACTGCAGCCCCATTTGACAGACAGGAAAACAGAGGTACACATACCTGAGCCCTTACCTGAGGCCTCCATTGGTGAAGGCCTGAACCCTGGCCTGTCAACTCCAACCTGCACATTCTTCACCTCTCTGCTCACCTGGTGGGAGTGAGGCACCAGCAGGATCCTGGGGTGTTAGGTCTCCCAGTCTTAAAGCCATACTGGTCCTGGGGTCAGGGTCCAGGACACCTAAGCTTGAATCCCAGCTCCTTCGTGTTTTGGAAAAATGGGGATAACAATCCCAAGGTCACAGGCCTGCTGGGGGTGTTGAAATGGGCAGATATTCATAACATGTGGAGTACAGGGTACTCAGCGACGTCCAAGTGTTACTTAAGATAACAGCTGTGCTAACAAGCCAACTCCCAAATGTATTATGGCTGCAATTCCTTAACTGGTGGCACCACTAGGTAGCAGGACACTGGGTCTGGGATGGTACCTTGGGGGAGGCACCCACCAAGCAACACCGGGTCTGTTTTGCTAGTTTATGCTCACCATTGCCTTCTTGGTGTGCATGCTCTGATGAGGCAAGCTGCTTGCTATGTGGGCGAGATCTTCATGGCAAGGAGCAGAGAGCAGGTAGTTCTTTGTCAGGATCATGGGAGGTTCTCAAAGGCCTGAAGTGGATGGGACACCTGTCACTTCTGCTCACATTCTATTGGCTGAAATGGAGTCACATGGTCCCATGTACCTGCAGAGGAGGCTAGGAGATGTAGCCTTGTTGTGTGCCCAGGAAGAAGAAACATATTTGGTGAACAGCTGAACAGTGTCTGCTACACCTGGAGAGGTAAAATGATGTCTCAGGAGACCCAATAGGTTAATGGGGAGACTCATGAGAGCCCAGGCTCTTCCCAGCACAAATCACACCAGAGTGAGGCAGAGTCACAGCACTGGCCAGGGGACCCAAGACAAAGATTCACCTGAATGGGGGAAGGGAGCTACAGATGCCTCTGTTGCCTGCAGGAATCATGGATGGGTGGAGGGTGGGGGGGCGGCAGGAGAGCCACAGCTCCACAGGGCTCTTGGCTGTGAACTGGGTGCAGATGCAGAGTTGGCATCGGGGCCCCCTTGGGATCAGTCTCCTTACCTGTCAAAAAAGGCTGCAGTAGGGCCTGCCGAATGGTGCATTGGTTAAGAGCAGGCTTGGGACGCCAGCGGCCCTGGTTTGGATCCCACGTATGAGGGCCAGTGACACTGCCCTCGACAGCTAACAACAGCTCCACCTGGAGCTGGGCTGTGCGAGCCCTGGCGACGGTGTGGGCTGCAGCCCCTGCTGCAATGGGCTGCCATAGACTACAGTGAGTGGCCGGCAGCCAGCGTGAGCTGCCAATAGCCACGGTGAGCGACATCCAGAGGCCGGCGACCAAGCTGCCTCATCCGGGAAGAGCGCAATGAGGATACCAACATGGGCCAGTGAAGCAACGTCCTCTGCAACTAGACTGAAGAACAAAAAGACAGCAACTTGTCTGTTCCCCTTCCCCGATTCCCCAACGCTGTTCCCCTCCCCCAATTCCCCAATAAAAATCTTTAAAAAAAAAAAGGCTGCAGTAAAAGAATCCATCATATGGGGTCACTTGAGGGTGAAGTGAGATCTTTGATGCCCTGATAACTTGCCTTACCCATTTCTATCAGGGTCCTGCTCCTCTGTTGGGAATATCTGATAGAGTCAAGCTAAGGTACTTTGGATGATGTTGGTTCCAGGGGTACCTCCTTTTCAGGGGTATTCAGGTACAACAAGAAGTCCTTGAGAGGGAAGATGATCATGAAATTCACTGATTTCAAATCTCTCCCATCAGATAGATGAGGACAATGACACGACAGGGCGCCTCACACACACATATAAAACCAACCCCAGAAATCCCATCTCTAGGAATTTAACTCTTAGAAATAATTAGAGATATACATGGAGAGTTTTTCATATAGGATTTTGCTTACAATAGCTAATAACTTGATATATTTACAGACATTATCATGGGAGTTAGATAGAGTTATTCATGGTACATCCATTCAATGGAAAAACTAGGCAATAATTCCACAATTAAGACAATTGTGCAGGGCCAGCCGAGTGGCGTGGTGGTTAAGCGCTGGCTTGGGAAGCCAGCAGCCCCGGTTCGGGTCCCACATCTGAGAGCCAGTGACACTGCCCTCAAAAAAAAACACACAAAAAAAACACAATTGTGCAGAAGAGGGGAAAAGGCACGGGAAGGCTTTTATGATATAAGATTTTAGAACAGAATGGATAGCATGCTTTCCTTTTTGTGGGAAAAATATAAACATATATAAACACATATAGGTATATAATTAATGTTTGACAGAGGTTCTTTTTCATAGGGGTATTATGAGTGGTTTTCTCTTTTTCTTTTGCCTATCCACACTATGTGTAATAAACATGTATAATTTCTTTAAGAGGAAAAAATATTCTTAACATGAGTGTTAATATTTTCTTGTCCCTAAAACTAGATGATGTCAAAGGACAAGGAGATCCCGACTTTTGGGGAACTCCAAGTGCTAGACACTAAGAGTGTTTGAAAACGAGCTGAGATCACTGTGGGGGAGGTCAGGACTTCTTTTGCCTTTGAGATCCTTGAGAAATTGTTGTTGATTTTAAAAGGTTTTAGATCTGAGCTTTCCTATCGTCCCAATTCAGTTTTACCTTTCTGAAATAACAAAGACATCCTCTTGATTGATCTGAGTACATGGGAAGCATCTTAATTCCACTGCATCAGTCAGCCATTGCTGTGTACACACCACAAATTCCGAGTGACACACAACAATGAGCATGTATGTCTCACACAGTTGCCGACTGGCTAGACAGTTCCAAGCTGCAGGCTTGGGTTGAGGGTCTGTGCCATCTGCCACGTGCCAGAGGCACCTCTGCCCACAATCCATTAGACAAAAGAAGTCACACGGGCCACACCCAATGTCTGGAGGCCCTGAGGGTCACCCGCCCTTCTCCAGGAGGAATTGCACAGTCACGTGTAAAGGGCACAGGGAGGGTAGAGAATTGGGGCGAGTAATTTAATCTACCTTCTGATTGTTGTGGTCAGGTCCTGGTGTGAGATGGCTGCACATATGGTGTACATTTTAAAAAATAACATTATTCCTCCACTGATTTTAAAAGTAATGCTTTTAAAATTGTAGTACAAATGAAGGGAAAATGAAAATGACCATAATCCTATTATCCACAGATGGCCTGTGAAGATTTTCCCACATTTCCTTGCAGGATACACATCCAATTGCACAAATAAACCCAGGCACGTATCTGCATAACAAAAGTAGCATCACACTTCATTTGGTTTGTAGCCTACCCTTTTCACCTAATCTCATTTTGCGAGCTTTTACTTGTGCTATTAAATATTCTTTAAAAACAAGCTTTTCATACATGTACAATAATTTGCTCTAAAGATGTAGTGTAATTGATCTAGTGTAATTTGCTCTAAAGATGTAGTGTAATTGATCTATGGTTCGATGTTTAGGCTCTCTCAGATTTTATACCGTTATAAACAACATCATCTTGAGAATTGTGGAATACAGTAATTGTTGACACATATTGAGACTTTCCATACACCTGACTGCGCTAAGCACCTTCCATGCATGACCTCGTGTGGGCCTCACACTTCCCTCTCCAGTAGGCATGATTGCTATCCCCATTTTCAGAGATGGAAGCCAGGGCTCAGAGATGTTAGAAACCTGCTCAGTATCACACAGCAGCTATTTAAGTGGTGGAGCCAAGACAGAAACTCAGATCCAGTTGATTATAAAAGCCCAGGATCGTAACTGCTCAGATAACCCTCTTTCTGTGTACCTCCTTGATGATTCCTTTGGGATTAATATGTAGAGTGAAATTAATGGGTTTGCACACTGTACGGCTCTGAAGGCAAATAGCAGACACACCTTCTAGGAAGGAGATATCAATTTAAACTATGGACAACAGTGTTAACTGCTGTGTTGGGGACTCTTATAGGTGCTGAAAATAGTGACATAGCAGATAAGCATGGCCCCTGCCCTCCTGGGACTCGGGCCCCTGTTGCCAGGGCACTGAAGAGGACACATTATACTTTCAGACAAATAAACAAAGCCAAGGAGTGCGGCAGTGACTGGGGTGGCAGGGTGGGAAGGGGGTCTCCACATTAGTCAGAGTTACCCCAGAGGCCTTCTCAGAGGAGGTGGCCTTGAAGTGAGGTCTGAATGCCCAAAAAGTTAAAATTCAGGGAACACAGAAAAGTTCCATGCAGGAGATACATCAAATATAAAGTCACCAAGGTGGGACCAAGCTCAGCAGTTAGAGAAGTGGGAAGAAGACCCACCAATTGGCAGTGTGAGTGAGGGGAAGAGGGCTGGGGAGGGGGATCAGGGTGAGCAGGGAGGGGTCAGGAAGGTCTCCCCGATCCTGGGGAGGAAATGAAGTTTTATTCCAAGTGCCATAGGAAGCCCTAGAGGGCAGCAGATGCAGGTGTCATGGGCCTGAAAATTATACCATGTGGAGCATCCTCTTGGGAAAAAAAACAAAAAAGACATAGAATTAGGAATCAAAATTAGCTTTGCAATTTAATATTTATTTAGCATGAGAAAAGAAGTCACAATAAATTACAGTTTTCAAAAAACAGACCATTACCTAAAACATCACAAAACTGAGAGAAATCCCACTACATGTCTGATTTAGTTTCCTGACACACTTCCATGGCTTTCCTTCTCCCCTGAATTATTTAGGCGGACTCCTCTTTATTCATATCCTCAGAAGACAATGATTTTGTAACATCATTTTCTGTGGAGAGAATAGAAAGTTAAATCAGAGTTTCATCCAGGCAGTCTGATCATAATGGTTCTACACTGATGGAGTAGAAGGGTTTTTTGCTTCTTTTTTTTCACCTGCACAATTCATCTGGATCATGTCATGCAAATTTTCAGGATTGTTGTCAAATTTGGGAAACCTCCTTTCAAGGTTCTTTTATATCTGAGCAGTAAGATTTCAGAGCATAGCAAGTTTTTTCTGGCAGTTACTAATCCTAATTAATCTTTGAATTGACGATGCTCATTAACCACATTGCTTGGGGCCCAGCTAGGGCCTTAGAAGAGGCTCTGGAGAGGGAGACGCCCTGAAGCTTAAGCTTCTTTAGCCTCTGGCAAAGCCTCCTCTGTCTGGAGGGTGCTCACAGGGGAGGGAGATGGTTGTGGGGGCAGAAAGGAAGCAGGGAGAGTATTTAGGGGGTTCAGTGCAGGCTCCAGACAAGAAATAGGGAGATGGGCAGATCCTGGGATGGTAGGAGATATGCTGACCTGGGGAAGAAGGGAGACCTCAGTTAGCTTTGTTGCTTGATTTCTCTTTTTCTTCCATGTTCTCCGGGGACTGAGGCCTGGGCAGGTCCCTCTCCCCCAACCCAGTGTCCCTCACCCGGAGCTGGAGCCTTACACCCTGCCACAGAGAATTCAATAGGAGGCACCAACAGGGAGGTCATTCTGACTCAAGATATGTAAGGAGGTGCTGAGCATATGAATATAGGCTGGTCTCCTAATGAGCTCCAGTGGAGGTTCAAGGAGAAGCCAGGCCACCGTGGAGGTAGAGGAGCGACCTCCTTATGCCCACAAGGGAGAGAAGATGTTGCTGATGAACACGAGCCAAGGTCCTCGATGACAATCCCGTGACTGTCTGCCAGCTGCATATAGGTGAAGGCCCCAGAGTTCAGAAATAGATTCGATGGCAGTGGAGAAACCCCACCTCTCACTCGTGAGCCAGAAAATAAAGACATTTCCAATCAGCTGAAGTTGGGAGTCATCAGTGTCCATGAGTGGCCCCTCGGTTGACTTTGAAGCCACTATTCTTCCCACCTTGGGCCCCTCAGCCAGGGCCACCTGGTGCCCGAACCCACCTACAAAGTCCATGTAATGTAGTTGGACCAGGCAGAGGGCTTGGGGGTGAGGCTGGCACAGGTGCGCCAACATGAGGGGCTCTGGGCAGCATGGAGGTGGCCCTGAGCCATGTGAGTAATGTTTGTTTTTGTGTGATTCAGGATTGAAACACTGAAAACAGTAAAAAGAGGAATGAAAAATAGAAGAAGAGCTCCATCTTCCATGATCAAAGTAAAACCAAGGGTTGGGTGATTGGGGCTCAGGGGTGGGGCCAGTTCTGTAGTTTTTACATTGGGAGAAAAGGCTATGCCTGATGGAAATGACTGCTATAGGTTGAATTGTGTCCCCTCAAAATGCATATGTTGAATTTCTAGCCCCCAATACCTCAGAATGTGAGTTATTTGGAGATGGGGTCTTCACAGAGGTAATCAAGTTAAAATGAAGTCATTAGAATGGGCCCCAATCCAATATGACTGGTGCCCTTACGTAAAAGGGGAATTTGAGGCAGATGCACATATAGGGAGAATGTCATGTGAAGATGAAGGCAAGGATTGGGGTGATGCATATAAGCCAAAGGAATACCAAAGATTGCCAGCAAACAACCAGAAGGAGAGGGAGACATGGAACTCATTCTCCCTCACAGCCCTCAGAAAAAGCCAACTCTGCCAACACTTTGATCTTGGACTTCCAGCCCCCAGAACAGTGAGGCAGTAAATTTCTGTTCTGTAAGCCACCTAGTGTGTGTATTGTTACGGCAGCCCTAGCAAACTAATGCAGTGATATTGGATGAAAGACTTGAAGGAGGTGAAAAAGTTGGCAGGCAGATGTTGGAAAAGAAAATTCCAGGAAGAAGGAATAGCCAGTGCAAAGACAGAGAGCAAGATGGATGGACAGCAATGGAGGATGGTGTCAGTGGGAGTGGAGAAGGTGCAGCCCTTGAGAGCCTCACAGCCCACCGCACAGCTTTGAATTTTACACTGAACGTAATGGGGAGCCACAGCAGGGCACGGACCTCACGTTTTCACAGGCCCACTCTGCCTGCAGGGTTGCGAAGAGCACTGGGTTGAGGGAGGAAGCAAGGGGCCAGGTGGTAGGTCATGTGATGATGCAGGTGAGAAATGATGGTGGCATGGACAGGGTAGCACATTGCAGGTGGTGAGACTGGTACAGCTCTGGACCTATGTTGAGAGAGGACCCAGCAGGGTTTGCTGGTAGATTGGGTGTGAGTATGAGGAGTCAGAGAAGACTGCAAGGCTTTTGGTCTAATCTATTGTCAGGATAGAGTTGCTGTTCACTTGACAGGAAAGATGAAATCTAAGATCCGTAGTCCTTGAAAGGCCTGGCAGTGAACTTTTGATTGGAGGGAGGACAGGGGAGAAGAGAGAACCCCACAGGGATCTCAGTTCTCAGCTCAGCATGGCAGGGGTCATGAGCTAAGGAGGCAGAAGGCTGGCAAGCCATTGACATTCCCCATTCCAGGCATGGTGGCTATGACAGCTCAAGGGAAAGAGGCCTGAACAAGGCGGGCAGGGGGATACCTGGGCCACAGCTCACAGAGAACTGGACACTTAATGGGCTTTGCAAGAGCACACTGACTTCCTGACCCTGAAAACAGAAGAAGATAGCCCCCCAGAATAAACAAAATGACAGTGTTTTAGATGATAAACCCAGACAAAATTTTAGGACTGCCCAGCTCATTCCCACCCACCACCCACCCCTCCCCAACAAATGGTCACACCACTAAAGATCAGGAATGACCAGCAAGAAGTAACACAGGACCTGCACACAGAAAGTGCCTCCTTGCTAACAAGAAGAAATGAGGACATGAGAAAAGATGAAAGAACTTTCCTCCAAGAATTATCCAAGAATTGGGAGCAGGATCACTAAGTAAAAAAAAAAAAAAAAAAAAAAAAAAAAAAAAAAAAAAAAACCCCCCAAAAAAACACCACAACTAAAAGAAAAGAGTCAAGGTAAAAAAGAAGAATTATCAATGGAGATTATAAAATGCGACGAGAAAAATGAGTTGGTATACCTCCTGGGAGAGAAGTGAAACAAATGAAAACATTACAGAGATGAATGCAACAGAGGAACCAACCCAAAAGATGATGAATCATAACTGGAAACTCCATCAGGGAAACGGAGAATCAACTTCAGGGAATCGCTCACATCAAAATGGAAAATAACCAAAGTGGTAATAATGAATACAGTGAGGACAAAAGACATGGAAGACAGCAAGGAAAGCTGTACATACACAGTGTTGCTGAAGAACATGATAGAGAGAGAGAGAGTTTTCAGAGAGCTCCATCATGTCCTACTGCCTCAGGCCACATCTACCAGGCACCTGCTCTGTGGCAGACCTTGGGCTAGGTGTGCAGAGTCTAAGTAAACTTTGTGCAGGCTATAAGCAAAGAAGATGATTTGACTAAAATGGGAGCAATAGGATAGACGCTAAAATAGAGGTAGGACCAGGTCCTATGGCGGATGAGCTCTGATTTAGCGAAACACGTGTCAATCATGTATTGTTATATGTGTGTGCGATCAGTGTGCTGGGAGTGAGTTGCTCAGACCAGCAAATGGTGGAGCCAGAATTTGAAGCCTAGTGTGTCTACTTCCAAGTGTATCCTCTTTCTCCTTGAATGTGCTGCCTCCAGTCTCACATCAGCTCAAAGGAGCTGTCAATGATGATAAATCCTGTGTATTTGTGTCTTTCCGGTTTATTATGAAGGCTCTGGGTGTTACTGGGGCTGGGGAGAAGGACATGACTGAACCCCATAAGAGGAGCATAGGTGTATAAAGACTCTGTCCAGGGATGGTTTACAGACCCAAACAGATGGGTCTTGGAAGAATGGCAAGTGCATTCATCAAGCAAAGTCAAGGCAAAGGTTATTTGCAAGATGGACAATGAAGTACTCATCAAACCATAGGCTGGTGTCCAGGATGTACTAAATGGTGTCCAGGATGTACTAAGAATTCAGGACCACAGGACAGTGGGAGAGGGGTCAACTGACTAAGAAAAAGGGGGAGGAATAGGTCTGTTGAAGACAGAGCATTTTGAAGACCATCCTGCACTGAACAGAAGTACAGATTGCCCTCCTGTGCTTTAAATTGTCCTGAGGGTTTGGCCCTTCTTGCTCAAATCATGCATTGTAACCACGAGCACAGAATATATACTGCAAGAATTATGGCACTGGGGCTGTGAGTGGACACAGAAGCATAATATCCAATAGTTCTTTGAGTCCTGCACTGGGTCCCTTGGTGTTCGTCCGAAGCTCTCGTTTACTTCTTGGCAGCATTAAGATCTTGATTTTTTCTAGCATCCTGTACCTGCTTTGTCTGGAAGGCTGACCTATGTACATAGTTTCTTCACTTGGGATTTGTATCTTTGAATTTCAGACTTATTACTAGGCTGAGAGGGAACTGAGGAAAGAAACTTGGGAGGTTCAGAGTAGACTCAGGAAAGGAGACAGAGACCAAGTGAGCGCATGGAAAGGGGAGAGCCTGGGAGAGCAAGGATTTGGGGATGAGAAGCCAGAATTAAGAAGGCAGTTTCAGCAGCATGGTCCGATCAGAAGCCAATTTGCAAGAGGTTAAGGAACAGGTTAGGGACGAACAAATATGGCTTCCTGGGGAAACCAGGCCCCAGCGTTCCTGCATCAGCCTTTCACCCCCAACTCCCACACCTGCGTGTCTCAGACCACCTTCTCCAGGGGGAAAATCCTGCCCCCTCCCATAACCATTCCTTCACAGCCTTCTTTGCACCTCTGCACTGGGCTTTCCTTCTAGAACACTCTCACCACCAAACCCTGTATTAAGCTCCAGAATGTTGGTATTGGAAGAGACCCTAGAAATCGCTCAGTAATCATCTCCTTCATGCCACGTTTAAAGAAACCGAGACCCAGAGAAGAACAAGACTACACGGCAAGAACGTGACAGTGTGTCAGTCATCTCTTGTCATAATATGGCTGCCTAACAAACCAACCCAAATTCGTTGGCTTGAAACAATCATTTATTTTCACCCATGTCTGCGGTTCGGCAGCTATGGTTCTGCTGATCTTGGTTGGGCTGGGCGAGGCTTGGCTCCAGGCCATGGATTTGGGTCAAGTCAGCTCTCATTCCCCTGAGACCAGCAGGACAGCCCAGGCATCATCTTTTCATGGGGTCGACAAAAGCAAAAGAGAGAAAGCTCAGCCACACACATTTAAAACCTTCACCTACATCACGTCTGCTAACATCCCATTGGACAAATCAAGCCACGTGACTAATCCCAAAGCCAAGGGGCTGTTACACAACAGTACACACAATGTTGATACACAAAGAACTCTTATTCAACAACCAGATGAATGTGCTACTCAAAGAGGCAATCCACAAAAGAAGATTCAAATAGCTGATGAAAAGATGTTTACTTTCTCTACTAATCAGAGAAATGCATATACAAAGAGAGCTTTATTTTCCACACACCAGATAGGTAAAGATTTTAAAAACTGACAAACCCACTTAGCTTATTGGAAAAATGGACACCCTCATGCACCGATGATGGCCGTGCTAATTGATTCAACCTTTTCAGGAAGGCAGTTTGGAGATATGCAGCAAAATGTAAAATGAAGGTGTCTTTCATCCTGATAATCTCTCTCCCAAGGAATTTATTGATGGAGGCGGTCACATAAATTAACAACAAAGAAGTGTGCTGCAGTGGCTCATTGGAGCATGGTGTATTTTATGAGATCAAATAGACCTAAATAGGGAACTGAGTTGATAAATGAATGCCACTCTATAAGATGGAACATAATGCAACGATATAAAATGATGTAGCTTTGCAACTTTTAAAGTGAAAAGACATCCTTGGCATCTTAATAAGAGAAAACAAAAAAAGTGGACGCAAACCAACCTATTTCTTGATATCGAGAAATATAAAAAGGATATTGACCAAAATGTTAGCAATGGTTCTACTTCGGTGCTATGATTTGGGGGAAATTTCTCCTTCTTTGTACTTTTCCCCTAATGTTTGAAATGTGTATAATAAGACATGGACTGTTCTAGAAAAACAAATAAAACTTTCAAAGAAATGAAACTACTTTCAGCATTTTTTGCTCTGAAAAAGACAAGAACAATTATGGTAATAAGTCACACTAGATTTTGAACAGAAAGAAAGTCTAATTTTCTTTTGTAGCTGGTTTTCTGTTAACAGAAAATGCAACAATTACACCTGCTTGGGGATTCAATGGAAGTTTTAGTTTTAACATATATTTTGAAAGGGTTTTTTAATGCTCTTTACTTTGGAAGGGGGAAGGCACCATTTGCCAATTACTTATAGGTCAGAAGCTGTCACATCTGACCCGGTTTTGCCAGAGGACTGCATTCTAAGCACAGCCACTGATATGTAAACGAACACACATACAAAAGCACAATTCCAGGACGAGCTAACATGTATCAGATATTTACGATGTTCTAAGAATGTCATAGTCTTTGTTTCCTTCGCTCTTTACGCCTACTCTACGATGGAGGTATAATTATTATAAGGAAACTAAGCATCGAGCCATTTCAGGGACTTACCTGGGATCCTGTAACTGAGGTCCTGCAGGGCCCACACTTTGCCCCAAAGTTACAGCAAATGATAGAAGGCACCAGAACATAAATCTAGTCAACTATATGCAAGACCTTTAAGGAGAAAATTATAAAACCCTATTGAAGGACATAAAAGAAAAACTGAATAAAGGGAAAGATATAACCTGTTTATGGATGGGAGAGACCGATGGTCTAACGATGTCAATTGCCCCCCAAGCTAATCTACAAAAGCAATACAACTACAGTGCTTAAAATCCCAACAGCGTTTCCACTGAAACACGACAGGCTGATTCAAAAGTTCACATAGGAAATAATTTTGAAGAACAAGGACAACTTACCCTCCCTAACACCCAGATTTATGATAAAGCTGTTGTGTTTCAGATCACGCGGTACGGGTGTACTGCAAAGCACAGAGGCCAATGGAGGAGCCAGAAACAGCCTGGGGTGTGCACAAGAACTCCGTATATAACAGAGGAGGTGCTGAAAATAGGGGCAAGACAGATGACACAGTAAATAATGCTAAGAAATTGGCTACATGGAGGGGGGAAATGTTTATGTCTTAAATATTAAAAGGGATAAAGTAAAACTGCACTCTGAAAATTACAAAAACTAAAACTTTAAAACCACTGAAAAGGGCCGGCCGAGCGGCGCGGTGGTTAAGTGCTGGCTTGGGAAGCCAGCGGCCCCGGTTCGGGTCCCACATGTGAGGGCCAGTGACACTGCCCTCAAAAAAAAAAAAGTTAAAGTGTCTTTACGACTTTGAGTGGGAAAGAATTTCTTAACCAAAACATATAAAAGCACAAACTATACAACTGAATTGAACACAATAAAAAATAAAATTATAAAATTCTCTATGATAAAAGATACCTTAGACAATATTAAAAAGAAAAAGCAAGACACAGGCTAGAAGAAGACATTTGCTACGTATATCATTAATTAAGATGTATCATCCAGAATATGTAAGAAATTCCTACAAATGATAAGAACATGACCCAATAGAAAAAATGGACACAGAGAAAACAGAAACGCATGGCCAATAATCAAAAGGATGCTTCACCTCACTAGAAATCAGAGAAATGAAAATTAAAATAATTGTCATGTATCTATATTCTCATGTACCACTAGTGGCAGTGTAAATTGTTGCAAATACTGTGAGACTTGGCAACATCCTCCAAGGTTGAAGACAGTGGTACTTAAGAACTCAGCAATTTCACCAGAGAAGCTCAGACACACATGAACAAGGAGACATGGGTAGGGTGTTCCCCCACCATGTAGTAGTGACAATTTTACATCCTAAGTGTATATCACTTGGAACATGTGGTACAATTACATAAATTGTGGTATAATCATCAAAGGGAAAGCTACAAAGCAGTTAATATTAATGAGTTATATTTACAGAAATCAACATGCATGCATTTCCTACAAATCATGGTGAGCAGAAGAAGCTTATGGCAAGAAGACAAGTATGGGGGTGACCAGTTAGCTCAGTTGGTTAGAGCATGGTGCTGATAACACCAAGGTAGCTGGTTTGATCCCCACATGGGCCACTGTGAGCTGTGCCCTCCTTAGGGGAGTCAACTGTGCCATTGTGGCATGAAGGCAATGTGTAACCAATGACCATGGCTGCTCCCCAATAAAATTAAAAAAAAATAAATTAAAAAAAAAAAGAAGACATGTATGTATCAGTAGAGAACAGTGGCTGTGGCATCAGGTTCAAGTCCCGGAGCCTGCACTTCCAGGCAGGCATCCTAGTGTAAATTATCTTAACCTCTTTGTTCCACTGTATCCTCACCAGGGGAAGCAACACCTGAGCTGTGGTGAGTACTAAGCAAATTACAGTACGTACACAACTTAGAATGGTGCTTGACACACAGTAAGATCTTGGCATTAGCTATTTTTGAGACATACATATTTGAAACCCTAGAAATTGTGGTTACTTCTATGGATGGAGAATGGAATTGGGTTCAGAGTTCAACTACACCCAAAACATTTTATTTCGTTAAAAATATATAAGGATAAATAAACAGGTAGCCCAAGAGAGTGTCTTTATGGTGATGTAAGAGTTTTGTGTCCTGGTTGTGGTAGCAATTATATGAGTCTATACGTGTGATAAAACTTCATACAACACACACACACACACACACACACACACACACACACACAAATGAGTGCATATAAAAACTGGTGTAAGCTGAATAAGGTCTATAGTTTAGCTAATAGTATCATGCCAACTTGGTTGGATTCCTGGTTTTGATGTTACACTATAATTATGTAAGATGGTACCTTTTGGGAACCTGGGTGGAAGGTACACGGGACCCCTCTGTACTACTTTTGCAACTTCCTGTGAGTCTGCACTGATTACAAAGTTATCAGTTATAAGTTATTTCAGGGCCGGCCAAGTGGCGCGTTGGTTAAGAGCTGGCTTGCCATGCCAGCAGCCCAGGTTCAGATCCCACATATGAGGGCCAGTGACACTGCCCTCTATAGCTAAGATGGTGAACAACAGCTCCACCTGGAGCTGGGCTGCTGTGAGTCCTCCAGGTTGGCATAGCGACAGCCCCTTCTGCAGTGGGCTGCCACAAGCTACAGTGAGTGGCCGGCAACCAGCATGAGCAGCCGGCAGCTGGTGTGAGCTGCCAAGAGCCACGGTGAACGACCATCCAGAGGCCGGCGACTGATCTGCCTCATCCGGGAAGAGCGCAATGATGATACCAACATGGGCCAGTGAAGCAATGTCCTCCACAACTAGACTGAAGAACAAAAGGACAGCAACTTGTGTGTTCCCCTTCCCTAGTTCCCCAACGCTGTTCCCCTCCCCCCAATTCCCCAATGGGGTCTTTAAAAAAAAGCTATTTCAAAATAAGGGAAAAGAAAAGAAGAAAGATATCTGAAGCAAATAAGCAAACTAAAATTCCTTTGGTGGATAGTTGAGTGTTCACAGTAGTAATAATAATAATAAAAACAATCAGTCATATATTCCCATATGCCAGGAGGAGATTTAAATGTATTAACAACTCAGGGAGGCAGGTCAGCTGAGGTCTTCATCTGGACAGCATCTAACTTCAATTTCTCCCTCCACCCAGCCCAGCTTCCTTCTCTCCCTCCCTCAGGTGTGGATCCCAGGAGCACTTCCTAATACACATCCTTCACACCTAACTGCCTGAGTCTGCTCCCTAGGGCACCTGCAGAAATAAGGATCCCAGGAGACCCAGGTGGAGGCCAAAGGTTTACCCGGAGAGACATGAGGAGGCCAGGTGAGGCATGAACCCCCCCAAGGTGCCCTTCCGGGCAGGAGTTCCATGGACTGTGCGGGCAGTGGTGAGAAAACCTAAGCTGCGCCATGGAGGGTAGAGAGGCCCAGAGAGAGAACTTCCCCAGGTGGGGGGGCGGGGCAAGGCCAAGGCAGTGCCACTTCCTGATTTGTGTCTTATTTTTAGCTCAGGTGCCTCTGCGACAAAATCACTTATCTGAAGCGTTTTTACTGCCTTACCGCTCTTGTTCTGCACTGCAGAATTTTGTAAATAGGGTTGATTCTAGTTTTCTCTCTTTCCATATTTGTAACTCCTTTCTCCAACAGTGAGAACTCTGGCGTCCATTATTCCCTTGTTTGAAATCAATCTTCTGTCACAGTCTTCACTGACCCCCCGCTACACTACTCCCAGTGTAGGCTCCCACCTCACCCCCCAGTCCCCAATATGGATGCTCCCTACCCCACTGGATAATTTGTTACCTGCTATGGTAGACACTTAGTAATTGTTTGTTGGATGAATGAATAAATAAAGGAACACTGGTTATCCCTGACCCCTATCGCAATGCCCACAGTGGTTTATAATAATTACAACATTGCTAAATGAACAAATAGTACGGGAAGAACAGTAGAACCCAGTAGCTCAAAATTTATCATGAATCAGGCATGAAGTGTATCTTCCATGCATCTGCAAACAATATTTTGCTGAACCATTTGAAAGTGTCAGAAAGATTATGAATGGCATATCTCTCCTATTTATATTCATAAATTCATAAATTCATAGCTCCAGAGTGGAGTTCAGTGATGATATAAAACCAGGAGGAAAGGACTTATGTGGGGTCTTATGTGGCATAAGAGGAAGGTCAAGGTCAGAAGCAGGGGTCTGGCTTCTGGAGGTGCTCTCACACTGCAGATGGCCAGGAACATCAATTGCCCAACTTTTGTGGACGACCATCCAGAAACCATAATAATAAAATGATAGTAACAAATGATTCACGTTTTTTCTTTGTGTGGACATGACAACCCTAGGAGGTGAGTACTATCATCACCCCCATTTTTTAGAGGAGAAAACTGAGTTTTATAAATAGGGTTTGATTCTAGTGTCATGTCTCCTCATATTTGCCACCCCTCTCTCTGATGGTGAGACCCTGACTCCCATTATCCTTATGTGATCAGAGATTTGGCACCTTTTGCCCACCTCAGATTCATGGTAGAGCAGTCAGACATGTGCATCTAGAATGCTTGGTTTGAGAAGTTCACTTCCAGGAAATGCTCCTACAGGAGTGACCATGGTCCATAAGATGCTATCTGTTTACACTGAATGCCAAGTGTCCCGTGGACTCCCTTCTTACATGTTACCATGGGCATGCCTTGCCTCCTGCTGAGTCAGAGGGCCCCAAGCCCGCAGGGATCTCCTCTCTCTCTCTGGGTTGGGCTGAAGACACGCCTCCGGGACCCCAGTCAGCAGATTCACAGTCCTTGCATCCAGGTGGTGGGGCCCTCATCACATAGGATGCTAGGCAGGCCAACTTCCACCCTGTTCTGGTCCCGCAGTCCAGGGCAGGTCCACAGCAACTTGCTCCACTCCAGTGGCCGTGGCTCATGGTCACAGCTCCTAACTACCCTCTCCACTTGTTGAAGACTGAAACCTCACTGGGGATAAAGAGAAGGGAGGAGGTGTATTATTCAAACTGAAAGGAACTGCTTTGCAGGCAGGCCAGGGATGACAAAGGGATATGAGTGGGAAGGCAGTCGAAACTGAAAAGACAAACAGTGAAGGCTGCTTCAGGCTGCCTTGTGAGGTGAGATGAGGGAGATGTTAGCCTTGCTGCCCATAAGGAGCCAGGTGTGAGGAGGATACAAGGGCCCAAACTCCCACCCCTACCCACCTCCAAACAGACAAGTGGGGGGTATCCTGGCACACTGCCATAGGAGGACAGAGCATCAATACCATCTTCTCATTTCACCTGGATTCACTTTTCAGAAATGAAGGAGGCACCAACTGTCAGTACCCTGAGATTCCACCATCCTACGGTTTCCACTGGATATCATGTGCCTTTTACTTTTACTTGTTTTTTTCTCCTCAAATGTCAAGTAGGGCTTTTCTATGAGCACTGAACAGAGATAAAGGGGATTAGAGGGTAATTTTATCCCCTTTAAAGGTAACTTGGAGCACATGGGAGTAAAGAAATTCACCTGGAGATTTCACCTCACTCACCTTCTCCCTCCTGATCCCTTTCCCACTCCTCAAAGGCACCCCTGGAGCTCCTGACACTGGGACCATTACAGTGTCTAACATAACCCTCCCCAAGGTCTGCCTTCCAGAAATCCAGTTCCTACATTCACCTGGTCTGAGGCAAGCTGTCAGTTAAAAGGCTTCGATGGTCTGGAAAATAAAGAAAATAAAACCCCTCGAGCTTTGATCAGCAATGCTAACCACAACTACCTTGTGGCAACATCTAGGGAATCCTCTGTGCTTCCCAACCACAGGCTGTTTGGTGCCACTTGAAAGGACACCAGGCTCCAGACAGGTCAGTGGCGGATGGTTAAAAGCAGGGACAACAGATGTGTTAACCTCTGATGTAGAGCAGCCATGACCCTTAAACATTCAGAAGTGCACCTTATCCATGGTGCATGTGACCATGGAAGGCCTGGTCAGGGCTGGGGAGTGATGTCAACTTCCTTGGATCTTTGTTGCGTGAGCTCTGTAGCATTTATAGGTTAAAAACAGTCAAATGCCAATAATTTCATTTTTTTAAACTAATGCATTTAAACTCTTTAGATTTAAACTCTTTCAAATCCACAAGAACTTTGTGAGGTATTGATTATGATTCCTAGTTCATGGAAAGCAGAGGCCTACAGAGTCTAAGCAGTGTACCTAAAGTCACACAGAAAGTGGACAGAGATGCAAAGAGGTGGGCAGCCATTGTTTTTGTACCGCCCCCGATTGTTGCAAGCCCCTCCATCTATCACTGAAGTGATTTCCAAGGATTTAAAGCACTGGTGCTCTTTAAACCTTCCCTTCCATTGTTCTTATTTTCTTTTTTGGGGAGCCTGACATTAAAGGCTAGGACATCAAAAACAACTACATACATGGAAAAAAATTAGAAAGTGACCAGGCATGTCCAGGGAAAACCTCAGAAAAGGTCTGAGAAGACCTTAAGTTTATACCTCAGACTAATTCTTTGCACATAGACATACTATAATAATAATGTAAAAAATAAATAAATAAATAACAAAAAGAGCAAACCCTGGGGAAGGGGAACAATCTCATTTCTAGAGTTACATTATTAGATTCAAATGCCCAGAAAGCATAAGGCATAAAAAGAAATAGAAAGGTATGGTCCATTCAAAGGGGAAAAAATGAACAGAATTGTCCTAAAATAACTGATGGGAAAGATATCAAACAAAGATTTTAAAATCACTGCCTTAAAGATGATCAAGAAACTAAAGGAAGATGTGAAGAAAGTAAAAAAAATAAAAATTATGTATGAAAAAATGGAAATATTGATAAAGAGATAGAAAACTTAAAACTAACCAAAAAGAAATTCTGGAGATAAAAAGTGCAGTAACTGAAACTAAAAATCCACTAGAGGAATTTGAAGACAGATGTGAGGAGGCAGAAGAAAGAATCAGTGAACCTGAAGATAGGATAATGTAAATTATTGAGTCTGAGGAACAGAAAGAAAAAATATTGAAGAAAAGTGAGCAGAGCCTAAGGGACCTGTGGAACAGACAACATGAAGCAGAACTGCATATGCACAGAAGAAGAAGAAGAAGAAGAAGAAGAAGAAGAAGAAGAAGAAGAAGAAGAAGAAGAAGAAGAAGGAGGAGGAGGAGGAGGAGGAGGAGGAGGAGGAGGAGGAGGAGGAGGAGGAGGAGGAGGAGGAGGGAGGAGGAGAGGGGGAGGGGGCGAGGGGAGAAGGAGGAGACGAAGGCAGAGAATAGTTGAAAAAATAAAGGCTGAAAATGTCTCAAATTTGCTGAGACATGATGATAAACAACCAAAAAGTTTAATAAACTCCAAAATAACATGAATCAAAGAGATCTACAACTTTCAAAAGACAAAAAGAGAATCTTGAAGGTAATAAGACAGAAACAACTCATCACATACAAGAGATCCTCAAGATTTTCAGCAGATGTTTTATCAGGAACTTTGGAGACCAGGAAGCAGTAGGCTAAAACATTCAAAGAGCTAAAAGAAAAAGCTGTAAACCAAAAATCCTATATCCAGCAAAATTGTTCTTCAAAAATAAAGGAATAATTAAGACATTCTTAGTTAAGCAAAAGTTGAGGAAATTTAACACTTGACCTGTCCTGCAAGAAATCTCAAGGGAATTCTGCAGAGTGAAATGAAAAAACACTGGATAATAACTTGAAGCTATCTGAAGAAATAAACACCTCAATAAAGGTAAATACATGGGTAATTAAAAAGCTAGTAATGTTGCCAAAATTGTTTTGTTTTCCACTTTTTGTTTTCTACATAATTTAAGGAACAAATACATTTTTTAAAAATTAGTAGTCTTTTTTGTTTTTGTTTTGTTTTTTGAGGGCAGTGTCACTGGCCCTCATATGTGGGACCCGAACCGGGGCTGCTGGCTTCCCAAGCCAGCGCTTAACCACCACGCCACTAGGTGGGCCCTAAAATTAGTAGTCTAAAAGTTAGTATTATTGTAACTTTGGTTTGTAATTCCAATTTTTTTCTCCATAACTTAGGATACTTATGCATTTAAAAGAATTATTAGTTTATGTTTTGGGGTACACCATGTATAAAGATGTGATTTTGTGACATCAAAACAAAAGGAGATGGGTAAAGAAGCAGAATTCCCCTATGTTATTGAAGTTAAGCTGCTATATATCTTACTGTTATATGTTATACCTTTAGGATGTTAACTCTAATCTCATGATAACCACACAGAAAACAGCTATAGAATATACACAAGGGCCAGCCGAGTGGCACATTGGTTAGGAGTTGGCTTGGGATGCCAGATCTGAGCAGCAGGACCCCGGTTTGGATCCCACATATGAGGGCCAGTGACGCTGCACCTTCTACAGCTAAGATGGTGAACAGCAGCTTGACCTGGAGCTGGGCTGTCATGAGTGGCCAGAGACAGTGTAGGCTGTAGTGAGGCTGCAGTGGGCTGCCACAGGCTACAGTGAGTGGCTGGCAGCCAGTGTGAGCTGCCGTGAGCCACAGTGAGAGGCGTCCAATAGCCGGTGAGACTGTCTCACCTGGGAAGAGCGCAATGATCATAATACCAACATAGGCCAGTGAAGGCACGTCCTCTATAACTAGACTGAAGAACAAAAGGACAGCAACTTGTCTGTTCCCCTTCCCCAATTCCCCAATAAAAATAAAAAATAAAAAAAAGAACATACACAAAAGGAAATGGAAAGGAATTTAATGTTTTCATTTTAAAAAAATAAACACAAAAGAAGATAGTAATGCAGGAAATAAGGAGCAAAAAAGCTATAAGGCATAAAACAACAGCAAAATGACAGAAGTAAGTCCCTCCTTACCGTTAATTACTTTAAATGTAAATGGATTAAATTCTCTCATCAAAAGACAGATTGGCAGAATGGATTAAAACGCATGATCCAACTATATGCTGTCTACAAGAGACTCACTTCAGTTCCAAAGATACAAATAAGTTGAAAGTAAAGAATGGAAAAGATATTCCATGCAAATAGTAACCGAAAGGGAGCAGGGATGGCTATACTAATATCAGACAAAATATACTTTAAATTAAAAGATGTTTATAAGAGACAAGGACATTATGTATTAATAAAAGTTTCAATATGGCAGATATATAATTTGCAAGTATTTTCTTCCATTTAGTGGGTTGCCTTTTACTGTGTTGACGTTGTCTTTTGATGCCCTTTTTTTTTTAATTGTGAAGTTCATTCGCCTATTTTTTCTTTTGTTGTCTATGCCTTTGGTGTCAGATCCAAGAAATCGTTGCCAAAGTCATGCCATGGTACTTTTGCCCCATGTTTTCCTTTAAGAATTTTATAGTTGTAGGTCTTATATTTAGGTCTTTGATCCATTTTGAGTTAATTTTTGCATGTTGTGTTAGGTAAAGATCTTACTTCATTCTTTTGCATGTGATATCCAGTTTTCTCAGCACGATTTGTTGAAAAAAACTTTCCTTTCCCTGTTGACTGGTCTTGGCACCCTTGTCAAAAATCATTTGACCGTGTATATATGAGTGTTTACTTCTGGCTCTATTTTATCTTTTGATCTACATGTCTGGCTTTATGCCTTTAGCAAACTGGTTTGACTGCAGTAGTTTGGAAATCAGTAAGTGTGAGTCCTCAAGATTTGTTCTTCTTTTCAAGATTGTTTTGGCTACTCAGAGTCCCCTGAGATTCCCTGTGAATTTTAGGATAAGTTTTTCTATTTCTGCAAAAAAAAAACCATCATTGGGGCTGCATTGAATCTGTGGGTTGCTTTGGGTAGTATTGACATCTTAATAGTATAAGGAAAGAGAAAATTTGAATAGACCTATAACTAGTAAGGAGATTGAATCAGTAATGAAAATTCTTCTGGCTTCTTTAAAGTAAAGAAAAAAGAAATTAAAAAATATGACCATAGAGTTCTATACCCAGTGGAAATATTTGAAAATGGAAGCAAGGAAGAGTATTTCAGAATAAATTCAACACCAACAAACCTGCTTTTCAAAAAATGTTGAAGAAAGTCCTCTGCATACAGGACAGTGATAAGATTTAGAAATTAGGATCTACACAAAGGGAAGACAAGAGCTAAAATGATATGGTCATTATGCTAAATTAAAAACAAAACACAAAAGATTAAATACTGTATGATTTCGTTTATATGAAATTTTAGAAAAGACAAAACAATAATAACAGAGAGCAAATCAGTTGACAAAGGCTATGGGTTATGAGAAGGGGACAAACACAAAGAAACATGAGGGAATTTGGGGATAGTGGAAATGTTCACAGTGTGATTGTAAAGGTGGTTTAAAACTGCATACTTATGTGCAAATGCATCAAACTGTATGCTTAAAATTGCTGGATTTTATTACAATTACATTATCTCAAGCTGATTTTAAAAACAGGTACTTAAAGTGCCTTCCAACACGAATCCAGGCTTTTGAGCATATAAAATGCAGGCTGGGGAAACATTTATTTCCCCCTAATATTTGATGGTCAGGGAGATATCTCCCCTTAATGAGCTGACCAGAGGGTATGTCAGCTCTCCTCTTGCTTCCAACCTGCTGGGTGACATTGGGACAAGTCAGTTTTTCCCCCCTGGGTCTCAAAGGCCCCACTTAGAAAGATAAGGCAGTTGGTCCCTGAGAGTCAGCCTTGATGACTCCACTCAGACCTGGTGACCCAGTCCTGCCTGGAAAACATGTGCCACCCACCCTCCTCTGCAAGTGGCAGCCCCTTCCTCCTCCTCTTTCCTGGAAATCCCTTCTGCCTGGACTCTCGGAGCAAGACAATGTCTGCTCTGTTTATTCTGACCACTTTGCCCAGGAATGGCCTGAGATGTAAGGCTGGTGCTTGCATTTTCTGGGACCTTGGGTCCTCTGGGAATCCTGCACACCTGTCACCGCCTTAGCCACTAACCCCAGACAGAGTGTCCCTAGGATAGGAGCACTGAGTAGCCTTTGGCTAACTCCGTGTCATACAAACAGGTGCTGACTCACTGCAAGAGGTCAAGGGGCCTTGTAACAGGGAACTTGCACAATAATTGGAAATGACTTTAATACTCCACTGATGGCTGTCCCTACTGCTCTGTGACAAAATGAAACAGTAGAAGATATCGATTTTTTTTTTTTTTCCCTAGCAGGGAAATGGGGAGGAAGGCTGGGTCTTAAAATGAAATTATGGTTATTGTTCTCCTGGTAGCATTTCTCCTGTGCTGCCATGACAGATGGCTCTTTAAGTGACAACAGATTTGTATATCATTAGGACACTTTAGTCAAAAGATCAATGATGCTCTCAGAACCACTGTGCCAGACCATGGGGGTAGGCGAACAGGGTGAGAAGCCTGCAAAGATCCAGCTAAAACTAGGCAGCTGGTGACAGAGGCTGGATTTGCAATCATAGCCCATTGATTTCCAAAGTGATGCTGAAACCCTGAGGAGTTTCGTAGGCCTCCCTGTTCTGTCTGTGAGAAGGGCCTTCTCTAATAAAGTGGCTCTTCCTCTGGGGAAAGGGGACTCTCTAAAGGCAGGATTCATCTTTGGCAGAGTAGCGGGGAGTAGTCAGGGCATCATGACCGTATGTCCACACTTGACCCCTAGCTCAGTTGCCAGGACTCCCTCATTACCATTATTCTTTGTTACCCTTTGTGAAGCACCACCCACTTCCCCACTAGCTACCATGAGCTTGAGAACTGGGGAGGGTTTCAAGAAGCATCGCATCTGATGGGTAAACTGACTCTCAAAGGCCAGAGGGAGGAGAGGGCCAGCAGGTGCTCAGGCATAGGTGAGAAGATCCCGAGAGATGGAGGAGCGATGGAATGACAGCCTGGCCTGTGCTTGGACCCGTCCCCAGGGACTGGGGTATCTACCAGCCTCAGAGAAAGCTTTCCCACCATAAGGCTTGGTCTGTAATTATCTTATTTAATGTTTTTTGTCTATATGAATACATCTTTAAGAATTTGTTTTGGGTTAAAATAGATGTAAATTTATGCTCATGATATGATATATCAATTAAAACACTGAACAGCATATATATGGTAGAAGTATACAAACATGTTTAAAGAGGTATAAAATCTTTTCATGATCCTGGTTTATAACAGCCTCAGGAGGAGTGGTTTTCATTTCACAGACAGGAGACTGTAAGTTAGGCAAATTGCAGCATCCATGAGAAAATGGCAGAGCTGGGTGTCAAGTCCAAGGTCTGCCTGATGCCAAGGTACACATGGCTGTGGGCCCAACCTTTCCCTGTCAGCGCCTCCTCCCCTCTCTCATCCAGCTGGCTCTGCTATCTTTCCCTCCTTCTCACGTCTGCCCACCCTCTGGCCTCCCAGAGTCTGTCTACCGTCAGGACTCATCGTCTCCTGAAACCCTCCCCAGTTCTCAGGCCCAAAGTGGCCTATAGCACTGAGCGTCTCCCCACAGCCTGTCACCTGGCCTCTGTACTTTTTCTGATAGTTTTGAAGGACATCATAGCTCAGAAAGAGGAGGACCAATCAGCTGTACAGCCAGTAAACCTGAGTTCAAATCCTGCCCTAGCGTTTTCCAAGCTTAGTGACCTCAGCAAGTCACTGAGCTGCCCTGAGTGAATGAACAAGCCTCTGGGGACAGCTGTCCCCAAGGGTGGAGATGATGAAGGGCAGTGGTGGGAGTACACAGAGAGTGGACTTTCCAGGCAGTGGAAACTTAGGGGCTCAGAGCAGGCATTAGGAGCCACATCCATTTACACCCAGGTGACTGGGTTCAGTTATTAACCTCAGTTTCATCATCTGTAAAATGGGGATGGCTATTCATCCTAGTGAATACAGGCAATTGGAACAGTAACAGAATGCAATAGATGTTAGCGGCTATGTGTAATCAGTCCCGGGCTCAAACTGAGGCTCTGTCACTGCCTGGCTGTGTATACTTGGGTAAGTGACTCAACCCCCCTGAAACTCTACTTCACAGGGCTGCCAGGGGAGGGGGACATCCTGATTGTGAAGTGCCTTGCACAAGGCTCCATCCAAGTGTGGGTCCACCTAGCGGGGAGCCCACCTGCCTCCCAGGGCCCTAGGAGTCAGCAGCGGGGAGGCATTTATTGGCAAGAGAGAGATAGTTGGTTATTCCAGAAAGCACATGAGGAAAAGAAAAATCACTGCCCTCCCATCCAACTTTGTAAACACCATTGATTTGAGGTAGGAGTCACTTCAGGGCTACAGATGCATTGATTGATGGGACCTTTTATGTGATCTGTGCTGCATATGCAATTGATTCTGAACATTTCCTCCTGGAAGGTCTGAGATGAGAAGCATGGTTGGCGAATGAGAGGTACGGGTATGAAGCTGCAGCATGAAGGCTTTAGGCTAGACACCAGGAGGGACATTCTTTCTGCTGCAATTGATTGGTTGCTGTAATATTTAAGGATTCCAGAAATCCAGAAATAGTCCTTGTCCTAGTAATAACTAGCATTTACTGAGTGTTCATGATGGGCCAGGCCTGGTTCTAAACACTTTTATGCATTGACTCCAGCAATTCTTACAACAGGTCTGAGATAGAAGCTATCATTCCCATTCCCATCTTACAGCTGAGGAAACTGAGGCTCAGAGAAGGAAGCTAAGTAAAGTAACTGGGTCAAGGTCACAGCTAATAACTGACAGAGCCGAGATTCAAATCCAGGCCTGGTTCTAGAGACTGTTCTCCTAACCACCATGTTGCATTCCTTTTCTTTCTCTCTTTGTTTCCATTCATTCATCTGTTAATTCTTTGGCCATTACAGACCCCTGCCTGGTGCCAGGCCTGGTGCCAGACTCTAGATGCACAGAGAAGGAGGCCCAGGCCCTGCCATGGTCTGCTGGGCAGGGATGTCTGTGGCACCCACCAGGTGTTTCTCCTCCTTTCTCTCCCTTTGATCTGTGTTCCTGAAGCAGCTGAGAAAGGCCTCCCCCGGCCCCTGCCTCACACATTTTCTCTCCTTCACCAGTTATACAGTAACCCCTGCCGTGTACATCAGAGGCTCCTAACCAATCCTGCGGGGGCTGGGGTATGGCTGGGGAGTGGTGCCTATCCCTGCTACAGCCACATCTTCTGAGGAGTGCAGCACTCCATGTCACTCGCTACCCAGGGAGGCATGTGCACATGTGAACACTTTGTAAATTGTGCCGTGTGAGCAACCCCCTGCTCTGGCCCCTGCCAAGCAAACTCATGGAATTTTTTTCTCATTCTTCACTGCTCTTAAGACCACTCCCAATGGAGGCTGGATCCACGGGGAATCTATTTGGTGCTTCTGCTGCTCAGTTGGTCCCTGCGGGGCTAAAAACAGGGGACTAGCCCACAGGGGCTTGTCACACAGGAGGAGTGGCACCTCATCATCCTGTTCTCTGAGCCACAAACCTCCTGGCACTGTGGGATCATTTAGCTTCAAATAACAACAGTTGTTGCAACGTTTGTCATCTCTGCCCCATAGGCCTATTGCCCTGGGAGATTCCCTCTGAGACTCAAGTGAGGCTGTGGTTCACTGGGCCGCTCGGGGTTTTCCTGTGGACTTGGAGGAAGGAAGTGTTGTACAGTGGTCGACACTGAGCTTTCTGTATGCTAATTATGGGTCTGAATCTTGGGACACACAACCATCTCTGAATCTCTTGTGTTAGACTCACTAATGGCACACCAAAGATGTCCACATCCTAATCTCCGGAACCTGTGCATATGTTACCTGACATGGCAAAAGAGACTTTGCAGGTGTGATAAGAACCTTGAGATGGAAAGATTATCCTGGGTTATCCAACTGGGCCCATTGTAATCAGAAGGAGCCTTTATAAGAGGGGTGCAGGAGGGTCAGAGTCAGAGGATGGAAGCAGCAATAGAGAAGGAGCTTGGATGATGCAAGCAGAGGTCAAGGTCAGGGAGAAATTCGAAAAGGCTATGATGCTGGCCTTGAAGATGGAGGAAGGGGCCATGAGCCAAGGAATGTGAACAGCCTCTAGAAGCTGGAAAAGGCAAGGAAATGGGTTCTCCCCTGAAGCCTCCAGAAAGAACCAGCCCTGCTGACACCTCGGCTTCGGCTCAGTGTGACTGATTTTTGGACTACTGACTTCCAGAATTGTAAGAGAATAAATCTGTGCTGTTTTAAACAACTAAATTTGTGGTAATTTCTTACATTTATGCAATGGGGATAATAATATATGCTCTAGGAACTGTGCTCTAACTGTATTAAATGTTCACAAAATGGCACCGTGGAGAGTTGTCATGAGAACAGCGCTGGAGTCTGACTTCCTAGGGTGATCTGGGCTCTACCTCTTAGGAGGTATATGATCTAGGCAAGTTGTGTCACCTTCTTCACTGCCATTATGAAGTGCTTGTCCATCCCAGAAGGAACTGAACTCTCTGTCACCTCTGCCTTGTCACCTGGAGCGGCATACTCCCTCTCTCCCCCAGTCACTGTCACTCATCCTTTCAGGCCTCAGCTTGGTCGCCATCTCCACTGGGAAGCCACCTGGATCCTCGGAGAGAGGTCCAGTTGCCCCTGCTTTATGCTCCAGAAACAAGCATCCAGGGCATGCCCTCTCATAGTTCTTACCAGCCTGTAGCCATATATCAATAAATATTTCAATAAGTAATTGTCCAGTGCCAGGCGGTATGAATGAGGCAAGGCCCTGATTTTATGAAACACCCATTCTGGTCTGTTGGAATCACCTCCTCTCAATTCTGCTTTCTCCCTAGGTCCTGTTCTTAGTGGCCAGGACTACGAGGCTGGGGGTCATCTGTTTCCCTGGAACACACCACTGATCCCAGCACAGAGCAGGAATATGATGGTTGAATGAAGGAAATTTGTTCTGAACCATTTTGGGGGACCTTCACTCTTTTGGAACATTCTAGGCATAAACAACATCAGAGATGATGGAGAGAAACTGAGAGCCAGAGAGGGAAAGTGACTTGCCCAAAGTCAGGCAAAACTGAAATTCAGGGAACCCAGGGCTCAGTGGAAAATCTTGTAGTGGATTGAATAGTGGCCCCAAAAGACATGTCCACTTAGAACCTCAGAATGCAAGCTTATGTGGATTTAGGGTCTCAGCAGATGTCATTAAGACAGGGCTCTTGAGATGAGAGCCTGGGTTAGATGGGCCCCAATGAGAAGTATCCATATAAAAGACAGAAGAGAGGTAGACACACACACACACACACACACACACACACACAGGTCATCTGGAGACAAGGCAGAGATGGAAGGGATGCATCCACAATCCAAGGAGTGACAAGGACTGCCAGCAGCCACCAGAAGCTGGACATGATGCATGGAATGACCTCCCCTTCAAAGCCTCCAGGAGGAACTAACCCTGCCAACATCTTGATTTCAGACCTTTAGCCTCCAGAGCTGTGAGAGAACCAGTAGCCGTTGGTTTAAGCCACCAGGTTGGTGTTAATTTGTTACTCAGCCCTAGAACATGAATGCAAGCCTCTTCTGGCTCCATTCACACCCACTCCTACAGCACATCTGGACCTTAGACCAGACGCAAGCTTGTCAGATCGTGAGGACAACTTGTGCGAATAATTGAGGAAGATGCTCGAATGTTTACAAATGTCCTGGAACTACATTGTCAGCACATAAAGTGTGGAAACACGAACAGGGGCAGAAGGCTCTGCCTGCCAGGCAGAGACCAGCCGATTCTGTGTGCACCCGTGAAGGGAAAAGGTTGCGGATTGAAAAAGGAAAGAGAAATGCAATTTGTTAAGATTTTACTGTGTGTCTGACACAGGGATAAGCAAATTATAAATTCATTTTATTTAATTCACCCACAAGCCATGTGGAGCAGGGGTTATTAGACCTAAGGCTCAGCTCTGGGACTGCTCCACAAATATAATACCCACTGCACAATGAACCTCCCGTTTTACAGAGGAGGAAACTGATGGTCAGAGCGGTTAGGTGGCTCAGCAGAGGCCACTGTCAAAACGCCTCTGACTTCCCGGTCAGAGAGCCATGGACTGACCCTGGCTCTACCCCTTCACTGCAGAGTGCTGCTGGGCAGGTCACCTCATTGCTCTGTATCTCACTCTCCCCACCTGTACATGGGGACAATAACATCTGTCTGCGGGGTTGTTTTAGAATTAAATACAGTGACACATGTTGTGCCCTCAACATTGTCAGTCACAAAAGAGGGCCTCAGCAGGTGGTGGGGAAATTATTGGTCTCTGGGTAGAGCTTTAATTTGAAACTGAGACTGCCTGAGGCAGGAAATTCGTGGCAGACATGGTCCTAGAATTCAAGTATTCTAACGCCCAGATGGCCCTCCCTCTGCTGGCATCTTTAGGTGTGGATTCCAGCCCTGTCCCCACAGAGTACCCTGGCTCAGGTGGAGGGACAGGCTGACATGGACTTGACCCCACAAGGCCCTGAGTCAGGCTGAGCCTTTTCCTGAGTGTGACCAGAGCTGAAGTGGAGGAACCTGTTGATTCTGTTGCCATTGGGAACATTTAACAAGGGCTAATTGGGCCGGGGGGCCTGTTGGTCTCCTGGCTGCCTGGCCTCCCCATGAGCCAGGCGTGAAGGCTGTGTACACTTCATCTCAGAGCTGCTGATACCATAGCTCCGCCAGGCTGAGCCCTGGAAAACTGGCTCCGGCGGCTGCCCCTCCTGCCTCGCCTTGCTCCTGTCATCTTTCCCCCTCCCTCTCCTCCTTCTCCTTCCCTCTCTTTCTCTTGCCCTGCCCCCAACTGTTGTCAGTGGTTATTTTTTCTCCTTCCTTTTCTCTCTTTTCTTAATCTTCTCTGCCTCTTTCTTTTTCTTTGCTCCCTCTTGCCCTGCACCTCTCTCCTCCCTTCTTTCTCTCTCCACCTGCCCACCCTCTTCCCCTTCTATCTGTGTCCCTTCGTTCTCTTCCATATTTACCTTCCCCTCCTTCCCTCCTCCAGCCTCTTCCTTCTGTTTCCACTTCCTCTAGTCCATTTCCTCTCCTCCCTTCCTTCCCCTTCCCCTCTCACTCCTTCTTTGTCAATCACTTCCCCTTTTCCTCCTCCCATCTCCTTCTCTCTTAACTCTCCTTCTCCGCCTTTCCCTCTTCCCCAAAGCCCCACAGGGTTCCACAGCAATATGGCCTCCCAACACGGCTCTACTTGAGGTTGTGGTTGCAGTTGTTTTGTGGGAACACCTTTGCAGATGACAGATATCAGGACAAAATGCAGCGGGTAGAGAGACATGGGGAGCAAGGATGTCCTCAGGGTGTGGTGCATAGTGGCCACTCAACAAGCATCAGTTAAATGAAGGCCTGCATGAGTGGGGAGCTTACGTCCTGTATGTGATGTTCCAGAAATAGATGTACATGGCTGCCTTGGGCTGAATTCATCCACACTGACATTTTCTCGAGGGCATTTTCTGAGTTATTTTTTGATGTGTCCTTGTTTTCCCCTGGCCTGAGGAGAGATAGGAAGATGGGGTATCTATTTTCATCCCTCAGAGAGTTACATGGGGACCAGGAGAGTAGCCAGCTGGCTAGCTGCCAGCACCTAGAGTGTCAGGCGGCCTGATTACAGGAGGAGGGGACATTAAGGGCTGCCACTTCTGTCCCTGACACTGCCCAGAAAATGCCAGTTAACAGCATCATGGGGCACATCTTCAGCTACACTCACTCAACCACAGGCATCAGAATTCACAGAGGAAACAGCACAGGGTGAGCCACTCTCATTGGCACTGTTATGTGCTGATATATATATATATATATATATATATATATATATATATATATATATATATATATAGTGTGTGTGATCAAACCATACAGTGAATGTTTAAATAAGAAAAATTTATTACAGTGGCAAACACATTGCCATTAATCCCCCTCAAAATACTCCCCCCTCGCTTCAAACACACTTATCCCATCATTCTTGCCACTTTCCCAAGCAGTTCTGGAAGTCCTCTTTCATGAGTGTCTTTAGTTTTGCTGTTGTGGCTGCCACACATCAATTCAAAAACATTTTCCTTTAATGGTCATCTGGACGTTAGGGAAAAGCCAGAAGTTGCACAGTGCCAGATCCAGTGAATAAGGTGGATGAGGACGCACCGTAATGTTTTTATTTGACAAAAATTGCCATACCAGAGTGATGTGTGACATGAAGCGTTGTCCTGATGGAGGATGAAGTAAAGACACTGCAATAATTTCTTTTATTTAAACATTCATCGTATCTTTTGATCACACCTCATACATATACATATATATGCATACATACATACATATATGCATATACATATATACACATGCGCACAAACATAAATATTTAATCTTGATGGTCACCCAGCGACAGAAATTCCCAGTGTGATTCCCACTGCAGAGAGGAGAAAACCAAGGCTCCATGAGGTCACTGACCCAGAGTCTCATGGCTAGTGCGTGACAGAGCTGCGCTTCAAGCCGAATCACACCTCTGACCTGTAACCGCCTCACTTTAGTGCCTCTAAAACATACTCCCATTTCACAGAATATGAAACTGAGACCTGGAGAAGAGTAGTGACTTGCTCATAGTAAACTGTCCATTGCACGTAATAGCCGGGGCTAGAGACATAGAAGTCAGACGTGACGTCTGCCCTGAAGAAGCTCCCAATTATTGCGGGGGGGATCTTAATAGACATTGCATTTTGATACTTGCCATGAAATGAGAAGAGAAGTGTGTGGAAGGTGCAGACACAGTACAGAGGAGGGAAGGGTGGCCTCCACTTAGAGCGATGAGGGAAGATTGCTAAGCAAGGAGATAGCCCCGTCCCCATCAGAGCTGTGCCTGAGAAAAAGCAGCTGAGTGCTTTCAGGTCTGGGCAAGAGCCCCTGAGGGCCAGGCAGTGGGGAGAGAGAGGGGGGTGCATGTCAGCTGCTATTAATCTCTCCTCTGCCGTTTAGCTTTGTGCTGGTTGAATGAGTGGTGGGCACAAGGAAGGGGCTTGTTGATAGATAGCCTGGCAGTGTAGCAGCACCTGGGCTGGCACTTTTTTCCCCATGAACTCTGCCCTCCCCCAAGAAGGAAGGAGAAAGGATTGGGCCTCTGCACAGGCTGCGCTTTATCTCAATTTCTGTGAGGCAGGAACCTGGGTGTGACAGAAACATCTACATAGTTTTCTTTTCTTGGGACCTCTTTGTCTGGTGTGAGTATCAGGGAAATACGCTTCCTGTGCTTTGAAAATGTATTGCTACTAAACTATTTAAGGTCAAGATGAAGGAGAGATGTATAGAGGTTCAGTGTATGTCCAGAACAGAGGGCGTTTGGGGGATTTTCCAGATAACGTTATGCTATTGAGTTCTAATTTATTTTTATTACGGGCAGACAACATACTTTGCTTGACTAGAATCCTTTACAATTATTGAGACCTGACTTATGTAATCTATCTTGGTAAATGTTCCTCGTGCAGTTGATAATATTATGTATCCTGCCATTGTTGAGTAAAGAGTTTTATAAATGTCAATTAGATCAAGTTGTTTGATAGTGTTGGGAAAATCCTCTGTATTCTTATTTACTTCCTGTCTACTTATTCAATCAATTATTCTGAGAGTGATGTGGAAGCCTTCCGCTATAACTATGAATTTGTCAATTTCTCTTTGCAGTTCTATCCATTTTTGCTTCATTATTTTGAAACTGCTTTTGGATGCATAGATATTTAGACTCTTATTTTCTCTTGATGAATTGACCCCTTTATCATTATGAAATGACTTTTTTTTTATCTCTGGTAGTATTCTTTGCTCTGACATTTACTCTGATATTAATATAGCCACTCCAGCATTTTATTGATTACTCTTAACATGCCATATCTTTTCCCATGTTTTTCCTTCTAACCTATTTGTGTCTTAATATTTCAAGTGGATTTTTTTTTGTAAGCAGCGTATTGTGCGTTCTTATTTTTTTATTTAATCTGACAATCTCTACATTTAATTTAGATCATTTACATTAAACGTGATTATTAATATGGTTAGTTTTCACAGGGAATCTTGCCTGGTTTTTTTTTTCCATTTGTCACATCTGTTCTTTGTTCACTTTTTCTTTTTTCCCTGCCTTCTTTTTGAACAACTGAAAGTTTTCTCATTCCATTTTATCCTTTTGGTTGGTTTATTACCTATAACATTTTGTTTTGGTGTTTTATTGGTTACTTTAGGGTTAATACTATACACCCTTAACTTATTACTGTGGACCTTCTAATGATGTCATACCATCTTACATATAAGAATTCTGTGGTCATACATTTTACTATGCACATTATAAACTCAGAACTACACTGTTGTTATTAGTCTTCCAGTGGTCAATGATTTTTAAAGAGATTTAAATAATAACAGAAACTATTTGCATATTACCCTGTGTAATTACTACTTCCCGTGCTCTTCATTCCTTGGTAAGATCCATGTTTCCATCCAGTATCATTTCTCTTCTGCCTGAATGACTTCATTCAGCATTTCTTGTAGTGTTGAGTCTGCTGGCGATTAGTTCTTTCAGGAGAGAAAAAAAAAATTGAAAAAAACAATGGCCAAAAATGTTTCAAATTTGACGAAAAGTATAAACCCACAAGTCCAAGAAACTCACATATCCCAACCACACACACACAAAAAAAAAAAAACATGAAAAGAAGACGACATCCAATTACATCATAATGAAAGTGCTCAAAGCCAGTGATAACGAGAAAGTCTTAAAAGCAGTCAGAGGAAAACTAAAGATGTCATGCGCAGAGGCACAAAAATAAGGATGACAGCAGATTTCTCCTCAGAAACTATTCAAATGAGAAAATGGTGCAGAAGCACCTTAAAATGCTGAAGAAAAAAAACAACTCTCAGCTTAAAATTCTAAACTCTACAAGAATATCTTTCAAAAACAAAAGAGAGGGCCGGCCGAATGGCTCAGTTGGTTAAGAGCTCTCTCAAGAGTAAGAGCTGAGCTCTGAGCAACAGCAGTTCAATGCCCAGCCCGAGCTGAGTTGCCGCTGAGCTGCCAACAGGTGGCAGGATGGCTCAGCGAAAAAAAAAAGAAAAAAACAAAAAAACAAAAGAGAAAGTCTTTTTCAGACAGACATCCTTGAAATATTCATGGGACTTGCCTTTTCATTTCCCGTCTTTCAACATTTCTTGTAGTGCTTTCCTTCAGTGATGTCTGAAAAGTTGTTGTTTCACATATTTTACCCAGTTTTTTAATTGTTTCAGGCGGAAGGGTAAATCTGGCCCCTCTTACTCCATCTTGGCCAGAAGTGGGAACCGTTGCTGCAATTTGATGATGTTGCTGTGATTTTCTTGTGCTGCAATCTACATTCCAGGAAGGAAGAAACGCGCCTGTTTCAGCCCTCTGCTGTCCCCCCAGCACCTGGCAGAGTGCCTGGTACAGAGTGGATTCCCATAACTAAATTCTCTTATTGTTCTCCCTCCCTACTGGCATTGAGCTTTATGTCACAAAATTAATAAGGCCAACAAATTTGGAAAAACAAGCAAAAGATGAAAGCAGCCTGGATCCCCAGGATTGTAGAGCCACAGTATGAGGCCTCAATAGCCAGTGCTAGAACAGTTAGGTGAGAAGTATATATAATTCTGTCTTGCATGAGCTGTTGCATCGAGTCTTACTATGTAGTTCTCAATAGTACTCAGGACCAGGCACATGGATGTTTTTCAGGAAAGCTGAAATTACTCAGAAAAACCTATGTCTGGAAGAAAGTCATCTAATTCTGATATGCAACTTGGGCCCTAGAGTGTCTGGGGATCTGGGGCAGTTTCTTTAGAAAAGGATACCCCGGAATCTATGGCTTTGCTGGTTGCAGCCAGTTCCTGTTGGAGCTCTGACTGCAACAGAACATGTAGTGATGAGGAGATTACAGCTGGGCTCAAGAAGGTGGTCCTATTGGCCAGCTGCCCTTTTCCCTCCGTCCCCTGTCTAGGCAGAAAAGTCCTTCCCAAAGTCCTGACTCCTTCTAAGCCTCAGCTTATTCCCACTGCCTTGAGTTGGGCACCGGCATCCACAGGGCATGGATGGGGAAGAAGCAGACATTGAAGGTACCACTGATGGAGATGATGCTTAGGAATGGCTGACTGTCCAGACGCCCACCCATCACCATAAGAGACCCTCCCGGCAGGCCGGCTCAGGGACTGAGTCCTCCTTCCTGCAGGGTACGCTCTAGGCCTCACCAAGTAAATCCAATATTTAGATACAGGAATGGAGACAGGATTTAGCGAACACTTTCTTGAAACCCAGTAGCAATAAATAAGAAAAATGGACCATCTTGCTCCAGATAACCAGTGCCAGAGAAGTAATTTGCCACTCCTGTCCTGAGCCAGGATGCCAGTGGCAGAGGCACCTGCCCAGGTAATTCATCAGCCTCAGATTTATGGATGCCTCGAGAGACCTGTGCACCTCTCCTCCCCCTCCAGTTCACTTGAGACATTTTTATTTAGATTTTGTCAAGAATGTTGATCTTCTCTGTCACTTCCTGAAGCACTGCAATGGATGGCACAATCGAATATTGATTTGCCAGGAATGATCCAGAAAAAAGTGACCTGATTATTTTCAAATGTCCAAGGCCTGGTAGAATCCTGGTTTCCCATGCAAATCCGTGAGCTCTTGATATCACAGTCAAGGCAAGCGGAGGGCCTGCTGCCTGCACAGAGAGGGGTTAAGGCTGCAAATATAGCAAGGGTTGTAAGCCTCAGTTTCCTGATCAGTAGAATGGGAATGAGGAGAGGCTTGCATACATGGTTCCTGAATGCTTGAACAGATGAAAGCAGCAAATCGTGGAGGAAGGAACGAGGCCGTCCAAAGCGTCCCACAATCCTCCTGGGTGGATAACATCAAAGCTTGCCAAGCCCAGCAAAACCACAACAGAGGTACAGGAATTGGGGAGGGCGTTAAGAGATCTTCCAGCCCATCTTCCTGCTTTCAGGTTGGGAAGAGTGCAATGTTCTGATTTTACTGATAAATCAGCCAACGTGTGTAGGTCACACAGCAAAACTCCTACCAAGACTCATAGCAACACCCACAGCCACACAGCCACAGTCACAACAAGGCCATGGCAGCCCCATGGCCTGACCATTCCTCATGGGCCAGGTGCTGTGTCATGGGCATTGTACTATCTCATTTATTCCTCACAACAACCCAATGAGGTGGATACTGTTGTGTTGATTTTTAAACGTTGTTATTATGCCTTGGTTTCTCATTTCAAAAGAAGTATATCCTTGTTTTAAAAGGTTTTATCAATGGAGAAACTTATTTCAGGCAGGAACAATAAAATAAAAAATACACTATAACTGCAATCCTGTCCCAGGGCTTCAGACTGCCCCCCTCACCCAACATCAGGGACAAAGGCAGGTTATATAGTATATCGGGGATGTGAAAGGCACCTGTACGTGAGGTCAACTACAGGGTTGGCTGAAGGGGTGGAGGACTTGAAAGACATACCTACCCCTTCCCTGCCCTCTCTAGGTATACCTGGGACACGTTTCGACAAGCTGCCTGTAATGTTTTCACTCATCAGGGCCCACTTTTTTGAGGTTCTGCACAGTAATGGAGGAGATGGGGAGGCAGAGTTCCCCCTTCACCATAATCCTCTTCTGACTGCAGCCAAGCCTTAGGCTGCCCCATCACCCTGGGAGACCAATGATGTCTTTTCATGTCTGAGCTCCTGGCTGGATGTGTGGACAATGCAGAGGGTCTTGCGAAACTGCTGGCACAACTTCTGAGAAATTCTTCTTTCAAAGCCTCCTGTATGAGAGTCGACAGCACCAGGTTCCCTTTGAATGCTGGTCTTCACCTTTCTTTCTCCACCGTGCCAAGTGCAGTGCCCAGCACATGGCTGCACCTTGGGAAATGCAGGCAGAATTGGATTGAACTTGAAACAGAAATCAACCATGTGTGGAAGGGTTGCGTCGGAATGTGAAAGGAAAGTTTATAAATCAAAATCCTTTTCTGCAGGCCCCTGGGGAGCCGAGCACTTCAAAGAAGGCTTTGGCAAATCCTTCTGTAAATTGTGGAATCCCTTTCTACTGTAAATAGCCCTCACTCCCAAAACTGGGACACACGTGCTAACAAATACACACATATATGCACACACATGTGCCACTCACACACATAAACACACACACACATAAACACATACACAAACACTATAAAAGTAGTATATGCTTGCTGGAAAAAACAAACAGCATTGAAGAGAAAATGCAAAATGTTAAGCCTTTCCTTGAGTGACTCTCCACTTCTTCTCATCCCAGACACTCATAAAAATTTGGGGTTGTCTTAGAAGCTGCTCAGATTAGGGAAGGCTCCCTGCTCAACCTTAGATATGTATTTAATTGATTTTTTAAAAATATTTTTTATTGGGGAATTGGGGGAGGGGAACAGACAAGTTGCTGTCCTTTTGTTCTTCATTCTGGTTGTGGAGGAGGCCACTTCACTGACCCATGTTGGTATTGTGATCATTACGCTCTTCCCAGGTGAGACAGTCACTCACTGGCCATTGGACTGCCGCTCACGGTGGCTCACGCCTACTGCTAGCTGCTCACGGTAGCTCACAGCAGGCCACTGCAGCCCCAGTGCAGCCTACACTGTCGCTGGCGACTCGCGGCAGCCCATCTCCAGGTCGAGCTGTTGTTCACCATCTTAGCTATAGAAGGTGGAGTGTCACAGGCCCTCATGTGGGATCCGAACCAGGGCCCTGCTGCTCAGAGCTTGCACCCCCAAGCTAACTCTTAACCAATGTGCCACTCTGCTGGCCCTATTTAATTGATTTTTTTTAAAATCCCAATGAGCAGGAAATTTCAGGACACACAGAGACAGAGTCTGCCCAAATGGTTTCTCTGCCCCCCTATTCCATGGGAAAAGCAGGGCCTTACTGCTCCTGTCTGTATCCCAGGACACCCTATCTTGTGGTTACTAGGCCCTAAGCCCTCTTTCAGTGGAGCCTTCGTCTGCATGATGGGAACCCTGGCTGGGGGGAGGCTGTGTTCTAATCCTTCTCATTTCTTTAGGGCAGAACTTGTAACCATTGGTGTTACCCAGCTGCAACTCTCTCACCTCATTCAAGACACCTGTTAAAAACTTTCCATATTGTAATGGAAACATTAAAAGGGGGCAAAATAGTTTCTCTCTCAAGGCAGGGTGGGCTCTGAACCATACAGGTTGCTCTGCCTGGTTTGAGTGAAAGTGAGTTCACTTTCCAGAAAGTTTACTGTGGCTCAGCAGCAGCTTGAGTAGATGGATGCCTGCTGGGATGCATTCTCTCAGGGAAGACCAGAGCCTTTGGCTAATGAGCTATGTGACCTTGAGTGTCTTTTTTTTTTTTTTTTAAGATTTTATTGGGAAATTGGGGGAGGGGAACAGCGTTTGGGGAACCAGGAAGGGGAACAGACAAGTTGCTGTCTTTTTGTTCTTCAGTCTAGTTGCAGAGGACGTTGCTTCACTGGCCCATGTTGGTATCGTCATTGCGCTCTGCCCAGATAAGGCAGATCAGTTGCTGGCCTCCGGATGGTTGCTCACCGCAGCTATTGGCCACTCACGCTGGCTGCCGGCCGCTCACTGTAGCCTATGGCAGCCCACTGCAGCAGGGGCTGCAGCCTACACCATCACCGGGGCTCGCACAGCACAGCTCCAGGTGGAGCTGTTGTTAACTGTAGAGGACAGTGTCACTGGCCCTCATATGTGGGATCTGAACTGGGGCCGCTGGCATCTCAAAACCAGCTCTTAACCAATGCGCCACTCGGCCAGCCTGCATCTATTTTGTTTTAAAGTCTGATGTTAATATAGCCATCCCTGCTCTCTTTTGGTTACTATTTGCATGGATTATCTTTTTCCATCCTTTCTCTCTCAACTAATTGTCTTCGGATCAGAAGTGAGTCTCTTGTAGACAGCATGTAGTTGGATCATGTGTTTGTATCCATTCTGTCAATCTCTGTCTTTGGGTTGCATAGTTTAATTCATTTACATTTAAAGTAGTTACTGATAAGGAGGGACTTAATTCTGTCATTTTGCTATGCATATTCTATATGCCTTAGAGCCTGACTGTCCCTCATTTCCTACATTGCTGTTTTCTTTAGTGTTTAGTCGATTTTTTTTTGTAGCAAAATATTTTCATTCTCTTCATTTCCTTTTGTGTATATCCGACAGCTATTTCTTTGTGGTTTCAATGGGGACTACAGTTAACACCCTAAATCTGACGGTATGCCAGATTAACTTCAATAACATACAAAAAAAAAATCTGTTCCTAATAGCTCCATCCCCACTCCTTTTCAGTTATTGATATGAAAAAGTACCTCTTTACCAGTTGTGTGTCCAAAAACATAAACTAAACTAATAATTTTTAATGCATTCCGTGATTCTCTTAAATCATGTAGAAAACAAAAAGTGGAGTTACAAACAAAAGTTGTAATAATACTCCAATAATGTATATGTTCGTTCTCATGATAACGTCTCCTAGGTCCCTTAGTCTCTGCTCACTTTTTGAAATCTTTTTTCCTTCTGTTCCTCAGATTCGATCATTTCCGTTGTCCTGTCTTCAAATTCACCAATTCTTTCTTCTGCCTGCTCAATGTTGCTTTCGAATCCCTCTAGCGAATTTTTCATTTCGATTACACTTTCTGGCTCCAGAATTTCTTTTTATGTTTTCTAACTCTTTATTGACATTTTCATTTTACTAGTACATTATCTTCTTGACTTTGCCCACATCAGCCTTTCATTTTGTCAATTGTCAAAAGACAGTTATTTAAAAGTCTTTGTTGAGTAAATCTGTCTTCTAGTCTTTCTCAAGGACAGTTTCTGTTTATTTTTATTTTTTCCTATGAATGGGTCATAATACTTTTCTGTTTTTAGTATATTTTGCAATTTCTTTTTTTTTGTTATTGTTGAAAACTAGACATTTAGGTTTTATAATATGGCAACTCTAGAAATCAGATTCTTCCTCCCTTCCCCAGCATCTGCTGTATTATTATTATTATTATTATTATTATTATTATTATTACTATCATTACCATCATCATCATCATCATCATCATAGTCATCATCATTGTAGGCTGTCTCTGTGCCAAGGGACAGCCTGAAATATAAACTTAAGTTCTTCTCAGGGCTTTTCTGAGTCTGCACCTTCCCTTGAACATATACAGTGGCTATCTAAATTCCCTCGTATATGCATTGCTTTTAAATATCCTAGTCCTTAAATGCCTGGTTCCCAAAAAGGGAAAAAGAGAAAACTTAAGGGGGAAAACATGCACCAAGCCTGGAAGTCGCTTCAGCTGGGGGATGAAGAGGGGTTCTTGCAATACCGGCAGTAAGAGTTGCAACAGTGGCTACTCACATCTGTGTCTGCACCTCCACAGTCAGAAACAGTAATCGGGGGCCAGAGCACAGAACCTGATATTTGAAGGACAGATTCCTTATTGCCCACCCTTTCTCCCGCAAGCTGTGTACAAGCTGCTCCAAGAACATGTGCACTGCTGCCAAGCTTAGAGCCAAAATTAACAAAAATTAACCACGATTTACTGACCAAAGCTTCTCCTGGAGGAAGTTGCAAGCCTTCTAATAGACTCCAGACTTTCAAAATAGTTACGCCAGACAGATTCTGCCAATAAAATTTTTGCTTAGGTGGAGAGATGGATTCCTGGTACTGCCTATTCCACCATCTTCCCCTGAGCTGTGTGACCTTGAGACAGTCACTTAAACCCTCTGGTTCTCTATTGCCTTGCCTGTGAAAATAAGGGGGTCAGACTGAGAGGTCTGAAGCTCATCCCAACTCTAAAAGGCTGGGATTCTATCCCTAGGATAATAGTAACTCCAGTATCATTGGGCTATTGGGAAAATTAAATGAGATCAGCCATAATGCATAAGAATTTGTGTTTTCTCCCCTCTTAATTTTGTTTCTGTTAATATGTTTTCTTTTATTGCCCTCTACCCCAAACTCACTAGAGGACATCTGTGGATGTTTATGCTTTAGTTTCATTTTATTCTTTTACTGATAAAGCTGTACCCACCCCCAATCTCAACCCATGTGTCTTGGGTGGGGCTAACCTCACTCATAGGATGGACTCTGATTAGCCTAAGCCAGTCAGCACATCCCAACCCTCTGTGCTTTCAGTACAGGTGTAGAGTGTGTATCTCCTAGAAACAATGACCTTGATCAACTGTGAGGAAGAGAATTTCTCTCTTCTCTGCTAGACTTCAGTCTGAATGGAAAACATCTGGCCACCAGGAAGGAGGGCCTGAGAGGTGTCTTGCATGGGGAATAGATGCTAAAAAATGAAGAAAGAAAAAGTGTCACTTTTGGGCCTGAGTCAACCTGTTCCTGAAGGCCGCCCTGTTTCCGAGTTCCCCAGGTTTGTATAAACCTGTAAATCTCTTCTGAGCTCAAGCCACGTTGAACTGAGGTTCCTGTCACAGAAGATAAAGAAGCCTAATGGCTGCCTCTCTTCCAGCAGCTAAGTTTCCAAGCTGAGACGAGTATAAAATTGCCATTTCAGCTTCTCCCCAAAGGGTGTGAGTCAGGTTCATCTCCTGCTGTCCCTTCTCTCCATCTTCTTCTCTCCCACAGAGGAAGCTGCAGAAACCGCTCCGTAATGGCATCTCCGAGGGCGAGGGCACATTATCCTCAGACACTAATGAAGTGAGCAGCCCTGCCCCTGCCAGACCCGGCACCACGCAGTGACTGAGCACGGCTGACTCAGCACTGTGGGCTCCGGATATTGACTTACCTCCTGGCTGAGGGAGGGTTTGAGCTGAGAGGCCACTGGTCAGATATAAGGCAAAGAATTGGGATACGAGGGCAGTATGGGAAATGGGGAACCACACAGAACAGTAAACAGTCAAGCCCTGACCCGCTGGGTCTGCAGGAGGCCTGCCCCACTTCGGACTTTGTGGCAATGACAAGAACGCTTGTTATCCAAACTGATTAGTGAAGGTGGAAAGGCTTCAGGTGAAAATTGTAGTGTTTGGACTGATGGACTCAGGCAAATATGTTCACAATCAGATAACTGGGTAAAAGCGATGTGGTCATGAAATTTTAATTCAGCTCATGTTTGCATTGAGTATTGAATGTGGGATTGGAGCCTACTGACAAGCCGGGTTGTCTCTGAAAGGCAAGCTGTGCCCATGCCTGGTGGGAAACTAGAGGCGCCCTCAGGACTGAGGGGATTAAGATGGCCTTCTGCCTTGCCAGCCCTGAGTGGGTGACCCCTCTTCTCAAGGAAGCTGTCTTTCCTGTTTCCTGCCCTGGTTGGCTGGCAGGAAGTGGGCAAATGGAAGGAGGAAATGGAAGGAAGACAAAGAAAAACTTGTAGGGCTGGGAGTGTGGAAAGGCCATGGAGTTGGGAGTCCAGTAGGGTATATTATCCAGATTCTATCATTTACCAGCTGTATGATCTTCGGCAAGTCACTTTACTTCTTTGGACATTAGTTTCATCATCTGGAAAATAGAGACTGCAATTCACATTTGCTTAAAATTGCTAATTTTTTTTTTTTTTCCTGCATATCTCTCCTTGTTCAGCCCATAGCTTCTCAATAGGATGGAAGTGGACGCCTCACCCAGGCTGGGCAAATCAATTGTCTTCTTTGGGAATCTTTAATTAAGGATGAAGAGACAAAATCAATTAGCTGAAAATCCAATCTGGATTTTCAGCTCAGAGGTAGAGGCTACCATTTTGGTGTGGTCATGGTGGGGCTCGAGTAAGCAGATAAGCCAGTCTGTAGGGAGCAGGGAGACGTGAACACGGCATAATGGGCCCCCGTATCCTACATCTTCTTTCTACTCAGGTTCCTATGTAGGAATTTGTGTAACAGCTATGGTTCTTTTCTGTTATATATTATATCTGTTTTATTATCTCTTATATTCTTTTCTATTTCACAAGTCAGAAGCTACCATAAGCATAAAAGGAATTCATTGACTCACAATAAAACTTGAAGGGTTAAACTTGGTTTTAGTCTTGGCTTAATGGGGGCCCCAGTGATGTCACCAATGCCTGGTTTTTCTTCCTCTTCTCCTCCACAGGTTGTCTTCATTCTTAAGCACTATATGGCCTATTGGCTACAATTTAGACTGTAGATTTCCAAGTTCAAATTTACTGATAAAGAATTGCAAGAGTTCTTTCTCAGAAGTCCCAGTAAAGGTCTCATCTCATCTCATTGGCTCTGGTTGGTTCACACATCTGTGCCAGTGAGTGGGCTGGTGAGGTGAGCCAATGTGGATTCCTTGAAGCTTTGTCACACAGCCCACCCCTGAGGTGTGGGGACTGTGATTAGGGTGCCCCAAAACAAAAGTTAGCTTTGTTGCTAAAAGGAGGAGAAATGCAGCCAGCCAACCCTGACTCCCCTCAGGAGAATTCTGAGAGTGAAATGAGCTAATTAAGCACATTCATGTAATCAGCAACAATAAATGCTGATTTCACCTCCTCCAGGCCCCTAAGTTAGAAGCTTTTTAAAACCGGTCACTTAGGCTAAGATCTCACCTCCTTCCAGAGGTAGGACTCCTTCCTGCCTTTTGCACAGACCTCGCCCTTGACATACCCTGATTGGAACCCCATTCCTGCACCATTTTCTCCCCCAAGCCTAAAATCGGGAGTGAACCCAAGGCTTACCTTCCCAGAACCGTCTGACCAATACAAGAGGACTTCACTCTTTCATTATAGTAAGATTTTATATTAAACACTTTGCTGGAAATCCTGATAACTGTAACCAGGAGGCAGTGCCTGCGGCTGGTGCCACAGAGGTGACAGGTGGGCAATGGCAGCTGTAGGATATGGGAGACTGAGTTCCAGCCCAGCCTGGGCACTGCCAGGCCCACAAAGACGAGCAGCAGGGGACACGGCTGAGCTTTGGGACAGCTCTTAGAAAATCTTCCCTGGATGTGGCCTGGAGCTGCCAGGCCTGACCTGGACCTGCTTTCCTCAGATGGTCCATCTCCAACCAGGATTTGGTGTCCCCAGAGCTCCAGTGCTCAGGCCCCAGTTTCCTTCTGAACTGTATTGGGGAATGATTCTCCAGCCCAAGCATCATGCCCTACTCTGGGTCTTTGGATAGAATTGTCTCCTGGCCCCGGCTTCATGGGCTCAACCCTTACTAAGACTAGCCCTAGAACTGGGCCCAGCCTGGGCTATCCCATCCCACCCCTATGAAAGAGGCCAGGGAACAAGGGCAGGGAGAATCTCATTTCACCTAAGCGCTTCCCCTAGAGCGGTGCCTGGGTGAACAATGGGGTGCACGGGCCTGCCCACACGACAGCAGAGCCCAGCGTCAGGTGTGCAGACCGCTTGGTTCTACACTTCACTTTACCACGAACTAGATAGGAAGCTTAAGTCATTGTCTCTGAATCCCAGTTTCCTTACCAGTAAATAATAAATAATATTTCTCTTCTTTGGAACTTAAGTTTTCCCTTCTATAAACTCGAATATTTTTCTTTTGAAAAATTTTTTTTAATCTTTATTGGAGAACAGCCATGGTCATTGGTTACACATTGCTTTCATGCTACAATGGCATAGTAGACTCTTTTAAGTCGAGCACAGCTCACAGTGGTCCACGTGGGGATCGAACAGGCAACCTTGGTGTTATCAGCACCAAGTGATGTTATCAGCACCAACTGAGCTAACTGGTCACTCGAACATCTATTTATATATTCAGTTACTTCTAAGTTCGGCAAGGTCAGGGACTGTTTCCCCAATGCTCAGCTCACAGTAGTACCTCCATGTGTGTTTGTTAAATAATCTTGTGGACAAGATCTCTCTGTCACTATCTGCCACTTCAGGCCCCTGGATCAGAAGTGCACCTGCATGAGCCCCCAGGGTGGTACACCCAAGTCTCAGAAGTCCTGGGGTCTCAGCCTCCCCACCCAGCCCCTCTCCCATCACACTTATTCTGCAGGACCTGTATCCATCACCCCATCCCACCCCCTGCCTTCTCCTCTGAAAACTGGCACAGTCCCACCTATTTCCCATGAAGGAGATTAAATTTAAGTGGGATGGTGGATCCAGTGCATCATCTCCTGGGAGAAACTCCACAAATGGGGCTCTGTCTTCTCTCTCTGGTCCAGGCTCAGGTCTCTGTGTCACCCAGGACAGGGAGTATATGGGCAGCTCGCATCTGGCCACTGGCAGGGTCTGTTAGTCACTGTGCAGCCCACTGTTGGTGGGGGGCCCTGGACCACAGTCACCACTGAAACCATCCATATCCACTCTTCACTATACAACCTGGCTGTTCATTCTGGCACTGCAGCCCTTTCCTAAGCCCTGCCTGCTACTCCAGAGCCCCTGTCTGCCTCCCCTGGCCAGCCCCTTCCCTGTGAGAAAGTCTCCCCTATTGTCCAGAGTCTCCATGGCTTGTGCTTCAGCTGAGGGGCCTGTGAGAGAGGAGGCAGAGGATGGGGGGATGGGGCGGTTGAGGAGAGACCAGGACACCTCCCCTCTCTCTTCTTTAGGGCAAAGCCATCACCATCCACCCTCAGAGAGGGGAGGAGAATGACTCAGACACTCTCTTCCTGTAGGGGCAGAGCTCAGGTGGGGAGTGGAGCAGAAACATGCCGCCTCACACAGCAGAAAAAATGACCAAGATGAGTTCAGGCACACAGAGTCCCTCGCCTCACCCTCCCGATCAATGCATAACAGACCTTTATTTCCTTTGTAGTTCATGCCTCAAGTGGATTGTTATTCTTCTCTTGATAAGAGTGTAATCCATTTAAGGTTCTTTGATGGGTTTTTTTTATTTCTCCCAAGTATATTCTACATGAGAAGATCAATTCCAAGAAATTAGATCCATTAATAAGTGCTAAGCGGTCAGTGGTTAGAGGAGGGGCCTTTAGACAAAGACCAGGAGGAGAGGAACACTCTCTCTGGGCTCCTCTGCAGGGAGCCCTGGAGCAGAATTCACATCAGCCTTTAGGAGGCCTCCACTCTGAAGTTCAAGTTCATTCTGGGGTCCAACGGTGATGATTGAGAACTCATCAGCCAACGAAGCAGCCCTGTGCAGCAGGCTGAGGAGGCTCTGAGATCCAGCGCCAGTGTGCATCTGCTCCCAAAGGGCGTGAATACGGTAGTGAGCAGCTGCTTGTTCCATGGCCTCTTCAAGGTGAACATCAGTCATTCCCCAGCGTGCACAGCGGGGAGGGAAGACACCAAAATGCCACCTCAGCACTCCTCTCCACCATGGGCCAGGAGGCAGGGCAGGAGATTCCCATCCATTAGAGACCTTTCTGGAGGCAGACAGGAGCACTGACAGGGAGGATAGGACAGGGAGAGAGCGATTCCCTGTGTCCTCATCGCCAGAGGCTACAACAGGGCAAAGGGGTCAGGTGACCACCCGTAAGATTCCAAATGGAGTCTTCCGGAGAGGCCTCCAGAGCCAGGGTCCTGCCTGTGGTGGCTTTCGTTAAGGCCAAGTGCTAATTGTTGTGACAAGTTAAGTGTGATACTCAGACAGAACCTGAGCAGGGATGCTCTCCACCCACCTACTCTCAGAATAATTCAGTTCCCCAAAGCAGTATTTACACTGGAAATTTAATCATCATTTCTGATGAGAATGGAATTGAAAAAGACGTTGAGTGTCAAGTGCTGCGTTAAGAGAGATGATCAAGTGAGGTAGGGACCAATGCCTAGCGTCTGCACTGGGCTCTTTTATCGGCCTGAGAAACCAGGTGACTTTCTGTTTCCATAATTGCAGGATCAAGAAAGAGGGGTGAGAGGGCTGGAGGAGAGGGGACCGCGGTGTGCTGGAGCTGGCTCAAACCAGCTTCTGGGGCCGACGTTACATTTTCAGACATTCTGTTAGTCAGTGGGGAAACGCAGCCACAATTAAAAACGAAATGACATAATCTCACAATGAAATAAGTTACATTAAAAACAAAGGCAACAAACATTCAAATCCTAACTACTTTTTTATGTTTTACCATTATGCATGCTTTTGAGGTTATTTACTCATATGGTAGCTGTATGATGGAAATAATATACGATGGTGCAATGCTCCGCATCCCTTCCAAACTTTGAGTTTTAATACCATGGCATTGGGAGTTGGACATTGACCACGGTGGGAGTATTTTACACCACAGAGATTGGCAAACACCACACATCGCAGTCAATTCAGAAGACAGAAATTACCAAACGTAATTTGAACTGAAAAATTCAATATCAAGAACTGTTAACTACAAGGTGATTGACTACTACAAGGAGTAAAATAAGAATTTTAAACAAAATAGACACATAAAATGTAGGGATCAGCTACTGCTGCCTCTGGGGCTGAAGAAGAACGCCCAAGGAGGGAACAATGTTAGCAGAGAACCCCACCGTCCAAGGCCAAGATCCAGACATTGTTGGAGACGATATGAAGAAGTTCACCCTGGGCTAGAAATGGTCCAGTCCATTGTCCAAAGCTAACAAGTAGGAAGCTACCCACTGGGTTCTAACAAAGCTCACAGACAGGTGCGTCACAGAGCCACTCTCATGCCACCGGCCGCCATGCCATGGGGGGCCAGAAGAAAGGAAAGCTAGAACCTACATGAGAAATCCTGTCTCTTTCGGTCTCAATTGTTTTTATTGTAGTAAAATACAAGTACCCATAAAATTTGCCATCGTAACCATTTTTAAGTGTATGGTGCAGTGGTATTAAGTACATTCATACTGTTGTGCAATCTTCACCACCATCCATCTGCATAGCAAGTTTCATCGTGTAAAGCTGATACCCACTGACGCCTCATTTCTCCCTCTCCACAACCCCTGGCGACCGCCACTCTACCTTCTGTCTCTGTGAATTTGGCTACTCTAAGTACTTGTATAAGTGGAATCCTACAGTATTTGTCTTTTGGGGATTGGCGTATCTTACTCCCTTACCATAATACTCTCAAGGTTCATCCATGTTGTAGCATATGTAAGAAATTTCTTTCCTTTTTAAGGCTGAATAACATTCCACTCCCTGTGCCAGTACCACGCTGTTTTGATAACGGTAGCTTTGTAGTACGATTTTTTTTTAATTAAAGTGTATTGGGTGACAATTAGCAAAGTTACATAGATTTAAGTTATTTAAAACAGGATGTATGAGTCCCCCATCTTTGTTCTTCTTTTTCAAGATTTTTTAAGCTATTTATAGTTATAAATTTTCCCCTTAGCACCATTTTCACTGGGTCCCATAAGTTTGGGTATATTGTGTTTCTGTTTTCTTTCATCTATAAGTATTTTCCAATTTCCCTTGAGATTTTTTTTCTTTGATTCATTGATTGTTTAATAGTGCATTGTTTAATTACCACAAATTTGTGAATTTTCCAGTTTTACTTCTATTATTGATTTCTAACTTCATCAGTTGCAGTTGGAGAAGAGTCTTTGTATGATATGTCTTTTTAAATTGAGACTTAACTCGTGGCCTAACATATCGGCTTTCCTGGAAAATGTTCCAGGTGCACTTGAGAAGTACGTGTATGCTGTTGTTTTTGGATAGAGTGCTTCATAAACGTCTGTTAGATCTAGTTGATCTATTGTGTTGTTTAAAGTCTCTATTTCCTTACTTCTGTCTGGTTGTTCTATCCATTATTGAAAATGGGGTATTGAAGTCTCCAACTATTATCGTAGAACTATTTCCTCCTTCAATTCTGTCAGTTTTTGCTTCATATACAATAAGTCCTCACTTAATGTCATTGATAGGTTCTTGGTAACTGTGACTTTAAGCAAAATGACATATATAATAAAATCAAGTTTACCATAGGCTAATTGATATAAATAAGAGTGAACTCTCTATGGCATATTTCTGGTCAGAAAAAAAATCATAATTAAACTTGTAAATAAAGACCCAAAACATGTTCTAAATTAAACATTGAAATAAATGTGAAGTATACATACATTTAAGAATGATTAATAAAAACAAGTAAAGTAATTATTTTCCACTCGACTTATTATATGACCTAGGTCATAGGTGGCCAGAGCCTACCCCAGTAGCTCAAAGTGCAAGGCAGAACCAACCACTGACAGGATGCCATTTCATAGCAAGGTGCATTCACACACACACCCATATTCACTCAGACTGGGACAATTTAGACACGCCAATTAGCCTAACGTGCACATCTTTGGAATGTGGGAGGAGAATGGCGTACCCAGAGAAAACCCACACAGACAGTAGCCCCAGCTAAGAATCAATTTTTTCCTATCAATGTTATAACGACATAACGTTGAATGAAACAAGGTTATTTAAGGACTGCTGTATTTTGATGGTCTGCCATTAGATGCATAAATGTTTATAATTGTTATACCTTCTTGCTATATTGAACCCTCTATTAATATATAATGTCCTCCTTTGTCTCTTGTAACCTTTTTTGATTTAAAGTCCATTTTTGTTTGATATAAGTATACTCACCACTGTTCTCTTTTGGTTACTATTGGCATGGAATATCTTTTTCCATCCTCTCACTTTCAATCCACCCTTTTTTACAAGACTTGCAGTGTCTCCATAGCACCTCCTACTGATAAGGTCTGACATTGCACCAACTGGCATAGAAATGTTTACAGGGTCCAACTTCAGTATCACAATGCAGAACAAAATAGAATGAAATTTGAGCTAAGAAGCAAAAAATTGATAATGTGCACATTCCCCTAATTTTTAGGGCATTAGTAGAGATGCCTTTTCTAGAGATGCTGAGTTCTGGAAGTGGACAAATGTCCAAGGCCTCATCTGATGCTGAATCTGCTCAATAAAAATAAAACATGGATAATAAAAACAACATCAGCTCCCAGTTAGGCACTGTGTGTCATGTATTACATATCTTATTTCATTCGATCCTCGCAATAATCCAATGAGATAGACAGCATTATTTTTCCCATTTTACAAATAAGGAAACTGTGGGTGAGATAGGTAAAATAGTTTCTCCTGAACAACAACAGCTGTCATTCAAATTCAGGTTATCCTGATATTATGCCCTTCAGCAAGCAGTATTTAATTACTACTTGTATACCTGTACGGATGGGGAGCTTATCACCTCTTAAGGTAGCTCTTACTATCTCTGGACAGCTTTGACTATTGAAACCCTCTTCCTTCAGCCCAAATTAAGGGCATGTACTCTCTCTTCCACATGGAAGCCCTTTTTGTATTTCAAGATATTTCCTTTGTCTGTATCAGGATTTTTTCCCTCGGGTCCAACAGCTCCTCTTCCTTTAGTGTTCTGCATCTTGCTTTTCTGACCAAACATGAGTTTTCTCTTCCCTTTTACATTATTGTACAAAGGTGGACCACAGGCAGTTTTCCACCGATGGCTTTTCCAGGGTAGGGCCCCCCTGCCTACCTCTGCCTGTCCTAAGGATCTAACAAAAGAAGTCAGGTTATTTCACTGAGCCTTGTTTTTCCCCTTCTATAATTCTGAGGCAAAAACATATGACTAAGTGGGTTCCATAAAATAACATATGAGAAAGTGTTTGACTCAATACACATTAAAGGAACCTAGAGCAAGTCCACTGATACATGGAGAAAACCTGGGAACTATTCCCAGTCCTACCGTGTGGCAAACAAGAACTCGAACTAGAACCTACGTTTCCTGATATCCAAGCTTGACCTCTCCTCATATGTTAGAGGCAAAAACCAGCTTCTCTCCTCTCAGATGCAACAGTGAATCACATCACATGAGGGCGGCCACTTGCCTTTCCTCAAGCATCAAAGATACCAGAATTAATTAGGAGCAACATTCACAGAGACACCGGTGGTGCCAGGATCAGCCCGCTTCCCTCTGCCTTTTTTCTTCCTCTCCCTCTCTCTCTTTGATGATTCCACATCCTACCAAAGTTAGCACATTGGCAGAGAGCTCTTAGTGGCTGGTGGGATCCCTCTGAGGACTGTTGTGCGTTCCCTGTAATGACATTCATTAGTCTGTCTAACATCAATACTGTGCTCAGGTTAATATGTTTAATTTAATGAGGCATTTATTTTCAGTTAGAAAACTCCTGAAGAAGCATGTTTCCTCCTGATGAGTTCAGCTGATGAATAGATTAATGTTGGCCTTGAAAGAGTTGATTAAGAAAATGAATTGAACCAACTTCTTCTTCCTCAGATATAGGCTGTGCTTAAATTAAGTTGTGTCAAGCTGCCTGTTTCTTAGGGGAAGAATCAGGCAGCAACTCCTCACTTGGCTCTCTGATGTGTCCTCTGTTTGTGTATTTCCGACCCTGCCACCCCCACCCCCACCCCCAGCCCCGACCCCCGCTCCCCACCCATACTCCAAAAGCCAAGGATATGAAAAGGCCAAGGACCAGTGTGTGATGAGAGGAAAGAATGTTTGCAATTGAGCAGCATGAGAGCCCAGAACACAAAAGAGATGGCATGTGGTAACAGAGGCCACGAAGATGTGCCCACACAGCTGGGTGAGAGGCTGGCCTGCCTATGTCACTTCACGGCTGTGTGGGGCTCTCACTCTTATAGCACCAGATCCTGCCTCAGGCACTTCCGTTTGATTTTCTCTTATAGTATCTACTTCTCTGTTGAAATGACCCATCTGATCTTGCATGTTGTTCTTTCACATATTAATCATAGTTATTGTTGTTGAAAGCTGGACTTCTTGGCCGAGACAGTCAAGGCTGAGGAAAATTGAGTCATTTTATGCCTGGAAATGGGCACAACTTTCCTTCTGCTGGGCCTTAGTGATGGGGTCAGAGTTAGTTTAGTCAGGAGTTGACCTGGGTTTGAGATTCCTAATTGCTGTGGTTCCCCTCAGGGCACCACAGGCTTCAAATTCCTTGTGTTTAGGTGGATCATGGTTTTTCAGAGCTCTGTTTGAAACTATGCTTAAACCTTCCCTTCCTGTGGGCCTCAGAGAAGGTCTCTTCACTGCCTCTCTGCCTCTCCTGTTCCTCTCCCTGCATCTTACTAGTTATGTGAAGCTCCTTAGCTTGGCAGTGGGGATCCTGGGGGTATATTTTCTGCTGTTCTGATTAAGCCCCAGTCTTAGGCCCCCTTGCTCTAAATCTCAGGGAGAGGCCTTCTCAGTTCTCCTGCCCTGTGTAGTTCTGGCCCAGGGAGTATTCCTGCCTCTGCCCAGGAAGGAAGATTCTTCCCTTCCCTCCCCCCGCAAATGAACTGGGTTTCACCAGAGCCGTAAGGGCAGGTATTCTTGTTCCATTTCAACTTTGATTAAGGTTTTTGTTTCATGAAACAAACAGGCGAGAACAGTCTGGGAGGAATTTTTTGCAACTGCCCCATGTCTGAGCCACAGAGGACAATTGCTTAGAACTCTTTCTGACCTTACCTGTGAGCATCCCCAGGGGTTTTGGAGACAGTCAGCAAGTTGGTGCAGATGCCCCAGAGTCAGTGGGCCTCACGCTGTCCAGGCAGCCTCACTCAGCCTTTACCAACTGCTTGATTATTCTAATTCAGCTCTTCTTACCTGTGTCCATTTGTACCTATCTCAGGTGTATCTCCATTTGTATCTCCCTGCAGGCACCTGTCTCTGCACAGATTTGGGCCAGTTGTTTGCTCCTCGATCTCAGCTTCTCTATGTATTTGAATTAAAAAAAATAAAGTCATGAGTTGGAAGTTAATCTGGCTGTTTTCCATTTTAATAGTGTGCACGTGTCTTTCCTTGTTGAGGGATCTTAAACTTCAGACGCAAAGCCTCATCTTTATGTCATTTACAACCAGTGACTGCAGAAGTCCCACTTCTGAGTCACCTGGATTCCCATTAGAGTGCCCAAGGTTCCCAGGCCTCCTCCTCAGCAGGGTGTCCCATGGCAGAGGCCCACAGCAGGAGGCCTGGGTTCAAGTCCCAACTGTGGCCCGGATCCACCAAATCACCTTGGAGAACTCCCTGCCCACCTTGGACTTCACTTTTCCAGGACCCCTTACAGCTGGACATTCCTCTATGTCTATGCTGCAACATGCCCTCACCTACCTAAAAATAAACACACTCGACCCATTCAAAGAACGTCTCAGAGGCCCCATTGACACAGGCCCTGTGACTGGTCCTGGGGATACAAGGATGGATGAGGCCCTGTTGAACCCAAGGGGTGACACTCTCAGCCCCATGGGGAGGGGAGCCACGTGGAGTAATAATCATAACACAGTGGGCAGAAGGCCGAGGCAAGGTCAGCACAGAGCACTGCAGGCCCCAGGACTAATCCATTTTGGGGGTTCAGGAGAACTCCCTAGGAGCCTGGGCATATCTTCTCTGTGGCCTCAATACCTGCTCTACAACTTATCATCTGCATGGCCTTGGGCAAGTCATTCCCTCCCTGGGCGTGTTGCCTGGTCTGTCAAATCCAGGTCTCAACTCAACGCCACCTCCTCCAAGAGGCTCTTCTGGACCCCAACCTAAAGTAATCACACAGTCCTGCATACTTTCTTCATAGCACCTATCATTGCTAGAGGTAATGTTATATTCTTTATCTCTACTTAGAACAAATGTGGATCTTTTGTTCATTCACACAATACGTATTCATGTCTTAGTCAACATTCTAGCAGTATGGCACTTAGAAGTGAACAAAAAGACCAAAATCATTACCTGTATAGAGCTTACGTCCTTGTGAAGGCAGCCAGTAAACAAGGTAAGTAAATAAGATATATAGAAGATGTCACATAGTGGCAAGTGAAAGGAGATAAGTCAGAAAGGAGGGGTGAGAAGTGGGTTCAGGAAGTTGCGGTGCAATTTTATAGATGGCTGGTCAGGAAGGGCCTCAGTGGGAAGGACTCATCTGAGCACAGACCTGTTGGACATAAGGCTGTGTGTGAGCCATGAGTGCACCTGGGGAGAGTGTCCAAGGCCACAGGAACCACAAGAGGCTGGAGGTGAGCATGTGCCCAGCACACTCGAGAGTCAGAAAGGAGGCCCAGGTGCAGAGTGCGGGCGGCGGGGAGTCACGGGGGTCCTGAGGGCCAGTGAAAGGCTCTGGCTCTACACTGAGACAGATGGGAGCCATGGAGGGTGTGAGCAGAGCAGAGAAGTCTCTGCACCAGCACTTTGAAAGGCTCTCTTCCTGGTGCTCAGTGAAAAAGGGACCACAAGGGGCAAGAATGGAGTCAGGGAGATAGATGGGAAAATCATCTGGGCTGTGGGTGATGGTGGACCTAATGGGAGTAAGATCATGAGGGTTGTAGATGAGGAATTTTAAAAACACCAACACAGCACCTGCCACACAGTAGGCCCTCAGGAGGTGGCAGCGATGATGATTGGTAAATGGAAGGTGCTGAGAAATCTAAAATGAAATCTCCCAGCTGCCTGCCCTTACCTGAATTCAGTCTCTCACAGGAGATTGAAAAGAAGAACTCTGGGGCTACAAAGAGATTGCAGGGAGAAGTCTTTTGCTTTGGAGAAAAACAAGAGGGCAGGATTATATAAGTGATAAAAGGCTAACATTTCACTTGTTCGACAGAAGCTTAAATTACACGCATTCAGATATTTAAGGGGAAGGAAACCTTTAAAAACAATTTTCTTTTTCTTGGTGAAAAATATATAGTATACAAAAGGTTGCGGGCAAAATACGTGTGTTGCAGCTTGAATTTTCCCAAATCAAACCCTTTCTTTTTGTAATGTATTCGTTTGATGGGTCTTTTAACTTGATGTAATGCCACATTCACACAGGGGACAGGTCACGTGTTTTCTTTTGGTGTGAAACTAACAGCTACTTCAGGTTTTCAAAAAAAGGGCCTTTTAAGCAGTGGAGGTAATTCTAAGAAGAAAACAAACAAAAGAAGCAGCCCCAGGGCAAATTAGCCTCTAGTTGCCAAAAGCCAGGTTTCATTCCTGTTAGCTTTTGATCCTGGTGAGAGGAACTCACAAGGATCCTTCTCTGTCTTCCTAGCTTGGAAGTTCAGTATCTCCATAAATTTCAACTCTACCTACAAGGCGCCTGTTCCTTTAAGAGATGCCTGCTTACCTCAGCTTATGCCCCGCCCCCCAACACACACACACACACACACACACACACACACACACACACAAAAACACACACACACACACACACACACACACTACCCCTGGTTCTACTCCTTCAGGGCAGACCTGACTTCTGAGAGCCAGCTCCTGTGTTCCATTGAACCTTCAAAGCCCACTCTGACCTCCTACTGGGCAGGGCAGAGGGGCTGGAGAATTAACGCCCCCTGCCCTGGCAACAGCCTTCAACCAGGGACCCAGGGTCCCTGGGCTCTCCGGTGGGATCACTCCGAGGCATGCCTTCTAGATCCCAGAGTTTCCCCAGCAGAGTTAAACCCCATCTACCCATAGGCTGGGAAAGGTTGCCAGATCAGACCAGGCCCAGGGGACATCACCCGGAGTGGTCTGAGGAGGTGCCTTCAGCACAGGAAGACAGGACGGAGGCTGGAAAGAGACAGCAGCAGGATGTGGAGGGGGAGAGGGAGGCCTACGCTGAAGCCCCAGAGAGGAGACAAAACTCAGACAAAGAACTGAAGTGGGCAAAGAGGCCCAGAGACAGACCAGGGCAAGCGAAGTCATGGGAAGGGCGAGTGGCTCAAGGGCGAGTCTGTGGGCAAAGGGAGACCTCATGCATTGACACAGTCGCATTAGAAACTGTCAGCATCACGCAAGCTGAATTTGTGCTAACCTGTTACCCAGCGACTCTACACCTGGATCTGTGCCCCATGAGGAGGTTCATAACATTATTCCCAACAGCTGCAAAAATGGAGAGAACCCAGATCCCATCTAGAGTTGATGGATATATAAATGGTTGCATATTCACACCAGAAAACACCAGCCATTGACAAGAACAAACAATGCGCAGTTTAATGCAGTAGCTTGGATAAATCTCCAGTGTCACGCAAAGGTCGCTCCACGCATGGGAGCATGAACAGGATGAGTCCATGCACCTGAAGCTCTAGGAAAACAAAGGTAAGCACACTGTGAGAAGTCAGGACGGCAATGACAGGAGACGGAACAGGGGTCATGGGGGCCAGAGCGGCTGTTTGCACAAATTCTTCAGCCGTACACTTGTGATTCGTGTGCTTTTCCTGTCACATACTATGTTATACTGTCATGAAAATTGTCTTAAAAGGCCCCGGGGCTTTGTTGGGCTGGAGGGACAGCTACAGGATCACACTGGACCAAATACGCCAATATATATTGTTTACTAACAAGTGGTACACGAATGTTGAATAAATGAATGAGTGAACGAATGAATGATTGAGTAAACAAGTGCGTACTCATAAACAAACAAATGAGCAAAGAAAGAATGGCTAACCGCATGTAGGAGGTGAAGAATGCATAAACATACTCATGAGTGAATAAATGAATTAATGAAATAAAGGATGAAAGAATGAAGAACTCACTGAGAGCTGCATATAGAGTGGGTGCACACATGGACAACCAAGGGAAGAATGAAAGGACAAACAATAGAAATAGGAATGAATGAAACAAAGAATGAAGGACAGAATAAAATAACACCTAACTGTGTGAAAAAAACGAATGCAAGAAATGATGGATGAATGAATAAAAACGGAAGAGGTGAATGAGTGAATGAACAGAGGGCACATCTGTTACCATGCACGAGTGAGTACTTGAATGTTTATGCTCCCAGTGGGGCAGGAGAGGAAGGAAAAGTTCAAGGGCAATACACCCCAAAGTGCAAGGGAAGTGTCTCCACCCGGACACGAGACCAAGGCCTTGGCAGATCAGTTACAGAAGTTCCTAAGAGGCCTCGTTTTAGATTTAATAAGAATATTCTTTAACAAACGTCAGCTGAAACCTCAGAATGAGCTACTTGGCGGAACTAACTCTTGGTTCAGTGGGGAGAGCTAAACGAAATTGACTACGCTGTTTTCACAATCAGGTCACAGATAATTACCTATTATCTAGCAAACCCCCAGCATGATTTTAATAATCACTATTTAAATAACGTATTTTCACTGTCTCCGTACAAATTAACCTCCAGGAGGTATAATTGTCAACATGGGGAAAGTTTGCTGTGTGACCTGGGAATGAAGAAAGGGGTTGGCACTGTCACTGATTGTCCTGTGAGACCCTGAAGCCAGGTGATCCTGTGGACAGAGTTCAGGTTTGGGAAAACCTGGGTCCAGGACTTATCAAGCAAGTCACTCCCCCATCCGGGCCTCTGTCACCTGCCCTGTGAAATGAAAATGGGTCTCCAAATTCGCAAGCTCCCTGGGTTATCAGGGAGTCCTCACTCTAAACCCAGTTTAGGGTCAGAGTTAGTCACCCCCACGATTGTGCCCCCACGGCATGGGGCATGTCCCTCATCTCGGGGTAACAGGGCTTTCTCTTGACTCATTTCTCCCCCACCAGACTGAGGGTGGGGACAGATCTGGGCCTCAGTGCACACTCAGCACCCAGCACAGTGCCTGCACACAGTAGGTGCTCAATGAACGTTTCGTTAAAGGAATGGGTTAACCTTATCACATATTGTGTGTTTAATAAACTGCCTTTCAAAATAAAAGGTAGTGTAATAAACAGGCAGCCATTCACAAGGTACTCTGACATCACTCCCAGCTCCCACCTCCCTCCCAGGCCATCTGTCCTCCCACTTAAATCAGTGTCTCAATTTCAGCACTTTTGACATTTGGGGCCCGATCATTCTTTTTCTGGGGCCCTGTCCTGTGCATTGTAGGACATTCAGCAGCAAACTGGGCCTCTCCCCACAAGATGTCAGGAGCAAAACCTCCCACCCCACCCCCAATAAGTTGCCACAACCAAAATGTCTCAACATATTGCCAAGTGTCCTCTGACCAGCAAAATCAACCCTGGTTGAGAACTACTGCTTTAACTGAAGGACTGCAGTTGCTGGGATATTTCAAGCATCAAAAAATGATAATAGTTTTGTTATTGACTAAGCAAAGGATAAAGCAGAGGTTGTCTCAGGAGAGAGGCTTCTTGCCTCTTCATCCATTTGGAAATTTCCTTGATGGACTGCTTGAGCCAATATGATCATCTCTTATGCTTCTGATAAAATAAAGCTTGGTTGCAGGAAGCTTTATCATCAAAGGGAAAAATAAAAAAAGAATGTCCAAAAAATCCATCTCTTACAGAAAGTCCCTTGTTACAAAGAGATGAATGGCAGCCACTCACTCCTGCCCATGTCACCCTGCACCGAGGACAGGATGTGCAGTCTCTTTGCACCTCCCGACAGCTGCAAGGGGTGTCATTCTCCCAATGTGCAGATGAGAAAACTGAGGCTCAGAAAGGTGACGTTGCCTCAACAGTAAGTGATGTCACTTTATGAAGCAGCTGCCACATGAGACCCAGCAGTGAATGAAGTCTCTGTTCTGGTGGAGCTGGAGTAGTACTGTGGGTAACAGATCATAAGAGATGAAGGTGTAAAATGTAACAGATGGTGATTGTGTAATAGAGAAAAACACAGCTGGACATCCTTTGTTCTAATGAGAGGCTCACTTGTGTCCTGCTGCCCTGAGGGTGCACAGAGCTACTTCCTGCTGGGGAGGCTCTTGGGCATGAAGAACATTCTTATGGGAATAATGGACGTGTAGAGTAGGAACCAAGGACACTTCACTCATCATTCATTCATTCATTCATTCATTCATTCATTCATTCATTCATTCCCCAGGTCAGCCCTGGGCATAAGTCAGTGAAACCAGACAGACAAGTCCCCTTCCTGGGGCTCACACTCCAGCCAGGACCCTGATGCTTACGCGTCAGCACAGATCAGCGAGGTCACGCCAGCTCTTGGGCTGTCTAAGCCTCAGGTTTCTTGCCTGTACAATGCAGGCATTAATAGCATTTATTGACCAGTCACCCAGTGCTAGGAATGGTGCTGACGGTCCATATCTTCATCTCTGCCCAGCCTCATGTTCGCCCTGGGCACCCACAATGCACAGATTAGGAAACTGAGGACCAGAGAAGCAGTGTCAGCTGCTCCAAGTCATTCAGTCACCAAGTAGATTCAGGGTCAGAGATCTGCAGTTTGTGTCCAACCCCCAGCTGTGTGACTTCAGCAAGCCTCTCTCCTCTGAGCCTGTTTCCTCATCGTTAAAGTGACAACGATAGTGGCACTTGCTTCATGGAACTGTGAGGAGGGGTTAGTGAGATGGTACGTGGGACACACCGGACGGTGCCTGGCACAGAGAGACTGTGAGGATGACAATGGCAATTCCCTCTCGTTGAGTGCTTGCTGCACTTAATCCTCCTCGTAGCCTTTAAATGGAATGTGCTGTTATAACCCTTTAACAAAACCATTATCTCCAGTTTGCAGATGCAGAAATCAAGGTCAGAGAAGTGATGTCATTAAGTCATTTGCCCAAAGTCACACTTACAGATGTGAAAGGCAGAATTAGGATTCTACCTTCCTTCTTGCTGCTTTCCATTGCAAGGATTTTTCTGTTTTATTTTGCTGTTTTATTCTCTCTTTCTCTCTGTTTCTATTTGGCTCATTTCCTGCCACCATTCATATTGATCAGGTTTTGTTTATTCCCTCTTTTCCCTCTATTGGTTTGGAAATTTCATATTCTGTTCTCTTCTTTAGTTCTTTGGCCTTGAAATCATAATAAGCACACTTGACTTCACAGTCTAAAGCGAATCAATATCCTCCCCCTCCCTCATCCCAGAAGAACACAAAAACCTAGAATGTGTTTCCTCTAATGCCTGTTTTCCATCGGGAGGTTGTGCGTTCCAGACCTGCGGTTACGCCTCCCTTTGTGTCCCTGCATTGGCTGTGATTAATAGGGCTGGTGTTGCTGTGTTTATTTACAGTGGCCGGCCCCCGATTTACCCATCTCTTTGCTCACTGTTGCTGGTTTGATCCCCTCCCTTCTCGGTTCAATGGCCACCTTCTTGAGTAATTTTTTTTTATTATTATTATTCTTTTAACAAGAGCCTGCAAGTATGTCTTTGCCTGAAAATATATTTCTTTCTCCTTTACTTTTGAATGATAATTTAGCTGGGTCTAGAATTCTATTTTGCTCATTTCACTTGGCTCTAAACATATTGTGCCCAACTCTCTGGCCCCTAATGTTGCTGGGGAGAGTCTGCTGTCTGTTTGTCACTCCCTAGTAAGTCATCTGTCTTCTCTCTGGCTACTTTTTAAAGATCTCTTTTCTTGGTGTTCTGTATTTTTAGTACAGTGTTGCCTAATCATGGTCTTGCATATCTTGCTTGGAATTCATAGGGCAGAGTACTGGTCTGTAGGTTGGAGAAAAGAAGTTTGCCAAATACCATCAGCATGGTGTTGATATTATTAATATTGTCTTAGAACCCTGTAGACTAGGTGGCTTATAAACAACAGAAATTTATTTCTTGTAGTTCTGGAGGTCGGGGTGCCCAGGGGTGAGAGCCCAAGTCCTAGTTCACAGATGGCCATCTCTCTCTGTCCTCACATGGCAGGAGGAACGAGGGTCTCTCTGGGGTCTCTTATAAGGGCACTAATTCTGATCATGAGGGCTCCACTCTCATGACCTAATTACTTCCCAAAGGCCCCACTACCTAATATTGTCCTATTGGAGATGTAAAGGGGTTTCAACATATGAATTTAGTGGTTGCGGGGGAGGGGGAAGACACAAACATTCAGTCTACAGGAAACAGTAATATCAATACCAATTAATAAGTGTTATCACTAGCATGTACTGAGGATTTATTTACTATGTACCAGGCACTGTTCTAAGTGCTGTATTAACTTATTTCTTCCTCAAACAACATCATAAGGAGAGGACTGGTATTATCCCCATTGTACAGATGATGAAACTGAAGCACAGAACAAATGAGTTGATTAGAGAAAGGGAGTTGGGGGTGGGGGTGGGGGTCAGGCAAGTCAAAGCTCACATCTTACCAGCTGTGTGGCCTCGAGCAAGTGACTCCACCTTTCTGAGCCTCAGTTTCCTTCTCTGTCAAATGGAGGACTGGCCAGGACCCCTGCAGGACACGAGGCACGGCAGGGGTAGCAGAGACCAGGGTGCCACCTCCCTCCCTGAAGCTGCAGTTGGTGCCAAGTCCCTGCTCTGGTTCCAGGCACATTCAGGGGCTCCGGGCGCCCAGAGGAGAGGATAGAGGACCTGGGCGAGCTGCCTTCTGGGAATTGCCTGGAGTCTGTGGGGCCCAGAAAGTCCAGAGACCCATCCTAGCGCCACTTCTGGGGTCCAAATCTTACCTGGCAGGGAGCAGTGGACCCTCAACGCCAACTCTAAAGCTGTCAGCAGAGGGACTGAGCTCCACAGATGGGACCTGAGTCCCCAGTGCAAGAATCTTTGATTACTTTTTAATGAAAAACATGTTTGCATCTAAGCTGAAATTATATTGTCGGCAGTTAATTATCACATGTCAGACAAGCGTGTGCCCAGATTGTGGGTTTAATTTCCACATAGTTTTGCAAAAGCCTCATCCTCTTATTTGATGAGGCCTCTCTGAGAGAGAGGCAGTCATTGTTGGAAAGAGCGCTTTTTAAATTTTTTTTTTTTTTAAATAAACAGGTTTCCTTGGTGTCTGAGAGAGGGCTCTTTGCAAGGAACAAAAAAATCCCTAGTGTAATGTAGGCAAAGAGACATCAGCTGGGATGGGGGTAGTCCCAGCTCTGGGATTGTGTCATGGAACTCAGAGGCCCCTGGGCCTGATCAGGGCCTGAACTAGGAGAAAGGACTTTGAACTGAGTGGGATATGGGGAGGAAGGCATCAAGGCCACCCGCCCCCAGGTGGTCAGAACTGCCAGGTGGAGAGCCAGACCGAGAGGTCGGAGGCCACAGGCTGTCAGTATCTGTCCTATTCTCCTGGTGTCCATGCAACACCAATGTGAACCAGCTCAGAGCTCAGAACCAACAGGAGTGAATGCAGATGGAATTTTACTGAGATACCATTTCTCTCCATCAAATTAGCAAGATGCTCAGTGCTGGCCGTGGCAGGGTGAGAAGGTCAACTCATACAATACTCAACAATCATGCCCTTTGTGGAACACAAAAATGCCTCACACCTGCACGAGAGTCACATCCAGCAGTGCTCAGAGCCCAGCCCTGGGAATGCTGACCCCACCCCTCAACAGCTGGGAGGAGGCAGGCCAGGTCTTGAGCCCAGCCATGCCTGTTTCCTCCTGTGAAAAAATAGTGTTACTAGAACCCTCTTCGGAGAGCTGTTGTGAGAAGTAAAGGGACATTTCATTTATAAGACAGCTTCTTGACACATAGCCAATGCTCAAGGCATTCACTTTTCAGCAAAAGTCCTCCAAGACCCACTGTGGGCAGGCGCTGTCCTTGGAAACAGGGAGAAACCTTGATTCTAGAAAGAGGAGGGCCGGCCGAGTGGCGCGGTGGTCAAGCGCTGGCCTGGGAAGCCAGCGGCCCGGGTTCGGTCCCACATATGAGGGCCAGTGACACTGCTCTCAAAAAAAAAAAAAAAAAAAAAATCCAAGAGGAAGAGGAGACCCACTGAGCATTAATGGTGACTGCAGCGTGTAAAAGTCAGGGATAAGAGCCAGGAGAAAAGGAAGCAGTGTAGGGGGGTGGAGGGTTTGAGGGACCACAGTTGTAAATCGGGAATCAAGGAAAGCCTGTGAGAACAGGTGACACTGGGGCAAAGGCCTGAAAGAGGTGAGGGAGGGTGTGGGGCAGAGGCCAGGAGGGTGCTCCTGGTGGGGGGAGGGGCAAGGGTGAGGACTTGGGGCGGGATCAGTGCTGAGGGTCCAGGAAGAAACACGGGGTCTGAGGAGGATGATGAGGGTGATGGGCTGGGGTGCGGGTAGGGATGGGGCAGGAGGCTGCAGGGCTCCAGGGCCACAGAGAGAGTCTGGAGCCAAGGGGCGGGTGTGCAGCAGAGCAGAGCAGGGGCGGCTCCGCCATGAGTCTCACAGGGCTACCTGGCTGCTGCGGTAACAGGAGCAGCACCAGGGCAGAGGCTGCTGCAATGATGGTGGTGGGACCAGGACGAGAGCCTGGAGAGCGGGAGAGGGTACTGGACCTGGGGCTCCATGAAGGACCTGAGGATCATTCAGTCCCTGAATACGAGGCATTATTAGCCTTAAAACTTCATTCTATTTCACCCAAAATCTCCTTATAGGAGGCCGTTCTAACCTTTGTTATTTTGAGGGATTGTTTGTTTTTGTATCACATCCTAACATATCCTGAGAGTCACACCAATGTCAAATGAGTTATGGAAATGTAATTATACATGAGAAGGAAAAAAAAGATGAAGAAAGTAAAAACGGCTGTCTTGGGGAGTGAGATATAGTGATTTATATACTCTTTGATATTAATGTTTGCACTTTCCAAAGCTTCCCCATAAGGATGCATCACTTGCATTAAAGTGGAAAAAATCAGTGTTATTAATGAGGTACCTGGGCCCTGGCCGAGGCCGTCCCATCTCAGGCTGCACTTCCCCCACCCCCATCTCAGGCGCCTGGTGCACTTGGCATCTGTTCTGCCCAATTAGCCCTTTAGTGGAGATCGTTTTGTTCTCTAATTGTCCACCCTGCATAATTTAGCATGGCCATCTACTGTCTTGTTCTCAAGCATTTAATTTAGTGTCTTTTGGCCTCAGTTTCTTCATCTCTAAGCGCAGTGGTGGCAGAAGGGGAGATATTTGAACCTAGTCCATGCCAACACTCCCTTGAGGCCTGGAATAATAAAAGCCAGTGCCGTGTGCCAGGCACTGTGCTGATCACTTTACATGCAGTAGTCCTCTAAATTATTTCAACAGTCCTGCAAAGGAGGCACAGTTACTATCCCTCCATTTTAAAGATGAAGTTACTAAGCTCAGAGAGGTTTAGAAACTAGTCTGAGTTCACACAGCTCAGAAGTGTTGGAGCTGGGCCTTGAACCCAGGCAGTCTGCTCCCAAGTCCTTGCTCTTCTGGCTCCGTTGAGTGTCCGCTTTTGCTATTCCTGGACCCTGTGCCAAGGGCTTGATGTGCAGAGACAAGACGGGAGTATTTGCCTGCAAGATAAATAGTAATAATAACAGTAATAATAACAACAACAACGCCAGTTAATGTACATTGAGGGCTCACCATGTATTAGACATTTAATACACATTAAAGCGTGGAATCCCCACAACGTCCTACACAGCAGAGACTGTCGCAGTCGCCATGTTACAGGTGAGGATCTGAGGCACAGGGAGGCCCTGGGTTTGCCCAGAGTCCCACCCCCAAGTGCTGCCCACGAGTGTCATGTGAGCTCAGCGAGCTGCCTCCCGCTGAGGTGTCCTCATTGAATCCTCACAGTGACCCTGTGTGGTCAGCATCACTGTGCCATGTGACAGAGGGAAAACTAGTGTGGCTCGGAGAGGTTAGTCCACCTGCCCAAGTCACACATTGAGTGAGTGCTGGAGGCTGAACCCGGGGTTATGAGATCTGAGGCCATTGTCTGCTCCCTGCTCCAGTGGCAAGAGGCCTAGTCAGGGTGGCACCTTCCAGGTTCAAGAATTACCCACCTGGGGGGCTTGGGGCCAAAGACATCACCAGCCCTGATGCTACATAAGAGTAATAATAACAGAATCCTTCACTGAGCATGTCATATGTCTTAACACATCTAAACCTGGCCTCCACCCCATAAAATAGATGCTTTTATTAGATAGATACTCACATGTGAGGGGACTAAGTTCAGATAGGTAACTTGCCTACCATCTCACAGTGAGGAAGTGGCAAAGCCCAGATGAAATCAGGGCCATCCAAACTAGTGGCCCAACCACTTTGTCACACTGCCTCCCTCTACCACGCCTGGGGCTCAGGACCATTAACAGGGACTGAGCCTCCTCCATCAGGGTTTGGAACCAGGATGTAACAAGAGACCCCCAGAGATAAATGGTGAGCTGCCACACAGAGAGCAGGGAACTGAGAGAGCAGGAGGCTCAGAGGAAGGAAGTGGTGGTGGAGGGGTGGAGCTGGGAAACCAAACAGCCAATGACCTGGGTGGGCTCTGCACGGGGACCCTGGGTGACACAGGGCACACTGCTGGAGAGGGGCAGAGTCACTTTATTACTGTGGCCATCACTGTGTGCCACGTGGAGGCCCGGCAGGCACAGCTGGGGTGGCTGGTGGCCATCTCAGCTCCAGAGGCTGTGGTTCACTGTGGGTCCTAAATTTAGCAGGAGTCTCTTGTCCAGCATAATTGTTCTAATTGTCATTGTCATGGCCAATAACATTTTGTAAGGGCCATAAACTCAGTAAATCTGAAGTGGGCCCCAGAGAAGGGAGAGGCTTTGGATGGTTTGGATCAGGTTTAAAAGGGAAGAAGGGGGTAGGGTGACATGAAGCTTTGGGGAGACTCAGGTTAGGGGAACTGGCTGCCTGTTCTGGGGGGAAAGAAGGCATTTCAGAGAATGCCACCCTCGCCAAATCTTAGAATCAGAGGATGTTAAAGCAAAATTCATTAATAAATCTTACACTCTTTGAAGATTAGAAAGGGACTCTCCCTCTACCTACTTTAGTCCTTACACTGCCCCCCACCTGCTGAATCCCATGCCTAGAACGGAGCCTGGCACAGCGAGCTCTCAGTAAACTGTGGGGCGAGAGATTGGTTGGGGGAATGGGCCTCACTTTACCATCTGGAAAACAGGGAATTCAAATCTAGTGTCTCTCCCCCATGCACCTCCTCTCCCATGCTCACGCCCACCTCTCTGGAAAGCCTAGAGGGCCAGAAAAGCTGGAAATGGCAGAGCTGGCCACAGGTCCGAGTGAGGGTCTGGCAGCAATGATGGCCACCCCCCCACCCCGCCCCAAGCAGGGCTGGGTTGCACATTTCATTTCACAGTTTGTGCCCAAGCTCACAGTACAGTGCCAGCAAGGAGCCTTGTGTGCAGTTATTAAACTGTGATGCACCTGCAGATGTATAATTGTTGGAAGTGGCTTTTGCTCATTTCAATAAAACTATCAATGTGGAACATATTATCCATTATTATCATATGCTTATGTTCTGTGTTAAGGGTAGATAGTGTATACTATTTCCCCAAAGAATGGAAGTTGCAATTCATGACCAAGAAATAATGACTCCATTAATTTTATTGTTTATTCATCAACTTGGAGGAGAGGCAGCTGGGACAGTGGGCAAATCTCCCCACACACAGACAGGTTCTGGAGCCCAGGAGCTCAGGAGGGACAGGGAACAAGGTTAGGAGAAAAGTCAGCCCAGCCACCACCTGGCCCCTGGTGACAGTAGGGCAGGAAGGGTTACCTGAGGCAAAACTAGGAGGTCATTTTTTTCCCCTGGCACATTGCCTGACATGGGGGGGGAGTCAGTGGGCAGGCAGAGGTGGACGTGATCGGAGCCCCTGGACAGGCCATCCCATGTCTTTCCTCCTGCTCTCAGAGTCACCCTAGGGAAGCCAGTAATGGGGAGCCTTGACCTCTCAGGGATTAAAGCCCAAGCTCAGCCATTCCTCTGTTCCCAGCCTCAATTTCCCCTCCATCCAATGGGACAGTGCCTTTTCCTTTAAAAGCTGCCACCACTGAAGCAGACATATTTCCTGTGTTATCTTTTTGTTCCCACACAACCTTCAAGCCCTTAGCTGAGTCTGGAATTGTCATTAGTCACTTACTCACTCTGAACCTCAGCTTCCTCATCTGTAAAAACAGACCTGATGAGACTTACATCCAAGGGAAGTGGCAGGTTCAATGAGCCCACAGATGTGAGAGCCCACAGTGGTCCCCAGGAGGCCATGTAGGGGTGGGAGGAGAGCAGGGGCTTTGGAGACAATCCTGGGTGGATTCATGGTCACACCCAGGGCATGCCTACTTATCCCATCACTCACTAGGGACCCACGATAAATGCTTTGGCTGAAAGTCATGATCACAAACATCCAGCCTCAGTTCCAGAGCAACAGAGAAGATCCTGCCTTTTCCCAGTTCATGTGCAGGGACAAGTGTATCTGCCCAGGAGGGTCCCTGCCTACGATGACAGGCGTGCCCTCAGGAGACCCCCAGTCTTGCCCACAGACATTCTCTAAGTTCCTCCTCAGTCTCCTCTCCCCACCAGGAGCTGGCAGCCCTTCCAGGCCCACATGGATACTGGCAGTGCCCTCTCCTCAGCCCTGGGAATATCATCTACTGACACGGGTACTTGGGATGTAACCCAGGGTCATTTGTGTATCTGCAATGGCCAGAGGCCAAAGGACATTCAAATCCCAGAGATCCTGGGGAGGGGAGGAAAATAGAGAAAAAGCAGAGGGAGCAAAGAGAAAATAGGATGTGCTAGGGAGACTATCCCACTGCTCAGACATGAAAGAAATATGTTCAATTATATTTTATGGCATTTCATTTGAATGTATACGTCATAGTTAGCTGCCTGCAAGCCTCAGATTACCCAGAGAGAAAGCACAACGAAAGACAAGAGAATAAAAACACAGACAAAATAGCTCCTGAAATTGAAATCACTGAGAGAAAAATAAAGGCCAGACTTGAAACAAAAGCAGCCACTATGCACTGAGGCCTTCTCAGCACTGACACCAGGTCCCCAGGGCCACATGGCCCAGTGCCAGCTGCCCATCAGCCCAGCAGTCCTGCTCACTGGCATTCGGAAAAGTCCCAGGCCAGAGACAGGAGGCTCTGCTGTCCTCCTACAGCTGTTCCCTACCTGCTGAGGGGCAGTGACCTGCCCCTCTTGAGCCTTGTTCTCCAAGGGTGAAATGAGAGGCTTGGACCAGATGCTCTCAGAGGTAACGGGAAGGCAAGAGAGGTTAGAGCAAGAAAGGTCACACGGACTCTTCCCAGGGCTCAGGGAACCCCATGACATTCTCTGGGGCCCCAATGCATATATTGAAGCCCTAATCCCTACTGCGACTGTATTTGGAGATAAGAGTCTTTAAGGATTAATTAATTAAGGTTAAATGAGGTCATAAGAGTGGGGCCATGATCCAACAGGACTGCTGTCTTTGCAAGCAGAGGATGAGATCTCAGGGCTGTGCACACAGAGGAAAGGCCACATGGGGACACACAAGAAGGTGGACATCTGCAACCCAAGGAGCGAGGCCTCAAGAGAAATGACCCAGCCAGCACCTTGACCTTGGAATTCTAACCTCCAGAACTCTGAGAAAATAAATGTGTCTTGCTCATGCTCCCCAGTCTATGGCATGCTGTTACGGCAGCCTTGGCTGACTAATACATCCCCAGTAGGCTCACTGATAAAACTGAATCAAAGGTACCCAGTAATTGGGATGACCTGCTGAGGGCAGGTGGGCAAAGGTGGATATTAGCACCTTCTCCTCTTCCTCCCAGCACTGTCTGTCTCCCCCAGGCCCCCAGCTTCTGTGCTTCCCCCTCTGTCCCCTCCCCCCTCCACACTGTACCCAAGAAAGGCCCTGAAATCCACTCTCACTGCAGTGATTGGCTGAGGAGGGGGGAGGGGCAGGTGCCCCCAGGGCAGCATCTTCCACTTTCTAGGAAAAGGGCACTAGATTATCAGGCAGCAAAGAGAGAGGACCGTGTTGGAAGGGGACCCTCCAGCGTCCTGACCACTGATCCTGCCCACCCTCAAGGCCAAAAGATCATGGAGATGCAAGGACCTCAGGCAGGACCATTGTTAGTCTAATGGCTAACGTATGTGCCTGTGCGTGTGTGCACACATGTGTGTGTGTGTGTGTGTGTGTGTGTGTGTGTGTGTAAGAGAGGGGTGGGGAGGGACCAGTGCCTCAGTAACAGTGCACAGCAGGAGGCGGCTCAGACACACTTTTAACCCCTGGCACCATCAGTGAAGCTTCCCCGGCTGCCCAGAGCAGGAGTGAGGCTCCCAGGCAGCTCTGGAGACACAGTCGTGAAGTAGACACAGCCCAGAAGGGCCAGGAGGGCCAGCAGCCTGGCTGGGGCTCTCCCATGTGCAGACAGCACTATTGTGTGCAAAGCTCTGTTCTAGGCACTCGGGATAAAGCTATGAACAGAACACAAAGATCTCTGCCTTCATTACTGAGCACTTGCTTGCTACATTCTGAGCCCTCTGCATGACTCATCTATCCATAGGTATTATCGCTGTCCCATTTTACGGATGAGGAAATTGAAGCTTGCGAGGTTAAGTAGCTTGCCCATGTCCCACCCAGTGAGTAAATGCTGGAATCAAGATTCAGATCCAGGCTTGTCTGATCAAGTCCTATTTTCTAAACACAACATTATTGGTACTAATAAAAACACCATTATTATCTCATTATCCCTATTAACTCAGACAGCCCCATTACCCCATACTCGCCAGATCATGATGATAATTGCTGATGGTTACGAGCGGGATTAGTCAGGAATCCCTGGCTGCACTCAGCAGTTTACATCGGCATCATGTTAGCAAACCCGGGACGTGGGAACTTTCATCATTCCTGGTGCATAAATGAGGAAACTGAGACCCAGAGACGCTAAGGTATATGACAATCCCAGCAACTAGTGAGTAGCTGAGTGAGGGGCTTTCCATCTAGGTTTAACTGAGGTAGAGAGAAGTTAAATTAATGAAGTAATTAAACCCACCATATTGACACTTGCGTAGCCAGACATCTTAAGGTGGCCAACTAGGCATGTTCTCATGTCAATGCTTCTTATTGCCAGGCAATGTGACCTTTGACACCCTGCTCTCGGTCCTTCCTGAGCCATGCGGGTTAGTACATTCTGATACAGTCTCAGAAATGGAGTAAGGGGCCTGTTGCAAATATCACTGAGTTATTTATAATAGCTGAAAGTGTAATGCTTTACTTTTGTAAGCCATATTAAAACATTCTTAGGGTTGGGGTGGGTGAGTGAAACCAGAAAAAGGGACCCAGTTACAATGTACCAGTTCAGGACACCTTTGTGCCCATGGGCCCAACACTAAACTCCCCTACCAGAGACCCCAGGGCAGCCAGAGCACCAGCTGGGAGAAGCCACCACGGCACAGCCCACCACAGCATGCTTAGAGAAACCCATGGCTTCCCCTCAGGTAGCTGCAAAAGGGACTGGAAACTATGGCAGCATCAGATAAACCAAGCAGATCAAAACAGCAGCACAGAGGCTCTGATAACTAAGCTGCCACTAGGACCACACCCCACAATAATAGGCCAAGAATCCATGTGCTAAACCCAACAGAGTGATTAGCTGCTAACATAAGATTTAAATGAGGCCTGGACTCCCCTAACAGAGGAGACAACATGTTCAAGATACAATAAAAAGTTATCCATCATACCAAGAACCAAGACAATCACAATGTAAATTACCAAAGACATTCAAATGATACCAGCCACCAAAGTAATCAGATGCTAAATAAATCATTTGACCAGGGTTTTAAAGCAGCCTTCTTAAAATGTTTCAAAGATCAAATACAAATTCTCTTGAAACAAATGAAAAACTAGAAAATCTCAGCAAAGAAATAAAAGTTATAAATAATGAAATAATATTACAGAGCAAAGCTATAGAAGATCTAAACAATACAACCAACACCAGAATCTAAGTGACCTACATAGATCACACCACCAGACAACATTGGAATACCCAACAAACATTCACCAAGATAGACCATATTGTGACCATATGGGCCATAAAACAAAACTCAATACATCTTTAAAAACTGAAATAATTGAATCAATTCAAAATCGATAACAGAGAGACAACAGGAAAATCTCTAAACGTATAGAAATTAAGCAACATACCTCTAAATAATCCATGGTTCACAGAGGAAGTTTTGAAGGTAATTTGAAAAACACAGAGAACAAATGAAAACAAAAACACAAGACAGTGAAATACATAGGATGCAGCTAAATCAGTGCTGAGAGGGAAGTTCATAGCACTAATGCTTATATTACAAATGAGGAAAACTCTCAAACCAATAATCTTAGCTCTTACCTCAAGAAATCAGGAAAAAGATCAGCAAAATAAACCCAAAGCAAACATAAGAAGGGGAATTATAAAAATAAGAGCAAAAATTGATGAAATTGAAAATTAGAAAACAATAGAGAAAAATCAATGAAACAAAAAACTACTCTTCAAAAGAACTCAATTAAAAAAAAAAAAAAAAAAAAAAAAAAAAAGGACCGGCCGAGTGGCGCAGTGGTTAAGCGCTGGCTTGGGAAGCCAGCGGCCGCGGTTCAGATCCCACATATGAGGGCCAGTGACACTGCCCTCAAAAAACAAACAAACAAACAAACAAAAAAACTCAATAAAAATGATAAACCTCTAGCAATACTGACAAAAATAAAAAGAGAGAAGAGACAAATGCCAATTCTAGGAGTGAATTAGAGGATATCACTATAAATCTTGCAGCCATTAAAACGATTTAAGGAAATATTGCTAACAACTTTACCCTCATAAATTTGACAACTTAGAAGAAATGGACCAATTCCTTGAAAATCCCAAACTACCAAACTCAACCAAGACGAAACAAGTAATCAGAATAGCCCTAAAACCATTAATAAAACTGAATTAAATTAAAAACGTCCCAGAAAGAAATTTCCAGGCTTAGATGGTTTCATTAAATAATTTTACAAATTTTAAAGAAGAATTAGCACCAACTACGCACAATCTCTTCTAGAAAGTAGAAGAGGCGAGAACATTTTCCAACGCAATATATGAAAACCAGTATTAGCTTATTACCAAAGAGTAGAAAAAAAGAAAAAGGACAGGCTAATATCTCTCATGAACCCAAAACCTTCAAAAAAAAAAAAAAAAAAAAAATATATATATATATATATATATATATATATATATATATATATAACCATGTATTAAAAAAACTAAACACCAGGACCAGGTAGAATTTATTACAAGTTTACAAGCTGATTCAACATTCAAAATTCTATCAACATAATCCAAAATATTAACAGGCTAAAGAAGAAAAACCACATGATCATACCAGCTGACACAGAGAAAAAAACGGCATTATTTAATACCCATTCATGGCAAAAACTCTTAGAAAAATAGAAAAAGAAGGGAATTTCCTGAACTTGATAAAGAGCAACTACAAATTCCCACAGCTAACATCATACTTAATGGTGAAAGACTGAATGTTTGCTCCCTAAAATCAGGAACAAATCAGCATGTCCACTCTCACCACTCATATTACTATTCCTGAGTGATATAGCTACTGCAATAAGGCAAGGAAAAGAAATAAAAGGCATGCAGATTTGAAATAAAACTGTCTGTATTTGGAAATGGTATGATTCTTTTCATAGGAGATTACAAGGAATCTACAAAACAAAACAAAACAAAAACAAACAAACAAACAAACAAAACCCTAGGACTAATTAGTGAGTTCAGCAAGGTCACAGGATAAAAAATTGTGAAAGATGACATGAGTGAAGCCATATTAAAATAGACCTGGAGTAGCCATTTCAAAGAAACTGCCTTGAGTGTCTTGTTTTTATTACTTTCTGAACTGGACAAAATTGCCAACATTTTGAATTGGACAAAATTGCCAACATTCCAAGAAGTCAGTAAGAATGAGAATATTCTGTTTGTAAGGACTGAGGAAATTGGACTTTGCCAATGATGGAATCACTAACCAATCAATTAAAGTACAAGTCTAGCCTTTTGCCTAATGACTGAATCTCAAGCCAATCTATGAAGTATGAATCTAACCTTATGTCACCTAGCACCAATGAAGTCTTTTTTAGCATAATTTACCTCATCTTCTTCCCTTTTTTTCCCATAAAAAAGTCTAAGTCCCTCTCCTGCAGGGGAGGGGGGAAGCCTATCTAGACTTATCTTCCTGAATCTTCCAGAATTGCAATTCTTTGATCTCAAATAAACACTTGTTGGCTTCTCACTCTGACTTTTTACTTTTAGGTTAACAAAATCAACACACAACAGTTAGTGGAATTTCTATAAACTAACAATGAACGTGTGGAAACTGTGTTTTAAAAAACACAATGACATTTACACTTTCGAAAGGAAATAAAGTATTTACCCGTACCCTTAACAAAACACATGCAAAACCTGTATGCTGTAAATAGCTTGGAAGTTATCATCCCCATTCTCACAATAAGAAAAAAGCTGAAGAAACTGACAACCAACCATCATCTTCTTAGATGCATCAGAGAATGGAGGCCACAGACAAACTGGAAAACTGGAAAGACAAGCAGATACCTAGGAGCCCAGCCTACCAGGGACAGAAGCCCATGGCTGAGGCAGCATCTGTAAGAACACTACAAACTGTAAAGTGACGATTTACTGGGAGCTCAGTGTAGACTAGCTCGAGGGTTTAAAAACTCCAGGTGGCCAAGTCATAGAGGGCCCTCACACTTTTGTGACTTTTACCTCCTGGAGCCCCACCAAGTTCTTTAGTGTGAAGACAGGAGAAAGATCCTCCCCTGCTTCTAGCAGGGGGAGGGAAAATAACCATTTTGAAATATGCCCAGAGCGGTCTGTTCTCCTTAACAAAGCATGTTTCAAGGGAAACGATTATACCAGAGTCTAACTACCTGGGGGAAGAGAAATACACAACTCAGACTCCCTGAAAGACTGAAACCTAATCATAGGCTTGCAGCCTGCCTGCCCATCCCCCACACCTCGCCACCATTTCAGTAGGGCTGCCTGGAATCACAGTACAGCTAAAAGAACTGTAGCCTCAGGCCCATTTAAGGAGTCTCTAGGAAAGCCCAAGACCACTGGGGTGACAAAAACAAGGACACAGGAGGGCATGTTAGCCTCTGAAAGCACAACTATGGCTTTCACACAGCCTCCTAGCCAGATAAACATAAAACCTCACATAAACACCGGTTTACCTGAGTTCCTTTGACCTGACACATCAGGTCTGGCTATCAACAGTAAATTGCATGGCATGCTAAAAGGCAAAAAACACAGTCTGGAGAGATAAAGCCAGCGTGCCCAGGAGGAGGGTACATGGGCGTCCCCAGTCAGGCACTGATGTTGTTTCTACAAGAAAACACGTACAAAGTAAAAATGCTCTAACTCTGATGCTAGGACATGTGAAACAGGATTCTTGCTTAAAAGGGCATCAAGAAACATTTCAATATGGAAATCGAAGTAAGCTCATGAAAAGAATTACTAGCTGAATAATGAGGAAGAACAAGTCAATAGAGCCGTGTAAACGCAGCGGAAAAAAAGCCACAACTCACCCCCTGATTATAGGGTCAGAGACGCTGAATTGATAAAATAATGACATTGAATTATGAGAAAACATGCAACTTTTTAACAAAAGAGGCAGAAACCAGCTAATGTGATCATGAATGACACTCATGGGACAACAGAACCTGTATTGGGATCTGAGCACTTTCTAGCCACGTAAGTGATTCCCTGAAGCCCCACCTGCACCCCAAATTGAGCCCTGGGGCTGGACCCTAGGCCTGGCCCCACCCTATGCGCTCTCTGAGCTCGGTCTCCCGAATACCTTCTGTGGACCAGAGGCCAGTCAGTCCTGCCCCCCTCTCCACCCACAGGGGGTAGTGTCCCCATCTCCAGGAAGTCTCCCCTGATTACTCCAGGTCTCAGTCACCCCATCTCTGACCTCAGCCCATCTTCTCCCTAAACAGCAGGTGGTCTCAGCAGAACATCCTGAACTGTGTGCTAATGTTCAGGAATAATGTGAGTAGTGGCCCTTTCTTACAGGCAAGAACTTGGACTCTGGAGTCAAAGAGACCTGGGTTCCTATCCGGTTTGCTGCATGATCTCAGCCAAGCTGTTACCAACTCAGCCTCAGTTTCCTCATCTGTGAGATAAGGGTCATGATTTACACCTCACAGCAGATTTGATGAAATGCTGAATGTTATCACAAGCCTGGCCCTTAGACGGTGCTCAAGAAATGCTGGGCCTGGTTTATCACTGCACTTAACAGTTTACAGAGCACAGCCACAGATGTTAGGTTCAAATTCCTTCTCTCATAGAAGGTGACCTTGTCTGATGTTTCTACAGCACTTTAAAGTGTGCAGAGCTCATTCACACCCTTCTTTTTACTTTATTTTATTTTTTATTTTATTTTATTTTTTTAAAGATTTTATTGGGGAATTAGCTGAGGGAACAGCTTTGGAGAATCAGGGAAAGGGAACAGACATGTTGCTGTCCTTTTGTTCTTCAGTCTAGCTGTGGAGGATGTTGCTTCACTTGCCCATGTTGGTATTGTGATCATTGCACTCTTCCCAAGTGAGGCAGTCGCTCTCTAGCAATTGGACGGTTGCTCACGGTAGCTCACAGCAGCCCACTGCAGCAGGGGCTCCAGCCTACGCCGTCGCTGGTAACTCACAGCAGCCCAGCTCCAGGTTGAGCTATTGTTTACCATCTTAGCTGTAGGGGGGTCAGCATCACTGGCCCATGTGGGATCCGAACCGGGGCCCTGCTGTTCAAAACTCATGCTTCTAAGCCAACTCTTAACCAACAAGCCACTCGACCAGCCCCACACCCTCCTTTTTAGAGACCCTTCAGAACCCCAAGAGGCAGGCAAGAATGTGAGCTCTGGAGCCAGAACCCCTGGTTCAAATCCTGCCTCCACCACTTCCTACTTGACCTTGAGCAACTAGTTTCCCCTGTTTGAGCCTCAGTTTCCTCGCCTGTAAAATGGGGCTAACAGTGCTATCTACCTTATACTTACTGTGGTAAAACATGTAGAATAGTGCCTGGCCTGTAAAACCCCCTCAGTCATGTCTGAGGTCTCTCTCATCCTCCCCATTTTACAGATGAGCAAACTGAGGCTCAGAGACGCTGAGGCACGTGTCCAGGATCACACACACAATGGAGTCAGCTCTTTATCTCAGATCCCTCATGTCTGGGCCCACATCCCACCCACCATGTGCCAAGCACTGTGCTGCTCCCTTTACACTTCATCTCGTCCCACAGCTGTTCTGGGAAGGAAGTTCCCTCATCTCCCATTTCACAGGCAAGGAAACTGAGGCCCACACAGAACTGACCCCAAATCAATGGCCAGTAAGTGGAAGAATCCCATAGAATGCACACCCAGGGCTCTCTGTTCCCAAACCCACAGGGAAGGAGGTTCCCTCCTCCCTTCCTTGTTCTAAGCCTGCAGTGGGACCAGTGGGCCCAGCAGAGGAAAGTGGGCTGCAGGGACAGACGCCCAGCTGGGGCCTGTAGGGAGGGCAGGTGGGGCAGCCAGCCCCCAGGGCTCCAGTGATTGGCCAAGTTCTGAACTTTGCCTGCCAGGAACTTTGCAGACTTCCATTCTTTGCAAAGCCAGAGCCTCCTCCATGAGCTGGGAGCAGGGGAGGAGCCCACATTCTCTCCATCCCCTCCCCAGGGCATATGCAGAGCTGCGCATGTGCATCAGAAGAGGAAGCTACATCTTCAAGGGCCCAGGAAAAACCCCACACACATGGATTTTTCTTACCATCATTGTCTTTCTCTTTCTGGATCCCCGGTCACACCAATAACTTCCTGCCCACTGCCTGGTGCAGATGGGCAGCAGGGCTGTCAGCTGTTTTAGGAGCTTATGGTTCCATGTCCCCTCCCCCTGGAAATCAATTGGAAACCCAGTTATTAAATCCACCCAAATCCAGTGGTTCTTGAATCAGAGGCCTCTCCTGGGCTAATGCTGGGCTGGCCGAGGCTCCATCTCCCCAGACCCGGGTTCTATCCAGGGCCCAGGCAGCAGCAGGACCCACCAGGGCCAGGCCCAGAGGGCAATGGCAGTGAGCAAACCCCAACCCAGGTGACCAGTGCTGTCCCAGCTGCCAAGGAAAATTCCCAGGGAGCCTGCAGAGAGCGAGGCCGCCCTGGTCCCAGAGCCTCACCCGCAGGCAGGGTTCTTTGCTCAGAAACGAGCACTTGTCAAGCACCTGCCACAGAGAGCAACCCCCACTCCCCCCGCCCCCCCACTCCCGTTATGAGGTTGCCCAGGACTTTGCCTCAAAGTCCCATCACTTTGCAAAGCCAGAAGGCTTAAGGCTGCACCTCCTGTAGGTGGGGGGCCGGAAGTGGGTTTCCTTTCTAGCTCCCCCTCCCCGCGGTGTCTGGAGAGCTGTGTGGTGCGGGCAGTGAGGGCCGAAGACTGAACTCTGATGTGCCTGGGGAGTGTGCACGTCCTGCCTGAGGTCACACAGGGAGTGAGGGGCAGCGTGGGACCAGCGCAGGCCCATGGGCTGCTGAGGTAATACTCAGTCCCAGACAGTCTGCAGAGTCCTGGAAGAGGCTGGGGTGTGCGGTGAATTGGAAGGGCCAGGGCTGAGAGCCCCAAAGTTCTGAGACACTCTTCATCCCCCTCCAGGTTGGGGAGGCCAGAGTGAGGGCACGTCTCGAAGCTTCCACTCTTCACAGTGGAAGCTGGTGCCAAGTAAATTACTTCTAGTAATGGAGATGTCTGCTTGGGGAATTGGGGAGGCAGTAAACAGAAACCAGAATAATTAACCAAGAACTGCGGGATGTGCCCAGGCTTTCAATGCCACCGCTCCTGCAGTGGCCTCTCCCTGCAGTGAGGTGGTACAACGGGGGCGGTGTTTGCCGAGATGGGCAGTTGAGAATCAGAGAATCAAATTGCTGGGGAGAGGGGAAGGGTGATGCTGGGGAGAAACCTGGTCACAGGGCCCTGGGCCAAGGCCCTGAGAGGGAGAGACACCTGCCCAAGGACACACAGCAGGCTAGTGATGGGTGGGCTGGATTGCAGCTCCCTGGGAGGCAGATCAGGTCTGTTCCCAGCATGAATGATTAAGTACAGCGTCTGTAACACGAGCTTGGCTGGGACTGGGAGCACCGGGCAGATAATGAAGGAAGAAACTGAAACTCAGAGATAGGAAATAGGAGACAATCCAGTCCCCTAGCCCTACATTTAAACAGGCTCTGTCTGAGCCCCCATTTATCCTAAAGTACATCACAGGCAATTGTGTTAGCCTTGCGCTCACTGCCAGCCACAACAGCGGCTTTTGAGTTTAAGGCCTCCCCCCTCCACCCCACCCCCTGACCCACTCCCTCGTACCCCCAGGTCAGCATTAAAAGGTCCACCACAGAGTTCCCTCTCTTCAGCTCCGGTCTCACCAGGGATCAGGGACCCCAGCTGGGAAGGGGTGGCGGATGTGGGGTGCATGGTCTGCTCATCCCCTCCTCTTTCCCCTCCAGGATCTTGGCACAGGAAGGGAACCCCTTAAGGAAAGGGGGAGCCATTTTTTACTTGGCTGGTGCTGTTTGGGGTCCTCCCTTAGCTGTGGGGGTCCTGGTCACTGTGGGCATATGCATGCCAGCTTTTTCCTGTGGCACAAGTGGATGTGTTTAGGAACCACACAGTTCCCTAGCAAAGGGTATGCTCTCTCTGGCCAACCTTTTGTGCCCCATCCCAACCTCAAAGGTCCTCCTTGTTCAATCCTCCCCAGTGCTGGGATCCCCTCCTTCCAAGAAGGGCTCCCAATAAAACTGCTAGAGGCTAAGTGAACATTTGTGGCTCCACCTGTGTCTTAGTCCATTAGGGCTGCTATAACCAAAAATACCATAGACTGGGCAGCTTATAATCAACAGGAGTTTACTTCTCACAGTTCTGGGGACTGGGAAATCCAAGGTCAAGGTGCTGGCAGATTTGGTGTCTGGTGAGCGCCCTCTTTCTGGCTGAGCAACATCATCTCACTGTGTTCTCACACGGTGGAAGGGGTGAAGGAGCTCTCAGGGGTATCTTTTTAAAGGACACCCATCCAATTTATGAGGGTTCCACTCTTCCAACCTGATCATTTTCCAAAGTCTCCCCTCACTTCCTGATACCATCATATTGAGGATTAGGTTTCAACACATGAATTTGAGGGGGACATAAACATTCAGTCCACAGCAACATGGTGCACAGAAAATTCCCCTCCCCTCTGGTCACCACCTAGGAGCACAAGCTGCCCTTCCCTGTGCCCTCCTCCATCGCTGCCCTGGTAGACTGCCATGGCCACCCTCCAACCAACCTCTGGCCTCCTGAATTCTCCACGCATGTTTACCTTGAGGTCTGTATCTCCCAGGGTCACATGAAGAAACTGAGGCACAGAGAGGTTAAATCCTACATATTATAGGATTGACAAAGCCAAAAGTTCGCTCTCTGAAAAAAACTTTTTAAAAAGAAGACTGGCAAAATTGGACAAAAATAGAGAGTGAGGTCACAGACAATTTATATAAGCAATGGAAAAGGAAAATGGCTACAGTAATTGTAGAGATATAATACATGGGAAATTGTCTGAATAACTTTACGTTAATAAATTTGACATTTTAGGTTAATTGAATATATTTCTAGAAAAATATAACTCTCTATGCTGACCCAAAAAGAAAGTTATAAATTCTCCATAATTCTGTAACCATTAATGACATTAAGTGATAGTAGAAATCTTCCCACAAATAAAACTCTTTACAGATGTGGTATTATAAGTGAGTTCTCACAAACATTTAAGACAGAGATTATTCCAGTTTTATACTAATACTTCCATTTATGAGATGAATAAAACTTTGAGTCCAAAGTCAGACCAAAAATTGAAAATTATGAAAGATAATTCACTCAAAAATGTATGAAAAAAGTGGTTTTTTAAAAAGTATCATGAAAATTGCAGCAACAAATAAATTAGATAACATATTATGACCAAGTTTGGTTTTTCCTAGGAAATATGATGTTAGTTTCGTATTGCTATATAAATTAATGCAATTCCATCACATTAGGATATCTTTTAAAAGCATGTGCTCATCTGAATAGTTGCAGAAAAAGCATTTGATAAAAGTTGACATCCATTCATGATAAAACTCTTAGCAAAGTAGGAATAAAAGAGATTTTACCAAAAAAAAAAAAAAAAAAGCTTACAGCAAACATATTTCGTGGTAAAACCTTGAAAGCTTTCCCTTTAAGATGAGGAACAAGATAAGGATGGCTGCCAACACCATTGCTATTCAACACGGGAGGTCTTTTCTAGAGCACTTAACAAGAAAAAAGCAAGAAAAGGTATACAGATTGAAAAGGAAGAGGAAAAACTGTCATTATCTGCATATGCTGTGCTTGCCTCTTTAGAAAACCCACAAGAGCTCACAGATAATAAAAGAGTTTAACACGTTTGCTGGATTCAAAATCAATATACAGAGATAAAAGTGCCATGAACCTTTTAAAAAAAAATTTTTTTTTACAAACTTTCTAAGGTAAATAATAAACCTAACCAAAGTTGTGAAGTTCTTTACATAGAAAATCAGTATTAGGATATGCCTAATATGAGCTTGGCACATGGTAGCATTTCATTAAATGTATATTTCTGTTTCCCCCTGCCCTATACCTGAGATGTTTGCATTTTTATCCTAAAGAAACACTATCAGATTTGTCAGAACAATGTATGCACATTGAGTCTTACCAAACCAGTATTACTTTAAAGATTAATATTTGCATAATGCATTTGCCAAATACTCGCACTCATTATCTTTCCCCCGAGAGAAGTGAGTAATAACATTCACATTCGTACTGAAAGAGAGTGACCTGCATAATATATTTAGTTTAGTGTCTAGTTTTGGTCCCAGGTCTGTCTTATTTTCATAACTGTGGTGTTTCACCCTGCCCTGTGCCTGTTGACCTGACTCATTCATTGATCAACTACAGGGGTACCTGCTGAGCCCTGTGCCAGGAGCGAGGGGCAGTGATGTGCCTGGTGGACACAAAGCTTGCCTTCATGGAGCTCCAGCCTACCAGAAGGTCCACCTCATCATCCAACTGGATGATGCTATGCTACATAGGATGCTGAGCACAGAGGAGGGGAACAAGGGGGCTTCCTGGAGGAAGGGACATTTGATTTCAAGCCTGAAAGAGAAGTCATCCAGAAATCGGGAATGGGGATGAAGTAGAAAAGAGGAAGAAAGGTGTCCAGGCTGAGGACACTGAAGGTGTCAAGGCTTGGAGGAGAGAATGGCCATCACCATGGGACTGATGGATTTTTGTTCCATCCAGCCAGAGTGTAAAGTTTGCAGGGGTGAGGAGTGAGAAATGAGGCACTCAGGAGCCAGACCTCCAGGAAACGGCACACCAGGCTGAGGAATATGACCTTGACCCTAAGAGCAAGTGGCAACTACAGAGGGATAAGCAAGGGCGCAACCAAGCCAGATCTGTGCTTTAGAAGACAAAGTAGGCATATTGAAGGGATGCCACAGGAGGAGACCCTGAAGTCAGGAAGCCAGTCGGGTCAGAAGGAACCCACTTCCTGTCCATCCAAAGTCCTCATGACCTCATGAGCCCACTCCCAGTATCCGGCAGGACTCTGGGCTGCAGTGACAGACTCCGGGTCAGAAGCGGAGGCCTTTAGAAGGAGAACAGTTGGTTCCAAGAATGAAAACAGGCTCAAGAGCTCTTGGGACAGGAGGGACAGCCAGAATCAGGCTCTCCATGCATCAGGACTCTCTTCTGTACTCAGCAATCATACCTGCTTGTCTCCACCTCTTTCTGCAAAGTGGCCTCCATTTCTCCCTCTGTACCCAAAGCATGCCCCAGGGGGACAGAAAGCAGCCCGAAGCTGTTTCCGACCCCATAATCCCAAAGGTAATCGGAAGCTCCCCTCAGGAGCTCCAGGAGGAATTCCAGGGAAGGAGCTAAAAGGCTTACGGGCAGCATTCTGTCCAATGGCTACACAGCCAGGAGATCTTACCTTGTATAAAAACAGACCTATAGCACAGAGCTGGCAGTGACCCCAGGAGCCACCAGAGAACTTGGCCTCAGGCAGTGCAATCGTAGGTAATGGGCAGATCTGCCTCGTGCTGCCCGCAGCAAACTTCACCTGGGACCCACACCCCGGACCTCCCTCAGCTTCTGGGGCCTTCAGACAAGACCTGGCCTGGCAAACCCTTCAACCCAGCAATTCCAGGTCCAGCTATCAATACTAGGGAAATGCTGCTGTGTGCACACAGTGAGGCACACACAAGGATGTTTAGTGCAGTGTATGGATGTTTACATATGGCACAAAATAGAAACAACCCAAATACCCATTCATAGGGAAATGGGGGCTGGTGAAAGAAAGGATGAAAGCAAGGGAGAGAGAGAGAGAGAGAGAGAGAGAGAGAGAGAGAGAGAGAGAGAGAGAGAGAGGAAGAAGGAGGGGCAGAGGGAAAGGAGAAAGAGGGGGAGTGGAGGGGAGGAAGAAAGAACTATCCAAGCATTTGAGATACATTACTTCATTAAAACAAATGAGGCCCCTCTATATGTACTGACATAGAAAGATGTCACGATATTGTTAAATGATTAAAAAAGCTAGATGCACAAATATATACATGATACTTTTTATCTGTTTTAAAACACACAACAGAGCATATATAGCTAAGCATGCATACAACTATATATGTGTATGCATAAATGTATCGATAAAGGTCTGTAAGAGCTGCATACCACTCTGCTATCAGTGGTTACTATGGGGTGATGTTTGGAACAGGGGTGGCACAGACGTTCTTTTCTTTATATGACCTGCTTGAATATATAACAATAAGAGAAATAATTTTAAATGAATGAGGGGAAATAAAGTGGCAGGCAATGTTGCTTGTAATAGGAAAAAGAAAACGCCACCTAAATACAAATCCACCTAAAGGGAGCTGACTAAAATAAATGATATTGTCTGTTACGACAAAACACCAGGAAGCCACTGAAAGAGCAAACTTACGTGGGGAGATAGTCTCAAATGAAAAGCAAATTACAAATTAGTGTGTGCCAAGTATTCCTATTTTGAGAAGAAAATGTAGAATATGCACAGAAAAATACAAGCCGTGGTGGAAAGAGTGGGGCTTTGGAACTGCACAGACCTGGGTGTCAGTCTCTCTGCTAGTCTTCAATAATGTATTGTGGGGTTCACTCCATTGCTCTGAGCCTCAATTTACCCATCCTTTAAACAAGAGTAACCACAATGTCTACCTCATGCGGTTGATATGAGACTCAATTGAGGTAATGTAGCCAAAAGGCTTATCACAGAGGACACGAGCCAGCAAGCTATTATCATTATTTGCCCAGGGTTTGTTTCATCTGGAAAATGGATTTGGGACTAAGGGAAGGGAACAGGGCACTCTGACTCTTTATAGACACCTATGGTTTTTCTTTTTAACATTTAACATAAGTGACATTGTGTTATTCTGTACAGTGGACTGAATTGTGTTCCCCAAAATTCATATGTTGAAGCCCTAACCCTAAAGTGATGGCATCTGGAGATGAGGCTTTTGAGGGACATTTAGGGATAAATGAGGTCATGAGGGTGGGGCCCTCACAATGAGGTTCGTGCCCGTAGGAGAGAGACACCAGAGTTCTCTCTCTCTCTCCCCCGCCCCCCACCACATTACACAGTGAGTAGGTGGCAAGCCAGGAGGAGACCCCCTCCCCAGACCAACCATAATGGCATCTTGATCTCAGACTTCCAGCCTCTGGAACTGTGAGACTGTGAGAAATAAATAACTGCTGTTTAAGTTATCCAGTCTATGTTATTTGTTATGGCAGTCTGAGCTAAGACACAAGACACTCTCAAAATTAAAAAAGAAAATACTAATAAAGATTAAAAAGGGGATAATAGCCATAGCCCAGCAGCTGCCTGTGCTGTCTATTCCACTGGGCTCTATGCATTGCCTTGGTGAGGGGCTGCTGGACCAGCTGAGCGTGAGCACCCCTGGCCACATCCACTCTCATCCTGAGAAAATCGCATCCGGGGCCACAGCCGTGATTATGCAGGAGGACTGCGGAATTGAGCCAGGTGGTCAGAACACAACGAGACAGGCAAGGACGGTCCCTCCCGACCCAGGGCTAGGGAGCCAGAGGACAGGCACAGGTGGGTGACAAGTGCTCTCCAGTCACCTTCCTGCATCTTGTGATTTAATGTAATTTCTACATTTCTCCAGCTGAGGGGTGGCCGGGTCTTCAGCGGCATGAAATCAGACAGATGAAAGCCAAAGCAAAGGGCACTGAGACGGTGGCTCTCTGTCATTTTGCCACCAGCTCTGCCAGAGACAAGCTGGCAGGTTATGTCACTGGAGTCAATAAGGAAACGGATCCGGACTGCAGGGGGAAAAGCAAGGCTGAGCAGTCTACAAAATCGCTCCTTCTTTGCGAGTCATGTGGTTCTGCTGCTGTCCCTTTAGCAGAAGAGACATCAGAAGGCCTCACCCAGCTGTCCAGAGAAGACCCCAGCCACTAGCAGTGGATTCTGAGCACCTACTATGTGCCAAGCCAATGCAGGACCGAGGGACACAGCAGCAATAAGCCTGGCTTGTCCCTGGCCCCTAGACAACCATCATGATGATGACAGAGGGAAATCATAGCCCTTCATGTTTTCTATGAGCCAGCTCTGTGCTAGGAGCTCTTTTAACCCTCATGGCCACTCTGGGAAGCAGGATTCCTATCATCCTTATTTTACAGAAGATGAAACCGAGGCTCTAAAAGGACAAGTGCCCCACTGTAACATAACCTGTGGGAAGGCAGTTAGGATGTGAGCCGGGTCTGTGTGTGTTGAGTGTGTGCCCTGACCCACCCCACAGTGTGGCCTCCCTGGCATCTGCTAGAATACTCTAGAAGGGATACTTGTGCCCAAGGTCTCATCGGGGTCAGGGATAGACCCCAAGGGCAATCTCTTGCACACACCCAGATAGGAGCTGAATGCGCTTTAAAATCGTGCCTTAACTCGAATGTTTAAACCTACAGCCTGGGCAGCCAGGCCCATGCAACACTCCCCGCAACCAGCCAGTGCATTCACCTGGTCAACTACACCCTTTGGGTTTTAACTGTTTATACATCTATCTTCCTGAGTCATTGTGAGCTCCAGGAGGGAGCACCCAGCACAGGGTCTGCACACAGTAGGGCAGATGGCATGTGGTTCTGAGCAGGGACATAAGACCCAGTTTTGCTCTTTACCAGCCACGTGACAGGGGCATTTTGCATGAGGGTCTCCTTCCCTCCTCTGTAAAATGTGAAAGCACCTTCACCTCCTCAGAGGTGTGGTTGGAGGTCAAATAAGAAAACAGGTGAGAGGCTCTCAGCACAAGGCCCAGCAAGTACTAAGTGTGCGAATGATTATACTTATAACAACTGCATGAATAAAATATAAAATCAGGGTTGTTACTTCCTTCTGTTTTGAGGCTTCTGCTCCCTGTTAGCATTCACTCATTCATTCATTCATTTGTTCTACACACGAACTGGCCACCTTCCAAGGTCCAGCAGCGCTCCCCGCAGGATGACAGCAGTGAAGGGGACAGATGGGGCGCCCACCTCCTGGAACTGACATTCCCAACAACTGTCAAGTCACCAGAAACATGAAATAAACCATTACAGCTGGGACAAGGAGGGCAAAGAAAAAATAGGGCGTAGTAAAAGAGACTGATGCTCTTTCTGGGAAGATCTTTCTTCTTAGTGTGAGGAGAAAGCAACACAACGCACCACACCAGTGTCTGCAGGGCCCTGAGCTCCCTGGTGACCATTGAGCTGTCCCCTCCATGTCCCTATGGGCACTCCCTCCCCTTCCCCTGTGCACGCAACCAGTTCCTGGTTGTTCCTCAGCACCTGGCTCGGTGGGGCCCCTCTGTCCTGGTACCCACCCAGCTCTCAGCAACTTCCTGTCTCCCCCACCACCCTCAGCCAGGGATAGGACCACTATGTCTCCTGCCTAATTTACTGGATCAGGACTGGACACCTGACCCAGGCCAGACCCATCCAGCTTGGATTCAGTCTCAGAAACCCTGGCCAGTCCATGCTGGTAAGCGGACGGAACCGGGCAGATAGCCCAGGCTGAGTATAAAAGAGCAGGCGCCAGGCATGAGTAGAAAGAGGCCCAGGTAATTATAGGGAGCCAGAGATCCCTTACCCTGGCATTCAAGGCCCTTATCCACTCCGCCCAGCTTCACCCTGGATGTGGTAACACCCCTGAACTATGCAGTCCTTCCTGGACACTTCATGCTTTATCTTGACTCTGCCATTTGGCATTTGCTGCTCATTCTGTTCTTCCCAAGATGCCTTTCTCTATATTTCATCCATTTGACAAGCTCCTATTCATCCATCAAAACCCAGGTTAGAGGCCTCCTCCCTGCCATTTCCCAGTCCCTGCAAATCATCTTTGTTTCTCTATTGCTTCTGAACTATTTAACTTTCTCATTTAAGTCCTTATCCACTAAATTGTGATTTATTTATTGTCTACCCATCCACACAGCTAGATGTGAATGTTGGCAAGAGATCAGCAATCAACTGACCAGGGCTTGAACCATTAAAGCACTCTGAGGCATGATCACACCCATCCTGGGGAACAGCTAAGCCTGTGTCCCTGACACCCCCTGGCTCGCTGCCCATCTTGTGGGGACAAGATATATTCCCAAAGGGCAGGCCGAGAACACTGGAATCTGTAATGTCATTGTCAGGAGGGATGGCACAGGAACCAGGAGACAAAGTTCATCATGGAGCACGGAAGGGGAAATTTTCTCTGCTTTCATCAGAAATCCAGCCCTGCTCTGGTAACTGGACCACAGGCAGCCCAGGAAGCGTGAGGACCCAGTGCGCTTGGCACCGACATTGGCATCATCGTCCCTACTGGGGCACTCAGGCACCTCCAGGGGCTTCCCAAGCAGAGATCAGTGACAGCAGGAGGGAGCACAGAGCATCTCCACCTGGTGACTGTGGTTTTCGAGCCCATGTGAGACACCCAAGGGGCCCTCAAATCAAGGGAGGGGATTTCAAGGAACTACAGTTCACTCAGGTGCAGGAGAGACTCAGGGCTGGCAGAATCCAAGTTTACTTTTTAGATGCATTTGTCCATCCATAGCTGGTGAGACCCAAGGATATTCAGAAACTGTGGCCACTCAGCCTGGGGTGCACTGTCTCGCCAACATCCTCACCCCTGTGCCCCATTAAGTAACCTAACACCGAGTCAGACGCTCCAGGGGCCCATGTTGATTAAAAGCCTTCAGTGCCTCCCACCCTGGTATCCGCAAGCTCCACTCCAGGAGCAGGGGCTCCCAGCGACTGCAAGGGGCACGGCAGGAGCTGGGCGACCCGCCACACTCCACCCACCTCCATTTGTACCCAGGACACGGAGGAGAGCATGGTGGCACATTGTATTTTCTCTGAACAAATCAACTTTCCACTTCAGCCAGGCAGCGTGGAGATTTCAGTGTGTCCAGACATCAGAGATGGAAAAGCAAATATCTGATTCTGCAGGTTTTATTGGGCTCACCCGCACTCACCGGCTGTCCCTCCTGGGGCCGCCAAGGCCTGCCTGTGTTCCCTAAGCCCTGTGTTTTCTCCCAGCACGAACTCCCATAGCGGCCTCTCCTCTGTGCTGGTTTCCTCCATGTCTCTCCTTCTCCCTACCACCCCCCTCTCTCTCCTTTTCCTCATCCTCCCTTGCTGCGCGTCATCTCTGAGGACAGGAAAATGTGATCTCATATGATGTTGCCTTCCTTTAATCAGGCCCTAATTCCTCATCACAGAGCTGAGGGTTTCAAGAAGACAAGGAAGACGCTGGTGGTCATTAATGTTTCCCTGCCCTCTGGATGGAACACAGGAATTATTCCAGGGTGTGGGTTTCATTTTAAGGAGCTTTCGCATGGGAGATGCTGGGAGGCCAGCCATGAATTAATAGATACCCCACCAGGCAAAGCAAGAGTTTGGAAGAAAGGAGTGTAACCAAACTAAGAGAGGCAGGGCTAGGAGACCCCACCACGTGGGCCGGAGCCAGCCTGGCCACCACCACCAGGAGGACTGGGGGCTCTGGGCCTTGGAGGGGAGGAAGGGCCCTCCCTGGCTTTGTAGTTCTGTCTTCATTCCAGCACACATTCTCTAAGCAATCCAACTTTGATGAGGTGATCTCTTCCCTCCCAGAGGTGACCAGGGAGGATCCTAGGAGCTAGAGGGGAGGGCACTTTGAGGGAGCAGCAGTAAATGTGGATGGAGGAGCCATGGAGGTGAGCCTGGAAGAACATCAAATGCCAAGTGTAGGAGTTCCGGTTTTGACAGGAAAGCAAGACAGCCACCAAGGGCTGGGGATCTTTGGTCTCTGCGTGTTTCGTGGAGTGGAGGACAAGGTGTGTGGGGGCTGTAGAGTGAATGCTCAGTAGGAATGGGTGGGAGTGGAGCCTGAGGCGGGGGGGTTTGGGTACAAGGATGTGTGATGGTCGAGTAGAAGGTGAAAGTGGCCCGGGTCCAGCCAGCATCCACAGCTGCAGAGAAGGAGAGAGACGCCATCAGGGGCAACAGGTGGAATACATGGGCGTGGTGACTGTGGTAGGAGGGGGAAAAGGAAGAGAAAACTGAGCACCTACTGTGCGCTCTCACCTGCTCCTCAACAGAATTTCCAGTCCCTTCAGGTGGGCAGTTTGGGAACCTCTAATTGTCAGATGGAAACACAGCTGTGCTCAAGGTCACCGGATAGTGTGAGGTAGGGCCATGTCAAACGCTGGAATAGGTCACGGGACGTTTTTGAGGCAAAGTGACAATTCTCAGTGAGCACCCAGATGTGGAGGGGTTAAGATAGAGAAGCAGAGATGTCAGCTTTTCACCCTCTTCTGTACATTCCAGCCCGGGTCTTCCTACCCACCCTCAGGCAGGAGTTGCCTGTCTCCTCACAGCTGACCCTTAGTTCAAGGCTGGGCCCATTAGCCCCACCCTAGCTGGTGGCCTTGTCTTTCTCTCTGGGCCTCAGTTTCCTCCTCTGCCAAGTGGGTTAATGCCCCTCCCCCCTCATTGTTCGGGCCACTGTGAAATCATGGCCGTAAGAAAGCCAGCGGTGGCCTGGCCTGGAGGGTACCGAGGGGTGTCTATTTTGTGCCCTTAGATGACGTTGGTTTTACCAAAGTTGGGGAGTTCCAGGATCTGGCACAGCGTGGGACCTCCATTAGTGTTTCCCACATGAACTAACCAATTAGTTGATGGATTTGGATTCTGGCTCTGACACTAAACAGCTCTGTAGGACGCCCAGCTGGGGCCTCCCCCTGGGGCCTCAGTTCCCCATCTCTGAATCTCTGGCACAGAAACATTTGCTCCCTGGGTTCCAAGTAAACAGTGTAGCAACACAGCCCTGGATTCGGGGACATGGGGAGTCCAGGGGCAGAAATAGAAGATGGACTGTCTGGAAACAGCCAGGTGCCTCAGCGCCTGAGAGAGGCTGGGCTCACCTCACATGGGGCCTGGGCTGGCAGGAGGCGCTACCCCACACCAGAGGTTCAGCAGGTATCAGTCCTGAAGGACCGTTTCCCATTCACATTTGTCTGAGGTGGGGAGGAGAAGTGGCAGGAAGCTCTGTGTGGACCATGGGTGGGCAGCACATGGGTGGGGGGGCGCTCCAAAGGGCAGGCCCCCAGCTAATCCAGGAGGACCCCCACAAGGCCACGCTATAGTCCCACAGGGAGGAAGAGGAAGAGGAGGAGAAAAGGAAGACAGACGCGGGGCGGGGGGCGGGGGAGGATGTGTTCAGGTGGAGGGACTGATCCATCCGTTCAAAGACTTCCATCTTTGTGCTAATTTCATTCCCTCCTTGGGAGTGAACTCATTGTCATTGACACAGGCTCCCCAAAGGCCCCAGGATCCCTGTCCCTGCTCCCTTGACTGTCCCTCCTCCTCCCTCTTTCCTTCTCCCCAAGGCCAAGGCAGGCCCTAGGGTTCCAGAGCAAGGCCTGCTGTGTGTCCCTGAGGAAGTCACTTACCCTCTCTGAACTTCAGTTCCCCCATATGTGAAGTGAGGGGCTTAAACAAAGAAAGAAGGCTCCCCCTGGATGAGCCCTACTGTGTGCTGGGCCCTGAGCTTCCGCCCTGCCCAGAGCCCTGTAACCAGGATTCCTGGTGCTCTGCCATGAGTCCTGAAGTGCAGACTCCAGCCCCTGCTCTCCCCCTGCCCCTGTGGGACACTGACAGTCACCCAGCAGAATGGCCATCCTCCACATCACACGTGTCACTGCTCTAGGACCTGCTGAGGCTCCCGCTGTCAGCTGCCTCAAGCCGTCATGCCTCTGTACTCAGCAGCTTTACCACCCACCACCCCACCCATCCCTCCCCTCCAGGATACTTCAGGCAAAGCGGTCTTCACTTGAGCTCCCAGTGCCCTAACCCACCTTCACCCCCGCCAGGGTGCTGCTCCTGCTGCGTCCTCGCCCTCCTTCTCCCTCCTCCCTCTGAGGAACTCCTATGCACCCTTCAAAACCCAGCATTCATCTCTCTAGTGAAGCCTTTTCTAGGCAGAACAAATGGCTCCTCCCACTCTGCCCAGAGCAGCTCGTAGAAACATGCTCTGAGCGTGTCACACATGCCAGGCTCCATCCCCCCCGTTACATGCATCATCTCACATCATCCTCACCACCACCCAGTGGGGCAGAGGTTATCATTATCTCTACCGTACAGATGAGGAATCTAGGCTCAGGTGATGTAACTTGCCTGAGCCACACAGCCAAGAAGCAGTGGAGCTCCTACCTCCTCACGTTTTGTAAATATCTAGGTGGTAGGTAGCTTGTGACCTGGCCCCCAATGGCCCCTGCTTCCTGTATTCACATCCTTGAGTAACCCCCTCCCCTCGAATGTGGGCAGGACCCAGTAATGTGTTTCTGTTTCTAAGGAATAGGATATGGCAAAAACAATGAGGCATTGCTTCTGAAATTAGGTTACAAAGGACCCTAATATCTGCCTTATATTCTTTCTAGAGCGGTAGCTTGGCTTTCCTGATTTGATGAAGCAAGCCGTCACACTGGAGAGGCCCACATAGCAAGGAACTGAGGGTGGCCTCTGGCCAACAGTCAGCAAGAAAGCAAAGCCTGGAGGCCCTCCGGTGAACAGTCCACGAGAAACTGAGTGCTGCCAATAACCGCATGAGTTTGGACCCAGGTCCTTCACCTGTCAAGCCTTCAGGTGAGACCACAGTCCTGGGTGATGCTGATTGCAGCCTGTATGGGACCGGGAGCATGAGGGCCCAGTGAAACACCATGGCTGGACTCCTGACCCACAGACACTATGAGATAGTCAGCGTGGGTTGGCTGAAACAGCTAAGTTTTGGGTAACACATTACAAGGCAAGAGAGAACTAATGCACTCTGTTTCCTCGACTGGGTCCCCAACTAGAGCTCAAGGAATGCAGTGCAGGAGTCGCCTCTGTGTCATCTCAGGTGAAGTCATCCCATCACCTCTCAGTGCCTTATGTCCCCACCGTGCAGGGGGGATGTGAACACTCTCCACTGTGCAGGGCTGGGGGGCCCAAAAAAGCAGGAGATACACAGATCTCGCATTATTGTTATAAGAGGCAGTTAGAAGCGAAGAATTAAAACAGTGACTATAATATGAATGAATACATGTTAACGAAACGCACCCGTCACTTCCCGGTTCCTCGCCTTTGCTTACATCGGTCCCCTGTCTGGTGCCTTCATGCTCCTTTCCCGTGGGGACCTTCTGCACCCACAGCCTGCCTCTTCAGGGCGGCATGCCCATCCCCAGAGTATCTCTGTGTGCCTCTGTTCACTGCTTGCCTCCTTGGAGTCCTCATCACACACACACACACATACACACACACACACACACACACACACACACACACAGTGCACATCCCCAGAGGGCTGGACCTGCCTCACCTGGCCTCCCCCCAGAGTGCTAGCCTGTGCTCCGTGTCAGCTGAACTGAATGTGGAGTCAGCCCCATTTGGGTCGGCATGAGTCCCACCACCAATGTCTGGAGGCCCAGCTCCCCAGATGTACAAATCCCCACGTCCCTCCCACATGGGGCCAGGGAAAGAGCAGAGACTCTGGGTCAGCCTGGGGCACCTCCCTCCCTGCCACTGACAAGCTCAGTGACATGGGACCAGTCAGCTCATCCCTCAGAGCCCCAGACTCCCCTCCAGAAAACTGGGGGCACAGTGAGAGTTGACGGGGCTCAACATAAACACGGCCCCTGCACACAGTAGGTGCTCAGTAAATGCCAGCCCCCCTCCCTGCAAAGGCAGACACGCTCTGTAAGCTGCATCCAATTCAGAGCTAAGATTCTAAGAAGCTTTGAATGAATCCTTTATCCAGCAGCTTCCAAACCCCCAGTCCCTCCCCTCCCACCTCAGCCCCACTTCTTCTAACATAATTTCTGAAGAATTTGGAGAATTTTTGCACAGCCACACTGTGCATTCATTATATAGAATAAACTTTTCAGGCTGTTCAAATTTCACTTTTTTGTTATCCCCAAGAGGAATGGCTGCATTCGGCAAAGGTCACACATAAAACAGGCCTGTCAGACAGGAAGAGGGGCGAGGACTCTATTAAGGAGCAGCTGCCATTCATTAGGGGACATCGCAGCCTCCTCCTTCCAAGGGGCACTCTCTCGGCCAGGGCTGCAAAGCCCAGAGAGACGCTCTCTTCTCCCCACCGCCTCAGAGATGCGTGACTTGGGGGCTGCTTCTAACAGCAATGATGTGAGCTCTGTGTATCAAGCGCCTGCTTCCTTGGCCCCTGAGCCCTGCACAACCCATACTACGATCACCCCTGCACAGATGGGGACAGAGGCACTGAGAGGTGAAGGGACTCCCCAGGTTACGCACAGCAGTAAGAGGTGGGGCTGGGATTTGAACCCAGGTCTGGCTGGTGCTATGGCTCTGGGAACACGACAGGATTTCAACAGAAAAGGTGAGCAGAGCAATCAGCCCAATCCTGATGATGCTCACCAGGCTTTGGGTTCAACCCTGGTTCTAGGGGCCTTAAGTACAGGCCCCAAAAAACAAAAGCACAAAAACACTGATTAATTAAAGCAACTATGTGTTTAGCTGTAGGATGCCCTAGAGCATAGTAACACAGAAAACGAATCTGAAATGGTCCCTCTCATTGCTTCAGGGGGCAGCAGAGCCCACCTGGCTGAGACCAGCACTGCAGACCCACTCCTTTGCCTCTGCCTTCCCACCTGCCTCTCTCCTGAGGAAGGAGGGACTCAGGGGCCATGAGTCCGTGTTTATCTTTACTCTCTGTATCTCTGTACTTTCACCATCTGTGTTCTTACACCATTAAACTGGGGTCATGAATAGCAGGATGAATTATGGCCTCTGTTCTCTGCAAATGCACCAGAGGCAGCACTTCCCAGCCCAGAGCTCATGGGGGCTCAGATACCCTCCCCAGAGGTGAAGGGACATCCCAGGACAGAGTGAGGCAGGTGGTCTGGCCCAGGTCTCACAGAAACTCTGAGGGCAGTGGGCGCTCCTCCAGGTGGGCTGCTCTGACCAGCCCCCCAGGGTCCACCCATGAATGCCCAGACCCTGAGTGACCAGGGGGAGAGGTGAGCGGGGGAACCTGGGGACATGAGATCCCAATGGGTCACACCAAGCTCTTTAAAGTCCCCTGCCCCCTTCACAGGCACAGGAGGGACTGTGGCTGTTCAGAGCTGAGACCAGAGTCACCCACAGGGCCAGGGCATCTGTCCACATGCTGGGGAAGGACTGGACGGAGGGGTGGAGCCTGCCTGACACACGAATGAATGAATGCACGGAAGAAAAGGAGCAGGAGAACCGACGGGAGGGTAAATCCATGCCTGACAGGATGACTGCATGGACCCTGAACGGACAGGCATCAATGAGAGAGCAGGAATGAATGGACCCCCGAGGAATGGAGACAGAGGGACATATGCAGGGGCGAGGAAGCAGAGGGCTTCCTGCACTGTCTGCTTCAGTCTGTGCTGCTGCCCTGTGGGACAGCTCCGTCACCAACGCCACTGCATCCAGGAGGGGTGGGGAGGTTAGTTAACTTGCCCCACGTCACACAGCTATGGGGGCAGAACTGAGATCCCAGCCCAGACACCAGGCCCCCACAGCAAGCCCCTGGCTGCTTTCCCAGATCTGCCATGGCCAGTGCTTTGGCTCAGGCTCGTCAGGAGACTTGGTCTCCTTCACTCTCCAGTTGACATTTGAAGAGGACTTAATAAAATCCAGCTCTTGATGTCAGAGTAAAACCTTGCCAGATCCTCCTAAATTACTCCAACGTTCCGGTGCTGGGTTTCACCATCAAGTCGGCCCATGTGGTTAAGGCTGGGTGTTGGCTGGGAAGGAGCAGATCTCATCTTTCCTGGTGATTGTTTCTGACATGTCTTAGTTTGTTTGACTTTCCTGCCCCGGCCTGGCCAAGGGGGCCCCAGGGGGCTGGCTGGGTGGCTGCCCTCTGTCCCCAGGCTGAGGCCGGGTGCCCAAGGAGGGTGGGGTGTCTTTGTAGACCACCTCTGCCTGCCATGGCTGCCAGCACCCTCATTCCACCCTCTTGGACGGTAGCATCCAGGGTTCCGCTACCCCTCAGACCACACCGGCAGCTCCACCCCCACATCCCGACACTCCAAGAACACTACGTGCTGCTCTCCATGTTATCCTCAGGCCTTTGCACATGCTGTTCCCCTCACCAGGAATACCTTTCCATGTCTTCATCTGGAGAAATCCTGCTCTTCCCCCAAGCCCAGAAGCAGATGGCAGGGTAGGGGGAGCTGACATTTTTGCCCTCCTGCCATGTGCCAAGGGCCATTCTGCGAGGTGAGTACTCTCAGTAAGTCCCACTGCAGCCCTGCACTAATCACAGACTGGGCTTCATCAACCCATTTTACAGGTGGAGAACTGAGTATCCGAGGCATTGAATAACTTTTCCAAAGTCACCCAGTGGTCAGTGGCAGGGCTGGGATAACTCTGACCAGGTCAGCCAACACACAGACCAGCCTGTCCACCCACCCCTGGCTCTGGGCATCCTCCCAGCCCCCGGAAGGGGAATCGTTCCTTCCTTCATGCCCTCCCAGGGCATGACTGAGCCTCCTTTCCCCCTGGTCGTTTCCTATCTGTCTGCCTCTATCCCTAACAGGTCCCTCCTCAACGACAAGGGTAAATAGAGTTCTTCTCTTGCTCATTTTGGTGCACAGAGGTGGGTCCAGGTGAGCTGAATGGCCCCATCCCATTTCCGTGTCCTGGTGCCCAGGTCTGCCCCAGAGAGAGACAGAGCCCAGAAGGATCGAGCTGTGCTTGCCGAGATTAAGCCTCTGTGTGTTGGTATCCACTTCACATTTCACATGTTCAGCCTTAGGAGGGACCAAGAGAAAGGGGGGTGATGTGGGAGCAGATTTAGGCTCAGCATCAGCAGCCAGATAGGCCCTAGATTGAGGCAGGTTCCCCTATCAGGTGGTGAGCTCCCCGTCCCTACAGGAGAGTGAAGAGGGTGCTTTCTGCTTCTTGAGGGCGGGGGTGGGCTGAAGTTGCTCCCTGTGCTAAGATTCTGACTCCAGGATGTCTATTTCAACTCCATGTTTGATTGATCCTGTGATTCCACGGGTCCGATAAGCTTCCAGTCTTCTCCAGAGATTCCTCAACTCTGAGACTCTCAAGCCTGTGAGTCCACGAATGTATCTGAGGTTCTAGAATTCCAGGATCCTGTGAAAGGGACCAGATGCTCAGATTGTGAGGTTCAAAGATTTGAAAGTGTCTTTGAGTCTCTGAAAGAAGCTCCAGTGCCAAGATTCTGGGCATCGCACAGAAGGACCGAAGATAGAAAATCCACGACTGTGTGAGAGAAGGAAGGTTCCAAGGCCCTCGGCGCTCTGGTCTCAGCATCGCAGGAGGACCCTGGGCGTTGGCCTGCAAGCTCCCCTCAGCACTGAGATGTGGGTCCCTGGGGGCCCCTGACTCCACGCTCCTCCCTCCCCCTCTCCCCACCTGCTCACACACCCTCCAGGTCCCCACGTGCTGGGTGGGTTAAATGGGTCCTGAGGCCAACACCTGGGCAGGTGTGCTCCCAGCTGAACGCCTTGCTACTCTGGTGTTTTCCTGCTGCATTACTGATGAGGAGTGTCACGGGGACACAGCCTTTGCTGAGTGCCATTTTTCTGGTGCGTCTTGAAAGCCAGGAGCCCACTTTCATTTCAGTCCTGTTTGTTTTTCCCGATCCACCTGCCCGGTTCCTCATGCAGGTCCTCTCCTATATTCAGTGTTTAATCTGGTGGCTCTCAGTGGGCTCTGAGCAGTGGCTGCCCTGCGGGTTCCGTTTGGTTTCTCCAGAAAGGAATGGATCCCAGGGAGGAGAGAAATGCGAGACTAGGCAGGAGGGGCTGGAATTCTGGAGAAGGCCGTATCCACAGTCGGTCCTCCAGGATGGCCCAGGGCAGCCCCTTCCTCCTACCTGGACTTTAGCAGGAAGGCTGGGGTCCTGGGCACCTGTGGCAGAGAGGGAACCCAAAGCCCCAGAGCCCTGCAGACTTGGCGATGGGGACTGGGACAAACCACTCTCCTCTCTGCACCTCAGGAGCCCCCCTGGAAATAGCCCCAAGCTGGTCAGTCCTGAGCCCCTGTGAGCTGGCAGGGGAGGTAGGGCAGGGGCGTCCATGAGCTCTGGTTCAGGTATTCCAGTGTTTTCCAGTCTGAGGCTCAGCCTGGAAGCCTGTGCACGGCTTGGCCTTCAGGAACAAAGGGCCACTGCTCCCACCGTCCTCCTGTGAAATGTCAATGTCACCTCAGGGACTTTGGCTGCCTGAGCTTTGCACTCAGCACAATTGTCCCCCAGGCTGCTCTGTCACCGCCCACCTGCCTGTTTATATCCCCCCTCAACCACCCCTATTAGAATGAGCTCCCCACAGAGGGACCACCCGTCTGGGTCCCTGTACCACCAGCACCTCATTAGTCTAACGAAATTTCTTCAACCCTCCTCCCTCAATGGTGCCCCATAAGGGTCACACAATACACATGGCAGGTACTCAAAAAGTGCTAGTTGAATAAAATGCAGGTGCAGCAGACGGGTGGAGAGAGGAAGGACATGTAACCGGGTCCATGAACATGTGTGCGCCTGTGTGGGAACGAGGGCAGCTGGGCCCCATCTGTGTCGAGCTGAGCAGGAGGTGTGTCCGAGAGCCAGGCCCTCCAGACCCCCATTCCTGTGACTGGGTGGAAAGGTGTGTCCAGGTGTGCACAGGAGAGGGAGAGGTGCCAACGGGAAAAGAGTGGAGGGCACTGATGGCGCCCCTACAGTGAGGGCCGTGCCCTGTACTGGAGAACATAGGTATTCACTCAACAGGCATTTGCCCACTGCACGCAGGGCACTGTGATGGCACGTGGGGTACCTTGGAATACAAAACAAAGATCCCTGCACTCATGGAGCTGACATTCCAGTGCGGCAGTCAGATAAATAGTAAGCATAATGCAGAAATAAATTATATAGCTTGTGGGGGAGGTGGGGGGAGAGTGGCAGCAGGGTTCAGAATTAAATAAGATGGCCAAGGAAGACTCTGAGAAGGTGAGGTTTGAGCAACGACTTGTTCCCTGGTTTCACCTCACATTTTGAGAAAAACAGAGGCTCAGAGAGATTCAACGTGTGCCCAAGGTCACACAGCATGAAGGGCTCTGCTGCATTCTGAGCCCTCACAGGTATAACCAGGCAGGTCTTTGCATCAACACTGATACAAGGACACTATCATCCCCACTTGACCAATGAGGAAATGGAGCCAGGTGACCAGGGCCACAGTATGGGATGACAGAGCCAAGACTCGAACCCCAGCTCACCGAAATGAAGCGCCTCTGGTCTTCCATGAGCTGCCACCTAAAAGGAAGCCACAGTGAGCCCCAAGGTGGGGTCTCAGGCAGCCCCGTGGGAGCTATTTGGGGCATGGGCCCTTTTTAGGGACCTCTGCTCGCTGCCGAATCAGGCAGCAAGTGACACCTTTAGGAAACAGGTGGGGGCTGGTGCCAGCAACAGCATGACTCAAGGTGAGAGGACCTCCTGAGGGCTGAGCCAGGCCCATTGTCTGGGCTCAGAGGCAGCTGGCCTTTGATCCAGGGCCTAGACACTGGGCCACCTCAGATGTAGGAAGAGAGACACCTTGTGAAGCCAGAGCCATCAGGGAACAGATCAGAGCCTTGCAGGCTCATTAGCCCTCTGGCCTGGTTTCCTCTCCCCTTTGCTGAGAGCTGAGGCTGCTGCCATAGTAACTGCACAGACAGACTAGGTTACACAGGCAGCGCCTGGGATACTGTTTTTCCACCTAAAGGAGAAAAGGCATCTGGGCCATGTGGGACAAAGAGGCCTGTGTCCGGGGGTCAGTGTTTCCACTTACCACTGCAAGACCCTCCTGCCCTCTGAGCCTCACTTCTCTCTTCTGTAAAATGGGCTATCACTGTGCCTACGTCCCTGAAGTCGTGAGGAATGCAATGCTGAGCATGGGAAGTAGTCAGTATATGCCAGCTGTCACAATTTTTGCACCACTTAATAATACATGCTAGCACTGGAGTTTCAGGGACATTCACACTGATAACATGCCTACTGTGTGCGGGTCATAGGCTGAGGCACGTTCCATGGCAGCGTCTCCCTGAGCCTGGAGTGGAAACCTAGGAAGCAGGAAGCATTCACCCAGCTCACAGATGGACAAGGAGACTCAGCGAAGGGGAGGGGCTCGCCCAGCGTCTCCTGGGCCGGGTGCTGGAGCAGTCCGCCGCCCAGGCCTGGGCAGAGGAAGGGTGACCACTCAGAATCCCCGCCCAGGTTGTCCTTGAAATGCAGGTTCCAGGGCTCCCCACCCATTTGAAGACTTAGGATCCCAGGGCTGGATTCTGAGCCTCCCAGAGGGATTTGGGGCAACAGAACTCACACTAGGGAACCCCTATAGAGAGATCAGCTGGGTGACTTCTGGGGTCTTCTCCATCCTGCGCTCTCCTGGAGTCTGAAAACCCTGCACTGAGCATTCAGCCAGATGCTCAGCCCAGGACCGTGGAGGGCCTGGCTTGCTGCCTGCACAGCTCTTCCGAGTGCCCCCAGGTGTTCTCCCACCCTGGCCTGGGGTGCCGGCACCTCCTCCTAGCCCACCCTCTCCCACTCTCTAGGCTGTCCCCCTGCAGAGCCCAGACTCCCTGGCACTGTCATCAAGTAGGGCAGCAACTCACACTCTACAATGAGCAAGAAAGACAGAAAGGAGTGGCTCCAGGCCCTGTCAACCTGAGGGGACAATGGGCGGGACACGTTCTGACCTGTTAGTAGGTCCCCCAAGGGAGGAAAGGACAGCTCTTGATCTGGAGGAGATGCCGCCTCCTCCTGGAAGCCCTGGGGGGAGCTTTGTGACCTGAGATGCAGCTCCTGGGCCCAAATCCTGGGAAGGAAGATGCAGGTCTCGTCTTGAGCTCTGACAGGCACTCACTCTGCACTTGACACATACAGTCACCAAGCCCCAGGGAGGAGGGAATTGTTCTCCCCAATTCCTAAGTAGGTACACTGAAACCCAGGGGGGCAGGCACGTGCCTGAAGTCACCAGCACGGCAGGGACAGTGAAGGGGCTCACTCCAGCTCTTTGGATTGTGGAGTCTGCCTTCTCTTCGTGGCACCTTTTTGGGGGCCCCTCAGGCATCTCTTGGGTTTCCCAATTCCTCCCTGCCCTGCCAGGCTGTGGCTTATCTGTGTTGGGAGAGGCAGGCCCTCGCGTGCCTGCAGGTCCTTGCTGAGTGTGCCAGGCTGCGAGGCCAAACCATCCCAACAGTCACATTCCCCAAGTTGGTCAAGGCGACCACAGTGTGACTGCCAAGTGACGGCTTCCTCCCCAGGGAGTGCCCGCTGCCTTGCTGCTTGCTACAAAATGTACTGCGTCCTTGACTCCTCAGCTGCAAGGCCACCTACGGGTGTGCAAGTCCCCACCTGGACACCATGCTTCTCCTGGTGGACTTGGAGCAGGGGCTGGACCAGCAGTACCCTGGCTGTTGGCTGTGCTGTATATCAGTCTTCTACTGTTCCTCTGATTCATGCAGCCTCACCTCCTCTCAGCACCTATGGAGCTGCAGCAAGTCGACCAGTTGGCCCCCGTGGCCATCTTCCCTTTGCAGCCTGTTGCTTCTTCCCATCCCTATGAGGTAGGAGTTCTTCCCTGACAAGTGGCTTGGAGACATTCACTATGTGATGAGGGGACAAAACTTGGCCATTTGCAATTAGGAACTAGAGAGAGTGGGGAGTAGAAGACATTGCCTTTGGGGGCTCCTGCTCAGCCCCGACCCCACCCCCAACAATCAGTCTGGGCCAACACCCCCCTGGTGGCCTCCAGACAGCTCGAAGCCAGGGAGAACAGAGATGGTACCTAGGGGTCTTCACACAGACATTTCAGAGTGAGGGGCTCGGGAGGTGGCCCAGCTGGAGACGGGAATCACCAAACCCTCCAGACTCTTTCTTAGGGACACTCTACAGGGTTGGTTCTGTCTGCGCATGTGCCTCCAGTGGCAGGGGTGAAAGCAGCCCTCTCTGATCGTGCCTGCACCCTACTCCCAGGGCCAGAAACTGGGCCCCTCCTTCCTGGACACAGAGCCCCTCTTATAGCAACCATTCCACATACACCCCCTTCTTCAAGAAATAGCATACTAAAGCCCAAGGTAGCCTTCAAGCTTGTCTTACCCAGTCTCCGGAGCCCATTTCACAGGTGGAAAAACTGAGTATCAAGTTCAAAGAGGGAGTAGAAATAGCAGAAACTTTTTTTTTTTTTTGAGGGCAGTGTCACTGGCCTTCACATGCGGGACCCGAACCGGGGCTGCTGGCCTCCCAAGCCAGCGCTTAACCACCACGCCACTCGGTCATCCCTAGAAATAGTAGAAACTTTTGAGACAAAGGTCTGGCTTCCAATTCCAGCTCCAACTCAAGTGCTTTGGGGCACTCTGAACCCAACCCAGTGCCCTGCACACATCTGTCTGCCTTAGTGCTTCTATTTGTTAAATGGGTCTATAAAATGAGCACTGTGAAGTTTAAGTTAGAAAATCCACGTAATGCGTCCAGCACATAGTAGGTGCCCAAGAAATGGTAGCTCAATAGAAGATCAAGGCGGCCCTGACCCAAATCCCCAGAGACCAAAGGTCTCCCTTTCTCCCTCCCAAGCCAATACACCTGATGCCAACCAGGCTGTAGTAGCCGAGCCTCTGAGGAGGGAGGAGCATCCTTCTAGCACAACAGTCCCTCTCCCTGTCTGTCTTCTCCCATACCAACTGCATTTGCATCTGGAATAGACGCGTGAGTTGGGTCTCTTTTCCCCCATTTTTCACAGAGCATTGGTCCAAGAAATAATCATGAAATTAAAAGAGAAGAAATGCAAAACAATACTCTTACTGAGACTGTGGACCCTCCATCCCTCCCCTCCCCCACCATCTTCCCTCCCTAATAATAAATCTACTAATGAACTATAATTGTAAAGACACATCACTTCTGGAAACCTGGTACCTAATTCACTGTGGATCAAGAGACTCCCACTGTCATCCAAAACCTGAGGAAAGAAAGAAAAAAATCCTAATTAGTTTAGTCTTATTTATCTATACAAAAATAAAAAACAAAAAAATATTTTGGTTGCAAAGCAATTTGCCGTCTGCCAATAGACCATAGCTGCCCTGGGGAGACACTGACTTTCCTTTTTTCTGGAACTTGTTTATAACCTTCTGTTAATCGAACCCAGATCTGAGAGCGATGTGGGAATTACATGGAGAGGGTAGATTGCAGGAGGACCCGGAGCAGATGCAGGAGAATTGTGGGGAGTTAACGGCAGGAGTTGGGTTTGAAAGACCCCCAGACATCAGCCCCTGCCTGTCTCAGAGCCTGGCGACATGGTCCTTTTAGACGGGACCCCACACAAGGAAGACATTGTCCCAGGAGATCCAGGCAGGGATCTGGTGCAGACTGAGATGGGACTTGTGGGCAAGTGGCGCATGGAGGGCTCTCTCAGGAGGGCGGATTGAGGGATGCAGGCGAGGGTGTGGCTTCAGCCTGAGCCCCAGGGGAACCCTAGAGCACTTCTCAGACCATATGGCTGTGCCCCTTTAGGCAATGAGCTGGGCCTTTTGTACCTGTGTCCGCTTCATTGGCAGCAGCTTACCCCAGAGGGAGTAACCTTCTAGGCATTTCCAACTAGTCAGCAGTCAGCTCCCTTCAGCTGAGGACAATTCTCTGAAAAGGGTCCCACTGTGAGCTGTTAGCAGCCAACACTCATCGAAGCCAGAGGATGTCGAACTGGTGGCAAAATTCCACCACTCCCATCTCTGACTCCACCCACAGTAGATATCTGATGGTTTTGCTCACCTATCTTGTGGACCCAGCCTTGGTAACCGTCTTCTTTATTTTCCTTGGGGAACCACTGCTTGGCCTTGCCAGTCCTAGGAGTCCTGTAGAAGTCACTCCACCCCCAGATAAGGGAGTGGGCTGAGCCACAGGCCTGGTCAATCAGAATCTGGCAACCGCCTCACATAGTGATGGACTCAGGGAGGAGCCAATGGGACTGAATTATGGGAACGTCCACACTTGGAGTTGGCAGGGTGTGAGTGTAGAGCTGTGGAACCATTTAGAGGAGAAGGCCTGCGTGGGCCTGAAGCCATCTTGGTGGAGACCAGAGTCAGGAGTACAGAGAGACCGTGGCCTTTCGACATTGCTGAGCCCAGCACCTACCCCAGCACCTTCAGTCACAGGATCCCATCAACTTCCTTCTTGTGCTTGGGCTGGTTGATGTGGCATTTCTGCCACTTGAAACCAGCAAATTCTAAGTCACCCCATAATGACCCATGTACCTGGGATCCAGTCTCCTGAGCTGCTTCTCCCTCCAGGTACACTTTGCTCTCTCCTTTGTGACATGAGATTCCTTGGGTAGGGACAGGGACACTCCCCACCTCCTCCCCATCCCCACCTCCCTGGCTCCTCCACCCCTGCCAATGACTGAGTCTTGGAAATGCACCCTCCCATTTGTTGTTTGCATGGAAAATCCTGAGGCTCAGCCCCGCAGGCCCCCAAACCCCCAACCATACACAGCTCAGGCCAGCCGGGGAACCAAGCTAGGCCTGACCAGGTCAGGGAACACAACAGCAGCCCAGGGGATACAACCCTGAGGTCCACCAGTGCTAAGCCTCTGAGTGATCTCCCCCAGCCTTGGCCCCGCAGGCCCCTCCTTGGCAGTGGGCTCTGATCACGTTCCTCTCTCCAGGCCCTGTCACCTTTCACCATGCTCTCCTCTTACCCTCAGCCTGCTTGGTGGAGACGTCCCACTCTGCATCCATCCCACCAGCCCCTTCTAGAGGATCCAATCTTGCCCCTCTGCCCTCAGGACTGGCCTGGCTGCATGTTGCCCCATGGCCAGGATCTCTGCCAATCTCTGAACCTGCTGGCTGCCTGGAAGAGGGTGGGAGAGAGAGAGAGGAACAACTACAAGCCCAGAGCCTGGCACTTCGTAGTGGGCATAGGCCCACTGGGCTTGTTAATAAAGGCCTTGACATTCAGTTGACTCAGGAATCAGACTCCACTTTTCAAGTCCAGTGGATTCCACAGGTAAGTTGTTACACATTCAAACGCTGATTCCGAATTCCATGGCCACCATGCTGCCAGGGGGCTTCTTCAGGAAGTACTGCAGGGAAGATCCTCTCTTCTAATTGAGCACTGCAGACCCAAGGGGGTTCTGTGGGCAGACCCTGGAGCTGCCAGGCCGTGAGTGAGCCAGGAACCCCCACCCCCCTCCTCCTCCGGACCTGTCTCCTCTCCCTCCTGGGCTGTTCCAGCGCATTAAATGATGAAGCAGTCTCATTACTGAAGCCTCCGGCTCATTAGCAGGCAGCTGGAGGGGCTGGGGGACCACGGAGGAGAGATGGGGGTGGGGCATGGGGAGCAGCCCAGCCGGAAGTACTAACATATGCACAGCGCTTTATGCTGAGTGTGGGGTATTCGGATCAGTGTACAGACGTCTTGGGCTTTTTCTCTTTTTTTCTATCACTACGATCCCATTTGATTTTCACAACGACCTTGTGGCACTGCGCTGTCCTTAGAATGGTTCCCATTTTAGGCTGTGGATATGGGCACAGAGAGGGGACATGGCTGCCTCAAAGTCAGACAGCAGGAGGCAGCATACCTGGTCCTAACAACAACAGCCCACATTTATTGAGTTCCTCCTGCGTGCAGGGACTGGAAACATTACCTACAGTAAGTACTGTGTGCTTACAACAAACCTACCAGGGAGGGACCATGATTATCCCATTTTATAGGCAGAGAACTAAGGCAGCGAGAGGTCAAGGTACTTGCCCAAAGTCACACAGCTCCTTTTTCATACCCTCAGACACCATGCCTTCCTCACTGAGATTAAATTGGGCTCTTCCGGGGAAAGGCCAGAGCCTCACTCAGAGTATATTCATGGCTCCACTGAAACTGGCCTCCCCCATCCCTCACCCCAAGAGCCCTGGAGTCAGTGTGGGGCCCAGGGCAGAGTTGATGGTGTGAAGGAAACAGGTTTCTGGCCATGAGGAACAGGGAGGCCACTGAGATCAAGATCCAGCTCTCGCTAAGATCACTCCTGCCCTGACATTTGTTTGCTGTGTGACCTGGGGAAGACATCGCTAGGTCCTCATTTCCAAGGTTCAAGAACTTGGAGGGCTGTGTAGATGCCCTGCCTTTCTGCCTGGGCTCTTACTGTGCTTAAGGAGGGAGGAAGCGGGAACAGGTCTGTCCCTCCTCTCCTGTCCCTGGAGTGGGTGCCCCATTGTGCAGTCTCACCTCCTCCATGACCCTTCTTTCCACCTCCCCACAGCCCTCCAGCCTCCACTCTAGCTGGAGAGAAATTGAATTGGGAACTTACTGAACATGTGCTCTATGCTGGGGCACTGGGGACACTTCCTCCCCATTTAGTGCTGCCCCTCATCAGAAAAGTGTTATTATCATACCCATTTCACAGATGAGAAAAATGAGGCTCAAGCACGTTGAGTAGTCCAAGCGTAGCGGCTAGGAAATGACAAGGCTGGAATTTGAACCCAGATATCTGGCTCCAAAGCCCGCGTTCCCCTGCCCCATGTTGCCTTTCCTTACAGTGCCCCACAGAGTGGTGGCTGAGTCCCTGACCTTCACTCCACGGGAGGACATGATCTTCCTCAAGTGGGAGGAGCCCCAGGAACCCAATGGGCATGTCACTCAGGACATGTGTGTGTGTGCACTGGGGGGTAGGTGTGCAAGATGTGTGAGCATGTAGGTCCAAGCCTAGGCATGCCCACGCCATGATCCCAGCTGACATTAAAGAGCCTCCTAATCCCTGTAGGTCAATGGCAAAGATGATTTGTCAAGGGCACCTGTGACTCAGCACCATGCTTGGACTTCACATCTGTGGAGTCATTTCATGCTGATGGAATGGCTGTAATTACCCTTATCTTCCCCTTCAGGAAACTGAGGCAGGGTTCCGTGTCCCCCTCAGGTCCTGTCTCTGTGGATCTGGTTGGTTGGGGTTTGTAGTTCTCCTTCCAAGTAGGTCAAGAGGCCTGGGCGGGAGCAGAGCCCTGTGGACACCACTGGGACCGCCTTCTAGGCCAGTACCCACTCGTGACGGGTCCTCCCTGGGCACCATTGTTCAGCTAGCTCCACTGGCTGTCCTCTGGCCATGGTCCTCTGCCTTCCCTGTGATTTGCTGATGTCTGACCTGTCCCTTCTTCTCTATGTCTCCTTTTCCATCTCTCTCCTTGTCATTGTCCCCTTACTCTCTATCCCTTCCCCCCTCCTTCTCTGTACCCTCCCAATTCTCTCGCCCCCTCTCTTCCCCTCCTCACCCCGGTTTCCTTCCCTCCTTCCTTTCTCACCTTCTCTCTTATGTTGATGGTCAAGGTCACAGCCACAGAGGCTTCTGCTCACCTGCCCCCACAGGGGTCTATGGCTCTGCCCTGGGCCACGGTGAGGGTAATGCCTGAGCCTGCAGGGGGGCTGGGGGCAGGAGCGAGCGCTGAGGTCAGAGCAGCCTCACCATTTACTGAGCACCTGCCATGTGAGAGGCGGGGACCCAGTGGCTGAGAGGAACTGATTCGCAGTCACACAGACCAGGGCTTTCCTCTCAGATCCCCTTCTTAGCTGTGTGACCTGGGCAAGTACCTTACCCTCTCTGGGTATCTGCTTCCTCATCTGGAAAGTGTGGTGAATACCTTAGGGCTGCCTTGAAAACCAAATGAAACCATGCTTGTAGATAACTTGGTGCCGTGCCCGGCTCCGGAAAGAGCACGGACAATCCTGGCTGGCATTATTTGTAAGAGCTGGGCCCTGTGCCAGGGGCTTTGCAGGTACTACTTCATTTAATTGCTTCTATTTATGATGTAGTTTTCCATATGTAAAACAGAATCTGCATTCCACATCTATCTGCTTATCCATCTATCAATATACGCTATGAACCATCAATGCACAACAAACACCATGGAACTGCACCTGAGAGTTAGAATGTCACCAAGAGCGTGGAGGCCCCCCGGGGTCCCTCACCAACCCCTTCTCCTACGCCCCTCTAGAGGAAACCACTGTCTTACATGGTGTGCTTTTCATTTCTATGCATTTGGAAGAAAATATAGACTTTTTATGACTTCGGGTAGAAAAGAAAACGTTTACCAAAAGACAAAAATTGCCAAACATAAAGAAAACTATTGATACAGTTGATTCAATTTAAATAAGGAGGCTCTGTTCCTCCAATGTCACTGTAAATAAATAAGCCACCTGTGGGACTAGACATTATAACACATAAGCAATATATGATTCTATCTTAACTATATAAAGACTTCCTAAAAAGACTAAGAAACCAATAAAAGAAAAAAATCCAATAGGAAGTTAGGTAAAAGACACAAGGAGTTATTTCAAGAAGAAACCTGAACGGCTCATGAGCATTTGAAACTGTGTGCAATCTCATTAGTAATCAGAGAAATGCAAATTCTAGAACAAGGAGAATCCCCCTCTTACACCCGCTCGTCAGGCAAAAATGAAGTTGCTGCCTGAGTGGGGAACAAAGGAAACTCGCCCACACTGCTGGGAGAGTGGGAAGAATGCAGGCTCTTTGAAAATCAATTTGGCTCTGTCTTGTAAAAGTCAAAGGCGCATGTACCCTGTAATTCAGCCGTTCAACTAGGAGAATGTGCCCCGGAGAACCTTGCGTACATGTGCGTTGCTGACTTGTACAAGAATGTTCACAGCAGCTTCGTTTGCAATAACAAAAATCTAGAAACAGCCCAATCGATATGATATGTTTGAGTAAGTGAATGAATCTCTCAAGTCCCTTCCAACTCCCAGACAGAAGTGCTGAGACTCCACACCAAGCCTGGTGATCGGTGACAGGCGCTGAGTCTACTCCCCCGCCCTGCCCCCAAGATAATCAAGGGGCTCCCTGCAGACTTGACTACTCAGCACAGACCCCAGCTGGCCCCTCCAGGACCAGTTCAGTATGGTCTGAGAATCAGGGCCCCCTGGCTCCTGAGCCAATAGGACCCACATGGCCGGGAGCAGGTATCAAGGACCCCAGGAGGGGGCAGGGCTGCCCCAGCAGCTTCTCCATCTGATGAGCCCGTGCCTACTCAGGGCCAGGGAGTCCCAACGGCACCTTCTCCAGCTCAGAGACATGCAAGACCCTCCTCTCTGGTTGCCCAGTGTGCAGATGGACACACTGAGGCTACAAGTAGGCTGGGAGGGAGGTCACAGATACCTAAGACTCAGTCCAGTAGTCTTCCCAGCACCCCATGCCACCCCTCCAGGGGCCCTGACACCCTCAGCAGCCCCAGATGACCCCAGGCGAGAATGTGCCCCCCACACACACACACACTGATACACACACATACACACACACCACCAGACTCAGTTAAGAGACAGATGGGCCCCTGGAAACAACAGTCGGAGTCCTTCCTGTTGAGGTACTATGTTCTTCCACCTGAACCTCCAAAGGGCTTCTGGACAGAAACTAGGCCGACCACCTTCTGCTCTGCTTGCAACAGAGTAAAGGAGGCAGAGCTTCCTGGGCTGCAGGCAGGGGAAGGGGCTTCTACATGGCCCCTGAGCCCTTAGACTGTGGCCAGGGTGGGGCCAAGGAGCAAGTCACCATCCCTGCTATGTCCTGGCTCCAGACGTCAGGTCTCAAGTTCGAACTCCAAACCCTCCCAGCCCTCCAGCTGAAGCCCCCAAATCAGTTCCCCAGGCTCGGCTGGGCCTGATCCTGGAGACGGCCCTGCCTGGACTCCCAGACCCCTACTCAGGCCAGGAGTAATACCTGACGGGGAGAACTGGCTTAGATGTCACTGGGGCCAAAGCACTCACAAACCTGGTCAGGGAGGTCAAGAGGACCCCCAGCAGAGCCCCCAGGCCTTCCCAGAGTACTTCCTCAAGCAGTGGGCTTTATCCTGAGCCCCTCAAGACCCACAGAGCTGCCTCGCACCCTTGGGGGCCTGGATCCGGGTCGAGCTCTTTTGGGGGCAGCATGGGAGGCTCAGGCTTTGGTGTCAGGAAGGCAGGCCCCACCAGCTACAAAACTACACGAGTCAGCCTCCCTTCTGAGCCTCGGTTTCCCATCTGTAAAATGGGGACCGTTCTGTTAGGATGACATGAGATTGTAATTAAATGTATTGTATGGTGCCAGGCATTCTCAAAAATACCTATATCGTTGAGATTTCTGTGGATTGCCTAGTTTTGCCATCTCTCCGCCATCCTTGACTGTCCCCCAGTGTATCTTTTAGGTATTGCATTCAGCTGCTAGTAACAGGGATCTGAACAATAGTGACTTAAACAAACTGAAGATGACTATTTTTTTCTCTGGTTTAAGAGAATTTTGGATACAGAAATTCCCAGCATCCTGTTAGCTCCACATATTTTTGTCAATGTCCCAATCTCCTTTTTTTTGCTTTTGCTTTACCATCCACATGCATGGCCTCATCCTAAAGATTGCCTATTGATCCTATTGTGGCTGCCAGAGCTCCAGAAATCACTGTAGTATTCCAGACAGAAAGAAAAAGTAAGGGAGAGGACAAAGGAGCAAAGAGGGGGTTCCTCCAGCTGCTCAGCTCTCATCAAAGAGCTATCCTGGGAGCCACACTTACCACTTCTTTTCATATTCCATTGGCCATCACTATCTGAAAGGGAAGGGGTAGTGACTAGTAAATGTAACTTTTAAGCAGGACATGTATCCACCCTCTACAGCATTCCTATTCTGCTACTAAAGAAGAGGAGACAGGATCCTGAGTGACAACCTATAGCCTGGGCTCCTTCCAGCAACTAGAAGTTTTAAATAAGAACCTAGAGATTCTCTGAGCAACAGCAGTTTGATGCCAGCCCAAGATGAGCTGCAGTTGAGCTGCCAACAGGTGGCAGGATGGCTCAGCTAAAAAAAAAAAAAAAAAAAAAAAAGAACCTAGAGATTCTGAGTTCTGAGCCCAGAGCTGAGTCCAGGAAGTCTCCTTGTGGGGGGAAAAAAAAGGGAGGGGGCCTCTTTGTAGAGATCCTTTCATACCTACCTGCATTTTAAAACAAATTTAAAAAATAATTTACCAATAGATGCTCATTGCAGAAAATTTTCAAACATAGAAAAACAAAGAAAATCAAAATCTTTTATAATTCCCTACGCAGAGACGACAACTGCTGGTATTTCTGCATACGTCCTTCTGAGGTTTATTTTCCCTCTGCTTATGTTAGCTAAATTAAGAATTTACTTCATGTTCAGTTTTACATGCTACTTTTATTTCCTACCCTATTTTTATAAGCACTTTCCAGCAAGAAGTACTTTATGAAGGTCTCATTTTTTTTTTTTTTTTTTTTGAGGGCAGTGTCCCTGGCCCTCATATGTGGGATCCGAACCAGGGCCGCTGGCTTCCCAAGCCAGCTCTTAACCACCGCGCCACTCGGCCGGCCCTGAAGGTCTCATTTTTAATGGCCACACAATAGTCCATCATGTGGGTTGTTCCGTAACGGATGTAGCTTACCAGTCATTGTTAGACATTTAGGTGGTTCCCATGTAAACATGGCTGTTATAAATGATGCTGAGGTGGCCCACTCTGCACATAGATCTTGGTCGGCATCTCTGATTGTTTCCTTATGACAGGTTCACCAAGTCAAAGGGTATGGACATTTTTAAGGCTTTTGATAAATATTGTAAAATTGCCCTCCTGGAAAGCTAGCCTGGGTCCACTCCCCAAGCAGGGTCTAAGAATCTCCTCAAACTGGGGACATTTGCTTCTGACCCCTCCCTCGCACTTCTTTCTACAGCTTCTCTCTGACTTCCAGTTCAGCCTCCTTTCTCCTATCTCCCTCAGAAAACAATGGAAAAAGTGTAAATTCTGAAATATCTAAGCATGTATTTATCTTTAAGTACTTTTAAAAGTCAATATAATTATTCTAGACTCATTAAGTTTAATTTTCAGCCAATTATGCATTTAGCGTGAAGTGGGCATTGTTTTGCTGGTGAGAGTGGAGACCGCGCGTTGCGCTGTTTATGACTACGGGAGCCGGTGATAGAGCACAGGCCCGGAAGCAGCAGCAGGGCCTTTCCCAGGAAGGCGTTATTTATTCCCCGTGGGAACCTCAGTGCCTTGGAGCCCTGGGATTGTGCCAATACCCCAGCCAGGTGTCCTGGGGGAACTGAGAGAGGGAGCGGGGAGGCAGCGGCTGCCTGGTTTACTGGGTACACCAGGGTTTGAATCTCGGGGTGTCTGCAGAGCTGAAACGTGGCGGCTAGTGTACAGGCAGGCTTGGGACATGTGTCACACCAGGCCCAACCCCTGAGGCAGGGGTAGGATCTTGGGTTTCAGTTCTTTTCTCAAAGGCCAAGAAGAGCAGTTAAAGGGATTTAAGCAGGAATGACCTCTTGGGAAACAGGAGGGGGAGAATGGATGGGAGGGGCACAAGTAATCACAGGGAAGTCAGGGGAGGAGGGCTTGTGGTCTCCCAGTGATGGATGACAGCGCTGGCAGAAGCTCTGGACAACTGCCGCATGTCCCCTGGGCCCGCTCTGCATTCACCACCTGCACCTGTGGTGGGCAGTTCCCAGTGTGCTGACCACTGTCCCCTCAGCTGGGGGCTCTCCAGCGTCATGGGGGCTTGATCAGCTAAGAGGCGGGCAGCCCGGAAATGCCAGAGACTTAACACCCCAGGGGCACCTCCCAACCAGTGAGGGATGGAAGTGAGTGGATAAATCCCCAGCTCCCCTCTGAGGACAAGACTGGGGCACATCCCACACACTTCCTCCAAGGGTCCCCAGCAGGACTGAGCCCACAGCCGTCTCTGATTCAGTCCTTCGGGCTTTTCTCCCTCCCCGCCCCACTGTTCTCTCTTCCCCGTGCATCCTGGGATCACCTCCCACATAAACCACCTGCACTTTTGGAGGAACCCAAACTCAGACAGCACTGGGTCACTGAAGATCAGCAGAGGATGGACAGAGTGCAGGATTGAGAGAAAGGACCGTGATAGACAGAATATGGGGGTGAAAAGGAGGGAGAGGTCAGCACAACTCAGATGCATCAGCTAGAGAATGGTGCTCCTTTCCTAACTGTGTGTGTGTGTGTGTGTGTGTGTGTGTGCACAAAAATTTTGCATAGTTTCATCTAACCAGCACCCCATTAAAATATCCCATTTTCGGGCCGGCCGAGTGGCGCAGTGGTTAAGAGCTGGCCTGGGAAGCCAGCAGCCCCGGTTTGGGTCCCACATATGAGGGCCAGTGACACTGCCCTTAAAAAAAATAGTAAAAAGTAAAATAAAATAAAATAAAATATCCCATTTTCATTATCCCAATAATATCTCGGGTGCTCAGTTTCAACCCACCCCCCACCCAGCCCCTTTCTGCCCTTGTAGATTAATTTTGCATGATTCAGAATTTCACACGAATGGAATCCCATGGTAGATATCTAGGGTCTTCTGCTAAACAATGCTTTTGAGATTTATTGAGATTTATATTTATCAGCAGGTTATTCTTGTTTCTTGCTCAGTGTTATTCCACTTTATATATGTGTGTGTGTGTATTATACAAGTGTTTGTGTGTGTGTGTGTGTGTGTGTGTGTGTGTGTGTGTGTGTATGTGTGTGAAATCTAAGGATCAATTTAAGGATCTAAGGAGAATTGATGTGTTAACAATACGAGTCTTCTAATCCATGAACGTTATATGTCTCTCTATGTAAGTCTTTCTTAATTTTCCTGTGAAATAATTTATAATCTTCAGTATAAAGGTCTGGCACACTAAAAAAAAATCCATAAATATTATGTGTTTGATGCTATTAAAACAGTATTACATTTTAATTTTTTAAAACAAGTGTTTGTTTTTAGTATAAAGAAAGATCCAGCAAACGTTTTCTGTAAAGGGCCAGAGAGTAAATATGTTAAGCTTTGCAGAGACCATGCACTTTCTGTCACAGCTGCTTAATTCTGCCATTCTAGCCCAGACAAAGTGTAAACAAATGAGCTGCGGCTGAGTTCCAATAAAAGTTTATTTATGGACACTGAAATTTGATTTTTGTGTGATTTTACATGTCACAGAATATTGTTTCTTGGATTGTTTTCAACTACTTAAAATGTTTTTAAAAGCATTCTCCACTCACAGGTTAAAGCGAGGTGGTGGGCCATGTTTGGCTCACAGACTCTAACTGGCTAAACTCTGACATGGAAAAATCAATTGATTTTTATACTTTGGCTCATATTTGCAACTTATTAAATTCCCCTACAGTTTTATAGTTTTCCTTGTACTTGCCTCCTGCTATTTTTATTTATTTATATATATTTTTTAAGGATTTTATTAGGGAATTGGGAGAGAACAGTGTTGGGGAATTGGGGAAGGGCAACAGCCAAGTTGTTGTCCTTCAATCTTAGTTGTGGAGGGCGCAGCTAGCTCAGCTCCAAGTCCAGTCGCCATCTGGCCGCCCATCAGCAGCTCGCAGTCTCTTAGCTCGCAGTTGCTCAGCTCAAGGTACCATGTTCAATCTTAGTTGCAGGAGGAGGGGGATGCACAGCCCACGAACTGGCACCTTGTTGTTAGGAGCATGTGCTCTCACCTGAGCTGAGCCATCCTGCTGCCTGTTGGCAGCTCACTGGCCCATGTGGGAATCGAACCAGCGACCCTGTTGCTCAGAGATAGTGCTCTTAACCAACTGAGCTACTTGGCCAGCCTGCCTCCTGTTATTTTTAAATTCACTAGTAATTTCTTATAGATTTCTTAAGATTTTCTATAAAACATTCATGTCATCTGTAAGTAGTAAAAGTTTTCATTCATCCTTCCCAAACTTTTATTTATTTTTCCTTGTTGTTTATTGAACTAACTAGAGCTCTAGTACAACCTTAAATAGAAGTGAGGATAATATACATCTTGACTTGTTCCTTAAGGAAGAAAACCTTCAACCATTTGCCATATATATACCTGGTGTTAGCTGCACAAGACGTGCATAGAGGTCCTTTACGAGACTAAGGAAACCTCCTTCATTTCTAGTTTGCTGAGAGTTTTTGTCATGAATAAGTGTTGATTTTTTTTTTTTAGATACTTCTTGACATTTATTAATATGATCATATGGCCTTTCTCTTTAGTTATGCTAATGTGGTGAGTTACTTTGATTAATTTTCATATGTTGAATACAACTTTGCATTCTTGGAATAATTTCTACTTGGTCATGATGCATTATCCTTTGTATGTATTGCTGAATTTTATGTGTTAATTCTTTTTAGTAGTTTTGCATCCATGTGCTTGAGTTAATTTTCTCTCTTTTAATGTCCTCATTAGTGTTAGATGTTGGGGGTTATGCTGGCCTCGAAATGAATCATGAAATGTCCCCTCCTCTTCTATTACCTGAAAGAGTTTGTGGAAAATTAATATTATGTATCTCATAAATGTTGGGTAGCATTCACCATTTGGGCCAAGTGCTTTCTTTGCGGAAAAGTTTTTTAATTATGAATTTAATTTAATAAACATTCAATGTAGGTCAGTTCAGAGTTGCTTTTCTTTTTCTGTTAGTTTTGGCAAATTACATATTTCAAAACATTTTTTTGAGTCTGTCTAAATTGTTGAATGTATTGGCATAAAGTTGTTCATAACATTTCCTTGTTGTCATTTTAATATCGATACAATCTGTAGTGATTTCTCCTCTACCATTCCTGATACTCATAATTTTTGTTACCTTTCATTTTTCTCATAGTGTCTTAGCTCAGACTGCTGTAACAAAATACCATAGACTGGGTAGGTTCGACAACTGTAATGTATTGCTCACTGTAATGTATTGCTCACAGTTCTGAATGCTGGAAATCCATGATCAAGGTGCCGGCCAATATGGCTTTCTTCCTTGCTTGCAGGCGGCCCCTGCTTTCCATATCCCAACATGGTGGAGAGAGAGCTTGAGCTCTCTGGTGTCTCTCCCTTTAAGGACACTAATCCTATTGAATCAGGGCCCCACTCTTATGGCATCATTTTTTTTTTTTTCCCAGCTGAGCCATCCTGCCACCTGTTGGCAGCTCAGCGGCAACTCAGCTCGGGCTGGCATCGAACCACCGTTGCTCAGAGCTCAGCTCTCACTCTTGAGCAAGCTCTTAACCAACTGAGCCACTCGGCCAGCCCCTTATGGCGTCATTTAATTGCCTCCTTATAGGCCCTGTCCCCAATGCAGTCAGATTGGGAGTTAGGGCTTCAACCTGTGTCTGGGGGAACACAGTTCAGACCACAGCACATGCCTTCTTGATAAATGGATATTGAATATGCACCTCTTTGTCTTTTGTATGCCTCTTGTCTTGAAGTCCACTTTCTCTGACGTTATTATTTTCTCTGACGTTATTACAGCTCCACCAGCTTTCTTATGCTTAGCCTATCATCTTTTTCTGCTATCAGCCTGTCTACATCTTTATATTTAAAGTACATGGTTTGCATATGATTTTGCTGGTATGTGGAATCTAAAAACCTAAATAAGCGAACAAACAAAACAGAAGCACTCATAGATACAGAGAAAAAATCTGATGGTTGCCAGATGGGAGGGGGGTTGGAGGGCAGGATGAAAAAGTTTCAAGGTCATCATGGGGATGTAAAGCACAGCACAGGGAATATAGTCAATGATATGGTAATGACTATGTATAGTGCCAGGTGGGGACTAGACTTATTGAGGGGATCACTTCGTAAGTTATGTAAACGTCTAACCACTATGCTGTACACCTGAAACTAATATAATATTGTATGTCAACTATAGTTGAAAAAATTAAATTAAATTTAAAAAAAGGAAAGATCAGTGATACCTAAAAAAATAAAAAATAAAGCATAGGGTTTGTAAACGTCCTGTAATTGGGTCTCGCTTTTTTAAACTAATCTGAGAACCTCTGACTTTTATTTCAAGCATTGTGTCTGTGTTGACTTTATCATCTTTCTATTTGCTTTCTAGCGGCCCCATGTGTTTTTGATTTCTTTGTTCTTCCTTTCCCGTCTTCTTTGGGGTTAACTGAGTAATTTTCTGTATTCCAATTTATCTCCTTTATTGGTGTTTTAATTATACTTCTTCATGTTATTATTAGTATTTGCTCTAATGATTACAACATGTTGTTTTCCCCCTTCGGCTCATTGAGGCCTCATTGCATATGCCAGCTGAGTGGTCAGTAGGCATCCTTAACTTATCTCAGTCTAACTTAAATTAACACTGTAGCGCTGTACTCATGTAAGAGCCTTGTAACAGTGCAATTCCATTTACACTCACCCTCAATCATTAGCTATTATAGTCATATATTTGATTTCTGCCTGTGTTATAAACTCCACAAGACACTGTTATTATTTATTCTCTGAACCGTTAACTAACTTTTACAGAATTGCAGAGAAAATTGTTTGCACGCTTACCATTTCCAGGGCTTCTCCTTATTTTCTGTGGGTCTGAAATTTCATCTGACATGATTTCCCTTTAGACTAAGGAACTTCATTTTAGGATCACTTATAGTGCAGGTCTGCTGACAACAAATTTTATTTTTTCATCTTGTCTTTATATGAAAATGTTTGTAATTCACCTTAATGTATTTTTAAAAGTTTTTGCTGGATTAAAAAAAAAATCTAGGTTAAAAGTTGTTGTTTTCTTCCTTCCAGAACTTTAAAGATGCTACATTGTCTTGAGACCTCCATTCATCTGATTTAAAAAAAAAAAAAAAAAAAAAAAAGCAGTCTTCATTATTATTTTTGTTCCCCTGTGTTAATGTTTCGTCCTCTCTGACTGCCTTTATGATCTTCTCTTAATCTCTATATTGCAGCAGTTTGATTATGATGTACCCAGATATGATTTTCTTGTGATTTTCCTGCTTGACATTCATTGAGCTTCTTTTTTTTCTGTTTTTGAGGGCAGTGTCACAAGCCCTCATATGTGGGACCTGAACCGGGGCCTCTGGCTTCCCAAGCCAGCACTTAACCACCATGCCACTCGGCCGGCCCCTCATTGAGCTTTTTGATCTATGAGTTGCTGTCTTCTTTTAATTTTTGAAATTATTTTTCTAATAGTTCCTCAAATGTTTGTTTTTCTGTCCCATTCTTTCTCTCCTCTCAAAAGTCACTGAGGTTTTGTTTGTTGGTTGGTATGGTTTTTTTACACACACAGCTTCCCCTGTTACTAACATCTTAAATTAGCATGGTACATTTATTATAATTAATGAACCAATATTGATACATAATTGTTAACTAACGTTTGTAGTGCTTTCAGGGTTCCTTAGTTTTTACCTAATGTTTCTTTTCTGTCCCAGGATCTTATTCAGAATACCACGTTACATTTCACTGTTGTGTCTCCTTAGGGCCTCTTGGCTCTGATGGTTTGCCTTGATTTTGATAACTTAACAATTTTGAGGAGTATTCGTCAAGTATATTGTTGGATGACCTTCTAATTGAATTTGATGTTATTCTCATGATTAGACTGGGGAGTATGGGCATTTGGGGGAGGAAGATCACAGAGGTAAAATGCCACTCATATCATATCAACGGCATAAGTATCGATGTGATTTATGACTCTTGATGTTGCCCTTCATCACCTGGATGAGGTACTGTTTGTTGGGTTTCTCCACGGTGAAGTTACTCGTTTTCCCCTCTCCATTTCTGTCCTCTTTGGAAGGCAATCCCTAGGAGCAGCCCACACTTACGGAGTGGAAAGGAGTGCTCTATCTACTTCCTTGAGGTTGAGAATATCTACATAAATTATGTGGAATTCTCTGACCAAGAGATTTGCATCTTCTGCACAATTTATTAATTTATTCAATCATATATTTATGTCAGTATGGACTCAGATATTATTGGGTTGTCAGAAAAGTCGTGACATCTTTTCTATGTTTTTCATTGCAAAAATGTGTCATTACTTTCCTGACAACTCAATATATCTAATACTTTGGTATATGATGCAACATAACTTTATTTTTTTGTTCAAATTTTTCAAGCTTTGGCCATCTTTTCAAGCTAACCATCTATGTAGGCTAGCATATTTATTATAGTTATTACAAGGGTTTTGTCTGCCAATTCCAACATCTGAATCATCTCTGGAATTTTTTTCATTGTCTGATTTGTCTCTTAACTATGGGTCATATTTTGTTTTTTCTTCACATGTCTAGTCATGTTTATTGTGTACTGGACACTGTAGTGACCCTTTCTAGAGGTTTGATTTTATTATCTCCACGAAGTGTAATCAGTTTAGCTTTGGACATCAGTTAAATTATTGTTGGATAATCTTTAACTTATGGCTTCTTAGTTTTCTGTTTTGTTTGGACAGGTCTAGTTCAGTTTTGTTCCTGATCTAAGGATGATCCCTGTCATGAGATGTAGTCTGTACTCCAGACATGTGACGCCCCTTCTGGGGATTTAGTGGGACACCCTCACTCTTGGCTGAACTCATACTCCAAATTCTGTTTCCCCTGCACTGGGGAGAGTCTGAAATCTCTGCTTAGCAATTTCATTTTTCCAGATATTGTTTTCCCTGTGGGTTCTTGGAAGCCTTGCCTACAGGACCAGCAAGGAGAAACATCTGGTGACCAGGAGACTGGAAAATGCTGGAAGCTAGACAAGAGAACTCCAGGAGAGCAGGCTGGGACCTGAGTGTGGGGCAAAGGGATTTGGGAGATGCCCTGGGGTTAAACCATGGAAGGTGATGGTGTTGACTCAAGGAGCAGAGCAAAACTTAAATTATGCTCCGCAGTCCCCCATCTAGAAATAGAGGAATGTGAGGTACATTTTATTCATTTCTTTTAAAAATAGACTGATTCCATGCAGCACAGTAAGCAGAAGAAATAGAAATCACCTGTCCTCTTAGAGCGATGCCTCCTTGGGGATGGTTTGGCATATGAAGGTGTTGGCTCTACTCTGCCATTCCTGGGTCCTGAGACGTGCTTCACAAACACGACTTCACAGGCCGCATAATCCTCCGTCATATGGACATACACTTTCACATAACTATTCCCCTGCTAGACAGTGTTTCTAAGCATTGGCTGTTATCAGTACTCTACAGTGCACATCCTTGTGTGCGAGCCTGAATGTCAGCCCTGACTATGTTTCCTGATAATAGACTTGCTGGCTCAAAAATATGGGTATCTTAAGATTTTTGAAAAATACCTACTGGGAAATGTGGACTCTCACAGTTGGGTATTAGGGCCTTTTCGATGCTAAATTAATCAGAGCTCAGTGAATAAAGAAATAAAAGCTCATTATAGAACAGCCCCTTGTGTAACTTTTCACCCTTGGATAGTAACTGACTGATGTCTCCTGGGTAGACAATTGTGTTTGTGTGTGTGTGCGTGTGTGTGCATTTCCCATCCACCATTTCACTGGCGCTACCCAACCACCCTGTGAGCTATACAGGGTGTGTATTGTCACTCCCATTTTATGGGTGAAGAAACTGAGGCTCAGGGGGCACGTATAGCACAGTAAAAGGAACGTGAGCAGACACACTTGGATTTAAATCCAAGCTCTGATGCTGAGCGAGCTTTACCAGTCTCATAAGCTTCAGTCCTCTTGAACATAAAATAAGGATGGTGATGCCTCCCTCACAGGAGGATGAAATGAGAGGGCAGATGGAAAGTGTCTGGTACAAGTTGGGCACACAGTAGGTGCTCAAGCAATAGTTGTGGCCACTGTTAGGAAAGCCTGTTGTTAAGGTCACAGAGACAGAACCGAATCCACATCTCCTAATCACAAGTGAAGTACGTATTCTCAGCACCACCTGCCTTTGAACCACAAGCCTGAGGGGGAAGATTTTGGATCATTCTCCATGTAGGGTTATCATTGCTGGGTCCCCAGAAGCCTGCTTTTCTGTGACTCCAAAATGGACAGATGTCCCCATCTGAGCCAACTTTAAGAATGCCAACTGTAATTGAATATATAGACAGTCACAGGATGTGGATTATATGGTGGAAGGGAGTCAAAGGAATTGTAATAGATAGTATGATATGGGGGGGAGGAGTGGGAGGGGTGAATTGGGGGAGGGGGTTTGTCACTTTGAGGGGTAAAATGTATGACTATTGCACTTTGTTGTACACCTGAAGCTAATTAAAAATATATATAAATAAATAAATTTAATAACAATTAAAAAAAAAAAGAATAATGAAGATTGTAGAGGTGAATGGCGATCAGCTTGTGGTCCACTGGGACTGGGAGATTTTTCTCATTTTGAGCTACAGCCCAGCCTGTGCCAATGTCCTCTCAGCCTGGTATCTAGGCATCCACCCTCACAGTCCCGAACACTTCCCAAAGGAACCAGGCTGGGTGTGCTGACAGCAGGACTGAAAGAATCTCATCCTCACCTGGTCATGTCTGTGGGAAAGTTATTCCAGCTGCCTGATCAGAGCATCCTAAATAATGAATGGCCTCTCTTTATGCTATCTGGGAGCTGGACCCCTCCTTAATCTGCTGCAGTGTCATTAGGAGATAAAATGTTTGCTCTATGGGGCTCCTGATGGCCTTTAGAAACTGCAAGTTAAGCACCAACCAGAAAGAGCTGCTTAAGGCTTAACCCTCCCCTTCTCAGTGCAGGCCCAGGCCGCAGCCAGATGGGTCTGCTGACTGGACTCCCAGCGAGCCCCCGGTGTCCCTTTCCCAGGCTCTTTTCAGCCCAGTGAGCAAGTGGGTATAAGGGCAGAGAGAGAACAGGAATCTTTAAAAAGGCTCTCTGTTTGGATGTTTGTAGACAGTGAACCCTCCCCCGCAGGCTTGGCAGAGAGCAGAGCTCTAGGGCGCAGTACTGGGGCCTGGGTGACTGGCCCACTCTCTTAATCTCTCTGTGCCAGGTTCCTACAAGGTGAAGCTGCAGGGGCCTTCCAGCTCCAAGGTCCTGGAGTCTGTGTTTCATGGCAAGCAGAGCTTAGTCACCTTCCCCAAGAGGGGTGACATATCCATGGTCCCCCAGGTCCCTGCATGGGAGCCTAATCTCCTCTGGGACCACATGTGACTGGGTCAGGAGGCCACCCCTGGAGACAGAGGGGACCAGGTGACCTGGATGGAGCTGATGGAGAGGAGAGAGCCCCTGTTATCGAGTGTCCCCTAGGAGACCAGCACTGAGCTGGGACCACCCCCTCTACACACACACACGCACACACACACGCACACACACAATGCCCCATGCCAGCCTCACAACACAAGAGGCCTCACCTTGGCCCCTCCCCTTCCCACCTCCTTCTTTTGCACATGCAGTCTCTCCCTCCTAGTATGCCTTCCCTTCCTCTATCCAAATCCTACCCAGCCCAAGGCCTGCCTCCTCCAAGAAGTCTTCCCTGATGTCTAGCAGCCATACCTCTGATGGCTCCACCCAGATAGTCCTCTGGTTGTTCAATTCTCCAACAGTTTTAGGGTTTGCTGCCATGAGATTCAGACACAAGCATAAGCTCATTTCATTATCTCACCAGGTTAATTGATATTTACTGGGCGCTGACTTGGAGCCAGGCACTGTGGGGCTGCAGCAGGGACAGAACAAACACCCACTGAGCGCCTGCAGTTGTCCCCCCATCCCACGCCTGTTGGGAACCCGAGTGGGGCCCCAGCAGGCACCCCGCCCTGTTGAGAGGATGAGGAAGCTGAGGCCCAGAGTCGGGGAGGGGGCTGCTCAGCTCCCGCACTGCGTCAGTGGCTGGGAATCAAACCCAGGCCAGACTCTAAGACCCACCCCGCCCCCACTACCTGCCCTGGACTCTTTAAACCCCCTCAGCTGGGGCAGGGCTGGTCTTTAGCCTGGAGCCCTCAGTCACACAAGTGGGGCTCAGGTGGCCACGGCTGTGCAGAGAAGCGGGCAGCACAAGGGGCAGCCAGGCAGGGACCTTACACCACCTCTTGGTGACATGCAGACCCTGTTACCCCTCAGTGATAGTCATCGTCTTTAGGTCACCTTTCAGTTGCACACAGGGCCCTGTCACCCTTCAGTGACAAACTTGACCTTTATGTCACCCCTCAGTGACACACTTGACCCTTATGTCACCGCTCAATGACATGCAGGGCCCTTTCATCATCAACCATAAGTGATTCACAGGGCCTTAACCCACCCCTCGGTGACTCTCACCTCTGTTTACTCTCAGCCTGGCCTCCAGGCTGTGCCTCCACCTGGGGACTCTGTCCACCCTGTCCCCCAAACTGTCCCCAGGGCCCCACTCTAGCTGGGAAGCCATAGGGCATACATTAACCCGCCTCCGGGCCTCTGGCTTCAGATGCTCTTTCTCCGGCCTGCCAGGGCTGGCCCCTCGCCAGCTCAGTGCTCAGAGAAATATTCAAGGAACAGACGGTACTACGGGTCCTGGGGCGTGGGAGGGCGAGGCCGGCCCTGATACGGTGCTGGGTGATGCATCCCACCCTTGGAGCTGGTAATGATGTGCGCCAGCCTGAAAGGGCCATGTGTGCGTCTGTGGGTGGGAACAGGAAAGCCCTCTGTGCCTCCCCTGCCCCGGACCCTGGACTCCAGCTCTGGAGCTGTGCGGGGTGTCTGGGGTGAGTTCCCAGTGTGCTGACAGAGGCCTCGCTCGATAAGGAGCGTCACCTTATGGACATCCCTGAGTGACACTCCCAGACTTTATTTTCTCAGTCAGCCTCGATTGGACAGGAAGAGGCAGAGGCTGAGAGAGAAAAATTGAATTGCAAACTGTCACAATTGTAAGAGGCTCAGTTGTTACAGATGGGGAAACTGAGGCTCTGGGAAGGAGCCTAGCGTTCACACAGCCAGTCAGTGGCAGAGCTAGGACTCACCCAGGATTAACACAGGACTGACTGCCAGTGAGTCTATGTGAGATGGGGTGTGTGTGTGTGTGTGTGTGTGTGTGCGCGCGCGCATGCCCTATGGGTGTGTATACAGGCTTTATTAGTATGTGTATACATGACTGTTTGTTTAACAGCCTCGGGGCATGCATGCGAAGGTCACATTTGTCCCAGGTTGTACCTGTGTGTTATGGTGAACAGGTGTGAGAGGGGCCTGACATGGGAAGGGCCCTGCTGGATGGCGTGGGTGCCTGTCTCAGCAGGGCCACTGTGCCCCAGCCCATCCCGGCTGAAGTGTGACTCTCTCGGAGTTGATGCTTCCACCCCAGAAAATTCCTGGCTCTTGGCCAGAGGCAGCAAGAAACCTATTTGGTCTTTAGATTAAATTTAAAAAATTAAATTTAAACTGTTTGCAGGGAGGTAATTTTTCCTAATCACTCACCCTGCTGCACAGGTCTCCATAACTTGATAATTTCTAATTAGATTAATTGGATGGCAAGTGATTTCTTTTTCTCAGAGAAGATGAACCATAAAGAAGGGCCCCATTGGAGGTCCAGTGACAACCTGGCCTCCAACCAGCCCCACCCAGCTCTCTCCTGGTTTGGACCTCTGTGGCCCCAGATATGAGTCCTGACTGTGCCAGAGGGTCACTGTCCCCGTGTCCTTTCTCCCTGCCAGGAGATAAGCCAGGGGCTTTTCCCACAGTACTGAGAGGTTGTTTGCTCCACGGGAAGAGGAGGAAAGAGGCACAGCGTGACTTGCTCAAGGTCACCTTCCACAGTAGCTGGGATTGAGATGTGAGGGGTCACTTGGCTGGACAGCAGCCTGAGTACCCACAGAGGGCAGCCTGCAGGACCTGCTGGGCCCCACTGGCTTTAGGGTTCAGGGAGGTTCCGGCTGGAAGAACAAGGACTGGGCAGTTCTGAGTGCGGCAGGACTGGCCGTGCTGGGGTAGAGGCTGACTGAAGGTCTGTCCTCCCCTGGCCCAGGCTGGGCACTTCTACCCACAGGAGTCTGTGGCACAGAACCCTGGCCCCAGACACCGCTCTTACCAGGGTCCTAGCCTGAGCCCAGCACCTGAAAAGCGGGGCAGATCCTCAGCTGTCACCTGCCTGAAGCCCACTCAGGGGTCTCCCAGCCCTCCTTGCAGGGTCTCCCCTCCACCCAGTTCCCTGTCCACACTCTCCTCACCTGGTCCAGGACACCATTCTCCCTCCTCAGACACTGTGCACGCACCTTGCCCTACTGGACCGAGGCTCCCCATCCAGTGCACAGTCCACAGCTCATGTGAACATGCCAGGTCCCTTCTCAAAGACCTTCCATGGCTCCCCACTGCTCTGAGGACCAAAATCCCAACAATTCACTTGAACTACAGGGCCCTCATGGACTGGCCACTCAGACCTCCCCATCCCCATCTCTCATCACCCTGGGCCACACTCTGACCCAGTGCTGGGCAGGCCCTTTGCATGTGCTGGTCCATCTTCCGGGAATACCTTTCCCAGGCCCTACCCTCTGCTTGACACCAGCTTTCTTCACAGCTTTTCTCATGGTCAACAATAACAGCTGGCATGTACTGAGCACTTACCATGCTCCAGACACTGTGCTATGTGCATTATCATATTTACAATCCCAACAAATCTTGGGGATCATTATAATCCCCATTTTATAGAAGAGGAAACTGAAATAACTGGCCAAGGTCACTAGGATGGTTATTTGCATGATGCCAACTCTCCCTCTTCTTAACCCCTCCCAGGCTAAGGGCCCCTCATCCACACTCTTTTTTCCCTCTAAAACCACTTGCCTGACTGGTTCCCCACCTTGCCTTGGGCCTGGGCTGTGAGCTCCCCACGGCTACCCTGGATCTCAGCTGTCTCTGAACCCCAGAGCCCAGCACAGTGCCAGGAATGTAGGGGAGGCCAGGCCAGGTTCTGCTGCCCAAGGAGTGGGGGATGGCAGCCCCGCTGGCTTCTAGGCCCCTCCCTCTCATTCCCTCCCCTCCCAGCACCCCATACCTCAGTAAGCAAAGCCTTTAAACCAAAAACAATTTTACAGTTCATTTGAGTTAATCACGGCTGCTCTTTCTGGAAACCATCTTCTCCAAATTGTCTGCAGAGAGGCAGGCAGGCAGCCTGCCTGGCAGTCCCCCTCCCAACCCCCCCCCCCATCGCAGAGCCCCAGAATCAGTTAGGAGGAGTTGACACCCTAGGAATTCAAGTCAGCTGTCATAGTATGTGCCGGGCACTGTGATGGGCACTGAGGTACAGCAGTGTACAAGGTAGACTCGGTCCCCATCTTCGTGGAGCTCACCTTATAACAAAGAGACCAACTTTAAACAAATAATCACACAAATGATTGTGTACTTAGAGTGTTGAGTTGTAATAAGTTAGTCTTGCAGAAGTCTAACAATACTAGCTAGATAGCCTTGGCAATTTGTTAAACCTCTTGGAGCCTCAGTTTCCTCATCTGTAAAATGGAAATCCTAGAGGCATGTTTCTCCAGGGGCGTTGTGAGAATCCAGTGAGATGTGTAAAGCCCCGGGCCTACCACCGAGCACTTAGTTGGTGTTTAACATACAGTAAGGGCTGTATTCCTTTGCTAGGGCTGCCATAACAATATGCCATCGCCTAGGTGGCTTGAACAACAGAAATTTATTTTCTCACCATTCTAGAAGTTAGAAGTCTGAGATCGAGATTTAGTCAAGTTGATTTCTTCTGAGGCCTCTCTCCTTGGCTTGTAAGTGGTTATTGTCCTTGTATCTCCACATGGTCTTCCCTTGGCATGTCTATCCTAATCGCCTCTTCTTATAAGGAGGTCGGTCCTATTGGATTAGGGCCCACCCATGTGATCTCATTTTAATGTAATTAACTCTTTAAAGATCTTGTCTCCAAATCCAGTCATATTCTGAAGTACTACTGGGGTTAGGACTTCAACATGTGAATTTGGGGAGGGGACACAATTCAGCCCATAACAGTATATACCCAGGAGAATTAGATAAAGCCACAGATCACTTATATGTAAGTGCTCATAGAACCTTTCTTTAAAATAGCCAAAAGAAACAAAACAGCCCAAATGTCTGTCTATGAGAGAATGGATAAATAAATTGTGGTAAACTGATAAAAATGTAACTATACAGCATTTTTAAAAAATGAACAAATTATCAATACAAATAAAACATGAATATCACAGATATGGTCAGGACAAAAGGGGAAAAATACATATTTTACGATTCCATTAATATGAACTATCATGATAGAAATCAGAATGATGGCTATCTCTCAGAGTTGGGAGATTAACTAGAAAGGGGAACAAAGAAACCTTCTGAGGTACTATAATGTTTTCTATCTTGATCTGGGTGGTAGTTAATGGGTATAACCCAGATTAAAGAGATGGAGAAATGGACTTCTATTCCTGAGAGGAGAATTGAGTAGCCAGATGGGAAGGGGGTGGGGTACTGGGTGGAAAAGGTGAAAGGATTAAGAAGTACAAATTGGAAGTTATGAATAAAGTCACAGGGATATAAAGCACAAAATGGGGAATATAGTCAATAATATTGTAATAACTCTGTATGGTGTCAGATGGGTACTAGGCTTATTGGGGTGATCACTTCACAAGTTACATAAATGTCTAATCACTATATTGTACACCTGAAACTAACATAACATTGTATGTCAACTGTAATTGAAAAAAATTTTTTAAAAGTAAAAAAAAGAAATGGCACATCACAAGAGTGTAGATACAGGGAAGAGGTTTCGGTTATTTTTATAATCTACCACATGTACACTTAAGATATGTGCATTTTACTATATGCAAATTATATCTTAACATAACAAACAAAAAATATGAAGGTTGCATGAGATGATTACAAAAGGCACATTTGACCCCAGTATGTTTCTAGACTTTCTTATATTCTGTTCCAACTAATTCCTTCCTAAAGGAAACCAGGATTGTGTCAAGAGAAAGGTTAGCAGATGTGTGTGTGACAGGGGGAATTAGAGTAGCTTCACAGTTTGCAGCCTCAGTCAGGTTTTTCTCAGGTGGAATGGAGTGAGCAGATAAGAGTAGCAATGGACTAAATTGTGAGGAGCTGGGCTAGGGAAACCAGGCTGACAAATGGACTGAGGAAGGGCAGCATCCTGGATCAGCTAGGGCAGCAGGTGATTGATTTTCAGCACCATGGAGAGTTCTGGTGACAGATGGAGGGCTTTTCTCTTCAGAGTCCTGGGACCACTCATTTCTCTTTGTCTTCCAGGTAGTTATTAAAGAAAATTTACTCTGGGAAACTGCACATTATTGTCAGGAGTGAGTGCCTGTGCTCTGGGAACAGACTGAGTTTAAGTCTTAGCTGCACCACACAAGCTGTGTGACCTTGGGGGAGTTACTTAACCTTGGTGTCATAGCTGCTTTGTCTATCAAAGAAGAAAGCTGCTTCATGGGATTGTGGAGAGGACTGCATCAAAATAAGGGAACTAAAGAGCTCAATATAGTGGCTGGCACATGGTAAGTGCTGAAACAGTTAGCTTCTATTATTGTTCTCATTAGTATTATTATCCCCAAGAGCCTTTTTTCCCCCATAAGATGGAGAGGATTCAGAAGGCTTCCATGATTCCAGATGTCTGAGAAACTTGTTATATAACTTTAGATGAGCTGTGTCACCTACCTGGCCCCCATTCCTTTTCTGTCAAATGAAGCTATTTGCTTTTTCTGTATTATTAGATTTTATCTTTCTACCAAGAGAATGTATTTATATATCACTTGGCAAAATAAGTAAAACACTAAAACAAAATAATAAAATGAAATAAAAAAGACATTGGACTAGGTGGCATTTGTGTTCCCTATCTGTTCTGGTCTTGGATGCAGGACTTAGGGATGGCATGGGGGTTAAATGAGAAGTGAGGACCACGTTGGGGGCAGACTGAGAGAGAATCCCATCTCTAAAGAATGGTCAAAAAGAATGCATTGAGCATGGCAAGCATTTCAGCTCTTACATTATCAACCCCCACCACCACTTGCCAACTTATACTCAGGCTTTTGGCTCCTCTGAGCCCCCTTATACAAAGGCACTCACCACTCTTTCACATTGCTTTGGCCATGATGGCCTTGTGTTAGCTTTTTGACCACATTCCTTCTCTCCTCAGAGCCTTCTCACATGCTATGTCTTTTGCCAGGAATGTGCAATATCATTCAGAGCCTTACAACAGAAGTGACAAAAAGCAACTGTAACCATTTTAGACAAAATAAATAAAAAGAGATTAGTAGTTGGTTTGTTCACTTGACAAACCCAGGAGCGGATAGCTTCAGGCATGGCTGGATCCCCAAATGACATCATTTCAGAACATGGCCTTCCTGTCTCTTCCGTCTTAGCACCACACACAGTCACACTCTCCCCAGGTGTGAAATGGATACTGGTCATGTCAGGCTTATGTCACACTGGCTACACACCCCTTTTTCCTGATAGCTTTAGCAGTCTCTGGTATGATTCTCATTGGCCTGGATGGAGTCATCTGCCACTCCTGAAATAATCATTGTAACTGAATGGCCAGGCCTGGGTGGTAGGAGCCAGAGGATGGTCAGCCCCCCTGAATGAACTGAGAGTGGTCAGGAAAATTGGGAGTGGTCTTACTGAAAGAAGTGGGATAAATGTGGGGTAGGTGAACAAACAGAGAAGCCCACTACACATTTTTCTTGACTCGTTCTTGGTCTCAACATAAGGGGCTCTTCTTCAGAAAAGACTCCCCTGACCCCTGGCATGTCCAGGTCCACTAATCTTTTTCCTTTGCTTTTTAGTTCTTATTATTCCATGCAATGCTAATATATGTACACTACCATCACATATTCACTCACACACCTGCCCTCAAATAAACACTCTCATATACGCATTCACACTCACATGCACACATGGGCACATGCATGCATTCACATGAATATTCTCATATTCTCATACACAATTCACTCATGTACACGTTCTCACACATAGCAAATGCATACACGTGCACACACACATATTCACAGATACATTCACACATGCATAAATGCTCTCATGTAAACATTTTCACATTCTCATCCACGCACACTCATGCGCGCACACACACACACACACATATTCGAAGTCACATATATGCACACATACAAGCACAAATCTGAATGAACAGTTGCTCAATCTCTGCCTTCTGCACTTTATTGTGAACTCACAGAGGCAGGACGCCATCTGCGTCCTCCCCAGCACCCACCATAATGCACAGAGTAGGATTTATCTTCACTTTTCTCATAGGAGGAATGAGGCTGCCCAACCCTATCTTTCATACGAGGGTGCTTTGGAAAGTCAAATACAAAAATTGGCCCCATCTTCCCTCTTCCCCCTTCCTTGTTCACCTCTCTAGCCCTCCTTCACCCTCTCTCCTCCTTCTCACCTTCCCTAACTTCTGTCTCCCTCACCCTCTCCCCTGTCTCTGCCTCTATCCCATAACATCACCCCCCTCTTACCATATCTCTCCACTTTCTGAAGCTAATTAAATCATACCATGGAATGGTTTTCAATTGCTTTTGGTTCAAAAGGGCCACAGAACACCAGTGCGTGCTCATTAAACGGCTCCGTGTAGAGGGCTGTAATGAACTGGTTTTGTTACAACTGTCATCTAGGCCCATCTTATGAGGTGATATGTATTTGTTGGGAAAAAAAGAGAACCACAAACCTGAGTGCCTGGGTTGGAAGGGTGAGTGTGTGGGTGGGGAGGGTCCTCTCCTATCTGGGGAAGGTCCTAGGCTGCCCTGGGCCCTGGCTGGGCTGTTACTGTGCTGCCACCATCACTGTGAATGATAGAAATCCCCATTGGTTTTGACCAGAGTCACGGCTGAGGTTCCCAGCCTGGGCTTCCAGAACTACCGGAGGTGCTTTTTGCAAGGTGCCCCTGAATTTACTGGTGTGCCAAGCACTGTCTGCAGATGGAATAATTGGCCTGGCTCATAACAGAACCCCATTTTATTACATGCACATGCTGCTACAATTCCAATAACAGAGAAACCTACCGAGAAGCTTTTCTGCATCCTGGTAGCCTCTGCCCAGTGTGCATTCCCTCTGTCACTGGGGTCTAATAGCAGTGGTGGGGGCAGTGACATAATAACAGGCAGTCACCATCTCTTGAGCGCCTGCTGTGTGCAGGGCACTGGGTTTAGTGGTTTAACCTGGATTATCTCCTTTAATCTTCACAATCCCCCATGAAGGTAGGTTCTGTCATTATCCCCATTGTATGGGTGAGGAAAATGAGGCTCAGAGAATTACATGCTGTGTTCAAAGATACGTAGCCTGAACGTGGTGCATTGAGGATTTGGTGCTAGGTTTGCCCAACATCACAGCCTCACCACTTCCCTCTACCACCTCCCATTTAAAAGGGCAGCTCATAGCCTGCAAGGGTCCCCACACTTGCATTAATATTAAAACAAAATCGGCCCAGATAATAGTTTAGTGGTTACCAGAGGGTAAGGAGGGAGGGAAGGATGGTAGATGAGGGAAAAAGGGATCAAATATATGGTGATGGAAGGAGAACTGACTCTGGTGGTGAATACACCACATGATATATCGATGATATATTACAGAATTGTACACTGGAAACCTGTTTAACTTTACTAACAATTATCACCCAATAAACGTTCATTTAAAAAAAAATCTGTCCTTAGATTACAAATATTCAGACTTTCTGTGTGCCCAACCCAATTCCAGAACTTCACACATATCTCCCCATTGAACCCCCACCACAGCTCTGAGAGAGGCACTGTTACTACTCCATTTTCCAGATGAGAAAACCAAGGCACAGAAAGGTCAGGTCACTTCCTCACCCCACAGTGCTGGAACAAGCCAGGCAGGGGATGAATCTGGCAGCCGGGCTCCTACATGCACACCTGACCCGACCCCTCCCCTCCTGGAGCCAGGACATGGCTCCACATATGTATTAGTTTCCTACTGCTGCTGTAACAAATTACCCCAAACGCAGTGGCTGACACAACCCACATGCATTATCTCATGATTCCGGTGACCAGAAGCCAAAAATGGATCTCACTGGGCTACAGTTAAACCCCTCACGGAGCTGTTGCCCTGCTGGAGGTTCTATGGGAGGGTTGTTTCCTTCCCTTTCCCAGCTTCTAGAGGCTGCCCGCATGCCTTGGCTTGTGGTGCCTCCCTCCATCTTCAAAGCCAGCAACAAACAGCAGGTCAGATCTTCATCACATTGACCTCCTTGTCTGCCCTTTCTTCCACTCGAAGGCCCCTGTGATTAGTGATGAAAAGGGGGCCCACCCAGATAATCCAGGATAATCCTCATATTTTAAGGTCAATTCATTAACAACCTTAATTCCATCTGCAACCTTTATTACCCCTTTGCCATGGAAGGTACGATAACCACAGGGTCCCAGGGTCCCAGGGTTAGGACATGGACATCTTTGGGGGCTCATTATTCCGCCCTCCTCGGTATCATCACAGCTCTACTCTGTGGAGGACCCACTACGTGTTGGGCACCACCCAGGGGCTTTACTCACCACACAACAAGCAAGGGAGGGAGGGATCGCCACTCCCACTTTACAGGTGAGAAAGCTGAGGCTCAGGAGACAGAGGGCTGCTGGGATTCCCTAAGGGCCAGCCAGCCACAGGTCTTGGTGATGCTCTGGGTTCTCACAGGTTCGGCTACAGAGGCCACTCTTCCCTACATTGTACTTCGAGAATGGAGTAAGTTTGTTTCTGAGCAGATTCTGGTATGCTGAAGATGATTTCAGGGGAGATTGGAGCTGGCTGGAGTCCCTTGGTCAGGTCACCATACCTGCTGCTCACTCCCACCCAGGTGGTCAGGCCGAACCCAGTCAGACCTGGGTCATCTGTGCTAACTAGGCCAGCACCCCCACCCCACTCCCTCTTTGCTTCATTAGAAATTAGATGCATGAAAGAATTCTGCTGACCCCTTGGATCACAGCACAACTTTGGGCCCTAGAGTCCCCTTCCTCTGCCAAGGGTCTTTCCCAGAGGCGAAATTTGTTAACTCATTAGCAGGGAAGTGGCTGCACCGCTAACAATCCCCGGACATATAAACCATCTGTGCCTGGCATCCTGGTATAGGCAGCTGGGCTAGTCATGCCAATCGGGCCTCCTCATTTTTTTCCTGAGCTTCGGGAAAGTGGAAGCCCGAGACTAACAGGGTCTATTCTCCCTGAGAACGGAGAGACAAGGGCAGGGCCACCTGGAGGAAAGCTATAGAGGAGAAGTGGAAGAAGTGATCTGGGGAGGGAAATGGAGACGTCAAATGGACTCGAGGGGAGAAGTCAACTTTCCTGAGCACCTACTATGTGCCAGGCATTTATATATATCTCTCACTGAAGCTTCATCACCTTGGGACACAGGTGTTATCATCAATCTCATTGTGTGATTATGCCCATTTTGCAGGTGAGGAAATCAAGGTCCAGGGACATTAAGTGATCTTCACAAGGCCTGGCAGCTGGAGATTCAAACCCAGGCCCCTGATGATCCCTAAGTCCATCTTCATCCTCCCTCCACACTAGCTAGGTTTGCTCTTCACTGCAGGGGCTCCCCATCACTCCACCTCTGTTGTTCCCCACAAAGCCTCCAGGAGGGTCCCTGGGAAAGTGAAGCCTCAGTAAATACCAGCCTTCAAGGAGCGGGAGGAGCCTAGAGGATCCCTCCAGAGAAGCAGGAATTTTGTAAATCCTTCCCCAGGAATTTTGTAAATCAAACCTAAAACCTCCAATTTGCAGAATCTTCTGAGGGGGAAATGAGGCAGGAAGTGGGAGGGGAAAGGAGAGCGGCACAGTGAAGGACCATTGCTCCTACTTGTGCCCCCAGCGGGATGGACCAGATGCTTCCTGGGGCCCCTGCCAGTCCTGATATTCTGAGAGTCCCTGACCCAGGTGTCTGGGGGTGGCTGGAGCAAAGGGGCTGGGGCTCAGGAAAGAGGCTGGAGGCGGGGCATGGGAGTCAGCAGCAGTTCTGAGCTAAGCCCTGGGTGAGGGCAAATGGTGGGAAGAAGGGGCTAGTGGTCACAGGGTGGGGGTGCCCAGCAGAGGCCCTGGACCAAGACAGCCAGGGAGAAGTCAGAGGGGCAGGACTCAGCACCCTGGGCTGGGAGTCAGGGCCTGGGTCAATTCTGGTTCTCCTGCTGCCTAGCTGTGTGACCTTGGGCAAGTCCCATGACCTCTCTTGCCTCAGTTGTCTCATTTGCACAGTGAAGATGATTATTCCTGCCCTGCATGCAGGACTGTTGGGAGGAATAAAAGAGGTCAAAGAGGGACAAGTCATTCAGGAAGGGCCACCATGTGCATAGAGGGTGGGGCTTGGCCACTCACCTGGGCAACACCTAGCCCTGCTCCACCTGCCTTTGCTTCCAATGGCCTGATAATTGGCCAGGCTCTGGAGTCCCCACCCCTGAGAGCCCAGCTGATTGGAGGAGGCAGGGTCTTTATGCAAACAAGGCTGCTCCCTCCCTCTGCCCCCTTCTCCCCCAAGGCTACCATCACTGGGACCTCACACATGCTGGCTTGAGTTTCCCCAGGAAGCGCTGAAGCCTGTACCCCATTTGATTTGTTGTCTAAATGCACATCAGCTCTGGCTGTCTCTCCCCAGCACCCATGCTGCTCCCTCAGCCCTACCACTGAGCCTCCCCTTCCTAATTCCCTCCATCCTCACCAGCTGTGTGACTTTGGGCACGCACTTCATCCCTCTGACCCTCAGTCTCCTCCCCTGTTATTTACACATTATTTACACTGTTTATTTACACATCCTTGTAGTCCTTAAACGAACAATTCTTGGGAGGCTCCTGTGGGCCAGACCCTGGTCTGGACACTGAAGACTGGGAGGCAGGCCCTGCTCTTTTGGAGCTTCCCTCGTGGTGGGTTGTCAGGCAGCTGCAAGGGGGAGCTGTCTGGGAAGGTGTCTAAGTGGCTAAAAGCTGAGGCAATACGGAGTGGGTAGGTGACACACCCAGAGTCACAGGGCGGGTCATCAGCAGAGCCCAGGCCCCGGATCGCCACAGAGCAGACACAGGACATACCCTGTGAGGGGACCCACTGTGTGGATCAAGGTCACTTCCTAGTGCAGGGACACCCAGGTCTCAGGGCAAGCCTCAGTTCCTGATGGGGGCTGAGCCGTCCTGGGTCCCCTTGTCTCCTCAGGCCCAGCCAAGGGCACACAGGCTGTATAGGTGGGGGTCACCGGGTCATCTGTATCCTCCCGCAGAGCAGCCCTTGGCTTCCTCCTTCTGAGCTCACGGCCCACCCCCTCCAGGGCAGGAACCTTGGGACGTGGCTGGAGTGGGGAGGTGGAAAGCTGGGTCTCATTATCGGAACACTCGGCCTGCTCACCGTCCCGAAGCTGGCTGTGCGGGCAGTGCCTCCCCCACCAGAGCTGATAAGAGAATTTTTAATTATTACAATTATCACCCGCACAACTGGGTCCTGCCACAGATAATTAAAATGAGATTTGGCTCCTCCTTTTCCGTCTCTCCTCTCAGCTTTCAATCTGATGGTGAGCTTCATAGCACACCTGGAAACCAGGATTGCTAAGAGGGACATTCTTGCAGAAAGGAGGCTGTGACGTGAATGTGGATGAGGACACACAGCTGGGGGTGAGGGGCACACATGTGTGCATGTGTCCACCTGAGGTGCATGAGTGCGTGGCTGCGTGTGTGTGCATGTGTGTGATCATGTAGTTGTGTGTATGTGCAATGATTGGGGAGAAGGGCACAGGCAGCACCTCATCAGGGCAGGACATGGGAGGTGGGTCAGGTGACAGATGATGGCATGAGGGTACTGGAGAGTGGGTGATGGGGCGCGGGTGTAGGTTTGTCCCTGGGGGTAATGGCTGGGGCCCTGGAAGCTGGCAGGTCTCCCACCCTGGTTGTTTATTTCCTTTCTCCAAATCTCTTTTTTCTTACCTGCAAGCTGGGACCAGTGATTGTTCATCTGCATAGAACTGTTAGCTGTGAAAGTTGTGTGCTTATCATGGCCCAGGGCGAGCACTCAGGGATGGTTAGAATCAACTTCAGAGTTCTCGTCATGGCCCTGAGGTTATGCGGGAACCGACAGCCATCTCCAGCTACTCCTCCTGCCTCATCCTGTCCCTCAGCCCTGCATGTACCACAGCGTGGTCACCCCAGCCTTCGGGTCACCCCTAGATGGTACCCAGATCTTTGGGTTCACTGTCCCGGTGCCTGGGACACCCTTCCTGTGGTTCCTGGCCAGAGGACATCCATCTCCCCCACAGACCTCAGCCTCGAGTCTTAACTTAAAGCCTTCCCAGACACCCTGATGAAAGGACCCTGCCCTGGGCACTCGGTACCACATCATCCTGCTTTATTTCCTGTAGGGCATTGAACACTTTTGGAAATTATCCTCCTTATTCATTCATTGGTGTGTTTATTATCAGTCTCCCCACAAGGCTGCAAGCTCTATGGGATAGGGACCTTGTTTTTTCTGTGCCCTGCTGCATTCCCAGTGCTCTTCAGGGCGCCATGCACATAGTAGGTACTCAAAAGACACTTGTTGAATGAATGAGTATGAATGAGTGAATGAATGAACTAAGCCTGGAGCCTGGGCCTCATACCTCCCAGCACCACGCTCCCCCGGTCCAGGTTGTTGGGGGACGATGGGGTTTAAATGGGGTCAAGAGCTGGTCCTTCCCCGGCTGGAAGACACTGTGGGGATTGTCTTCTAGGAACCCCTTGGGTCCTGGTCCTCCAGGCATAGACCTCCCCACCTATCATTCTTGCCTCCCCTCGAGGTCTCCCAGGCCTGGACACAGCTGACCTGAGGCTGGGACTTCCACAGTCTCTGCCCCCCAGGGAGGCGAGCTTGCCCGTGGGCCGACATAAGGAGTCCTCAGTCTCGCGCGGGAGCCAGGGGTCTGTCCTTATGAGGTGCTGGTGGGCTGGAGGAGACAGCCCTGCCTTTAGACACATCCAGTCTGAGGGGCGTCCTAGCCCTCTGGGGGAGCCCAGGCTCTGCTGAGGAGACCCCAGTGCCTACAGACTCACAGAGTCCTGAGCTCACACTGTCCTGACAGAGACCCCTGGTGAGGTGGTCCCTCTCACAGGTGGGCATCGCCCTCCCTCAACTCTGGGCGTGAGGAACAGGGGCACACCACAGATGGAGAGGCCACCCACCCCAGTGCTTTGGCCCGAAGCAGAGCTCCCCTCGGGGACAAGGACGCCATCAGCATCCTCCCCTGGCCTGGTGGGGGGAGGAGGGAGCCTGGGTCCCTGCCTCACTGTGCTCCCTGCATCCTGCAGCATCACAAACGGGCCCCTGCCCCTCTCCAGGCCCACCTCCTCACGCGGGACACCTAATGCTGCCTCCACCTCCACTCTGGAATCTCCTCTCTTGTCTCCCTGTCCCCTTGCCCCCACCCTTCTCACCCTAACACCCCTGCTTTCATGATCCTACAATTTTAGAAACAGAAACTTGGCTAATTTCTTGGGCCCTTAAGTCAGCCAATGGGGAGGCCAGGTGGGTATCCCCTTTCCACTCCATCAGCCACCCTAATGCATCATCTGACACTTTCAATTTATTTTTTAATTCCTTGACCATCAGAAATGACAATTAAATTTGCAGTGTAAATACTGCTTTACCACACTGAATTAATCTCCGGTGAGGAGGGGCAGACAGGCAGCACTCAGAGCACCTCAGGCAGTAACCCTTCGGTCCCCACCGAGGCCGCACAAAGAGGCTGGCAGCGCTGGGGTCCTCCCTGCAAGCTGCCACTCTGAGCCTCACGGGGGTCACCTGACCCAGCCTCCTTTGTCCTCTTGCAGCCATTCTCCTGTGGGGAGTCTGGGAGAAGAGTCTTGTCCAAAGCCAACCGCCCCATCAGAGCGAAGTCAGGGGCACCAGCCCTTCATCCCCTAGCCTGGCTCCTTCCTGACTCACCTCCAACCCCTCTAGTGCAGGTGCTGCATGCTAAGAGGACATATCCACACCCTCCCATCCATTCCCCAACCATTGGCATCAAAATGGCCCCATCATTTCCTGGCTCAGAATCCTTCAGTCCTTCCCTCTGCTCTCAGATCAGATCCTCGCCCTTCAAAGCCACGAGGACTGGGGTGACCTGGCCCCAACTGATCCCCTGTCCCCTTCTTCCTGGCTGAGTTGACTCATCCTCATCTTTCAAGCTTTTCTGTTTAAACCTCCTCTCCTCAGAAAACCTTCTCTGATCACCATGTCCCAATCTAAATTAGTTTCTCCCTCCTAAGATTCTCTCTCAAATCTATTGCCTTTGGAGCACTTAACACAAGTTATAATTACACACTGATTTGTAGGTTTGTCTAATAGAATCCTCCAGGGAGGGACTTGAGCTGACTGGCTCATTGCTGCAGCCCCTAGAGCACAGCCTGGAATGTAAGTAGGTACTCCGTGCAGACTTTTGGATGAACGGATGAGTGAATGAGCGAGTGACGAAATAACAAACCCTTTTGTGCCCACGTGTATGAAGCTGATGCTAGGCCCTGAAGCTTGAGTGAAGAAATGACATGGCCTCAGCTAGCCGGACTCTAAGGTATGAGTAGGAGTTTGCTTGGCGCTGAAGATGGGGTTGATATGCTGCATTCTGAGAAATGGGCCTCCCTTTAGACGGCTGCTTCCCAGCCACCCTGAGAGGAAGCCCTTGCCCTCTTGAAGGTGATTGGTTTATGGTTCAGTTCAATGCTTCAGTTACTATGAATAGGTAACAGTCCAACCTGGGTAGAATCCTGATTCTGCTCTTGGCGCTCTGTGACCCTGGGCAGGTGACTCAGACTCTCTGAGCCGCCACCTCCTGCCCTGTGAACAGATGGGCCCTTCACTGGTACTCACTGAAAGCCCATCCACCATGACTGGAGATGCTGAGGGATGGGAGTTGAGAGGCCCATTTCCAGGCCCAGCTCTGTCACTCAGCAGCTGAGTCAGCTCCCCCCTCAGTCTTTCATCAACTCACCACCCATTCTACAGATCCTTATTAAGCACCTACTGTGTGCCGTCCTTCATGCAAGGGGCTAGGACACTGTGGTGAGCAGAGCCAGACCCCTGGCCTTTGGTTTCCCCCTCTGTAATATAAGGGGTCACCTCGCCAAGGGCCTCTCCAGCCAGCCCCAAGCCTTTCATACTCCCTGCGGCCGGGCTGCCGGGCTGAGGGGAATGCCAGCATGCAGGCCTGGGCAGGGGGCCTGGGCCGTGGGTGGAAAAGAGGTTACAGATGGCAGAATGTCTGGGAGGGACAAGGGGGAGTTTCCAGAGAACTGTCTCCCACCCCCAGCCCTCCTGTCCACCCAGTGACATCTTGGTCAGTGGCTGCTGTGACCTCTTCCTCTCCTGAGAGCCCCAGATGGGGAAGGAGCCCTAGGCCTGCCATTGACTCAGAGTCTGACCTCATGTCGGAGTGGGGAGCCCTTTATCCCCCTGTGTTCAGAGGGGAAACTGAGGACTGTGAGGAAAGCATCCAGCCCAGGGCCACACAGCAAATCGGTGATGACTAGTTCCCACTGATGTGCAAGTTTCTGAAGAAGAAACTTGAAATCATAATCATCATAATAGTAACAACAGCCATGGCTAAGCACCTATTATGTGCCAGACACATTCTGAGCACTTTACAGGTGAAATTTATTTCACCCTCACAAATCCCCTTGGGGTGAATACGTGACTAGCCCTACTTTACAGATGAGGAAACTCAGGTACAAGAGAGAGAAGGCCCAAGGTCACTTGCATTGCAGCCCCTCCAATCGCCCCGCAGCACTTTCCCCCGTGGGCGTAATATACAGTGGGTGATTAGTTTATTCATATCCATCCTGCCTGCTGGCCTCTGACCTCCAGGTGGTCAGTAGCCATGTCTGTGTCACCCCCCATGATGCCCCGGCCCCAGCCCGATGCCTGTCATGTACCAGGTGCTCAATAAAGATTTATGAGAGGGGTAAAATGAGAACTCAGGGAAACCAGGTCTCCCAGAGGAGTTATGCCCCACCCCCTTTTGACCCGGCATTAGGCAGATCCCCACTCCTGGCTCCAGCTGGCACTGCCTCCCCCACCCACCCACCCCCCTACCCCCATGGGTCCACATCTGCAGGAAGGATTGGCTGACTCAGGAGTTAACAGCCCAAGGCGCAGGATTCCAGGCCTGCCTGGTAGGCTGAGCTCCCTAATTAAGCCCTGCACAGGGGAGAGCTGGCTGCTGGTGGATGGGTGGTGGGTGGGGAACCCTCTCAGGGGGACAGTGAATTCTGGAGAGAGTCAAAGTGAACCTTTCCCCTCTAGAGTCCCATGCACTGGTCCAAAATGCCAACACAGGACCCAAGGAGGAAGTTGACAGGCCAGGGGGTGGGAGATGACAGGCCCAAGGTCATGTAGCTGTTTGGTGGTAGACCTGGGACCTGTGTCCCCTCCTCTGATTCAAACCACTTCCTTTGCCCTCCTCCCCAGCCCTGTGCAGGTTTGAACACAGTTAGGTTTTCAGAGTCCCTGAACATTCCCCGGCCCTCCCCACCACCCTGCAGGGCGCTCTGTCCGTCCACCAGCCCAGATGCCTCAGTGAGAGTCCCACCAGGAGACACAACCACACAAGAATGTTAACAGGGAAGTCTAACACAATGAATCTCAAATGTGACAGTGGATCAGCATAACTATAAGGGATTACCGAGCAAGGGAAGAGAAGCAGAAAAGTAGACAGAAGGACCTGCCACTACCTCTAGGGCAGAAGGAGGGCCCCAGGGCTGAGATCCAGACCCTGATCCAGAGGGGACAGCGAGGCTCCCTGAGTGGCAGGGAAGTCACTGGGATGCTACACAGGTGGAACTTGCGAGAAATTCACTCTGTATGCCAGGGAAAGCTGTTTGTAGGGAGGTGACTTGCTGGATGTACTCTGCTATGAAACCGCTTTAGAGGGTTGCTGGGAGTAACTGCTGGCCGCTAGGCGCCGCTGACCGCTGTGCACTACAGGGGTCAGGTCCTGGAGAAGCCACCTGTACTGCAGGAACGGGGTGCTAGGGGAGCTTGGTGCTGCAGTGAGTCCTGGAGAAGCCACCTATGTCACAGGGGCTGCCCACTGCTAAAACATCCATGGGACCTGGGCTTCCCAGGGCTGTGGCAACAGCCTGCTGAGCCAGAGAGCGCCCCAGCCCTGGGAAGGAAACACCCTCCTCCTGCAATGTGTCTCCACTGCCCCCTACTGACTAAGTTTAATATTACATCAGCTGGAAAAGGGGAAAACTAGAGTGGGGCCCGTTTCTACTCCCACAGATCAGTCAACAAAGGGTGAACTGGAGCTGACAGGCAATAAATTTATAACCAACATAGTGCACACCTTTGGCTACTTATCTTCTATATGCACCGTTGTACGCATCTTTGAATTCCCAGAGGACAGCAAAAGAACTCTGTCTCCACCTAACAAGAGGCAGCTGTGTCTTATAAGTAAATGAGATCTTTCTCCAAGATAAGGAGACCCATGGTCCGGAGATGCATTGCCTCTGTCGCTAACTATAACTTACTCCTCAAATTCATTCACAGTTCACTGACTGTTCTGTTACCAAAGACTAAATTGCCAAGCTAACTTGCAGCCCCCTGTATATAAAATTAAAATGGGGGAAAGGAAAGAGAGGAAGAAAGTGGCTAGCATGCATAAGTAAGTATGGACATGTAGTAAGCACTGAGGTGGTGGCCCCTGGGTGACTTAGGGGTCACACGGTAGCTTGGATTCGGCTTATTAGGGCATCTAAAGGACTTGCTACTTCCTGCTGCCCAGATCCAGTCAGCAAAATGTCATCAGTGTAGTGGACCAGTGTGTGGTTTTGTGGAAGACATTCAAGTGCTCTGCAGATTATCTGCGACACATCAGGGACTCACTCAGATGGAGGAGCTGGTCCCCAGGCCCCAGCTCCGTGCCCCTCCCCCAGGCCTGTGAAGCGACTGAGATTACAGTAGTTTCCCCAGGAGAACTGTCACCCCAGCAGAGCCCATAGAGAGGAGATGTGAAAGCATACCCTAGTTCCTCTGTTTCATGACTTTTCATTCATTCATTTATTTACCCAGCCATCCACCTGCCCTCCTGCCCTCCTGTCCTCATGTCCTCCCATCCACCTGCCCTCCCATCATCCACCTGCCCTCCCATCCTCCCATCTTCCCATCCTCCCATCCTCCCATCCTCCCATCCTCCCATCCCCCCATCCTCCCATCCCCCCATCCTCCCATCCCCCCATCCTCCCATCCTCCCATCCCCCCTCCCCCCCTCCCCCCCCCCCCTCCCCCCCACCCCAGCCCCCCCCCTCCCAGCCCCCTCCTCCCCTCCTCCCATCCTCCCATCCCCCATCCCCATCCTCCCATCCTCCCATCCCCCATCCTCCCATCCCCCATCCTCCCATCCATCTGCCCTCCCATCATCCACCTGCCCTCCCATCCTCCCATCATCCCCCGGCCCTCCCATCCCCCCATCCTCCCATCCCCCCATCCTCCCATCATTTGATGAACACCTACTATAGGCCGGCATTGCTCACAGGGGCAGCAGTGGACAGAGGAGATCCGGCCCCACCCCTCGTGGGCCCACAAGGTAAAGGGGAGCGGTGACAAACACACAGCCACTGACCAACTCCATGACAGGCCAGGTGGTGATGAGGGTGAAGATGACCCGGGCTGGAGAAGAGGAGAGACCCATGGGTGGGACAGGGACACAGCACAGTGTGGGGCCAGTGTGTGACTGGGGCAGGGGTGCTGAGACTTCAGAGAGCATCATGGGCTCAGGGGAGGTGACATCTGAGCTGAGACCTGAGGTGGAGGAGTCACCCTGTCCAGGAGCTCGAGGGGAGGTGGGTGTCGTTGTTAACAGAGCCCCCTTCACTCTCCAAAGTGTCCCAGTGAGACAGCAGGTCATGTGGTCACCCCTGTCATTAGGGTTAAATGAGCTCATGTCCATAAAGCCTGATTTTGGGCCTGGCACACAGTAGGCCCTCAGTACACGAGACCTGTGACACGGTCATCACTGTTACTGTCACAGTGTTGTCACACGCAGTGCTTCCCGTCGCCTCCTGTTCTGAGTCTCAGGAACCCTCACCGAGGGGTGTTTGGGGTGAGCACTGCCTGCCCTGGATGGAGCCGCCCTACCCGGGGCTGTGGAGCAACTGAGCACCCTGAGCTCCCACGGGTGGGGGTGCACCCAAGCGCAGCGTCCATCCCTCCCTGTCCCCCATCCTTTAGGATGTGGCAGGTGGCTCCTGCCGACAGACTGTGGTGTCAGGAATCTGGGGAAGGTCTAATTAATTATGATAATTGACACCTTCGCCAGATGCCTACCATGTGACACCTGCCCTGATGATAAAAGGTTTGGGTAATTCTGTTTGAACAGCACTTTCCAAGCAATATGTTTTTCATTTGGGTCACCAGGAAAATGGTTTATTTTCAAGGACACTGCCTGGAGTGGGCTGGCTGGTGCTTAGCCCCATTTGCTCCCCTCCTGGAGGGTCCTGGAGCTGGGTGATAGCCATGTTGTCCCTGGGGCTCACCTCAGGGCAGGGCACCTGGCTGCCCAGTGGATGAGGAGGGCGTTTATAGGGAGCAGGAGAGCTGACATCTATGGAGCACGGACTCTGAAGTAGGTCAAGGGCGACTGGTCTATATACTCGTTTAATCCTCACATCACCCCCTGAAGGAGGGTCAGCATTACCTCCACCTTCTCAAATCAGGAAACCGAGGTTCAGAGTGATTTGCCCAGGGTCACGACTGCCCCTTCCACCTTCACCAGTCACCGGCTGGACCCTTGACCTACTCAGTGTCCTCCACTTCCATCCTAAGGCCTGAGATGACACCTCAGGGCCCCCGAAGTGTGGTTGGCAGCTGCTTGAATGGAAAAGGAGCTTGTTAACATGCAAATTCCCAGGACCTTCTCCAGACCCCCAAACCAGACCTCTGAGGGTGGGATGGGGCCAGCGACTCTGTGTTTAACACCCCCGCCCCCCAGGCTAGTCTGCCATACTCCAACCTCTGGGAACCACTGTCCACGTTGCTCCTTTCCCACCTGCCCCCAGCCCCTCCTGCTCTATGCCAGGCCCAGGCTGACCTCTGCCCCTCCTGCCCCGGGCCACTCTCACAGCAGTGCTGCAGCCTAAACCTCCACGGCCCTTCTCTGGGGCATCAGGTGAGGCTCAGAGCAGAAATGACTGGCCCAGTGTCTGCCCTCAGCTCTGGACCCATCTCCCATCCGTCCCCCAGACCCCACCCCCAGGGCTGAGGACACAGACAGGCCCAGCCTCTGTGGGTCCTGGGTGGGGGGCCCTGCTGACCCCACCCGGCTCCCCAGGAGGGGCTGAGGGGCTGGGCACCACGCCGCTGGCCCCCAGCTTTCAGCCTCGGGTCCTGCAGCTGCAGGGAGAGATCCAGAACCCCTCGGGCATCTGTCACTCAGCTCACCCAGCAGGGGTGCACCCCGCCCACAGCCCCCCTCTGTCCACGCCAGGCCCCCTGGCCCCGCAGACCTGTGGGAGCCCACCAGTCAGGGCCGGGCCTGGCTGCTCCTCCGTCCCTGAGAATTCCAGCCCCTCAGCTCAGGGGGCCCTGCTTGTGGTTCAGTGAGAGACAACTAACTGCCAACATTTGCCTCCTCACTTTCCATTACCAGGAGACTGGGGTCTGAGGGAAAGTTCTAAAACCCCCAAGGTCAAGGTCCCTGAACGCTGACTTTGTGCTAGGCACACAGACTTCATCTGTGTCACCTCACCAAACCCTCACAACAGCCACTCGGGGCACTGTTACTTACCCCCTGCTGCAGATGAGGAAACTGAGGCACAGAGAGGTCTGGATCTTGGCCACAACCGCACGCGGCTGTGCTGGGCGCCAAACTGGCAGTGGGCTCTCGCCAGCCGTGGCGCTGTCCTCCGGCGCCTGCTCTGCCCAGCCCTGGGGCCACCACCAGCTCCTCAGTGATTACACGGGGCTCCGCCAAGAACACACCTGGAAAAGAGGAACCGTGTCCACCCGCCCAGTACAGATGTATCTGCAACATGGGTTCCGGCTGCCGATGAGCTCGAGTGAAAGGTGTTCCAGGTGAGCCACTAAATCAGACCCATGGGCCCCGTTTGAACCTGGTAACTTATTCTACAGATCGTGCTGCCCCTGCTCCTGGCTGTGCACATTTTAAGTGGCCTTTGGCCAAAAGCGATAAAACCCTGACCTAGAAACGTTAAAAGGTCTTTGAAATTATGAGCCGGAGCCCTAACCTGATGTTTGGATAAGGACAGAGGACTGAGGCAGCAGAGGAGAAACAGAGAAAGCACAAAAGCAATTTCCTTTCCTGCTCACTCCCTCCAGGTTTCCATTAACCTCCAAGCCCAGAGCCCTGACCTGCAAGTGGAGAAGGAATCAGGGGGTGGTGGCAGGCAGGCACCCAGCATGAGGAGGGGCACCCGCAGGGCTGCTTTGCCCTTCAGGACTCCCAGCCACCTCCAGCCCCTGCAGCCGGGCTGCCCAGAGCAGAGGAGTCAAGGGGCAGCTGCCTGCCCTCCAAGGTCGTGAGCTCCAAGCACTGGTTTTCCATATGTTGAGGTTTGTGCCACTGTGGAATTTTTGGCAGCCCATTTGAAGGTACCCAAATCCTCAAAGACCACCAACTCCTCTCCACATCAGGGCCACCGTGTTGACAGTACTACATGTTGCCATGTCCACCAAAGAGGCCAGTTTCTCATTACATCTACATCTTGACATGAGAACCCCCGCTCCTGCCCCATCTGTGCCCCTTCTCCATTCATGATGTATCACAAGCAGTGACAGGAAGTGAAAGAGGTTGCAGGGGAGGGGGCCATGACCCTGGCACCAGTGACTGTGCCCACTCAGTGACTCAGACACTGATGATGAACCTGTTCAGTAAGGCCTCCTCCACTGTGGAGTGGGGGTGGCTAGGAAGGGGGTGGGAGAGGTGGGTCTGGACTGGGAAGGAGGGCAAGTTCCCCTCCCCCATCAGTCATATTTGCACACATGTCACTGTTGCCTCACCCATATCCCCTTGGCATTCACCGTCAAAGGGCATGCTGATGGGCCCTACTGTAGGCACTGGTGCTTCCCACTCGAGGGCTGGCTGAGAGTGCGGCGTGTGATTGACGCTGGGAGGAGCCTCAGCCACATGGATGAGACTTGGAGGACACATCCCCAGCTCCCTGTCCCCGAGGGGAACTGCCCCTGTCCTGGAAGCATTTCTGGGTCTCAGAACTTCAAGCCAAGGGTTTTTGGACAAGCCATTCACATCTGGGACATTGAATTAGAAAGAAGCTGGCTTGAGGGAATTTGTGCGAGTTCTCAGCTCCTCATTTGTTCTGGTCCAGGTTGCACAGCACCTGACAGAAAGGTTTCAGAGTTTATGGATGGAGTTGTAGCCAATTTCTGGTCTAAATAATAACAAAACCAAACACTCCCCTCCCTATTTTTCATTACGTGTTGTCTTCCATTTGTTTTGAGAGAGTGGAGTTGTGTGTAAATGACTCTCCTCCATCATTTCACCTAGACATGAAGTGCTTTCTCATCCGTGAGCTCTTTCAATCCTAGTGCCAACCCAGGGAAGTGACAAAGCAGTGTCCCCTTGGAGCAGGTGACCTAGAGCCTAAGAGCAGAACTAGACTGCATGGCTATCATAGGCCACTTTTGTCACCAAAGCTGAGGGGAACCAGGATTCACTGGTGTGGTGGGAAGGTCACCAGGTGGAGTGCCAGAGGCCCACGTTCTAGTCCAACTCTCTGTGAACCAGTTGTGTGTTCTGGGGAAGGTCCCCTCCTCCTTGGGGGTGGGAAGAGGGGTGATAGAGGCATATTGTCCCACCTGGAAAAATGGAATTAGCCTAGATCTCCAATGTTCCTTTCAGACATTTAACAAACCAGTTTTCTAAAGGTGGGCTGCACCAAATCACACTTGAGCCCCACTTCTGCTTCTCCCACTTCCCTGCTTTCTAAACAAATCCTAGAAGGTCACTGTTGGTCCCTATGGAGTTAATGGGCACGGACCTACCTCCTGATTTCATGCAAATCCCAGCTCGCCTTATTGTGCAGGAGTTTCATTCACTTGCACTTTCTTGGTGACACAATCTCTCCCCGTCTCCAATTGAGTCTCTAATCCCTGCAATTTCCATGGTGCTAGTAATTATGAAAAAAACATCTGAAGCACAGAAAGTCTGCACCCTGTCTATGAGATTACACACTTTAATGGAGTTTATTAAATTTATTTTGCAGTTACTGAGGAGATTAAACTCACTGTGTGGCTCCAGAGGGCAAAACAAGGACCAGTTGGCAGAATCTTCCAGGAGGCAGGCTGGAATTCAAAGGGAAGGAGTACCTTCTAAGGGTCAGAGGCCATCAGCACTGAGTGAGCCCCAGTAGGCCGGGAGTGAGGCCAGCGGGGTCTAGAGGCTGGTGTGGTCAGAGTGTGGTGTGGTCTAGAGGCAGGGGAGCTGAAGAGCAAGGGCCATGGGTCATACCTGGGCCGATTTTCCCAAGGCCCATTTCGCAGAGGTTTGGAAGAGAGAGTGGATATTTCTAGGCCTCCACTTCCTCTCTGTAAGATGGTGACAGCCCTGCCTTAGCCACAGAGTGATGCTTGGAGGGGAAAGTTGTCATGCTATTATTCTGGGAGGCTTCCTTCCACTCCTAGCGTCCCCAGGATAGGGGTCTCCCCCAAACACCCTAGCCTCCCCTTCCATAGAGCTCGGTGAGTTTGAGGAGAAACAAACCAGCTCTCTGGGCCCCACCCTCATCCTTCTCTCTTTGGGAGCCTGGCTGCCCACTGGGAGCTCACCCAGCTGCCCTGCTCTCCCACTGCCAGAGGTTTATAGCAACAACCCCCAATACCCTGAACTTGGGGAAGCCTGTGGGGGTTCAGTGTTGCCTCTGATGCTGGAGTCAGTCCTGTCTAATCTTGGGGTCTGCAGTCTACATGCCCACAGGTATGAGCCCCACCCTCCAGCAATAGCTTTGGTAAAGAATAAACCCCTTCCTTCTCCATCTGACACACTCTGGGTCCTCTGGTTGGTTCAGAATCAGGGCAGCACATGCCCCTGTCAGGCCCCCGAGAGCCCCAGCGTTATGATCACAGGACTGAGAGCTGATACCAGGTCTCTGTTTCTAGAACACCCGCTCCCCAAAGGCAGGAACCGTGACACACATCTTCGCTGCTATAACTCTGGCTGCAGCACAGTGCCCAGCACATATTAGATGTTCAATAAATAATGCTGAACAAGTTAATTTTACTACCACAACAGGGATATGAATAAGGGCTCTGGGTGAACAGAATGGGGGCACAAAATTCATACAAGGGAAGGGGGAAAGGGTGGGGAGCACTCCCTGGGAGGCCGGGTCCTGTGCTGAATCTTCAAGGAGAGGCAGGAGAAACCAGTCAAGTCACAGGTGACAGTGAAACCAGGTATTTCAGGAACAAGAAGGCAGGTGCAGGGTTGAGTGTAATTTAGGAAGCAAGAGGAACAAAGTTTGAGAGTCTGCAGGGTCCAGATGGATGATGAAGAACAAGGAAAGCCAGGGCAAAGAGTTGGGCATGTTGCTGAGGCCAACAGCACATGTCTCCCTAGTATTTATGGAACACCTACTACTATGTACCAGGCACAGTCCTACGCACCTTACCTACATGAACTCATTCCACAAGGAGGCTTGGAGGTAGGGGTCACTCGCCATTCCATGAGCAGATGCGGAAACTGAGGCAGAGAGGGGTTAGGAAAATTACCAAAGGTGGTGAAACTGGGATTTGAACCTGGGTGCACAGGTTCTGGAACCCAAGCTGTCTTCAGCAGGAGTAATACAAGGGCCAGAATTGTAGTTCAGACAGGGTGCTCTGAAGGCTGGTTTGGGGACCTCATTTGAGGTTCACGAGCGCTGAGCCCATGGAGTCATTCAGAAGGGAGTGACTGTTATCGGGACAGGAAAGGCAAGTGGATCAGCCCTGACTGGCGAGCATCAGTGTGGCAGCCTGTCTGACAGCAGAGCTCTTTTAGAGATTCTTAACATCCCACTGAATCCAAATCTCATGTCAAGCTTCTCTGTCCCTGATGACCCAAGACTTCCTCCCCAGCCCAGAGACAATAGATGGGCAGTGGCACCAGTCAGGGGATCTCAGCACATCTCTCCCACACAGCAACCCGCCTGGGGAAAAACCCTTGTGCCCTCTCAGTCAGCTCCAGCAGAGACCAGTGGAAACCATGGATAAGCAACGTTATACTCACAAAATAGAATTGGCCCAGTTCCTCAAAAGTCCCAAACTAGCAGAGCTAAATCAAAATGAAATAATCTGAACAACTCTACAACCATCAAACAAATTAAATTCATAATTTTAAAAATTCCTGAGAAAGAAATTTTCAGGCCCAAGTGGTTTCACTGGAGAGGCCTACCAAATGTTTAAAGAATTAACCCTGGGTCGGCCGAGCGGCACAGTGGTTAAGCACTGGCTTGGGAAGCCAGTGGCCCTGGTTCGGGTCCCACATATGAAGGCCAGTGACACTGCCCTCAAAAAAAAAATGTTTAAAACAAAAAAGAATTAACACCAATTTTATGCAAACTTTTCAAGAAAATAAAGAACATCTACACAAAACCTACAACTAACTTACTTAGTGGTGAAATACTGAATGCTTTCTGCCCAACATTAGGAACAAGACAAGGTTGTCTGCTCTCATCTCTTTTATTCAACATAGTATTGGAATTTATAGCCACTGCAATAAGGCAAGAAAAGAAAAGGCATACAGTTTGGAAAAGAAGAAATAAAACTATCTCTGTTTGCAGATGACATAGTTGTATATGTAGAAAATTCCAGGGAATCTACAAAATATCTCCCAGAACCATGTGTGTTCAACAAGGTCTCAGGATACAAACTCAGTGCACAAGAACCAATCATATTTCTATAAGCTAACAAAAAGATGTAGAAACCAAAATTAAAATCACAATACCATTTACAATTATATCAAAGAAAACAGAATATTTAGCTTAGCTATGATTAACAAAACATGTACAAAATCTATATGTTAAAAATTATAGGGCCGGCCGAGTGGCACAGTGGTTGGGCGCTGGCTTGGGAAGCCAGCGGCTCCGGTTCGGTCCCACATATGAGGGCCAGTGACACTGCCCTCAAAAAAAAAAAATTATAAATTACCTATAAAAGAAATTTTAAAAGACCTAAATAAATCGAGAAACGGGCTGTGTTCATGGGTTTGAATACTCAACATACTAAAGATGTCAATTCTCAACAAATTGATATACAGGTTTAACACAATTCTTACCAAAATCCCAGCAAGTTTTTTGTTATCATAGACAAGCTTATTCTAAAATTTATATGAAAAAAAACACAGACCTTAGAATAGCTAAAACAATCTTGACAAAGAAAAAAAAATGGGAGGAATCACTCTACCTGACATTAAGGCTTACTATATAGCTACATTAATCAAGACACTGAGGTGTTAGTAAAGAGATAGACACATATAGATCAATGGACAGAGAGAGAATCCAGAAATAGACCCACATAGATATGCTCAATTGATTTTTGACAAAGGTGCAAAAGCAATTTAATGGAGGAAGGATAGCCTATTCAACAAGCCTTGCTGAAGCAATTTCACATCCATAGGCAAAAAAATTAACCTTGACACATTCATATATAACTCAAAGTGGATCATGTATATAAACGTAAAACATAAAACTTACAGGAGAAAATCCTCATGAGCTAAGGCTAGGTAAAGAGTTCTTAGACTTGACACCAAAAATAAGAACTATGAAAAGAAAAAAACTGATGGATTGGACCTCACTGGAATTAAAACTTTGCTCTCATGAAAGCCCACGTGAGGATTATCTGACAATGTGAAAAAAGGCCTTTGTCATAAGGAAGCAAACACTTCAGGGGACACAAGGGTGTGACAGAGGACAGTGGAACTCTCCACAAAAGGGTTTGTAGGACTTGAACCAGGCAAGACGAAGAAAGACAGAAAACTTTTTCAAGCCACACCTAGATGAAGGGTTTCCTTTCCATTGCTTAATAAAGAAACATTGGAAATTCATGTAGAAACCTAATTCATTCACTCATTCATTCACTCATTCATTCATATGTTCATGCATTATGTATTGATTGGATATCTTCTATGTGCCTCCTACTTTTCTATGTGCTGGGACCAGTAATAGACAAGGTAGATAGAGGAGGCCTGTCTCTCCCATCTGGAACATGTGGCCCTGTGGTCATTATTGCAGAGGAAGAGAGGAATGGAGGCATTATACCCACTCTTAACTGCCTCAGGCCAGCAATGATTCATGTTACTTCTTCTCTCAGTCCATTGGCCAGAACTAGTCACATGGTGACAACTTAATGGCAAGGGATGCTGGGAAATACAAGGATAATTTGCTGTATCCTGTCTTGGGCACAAACTTCATTGAGTATTGTTCCAAGTTTCTTGCACTAAATTATCCCTGTGGTGAATTGTTCATAGTTTTCTTCCTATAGATAACTTGACATCATCTTTCTCAAGGAATTCTTCAATCCCTTTATTAAATCTATGAGTCAAGAAGTCACTGCAGGTAATGTCACACACAGCCATATGGATGGAGAAGTTACCATGCAATGACCACAGTCAATATTCCCTCAGAAAGACAGCCCCTTAGAGAATGTCACCTCAGCAAGGCTTAATTTTCCCTCTGGCTGACAGGCAACTTGGACACCAGCTTTCTCCTGGATGTGACAGGAAGGGCAAAGAGAAACAGGATTGGGGTGAGGGCTGGAGTCTCTGAGAAGAGCCTCATTAGTGGGAAGGATTGGGTGGTAGCTCTGAGTGGGGTTGCGATGACAGTAAGCGAGTGGCCAGACTCAGAGTCTGCATTCAATGTGACAGCAAACAAACCAGGAGACACTGCCAATTCATCATCTCTCCTCACCTGAGGGCGGGTAACGTTTCTGAGTGACCAGGGCCACCTTCGCAGAAGGCTGCAGGAACCAGGAAATCGTAAGGCACAGAGTGGTGGGCTGGCAGGGACCTCAGAACAGTCACCAGTCCAGGATTCTCATGTTAACAAAGGCCCACGATTATGCAATGCTCTCACATACATTACCTCATTTCTCAAAAGCCATTGAGGGGCATTATGGGTTCAATTGTGTCCCTCAATAAGATACAGTGAAGCCCTAACCCCAGTACCTGTGAATGAGACCTCATTTGGAAAGAGGGTTTCCGCAAATGGAATCAGATTAAGATGAGGTTATAAAAGTGGGCCCTAATCCAAAAAGACGGGTGTCCTTGTAAGAAAGGGAACTTAGGACCCAGAGACACACAAGAAGAAGGCCATGTGAAGATGGAGGCAGAGACTGGAGTGATTCATCTACAAGCCAAGGAGCTCCCAGGGCTACAGAAGCCAGAAGAGTCAAGGACAAATCCTCCCCTAGAGACATCATGGAAGGGAATGTGGCTCTGCTGACACCTGGATTTTGGACTTCCAGCCTCCAAAACTGTGAGACAATCCATTCCGGTTGTTCTAAGTTACCCAGTTTGTGGTGCATTGTTACAGCAGCCCCAGGAAACTAATACAGCAGATTGTTGCCCTCACTCATCAGCAGAGTACACTGAGCCACAGAGAGGGCCATGCCTGGCCCGACATGACACAGCCCTAAGTGGAGGGGCAGGCTGAGGAACCAGGGCTCTGGTCGCCCTCTCTCTAGGGCTGCTCAACAAAAGTATGGGCTCCTCCAAGGCCCCCGGAAGAGATTTCGTCCTTGGCCAGAGCTCTCTCCACTGTGAACAATGGGTCTGTTCCCGGATGCAAAGGCAAATTCTAGCCCAGTTTTGAGGCTGACACCTCACTGACTACTCACGTGGAGATGGCAGGTAAGTGACTGAGAATTCAAGGCTGAGGGAGGTGGAGCCACCTGGAAGGTCCTCAGATTCCTGGAGCAGAACCTGGAGAGGGCAGAAGGGGGAAATGGCTGGGCTGACCACACATCTCCTGCTGAATGTGTCTTATGTCAGCCGCCTTGGCCCCCACGGCCACTGCCCTGATCTTCTGCCTGAACACATGCCCGAGCCTCCCAGTTCCTCCTAACCATTCCCTCCTTCAGCACACATTTATTGAGCACATGCTGAGTACCTAAGGCTGTGCTCGGTGCTGAGGGGCCAGTGGCAGGCAACACTGAGCCCCTACCTCAAATTTCATTGCATTCACAGCAAAATGAAAATCACCACATAAATCCAAAATTACACCGTGATACATTCCAAGACAATGCAATAGGGACTCAGAGCAGGGGAATGTGACACAGACTGAGGGATGGGGTGGGGCAAGCCGCCGTGAGGAGTGGGCTGAACTCGTTTTTGATTCTTAGGAGATGCAGATCGAAAGGTAAGGAAGGGGGCATTCCAGGTGGCAGGAATAGCATGTACAAATGTGAAGGGTCACGACCAGGCTCCTCTATTGTGGGAACCAGATGCAGCAATTGGTTCCGGGGTGGACACATGACTCTGACCAATGAGACTCCACCCTGGGACTCTGATGGAATATTCGGCAAGCAAAGTGCCCTTTTCTGCTGAAGCTGCTGGGGGCCTCCAGGAGGAGAGGGGCTAGCCTGGGAGTGAAGCCCACTCGGGGGAAACCAGAGCCAAGAGATGGGGTGTGATGGATGCCTGACTACCTCATCTGGGCACTTGGTTCCAGCCACACCTGAATTCCCTTGAACTTCTCTGTTACATGAGCCTGCAAATTCCCTTTCCTGGCTAAAGCCAATTTGAATGCCTGTCCCTTGTAACAGAAATGGACCCAATTAAAACAATTATTGTCCCCATATTCCCACACCGCCATGAAGTAGCCTGCCAGCTGTCACGAAGCCATCAGTTACCGCCCAAGGATGCAAGCCCAGATCCGGCTGTCTCTAATGGTGATGGTCTTGGAGCGAGCTTTAGGAGATGGAGTCAGAGAAGCACAGTGACAGGTCCTGCTGAGGGTCAGGAGAAGAAGGGCGCGAGATGCAATTTGCAGAGTCTGAAATCGCTCGCCGAGGCAATCTAATTTGAGATGGCCCACGTTGCAGACAATCTCCACAATTTCCCGCTCACCTCCTAGGGCCAGTCTGACTGTGACAGTTCTGTTATCAGGTTTGGCAGGACTGAGATGTTGCTTTGCCCACCTGCTAGATCAGACGAGGGGGAGGGGGAGAAGCAATTTGTCTCCCTGCACCCCAGGGCTGCAGTTCCTCAGCTGCGGTCAGTACTGTCTCGTGGGGGTGGGGTGTCTCTGGGAGGCCAACAGCTCAAATGAACCTTGACAGGTAATCTGTCCCCAGAGCAGCAGGTGAGCCGTGATCATCACTCCCTCCCCACTGGAGAAGGAAGTGGCCTTATCTCCCCCCATCCCCCTAGGACTCCAGCCTGGAAGTTGTTGGAACCAGAGCAGGTGAGATGAAGCCCGCAGGTGCTGCGGGATCCTCCTGCTGTTACAGCCCAGGATCCTCCACTAAAAGGCCCTTCTAGATTGGTCTCCGCTCACTGATTGAGGGTTAAGGGTCAAGGTAAAGCAGATGTCTCTCCTACTACACCAAGAGCACCTGAGGGCAGGAATCAAATTTCATTCACATTGGATCACCATGGCCTGGTACAGACAGAGCTGGCACATGGCAGGAGCTCATTACATCTTTCTTGCCTGATGGTGGATAAATTACATCTATGAAACTGATGGAGGGACAAGGTGATGCATGGGACACAGAGGCCCATTTGAGGCCTTTGGAGTGCAGCATGGGGAGGGGTCCCCCATGCCAGGAGGTCTGGGGGCAGGATGCTTTAGAAGAGCAGATGTTCTAGCTAGTCTTGGGGAGACTTCCTAGAGAAGAGGAGTTCTGAGCTGGGTCCCTGAAGTACAGGGAGGATTTGGGAACCAGAGAGGAGGAGGGAATGCATTCTATATATATTCTAGGGGTGAGTGTGTATAGCGTGTACATGCCTGGTGTGTGTATGTGTGTGTGTGTGTGGGGTGTGTGTGTGTGTGTGTGTGTGTGTGCATTATCTTAGAGACTGGTAAGATTGACTTTGTGTGGCAGAAATGAGGCTCTCGGATTTAAAGGGACCCACTAGGTTCTCATAACAATCCTGGGAGAAAGGTGACGAGGAAACTGAGGCTCAGGGGGGTGGGGTAAGTCACACAGTAGCAGAGCCAGGATCTGACTGAGTTCTGACCGAGGTCTGTCCGGCTCTTCCCATGTCCCCAAACTACTCACCCTCACCCCAGTGTATCCAGGAAAGTCAGCTGCCCTCTCTGCAGAGGCCTGAAGGAGTCAGCTGCTGTGTAGTGCAGGTGGGATGGGTCAGGAGGCTCTGTAGCTGGGGCCCTTGGGGGTGTGAACATCTCCCAGGGCCCTTAATTGCATTGTTAAAAACATCCAAGGAAGACAGCTTTCAGGACCAGGTCTTGATGGAGGTGGGGAGTCTGGAGTCTGGCAGGCACGGGCCTGTGTTCCAGCCCTAAGGGCAGACTTACCCGCAGAGGCATAACGTAAGGCTGGGTGGTCTGTCAGAGTGAGTCCTGAATGGTTTCCACAGCCCCTGCCCTCCCCAGGGCCTCACTCAGGGCCAGGAGGCAGCCCTGTGTTCTGGATGTGGGCCTTGGGCTGTCCCCCATCTCTCCCCTCATAAGGGATGGAAGAACCAGAGTCTTGATAAGATCCAAGGTGGGGTGGGGCAACCACAAGCACCCCTTGGCCTGGGACAGTCCCAGTTTATGCGGCTATCTGGATACAATTAATGGCAGTGTCCTATTATGCTCACAAATGTCCTGGCTTGGGCAGTAATTATAGGTTCACCCTCAGGTGGGTGTTCTCTAAAGAAAAGGAGAACTAACGCTGTGTTCCTATCAGTGCTCTGAGTCCGCAACACGATTTCCTTCATTTAATCCTCACTAGCACCCTAAATCCTACAGAGCTCTTCCCACAGCATCCATTGTCCGATGATGGGTAATAAATGTTCCAGCAAAGATCCTTCCTGGGCCAAGCACACATTTCATGTGCTAATAGGCCCAGCAGGATGGAAGAAAAACTCCCTGGTGCCTCTGGTGGCTGGAGGGTTGGCGGAAAATGAACCTTTGTAGAATTCTCTTTGGCTTACACGGACAGGCAGAGGAAAGAATTTCATCATGTTTGAGGCAAAACAGTAACAATAACAGGGATAAAATTCCAATAATGTTTTGGAATACTACAAAAAGATGGACATTCACAATAGGTAGCTCTTTGTTTAGCCAAGCAGGAGGGAGGTTTGGGGGATTCAAGCCTGGACCCTAAGCTTAGTGTAGGGTAGATGAGAGAGAGCAGCACAGGAAAGAGAGGGTCACAGGACCCTAAGCCCTGGGCGACTGCACACTAAGAAAGGCCCCTGGACTTGCCACAATCCAAGGGATGGGGCTCAAGCCAGTTCACATAATATTCAGTGAAAGGAGTCAGGAGGACTTGGGACCCCACCCAAGACATCTGGGACCTGGGTGCTCTGTGATTCTGCCAGAGGAGCTGGAGTCTACAGTATTAAGGTGGCAGATGGCTTTTGTTCCCGATTCCTCCATCCCCGTCCACCACATGACCTGGCAGTCAGAATGCTGGAGCAGGCAAATTGCATTTCCCTGACCCTCTGATGTTGGATGCGGCCACATTGGCTAATGGGTGGAAGTGACAGCTGCCAGTTCTGAGCCGTGGCCTTAAGAGGCACCATTCACTCATGCACTAGTGCTTTTTGCATTTTAACTGTGGGCTGTGAGAACATGGAGGCCTGAGGAGCAGCCCAGAGTGCACCCAGAGCCTGAGGCACATTCCCTCACCAGGCAGCCCATAGATCCATGAGTGAGAAAGAGAAATGTATGCTGATATATGCCCCTGAGATGTTGAGGTTGTTATGGAAAAAAAAAAAAAAAAAGATAAAAGCAAACCAAAAAAAAAAGCAAGTGCAGTTACCTAAGCAGATTTCACAATGGAGTCCTTTTCCTAGAAGCCCTGTTAGCAGATATCAGCACACAGCATCAGAACTAGCTGTTCTGGGAAGGGTAAATTATCCTCCTTGTAATCAGAATGTCTCAGAGCAAGAAACAAAGGGGCCATGTAAGAATCAGACGACAGCCCTTCACCCACCGGATGCGCACAGACCCTCACTTCCTGCCTGGGTCACCCCATTATATCTGATCACCCACGGTGGGTGGAGTGCATGCTCAGGGTTCTACCTGCCCTCCGCCATCCACTCGGCGCTCTTCATGGACTGCCAACCCCTACAGGTCATCAGTGGGGCCTCCCACCTCTGACATCGGTGCCAGTGTCTCTGGGAGCCTGTGCCTCTGCTGAGGGCTGCGGTCTCTCCCCGCTTGGATAGGCAGTGACCCAGGGGGGTGCGGAGGGGTTAGGTCAGCGGCCTGCTCTGCAGAGCTGCCCATCTCCTGACTCTGGATGCCACCTGGGCCCCAGGCAGCACTAAGCCTCACACAGCCTCTCTGAACACAGCCCCACTCTGGCTTCCACCCTTTTCCCCATGGAATCAGAAATCTGCCCCGAGGACAAAAGGGAAAGAGCATGATACATGCATCATCTCCCTCATCATCATGCTTCCCTCTTTATCCCAAAGCACCTGCCTCATGATATAAATTCTCCTCCTTTAATACAATGTATTTGAATAATGTAAAAAGATATTTATGGGATGGATGGTGCCTAAATCCACATGCCAGGAGGACCCGGGCCCCAGTTCCTATTCATCCAAAATGATGGCCTCTGCCCGTTTAACAAATGAAGAAACTGAGGCTCAGGGAAGTGACACAAGTTACCCAAGGCTGCACAGCTGCTAATGGTAGCGATGGGGACAAGCCTGTGTCCTGTGCTTCCAAAGGTCTTTTTTCCACCAGTGCTTCTTAACCTCTCCTAGGGAAGAAGCCTTGAAGTTTTGTGCTTACTTGTAAAATTCCTGTGACTTTTGTAAACTACTCTATGATATCTCTATCCTGATTCTAATTCAAAAATATGTTTTACATCCCTTGCCACCTGAGACACACACACACAGAAATGCAGCTGCATATCGTCTGGTGCAGTGCAGACCTCCCAGGGGTGAGCCAGCCCCAGACTGAGAGTCCCAGAGGCTCACCACACACTGTCTGGGGATGGGGAGAGACTATGCCAGGAACAAAGGATGATCCACCTGCTGTTAGAGGCCCAGGAGAGTTAGGCTTCTAGGAAGGGGGAGTGTCTGGGTATCATCTGCCAGCACCAGAGGCAGAGACGAGGGAATTCAACCTAGAAAACCAAGTATCCTGGACTCTGACGGCTCCATTTTACAGATAGGGAAACTGAGACCCGGGGTGGGGGAGTGACCTGCTCAAAGTCACCCAGAGTGGTGGCTGAGTCCAGGCCTGAATCAGCACCCAGAGTGGTGGCTGAGTCCAGGCCTGAATCAGGTCTCCTCGTGACCAGTCTGTGGAGTTGAATGTGGAGGCCGCACTCCCACGTCCTCCAGGCCGTGTGCTGGGCCTCGGGGACCTTGCTAGGGCTGGTGCAGACCAGAGGGGGGCGGTTACAGGCTCTGTTCCCAGGAGCCCCCAGGTCAGGGGTGGGAGGGGAGGGAGCAGGCCACCTCCCCAGGCCCTGCTCAGCTACCTCCTGGCTGTGTGACTGTGGCCATCAACAACCACTCTGAGCCTGGGTCTCATCAGCTCTGAAACAGGGACAATAATAGTTCTGTCTGGTGAGGACCGACCCAGTGAGATGAGGCACAGTGCCTGGCGGACACATGGCTCTGGGCAGGTCCCCAATTATTTTCCTTGCGATTTTGACTGTTCTCGTCACAGTCATTCCTACAGGCAGATTCAGGCTGAGGGAGGGTCTAGAGAGCTTCAGGCCCAGGCGAAGGCTGGTCTGCTCGGGGCCAGTTGGGCCTTGTGTGGGAGGCTGTGTAGGAGCCAGCCCCTGGGGCATACCGGGAAGGAAATAAAGTCTCAGCGCCAAGCGCAGAGGGGCCCAGCAGGCAGGAAAAGCCCTGCTTTGAGCTTGGCAATCAGGAGGCCAGGCACAGCCAAGGAACCAGTGCAGGTGCCAAAGGTCCCCCACGTGGGTCCAGCTCCTGGCATGACTGACCACAGCCTCATCTGATGCCCAGAGCAGCCATGAGGCAAGTGTCATGATCACAAGGCACACATGGGGAAATAGGCTTAGCAAGGTTAAGTAACTGGGCCAGCCAGTGAAATGATTAGCCCTGGGCTCAATACATGGTTGTTATGTGTTAATACTCTAATGTAGAAAGAACAGTGGGCCTTGTGAGCTCCTACTGTGTGCTCCAAAATAAGAGTAAGGCTTTCTAGGGCCCTGCACACAGTAGGTCCCGCTGGTCTAGTAGCCATAGGGTAGGAAAGTATCAAGACTAGAGAATCATAGGAAACGAGCTCGTCCCCCTAATGGGAAGTTCCTCTCTGGACTCCTGTTTCCTCATCCAGGCTTGGTTGGGGACAGGTAGACAAACTGGATTGAGGGCCTACTGTGTGCTGGTAGAGTGCATTGTCAGATCTCACTGAGCCCTCCTAGCAGCCCAGGGAGGGCACACCGTTGTCTCTGCTTTGCTGACAGAGAGACTGTCTCAGCAAGGAGGAGAACCTGTGCAGAGCACACAGCTGGGGTGGGGAAAGCCTGCATTTGAACCTAGCGAACTTGGTCTGGGAGGCTCTGTAGGGGCAGTCCCTCGGACTCTCTACCCCAACTCTCTGACTCTGAGGGTCTGGGTGGGGGTGAGACTAATGGGGAAAAGGGCTTCCTGGAGGAAGTGAGAGATCAAGGGGGGGGTCCTGAAAGATGGGTGAGATCCGAGAGAAAGGCACAGGCAGCTACTGGCCAGGTTCAGGGACAGGTGTGGCCAGGGCAGAGGGGAGAAGGCTGGCAGGGCCGGATGGCAGAGGGACTGGGAGTGCCCTGCCAAGGGTGCAGCCTCTGTCCTAGGGCTGGGGAGCTGAGATGGTGGCGGGGTATGGGCCAGGAGCCCCAGGGAGAAGCCGTATCGAGCTCTTCGGACCCCAGGATTGGTGCCAAAGAGGCGCAACACTCTCAGGGGACTCTGCGGACGCCAGCAGTGGCTGAGCCTCCTTCTGGCACGCAACAGCGTCCTGGGGCTCGGGGCAAAGCTGATTTGATCTTCCTTTCCCCCACCCTATCTCCTCTGCCCTCTGTCTACATGGCCCAACAGCCAGTATTAGAGTGCACTGAACTGTACACAGATGATTATGGAGGCATGATAGTGCTCTAAATGGTTCAGAGAAGGTGGGGAGAGTTGTTAGAGATGCATGCATCACACATTCATTTGCTCACCACACTGAATGCTGTGTGCCCACCATGCTCCAGGCACCGTGCTGGGCCCTGCTCCTTCCTGCAACAGCCCCCAGGCCCAGCGATCTGTGCTCCGGCCCTGGTGCTCTGCCACGCCGTCTTGTCCATTCTCCCCGCAGGAGGTGAGGGCCGCCCCTGACCTCATTTTAATAGTGAGGAGTTTTAGACTCAGAGCCTGGGGTTCCTCTCCAGGAAAGGTGCCGGAGCAGGCTGGGGGACAGGGAGGCCTATGAGTATAGGGGTTAGGCCAGTCTGGCTCTGAAGGGGCAGAACCCCCTGCTCCACACCATCCCTGCCCCTCCCTGCCCACTAGGCCCTCCATCTTTGAAGGGTTCCTCTGGCCCAGCCTTGCCTGCATGTTAAGGGTCTGGCCAAGGCACTTGTTGCGCTCCCGCTAAGAACAAACCTGCAGGAGAGAGGCAAAAAGGAGGGAGAGAAGAGGCTGTGGAGGGAGCCAGAGAACATTCAATATTAAATGCCCACAAGCCTGTGCTTTGAAAATCAAACCTGGCTTCCCAGGTCTGGGGCTGCCCCTCTCTCTGGTCCTGGCTCTCTGCCTCTCTGCCTCTCCACACTGGGGCTCCTGCTGGCCTCCTGGGTCCGGGGCCAGCCCTGAACATATGCCTGGAGCCTGCCTGCTGAGAAGCCGCTGCCCAGAGCTGGGCCAGGGCTCTGAGACAGCAGGAAGGAACTGGGACAAGGGCCAGAAGTCAAGGGAGAGAGAGAGAGAGAGAGAGAGAGAGAGAGAGAGAGAGAGAGAGAGACATATACATGTATTAGAGAAGCACATTTCAAGAGACTCAGAGGGGAGGGAGGCAGAAAGTGAATCAACAACAAAGGAAAATGGAGAATAGATTGGAATGAAAGCAACAGAGAAGATGGATAGACAGATGATGCGTAGCCTGAATAGAGATAGTCTGAGCAAAAGAATGAGCGTTGAGAGAGAGAAATTTAGGGCAGTGGTGAGAGAGGCTGAGAGAAAAAGAAAGGAAGAGATAGAGAGAGGGACAGAGATGAGAAGTAAAAGAGAGAGGTGAACCCACTAAAGAATCTAAGAGACCCCAGAGGGAAGGATGGAGGGAGGGAGAGGAAAGGACCCTGAGCTTGGGGAGAGACAGAAGCCCAAGGATTGGGGGAGATGGCAGGGAGGAGGGGGCAGGCAGGCCAAGGGGTGACAGAGCCAGCAGGATGGCAGGTGAGCTCTGCTGACACTTATTTTGCAGGGTGGAATATGGGATCCTGTGGAGTGTGTGATGAAAGGTCATGGATGCCAATCCGAGAGGCTCCCATTGGTGAGGTCCCCCACTCCTGCCTTGTACCTTCTCCCCGACCCTATTACATCTGCACCCAGGAAAGGCTCAGCTCTTTGTCATGTACAGAGCAGAGTGAGTGTGGGCAGAGAAGAGATGACCGTGGTTAGGGCCCCCCATGGGGTCCCCACATCTGATGGGAAGGGCCCGGTGGGCATGGGCACGCTTTGGCCCAGGCTACAGAGTCAGCCCACTGAGCTCTGCACCTTGCCTTTGTCAAGCCCTTTAACCGCTCTGGGCCTCAGTCCTCTTCTGCAAGGGGGTGGAATTAACAAAGCTTTGGAAGGAGTGCTCATGGCGTTGGCCCAGCAAGTGCCAGAAGCTGTAGCTGACGGTAGTAGCACCACCCTGATAGATCTCAGTAGCACTGAGGGGGCCCTGTGCAATCTTTGGAGAAGCCAGCTAGCCCTTCTCTTGTATTCCTGGGGCTCTTCACCTTGAGATAACCCCACAGCCCCCCCGCCCCCATCTTCAGATGGAGCTTTCCAAGAGAGAAGGCACTCTGCTGCTGGTGTCAGATCTGAAATCACATTGGTGCCCTACAGAGGCCACTAAGAGAGGGAGGGGGTCCCTGGGCAGACAGCCAAGAGCCCCCGAGGCCTGCAGGGGGTGTGCAGGAATGTCTGGAATACCTGCTGTGTAAGATGTTGCTCATTTAATTCTCACAATGCCAAGAGGTGCATCTTAGTATCCACAGTTCAGAGGTTCAGAGAGGTTAAGCAATCTGTCTGAAGTCACACTGTATGTAAGAGCTGAAGCCTGGTCCAAATGAGGGTCTGCTAGCTGCAGAATTCTGGGTGCTGTGTTATCATGGTCCCTCCAAGCCAGGGTGTCAGGGACAGAGCACAGCTCAGACCTCAGCCCTGCCACACCTGCCTTGTGTGCAGGCCAGGCCTTCACCTCTGAGCGCTCATCCCATCCTGTACTCCTCCGTCGCCCACATGTTGTGTGGGAGTTTGAATCACCCGCATCTCCCCCTGAAGGCTGAGCTCCCCTGTTGCATCCATCACCAGCCCAGCACAGGATCAGAGCTCAGTAAATGCTTGTGACATGAGTGAGTGTGTCGTTCTGAGAGGTGGTGCCATCTGTTCCTACCTTAAGTGCTGTGCCGGGACAGGATGGTGACTCCAGCCCTGCTTCCCGGCACGAGCCCTGATTCCTCCTGATGATGTGCTGGATTCAAGGGCCTTGGTTGCGCTGCCAGCCCTGAGTTCTGGTCCCCAGCTGTCTACCTCCATGGAGCCCATGGGAGTGCCCTTCCTGGAAGTACTGGGGTGTGAGGGAGGGAGAGGCTCTAAGCTGGGTCAGGGAGAGGGACACTGGCATCAGCCTCCTGCTGGCCTCGCCCCACAGCCTGTCTGCCCTGCCTCCAGCACACCCTCCCAGCTCTGTCGTGACCTGCAGCAGCTCCTTTGTCCAGAATCCACCTGTGGGGCAGCCTGTGAGCCTTGACTCAGCCTCTGTTTATTATGTCCCCCATGCTGTGCACTGGGCTTCCATTCTACAGCAATTAACTCATTTAATCTTTACAACAGCCCTATTTTACTAATGAGGAAACTGAAGGTCGGAGAGGTTGAGTGACTTGCCAAAGGTCACACAGGAAGTGGGAGAGGCAAGACTTGTGCTTTGGTACAGTGTTTTTCCCCACTACATCTGGATGAGGTGATTCAGTGTCCCCCAGACTTGCAAACATGTTCTTTCCTTGAATACCTGCTGAGAGCCACCTGCCCAAAATCATGGCTAATTCTCCCTTGGAACTTGAGGCCCTCTAATCAGAGGTTCCCAGGTTTCCCTGTTGATATTAGCAGCTAAATGGGGAGGAGAGAGAGAGAGGGAGGGAGAAAAAGAGAGAGAGTCGCCACCTCATGGAAAGAAGAAGCAAGTAAAGGGGAGACAGGGTGGGAGGGCAGAGAGAAAGATGATAGCTGGCACAGAGAGAGAAGTGGGGAGAGAAAAAGGAAAGCGATTTACAGAGTTGGGGGGGGGACGACAAAGAGACACCTAGAGGGAAATAAAGACAGAAAAATACATAAAAAGAAAGATACAGAAACACATGCAAACATATGCACACAGCTGAAGAAAAAGAGCTTTTTGGAGAAGTATAAAAATGGGAGTGTGAGAGAGGATGAGAAATATCCTCACACACACATCCAGACAGAGATGGAGGGAGAGAGATACAGTTCAGATAGGTGGAAGGAAATATGGAGTGTGGGGGCACAGAAGCAAAAAAGGGCACAGATAGCAAGACAGAAAAAAAGATAGGGAGAGATTAAGATGCACAGAGAGAGAGACAGTGAGAAAATGCAGGAGACAGGGAGCTGGAGGGAGGCAGGAGCTGGCAGCCCCCAGCATCAGATGCTTGGAGCTCACATCCCTCTCCTCCCCCGCCTGCACCCCTCTTTCCTCCAGCACCTCCTGACGTGGCTCACAAGAGCCCCAAGTAGAGAAGTTAATTCTCCCAGTTCAAGCACCCAGATATACTTTGAATTCCGCCCATGTACCCTTAACGGAAAGTGGGGAAAGGGATGTATGGGAATCTATCAATATTGAGCAACGGTTTCTTCTCCCATCTTCACCTTGAACCAGAAGCCCTGATGGAAGGATCGAGACCTGCCCAACATTTGCTCACCAAGCCCAGGCCTCAGAGCCGCTTGGTTCTCTCTGTTGATTGTGAGCTGCAGGGACTGGAGGTGGGCACGGCCTACATTCCCTCAACAAGCCTCTGCCAGGTGCCCACCATGGGCAAGACGCAGCCCCTGCCCAAAGAGCCCCACGTGGGAGGCAGGAGGTCCCTGCTCAAATGCCCCTGACTGGCTGCGTGACTGTGGTTGACGCGTGACCTCTAAGCCTCAGCGTCCACTCTGTGAAATGGGGACAATCGTGCCTACCTCTCACAAATGCTCCTGCTCCTGGGTAAGCAGAATTGGAGGAGAGTGGCTGTCCCCTCGTCTTCTGGGATTAAAGGAGAGAGAGAGAGAGAGAGAGAGAGAGAGAGAGAGAGAGAGAGAGAGAGAGAGAGATGTGCCATCCTGAGCGCCCCAGATCGCACTACCAGCAGGCCTGCCTGCCTGGCACTTTCCAGGGCAGCCAGCCTTTCAGATGCAGGGAGCAGAGGTTGGAAGCATATGGAACACCCCCATTATGGCCAGCTCCCTCTCTGCTGCTGTTGTTTAATTCCTCCTGGAGAATGAAGATTGGGAAGACAGTGCTAATTTAATTTGCCAGAATAAATAAAGATAGGACAGTAACAGAGGGTGATGAAGCGCTGGGAACACATAATTCACATCCCCAATATCCCACGCGGAGGCTGATGAAGCCAGAACCATCCCTGTCTATTTTCTCCCTCTGAGGAAGCCTGGCTTCCCCCAGCCAAGCGGTGGGTGTGAGGGGGGGTTGCAAATAAGCAAATGAGATCAAGGGGAGGGAGGAGCAGAGGTCAGTGGGTCCTCTGGTGTCCATGGTTACCATATGGGGGTGGGGCACTCAGGGAACATGTTGGTTGCTGATCAATTCACCAAACAGCCCCTGGGCTTGAAGGGGAGCACCGCTGAAGGGGGTTATTGGGTGCACTTGCAAGCAGGTCCATCAACTAAATCCAAAGGCCATCCTATCAGGCTAGCCGTGGAATACCAGGGGGTCAGGATTAGCTGTGTTCATGGGGAGGGCGTTGCTAGAACACACAGGGGCACATGCTTTCTGTGTTCCTGGAGGCCTTTCATTAGAGAACGCAGAGACTGTGTCATCAGTGGAACAAGCAGTGTGTTTTTGGATCCAGGGGCAAGGCTTGCTGGTATGGAGACCCCATGGACACAGGGGAGCTGGTGCATGTACAGGGGTGTGACACGCCCCATTGCTTACTAGCTGTGTGAGCTGGGATGATTCTCTTACTTCGCTAAGCCTCAGTGTCTTCATCTGAGGAATGGGGACAGTAGCAACGCCCACTTCATCAAGTTCCAGTGAGGACTGAGAGAGAGTGCCTGGAAAGAGCCCAGCTCAGGGCCCAGCCCACGGGAAGCGTTCCCTGATCATGGCTACCATCAGTGTCATTACCATGAGGATCACATGGCTCCTTCCTGGGTGAACGTGGGATGCGTGTTTATCAGTGAACACAGGGAGTGAGCCCACTGCACTGGTGCATGGATTTCATGGTCAGTGGCATCAAAGACCTTTCTGCCCTCCGAGGTGCCATTCCACCTTCCTTTGTGGCTCAGACAGGCCGGACTTGGTGCCTGGTTGGGAGGGAGGGAAAGCAGGCGGAAAGCTGTCCTCCAGGGCCAGAGAGTGTGGACTTTATGCAAAGCCAGAGACCTACTTTTCTGGAACTGAAAACAATTTGCAGCAACACAAAAGGAGGCATTAGAGAGAGAACCAGGGGCCTGCAATGAAAAGGGGTTGCTGATTGTGGAAGAGCAATTTCAATGCAACCAAAGCCTGATGACATCTGCCAGGGACCCGGGCTTCCAGTCACTCAGATGATGGATCCACACGCAGGTGCCTCGCCTGCTGGTGGGAGGGGGAAGCCAACCCCACCCCCCACCCCACCCCACCCCGCCCCACTCCACCCTCGCCCCCAAGCCACAGCAGCAGAGACTGGATGGGGAAGCCCGCGAGGGTGGACTCGGCGTGTTCGTGTCCTTTGTTGCGCAGTCTGAGGTGAAAGCAACTGGGTCTTCCTGTGGTGTCTGTGCTTGGTCGGGGCTGGGGTGACAGTTGGTGTGGGGCACTTGGTGTCTAGAAAACAGTGGAGATGGAGCCCTAAGTCATAGCCAGCAAAGGGAGGGGCACTGGAGCTGGGCGGGCCAGGCCAGGCTAGGATTCAGAGGATGACCCGAGGCTACGAGCGAGCCAAAGAGCACTTCACAGGCTCCGAAGCTGCAGGGAGAAGGGGTGGAGGGGCCCAGGTACAGAGTGGTTTAGGCGAGAGGCTCAGGAGCATGCTGTGAAGGGGACACGGGACCTGGTGCTGCCTGGGGGACAGGGGACAGTGCTGGCTGCCCGAAGGCAGGGGAGCCTGGATCTCAGACCTCTCTCCGCAGGGCTGTGGACTCCCTGACCTCCCAAGGGTCATGGCCACTCTGGATTGTGGAAATGTAATGGAACCTCTTGTCAAAGGCCAGGTTCTTGTACGTAATTGGGGCTGGGGAGGCCCCTGCAAATAACCTAGCCCCATCACCTTACCCCTAGAGAGACTGAAGGATAGAGAGGGGTGTGGCCTGTCCCAGCCCACCTGGCAAGTTAGGGGCTGAGCTGCACCAAATCCCAGGCAGCCACAGAGAATAAAGGACGCTTCTGTGCCCCTCTGTCCCCCCCAGGGCATCACACCTCTACAAATTGATAGCAGAGTTCCCACTCTTAAGAGGCTCTGTTGGACACTCCCGCTGGGCAGGGAGGCCCCCTGTTAAAGGCTCTTGCTGCTTGGAAGGAATGTGCCAGCTCCACCCTGTCAGCCCTTCAGCAGGGTCCCCTAAGACCAGGCAGTGACACTGCAGCAACATGGGCAGTCAGCAGCAAGACCAGAGCTGCACGGGACCCCCAAGAGCTGGGATTCCAAAAAGGAGAGCTGTAGGTGCCTGGTGGCATATGCCCAGGGGCCATTCTCCTACAGGACGGCCTCTTGGGTGTGGATCGAGCAGGTAGGACTGACGGCAGCCTCAGGGCACACTACCCTGTGACCTGGCCAGCTGCCTCACTGCTCTGAGCTCGAAAAAGGCACCACCATCACACCCAGGACAGTAGTGGGGAGTAACATGCCCTGAAATTCAAAACACGCTCAGCGCAGCCCCTGGTGGATGGGAGATCCCTGAGAGACGAGGCGCCTCTTCACCCACCCCCACCCCCGCCAGGTCACCCAGCCAGGAGCATGGCTCTGCAGTCACGCTTCTAAGGCCTGTGTCCTGCTCCACTGCCTCCTGGCCGTGTGTCCCTGGGCCAGCCCCTCCCCTTCCTGGAACCTCAGTTTCATCATCTGCAAGATGGAGATAACAGACCCTCCCTACAAGTCAAGATGAGGACACAGTAAGATAAGCCTCATAAAAGGTCTGACACAGGGCCTGGTACAGAGCCTGGCACAGAAAAGGCACTGCATCAGAGGCAGTGGGCATCACCCCGAGAGGGGGCTCTGCAGGGGCCTTTTAGGGGGTGAAGCCCTGGGTCCACAGCATGGCTGTTAGTCCCACACTATCATTCGCTTCAGTGTCTCTTCCAGAATCGCACATGAGGTCCGGGCTGCTCCTCCCCTGCCCCCCCGCCATCTCTCGTCTGTCTGTCCAGCTTTGACAGGGCAGGTCTGGCCTGAACTCGGCCTTCAGAAATGAATTCTCTGTGCTCATGAAACTGTCCATTTCTTGTGACTCTCACTGAAAGCGTTACACTCCTCTGCCTGGTTAATGACGGACACCCCTGTTCAGCATTCCTTCCTTCTGCTTTTATGAACAAATAGTGATACAAAGCTCATCGCCAGCTATTTGGTGAAATGTAGCACCTCCTTCTAAGCCACATTATGTTAAAACCAGAATTTCCTCTCTACTTGCTGATAACCTTTTCCTCTTTCTTTTCTTTTAAATGAGAATATCTCTTGTTCATTCTTGTGGAAGATCCATTAAGGGAGATGATTCCAGAAAAGTCATGAACTCCTGAGAAGAGACGGCTCTTTCAAATGTATTTATTTGCAGAATGAGTGTGAGCGTATAAAGCTTGAGGTCCTGACAGGGCGGGTTGAATTGTTTTGCTGTAAATGAATTATGGATCTGTCTGCAGCAAGTGCCTGCTCCTAACTGGTGTTCAAGCTCCTGTTTCAGGCTGGGCTACTCAAGGAAGTGGTATTTGTCTGGTGGGGCCTGCCAGCCCTGCCTGGGCCCTGCAAGGTAGTCAGGTAAATGCGTCTACATGAACCCTTTTACCTGTACAGGTGGGAGGCTGATGGAGACTTCAGTTCTGAATGTTCTTCTCTAATTCCCATCTGCTTGAGTGCAAACCCCTTTCTGGCCAACTTTGTCTCGAATAATCCAGGACTGGGCATTCTGGGAAAGTCAAGGGAAGATAAGATGATTTGTTCAACCTGTTCCTTGGGGCTCCAGGCCCTAAATATGGTCCTGTTTCTGGACCTTGGTCCGTGGCCCTGGCATTGGATCTGTGAATCTCATTCTCCCTAATGGTTTGCTCCAGCCTCTTGGGTCCTTTCCCCTGCAGAACGGGGCAGACAGCCTAGCCAAGTGGAGTGAGACTGGATTTCATACCATCCTCAGATCTGCCCTTCCTCTGCACTACTCCCGTGGGACAAGAAGTCTGCAGGGCTAAAGGACTCTGTCCACCCACGATTTGAGCTCCATCATTCTGGACCATGGTCCAGGTACCTGGGACCTTGCAATTCCCTACGTAAATGACCAGGGGCCCACTTTCTGAGTCCGGTGGGAGTGAGGGCTCTTCCCTGGTTGGGTGTCCTTGTGAGCACCTGGGTCCAAGGGGCAGCAGCTGGCTGAGGTCGTGTATGTGTGTGCGAGGCCTCTCGTGGTGCTAGGGGGGAAGGAAGAGCCAAAGTCGGTTCTCCCCGTGCCTCCACATCCTGGGGCTGTCCTCACACGGCCTCCCTCGTGGAGTCATTGTGGGAACTACAGTGACGGTGTGGGTGAGGGGCTTTGCCATTCCTGGCACCTTCATTTCATGCTCAGTAAGCGGTAATTATGGTGCTGGAATCTGGGACTTTCCCAGCCTGGCAGGGAACTTTGAAATGTTTGAAGCTTTGAAATCAAATCTGACTTCTTAGGTAGTTATAAAATTATATTCATCAAGGTCACAGGATAGGATGTATTTTATTTATCAACATGTTATAATTTTGAGATATTCATATGACAGATGGGCATCTGATTGTGCTCCTGTCCTGGGTCCAACTAATGTCCCGAACGGCCTGGAGCATCTACTACGCGTGGACAATGTGCTTGGCCCGGGGTCAGCAGGAAGAAGCCAGGGTCAGGCAGTGAGTGATAGCCTGCCATTGTCACCAGTGAGCCAAGCCCTGTGAGGAGAGGGGAGCGCGTAAGTCCTCACCCAGCTGCCACCACGCTCTGCCCAAGGGACCAGCCTATTCAAGGATGTGCTCTGGGCCCTGGAGGAGGTGGGACAGGGGCCGCATAGCTGGGTTTATGGGGTTCTGTCCTCTTATTTATTCCTCACAACCAGGTGAGGCTCAGAGAGGTGAAGGCCCCTGCCCAGGTCACACAGTCAGCACCCCGACTCTCTGGCTCCCTCCTAAGGCAGTTTCTTATTCATTACTGGGGTGCCTATGATATTCCTGGTACAAAGCAAGCACTGTTCTTTGTCCAAGTGTCGTCATTAATTCATCACCTATGGAGTACCTTATTGAGAGGCAGGCTGCAGTCTTGTCAGTGGACCTCCCCTCCCCCATCTAACAAATAAGGAACTAGATAAACTCGAGAGGGGAGGAACAGCCAGGAAGCAGGGAACCCAGAGCATCTCAGGGAATAGAGAGAATTAGCATTGAAAGGAGCTGCAGGGGCAGCTATGACTGCAAGGCCAGGGTGGGACTTTCCTGAAAGCCAGAAGCCCCTCCAAGGTCATGGCTCTGCATAGCGCCCCCAGCCAACTGGAGTCCAATCTGTGGAATTCATTTGTATACTGACTCATGCCTGTTTTGTATTGCCTGCCTCACCCCCTGCTATCAATAGTGGCGCCTATCCTTCTATTGAGACCCTGACGGCTCCACTGAGCTCCAGAACCACCCATCCAGGCACCTCAGCCCAGACCACCCACAGCGTGGCCAGGGCAGTCTCCACAGAGACTCTATAGGCTGGGGCCACACGCCCAGTCACAGATGGCCTGTGATGGACAATACTGTGGGAGAAGGGGTGATGGGGCCCAGGGGATGTGGGGTGAGGGGTGTGGATGATGCACACAGAAGCCAAGACAGTCTGCAGGTGGAGGGAGAAAGGGTGGTGCCGACCAGAACCTCCAAGTGTCCTGCTCCCCGTCGTCCGCAGGCTCCCCAGCACCCAGGTAGGGCCTGGCATGCAGTTGGTGCTCAGCACATACTTGGTGAATAAACAAATGTCATCCAATTACTATGTGCCAGGCCCTGTCCTAGGCGCTGGGGAAGCAGCGCTGAGCAGGACAGATTCAACCCCCTGGGAAGGGGAGCACTGACTGTGGGTGGAGCAGGATGGACAGGCCAGCAGGAGGGCAAAGGGGGGGGACGCTTCCTGGAGGGTTTCAGCGGGGATCAGGGGCATAAGCAGGGGTAGGCAGGCCATGGCAGGCGAGAGGCTCCCAGCGGAGCCACCAGGCTGGGAGGACAGAGGCGGTGAAAGGGTCCCGCAGAGTCAGCGTCAGTGAAAATTCCAGGAACGGAGCCACCCGAAGGCTGGGCAGGGCCAGGAGGAAGCCAAGGCTCGGAGTCACTGGGGGCCACTGGGCCAGTGATGGGATCCTTGAGCTGGAAGCCTATTGCCCTGGCCCTCTGGCCGGCCTCCGTAGCCTTGGGCTTTTCTCTGCCTCCCGGTTAGCCCCAGCCTCTGTGAACTGATCTTTTCCCCTTTTTTCCAGCCATTCCTCTTTCACCTTCCACCTTGGTGGCTGAGACAATCTCTCAATGTCCAGCCAAAGGGGTAATACTGATTGGATGTGATTTAAGTAATAAAACACTTGCTGGCTAAGCCAGTCAGATCTGGAGAGCTGGGAACAGCAGGGTCTGGCTGCAGAGTCATGCATCAATCTCACTGCCTGCCTTCCTGAAATGAGACTTCAGAGGGGCCTGAAGGAGGGCAGGCAGCCCTGGGCCTGGACCTCATCTTTCCAAGCTGTATGAGCCTGGGTACCACACTTTATCTGTGGGAGCCTCAGCTTGCTTCTGTGTAAACTCAGACAACCCCATGTACTCACAGGGGTCATTGTGAGACCTGAAGGCACTGGGAAGCCTGAACAGCCCCTGAAAATCTGTGTCTTCCGGAGGCCTCGGAGCTACATTGTGGCTGCAGCTGCCCCGGTGCTGGCATCTGGCTGGCTGGGGGGTCATGAGACAGACTCGGCTCTGATGGCCAGAGTCCCCTCACCAGCCACAGAAGACCTTTGGACAAAGGGTGATATGATCTGCTTTCTCGTTTTAAAAAGACTCCCTGTAAACTCAGCCTCCTCTTGCCCTAGAGGCCACCCTGGCTGGGGGATGAGGATGGGAGAAGTTCAGCCCCCATTGGGTGAGGTGGGAGTAGGCCTGGCAGCACAAAAATTGCTGTATGGCTTTGGGTGCGCTCCTGGCCCTCTCTGGGCCTCAGTTCCATCCTTAGGGAGACCCCTGACTTCACAGGGCCTCATCAGGCGGCCCAACCACTCGGGGCCTCAGTCGCTTCCTTCATAAAATGGGGCTGTCCTCACACTGCCTCCCTCGTGGAGTCATTGCGACAACTGTAGTTGACAGTGTGGGTGAGGGACTCTGCCCTTCCTGGCACCTTCATTTCATGCTCAGTAAATGGTGATTGTGGTGCTGGAATCTGGGATTTTTCCAGCCTGGCAGAAAGTGCAGCGTGACCGAGGTCACCCTGCCTGTGGAGTCCTGAACTGCATAGGAGCTGCTTAAAAAACCCACAAAAAGGAAGAGCATCAGGGTGAGATGGCGAGACACTGCCTAGAGACCATCACTCTCCCCTCCTGGGGAACAGCTACCCTGAGCCTCCCACATTTGAGCTTCCCCTGTCCCACTTGGCCCTGGGCTGGGTCCGCTGTCATTTCTGCACAGACATAACAGTAGCAGTAATTAGAATCATCCCAATTCTCAGAGCCTTCCTCTCAGGAGAGCTTTCTCAGCATCGGCTGCCCCAAAGTAGGCAACAGAAGAGACTGCAGGCAGGATGTCCAGTCCCACTCTGCCACTACTCCACATGTGACCTTAGGCTGTTTGTTTCCCACCTGAGCCTCGTTTTGCCCAGAGAGGTTAAGATACTTGACTAATGTCACACAGTTAGTTTGTGGCAGAGCCAGGATTCAAACCCAGATCCCTGTAATTTTTTTCTACCCTTCACAGGCTGCTGTGGAGGCTGGTTCACCCCACCTGACTGGGTCAGAGATTGGGGATAGATCTGGCTGCCAGGTGTGGGGGTTCTCCGGCCAGCAGGCAAATAAAAGTCTCCAGAAAGCCAGGTGTTGGGGGCAGCCTATGACCAGGAAGGGAGAGCTCAGGTTTGGGCAGAGAGAAGACTGCAGATGCGGGATTCAGGGTTATCACTCATGGCTGGGGAGAGTATAGGAGCCTGGCCGCAGGATGCACCCAGGAGCAGGGGCTGAATCCAGGGAGGTGGGTCAGCAGGACCAGGCAGGTCCCCAGACATGGAGGAGTGGGGCCGGGGCCCATGGAGAGAAACCATGAAGGCCAGGTTCTCCACCAGCCTCCAGCTCTGCCCAGTTCTCCCCGACCAGGCTCCTCCCAGAGGCCAGAGGGAGCCTTCAAGGAGAGGAGGACATCACACCCCGCTCAGTTCCCAGCCTTCACCGTTTCTGGTCTCACTCAGACGAAAGTATTCATCTATGGGCCTGGCGCATAAAGCATGCTCCCGAAATAATCTATCATTTTTACTGTTAACAACAGTAAGTCCATTCATTCATTCATTCATTCATTCATTCATTCATTCATTCCACAAATACTGACAACTCTCCTGCTCCCAGATGTTGGGGACACAAAAAGTCAGACTTGTCCTCTGACCTGGAGCTGCTCACGGTTTAGTGGGGGAGACAGGCCAGGGGCTCGGTCATGAGGGACCCTGGGCAGAGACAGAAATAGGCTCAGTGGAGGCCTTCACAGAGAAGGGGATGCTGGGGAGGGGTCTTCAGGAGTAAGAGCTGGCCAGGCCAACGCGGAGGGAAGGGCAGGCGCAACAGCAGGGGCGGGCGCTTGCCTGGCGTGTACCTGGCTCATGTCTGTGCCTCTGCGTGGCTGGTGCAGGCTGAGGAGTTGGGACCATGGCCCGAGGACGCCACTGAGCCTGGAAGGGTTTCCGGCAGGAGGGATCAGTCAGCTCTGTGCTGCAGTGGATCCCTCTGGGGCAGAGTGGAGGGTGGGCTGGAGGGGACGGGCTTGAGGGCAGGGAGGCTGTCAGTGAGCTGGGGCGTGAGGGCGGTTTGGCAGGAGGATCAGCGAGGGGCCCAGGGGTGAGGACGGGTCCCAGGTCAGCTCAGGAGAAGCAGCCAGGGCAGTGGGCTCAACATGGAAATGTCTGAGCTGCAGAGCAAGGCTTAGTCAACTCCCAGGTAACTTTAGGATCTCTCCCCAAAGGTAGAGCTGCGCTGACAGGCTGTGGAGTCTGAGCGTCTGGGATAGAGAGACAGTCAGGGCATTGCCATATGGAAGGGGGAGAGGGCAGCAGTGAGGATGGGACATCCTGTCCACCAGAACCAGCCCAGAGAACTCGGACAGAACTAAAGAGAAGTTTCCTCCCACCTGTGAAAGTCAGAGGCAACACATTTGTTTTCCTGACACATTTGTATTTTTCAGGAGACCATGTGATTGTTTTTGCCCTGGAAAGCTGTGACTGGAAAATTCCACCTGTGCCCTCCAGGCCCTGAACTATAGAGGAAGCTTCTGGCCCCAGTTTCCTGGTTCCTGAAATTCTGCCACGGGAGCTTCCTTCCTGGGGCTTGAGGATCTGTTCTCTGTTAAATTGCAAACAATTTCACAGAAGTCATGTCTTCAACACAGACTTATTTTCATTCATTCAACAAATATTTATTGACTTCCAGGTAGCAGGCAGTACCTAGAGGCTGGAAATAAAGAGACAAATGAAGACTTGCCCGTACCTTCCAGGAATTGGGAAGCTCTGTTTGGATGGGGCTGGGGGTGGGATCAAGGTGCAGTGGGAGCCCCCAGCAGAGGTGACTCATTTCACGATTCCAAAAGGTTCAGTCGTCAGAATTATGGGGCCTAATAAGACTGCAACCGTAAGCACTGCGCCTTTAATTTCTTGGCTCCTCTCCCTGAAAACTTATTCTACAAAATGTGCCCTGTGCCATCCATCCTCCCAGATGGCTGTTTAAGTGAAGCTGTTTGTTAAGTGGGAGAAGGAAAGGGAGGGGTGGGGAGAAGCAGGTGGAGCCTCTGCAGATGCCCCCCCCCCGCCCCCACCCCACCCCCGGGAGAAAACAAAGTGGGAACAGTGAGGGGGAGGGCAGGACAGACCCTGCTGCCTCCCAGGAGGGGACCTCAGGCACAGCTGGTCCATATGACCAGAGTCCCATGGACAGTCACCAGCAGTGCCTGGCCCGATTGTGTGCCCAGCTCTGGGGGAAGCACACTGGACTCATTGGCCCAGTACATCCTCTGCACAACCTGTGCAGCAGGTCCCGTGACCACCCTCATTCCACAGAGGAGTTCAGAGAGGTGCAGGCACCTTCCCAAAGTCACACAGCCAGTGAGAGGCAGACTCGGGAGTCAGCCTGGGGCTGGGGGACTCCAGGGCCCCAGATCCTAATCAAGGTATTACACACGACTCCCAGCCTGTCAGCTGGCAGGGCCTTGTAGATCAGCCGCAGGGCAGCCCTCAGGCCCCGGGCCTCAGTTTCTCCATCTGTCCAGTGAGCTGGTGGGAGTGGCTTAGTGGTTCTCAAGCCTGACTCCACATCAGAGTCTCCTGGGACTTTTCAGCACCACTGAGGCCTGAGCACCACTGAGGTTTTTTAAAGTATCTAGATTTTTTAAAGCCCCACCCCAGGACATCCTATCTGTCCACCCACTTGCACAGAGTCAACTGCCATAGAAGGGTCTAAAACTCCCCCGTGAAATGTCAAGGTAAGTATTTACGGAGCCCATCACCAAAGATGGATGAGAAGATAGAATCAGCTGTTACTGCCCATCCTCTGCAGCCCAGAGGGAGGGCCTGTGATGGCATTTTCCATGTTTCCGCCTCCACATCTCCAGGCCTCTTTCGCCCCCTCCTCCCTCTTCAGGGAAGCCCACCCCCATCTAAGCCAGGCTTCGAGGGATGGTGAGGATCACTGCTGTCCCTGGCTGCACATGGCTCATCCACCACCCTGTGCCAGTCCAGTGTCTACAGCAGGGGCTCAGTGAGTGATTCTGAATGGGAAGAAGAAGGGAGTGCCTGGGAAGGGGGTGCTCCAACGCAGGGGTGTCACGGGAGAAATGCCAAACCGGCTTCCTCCTGTGGCGCTTTCACAGGCCTGGCACTATGTTTCCCTGGTTATCCAATGAAACACACACATGCACACATGTGTGCATACATTCACACACATCATTGCTGCCTTTTCTTCCCTAAAGATAAAAAGTGGATTTGTCCGGAAGGGGTTTCACCCCGAGAACCCACAGGCCTCACATCTGGACTCTGCAGAGCAAACGTCCTGTCCTGTGAGCCTCCCATTCCCCAGGCACCGGGGCCTCTGCCACCCGCCCCTCTGGTCCCACGCACCGGGTCTCCCTGGACCGGGCCTATGTAACTGGACTGGGGTCAGAGCACAGGAGCGTGCTCTGGGACCCCTGCCAGCCCCACAGAGAGCTGGGTGTGGGGTGGACACAGCGGAGGCAGTGTGGGCTTCAGTCAGGTCCATTTTCTCTCTGATGTTGGTACTGACTCTGCTGCTTGTCCAGGGTGTGGTCATACCAGTAACTCTGGGACAATTACTGAGGACAGGGGACGGACGGGGCTCCAACAGCCCCGTGGGCGTCTGATAATGATGATGCTGCCGGTATGACAAGGACAGTGATGATAATCATTGTGCCAGGCACTGCGCCAACTCCACTCTCTATCTCCTGAGTCCTCACAACAGCTCCAGAAGGAAGGGTCCCCAAGAGACCAAAACTCAGGAGGGAGCTGTCACCTGCCTGTCCCCAATTTGGGTCCCTCTTGGCTCTGGTATTGCCTGAGACCTCCAAATTTTCCAGCTGACACCACTTGATCTGTAAAATGTAAAATCTGCCTGTGTTCTGAGGGTGGCTGGAAATGGCAACTGTCCCTTTTAGAGAAAGCTGTGGAGGCAGGTGTCAGTGAGGATGGAGGACTGTGTCCTCCGAGGCTAGCCTTGTCCAACTTGCCCATTAGGGGACAAATGTGGCCTGGCTGCACACCGGCTCAGGATGTGCTGAGGAAATTGCTATAAGGACAACAGAGTGAAGGGAGGAGCCATCAGCCTGGGGCAAGTCAGGGCTGTCTACAGTCTCAAAGCTCGGCTTGCGGGGGAGGGGGGGGCGGCGCTGAGCCTCTCAGGTGCTTTTCCTAAGACAAGAACTGCTGGGTTCAGAAGTTTCTCCCGACTCAAATTTGTCCCATGAGATTCAATTCCAGGAATGTTTTAGAATGGCTGGCAATAGAGAATCTCTTTCTTATGACCTTGAAATGGTAAGAAGGTCAGCCTTGAGCTGAGAGGGCCTCCAGGGGAGGGAAAGCAGCCTTAGGTTCAAGCCTAAGTGGACCTGGGCACTAACCTTACTTGACATTGCCTCTGCCGGGAGGCTGGTCCCTCATCTGTCCAGCCACCCATATGGCATAGAGACCTGCCTGGACTGCTCTCCTCTGCCCTCAGAGAACCTCATGAGTCCACCAGCTCAGGCATCGTGCTCCTGGATCTGTGTGATTTCTCATGTTTGAGTTGCTGTTGAGGTGAGGTAGAGCTTGGTATACTTAGGGCAGAAAGCCCTGGGTTCAAATCCCACCTCCACTTTGCACCAGCTGTGTGAGCTTGGACAAGTCATTTCGCCTCTCTGAGCTTTGAGGTTTTTTTGCTTGTGAAACATGCATGACCATATGGATCCTGCCCATTGTTGGAGGCCGAAATGAGGTGACACATGTTAATCCCTGGGTGCACAGTAAAGGCTCAGTAAATGCTGATGATCACATTGCTGCTGAAATGGCCCCGATTATGAAGCTGCCTCCCATGCAGCAAGCTCCTGAGGGCAGGGACCGACCACGCCTGATTCAACACCATATCCCCGGGGCCTAACACAGTGGCTGCTCAAGAAAGATGCTCACCATGAAGGCAATTAATTCCATAAAATATGTATTGACAATCTCTGTTTGAGATACTGGAAGTGCAGCGATAAACAAGACGGACACAAATTCTTACCCTTGAGGATCTAAACAGCTCTGGAGGTGGAACCTGGAGTTGAGTTGCCTGGAGAGATGTGAAAACCCCAGAATGTTAGAGCATGGAGGTTTTGGGAGATGTAGCTCTTGGGGCCCCATCCCAGAGCCCCTTGGGCCACACCTGAGCCCATCAACTGCCAGTGGGCAGTTCCTGAGAACCACCCCCCCACCAGCTTCCAGCTGCAGGTACCATATTGCTCCAGGCTGTTGTGGCCTTCTCTGCCCCTGGGGAGCTTGCTCAGCCCAGGAGCAGGGCTGACTAGAGGGGATGGGTTCTCATGCTCACAAAGGTGGCCCACAACCAATGAGAGGCAGGAGGCACGGTTGAGGCATGAACCGCATGGTTCCTCTGAGGGTCCCAGCGGAAGTGGGACCCACTGCCCACTGCAGTGTCCATCCTTGAGGCACCTTCATCTGACCTTTCTCCCTCCCTCACCCTTTCTCTTTCTACTCCCTCACTTATGTGTCCTGTACTGAGGTCACCTCCCCCAATAAACCACTGGCAAGTCAAAATCGTGCTTCCAGGACTGTTTGGGAAGAGCCCTACTAAGACAGAGGACATCTGAGTCCAACCCCATCACTGGGCCGCTGAAGAAACATGTCCAGGGAGGGCCAGTAACTCATCCCTTTCACATAGCAACCTGGGGCAGACAGGCTCCCCACCATGACCGCCCACGATGGCCGCCACAAAGGGCAGAGTCCTCAAAGCCAACCTGGGCCCTGCTTTCCCTCCCCTTCCCTGGGCCACAAGCTGAGCATTTCCACATTCTTTGGTTTTGCAATTAAAAGATTCAGAGAACAGGCGATACAATTACTCTTACATAAGCCATTTCAGGACTGAAATGTTCCAGCCAACGGGCATCCTTAAACAGAGCCTGTGCTTCCTTCCAAATGGGTGACCCTCTCGGCCTATCCGTCTTGGCTGCTGTCCTGCTCGGTACAGCCTGAGAAAGACCATCCCACCTGCCTTTTCAGGGGCTCTGGGGCACTTCACGCACGCCTGGTCTTGGAAGGACCTCCAGGCTTCATCAGGTCACGCCCCTCGGATGAAGGAACAGAAGTGTGACTTCCTCTGTCCCAAAGTGTCCATGGAGGGTCATGTAGGGGCAGTGCCTCACCCAAGGTGCACAGCGAGGCCGGGGAGAGGAGAGAGTCCAGTCACAGAGCCCTCCAGCTCTGGTCTCACTGCCCTCCCTGACAAACTGTACCTTTACAAGCCAGGTGTGGCTGCTTCTCAAACATCCCTCACACTTTCCTGACTCAGGATCTCTGCACTTGCTCTTCCCTCTGTTTGGAAACTTTTCTTTTTTTTTTTTTTTTTTTTTGTATAACAACTTGCTCCTTTTCCTAGGTCCTGCTAAAGGTCTTCTCAATAGGCTGATGGGCGATCCTGAAGGGCTGCCCTGAGGAGGTGGCCCTGGGGTGGATCAAAAGCCTGGAGGCCACTTGCTGGAACAGGGTGGTGGAGACGCGGGTGCTGGTCAAGGGTCTGGCCAAGATAATGATTAAAACCTACAATCCTGTGATTCTGACTTGAAATATTATTGTTTTCAGATTCTGTTAAGTGGCAATTCTAAGATGGAGGGGGTCCAAGACGCCAGGCTTTTAGGACATTGGAGTGCTAAAGTACCAGCATTCTTACGCGTGGGCTTTTGCTGCTGAAGGAAGAGCCCGTCAGAACCTTCTTGGGCTGAGAGCAGGTTTGCTTCTCCCTCCCTCCGCCCCCAGTGCTGTTTGAATGCAGCTCTTTGTGGCTTAGAGGATGCAAATGTATTCTGCGGCTCCAGCGTCAGGCGCTGCCTTATCTGCATGTTCCAGTTTCCAGAATAAATGTTAGAAGACAAGTCTGCAGAAGATTTTCTGTGTGTACACGAGTTAATGCCTCCATCCAGGGGCTCATCCAGACGCGGATTTTAACACAGGGTGCCATTCCCACACTTCCTGTGAGGCAGGGATGGAGATGGGGCTGCGGCCCACCCAGCAGAGGACCAAGGGCCCCTGTCTCCTGGGGGAGGGACTGAGTGTGACGGTCCTTTGTGTGCAAAGGCTTCAGGGGAGGTGGGACTGGGCAGGAGGGAGAGTGTCACTCAGAGGGTCTGAGGCATGTGTGCATGGATGGCCCTTCTCCGTGACGTGTCTCACGTGAACCCCTGGGTCTGGGCTCATAGGGGGTGGTGCTCTAGGGAGCCTCCCCACAAAGGGGGGAGGGGAGGGCAGACTCCATCCTGGGTCAGACACTGTGCTGGACACTGGGTGGTCTCTGAATTCAGAAACGGTACAGATCTTGGCCCCCACTCACCAGCTCAGCTGTGACCTCAAAGAAGCCACTTCACCTCCTGGGGTTCAGTTTCTTCAAAGGGACAGGTGGCCCTACTATGGCACCCTCCTGGTGTTCTGAGGATTAGAGGAAACCCAATCAGTATCAATCCCAGCAAATGCTCCCATAATGCCTGTGGGGACAAGGCACCCCTGAAGCACTTCACACAGGTTTACTCTTCACCCAGCCCAGTGAAGGGTATTCTCATTATCCCTGCTTCATGGATTAGGAAATTGAGGCACCGGGAGGTTAAGTAATTTGCCTAACATAGGGCAGTTGGCTCTAAATACCTGTGAACAGGGTTAAACACATTTAAGCTTTTCCAACCACTCTTCTAACTGGGTGCCCAGGAATGGGCCACATTTCAGCACTGACACCCTAGGATCTGACCCTCATTCTCCCGCTGTGACGGATGCTCGGGTTCTAACCAGGCAGCAGTGAAATGCAGTGGATGCCTCCAGGACTTTGCTCACTCTGTGCCCTCTCCCTGAAACACCCTTCCCTGCCTTGTCTATCCAGGGAACTCCTACTCACGCTTCAAGGCCCAGGCCTCGTGTTCTCTGTGGACAGCCCCCACCCCACCCATCCCTGCACCCTCTGCACCCTTCTTTATCGCACATAGCGGACAGGGGTGCAGGATTCCCTCCTTGGGACCTGCTGCCCTTCTCTGTTCACGCGTCCCTTCCTTCCGGCAATAACCGAAAGGGAGTTTGCCCCAGCCTAAGAGTCACATTCTGGGAGCAAAGACCAACCCTGTGATGTTGGCATTGCTGCCCCATTTTAGGAAAACTCCCAATCACAGAGGTTTTGTCATTTCTTGAGGCCACAGACCCCGGTAGCAGTTGGCAGTCTGGGGTCTCCAGAGGCTGTAAAATGCCCCCTCCCCTCACCCATGGCAGTCACTCCCTTCACCAGCCCCCAGGGCAGGGAACACACCTCCTTCCATACAAACCACACCACTGCCATTTAGTCCTGCTAATTAACTGTGAGTGAACTGTTAGAGCATTAATGAGATTCACAAGAGTTACATTTAGGCACCAGGTAATGAACTCAAAACAACAGGCAGTAAACGTGGAACATATTAAAACCTAGCCTGCAGGTCGCACTTCAGTTCTTTTACCCTTCACTTTGAGACTCACCAGCGGTGGGCTGCCTGGTCTGTATCGATTAGCAAGCTATTAAAAACTTCACACAGGTTGAATAATTGGCAGCAATGAGGGGGGAGTTTGACCCAGGTCAAGGTTCTGTGGCCCAGCTGAGCAAGACCAGACTGGGGAAAACCCTGGAAAAGAAGCACCAGCCATGAACACTTGGGGTCATTGTCCCTCTGATGTCTCCCGGGTCATCCCAACCGGGTTCAGTCACCACCGTCCTCACCCACCTGCACCAGGGCCCCAGCTAATCGTCTTGCTGGCTCCCATCCACCCTCGTTACCCCAGTGGCCCACCTGGCTGGAAACCAGCCATGGCTCCCTGCCAGCCCCCCTCAGATCAGGCCACACTGGCTGGCCTAGCCTGGGTGGGACACACCCAGAGCACATATCTGGCCTATTTGCAGAACTCAGTCCCTGGAAGTCCCCACCAGGCCCAGGATAGGCGTCCTGGGGCCTGGAAACGCCAAATTAGTGAAAGGAGTTGATACAGCCTCACGGTTCTCGAGCTGGAGTCCCCTCCTGCCTTCCTGCCCTGTGCCTTTTCCTCTGCCCCAGGGTGGGTAGAGCCTAGGCGGTGCCTGTCCCCTGATTCCCAGGATGTCCCACCTCCAGCAGCGGATACTTCTGAAACCATAGAGACTCAGGCCTGTCTCTGTACAGCCCTCAGAGTTATTCAGAAACGGGCCAGGCTGGGCAGCCAGTATAGATATCTTAGGCCTAAAAATTGCTCCTTTCCCTTCTCTGTCCCCCATATGACCCTCCATTGTCCACAACAACATGGTCTGTGTGTCACCTACAAGCCCCATGGTGCCAGGTGGGGATAGAGAGGCACCAGAAAGGACTGTGCTTCCACCATGGCCCTGGCCTCTCTGCGGGCCTCAGCATCTCCGCATTTGAACGAAGGTCATTTCACCAGATGATGTCTCAGGACCTCAGCATTCTGTGAGCCTCTGAGGAAGACAATCGATGACAGTACTCTTATTCCTGATGCTGCTATCACTACGCTGATGATGACGGCTCTGGGTGTTGGTGGAGCACAGAGTTTGCCGGCATTGCACTGGGAGTCTCTCTCAGACCCTCTCTCACCACACAACAACCTGTGCGAGAGAAGCACTCTTTATCCCATCTTCCAGATGTGGAAACTGAGGCACAGAGAGTTCAAGTGTCCTGGAAAGTCACACAGTGCCAACCATGAAGGCGGCAGAGCTCCTGGGGCCTGTACCTTGCCTGTCCCAGGCAGGGGTTGTCCTGACATGAGACTCAGCCCCTAAGCCCTCTTCCTCTGCATGTAGTTGGTCAGAGAATGAAAGACTCTCTGTTGACTTTCCCAAAACTGATCTTCTGCTCGGCAATTTGGCCTGCTGGTTGCTCAGGGCCCATCTTTCACTCAGTCTCAAATACCTTTTGTGTAGCATCCATTTTTTTGTTGGTAGGACTTGTCCCGTTTAGTTAAGCCTCCAAACTGTGGGCCAGACAAGTAACTCAGCGATCCTGGGGTTGTCTCATTGCCTTCTTCACAACTGCCTCGTTGTGTCTGGAGGTGCAATGGAGTCTGGACCCATGCAGGATGGAGTGAGAGTCGGGGAGGCCAAAAAGTGGCTCCCTGGAAACCCTCCAGCTCAGAGGTGCTGAGGGCAGGAGAGGGTTGGGTGGTCCTGACTCCAGCTGAGGCCAGAGAGGCTCAGACACCAGCCCTGATCACCCAGCACATAGCCTCAGAGATGGCAAAAGGAACCCACTCTCCAGACTCCATGCCCAGCCTCAGTCCCCCAAAAGGACACTGGGTGCTTAGGGAGGGGGTCTGATTGTCTGTATCTTCTCCCTGCCTGAGCCCAGGCTCCTGGGGCTTCCAGCAGCCAACATAGCCTCTGCTTCCAGGACAGTGCCCAGAGCAGAAGCTTGCTTAGTAAAAAAATAAATAAATAAATAAATAAATAAATAAATAAAATATATATATATATATATTAAGAATTAGTAAAATTAACAAATCCTTCTATTAAAATGAAGTTAATAGTAATAACAAGAAAGGAGCCTTCCTTTCAAACAGGAGCCCCTCTCCTTTAAACAGCCCACTCCGTATGTAAACGGCCCATCCTGGCATTTTCCCCTCGAGGACTCAAGGGCATCTTCCACCTTAATGCCCAAACAGGACTCTTGTCTCCCTTGTCCTGGCTCTTCCTCCAGTTCACCCAGCTCAGTGCACAGCCCCACCCCACCCCCACTGACCCCGTCCCCTGATTGCTCCTGGCCTCTGCCCCCACATCTGACCAGTCAGCCTATTCTGGGGTTCTCCCTCCAAACTACATCCCACACTGGCCACGGCTCTTTATCTCCTGCCCACTGCCCTGGTCTAGGCCTCTCCTATGCTATAGGCCCCCTGCCCACCTGGCCCCCGCCTCCACCCCTGCCATACCCCCCACAGAGGGGTTGGATCACATCATTCCTCTGCTTTAATGTTGCCCAGTGCCTCCCACTGAACTTCAAATAAAGCTCCAGCCCCGACCACATAGCCTGTGGGATAGGGCTCCTGCCTGCCTCTCTTCTCCTTGGTGCCCTCTGCTCCCCCAACCAGGAACTCCCTTCCCCTGGCTTCTTCCTTCTGGTTCTCAGATGTCAACTCCAAGGTCACCTCCTCCAAGTGATCTGTTCTAAGCACAGTGCTAAAGTAACACTTCTTCCCTGCACTGGGGGCAGGGGGCATCCCTTGTACCCCTCCCTCTCCAGATCCTCACTCCACCCTTGTCCACTTGCCCTGACTGTACCGACCACATCACAGGGTCCCAGGGCCTGTGCCAGTCTGACTTCCAGGTGGGTTCAATCAACGGGGAGACCCAGCAGGAGATCCAGGAAGGAGGGGAGGAAGGTCAAGGTGTTTATCCCCTTGACTCTGCCCTAGACTGGGGTTTCAGCTCCTGTCAAGAGACCCCTCTCCACAGGCCCCTCTACCTGACTCTCTCCATCTCTGGATTCTACTCATTGCTCCTCCCTTGTCCTGTCAAGACTGAGGTGGGAATGCAGCCCCTTTCTGGGGTTTCCTTTCTACCAGCCCACCCTTCCTAAGTAGTTTCCCTCTCAAGCTCGCCTCAGATGTCTGATTTGACTGTCATGTCACCTGTGTCCTGTTGAGACTCCAGCTGATACACCACCACCTCCCTCACTTCCGTTTCACCACCCTGTTTGATTTCCCCACGGAACTTCTCACTGCCCGAAATCATTGCTTCTTCATTATCTGTGTCCCTCCTATCTGAACGTAAGCTCCATCTGAGCCAGGAGGACTTATTACGTCATATGTCAGAGGAACAGAGCAGACACAAGCCACCTAACACCATGCTCAGACTCTCAAGAAAGTCCAGCCAATTCTGTAAAAGTTCCTTGTTAAATCACACTGACTTTTAAATGCCTTCACATGACATTTCCCAAACTGAGATCAGGTGACACTCATTTGAGAGGTGTTAACAGTTGGCAACCTTCTACCAACAGTCGATTTGGGCCTGATTTTTCCCATTTCACTGGGAGCCTGCTACAGTTTTATCCCAGGCTGCCATGACTTCAGGTTCAAGACTGTCCATGGGCCCCAATCAGAACTAGGGAGACTCTTGTTCACTGTTCCCTCCAAAACCCAAGGGGCCCCAGTGAGAGGAATTTACTCCATAGACTTAATTTTATCAGCCTCCTCCCAGGTCCCTGTCTCCTGCCCAAACTCACCCCTCCTTCTTCTGGACCACAACCCAGGCCTGGGATTCATGTGACTAAGGCTGAGCTGACAGTTTTAACCATGGGCCAGGAGGTCAAATCCTGGTCTCGGTTCTGTCACCAACTCACTGTGTAACCTTGGTCAGGTTGCCTCCCCATTCTGGGCCTCAGTTTCCCCAGCTGCTTCTGCAGTTCCTTCTATCTGGGACTCCCTTCTTCATCGGCAGGGTAGACCATATGCTTGCCTAGCACCCTCCCTACTCTGATGGTGAGGTCTTGCCCAGTGGTATAGGCCTAGCGATGGTCATCTCTCTCTGGGAGGTAAGAAAGGAGGGAAAAAATGTCAGCCTGATGATGATATGAAATTACTCAAAGCCACACACACACACACACACAGGTACACACACCCTTGATCTTACTTCACTTCAAACCAAGCCCTACTCTTTAGGGAATATTTTGGCTATTCATCATGTGAGTAATAAACTTTATTTCACATCCATTAGTGCCTACATGTCATTTCTCCCAACATTCATAAATTCTTGTATGGGAACATCCAGTATGGAAGGCTGAGTGCCTAAACAAAGCAGGATTTTATTGAATCTATAGGTTATCTTAGGGAGAATTGACATTTTAACAATATGGAATTCTGACTCATAAACATGCTATTTTTCTCCATTTGTTTAGTTCTTTGATTTCCCTCAGCAACATTTTTTTTTTTTAAAGATTTTATTGGGGAATTGGCGGAGGGGAACAGCGTTGGGGAATCGGGGAAGGGGAACAGACAAGTTGCTGTCTTTTTGTTCTTCAGTTTAGTTGCGGAGGATGTTTCTTCACTGTTGGTATCGTCATTGCGCTCTTCCCGGATGAGGCAGATAGGTCGCTGGCCTCTGGATGTCGCTCACCGCGGCTATTGGCAGCTCACACTTGGCTGCCAGCCGCTCACGCTGACTGCGGGCCACTCACTGTAGCCTATGGCAGCCCACTGCAGCAGGGGCTGCAGCCCATACCATCACCGTGGCTCGCACAGCCCAGCTCCAGGTGGAGCTGTTGTTAGCTGTAGAGGGCAGTGTCACTGGCCCTCATGTGGGATCCGAACCGGGGCCGCTGGCATCCCCAAACCAGCGCTTAACCAATGTGCCACTCGGCTGGCCCGCTCAGCAACATTTTATAGCTTTAAATATTCAAGTCTTTCACATCTTCTATCAGACTTCTCTCTAAGTAATCATATTTTTATGCTATTGAAAATAATATTTTTAATTTCAGTTTAAAGTTGGTCACTGCTAGTATATGGGAATATATTTGATTTTTTGTATATCAATCTTATATCCTGCAACCTTGCTAAACTCATTAATTAGTTATCACAATATTTTGCAGATTCCATCAGATTTTCAACATAGGTAATTATTTTGTCAGTGAATAAAGGCACTTCTATTTCTTCTTTTCTAACCTGAACATCTTTTTTTTCCTTGCCTCATTGCATTGGCTAGAATCTCATTCCAATGCTGAACAGAGGTTGTGAGAACAGATATTTGTCTCATATTCTTGATCTTAGGTGGAAGGTATTGAATCTTTCGCTATTAAATATGATGTTAGTTGTAGGTTATTTGTAGATGCCCTTTATCTCAAAAGATGAGAAAATATCTTTTGATTTCTACTTTGCTGAGAGTTTTTTTTTATAAGAAATAAATGTTGGATTTGTCAAACGCTTCTGCATCTGTTGAGAGGATTATATGGTTTTTCTTTTTCAGTTTGTTTTGAAAACTGACTAATTTTAAAATAACTACTCATTCCTTGTATAAACTACACTTGGTCATAATGATAATATTTCGTTTTTATATTTTTTTGGATTCAATTTGCTAAAATTTTATGTAGAAACTTTGCATTTGTATTCATGGTAGATACTGGCCTGTAGCTTTCTTTACTTGTCAAATCTTTTTCTGGTGTTGGGATCAGAATGACGCTGGCCTCATAGAATGAGTTGAAAGTATTCCCTTCCTTTCAATTAACTGGAAGAGTTTGTTATAAATAAAATAATGTTATTTTATTTAAAATTGGTATTATTTATTTCTTAAATATTTGCTAGAATTCACCAGTGAAGCCATCTGGGACCAGAGTTTTTCTTGTGAGAAGGTTTTCACAATTTTTTTTTTTTAAATAAATAAGGGATATCTATTTCATCTTAAATAAGCTTTAGCCATTTGTGTATTTCAAGGAATTTATCCATTTCATTTAAGTTATTGAATTTAATGGCATAAAATTGCTCGTAATATTCCCTTTTTAAGCTTTTCTTTTTTTTCCTAAGATTTTATTGGGGAATTGGGGAAGGGGAACAGCCAAGTTGTTGTCCTTCAATCTTAGCTGTGGAGGGCGCAGCTAGCTCAGCTCCAAGTCCAGTCGCCATCCGACCACCCGGCGGCAGCTCACCCCCACTCAGCTCAGTGTTGTGTTCAATCTTTGTTGCGGGTGGGCATAGCCCACCATCCCATGTGGGAATCGAACAGGCAACTCTGTTGCTCAGAGCTTGCACTCTTAACCAACTGAGCCACTCCCGCCGGCCCCCTCTTTTTAAGCTTTTAATGCCTGAGAATCTATAGTGACATCACTGCCCTCATTCCTGATGTTCGTCATTTTGTCTTCTCCTTTTTCCTAACAAGTCTAACAGGAGGTTTATCCATTTTATTGTCTCAAAAAAAAAAATATATATATATATATATATATATATATATATATATATATTAAAGAATTTTTTTAAAATGCACTTGCTTTTATTGATTTTCTCCATTGGCTTCCTGGTTTTTATTTGAGTTTTAATTTTAACCCATTTGAGTCTTTATATTGAAAATGCAATCATCTTGAATGGCTGTTGTTTTGCCTGCCTGCCTCCATCCTTCTTCTGATTTTCCTTTAGGGACCTGCCCACCTTCCTGTCACCTTCAGGGTTACTGGGCCAGAGATTAGCATACACCTGGCTCTGGAATTCGGCAAGTGAACCAGGCCCAGCCAAGCAGTGACTTCCATTCCTCCCCCACCCACCTCCACAGTGTTGGGCTCAGGGATGAGACCAACACAACAGATTGGTCCTCAGAGTTAGCCCTTGGATTTTTGATGAAAGTCTGCTGTGAGGAGACAATGGCCTTACAAGCTCTTTGATGAGGCCATTGGACCACATTCCATCAGCCAATCGGCCCCACCAGACACTATCTCCACAAAGTGTCTCATCAGCCAGAGAGCTGCACAGGCCCTGGGATTTCCCTGCAAATTCCCACTTCGAGCAGCACCTTGCAAAGGTAAGTATCCCCCATTATGTCCACAACCAGGGAAATCAGCCCATTTCCCTCCCTGGCCTCCTCTGAAGCTGTGTTGACAGCCCATTTCCCCATAATGAGCCCACAGAAGCAAAACAACACCACGTGGCATGAAAATACACATCCGCTCAGCTGCTCTGTGGGGTCTTCTCCACGTGCGGTGGGGCCCAAGCAGCCAGGATTATTGGGGAGCCAGGTGTCTGCGTGGGTGGGACACGCGTCCATTCTCTGCACCCGCCGCTTTCAAGAAGAGCCCGGAAGCTGAGTCAGTGATTCCTCTAAATCTCAAATCCCCTTTGCCTCCCTCCTGCCTTTCTTTGACAAACAGTTACTGATGCAACTTAGGTGAGGACTCTGCGGGGACATCTGGCTACGGGGAGACAGATTCCTGCCCCCTGGGGTCTGCCTGTCCTGGGGGGACAAGTAGGCTAACAGACGGAGACCCTGCAGTCAGACAGCAGTCTCTGCATCATCAATGCAGATTCTCCTGCTGCCCAACCCTGGGAGGCGGGAGGGGTGGGGAGAGGCAAGAAGGAGCCAGACTCTGGAGGGCAGGCAAGGACTTGATCTTCTGGGGTCTTCCCTCCACACGGGAGACCCTAGGATACTTCCTTGGACCAGAGCCTTGCAGAACTCACAGCTGATGCTCCAGAACTGGGGGGAAGGCAGAAAGGGGGGCGGTGACTAAAGAGCCTTGCTTCAGACGCACCAATAGAACTGGGGCAGAGGAGATAAATTGGAAATTAGTAGGTTGTGGGAGTGAGGAAATCAGAAAAAAATTCAACATTGAAAGTGGTCATGGGCCGGCCGAGTGGCGCGGTGGTCAAGCGCTAGCTTGGGAAGCCAGCGGGCCCGGTTCGGTCCTACATATGAGGGCCAGTGACACTGCCCTCAAAATAAAAAAAGTGGTCCTACAATGACCTGTGACATTTTGCTTAATCAGGAAGAAATTACTCTGCACCCTGGGTAGATCTGAGAGGTTTCTGGAGCAGAACATTCCTTATATTGCTCACATTTCGTACTGAGCTGGACACGTCCCAGATTCCAGGAGCCAGAGACAAGCCCCAGCCCCGGGCCTGGGAGCGAGCAGGGGCTCCAACACGGGGTCTGAATGCAGCCCACTCCTCGCCATACTTGTGAATGCCCACAAGTTCCTATCTAGTGGACAACCTCTTGGGTCCCAGGCTGGAGGAGGTCAGGGTGATGGGCACAGGGCTGGGGACATGGTGCCTGTGCAGTGGTGGAGTCCAGGAAACCTCTATGGGGCGAAAGACAAGAGCAGAGACAGGCCAGGGGTCCGAGGTCTCAGAGACATTGACTCACCTCCTCTCCCTCACTCTTTTCCCCTGCCTGAGGGTTGGAGCTGCTCCCCCATGGAAATGAGGAAACCAAGGCTCAGAAAGGTCAAGTGCATTGCCCAAGGACACACTGATAGATCCTGCCCCCCCCCATGATCCCAGATGGCATTTCTGCCCCACCCCCACCCCAGCACCTTCTGCATCCCTTTGAGGGCGTATCCCTGTGGGTCTGAGGGGCCTTCCCGGCCGGTCCACAGGACTTGGTGCTCGGCCCAGCCAGGCCGCCAGGCTCTTCCTTCCGGCTCTGACCCATCCCTGCTCCAGGAGGACAAGTTGATCCCAGCAGGTCCTTTCCTGGCTGGGTGACTTGGCCTCTTCGCTCCACCTCCCTGGAGCCACAGTCCTCTCCCTCATAAATGGGACAGTTTGGGGGCTTTTTCTTCTCTAATGAAGGAATACCAATGTGTCCCTCTGATGGGGCTGCTGTGAGGATGCAATGATATAACCTGTGTCCATTTCTGAGCAGAGAGCCTGGCACACATGGTCACTGCTCAATATTTGGAAGCTTTTAACAACTACAACAGCAATATTTCTCCTTCCTCTCATACATGTAGCCTTGGAAGGAGAGTCCCCTTTTCTGTTAGATGTGATGGCCACAGACTCTGCTCACAACCAAATACATCCTGACAACTGGGGTCAGATGGACTCCCCCACCCCCGGCCCCTGAGCCTCCAGGGAGGGGGAGTTAGCAGAGCCCAGCCCCGACCAACCTCCCTCCTACTCACCACAAGGAAGCTCTCGGTTTCTGGGCTGGCACTTAGTGAGAGCTGAGGCTGCCGCCAACTGACCCTGTCCTTGGCTACATCCCTTCTGACTGGCTTCCTGACCAACCCCCATAACCCTGGACTTCAAGGGGTCCCCTCTCTTCTCAGATTGCTGCAAAGACTGACTCGTTCACCATAGTGGGTGTTGGCTAGCTCTGTGCTGGTAGGAGCTCGGCCCGGGGTAGGATCCAGGCTTTGCCCTTCTAGCCAGGCATGTGACCTTAGGAAAGGTCCCCTCTGACCTGTTTTCTGTCCCTCGAGTTTTCTGACCCTTTAGACCTTTGAAATGCTGTTCCCTCTGCCTGGAACACTCTTCCCACCTTCCTTCACCTGGCTAACTGCTCTGCATCTGCAGTGTCGGTCCCCCATTCCTTCCGGAACCTCTCCAGAAGGCCCCCAGGTTTGGTATGGACCCCTGTGTTTGCCTCTTGTCATCACATGCTCCACCTTTCAGCTTCTAAATATAGGGACTAAGGGACTGACGGTCTATGGGTCACCGTGACATTCCCTTGCACAGCAAAGTGTCCAGGGCAGGGAGATGCCCAGTAGATGGTGGACAGAGCCAGGGCTAAGTGAGCGACCCTCTTCACTCCATCTCCTCCCTCAAAGGGTGGCTGTTCATCCTCTTACACTAGAAAATGATGGAAAATTCATCGACTCTGGCTCGAGTGAATTTCACCCAGCTGCAGACTCTGGAGGTAGTCCTAGTGGATTTGTGTGGAATCACTGCCACCTCGGGGTGGACAAGGGTCACAGACTGTCCTGCAGTCTGAATACCAGGAAGAGGGGTGGGGGGAGGAGGAGGGAATGTAGTCCCAGGTCTCTGCACGGAGACTTTTCCAGAGAGATAATGAAAACCCAACTCAGGCGGCATTCACGGTGTCGGCAGCAGCAGTGGCAGATGCATTTTTAACATTTTGGCCTCTCAGACTCTCAATGTTTATCTCAACAAACATAAGTCTGGGCTTTTTTTTTTCTCTTTCCCCTATTCTGTGCTATAAAATGCTCAGGGAGTAGCACAGTGAGAGATGAAGGCTTGACATGCAGAGAAAACTCATTTGTAGAGGTTTCGATCAAGTTCCATCTGAGCAGAGCTGAGAGGAGGGAGGGCTGGGCCGAGCTGGGTGGTGGGCAGAGCAGGTGGACTGGGTGGAAGGAGGCGGGGATGGAGGACAGGCGCTCTGGCAAGGGGGCGCTCACCGGGTGGGCTTGTTTGGATCTTCAAGTTTAGGGCAGGCATTGGGGAAGGGCGATGACAAACATTTAGAGCAGAACCACCGTTAAACCAGGTCAGGAGGGGCCCGGGCCTGTAGAGAACCCCACGCACCCCCTGCTGCTGGGCTCTCTTCCACTGCACTCTCCCCATGGGGGGCGAAGGACCCTGCAGGGCCAAGGGAAGGGGGACTGTTGGCCTCCTAGAGGACCCTGGGATTCTTGCTCAAAGGTTCCTGAGCCCCATTTCAGAAGCCTGCCTGCCCCTCTTGCCCAGGTCTAAGCTCCTGAAGTGGACCCGAGGGTGGACACTGCCGCCACAGCATGCACACCAGGCCAAGCGGCAGCTGGGGGTCCACACCCAGCCACAATGCCCCAAAGCTGCCCTCTCTCCCTGCACCCAGAGTCTTCCGCCTGTGCCATATGGGCTGGTTGGATATGGGTCATCCCCTGGAGGCTTCGGTGAGGCCCAGCAGCCCGAACCCTGAGCTGGAAGTCCTGCCAACAGGCAGCAATGCAAACGCCGTCCATTTTCCAAATGGACCCTGAGGACCAGAAAAGGTGAGGGAGGTGTGGTTCTGTTTCGTGCTGAGTCCTCTCCCAGGAGCAGTGAAAGAGATGGCTGTCAGAGATGGTAACCGTGGTGGTGGTGATGGCAGTGATCCTCAGAAGCTGACTAGACTTGATTCCTCAGGACACTGACCCCACAGGGAGCTCCAGGGAGCTACCTACATGGGAGAATGTCTGGACCCCTCAAGCTCCTCTTGGGCTCTTCTCTGATGCCCTGGGTCAGGCCCCAGCCGAGTCTCCTGAGCCTGACCCTTCAGTCCTGCAGGGGTAAGAGAGGGGTCCTGCAGCCTGCTCTGTCCCCAAGGCTGCCTTGGGCCCTCGAGGGGCAAGACTTCCTTTTATTTGCCACGACGGGTCTGGCCATGGGCCCCATTAAGTCATTACAAATGCTGGAGGGACAGGGCCATCTGGGTGAGAGGTTACATTTCTGGGGCCTTCCTGAGCCTCAATTGTCCCATCTATGAAGGAGGAGAGGCAACAGCGATGCTATAAGTTGAGGAGGTTTAAATGAGACCACAGGGAAAGTGCCTGGAGCAGAGATGACCCTGGTCAGAGCTGCCGCAATGACCCTCTCCAGGCCCTGTGACCTTAGACTAGTTGTCTCACTTCTCTTCGCCTCAGTTTCTCCATGTATATGAGAATAATATACTTTTCCTCTTTGTTTCATTGTAAGGTTGAAAAGAGGTTATCGCACACCCCTGATTCCTGCATCACACACCTCAGCCCCTCCTAGGCACACTGACTTCCCCCATGTCCCCCTTTCTTCAGCCCCCTCAAGGGATGCTGCCCTCAGGCCCACCATCCTTGAGATCCCCATGCTCCGAGGTTGGGGTGGGGGTGGGGGAGCAGAGGTGAAGGGTCTCCATGCCCTTGTCCCAGAGCACAGGAAGAGGCCCCATAACTGGAGTTGGCTCAATGCTTTACTAACTGATTGTAAAACCAAACAGCCTGTCGTAGAAATATTGGTGTCATCTCTAAATCTTTTGACAGCATTTTAAATGCAGTCATTACCCAAAGGTTCCAGCTGTTTAGAGACAACTAACAACATGTCTCCTGCCTCCTGTGCATGTGGAATTATGCCCTCCCTGGAGCCTGTGCGTGTTACAGTTGTTTTTGTTAAAACCAAGGAGGTCTCAGCTGTATGAGGGCAAGGAGATTGTGCCAAAATGGGCAGTCCAGGGCCAGGGAACCATCCAGTTAAACCCAGGGCATGGCCTGTCAGGGATATACATCATAGTGTTAGAGTCACAAACTCCTTGGCAAGCCCTAGGGATCTGAGTCCCAGAGGTCTGCAGAGAAGGCCAGTGGGGACCCACAACATGAGATAACGATTAGTGGCCAGCATTTGCTGAGCATTTACAATGGGCCAGGCACTATTTTAATATTTCTATATGTATTTATTCATTTAACCCTCTTTATACATCCCAGGAAGCATACATTCTATTATTGTCCACAACTAGCAGAAGAGGAAATTATGGGTGAATAGGATTAAGTGACTTGTTCAATACCCTGTAGTTGGTAATGAGCTGAGACTGAACCTGCACATCTGGCTCCAGACCTGCACTAAACACTGTTACAAAGCCCAGAATTCCCAACCCCCTCTCTTAGTAAAGAAGGTATTCCATAACCTGGTTCTTTTCAACACGTAAGGGTTAGTTTTTGTCCCATAGCAAACTATACCCTAATGAATGGGCTTAAAAGAGCAATGGACTCATGAACAAAGTGGCTGTGGAGCCAGGAATGGAGGTTATGCATGGGCTCAACAACATGGACCTACCCTTATCAAGGCTGATCTTGCCACTGCTATTGCTGAGAGCCAATCCGCCCAATAGCAGAGACAAACATTGAAACCCCCAATCTCAGGTGGTCAGTGTTCTTTACTTGGTAGTGTGTTCCACACCTTAATTTCTGAAGGGTCTGAGTCTTCATTTATTCCGCCCTTTTGGGTTGCTATAGTTTTCCATTAACCTTTACTATGAAACATGGAAATATTAAAAAGGCAAACCAGAGAATCTCCTGGTGCGAGACTTAGATCTCCTTGCCTCTGTTCTGTAGCAGCAACCTACATTCCCCTTGGTAATTGGAAACCTAAAGCATCCCAGATGGTAGGTTAACCATCTCTCGTGACCTGTTGGTTCAATGGCATAGGAGCCCAAAATGGCCAGGTGGCAGTTTCATCTTCTGATTCAACAGAACCAGTGTCATTCTCTTTGTTCTCCCTTTGCTTCCCATCACTGGAGGACTAAGCTCTTCAAACCAGAAGAGTTCAAAGTTGTCGAGACAGGAAGCAAAAGCTCTGGGAGTGGGTGATAAGCTGTATAGCAGTGGCACTTCTCCTACTTCCATCCCTCATCTCCTGAACCCATGTGCCTTGGCTATATTGGGGAAGCAACACCAGATAATGGCCTCAGACTCAAAACATGCTGCATCCTGTAAGAGGGAACCCCAAATCTTCTTAGGGTGTGGTCTCCCAGTTGACTCCACAACTGAGCCTTCAATAGTCACTCTACCTTTGAGTTAGGCCAGCCACTTCCGGTATGTGGTAAAACCAGTTAATCCCAGGGACATGAGCTGATGGCTGCACTTCCCTTGCTGTGACATGAGTTCCCTGGTCAGAAGCAGTGTTGGGAGGAATGCCACGGTGGTGGACAAGGCATTCTGGGAGTTCATGCGTGATGCTGCTGGAGGAGGAGTTATGAGCAGGGAAGACAAACCCAGATCCAGACCATGTGTTTCTTATTGTAAGGATGAACCTCTACACAGACAGCATGCAACCAGCCCTCATGCTCACAGCAGCACAGGACATGTTTGTGTTCCTGCCCGCTGAACTCCCGAGGGCTTTTCCTGCTTGCCTGGAAACTGCACTAAACAACCCAATGAACTCTGCCAGCATGTGGCTGCCAGCACACATTCTCCAATGAGGTCTGCAGCCCAACTTTGCCAAAGGGGCCCCTTCCAAGAGCCTCCTTCCCTGAATACTCTCCCAACAACCCTAGTGTATTCTTTTGTTTTGTTTTTTGTTTTCCTTATGTATTCTTTAGTGTTCTCTTTTCAACTTTATAATTACTTCCCTGCTGGAACAAATAATTTTTATATTAAACTTTCCCTGTTTCTTTGTTTGTTTGTTTATTTATTTATTTATTTATTAGAGGGCAGTGTCACTGGCCCTCCTATGTGGGATCCGAACCAGGGCCGCTGGCATCCCAAAACCAGCTCTTTAACCACTGAGCCACTCAGCCGGTCCTAAACTTCCCCTGTTTAAATGACTGTGTGGGCTGTCCCCTGATTGAACGTAGACTGATACAGGTCTCTCCCTCACAGTGATAGAGTGAGGAAAGAATGATGTAACTTGTATACAGCAGTAGGCACATGGCAATCACTCAGCAAATATTTGCAATTGTTATCTTAAACTAGAAAACTTATTTATATATGCTGAAATGTATCTAGCAGGTTAGAACTTGACTTGTTTTTGTTTTTTTGGTTCTTCGGTTTTTTGTCTGTAAGAAAACTATCAAACCATGGACATGAAGGATGGTGGGATTTAGAATGGGTAATTTTCCTAAGTAGCCCAGGGCCTTCTGAGAGGGAATAAACAAGCAATCAATTCCTATTCTCTAAGATTCAAAGAACTGAAAAGGTCCAGGTCACTATGGCTGAGGCCCAGTGGTAAGAAAGTTAATCAGTCCCCTGAAATGAGGCTTCCACTGGGACGAGGAGGAAGAAAGCCAGGCTTACCTGCAAGGCAAGGCAAGTGGCTAAAAATGCTGAGAATGGTGAGTGTGTCAGGAAGGGGTTGGGAAGAAATACTTGGCCCCTCTGTGGGTAACCTTGTGTGTTCTGAAATGTGCCATTAGGTGGGACTGAAGGATTGTCCCATTGGGAACCCATGTACAAGGTCAGACAATTAAGTTAGCAAACTCATCCTAGAAAAAGTGCTACATACCTCATTGCCAAATATGACTATGGTCACCTTCAAAGTACTCCCCTTGGGAAAATATGCCCTGATGCCAGCACCTAGTCCATCCCTCAAAGGAATTTTGGAACTCTTTTTCTGGAATGGCCATCAGAGCTGTCATCATTTTACCCTTGATGTCCTGAATGTCATCCAGATGTCTTCCTTTGAATATTTCCTTTATCTTCGGGTAAAGAAAAAATTCACTGGGGGCCAGATCAGGTGAGTAGGGAGGGTGTTCCAATACAGTTCTTTTTTACTAGCTAAAAACTCCTTCCCTGTCAAAGGAATTGTAATAGATAGTATGATATGGGGGGGAGGAGTGGGGTGGAGAACTGGGGGAGGGAGGTTTTCACTTCGAGGGGTAAGAAGTATAACTATTGCACTGTGTTGTACACCTGAAGCTAATTAAAAAATAAATAAATAAAATAAAATTTAAAAATCAAAAAAAATAAAAAATAAAAAAACTCCCTCCTTGACAGTGCCCTGTGAGCTGGTGCATTGTCGTGATGCAAGAGTCATGAATTATTGGCAAAAAGTTGAGGTTGTCTAACTTTTTCACACAGCCTCTTCAGCACTTTCAAATAATAAAGTTGGTTAACTGTTTGTCCAGTTGGTACAAATTCATAATGAATAATCCCTCTGATATCAAAAAAGGTTAGCAACACATTGCAACAAGTTCATGACCTTAATTGTCAGACCTTGTATGTCAACAGGGAGCAGCCTGTGCTGTGAGGAGAGCACAGAAGGCAGGTATAGCCCTGCCCTGAAGAACCCCTTGGCCCCAGGCAGCGATTGGAACTATAGGCAGAGTTGCGGACAGTAGCAGGAGGCCACAGTCATGGAAGTGACCCATAGAGCAGAGACAGGATCCTTTGGACTATTCAGGGTTCAGCTGCCTTCAACTCTGGAATCAGAACCAATGACCATGTTGGTCCCTTAAAGAATAACCAGCTGCTGGTTGTGACCATGCCACAGATGGGAAGATGGAGGCCCAGAGAGAGGAAACAACTGACCAAAGGCCATTGAGCAGGTTAGCCACAAGCCTTGGTCTCCCGTCCTTCCATTAAATGCCCGTGCAGGCCAGGCAGGAAGAGGGGCATGTGCAGACACACACCAGGAGCAAGACGGCACACAGCGCAGTGTTTGGCAGCTCAGAGACACACAGTAAAGTTTTCCTCAGAGAAGGACTTAGAGAGGCAGAGATACACATAAAACAAAGAAGAAGGCTATGAATCATAAAGGAAGAGGACAAGGACCACAATTCCCACTTTACAGATGGGGAAACTGAGAAACAGGTGCCAAAGGTGATGGGAGTGATGAAATCTCTTCACAATTTTGTTAATGATATGTCTTCCACTTAGAACACTCTACAGTTACGGAGCTTGAGGGAAGAAAACAGTGGAAATGCTTCAAACTATTGATGCTGTTCCATCGGCAGCTATAAAACTCAGAGCCAAACCATGGGAGACGAAACCATAGCCTCCCCACAGCCAGGCAGCCCAGGGCACTAAGGCGGGAAAGATGCCACTTCTGTGGCGCCTCAGCCCTGACACTGGGCTGGCCTGAGACAGCTCTGTGGGGTTCCTCCCAGCTTTCTCTCCATCAGTTCCCACGACTTAGGAAATGATGTTCCGGCAGGGGACAGACAGTGCTCAGAGTCCTCCCGCCTCCCCTGTCCTGGCCATCTCACAGGGGGACAGTTCAGCCCATCCCTAGTCTCCCTCTTCTGGGCTGATTCCTCCCTATTCACCCTCCACCCTGTAGGTAACATTTGCTCCTGTCTCTTCCAGGCTCACCACATATACACACAGACACACACACACACATGCACACACACTGAGAAGCAGTAAAATGAGAGCAGGACTTTTAAGGAACACATACTGGTTAGAACTCCAGCTTTGCCATTTCCTGAGTGACACAGGACAGGTTACTTCAACTTTCTAGGCATTGTTTTCCCTATTCATAAAATAGGCATACTGCGTAGCTGTCCATTGTAGCCAGGAAGCCTGTGGTTCCCAGGGACAGAAGCTCTGCTTATCCTCACCCACTACAGACCCGTCTCTTCCAAGTTCTATATGGAGGAGGGCCAGTGAGCGTGGCAAAGACAGCTCCAGGCTGTCATGATCCCAGCCCGTGATCCCGGGGGAAAGGAGGCCTTACCCTGCCCAACACCGATTTACCAAACCCCAGGGACAAGTGCTTACAGGCTAGACTTCAGCCATGTGCTGCCTACTGCACAAATCCCAGCGGTCACTGATTCACAATGGCAGTCACTCTGGGCCACACGCTTACCCCTGTGGCCAGGAGACAAGCCCCTGCAAAAACTCAGTGAGTGGGGAAGGGACAAGAGGAATGAGGGTGATGCTGAATATAGAAGAGCAGGCGTGTTCTCAGGCAGAAAAATGCCACAGAAGTCCATCAAGTGCCCCCTGGAATTGTGGTGAGAACTAAAGGAAACACTGCATGTGAAATATTTCAGTCCATGGTTAATGGACTTCAATATCATCACTCACCCTCAAGATAAAGCCAGGAGACTTTCTCTCCCAATTACAACAGTATAACAAGGAGTAGATTTACCCTCCTGTCTTAAATAACTTACAAATACAACAAAATATAGGATGAACAGTTTTCAGATATTGGACCATCGGCAGCACAGGAAAGTGAAGGAGGAGATGACTATAGTTTCCTGGCTTATTGCCTCGAAAGAGTTTCCAGGCCTCACATAGGAAGGGAAACACAGGCAGAAGCCAGAAATCTCCCAAAGTAGAGGAAAGAGTTGAGAATTCCAGGAAGTCAAGGTGACTAGAATTTACAGGGAAGAATACCAGAGAGAGGTAATCTGTCTGGAGAGGAGAGAGCTCCAGAGAACTTCCAAGGATTCGCTCTGAACCTTTAGTTGATCAGCACATGCATGTGGGTAAACTCCCCAAGACTAGGACGGGGGAGAAACAATGGAAAGGAGAGGAGGAACAATATGCCTTGAGTAGTTCATTTCCCAACCAACAAGACCATTAAAATCTCATAACAGAGCCAGCCAAGTGGCGCGTTCGTTAGGAGGTGGCTTGGGAAGCCAGCTCTGAGCAGCAGGGCCCTGGTTTGGACCCCACATGAGGGTCAGTGACACTGCCCTCTACAGCTAAGATGGTGAACAACAGCTTCACCTGGAGCTGGGCTGCCTTGAGTCGCCAGCAACAGCGTAGGCTGCAGTGGGACTGGCCCGTAGCTGGTGTGCCCTTTCGGGAGCCGCGGTGAGCTGCCGTCCAATAGCCGGCGAGCGACTGCCTCATCCGGGAAGAGCGCAATGATGATACCAACATGGGCCAGTGAAGCGATGTCCTCCACAACTAGACTGAAGAACAAAAGGACAACAATTTGGTTGTTACCCTCCCCCTATTCCCCAATAAAATCTTTAAAAAAAAAATCTTATAACATATGGGTATCAGGCTGAGGAGCTAGAAGAGTATTATATACTAGTGGGAAGTTAGACCTGGATTAAAGGTTGCTCTAGTCCTATCAAAAAAAAAGCTTAAAAGTGAGTTTCAATGAATCAAACTATTTTCAAGTAATTTAACTGTAACCCAGAATAAAGATCAAGAATATTTAGACGAATTGGAAAATATCAACAAGGCAAAATTTACAATACCCAGTGTCCAATCAAAAATTACCAAACATGCAAAAAAGCAGAATCATACAAACCATAATGAGAAGAAAAATTAGTCATTAGGAACAGGCCCAGAAATGGCACAGTTGATAGAATTAGTAGAGAGACAGATTGAAGCCGTATTCTAATTATATTCCATATATTCAAGAAGGCAGAGGGAAACATATGCCATGGAAGATACTGCTTAAATGCCCAAATAAAACTTCTAGAAAGGAGAAATACATTGTCCGACATGAACTATATACTGGATGGGAGGGCCGGTCGAGTGGCTCATTTGGTTAAGAGTTGGCTTACAGCACGAGCTCTGAGCAACAGGGCTGCTGGTTCCATTCCCACATGGGCCAGTGAACACTGCACCCTAGCTGAGCTGTCAACAGGTGGCAGGATGATTCAGCTGATGTAACAAGATTGCCTGTTCAATAGTGGGCTATGCCCACCCGAAACTAAGACTGAACTCGGCACCTTGAGCTGAGCTGCTGCCCAGATGGCTCAGAGGATAGAGCGTGAGCTCTTAACAACAAGGCTGCAGGGTTCAACTCCCACATGGGATGGTGGTTACGCCCACCCACAACTACGATTGAACTCAGCACCTTGAGCTTAGAGGCCACGAGCTGCCGACGGGAAGCCAGATGGCAACTGGCGCCCTCCAACAACAAAGATTGAAGAACAACAACTTGGCCGGTCCCCTTCCCCAATTTCCCAACATTGTTCCCCTCCCCCAATTCTCCAATAAAATCTTTGGGGGAAAAAATTATATACTGGATGGGATTAACTGCAGAAGAAATGCCAGTGAGCTTGAAGACATAGCAATAAAAATTATTCAAAATACGAGTAAAACACAGAGAAAAGAGACAGAAAGAACAATGCAGGGTGCATCCATATTCTCTCAGACAGCTTAAGCAGCCTCAGTAGAGTCCCCCGAAAAGGGGGACTGGGAAGAAAAAACAGTTGAATAAATATTGATCAACACCTTTCCAAAGTTGATTTAAAAAAAGCAAAACTATAAACCCACTGATCCCAGAATCTTAACAAAGCAAAGCACAAGAAACATGAAGAAAATAACCCCAAATCACATCATAATGAAATTACTGATTTACAATGCGGGAGACAACACATTTAAAATGAATGACAATGTTTCTCCCAACACAGCCCTATTTTTTTGACACAGACCAGGCATGATATGTCTCTGCCAATCAATACTAGATATCTGCTCCTGGTCTACTGATGCAGGCGTTGCAGACGTAGTTTGCCTCTTGCTCTGATATAGAGCATTTCAAGATACTAAGAATCTTGTCTCTCTTAGAGCTGGGACCAAAGACCTTTCTCCCAGATCTCAGTGCTGTTGCGCCCCAACCACCCACCACCCACCGCCCCCAGTGTTCAGCCTCAGGGTGATGTGATGTCCTGAACACCTTGCTCAACTCCAGCCTTGCACCACCCTGCATTACTCATTCATCACATGCCTCTCACTATTTGTGGAAAACATACAAAAGGGAAAGAAAACGGGGTGGGAGGAGGCACACACATTCAGCCTGAAGGATTGTTTTGCAGGCAGGCAGCTAACGACAAAGGGAAGAGCTAGCAGGGCTGAGACGGCAAAAGGGCTTATAAGGGGATGTGGCAACCCCATTGCTCAATGGGGGACACCAGGTGTGAGGACAGGAAGGCAAAACTCCTGCCTTCTTCTCATGGGAAAAGGATACCAGTCAGGAAGCCTGAAAACATTTCCCAACAGGAGGTCTGGGTGTTGGTCTCACATTCTCTCTTCACCTGGTTTCATTTTGGGGAACATAAAGGAGGGAGGCTCCCAATGTGAGTTCCCTGAAGTTTCTCAATTCTATGGTTTCCGCTGACTATGATGTGTATCTCATATTTGTACTTTTTTTCCTTTTCCTACCACACTAAATGTCAAGTATTTTTGCTAGAAGCACTGAACTGAGATAAAGAGGATTAGGGGATATTTTTATCTTGTTTAAAGGTAACCTGGGGTGAATGGGAGTAAACAGACCCACTTGGGGGTTTCACCTCATTTCACTTCACTTCTCTGCCCCCTCCCCACCCCATTCTCCTGCTCCTCCTTCCCACTCCTCAAACCCTGGGAGCCCCCAACCCTGGGAGAATTAATGCACCCTCCAGGGCCTGCCTGCCAGAAACCCAATTCCCACATTAACCCTGATCCAAAGCAAGTCACCACACAGGCTGTGATTTTCTGGAAACTTGAAGGGAGGGCCTGGTGAGCAGAATGTGGAGTCCCTTCATGCCTTGGAATGAGATTCCAGCACCAGTTCCTCTGTCGTGACACCTTGGAAATCACCCACAGGTCCCTTGGAGTCACTTGAGAAGACATCACGCTTTGAATGGGCCAGCAGCAGGATGTTAAAATCATGACAGGAGCTCAACAGAAACGTATTAACTTTGAATGCAGAGCAGCTATGGCTGCTTAAAATATTGAAAGGTACTGTTAATTACTTGAAAGGCCAGTTAGGGCTGCAGAGAGATGCCAGCCTTTGGGGACCTTCAGTCCCAGGATTTTGGCTATTGTAGTATCTTATACCACATACTCGTAATACTTTTTATTTATAATGCACCTATGATGTGCCAGGCAGTATGTGATGAAATATATATATATAATGTCATTTCATTTCCACAATAACTCTGGAAGGCAGAGACTATGTCAACCATTTTATATATGAGAAATATAAGTTCAGAGAGGCTGAGTAACATGCCTAAGGTCACGCAGTAAGTAATTGGCAGAGTCAGAATGTAAACCTGTGGGACAATATCAAGAGGTTGACCATATGTGAAATTGGGGTTCTAAGAAGAGAAGAAGAGTGTAGAAAAAAAATTTTGAATGGCTGAATTTTGTCCAGATTTTATGAAAATTATAAATACACAGATCCAAAGAACTCAACAAGGCCCAAACAGGATAAATACTAAGAAACTATGCTAAACCACATTACAAATAAACAGCAAAAGAGAAAACTTTTAAGCAGACATTATATACAGGGAACTAAGATAAGAGTGACTATAGACTTTGTGTTAGAAACAATGCAATTAAAAAAAAAAAAAACTTGGAATGACATCTTTGCAGTGCCAAATTCTATCTCCAGGGAAAATATCCTTCAAACATGAAGGCAAAATAAAAACTTTTTCAGGCAAACAAAAGCTAAACAATTTGTCACTCCCAGACCTACGCTATAGGAAAGGTCAATAAAATTTATTGCTTGATAGAAAACAATGGGGCTTCTGATTCCATATGTGAGGAACATGGAAGTTCCCACGCCATCCTAATAAGTTAAAAAATCAACAATTCTTTTTGGATCCGTAAGAGATGTGAGAACACAGGGAAAACCACTGCCCCCCAAATCAGAGAGACAGGCAAATGTATACAGATCACCGTGGCTTACCAGAAGGGAGGCTCACAAGCAGATACCACCATGGGAACCAAAGTGCTCGGGGATGAACCTCTGCACTGTAATTGAGGAATTGCTGGAGGCGCAATGTGGACAATTCTGAGAGTTAAAACCTCCCGGGGAACCTGGTCATAGGAGGGCTTCCACATTTTTCTGAGTTTTCCAGGTGCTCAACCAGATTCTCACAGTAAATATTAGAGAACAATCCCATCATGCTTCCAGCAGGGGGAGGTGAAAAGCTACCATCTTGAAATACGCCAGCACATCCTACTCTTCTTAACAAGGCCTGCCTTCTGGAGGAGCTGGTTAACCAGAGCCTAAGCTTCTGGGGTATTTTCAGAACCTATCTGATCTAGGGGAATGGAAATATCCAGCTCCAGCCCAATATAGCCATCCTGTCTCGCCTAGTCAGGAGAAAGAAAACAGAAAAACTTTGAAGTTCACAGTCCAAGTACATAGGCTTACTGAAAGAATTAGACATTATCACAGGACTATAAGACTTCCCCTCCCCTCACACCTCACCTTCACGTTACTAAAAGCTGATTTACAGCAGTTCCTTTGATCCAATACATCATGATGGACTATCAAAAAAAACAGTACAAGGCATACTAAAGGTTAAAAGCACAATTTGAAGACACAGGACAAACATCAGAACCAGACCATGCAGGGATGTTGGAATCATCAGACCAGGAATTTAAAATAACTATGATTAATAAGCCAAGGGCTCTAATAGATAAAGTAGACAGTGTATATGCAGGAACAGGTAGGCAATGTTATCAGAGAGATAAAAAGCCTAAGGAAGGATCAAAAAGAAATATTAAAGATCAAAAACACCATAATCAAAATGAAGGATGCCTTTAATGGGTTCATTAATAGACTAGACACAGCTGAGGAAGAAAGATGATAACAAATAAAAACTAAGATTTACCAAATAAATGAAGAGCAGTTGGAAATGGTAATATGTGAATAAACATAAAAGACATTTTTCTCATTTTCAGAATTTCATTCAAAGGTAACCATTTAACACCAAAATAATAACAATGTACTGCAGGATCTATAATATGTAGAAGTAAAAGGTATGAAAGCAATAACACAAAGGAGGGGGCTGGCCAAGTAGCTCAGTTGGTTAAGAGCTCGCTCAAGAGTGTAAGCTGAGCTCTGAGCAACAGCAGTTCGATGCCCAGCCAGAGATGAGCTACCAACAGGTGGCAGGATGGCTCATCTAAAAAAAAAAAAAAAAAAAATTGACGGGCTTTGGGCCAGCCAAGTGGAGTGTTGGTTAAGAGCTGGCTTGGGATGCAGGCTCTGAGCAGCATGGCCCCAGTTCAGATCCCACATATGAGGGCCAGTGACACTGCCCTCTACAGCTAACAACAGCTCCAACTGGAGCTGGGCTGCTGTGAGTCACCAGAGACGGTGTAGCTGCAGCCCCTGCTCATAGGCTACAGTGAGTGACCAGCAGCCGGTGTGAGCTGCGCGCTGCCAAGAGCCACTGTGAGCAGCATCCAGAAGCTGGCAACTGATTCGTCACCAGGGAAGAGCGCAATGATGATACCGACACGGGCCAGTGAAGCAATGTCCTCCACAACTAGACTGAAGAACAGAAAGACAGCAACTTGTCTGTTCCCCTTCCCTAGTTCCCCAACGTTGTTCCCCTCCCCCAATTCCCCATTAAAATCTTTAAAAAAGAAACCAAACACACAGTTTAGTTAAAAGAAAAGAACAGGAAAAGATATACTATGTAAACATCAATCATAAAAAAGTTAGAGTGGTTATATTAATATCAGTAAAGTAGACTTTAGGACAAGGATAGTAAAGGAGATCAAGAAGGACATTTCATGACAAAACACCAATTCATCAATAATATATAACATTTTTAAATGTGTATGTATCAAATCACCAAATAAATAGAGCTTCAAAGTACATAAAGCAAGAACTAGGAAAACCAAAGAAGAAATAGAGAGGTCCACAATTAAATCGGTAAGAATATAGAAAACTTGAAAAACACCATCTTGACCTCACTGATATTTATAGAACACTTACAATCAACAGAATACACATTCTTTTCAAGTGCAACGTGGAACATACACCCAGACAGACCACATGTTGGACAACAAAACAAGTCTCAAAACATTTTCAAAAGGATTAAAATTTTACTGCTATAAACTTTGATCATAAAGTAATCAATAAGAAATCAATAATGTATCTGTACAATGCCTAAATATTTGAAAACAGAACACACATCTAAATCATCCATGGGTCAAAGAAGAAATCACAAGTAAAATTTCTATATTTTTTTTCTTAAGAATATCAATTTATTTAGGATTTTTATATGTTTTGAATATATTATTTAAAAAGTACTAAAGTAATTTTATCAGTTAGTACTGTTCTCAGGAAGCAGAACAAAACCATTAATAACTAAGTAAAAAAACCTTGCTAGAAAGCATTTTTCTGTTATGAATAATTGGTTTTTGTTGTTTCCTAAATTATTTTATAAATTTCATAATTTTTATATGTCTGACTGGGAACCATGAAATAAAGTACAATTATTCCCCATCCAAAGAATTAAAAGAATCAGACATACTGAAGGGCTGTGATTAAATTTTTACATTTTCAGGAATAAGAGCTGCTATATACCCATTTATTAGATGGTAATTTGGTAACATTTTTATAGATTTTTTTTTTTTTTTTTTGAGGGCAGTGTCACTGGCCCTCATATGTGGGACCCGAACCGGGGCTGCTGGCTTCCCAAGCCAGCGCTTAACCACCGCACCACTCGGCTGGCCCTAGAGTTTTTAATGATTTATGGTTTTCCATGATGATTTCTTAGGCAACATTCCACCAAATTACAGCTTTCCAAAAGTTGTACCATGTATAGCTTTAGGATGACAGCAGCTTTATTTCAAAACCAGAATCCGGGGGAATGTGGCTTTCTTTTTAAAGCTAAAATTTATGCTTTATGCATAGTTGTAAAACACTGACATCCTAGGTTCCCATTACCTTTTTTTTTTTTAATGTCAGTGTATTGGGTTTCTTTGTTGTTGTTGGTTTTTTTTTAAGAGTGTGGTGTCACTGGCCCTCATATGTGGTATCCGAACCCGGGCTGCTGGCGTCCCAAGCCAGCTCTTTTTTTTTTTTTTTTTCAGCATTTATTTATTTATTTATTTATTTATTTATTTATTTTAGAAGGCAGTGTCACTGGCCCTCATATGTGGGATCCGAACTGGGGCCACTGGCATCCCAAGCCAGCTCTTAACCACCGCTCCACTCGGCCGGCCCATAGGTTAGTGGGTTGTTTGTTTGTTTGTTTGTTTGTTTGTTTGTTTTAGAGGGCAGTGTCACTGGCCCTCACATGTGGGATCCGAACAGGGGCCGCCGGCGTCCCAGGCCAGTTCTTAAGCACTGCGCCACTCGGCTGGCCCTCCAAGCCAGCTCTTAATCACCATGCCACTGGGCCAACCCAAACCTCTAATCAAGAGTTATTACACTCTTGGGGTGACCGGTTGGCTCAGTCGATTAGAGTGTGGTGCTGATAACACCAAAGTTGCTGGTTCGATTCCCACATGAGCCACTGTGAGCTGCGCCCTCCCTACAAGAGTCAACTATGCCATTGTAGCATGAAAGCAATGTGTAACCAATGACCATGGCTGTTCCCCAATTTTTAAAAAAAGAGTTATTACACTCTTGTTGAAAAGTAAGTTTAGGTTATAGTAAAAGTACGGTGGGGGGAAGTAAAGGGATAAACGACTTGTCTTTTATTAAGGCAAGTCTATTAAATTTGTATTTAATAGACTACCTAGGATCCTTTTCTGGTCATGAAAGCATGCTGTCTTAACCTAAAAGAATTAAGTGGAATTGTTAAATATTTTGGTTTTTGTCATCTACTTACTATCAAGACCTCAAGTAGGTATAGTGCATTAATATGAAATACTTTTGAAATACATAATTTTTTTTTGAAAAATGGAACCTATACAAAAAGATTCCATACCACTAGATAAGATGTTCAAATGACTAGTGTATAGTATTTTTTTAAGCCTTCGTTTTGTCAGCGCAAATTTCCTTTAATTATTTTCCATTTCCAGTGGGATTTCATTTTGAGGTTTGCTGTATCAAGCCAGTATAAAGTTTTGCAGCTTAGGAATCCTGGATTCCAAGCTATTTAAGATAAAACTGGAAATGCGAAGTTTACTTAAGAAAATTAATTTTCTTCTGTTACATCTAAGTCTTCATCATCTTCTGCTTGTTGATCCTCTCTTAGTCAACACCTGTCATGTGCCAGATACACACTTAGCTATTCAGTAAGTCTCTGAAGAAGCAACTTTGAATTTGCTCTTACAATATCTAAGTGAGACGAATAATCTGGTGGATACAGAGAATTTCAGAAAATCTCTAAATCTTCTCTAATATTTTGTACATTTTGGTAGACAGCAGTGTAGACTTCTAAAGCTTTGCCATGAAATAACATTTCAATAGTCATAAATTCTGAAAATATAGTCTTTATAGCCTCTATGTTCTGCTTTTCAAAATTGTCAAAACGTAGTTGCCTCCAGATGATAAGTTGTTTGGTAGCACCCATTGTAGCTCTCTGTAATTCGATTTCTGCCTATGAAATAACAAGTCGATCAGATGGGTTTCGTTGACTGACAAGTTCCTTCTGAGTTAACTGTTTAGCTTCCTGATCCCTTGTTGTTATTATAATATTGCTTTGAGGTAGTCTGGCATCATTTTTACAATGGTTCCATAAGCTTTCAGTGGTTCGACTACTCTGGCTTCAAGTCTTTCAACCTCTGCTTGTCGATAACACTGAAGTTTGGCAACCTCATCAGCAAAGTTTTCCAGGCCCTGCTTTAAATGTGGGGGTCTCTGGAGAGGCATGCGTGTTGATTTCATTTACCAGGGGGTCTGCTTTGTCTCTCAGTCTGGCAGTTTTCCGCACAGGAGCAGCAAAGATTTGGCACAGTTCTCCAAAACGCTTCCCCACATTTATGACAGCACCTTGCAGTGTTCTGATTTGAGTGTCCCCGTTTTCTGAGCTGTGTCTCAGCATCTTGTCTCTCCCACCACTGGGGCTCTGGGCTGAGTCCCAACTACAGGGCTCCAAGGCCCCGCAGCGTGTACTGCTGCGTCCGCGGTGGCCCCCAGGGCCAGTGTGCTCGCCCCCACAAGTAAACATTTTTAAATATTCTGAAATGAACAACCATGAAAACATAACATATCAAAATTTGTAAATGTCCCTACTCAGAGGTAAATTTACACCTTGAACTACTTAGAAAAAAAGAAAGGAATATAATTAATGTCCTAAGTTTTTACAATATAAAGCTAAAAGGGGAAAAAAAAGAGTAAATTAAATCCAAAATAAGGAGAAAGAAATAGTAAATATAAGAGTGGAAATCATTTTCTGATAGCAGACAAAAATAGAGAAAAATTAATAAAAACCAAAAATCGGTTCTTTGAGAAGATTAATAAAATTGATCAATGTTTAGGTAGACTTATCAAGAAAAAGAGAGAGACGTCTCAAATCACATATCAAGAATAAAATAGGGGGGCCAGCAGAGTGGCGCATTGGTTAAGAGCTGGTTTGGGATGCCAGCGGCCCCGGTTTGGATTCCACGTATGAAGGCCAGTGACACTGCCCTCTACAGCTAACAACAGCTCCAACTGGAGCTGGGCTGCGAGCCCCAGCAATGGTGTGGGCTGCAGCCTCTGCTGCAGTGGGCTGCTATGGGCTGCAGTGAGTGGCCGGCAGCCAGCGTGTGCGGCTGGTGGCCGGCGTGAGCTGCCAGTGGCCGCGGTGGGCGCCCATCCGGAGGCCGGTGACTGATCTGCCTCATCCGGGAGGAGCGCAGTGACAATGCCAGCATGGGCCCGTGGGGCGCGTCCTCCACAACTGGACTGAGGAACGGGAGGACGGCGGCTTGTCTATTCCCCTCCCCCAATTCCCCAATAAAATCTTTAAAAAAAAAAAAGAATGAAATAGGGGACATTACTACAGATTTATCAAAATTAAAAGGATAATAAAAGAATAATATTAATAATAACATACCAATAAATTTGACAACTTAGGTGAAATGGTCAGATTCTTTTAAAGACACAAATCACCAAAAGGAACACAAGAAGAACCAGAAAAATCTTAATAATCCTGTATGTATTAAACAAACTGAATTTCTGATTAAAAACCTTCCCACAAAGAAAACTCTAGGCCCAGATTGACTCACTGGTAAATTCCAACCTCTATTTAGATAAAAACTGACAGCTATCTTACAAAATCATTTTGGAGAACGCAGGAGGGAAATTCCTCAACTCTTTTTTTTTTTTTTTTTTGAGGGCAGTGTCCCTGGCCCTCATATGTGGGACCCGAACCTGGGCCGCTGGCTTCCCAAGCCAGCGCTAACCACTGCACCACTCAGCTGGCCCAAAATTCCTCAACTCTTGAAGGCAGTGTTACCTTGATAACAAAGCCAAAGACATTTCAAGAAAAGTCAACTACAGACTAATATCTCTCATAAATGTTGATGCAGAAACCCTTTAACAAACAGCATTTCAAATTCAGAAATATGAAAAAAAGACATCACGTCCAGGTGGGGTTTATCTCAGAAATGCAAGGTTGCTTTAACATTGGAGTAGTTCCCTCAGCTGCCTGTGCTCACTGTCTGTCAATCCCATCGCTTATAATGAGCAATGAACTCCCTCCCCTTTCTGTCACTTATTTGACAGATATGTGTGGAGTATCTACAATGGGCCAGGCATATGTTAGGCAACAGAAGTAAGAACTGGATGAGATGCTGTGGTTTTCCTTGAGTAGCTTGTCATGCAGTGTAAGACACATGATGCAGATGTAAGAAAGCATATGAAGCAGTCACGGGAATCTCAAGTACAGCATAGGGAATCTTGTCGGTAATACTGTAATAACTATGTATGGCATCAGATAGGTATCCGGCTTATCAGGGTAATAGATAGGAGAGGGGTTGAGAGGATGGATGAGAAAGGTGAAGGGATTAAGAAGTTCAAATTGGCTGTTACAAAATAGTCATGGGGGTGTAAAGTCCAGCATAAGGAATATTGTCAAGAATATGGTAATAACTGTGTATGGTGTCAGATGGGTACTAGACTCATCAGGGGGATCACTTCATGAATTACATAAATGTCTAGTCACTATGCTGTCCACATGAAACTAATATAATATTGAATGTCAATTGTAATTGAAATTATTTAAAAATTATGATTTTTTTTAAAAAGTGGATGAGAGAGACGTGAGAACAAAGGGCAGAGGAGGAAGTCATTCATTTGGGAGGACAGAGAGGAAGTCATTCCTTGCCCCCGAGGGAGGCCGTGGAGGAGGAGACATTTGATTTAGACCTTGAAAGACAAGCAAGTTTGGGGAGAGGGAGAGAGACAGAGAGAGCTAAGAAGCCCATGAATTTTCCCAACACACCTCTGCATGCATGCCTGATCTGAAAGGTTCCTGAGTCAGTTTGTGTCTCTTCAACTCAATCTTAGCTGCATAGGACAACTTCAGCATCAGGCCCTGTGTGGGAGGCTAGTTTCTGCATTTGCCAGGTGGAAAAGCTGAGGGTGGGGGTCAGGATGTGGGGGATGGTCTAGGCAAGGGGAACAGCATCAGCAAAGGTGCAGAGATGTGAAATGCATGGTATAGGAGGAAGTGGGAGGTGCTCTGTGGGGCTGCAGCACAGAGTATGGGCAGGAGATGGAAAGGCAGGGGCAGGAGACGAGGAGCAGGTTTGCAGAGGGCACACTTTAAGCTCCTGGGTAAAGAGGCTAGAGGGTTGCACTAAGGTGTTGGCCTTGGCATTGAGATGCCCGAGAAGTCAGAGCAGAGGGGCGGGGAAGGGCAGGGCCAAGTTGGCTCCTCCTCACTTCAACCTGGGAAACTCTGCTACTGTTAGTTTTGAATCTGGGGTGTCCATGTCATATTCCATTTGAAAAAAAGGAAGGTGATCCTTAGTAGTACTATAAAAAATGTATATATAACCATTTAATGTTATATCTAAAGTTCCTTCTGGCAAGAGCCTAGAGTGTTGGCACACAAGATGCAGGGCAGCGGTGCCCAATGTGCTTCACCCAATCTCCTGAGCACAGAGACATGTCTGCCTGCATGAAAAGCCCTGGGGTCAGGAAACAGGCACCAGGGCGTAGAGGCTAACTTACTGCTGATTAGAATCTCACCACCTTCCCTCTCCGGGGCAACTGAAGATATGCTACTGGATTATACTGTCCTGGGGGATGGATGGTGTCCCTTTCAGAACCTGGCACCCTCTGGGACAGAGTAGACCCAGTAGGGACACTGACCATATGGCCCGGATGAGGCTTCGGATGGGGTTCAGCCGACCACTCACTTGGACACTCAGCTCCCATGGGGCAGGCCCAGTATCAGTGTTTTCCTTCTCAGGGCCCCAGGCCCTCCTCTGACACTGCCTTAGCCACTGACTCTAGGCAGTGCGCCCCAGGACTCACCCTCCCACAAACTCCCCTCCTGAAAATAAACAAGTGTTACCTCACAAGGAGAGGCCAAGGGCCATCGGAACAGGTAACTTGCCCATAACTGGAAATACCTTTAACATGTGAAACAGGGATTATTAGTCCCAAAGCCCAGCTCTGTGCCTGCTCCACAAATATTTGCCACAAAATGAATCCCATTTTACAGACAAGGAAACAGGGTTAGAGCAAGTAAGTGGTTCGGCCAAAGCCTTTTGTCAATGTACCGCAGACCTCTGGGTCACCCAGCCAGAGCCTGATGATCCCAACTCCACCACTTAACTGCAGGGTGTCAATGGGTGGGTCAGCTCACTACTCTGTGCCTCAGTTTCCCCATGTGTACATGGGGACAATAACAGCTGCTAATGCCAGGCTTGGTACAAAGAAGAGACTCAGAAGGCGGTGGGGAAATTGCTAGTCCTAGATGGAGCCAGGATTTGAACCCATCTAGGCAGAGTTAGGCCCATCCTTCTGCTCAGCTGCCTGTGGTACCACAGCGAAACCCACACTGTTACTCTTTCTGAAACTCCCGTGGAGAGAGAAGTGTGACCGTTATTCATATGAGACTGTGACCCGGACATTTGACCAACAGCCTTCTTCCTTAAAAAAAAAAAAAAAAAAAAAAGGATGAAAAGCAAGATCTTGGGCTTCTATGTGGTAAGTTATGTCCCCGAAGGGCAGCTGGCTCAGTCTCAGGACTGTGACTGCAAGGAAAAGTCATGCTCAATTCAGCCCATCAGCATGCTGCCCTAGGCTGGAACAGGAGTGCCCATTCTGCACTGAACTTGTGCCAGGCATAGTGCCAGTGGCTCTAATTTACTGTGCACAACAACTGTAAGGTGGAGAAATCATTGCTATCTCCACTTTACAGGGGAGGAGACAGGCACAAAAGAGTTAGGTAACCTGAGCAAGGCCCCATGGCAGCAGAGCTGAAATCCAGGCAGCGTGCCTCGTGGCTGGCCTGAATGACACATACATGCAGGAAGCCCCACACGCTTGAGCCCAGGCTGCCTGGCCAGTTCCTGGTGGTTTAATCTCCTCCACCTGCTTCCTACCTGCCTTGACATCCAGCAAGAGCCTGACCCTGGCACCGAGGCCCTGTGCCCAGCTGATCCTTCCAGTTCTAAGCTCCCCTGGAAATGTCAGGTACTGAAAAAAGCATGTGCATTTCAGTTTCATAGAGACGGGCTCCAGTCCTGGGGCCGACTCTAACCAGCTATGAGAGCTTGGTGGGAGGAGGTCTCTTAACCTCCCTGAGCCTCCACTCCCTCATCTGAAAAAGGAGATGAGGGAAGCTCCCTTTCCTGTGATGACTGAGAGAGAGAACTTGCTGGAAAATGTTTCACACAGGGCCAGGCAAGTGGCTGAATCTCCATGAGTACTCTTTCTCACACCCAGAAGGCAGGGGGTGGAGGAGGGCAGGGGGTGGTTCCTGGAGTGCATAAGGCAGGGATAGGGCCCGCAGGGATCTTTTCATGGGATTGATGAATTCTGAGAGACTGTAAGAGAGAGATTAAGAAGCAATTCAAATGCACCAATTTATTTGAGCACCAACTTTGTGTCGGGATGATGATAAGCATTTAACTTGCAGTGTCTCATTTAATCAACAGTCCCACAAGGTAAATTCTATTATTGTGATCTTGCACAGGATGGGACTGGAGCCAATAGACACAAAGGGACTTCCCCAGGGTCATCTCCTGATACTTAGTGGAGCCAGAATTTGAACCCAGGTCTGCATAGCTCATAAGCCTATGATCTTAACTCCTCCACTTGGCTGTCTCCATCGGTGAATAGTGCCTAAACTTCTACCATTCGTTCCTTTGAGAAGACATAAGTGTGAAAATGCAACCCAAGGCCAGAAGCCCCTACAAAAGACCTGTTGGAAAACTGGGGGATTTGATGATGTGGACACAGAAGGCTTGTGAGCAGCATTTGAGGTTACAGCTTCATGAATTGTGGGGGGAAAAACCCACAATTTTGTTTTGATGTTCTGGGATGCTTCGCTGTTCCTGCAGCTGATACCTGGGGAACCCACCTAGCCAAAGCAATTACTTACTGCCCAGTGCCTTCCTCGTGGCCCCTCTGGACTTCCACCCAGGCCTTTGGTCAGGAAAACAAATGCTACAAGTCAAACCTTGTGACTGAAGATGTCACAAGTTTGGAGTGTCATTTCTCTTGAGAAATGAAAACAACCACCACCTACTTCCATGGGGGCACAAGTCTTGTCAGCATGGCTCAGAAAAAGCTGGGCCCCATCTAGCTGTTCCTTAAACCGCAGCACTTTTTTTTTTTTTTTTTTTTTTTGAGGGCAGTGACACTGACCCTCATATGTGGGACCGAACCGGGGCCACTGGCTTCCTAGGCCAGCGCTTAACCACCCCGCCACTCGGCCGGCCCTAAACAGCAGCATAAAAAGATTAGTTGAAGTCAATGCACTTCCATTCTTTGTGGCAGATAAATAAATCTGGCACACTTGTTAAATGGGAATGTGTGGTGGGAAGTGCCTACCATTTGTTTTTATAAAGATGTAAACAAGATACACTCATTCTGCTTGGATCTGGGGTCATTTCAATCCATCATTGCTGTGACATGTATCAATTACCACATACAAAGTTAAATCCAAAGTCTCAGAGGAAAGAGTTCAAGTCCCAAGAAAACAGCGAAAGCTTAACGATGTAAAACTTTAAGAGTAGGGCCGGCCGAGTGGCGCATTGGTTAAGAGCTGGTTTGGGATGCCAGCGGTCCCAGTTCGGATCCCACACATGAAGGCCAGTGACACTGCCCTCTACAGCTAACAACAGCTCCATCTGGAGCTGGGCTGTGTGAGCCCCGGCGACGGCATAGGCTGCAGCCCCTGCTGCAGTGGGCTGCCATAGGCTACAGTGAGTGGCCAGCAGCCAGCGTGAACAGCTGGCAGCCAGCATGAGCTGCCAATAGCCGCAGTGAGCGACCATCCAGAGGCCGGCGACCAATCTGCCTCATCTGGGAAGAACGTAATGACGATACCAACATGGGCCAGTGAAGCAACATCCTCCGCAACTAGACTGAAGAACAAAAAGACAGCACCTTGTCTGTTCCCCTTCCCCAATTCCCCAACACTGTTCCCCTCCCCCAATTCCCCAATAAAAATCTTTTAAAAAAAAAAGAGTATATCAGCAATAAATTAGTACTAATTTACAGTAACACCCAGAGGCCCTCCCCATGCATATAAGGAGAATCACAGGATCTTTTGGTATTACCAAATTGTTTTAATGGCCTTACAGATTTGGTGAATCAAAATGAAACATTTCCATTCCACACAGCCCATCCTTTTTCTCTCAGTCAAGGTGAACTTGATTCTTGTTTTCCAGGTAGAGCTTTCAAAGTCCATATCTCTTAAACCCTGATTAATGACATCAGATTGTTTTTGCTAATTTTGGCCATTCGCTCTCCTTTCAGCCTTGTAGACCAGATTCCGGCAGATTTCATATCTGGTCACATCCTTCGGACGCTCTTCCTTTCCGTCCCAGGTGATGTTCTCAATGTCATGTCAATAAAATACAGAGTGGAATTGGGAGGCCTGGTATTTTCCTCCATGCACTAGACTTCCAGGAGCCATCTGGACTGCGTTGTCAAAGATGAGTTGGGGAGTGAAAATGTTTCTCGGCCCGAGTCTCTCAAAAGAAGAGATGGAGAAGAAGGGAAGAAAGGGAAGCCACAAGGACACTGACTGTAGACTGCACAGCACTGACACTGCTGGTAGTAGTTGTAGTTGTCTGGGCCGCTGGGGTTGAGGGTCCCCTTGCCATGGGAGTCGAGCTTGAATAAACCTGCTGGGTGACAAGCAGTGCCAGAAGCAGCAGTCCCAGCTGCAGCCCGATCAGCGTCCCTCTTCCCATGTCCACTCTCTCTCAGTGCTCAATGCTCTGGAGACTGAAGGACCTGTGAGCCCCAGGAGACTGAAGGTGAAGTAGCAAGTGTGATCACCACAAGGGCCTTATATGCCAGAGTGTCACAATGCAGTGACATGGAGCTCATCCACCAGAGTGTCACAATGCCATGACGTGGCACTCACGGGCCCACCCACCTTACCCAATGCTTTGCTTTGGAAACTAAACACTTGTTTCAAGTGCCTGGGCTCCATTACTGAGAAATCTGAAGTTGCCATGGTCTTTCTTCCACGTGGTATTATTTATTTCCTTACCCTTAAAAGTGATGCACGTTTGTTTTCCAAGTTGGCAGTACAGGGAATAACAAGAGGTTTATACCCAGAGATAATCACTAGGGATGTTGGGTATGTTTTTATATAGTACAGACATACGCCTTTCACTCAATAGAGGTTTTGTACACAGAAGTTTTGCTTAACGTTTATCATGAACATTTTCCAGTCATTAAAATCTTTTTTAACAACATGATCAATTTCTTTAAAAGATTGAGCACTGAGCTGCATGTGTAGAGTTTTATCCTCGTCTTGTGTTTATTCATCTGGATTTATATAAAAGAAAAAATAATAGGTCTTGGTATTCATCTTGGTTGTTTCTGGATGTAAAGATTTTTGTATTTTTCAACTTTTCTACACTGGTCATATCTAGAGGTTGAACTAGTCTTGGGGTCTGGTTTGGGTTTGGGGTTTTTTTGAGGAGTGGGATTGGTGGAATTCAAACTAGAATAAACCAAAGTGGAGATTGCTTTTTAAAAAGACTATGGAAAATTGACAAAAAAAATTAAAGAATGACAGGAAGCTTTTGGTTAATAATAGAGCACTTATCGTCTGAATGGTAACTGATGCTCTGTGAAGAACCAAAATGGGTAAAAAAATAACACATTCACTGATGTTTGAAATTTGGGGTATGGCATAAGAAATTTAATAAAAGGTTTAAAAACCTTTGGCTTGCATTTTCTATCAACTTGAAGAGAAACTTTAAAGTGATTCAATATCCTCTTTGTCCCTTTTCAAGAATGCGAATACTTTCTTTACATTCTAGAAAATTAAAACCTACTTTCTTTGCTTTTCCTTGGTCATGCTTCCTGCCTCTTCAGGAACCCAATTTCTTTTCCTGCATCTTTAGGGGAGAGCCTGAAGAATTATCTGATTTCTTTTTGCCATTTGGAAGTTGAGCCCACACAAACTGGATTCCCTTTTCCTCACGTGTTACATTTTTGGGGAAAGTGATACAGAAGTAGTGGCAGACATGGAGGAGGTACGAACTTTCTAGAGGGTGGTGAAGCCACCACATTTTGGTCTGTGCCTGTGTACACTTTAATCCACATCGTGGTCAAACAAGAGGAGATGAACTGATGCAATGAACTGACACAATGAACTGATGTTGTAGGCTGTTTCAAAAACAAGGACCTTCGTGGATACATCTTTTCACCCAACTTTTTTTTGACTGTTTTTTAACAAACACTTTGAATCTATCTGCCCAGCCCCGGCTTTCTTCATTTTACTAATGACTCAAAGGGATCCGTGATGCAGATTTTGGTTAGGATTGTGGCCTTCAAAATAAAGCGATCAATTATTTTACTAGCAAAAATAGGTTATTCAGGAACAGTAAGGAATTGCAATTTGGGACAAGTAAGCTAGAGCAAAAGCCATAATCAAGTCCAACAAACAAAAGAGAGGAACGTTGTTTTAAAGGAGAAAAAGGAGGAGGTTGGGAGGGGTTGTTCTGAACGAAAGTCCATTGGACAAAGATAACAGCTCAGGGAGATGACAGTTTCCTTGGGGACAGGGCGGGCAGGGGTGTTCTCACTAACTGAGTTGCTTAGCTAGTCAATTTCTCATAGGAGATAAAATGTACATCTTTCCTGCTGGGGCCTATAACTGATGATTCTTTCCCATTGAGAATTCCTCTGATGAGGTCCCCAATTGACAATTCTTCCTGCAATTGTCGTGGACTGGTGCTGTGTGAGAGCTCCCCCTTCTGGCCTCCCAGCTCTATATTAATGAGGTTTCCCTACATTCATTTTCCCGAGATAGAACCTTGTGTTGTCTTTCTGCTCCCGACAAACAGAGGGGCTCCTTCAATGTGTCTGGAGCTTTTTCTTCCTACACCGGTGTGTTTGTGACCTCTCTGCTCAAATGTCCTCTATTACAACATGGAGTGAGCACCTGTCCTGGTTGGTGGTCACCTAGCAACGGAATTGTTTATGGAATTCCCTGTTTTGAGAGAGAATCTAAACATGCCAGAGGCTTTCTTTCCCAATCTCCTTCACAGGTTGGATGCAATCATGTGACCAGTTTCCTCCAATCAGAAACACTCCAGCCTATAATTTGGTAAGAAAGTTCCTGACAACTTTTCTGCCAAATTGACCAAAGTAAGTTTGTGTTATGTAAAATAACAACCCTGTCTGATAGGTTACACTGTAGCCTAATCAAAAAATTCCCCACCTTTTAGGACTTAAGTTAAATGCTGCCTCATCAAGGAAGGCTTCCTTCTCTGAAGCCTACAGCTGGAAATGACCTCTCCCTTCGCCCAGTTTGTCTATGGGTTTTGCTTTATGGCCTTGAAGCTCCCTGAGGGCACTAAACTTTATATTCATCTCCTAGAATAACAGTTAAGAACATGGACTCGGGAATTACTGCCTGAGTTCAAGCTCCAGATTTGCCATTAATTTGCTATGTGACCTTGGGCAAGTTATTAAACTACTGTACGTCTCATTCTGCAAAGTGGGGTGAAAATAGCACTAATGACAATGCCTGACTCATAAACACCACACAGGTGTTTTATCACCTCCATCCACATCACCACCACTGTCACTTGTGGCCCCCAAGCCTGTGAAGTTCTTTCCACATCACGCAACTCATCCCTTGCAGAGTGCCCTTCAAGAACATGTCTGTCTTGGGCTGGCCAAGTGGCTCAGTTGGTTAAGAGCACGAGCTCTGAGCAACAGTTTTGCTGGTTCAATTCCTACATGGGCCAGTGAGCTGTGCCCAAGCTGAGCTGCCACTGACCTGTCAACAGGTGGCAGGATGGCTCATCTGGGGAGAGCATGTGATCCTAACAAGGTTTCCAATTTGACTCCCACGTGGGATGGCAGGCTACACCTACCCACAACTAAGATCAAACACGGCACCTTGAGCTGAGCGGCCGCGAGCTGCCAATGGGTGGCCGGATGGCAACTGGACTTGAAGCTGAGCTAGCTGCGCCCTCCACAACTAAGATTGAAGGACAACAACTTGGTTGTTCCCCTTCCCCAATTCCTCAACTCTGTTCCCTTTCCCCAATTCCCCAATAAAAATCTTGAAAAAAAAGAACATGTCTGTCTTCCCTGCTAGTGGCCTGCAGATCACTCAACCAGCAGAGTCAGCTTTTCTACAGTTCCTGTGTTCTGTGACTGCAATCAGTGCCAACTGGCCCCAAGCCTTCTCCATCCCCCCTGACGCCATTCATATCCACTGACTTCTTGCTATCTCCACCATGGCTGCCCTGCTCTCATCTGCACCTGAATTGTGGCAGAGGCCTTTTAACTGGTCTCTGTGTGCCCACATCTAGATGTTTCTAAAGACCACACGCAGGGCAGACACATCAGTTGTGCTGTCCTTGGCTCCTTCAAAACCAACCGTAATAACTCTTTGTTTTGTTTTTTGTTTTTTGAGGGCAGTGTCACTGGCCCTCATATGTGGGACTGAACCGGGGCCGCTGGCTTCCCAAGCCAGCGCTTAACCACCACGCCACTCGGCCGGCGCCCTAGTAACTCTTTAATGAGTAACCCAAGGCACTGGGCCTCAGGCTGGACTCAAACAACTGTCATCATGAATCATTCATCCTCCTCAAAGGCTCTTGTGTTGTCACCAAACACGGTGCCCCCCACCCCATCAGGGCCTCCCACACCTCCCACAACTCCTTTCTATGTGGATGGATCTGGAGAAGTTGGGGGGAAGCAAACGGGGCGAGCCAGAGCCTGAGCGAGTGGCTGGCACGAGAGGCAAGGGACCTCGGGTCCATGAGCACTCTGGGCTGGGCAGGATTTTACCGCTGTGACCATGAAACACGGACATGGGGAAGAAGCGTCTTTACCAGCTGTGACAAGGCCCACTGGTAGGTATGCACCACTGGCTCTGGAGGCAGTGGTTCTGGTTCTGATCCCGACAGGCCTAGGTTTGAATCTAGCTCTGCCATCTCCGGATGGGGCGGACTTGAGCACATCACCTGGCCTCTCTGACCCTCAGTTTCCATACCTGAATCCTGTGTCTCCGGCCAGATGGGGCAGGGCAGGAGCTGGACTAATTCACAGGGCCTGGAAAGCCAGGCTTAAGGTTGGGTCTTTACTTCAGGAGCAGTGGGGCCTCTGATGAGCTTTACCCAGCTGGAGGGCAGGAGGTTTTGCATTTCAAAGGGAACTTCAGGAAGGGCAAAATGATAAAATGCTGCTGAAAAGCTTAGACCTGTGATGGCTCAGCTGTATCTCAGGAAGTGGCAGCACATGTCATGGGGAGGGGGGGTAAGTGAAGTGAGACCACCAGCTGCTCTGGATCTATGCCTCCCCCCACCCCCTGCCTCAACAAACACATCTCCTCACTGCTTCCTCACAGCCCCAGGAAGGGAGGTGTGGTTACCACCCATTTCACAGAAGAAACTGAGGACCAGAAAAGGGCAATGACTTGCACAAAGAGAACTGTCCTAATGAAACAATTATTGGATTGTCGGAAAAGTCTTGATGCATTTTTGCAATGAAAAACATAGAAAAAATACATCATGACTTTTCCGACAACCCAATAAATGGAGTATCTCATGCAAAGCCCTTGATGTCTGGGGATCTGGCATGTATCTGCGGTACAATAAACAGTGGTTTCCTCTTTGCTTCCCTGAGCCCTCCAAATCCACGGAGCTCCAGCTGGTGAGCAGCCTTCCAGCACCATCAGGAGGTAACTGAAACATGGATGGATGATGCTGGGGCAGTCAGTCCTCCCAGTTCTGTGACCCACTGCCCCAGATCCTGCTGGAGCCCCTGTCTGCCCAGGGTGTGATCAAAGCCTCTCTCTGATTTACAACCAGGCCATTGTCCTCTGGCTCCCAACCCCCAGATGTCCTCTGAGGTCTCTGAGGGCAGAAGCCAGGGCTGGGCCATCACCCCACCTGGGACCCAGATCCCAGAGAGGGGACAAGTACCAGTCTCAGCTGCAGAAGAGTAAGGGGCCTGGCTGGGAGCAAGGAGGCCTTTTTGCTTCCAGGTTACACAGGGAACTGGGTATTCCCACTGTCACCAGGGAATCCAGAAAAGGGAACAGATGTAGCGAGGAGCCTGGTGTCCAGCTCATGTAGACAAGGTGCTAAAGAAGGACTTCAAGGAGCTGCCATGGGTGGGACCCAGGGACCAGCCAAGACTGCAAGGGTGACTCAGAGGTCCACAGCATTAACAGTCCCTGGGGCTTTGAAGGCATCCCCTCTGCCCACACTCTGCTCAGCAGGCCCAAAGTCCCTGGGCGGGCAGGCCCTCCGCTCTCCCAAGAGTGCTCAGAAGACAGCCACATCCCTGTCACAGTGCCTTGAGGAAGGAACTTACGGGAATTCGCTGCTGCTGCTGCTGCTGCTGCTTCTCCTATGTTGGACTGGGAGACAGATGACCTCCCATGAGTTGCAGGTGGACAATAGAGAGGGTGCGGTTTCCTGGGATGGGGAGGAGTCTTAGGACCATCCAGTTCACACCTCTTCCCTCCCCGCCCCAGTTTTTCAGAGGGCAAACTAGCCTCAAAGAGAAGTGGTTTTCTCAAGGTCTCACCACAGTTAGGAGACAAGACATCTCTTTTTCTCTCCTCCTCTCACTTCTTCTCTGCCCTTTTCCATCTCTCCCACTTCTTTTCTTACTCTCTATGCCTTGTCCCAGGTCACAGCAGGGGGGGCGTGTTGCATTGTGATCACAGGGCCTTGGGATCCAGCAGACCTGGGTTCAGATCCCAGAGCTGCCACCTCCTGGCCATGTCACCTAACAGGAGTCTCTGAGCTTCCTGAAGCCTGAATCCCTACCTGGAGAAAGAGGTTAACCTGAGAGCCTGCCTGATCTTCCCTATGGAGAGCGATAAGGAAAAGGAAGAGACAGACAGACACACAGGCAGGCAGACCATCGGAAAGAGCCAGAACCAGACCTGCTGGTGCCACGATGATGAAGTAATGATAAAGGACCTATTGTGTGCTGGGCCCGTCCTGGGTTATGTTTAAAGGACAAGTGAAGGGCCGGCCGAGTGGCGCGGTGGTTAAGCGCTGGCTTGGGACGCCAGCAGCCCCGGTTCGGGTCCCACATGTGAGGGACAGTGACACTGCCGTCAAAAAAAAGAAAGGACAAGTGAAGGACTGCCTGTGAGAGTCAGAGTAGTTGTAAGGCCAGCTTGTGGGAAGGCAGGAAGCAGCATCCTGCACTCTGTGCCGCTATCCAGGCTTTGACGGGGACCGAACGCCTCCCCAGCCCGAGTGTGGGAACAGTCCTCCGTCAGCCACCGTGAAGCCAGCCCAGGGCCAGCTCATCCACTGCTGCCGTTCCCGGTAAAGCAAAGGAATAAAGTATGGAGTGGGTAGGTGGGGACTATCTTGTCTCAGGTGGTCAAGGAAGGCCTTCAGAGGAGGTGACTTTTGAGCTAGGACAGTGATAGGATATTAAGGCTGGTCCTCTAGCCTGGGGGGTCACCACTTGAAACCTCCTGAGGTTGGGGGTGACATACTCAGGTGACAGAAACACAGTAGGGCAAACAGGATTCTGGCATTCAGCCTTAGAGCTGAGGGGCCATCAGGAGCGGAGGGGAGCCTAAGTGAGGCTCTTCTGGGGGCAGAAGCTGCCCAGCTCCAGAGACTGTCCAGGCTACACCCAGTGTGGTCAGATCTCCCAATTATTAAGGAGAAAAGAAAATCTGATTTTTATGTGTGATATCCCAGTTTTTAAACACTGGGCCTCCACTGCCACCCCCTCCTTTCTCTCCCACCTTCCTTTCTTCCCTTCTGTGCAGAATGTTTATTTTCATACACCTTCCCAAGCCTCTGACATTTAAACTTTGAAATCAGAATAATTCTGTTTCTCTTCCCCAGACAAGGCTGCTGGGTGAGATTTCCCCAGGTCCATGCCTGCCCTTCTGGAGGTGAAGTACTGGGACAGCACTGGTTTTGGGAGCCAATTACAGCCACCCATATTTCCTGAGCACCTAGTGGGCACCAGGCCTCCTCTCACGAATGGCCAGTGCAGTCCACTTAAGAGCGCCGTGAGGTTGGTATTACCATCTGGACATGCCTGGTGAACAGACAGAGGGTCAGAGCCGTTCAGGAACGAGTCTGTAGTCACATAGCAAAGAAGGAGTATAGAAGGGACAAAAACTCCTATCTCTCACCCAAAGTCTATTTTTTCCCTCTACACCAGTGGTTTTTTTAGCCAGGGGGGATTTTGACCCTCACCCAGGGGATATTTAGCAATCCTCAGAAGTATTTTCAATTGTCATGACTCAGGGGTGCTGTTAGCATCTAAGGGGTAAAGGCCAGGGAAGCTGCCAAGTATCCCACAATATAAAGAACAGCCCACCCCCCATTAACAGCCCAAAACGCTAATAATGCTGAGTCTGGGAAATCCTGATCTACTGAAGGACACGCGGCACTTGGGCAGAACAAGGATTTGCGAGGGGCCATTCCAGACAGAGACAATGACAAGAACAAGGCACAGAGTTAGGAATAGGATATATCGAGGGGCCAGTCAGGGGGCTGGGTAGAAAATTCAGGGAGCAGGAAGGAACGAGCATGGCTACAGAGGCAGACATGACCTGTTTGTGTCAGGGATCTTTGGTGGCAGGTGACAGAAAACTCAGCTCATCTTGGCTGAGTTTAAGAGTGGACAAGCAGGGATGGGAGCAGACCCGACCAAAGGGAAAATGTTGGCTAGAAAAAAACAATATGCACAAGAGTCAGCACGTATTAAGAGCTCATGTGCATCAGACACTGTTCAAAGCATTCTGCATGTGTTATCTCCTTTCTCCTCACAACAATCCCATGGGGTGGATGCTACTGTTTACAGTTTATAGACGAAGAAACTAAGGCCTGGAGAGGCGGAGTAACATGCCCAGGGTCACAGCTAGCACAGGTGGCAGAGACCAGATTTGGATTTGGCTCCAAAGTTTGGTTCTTAACCACTGTACTACCCCACCCTCCTGCTGTCACAGGCCTGAATATGGTGGCCGGGCCTGTGAAGCTAAGTGGCTTTCTCCAGTTGGAAATGAGGAGCCAGCAAATGTAGCAGAGATTGACACCATCAGCCTGTACTTTACAAACACACTTAAAGGCAGTGTGGGGCCAAGTCTAGGGGCATGGGAAGAACTGGGCAGTGTCTAGGCAGGAGCTGAGGAGGGCCTGACTCTCTGGTGGGGAGGGTGGGAGAACCCACACTAGACGCTCACTAACATTTTCTTGGCCACCAGGCCTGTGCTGGTGGAACAGGGCAGGTGGCTTGTGGATGATTGATGACCTGGCTCTGAAGGTGCCTCTGGGTCTGCGTCATTTTCCGGCTCATCCCCCTCACTCCAGCAGATGGGAACTAGACATGTAAGTCATCCATCTCCAGCTGCCTGGAAGGAGGGAGGGGGAAGGGATGCAGGCCTGATGGCAGGGAGGGCAGCAGTGGTTCTTTTCCATGATGGGTTTAGGGAGCAGCAGGCTGTCATCCTTCCTCATTACTGTCCAGAAAGAATTCAGTCCCAGGAGCTCCTTCCCCAGGGATCAGTAAGGGCCATTGGCCAATGACGCCCCTTTCCTCAGTCTTAGAGGGGCTCTGGAATGCCTGGCTCAGCCTCACTGCTGGACTCGTCTGTCTTTATGCCATCCCCTCAGATCAAAATCCACCAGTGGTTCCCACCTTCACCACCTTGGGACTGGCTTTGGGACCAGGGCCAATGCACAGCTTCCACACACTCAGCTGCACCACTGACCGGCACCAGGAACCAGGGAGGTAGGCCCGTAAGGCAGATGCTAAGGCACCACCCCACCCCATTACCGCTGCCCCTGCCCGAGCACCAGGTCTACCTCCTCTATTTCCTGGTCACCTCCTAACTGCTCCTCCCACATTCAGCTCGGGCGTCAGCCCCTCTGGGAAGCCTTTTGGGATCTAGTGTCTTAAAGGAGATAAGAGAGTGAGGAGTAGATGTGGACCCTGGACCCCATTTCTATCCCATGGTCAGAACCCCTGCTTCGGGAAGAGTTGTCCAAACTTGCAGGTTGGCTTGGGGGGTGGCTGGCTGCAGGCTGGGACAACTGGGCACCATGGTCTCTCCGCCCTCAGCAGGCTAGCCCGGGCTCGTTCTCACTGTAGCGTGGGCAAGACCCTAAGACAGGGAAAACATGCAAAAGGGCACGTGGCCTGTGGCACGTCACTGTTTCCACTGCATTCTATTGACCAAAGGAAGTCAAGGGATAGGAAAGAAACTCCACCTCTTGATGAGAGAAGACACACTTGCTCAGGTCCCCTATATATGTTCTCAGAGCTCCTGCCACAACCCATCTTGTGAAAATCTTTACATTTTACTATTATGACTTCTCCAGTGTTCTGTCTGCTTTGCTTGACTCTGAGCTCCTTGAAGACAGATTTCTTGTCTTCCTCACCTCAGACCCACCAGTGCCTCACCGAGAGCCAGATGTGTAACAGGCACTCAATATAGGCTTATGCATGCATGAATGAATGAATGAATGAATGAGGTGCTACTGCTTGGCCATGTCTCCCCCACTGTGGGTACAGACAAGGGGCTGTGTAGAACAATATTCAAGAATTTCCTTTCGTAGGGGCCGGCTGAGCGGCTCGGTTGGTTAAGAGCTCATTCAAGAATGCGAGCTGAGCTCTGAGCAACAGCAGTTCCATGCGCAGCCCGAGCTGAGCTGCCGCTGAGCTGCCAACAAGTGGCAGGATGGCTCAGCTATTTCCTTTCGTGCATTTGTTCTTCCATCCTCCTCCAAAGGTGTGTGGATTCCTCTGTCTGAACTGGAACCCTAGGGAGGCCACTTCTTGTCTCTGTGTCCTTGGGCAAGACGCTTCCCCTCTCTGTGCCTCAGTTCCAAATTAGAAAAGAAGTAAAATTATTGCTGTTCACAGATGACACAATCTTATATGTAAAAAATCCTAGAAATGCTACCAAAAAAAACCACGTTAGAATAAATTAAAGATGCTTGATACAAAATCAACATGCAGAAAATCAGTTATGTTCCTATACATTAACAATGAACCATCTGAAAAGGAAATTAGGAAAATTTCACTTACAATAGATCAAAAGGAATAAAGTATTTAGGAATAAATTTAACCAAGGAAGTAAAAGACTTGCACCCTGAAAACCATAAAACATTGCTGAAGGAAATGAAAGAAGACACAAATAAATGGACAGGTATCCATGTTCATGAATTAGAATACTTAATAGTGTTAAAATGTCCATACTACCCAAAATAATCTACAGATTTAATGTCCTATCAAAATCCCAATGACACTTTTTACAGAAATAGAAAAACCCATCCTAAACATCATATGGAATCTCATGATTGAAAACAATCATGAAAAGAACAAAGTTGGAAGACACACTTCCTGATTTGGAACCATATTACCAAGTACAATAATCAAACCCGATGGTATTGGCATAAAGACAGACATATAGATCAATGGAACAGAATACAGAGCCCAAAAATAAACCTTTACTTATATGATTCAATGATCTTTGACAAGGGTGCCAAGACTACACAATGGGGAGAGGACAGTCTCTCAACAAATGGTGATGGGGTAACTGAATACCCACATGCAAAAGAGTGAAGATGAACCTTTATCTTACACCATGTGCAAAAATTAATTCAAAATGGATTAAAGCCCTAAACATATAACTCCTAGTAGAAAAGCTTCATAACATCTCATTTGGCAATGATTCCTTGAATGTAACACGAAAAGCATAAGAAACAAAGGCAAAAATCAACAAATGGGACTACATACATCAAACTTTAAAATTTCTGCACCTCCAAGGAAATAGTCCAGAGTGAAAAGGTAACCTACAGAATAAGAGAAAATATTCGCAAATCATATATCTGATAAGGTATTAATATCTAGGCTATAGAAAAAAACAACTACAACTCAACAACACAGACCAAATAATTTGACATAAAAAAGAGCAAAGGAGTTGAATAAACGTTTCTTCCAAGAAGGTATAGAAATAACAAGGCACGTTCCACTCCGTATTGGGCTGCTCCTGACATCCTCATCTCCACCCATCTCAGCTGCACTCAAGGCTCACTGCTCCAAACCCACTCTCCACAGGGAAAAAGAAAAGAAAAGAAAGGAAGGAACTGCCACCTGCCCCAGGGATCCACAACCTCCCAACATGGATGACCCTGGAGATGGGATACATCACAAGAAATTGGCCTGCTTGCTGAGGGACCACAAACCTCTAAAAGTGCTGTCACGCCTCGCCTGCCCCTCAGGGTCTACTTGGGACTTGTGGCAGCCTTTCTCTAATGAGGGGAACATGCGCAATGATGGGAGAAGAGGACAGAGGAGCTGTTGTCTCTCCCGTCCTCCTATCGCAGACCTTTCCGGCCTTCCCACCAGGCTAGGACACCAGGGGCACTTCTCCAGGTTCAGCTGCTAATTGGATCTGTGGACAATGCTGAGGGTCTTGCCGAGTCGCCCCTGACAGCATCTTCCCAGGCACATTATTCTTTAAGCCGCCTCTGTGAAAGCGTTTACAGAGTCCATCTCCGTTTGAACGTGGATCTTACTCATCTTTCTTCCCCCACGGTGCCCGGCACAGGGCCCAGCACTTAATAAGATCTTGGGAAAATACTGGTTGAATCAAACAGAAATTGAACACACTTTTAAGGTTGCATCGGAGGATGAAAAGACAATGTTTGAAAATCCAAATCCTTTCCTGCTGCTCCCTGGAGAGCCAGCACTTCAGGGGAGCCTTTGGCAAATCCCTTTGTAAAGTGCAGAAGTGTAGAATTCCTTTGTACAGTAAATACCCCTCACTCGTGAGCCTGAATTTATATATGTATGCACATGCATACATGTATCATATTAATATTAATGTTGAATAGAGAATACTAATATATAAATATTAATATTAAATAGTTAAATATTAAATAAAGTAGACAGTGACATATGAAGCCACTCCCTGGTATGTCTCCAATCCCAGCCCTCCAGCATACCCACTATTATATTTGGGGTTTTATTTAGGAATTGTTCAGATTACAAATATTTCATCTTCTCAGGATCAGAAAGACTTTGATCACTTTTTTATCACGAGACAGAAAATTCACGAGACCCAGAGACAGAAGCTGGAGTGTCCTTCTAGTCCCTTGGAAAAGCAGTGCACAAAATATGCAGCTGCCACCCCACTGTCCTGCCCTCAGTCTGCAGGAGGGAGTTGCCATCTATCTGATTGGTCTCGGGCCGGCCGAGTGGCGTGGTGGTTAAGCGCTGGCTTGGGAAGCCAGCAGCCCCGGTTCGGGTCCCACATATGAGGGCCAGTGACACTGCCCTCAAAAAAAAAAAAAAATGAATTGTATATAATTGGTCTGAATCCCAGAACAACTCACGTCACGGATTTTGGGGTGGGGGTGGAGGACGGGTACCTGGGCAGTATCTTCAACTGAGCTTCTACCAGCAAGTTCGGACAACTCTTCCCAAAGCATGGGATAGACACGGGGCCCAAGGTCCACATCTACTCCCAGCTCTCTTATCTCCTTCAAGACACTGAGGAGCAAGAATTGTCTCATTCGCTATCCTTGACAGACATGTTAAGAAACAGGGAGAGGGCCGGCCGAGTGGCGTGGTGGTTGGGCGCTGGCTTGGGAAGCCAGCGGCCCTGGTTCGGGTCCCACATGTGAGGGCCAGTGATACTTCCCTCAAAAAAAAACAAAAAAAAACCAAAACAAAACAAACAAAAAAAAAAGAAACAGGGAGATACTCAGAACTCTACATGAGTTCTTTGCATGAGAACTTTGCATGACAATGACATCTGTGGTCCGTGGCAGTTTTAAAGCATGTCTGTAAATTCCCTGACACTCCTCCCATTGGGAAGTGGGTCCTATGTCTCTCCCCTTGGACCTGTGTTTACCAGTAAACACAGGCAGGACACCCTCACCCCATCTCAAGGCCCCACCAAAAGGCTCACGGAAGATGTCATGAGGCCCAAGGCTCAGGCCTTGACTATGGGTACAGTCATGCTCTTGCTGGCATGATGTGGGTACAACCTACACTACAGCCCCTTTCTAAGTCCTCCCTGGCCGTTGTTTACCTGGAATCAATGCCAAGTAAATGTCAAAGATCATCTCCTAGAACTGGAGGCCACTCAGCCCTGCTCCCGAGAGGGCCTTGTTTAGCCCATGGTCACCCATGTGCTGTATCTGCAGGAGGCCTGGCCCTCTTTGGACTTCATGGCAACCCCAGGAGGGCTTGTTATCCACGCTGATTTGTGGAGGTTGAAAGGCCTCAGAGGAAGAGCTCCACGGTGGGACTGCTGCTCTCAGGCAAAAATGCAAGGCCATCAGCTGTTTGGGTAAAATACAATGACTGCCATGAAATTTTAATTAAATTCTTAATTGTGTTAAATAATTGAATACTGACTGCCCTATCTTTGAAAGGGAAACCAGGGCCAGCCTGCTCCTGTGCGAAACTGCAAATGTCGCAGGTGCTGCGTGGGGTGAATATGGATCTGCCCCCTCACTGGCCCCTGTGGTCACCTCTCTTCTTAGGAAGTCAGCTCTTTTGTTTCCTGCTCTGGTCGGTCTGGCAGAAGTGAGCAGGCAGCAGGCCACAGAAGAGCTCTGGGAAGGAGGGCAGCTATGGGAAGACCATGGAGTTCAGGGTCCAGCAGCACAAGACATGAATCCTGAATGTACAGCTTGCCAGCTATGAGAGCTGAGCAGGCCACTTGACCTCTCTGCGTCTGTGTCCCTATCTGCAAAACAGAGACTGTAACTCCCACCTGTGAAGAAATGCCCACTATTTTTTGCCTGGCACATCTCTCCTTCTCAGCCCACAAGTCTGGTAAGGGTCTTCGTAAGCCCCTGCAGTTTAACACACATGGAGTGGACGTTTCATCCAGGCTGGAAAAATCAGATTCTCCCCTGAGAATCTCACATGGGGACGAAGTTAAATAGCTTCTAAAGCCAATCACATCAGCCCAGGAGTAAAGCCCATCACTTAGGGATGGCCATGCCGGATGGCCAAGGAGCAGAGAATCCAGTCTGCAGAGGAAATGAAGAAGATAGGCAAAGGGAAATAGAAACAAGTCATCCTGCAGACCCAGTCAGGGAAAAAGGAAGAGAGAGGCAAGGGGAGTCAGAGAGAGCCTCTGCCAGGTGACTTCCAAGTCCCAAGATGCCTGGTGGGCTTCAACAGCTCAGACCTGAGGCATCCCTCTAGTCTTATCCTAAGTCCTGTTTCTACATGAGCTTCTTTGCATGGGTTTGTGAGCCAGTTAGTCTCGTTTCTGGCTCAAGCAAAAAAAGAATTAACTCAATGACTGGTGTAATGAGAACTTACAGGGGTAGAGTTAAGTCAGGAATAACCTGATAGGACCTCCAATGATGTCATGAAGACCAAAATACTTTCTATTTCTCCTCCATATGTTGTCTTCATTCTCAGGCTACACCTGAGATAGTACCAACAGTTCTAGACTACAAACTTCCAGGTTCAAGTTCAGCGGGAAGGATCTAGTTCAAGTTCAGTGGAAAGAGCAAGAGTCTATTTCTCAGAAGCCCTAGTAAAAGACTCACTGAAAAACAATGGCTCTGGTTGGCTTGTATACTCATCCCTGAGCCAATTACTGTAGCCAGAGGAATGTCCCAAATGAATTGGTTTAAACCTAGGTCACGTGGCCCACCTTGGAACTGTGGATGCTGCCTCACCTATGGACTGAAAGTGGAGAAAGGGATGCAAAGTGAGTGCTGCTAATAAATGGATACAGAACTCAAGCAAACCACCCTAATGGAGACACAACCTCATGGGCAATGGTGGGTGAGGGGAGGGGATGAAGTCTATAAAAGCCTGGTGCTTAATAAATGTTGACTTCTCTTCCCTCCCCTGGCGAACAACAATACACTCCCCACCCCCTCAAACCCTGGCCCTTAGCCCTCCTAATGGAAAAGCCCTTCCTTGTAGCTCATGTATCAAAACACATTGTTTTCTCTTCGTAAGGCTCTTTGATGGTTATCTCATGTCTCCGAAGCACACTTTTCATGGGGAGATCTAGAGTCTGTGGAAGTTAAAGCCATTAACAAATGCTAAATGGCCAATCTCAGAGGGGGCCTTTGACTAAGACCAAGGAAACGATAACAGCTCTGACTGGGCCACTCTGCTGGGATCCCTAGAGCACCATGTACAATAAGCCTTCACGAATCTTAATTATTTTTCCTCCAGCTGCAACTAAACACCACTCCATTATGATTAAGGGAGACTCATCAGCGAGCAAGTCAGCCTCAGGTGGTGGATGCAGGAGCCCCTCTCAGATCACTCCCAGAGAGTGCTCTGTCCCTCAAACCCAGCGACTATGTCAGGGAACAGCCCCTGGTTCCCACAGCACTGCCCCCCTCCCTCCATGGTTTGGGCGTTGGGCATCCTTATACGTGCAGGGGCAGTGGGACGCGAGGACACCTCAAATGCCACCTGAGTGCCCCAGTCCATCAGGAAAAGGAGGCCAGGTAGAGATTCTGAACCAGCAGAGGCCATTTCTAGCGGCTGAGAAAGGGCTGGGGATGGGGGTGGGGGGAAGCAGAGGAGACAGTCTCCTAATTCTAATGCATTAATACAGATATTATTTCCCAGGATCCTGAATTCTGGGAATGGACAAAGGCCCAGGGCCTCACTGGATGCCAGAATGCCCTCAATAAAAATAAAAATAAAAAAATACAACATGGACTGTGGTATTGCCATCAGCTCTCAGCCGCTGAGAGCACCTATGTGCCTGGCCCTACATGCTTTGCATGTATTATAGCTTTTAAACCTCTCAGTAACCCAATGCCATAGGTAATATTATCTCCATTTTACAGGTGAGGAAACTGTGGCTCACAGAGTCCAAGTCATTTGCGCGCAAATACCCAAGTTGCTTTGGCCAATACAATGCTGCGAAAGTGACTTTTTGCCATTTCTGAGCCTACACTCAAGAGGCCTTGTGTATTTTTGCTCTCTGTGGTGTAACCTGCTTTTACTATGAGAACAACTCTCTTGTCACTGGAGGATGAGCAACCATAAGGAGCAGAAATAAGCCACCCCAGCTGAGGCCATCCTAAACCACCCAGCCTCCAGCCAACATAGCAGCTGCCCTGAGATGTTAATAATCCCATTCAAGCTCAGTCCCCAACAGCAGAACCTCCCAGCAGACCTATAGATTTCCAAGCTGAATATATGCTTATTTTAAGCCACTAAGTTTTGAGATAGCTTGTTATGCAGCAATAGCTAACTGATACACCATACCTGTCTGACTCCAAAGCAGTTGTATTCAGCCATCTTTCAATGCTGCATCTAGTACCTTGTCTCTTCAAAATTCCCCCTCAACCACCATCTTTACTCCTGAAAAATCAGAGGAATTTCTCCCATGTCTAGAGACCATAGACACTCAGTTGCTAGAACCCATGTTTGCTTTCATTCATTCCTTCATTCAGTCATTCAACAAATATTTATTGTGTGCTCGCTATATGTTCAGGGTACATGGTCCCTGTCATCCTATGACATACAGAGGATACTGGTCCTCAAGAAATAATTGCAGAAATAATAACATTGGAAAGAAATAGCCTTTCATTGGGTCTTCATGAAGTATGCCAGCCTGAAATTAAGTTGTCACCTCAATACTCAGAGAGCACTTCATGAGAGAGCAGGTATTCACAGGGAGGGGACCTCACACCTGTAAATGAACAGCTGGCTCGCCGTGTGTGATGAGAACATCAGCTCCGAATCACAAGAGGGGCCCACGGGCCGTGTCAAGGTCCTCAGAACAGTGCTGACATATAGGGAGGGCAGGCAGGGGGTGGGCTGGGGGACTCTGCTGGAAAGACAGGAAGAGCTCAGTGAGTCCTCATGTCTCTCCCACACGTCACCTCCTGACTAGGAGCCAATCCCAGGAGGAAGAGGAGGTCCACGGGGACAGCAAACACAGCCCACACAACCTGCTGATGTATGAGGCACCTTGGCGAGTGGGGAAGCTTTGGCCATTAGAGAGCGAGCCGTGACTCTGCCACTTATGAGTGGTCTGACCCTAGGCCAGTGACTCAGCACCTGTGAGTCTCCAGCCCTCATCAGACACACGCAGATAATAATCACCCATTCTCAGGATTTGGGGTGTTTGTTTTTGTTTGAAAAGCAAATGAATCCTAAATGTAAAAGAGCACATGCCTAACAAACGTTCACTCCCTCATTAATAAATTTCTAGAAGACAGAGCATGTGGGTACCAACAGAGGTTGGGATATTGGATATTGTAAATATGCATGTCCACTTCTTCTCTTGCCTTAACCTTGGGCCAGGCCTCTAGCTGGCCAAGGTGCTCAGGGGAAGGCTCGCCTGCCCAGTGCACACACAGAAGGCACCTTCTCAAGCTGCCACTACTCTCCTGTGCCATCTCCAGTGGCTCTACCTTTATGTCCAGGTGCTCCCCTCTCTTTCCTGCCCTAACTTTGAGCCTGTATTCTTTGGTGCCGTTTTCCCATATTCTCCACTAGGCTGTGAACACCCAGGTTATCAGAGAACATGTCATCTCTGTGTTCCCCACAGCACCTGGGTGATGGTGGGCCCTTGGGGGATGCCTGGGGCCCGTGAAGCTTAGGGCTAGAGGTCAGGAGGGCAGCTCTGCTCCTCCACAGGGCACCCCCAGGGGCCCTTGGCCAAGGACCATATCCCAACCAGATAAACCAGGAGCCCCGTGAAGGGTAGGAGGGACAATGCTTCCTGAGCACCTGCTGCGTGTCAGGGGCCTTTATTAGCTCATTTAGGCCCCACAACAAGCCAGTGGGATGGGAATTATCCATTACTGTTTAGTTGCTAAGGAAACTGGTTTGGAGAGTAGCGTGGCCAAGGGTTCATGGCTGGTAAGTTCCTCAGCCAGGGTCTGTTCCGAAGTCAGGCTGGCTTCTAGGTGCACATGTTGTCCTCTACACATTGTTGCTTCTTGTGTGGACTCTCCACCCCCCAGGTGTAGTGATGGTTCTGCAGGCTCTTAGAGGGTGGGAGTTGGGAGGGACTTTAATGACATCCCACCCAAGAGAGGGGGTCAGTGTGGGCTGTGAGGGAGTCTCTCCACCCCAAGTCACACCGACCTCGGTTCAAATCTCAGTTGGCTCACTTAAAACTGGGTGACCTTGCATGCGTCTCTTAATGCTTCTCAGTTCCCTTGTATTCGATACTGGACAAAAATGCCTGACTGATGTCCATGAGGCTTCCACATGCATGTTGTTTATATGTATGCTCCATGTGTTTGTATGTTCCATGACATGTAAAATCATGTTGTTTGGCTCAATAAAAGCTGGCTGAACCTGGGATTGGATGCCTGGCCCCAACCCCTGCAACCCTGCCTCTTGTCTAAAGGCTAAAACCAGCTTCTATGGTCTTAGAAACAGCAGGAAATAAGATCACACAAGGATCCTCTCTTAGTCACTTTCTTAAGTGGCCAAAAATGCCTGAATTAATCAGGCAACATCAGTCATAGGGACAGCCAAGGCTCCAGGAGCGTTTCCTGCCCCTCTGTCCCCCTTTGTCCTCTGCCCCCCATCTCTGTCTCTCCCTTGATGATTCCATCCCTTGTACAATAGCTGAGCGCATTTGCAGAGAATTCCTAATGGCTGGTGGGTTCCCTCGGAGGACTATTGCGCATTCTCTGAAATGACATTCATTAGTCTGTCTGACATCAATACTGCTCTCAGGTTAATATGTTTAACTTAATGAGGCATTTATTTTCACTTTGAAAACTATTCAAAAAGTGTATTTTCTCCCCGTGAGCTAAGCTGATGAATAGATTAGTCCTAAGCGACGAAAATGAATCTAACTGGCTCATTTTTATTTTTCAGTTATTGTGAGCCATGAATTAATTTGAATTAACCTGGTTATTTTTTATGGAAATAAACAGGAAAAAGTTCCCTGCTTGGCTCTGTGATGTGTCTTCTGTTCACCTCTTTTTCCTTTTCTACCAGCTCTGAGGAAATAAAAAATGAATACCAGCATATGATTTGGAGTAGAGGGGATTCCTAAAACTGAGCAGACAAAGACTCAACAAATGGCTCTTATTTATTCAAGGAATTATATGGTCTCAGTGTCCCAGACACATCTAGTGGGCGAGCCAGCACTCATGACTCCTGGCCCAAAACCAAGGATGACCTGAAGGCCAATTTTTTTCTTTGCTGGCTTGACCAGCAGCTATATCACATCTTTCTCCCTGCAACCTCTTTGAGCTGCTGTCAGCCATGAGATGCCAGCCAGCACACACTACTCTTCCTCGCAGGAATACGCTTCCAGGCCAAGCCAGTTTAATGCCTACACCTGGCCAGGGTCGGAACGCACAAGGCTCTGTGCACGTCTCTGCCCACCTGCACCCCCACTTGCTCAATGACCAGAATCCACTCTGGTGGCAAGGTCGGCCCTGTTTTTATTGTGCTGGTAGGTGAGGGAGTGGTGTGGTTAGAGTGTGGTTAGAGTGAGGCAGAAACAGCTGATTTCCAATCTCAAGTTAAGAGGCTTTGCCAGCTGAGAGGCCTTGGTGAGTCCCTTAGCCTCTGAGGTTCCTTACATAAATTTTAGATGGTGATGACGTTTTCTTTCTTAGGCTGCTAAAACAATTAAATGAAACCACATGTATAACTGGCTCACATAGTGCTCAGCGGCAGTGTAGAATGGATTTTAAAAGAGGAGGATTTGATATCATCAAACACAACCGGTATTTTACCTTTATCTTCAAATCTATCTTCCCTGCTGCTGGTCTGTTCTCTGACTTAATCTCGTTCCAAACTGTGAGTCTGATCTGTGGGATTCTCTCTGCCCTTCCTGACCCAGATCCCCCATCTTCCAGGCTGCCCATCACAGTTCTTACAACCCGTCTAGAATCTCGGATGATAGCCTGACCATGACCCCGGGATGTTACTTCTTCCTAACTTATCCATCACCTACTGAGGGAAGGTCACATCCAGTTCCCTTCACCAACTTGACGCGCCAATTCCCTTCTGAGACCAGAGTTCACATGATGTTCAGGCAGATGAAAGAGCTTGGCTTTGGTTTCTCTGATGCTTGACTACTCCAACCTAGGAGAGATATAGCCAAGAAAACACATTCCATGAGTCCTCGCTATCCACCATTTGAGAACCCCAGTGCATCGTGGTGCTTTGGTCCTATTTCCAAAGGCACCTGCCATTTGAGGTCCTTAAGACTATAGGAAGGAGGGACATGATGGTCTGGTAAAGTGAGTCAGAAGAAGCAATGATTTTTAGGGTAAAGGAAGTGCCTCCCCCTCCCCTTGGTGTCCTATACCCTGTGGCAGGAGTGGCCCTTTGTCTCCTTCAGAACTTTGGACAGCAGCCACGAAACCCTAAGCTCTTGCCCAACCCGAGACATGGTGGAAAGGAACCTCAGAGGCCATCTCAGTTCAACAGTACATTTTGTTTCTACATTTTGCAAGGAAACAAGTCCTATGAGCATTGAATTAAATAGTGACTTGTTTTGATAAAAAGGTCACTGGATTAGAAGCCCAAGCCTTAAGTGTGCTGTGTGACCTTGAGCAAAATATTTTCTCTCCATGAGCCTCAGCATCCCTAAATCTTATGATTCTAGCGTGCCTGATTTGAGGCACAAGAGGCAGATAGCTCACAGCTCTAATCTTGACCCTATATGGGGAAAAGTTCCCCAATATCCTTATGGATCTACTGATGACATACCGTGTTTTTGCTTTGCAAGCATTTTACCCCTTCTGCCCTACACAGCAGCAGTTTGATGGACGACTAATCAATGTAGCTACGTCCATCAATGCCAAGCTAATTAGAGATTTCCTAAAAAGCTTATCAAGAAGGGACATCCTGAAACATTAAAAAGATCTCCAAGTCAAAAAAGCAACTCCCAGACTCAGAGAATATTCCAGCTAAAAGAGTTTTGGCAACTGTTCCATCTACCCTCTTCGTTTTCCATATGGGGAAATAGAGGCCCAGAGAGTGTTAACGGCAGAGCTGGGACCAGAAGTGGGATCAACTCTTGACCCCTAGCCAGTAGCCATGTCTGTAGGTAGGGGAAGTGACCCAAAACATTTTAGTCATGTAACTGGGCTGAGAACCCTGGAGATGGGTACAAAAAGCGATGATGCTGCCTAATGATGCTGCCATTTGCCATGTAAGTTTCACAATCATCACAAAAAGGAGACACCATTGTTGGCTCTACCATAAAGATGAAGAACCTAAGACTCAGAGAGACTTGTGAATAATTGGTGGAAGAGATGAACAAAATATCTGGACCTGGCTTACAACAAAGCTCACATTCTTAATCACTATTTTCCACCCTCTCTCAACGGGCCTGTTTTGCTAACTATAGATTCACCCTTACGCTAACTGCAATCACTGACTGAGCTTGTTTTGCCTGAGACTTTGTTGGTTCGAGCACAGTGGGTCCCACATCCCAAAAAGTCCCTCAGCCCTACAAACCAGGACAGTTGGTCACTCTACTATAACTCCAGACTTCAACCAAACCATCACGCATTCCTACATCTCTGCTTTTCAATCTGGTGGAGTGCCAGGCATTGGACACCTCCCCAGGTGTGAGTGTTACTTAACGATTCGGAGGGCAACATTTTGACTAAAATAAATATAACTATGTTATGGAGTTGACTGCAAAACTCACAGGGATTTTTAAGATATGCCATCAGTCTTTAGAATGTTCTATTTGGTGGAGAATCATTTCTGTTTATGCCCCTAGAGCCCCTGGAGGAGTATTCGCCCAGCCCTAAGAAGTGTCTTCATGAGAGGTCACCTTGATCTTAAACTTATCTCTGTCCTACACTAACCCCAGCTTAGAATACTGAACCTAAGATCAGCCTCATTCCCATCCATGAGGCTGATCCTGACTTTACCCTTGAACTGATCCTAATCTGTTTCAACCAAACCAACCTTGGACTCCTGAACCTAAAAAATAGACTTTGGTGTTAGACATAGTTAGATTTGCACTTTGGTTTTTTTTTTTGTTTGTTTGTTTTTTGTTTTTTTTTTGAGGGCAGTGTCACTGGCCCTCACATGTGGGACTGAACCAGAGCCGCTGGCTTCCCAAGCCAGCGCTTAACCACAGCATCACTCAGCTGGCCCCTAGACATAGTTAGATTTGAGAACCAGCTTTGCTGCCAAGTAGGGATGTCACCTTACTACGTCTCCATTATCTCATCTTTCAAATGAGGATAATGACCTACCTCATTATAGTATGTTACATAGTTGCAAGGCTACATCAGATGGGGTCATTTTCACACAGCATTCAGGACAGCGCCTGGCACCTGACAAGAGAGTCAAAGAACTCTTGATGGTCATCTAACCTTCACTTTAAACTTAGCCCAACCCATTCCCAGCCCTTCCCCAGCCTAATCCCAATGTTCACTGTGACAGTGACAAATTCAGACCTGAGCTCCTCTGCCTTACAGCCTCGGGATTTATCACACAGGGGGACAAACAGTCCACACTGAATCAAAACACTTCCACTCTCTGTTCCACGTACACTATGTCTTGTTGAGAATCTTCCCAGAAAAAAATAAATCCCCAGAAGAGCAAGAGGCTTTGAGAGAACAGCTGCAAGGGGATTGAAGGGACTGATATAAGGAGCTCAGGGGTCAGCAGGAGGACGCATGGCTGTGTTCGGGCCCGTCAGAGGATCTCACCTTGACCATCTGGGCTGGGCTGGCCAGCCCTGCCCCCAACTGTCTCCACAGCCTCCGGTCAATCACTCACCCTTTCTGGCCGTGGTTCCCGCCTCTATAATAAATTGCCTGGGCCCAAGCTGCTCCAAGGCTCCTCCAGTTCTGACCCTCAGGAGACGCTCGTCACCACTGACTCTAGGGCACAGCATTTTCCAGATTTGGGGGCTTCATTGGAAGAGCCTCATTTTTAGTTCATTTGCAGCCAGTGCTTCCCCAGATGTACTCCCGAGACTTGCAGGAGCCCTTAACTCTCCAAGTCACCTGGATTCCTGTGTCAGGGACCAAGCTTCCAGGGTGTTCCTTTCACAGGCAGTGGCGTGAGAAGGACCATGAACAGGAGACCAGAGTTCAAGTCTGAATGCTGACACTCACTCACATAGGCCCTCAGGTGCATCCATACCCTACCCTGGGGCTCCATTTCTTCCATTTAAATAAAGCGAACTCAGTTTTCTCTGGGATGCTCACAGCTTGATAGTCCGTGAAGCTTACATTCTGCAACACACCTTCACTTGCCCCACCTGAGATTTATTCAAAACCCATGTACAAGGGCCCCACCGTGTGCTGGCACTGTGGGTGGCCCTGGGGATACAAGGAAGCATGAGGCCCTGTTTGAGGTCCCAGCAGTTTTCAGCCCTGTGGGGCAGGGGACCATGTGGAGTAGTGACCACAACATGATGGGCAAAAGGCTGTGAAGCAAGGTCAGCACATGCATGAAAGGACCCAAGACTCTGTCAAGTTCAAGTGTCCAGGAGAGCATCCTGGAGCCTAGGCACACCTTCACTGTGGCTTCAACACCTGCTCCCCTGTTCAACCACCTGCACTGCCCTGAGCAAGTCGTCCCCTCCCTGGGCCACCTGCTCCCCTGTTCAACCACCTGTACTGCCCTGAGCAAGTCGTCCCCTCCCTGGGCCTGTTGGCTGGTCTGTCAAATCCAGGTCTCAGCTCAAACGCCACCTCCTCCAAAAGGCTCTCCTGGATTTTAATCTAAAGCAGCCCCTAGCCACTCTCTTCCACATGGTTCTGAAATTATACTTTTATTTGTTGCTTGTTTCCTGTCTGAATGCCCTGGCCCCACACACACTAAACGAGATTCTTCCATTCATTCATACAATAAATACCTATGTTCTAGGAACTGGGGATTCAGCGGTGAGCAAAACTGTCCGACACCCTTTTCTTTACAGAGACTTCATTGCAGTTGAGGAGACAGACAATAAGCAAGGTAAACAAATAAAATACACAGAAGATGTTGCACAGCGGTAAGTGATAAGGTGATAATTAGGAAAGAGGAGGGGTGAGACGTGTCAGGAGGTTGGGGGACAATTTTATATGGGTGGTCAGGAAGGACCTCAGTCATGTGAGCACAGAGCAGATGAACGTAAGGCTGCGAGCCATGAGTGTACCTGGGAAGGGTGCCCCAGTCCACGGGAACCCCAAGTGCAGAGGCCGGAGGTGACAGTGTGCACCGTGCATTAGAGGGTCAGTCAGCAAGGAGGCCCAGGTGACTGGGGCAGAGTGGGCTGGGTAGGGGGGTGTTAGAGGAGGGGAAGTCACAGGGGTTCTGGGGGCAGATGAAGGACTCTGGCTGTACCCCAAGAACATGGGAGCCATGGAGGGTGTGAACAGAGGAAAGAAGTAATTGCACCAGCATTTAAAAAATTTTTTTTTCAATTACAGTTAATATACCATATTATATTTGTTTCAGGTATACCACATAGTGACTAGATAGTTATACACCTTATGAAGTAATCACCCCGATAAGTCTAGTGCACCGCCATTTTTAAAGGTTATTTCCTGGTGCTCAGTGGAGAACAGACTGCGAAGGGGCCAAGAATGGAATCGGTGAGAAGACATTTGGGCAGAACCACCCAGGCTGTGAGTCATAGTGGACAGAATCAGAGTGAGAGTAGGATGGTTAGGGATGAGGAAGTTTTTAAAGTGTGCAGCACAGCGCCTGGCACACAAGAGGCCCTCAGAAGATAGTAACTGTGGGGATCAGTATTTGGAAGGGGCCGAGGAATCAGGCGAACCTCTTGGCTGCCCGCCCTCATCTCTCTGTGGCCCAGTTACTATGTTCAGTCTCTCAGAGGGGATTAAAATAGACACATCTTCAGGCTGCAAAGACAAACCGCCAATGACACAGTCAGGGGGCAACTTGTTTGCCAGGGTCTTCGAAACAGTGGGGAAAAGACAAGATGGCTGGATTATATAAGTGACAAACCACTAACATTTACACATTCGCCATGTGCTGGAAAGATGCACATCCAGGATATTTTTAAGGGAAAGGTAACCTTTAAAAATGATTTGCTCTTTCTTGGTCTAAAAAATTTTGGAGAGAGAAAGAGAGATAATATGTGTGTGCGGCGACTTGAACTTTCCCAAGTGCAACTCTTTCCTATCCTACATACTGTCATTGGGATTTTAACCGGATGTAATTACATCAATAGCCATGTTATGTTCACACGGGTGACAGGTCATGTGCATTTCTTTTGGAGTGAAACTGACAGAAGTTTAGCTCAGAAGACCTGTGTGTGTGTGTGTGTGTGTGTGTGTGTGTGTGTGTGTGTGTGTGTTTAAAAAGAAATAAAAACAGCCCAGAGCAATTCAGTCATTCAAATGCAGCCATCCAGTATGTTGAGTTCTGTTTTTGATGAAAATATCTGGAGAGAATTCCCAGACAAGATCAGAGGTAACCTCAGGGAGTGGAGAGATAGAGCCCAGCAGAGCAAGAAAATGCGGCTGGGCAGGACTGGGACTGTGGGGTGGGCATCGAGACTCTGCCCCAGACTGGCAGGGTGGTCTTAAGCCTGTTACTCCTCCTCTCCAGGCTTCAGTGTCCCCAACGTGTAAAACAAGGACGTGGGACTATTTCATCTCTAAGATTTCTTCCTTCCAACTTTTAGTGGGACTATTTCATCTCTAAGATTTCTTCCTTCCAACTTTTAAAATTATAAGTTAAAGATAAAGAAAGATCAATGAGGAAGAAGTGGAGAGGCGGCAGGGAGGATAATCTTATTGCACCTGGGACTTTGATTCAAAGAACAAAAGTGGGGGAAAGCCAAGATATTAGCTTCAATTTCCAAACCTCCATCTCCTCATTTCTAAAGTAGATGATTACACCTCTCTCACAGGGTCACAGGCGAATTGAAATGACAGAACATGGGTAAAACAGCACAGCACCTGGGACACGGAAATCATTCAAAATGTGGTTGCAGCTGTTATCGGCTAAGTGAAGAATAAAGATAAAGCAGAAGTTGTCTCGGGAGACAGGCTTCTTGCCGGTTTGTCCCTTTGGAAATTTCCTTGATAGACTGCTGGAACCAGTTTGATAATCTCTTGTTTTTCTGATAAAATAAAGCTTGACTGCAGAAACTTTTACCATCAAAGAAGAAAAGAAAAAAAGAAGACACTCATACTTCAATGTCCAGAAAATCCATTTCTGACACAAAGTCGCTGGTTGCAAACAGGCCAAGAGCAGCCACTGGCCCCAGCCTGTGTCTCCCCGGGGAAACATCCCCACAACAGTGCAAGGGACATCATCCTCCCATTGTGCAGATGAGGAAACTGAGGCTCAGAGAGAGTGAAGTCATTACATCCTTTGCCCAAAATCACACTCAGATGTGACTGGCTGAGCCAAGATTCTGCCTTCTTCTTTGTACTTTCAACTTACTAGGATTTCTTCTGCAGTTCGTTTGGTTTGTTTGTTTGTTTGTTTATTTTGGCTTCCTTCCTGCCATAGCAATCCACAGACAATCCATTTCCTGCCACATCATATCAATCAAGGTTTTATTCCTTTTTTTTCTCTACTGGTTTGGAAATTGTATATTCTATTTCTATTCTTTATTGGTTCATCATTACATTTTAATAAACACACTTGACTTACACAGTCTGTGGTGAATCCGTGTCTCTGCCTTCCTTCTGAACAATACAGAGATCCTAAAATACATCCATTCTCCTCACCCTTCCCATCTTAGTGTTATGGTTCCACCCTTATTTACACCCAAAATTAGTTCCATCACTATTATTGTTGTTATTGCTCTGGTGTTACATGATCAATGCAAGTTCACCAGCTTCTCTGCTCAGCTCTGTATTTGTGATCTACTCCCTCTTTGTGGCAGTGTCCTCCCAATCCCTCAGCCAGTGGCTGTCCATCCTCACCTCCCAACATGGCAGCCCCTGCATCAGTTCACACACTTGCCATCCTGGCTGTCAGTTCCTTCCCACCTTCTGGGGATGTCCCTCCTTTTCCCTGTTTTCCATATAGTCATGTGCTGCATAATGACGTTTCAGCCAACGATGGACCACCTATACGACGGTGGTCCCATAAGAAGAACCCCTAAGAAAATTCACAGTGAAGAGTTTATAGAAGCTTTTGCAGACCTCAACAAGATCCTTTAAACGCTTGAAAAAACATGGCCCCCTCACTGAAAGGTTTTCATTAATAGAGAAGACTGCTCATGGTGCATTATCTGCTCACAAGCAAATCTATGATGGAAAAAAAAAAAGAAAGAAAGAAACAAAGCAAGCAAAACGCCATGAACATATTTCTGAAACGAGTGACACCTCCTCAGGAGGAGCCTCAGGCAGGTCCTTCAGGAGGTGTCCCTGAAGCAGGCAGTGTCATCACAGGAGATGACAGCTCTACGCCTTTATGAACTTCCAGGGGGACGAGATGTGAAGGTGGAAGACGGTGATGTGGGTGTCTGGTCCTGCGTAGGCCTAGGTTAATGGGTGTGTTGGTGTCTTAGCTTTTAACAAAAATAGTTTAAAAAGGAACAAAAAAAATTCCAATAGAAAAAAGCCTATAAATAAATAAAATACTTTTGTACAGCTGGCTATACAGCATGTTTGTGTTTTAAGCTAAGGCCCACAAGTAAAGTGATGCTCAAGATAAAGCAGCGGAGGCTTCTACCTGATGTGGAGCAGGAAACGCAGATGCTCGACTGGATTCAGAGAAGGAAGAGGCACTCAAGGTCTAATTGTGAGCACTCGTTGGATACTGGAGTGCTCCAAAGGATTTCAGAAGAACGGTAGTCTGCATTTTATAGACGAACAGTAAAGCCTTGGACCGAGTCAATGGTAAAAAGCTACAGACTGCCCTGAAAAAAATGGGCGCACCTCGACACTTGACCATCCTGATGTATCCTGTATTGCGGATAGGAAGCCACCGCCAGGACAGAACATGGAGAGACCGAATGGTTTCCTGTGGGCAAAGGGGTCAGACTAGGGTGCATTTTATCTCCCCATATTTGTTTAATCTGTACCCAGAACACACAGTGGGCTAGAAGCAGAGGAAGGAGGAGTAAAAATTGGTGGAAGAAATACCAATAACTTAAGATATGCAGATGACACCTTCTTCCTGGCAGAAAGCAGCAATGATTTGAAATGGCCTCTGATGAAAGTGAAAGAAAAAAGTGCCAAAGCAGGGCTGCATTGGAACATCAAGAAGACAAAATGATTATGGAAGAAATACACCACTTTAAGACAGACAATGAAGACATCAAAATTGTTAAGGTTTTACTTCCTTTGGTTCAGTCATCAATTCAAATGGAGGCTGCAGCCAAGAAATCAAGAGAAGGCTGAGACTCAGAATCAGGAAAGATCACCAAGAGCAGGGACTGAGGCTAAAACCCTTGTGTTCCCAATTATTATACACGGATGTGAAAGCTGGTCAGTGAAGAAAGCTGGTAGGAAAAAACATTGATTCATTTGAAATATGGTGTAAGCCTGAAACATCACTGGAGGCCAAAATGACAAAACTGAAGCTGGCCTACTTTAGGCACATCATGAGAAGGCAGGGTTCCTTGGAAAAGACAATAATGCTGGGAAAAGTAGAAGGCAGCAGGAAAAGGGGAAGCCCAAACATGAGATGGACTGACTCCATAAGGAAGCTCCAGGCGTGAGCCTACAGGAGCCGAGCAGGGCTGTGAGGACAGAACACTGGACATCATTCAGTCATAGGGTGGCCCAGAGCTGCAGCCCACTCAGCGGCATTAACACACGCAACACAGCTAACATTTATTAAGGGCCTTCTATGTACCAGTCGCTGTTCTGTGTATTAACCTATTTCATCTTCAATACAAGCTCATGAGGTTAAGTGCCTATTATTCCCATTTTACAGATGAAAACACTGAGAGACGGAGGAGCTGACTAGAGCAAAGGGAGGCAGGCAGGTATTTTGGCACAGACAGGAGTCAGGCAGGTGAGAATTCAGATCTCCATCTGACACCTCACCATCTGTGGCCTTCAATAAGTGACTCCCACATCTCAGTTCCCTCCTCTAAAATGGGGGGTGGGGTATGAACCCTACAGGACCTGGGGCATAGTAGAGGCTGGAGAGAAGAGAGTGTCCCCTCCCTCTCTGAAGCTGGGGTCAGAACCAAGCCCCTGCCAGCCAACTCCAGGCTTATTTGGGGTCAGAGATACCCAGAGGAGGATGTTGGATCCTTAGTGATGGGGTTGACTGAGCTGCTCTGGAGATCTGATCCCAGTGTCGTTTGGGGGGTCCAAGCCCATCTGGCCAGGGACAGTGGGAGCTACATGCCAGCCCTAAAAGTCTTTCAGCAGCAGACCTGAGCTCCCACTGTTGGAGGCTGGACTCCCAGACACAAGAATCTCTTTGATTATTTTCTAATGAAAAACACGTTTGCATCCAAACTGAAATTATATTGTCAGCAGTTAATTATCACTTGTCAAACAAGTGTGTGCCCAGATTGCGGGTTTAATTTCCATATAGGTTTGCAGAAGCCTTGTTCCTCTTATTTGATGAGGCTCTCTGAACAAGAGACACTCATTGTTCGAACTGTTGCTTTTTTTTTTTAAGCAGTTTTTTTTGGTTGTTGTTGTTTTTAATAAGCAGGTTTCCTTGCCATCTGAGTCGTGGCTCTTTGCAAATAACAGAAAAGAACTCAGTGTAATTTAAGCAAAGAAAATGGGAAGGGAGACACAAGCTCCAAGGGTGTCTCTGGGAACTTAGGGGAACTGACCCTGCAGGGAGCTTCCCACGGAGACCCCAGGCAGCTGCCCTGCCCACCCTCTCTCCAGGGCCATTCTCTCTCTCTCTCTCTCTCTCTCTCTCTCTCTCTCTCTCTCTCTCTCTCTCTCTCTCTCTCTCTCTCCACAGTTTCTGTGTATCTGTTTCTTTCTTCCTCCCTCCCACCTCTTGGCTTCTCTCCTAGTGTGGCATGAATGTCTCTCCCTCTTCTCTTTGAATGAATGACACGCCCTTTTGGTCAAGGACCCAGCAGACCTGACTTCAAGTCCTGCCCCAGATCCTGTCCCCACAGAGCCGTTACCTTGTGTCTGAAATGGGGCTGGTCCCTGACTTGCCCATCTGTTACATGGATCCAATGACATCATATAAGCAAAGTGCTTTGCACATCAACAGTCACACGGTGGGCTCTGCAGGGCATGGTCACTGTGGCTGCTTCTGCCGCTGCAGTGGTGATTATTGTCATTACAATGATAATGATACAGTTTCCTGAGCAGAGTGGGAGCCCCTTGCCAGGGAACAGAGATGGAGAAAGGATGTCGCTTGACTGTCAGGCCCTCACTGGATGGCCAAGAGACCCCAGAGCAGGTGCTGTGTGACCTCAGCCCTGAGCCAAGCGTCTTGGCTGCCTTGTCTGAAAAGTGGAGATAGCAATGTCCACCTTGCAGAATGGTTGTGGAGACAACATGAGATGACAGTGTCTGGCAGGCGATAGGTGCTCATAAACCCTACTTTGCTTTCTGGCAAGGAGCAGTGAGAGCCCAGGAATGGAAGAAGGGAGGAGAATACATCAATGATTTTTATTTTTTTCTAAATTGGGGAACAGTGTGTTTTTCCAGCACCTATCAGCTCCAAGTTACACAGCTGCTTCAATCTAGTTGTGGAGGGTGCAGCTCAGTGGCCCATGTGGGGATCAAACTGGCAACCTTGGTGTTAATGAGCACTGCGCTCTAACCAACTGAGCTAACCGGCTGTCCCTATCAATGATTTTTTTTTTTAATGAGGTAATAGACCAAATCACAGCTCAGCTTAGAATCCTCTCGGAACACCTGGAACTGGGAGTTGGAATTTTTTGGTAATTTTATGTTTTTGTTCTTTGGTTAATGTCTGTTTCTCCAGAAAACAGAAGATCCAAGAGGCCAGGAAGCGAGTTTGTGTTGATGAGTCTCTCCCCGGCACCTGGGCAGCATGTGGCACATATAAAACATCGCAAACGTACCACACAGATGATGCATGTGAAGTGAGCAGCCCAGCACCTGGATTCCACTTCTCAATAAACATTATGCGTTATCACTAGTAACGTCCCAGAGTTCAGTGTGACTGAAGCCCAAGGTGGGGGAAAGAAAGGAGGTGAGGGATGGGGAAGACAAGGCTGGAGAGGTTGGCTGGCTGCTCTGTCTGAGGGTGAAGGAAGCCAGGAGGAGGCATGGGGGGGCTCTAGTTTCGGGGAGTTAATGGGAGGGAGACCCTCCGTGTAGAGCAGTAGGAAGACAAGGCCTGAGTACAGGATCTGGGGACCAGCTCTGTGAGGAGAGACAGGAGCCTGCGCTCAGGCCTCAGTTTCCCTGTGTGCACAGTCCCAGCAGCTCCTCCAGCCCTGACATCCCCTGAGTCTCTAACGAGTGCAGAAGCCCAAGTGCACCTTTGGCCAGAAAATGGAGCTGTGGAGACCTGGAGTGACACATCTTGGCTGAGAGGACAGCATCTATGCGTGTCACAGGGACCACCAGTAGGAAGGCAGAGGCAGAGGCTCAGGATAGGGGGCTCGTCCGCATTGGGAACTGAATTCATTCGCAGCCTGGATTTGTGGGTCTCATGGTCTCCAGTTTGCTCAACTCCACTATCGCCATCTCTCTCCAAAGAAGGAGTGTTGGTTGAGGCAGGGATATCCCGGGGGGCTGACACACACAGCACCCCCTCTCCCCCATCCCCTTCTACCTCACATGGCCTCACAGGCTCCTCAGGCCGGGGGTCCAGAGCTGCCTCTGCCTCTCACCTGTCCAGATGGCTTCTGCTCCAAGAAGAGGGACATTGTTGTTGTCCTTCCAGCATCTACTCCAGGTGTCCCCCTTTGGGTGGCAGCCTTGACCCCACCTCTACCTCCAGGGCTGGTCCCGATGCAGCTAACCTATATCCCAGATCGGAGCCAATCAGCACAGCTCATTGCTTCACATGAACCAGTCCGAGAAGCCCAAGACTCCTTCACTCTGGCTGGGAGACACTATGTCTTCCAGGAAAAGGAAAAGGAAATAGGTGGACCACATTGATGGTGCAACCACATGAGAAGCCCGGATGAAAGCCAAGTTGATATCTGGAAAGCAGAGCACTGGGTCCTTGGTTGCACAGGTGAGATGCTAGATCAGTCCTTGCCTGAGACCCAATTCACTTCTAGTTTGATAGTTTAAGTTAGTGTGTGTTGGGTTTTCTGCTACCTGCACTGGGCCTTGGCTTATCCTTCTGTAAAGGGAGGAAGTCATTCCCTGAAGGCTCAAATGTTCGCTGGCTTTATTGGAACCAAATGACATTGGGATCCCAGGAGGCAGCAAGTGCCCCAAGTCCCTGAACAGGAAACCGTCAAAACTGAACCCCAGAGAATAGTATCTGACATCAGTGCAGGATCCATCCATTTATTCATTCACTCAACCAGAATAGGTTAAGCAGCTCCTATGGCCCAGGGCCTGTGCAAGGTGTGGGGTTAATCTCCATGGGAAACGAGATGGAGAAAAGGAAAACAAATGAGAGAGAGGGGTGGAGAGGTAGGGAGGGAAGGAGGAAGGAGACAATTTCAGAGGGTGCTAAGCGTTTGAAGAAAACAAAACAGCAATGTGACAGCGAGTGACTTGGGTGTTGGAAGGACAGACACTGCCTTGTGTTGGGTGGCCAGCAAGGGCTTCTTGGAGCAGGTGGCATTTGGCCCAAGACAGGAATGAGGAGGAAGAGCAGCCATGCTAAGACCTGGGGCAGAGCATCCCTGAAAGAAAGAACAGCGAGGGCAAAGGCTGCTTCTGTCCCAGAAAAGATAAAAAGACATTAGAGCTGACTCGTGTCAGACTCAGCAAAATTTAAGGGCTGCTTGTTGGGGGCCAGTCACTACTCTAAGCACGTTGCTTGCGGTATGTTAGCTAATTTAATCTTCTAAACAAGCCCGTGGGACAGGCCTCATTATCCCCATCTTACAGATGTTGATTCTGAAACCTAGAGAGGTTTGTTAATGAATTTAAGATCCAAGAGTTAGTACATATCAAGGGCTGGTTTTAAAGTCATGTATTCCAATGGCAGAGTCCACCACCTTAACCACCACCCTACACCCCCTCTCTTGGAAAATGACAGTAACCGCCTTTCCTGCGGTTTCCTGTGAGCTCACCGTGGCTTCCCTCGGCTCCTCACTCAGGGCCTTCTCATCCATCTTCAGCCACGTGGTCAGCTTAGTGGGCAGGCTGGGCCCTGCTGGGAGGTCTGCTGTTTTAGGAGAATATGTTCAATTCAGTGGAATGTTAACTTATTGTCAAAGCTGCCTACGCAGCTTTACTTATAATGAGGGGGTTATTATTTTTTTTTTTAATCAGCCTGACTCTTGTGTCTGTGTCTCAATTTGTTCCAAACTTGGGTGGGGAAGAGACATGCCATTTATCGGGCCCTCAGACTCCAAGAGTGATCAGAGAAGTAGACAGGGGTTAGATCAAGTAAGGTCTTAGTAAAGAGGCTGAATTTTATTCCAAGTGCAACTGGACAGTCTTCTGGCTTTCGTCTGAAAATCGCCGCTCCTGTCCTTACAAGAAAAAGCTGGACAAACTGAAACACAATGACTTTTCTCAGACTCCTCAGAGAACTGAGGTTGCCAGGCGAACCACCACCTTAAAATCTGGAGAGATGGGGGCCATATAGAGAGTCACAGGAAGACCTGCCTGCCTGGGGCAGAAGCCACACAAGCTGTTATTAAAGAAAAAAATTATTCGTGACACTCATTAAAAACCAGAAAGGCAGAGCCAGCCAAGTGGCTCATTGGTTAAGAGTTGGCTTGGGAGCGCAAGCTCTGAGCAGCAGGGCCGCTGGTTCGGATCCCACATGGGCCAGTGACGTTGTGCCCTCCACAGCTAAGATGGTGAACAACAGCTTGATATGGAGCTGGGCTGGCATCAGTCGTTGGCAATGGTGTAGACTATAACCCCTGCTGCAGTGGGCTGCCATGAGCTACCATGAGTGGCCAGCAGCCAGCGTGAGCTGCCTTGAGTCGCCGTGAGTGGCTGTCCAATGGCCGGCGACTAATCTGCCTCACCCGAGAAGAGCGTAATGATCACAATACCAACATGGGCCAGTGAAGCGACGTCCTCCACAACTAGACTGAAGAACAAAAGGACAGCAACTTGTCTGTTCCCCTTCCCTATTCCCCAGTGCTGTTTCCTCCCCCAAGTCCCCAGTAAAATCTTAAAAAACAAAAAACAAAAAAAAACCCAGTAAGGCAGATTTGATTGGGGAGGAAGCACTACAATGGTGTTTTCTAGTAATCGGGAGAGAGAGATTGGGTTTAATTCCGAAGCCAACAAGAAAAAGTGGGGAAGTATAACCAAGGAGCAGGGTGGTGGTCAGTGGATGGACATATCAGGGCACGAGGAGATTCTGGCTGACCTAACAGGATTCTGGCTGAAGGCAGACCAAGGAGATCAGACATTATGGGAGCGGGGGGTGGAGGACAGAACCGATCAGACATCAAGGATAAGGGTGACCCGATATCAAGGGTGGGGCATCCTGGTTAAGCTGACTAAAACTGGACAAGGCAGAGACAAAAACAGAAGCCCAAAAGTCAGGCCCCAGTTGCGAGGAGCCTGACTAGAGTTTGCCAAGGAGGGAATTTTTGGCACCGAAATCTGGTAGGAACCTTTAAATACAATTTTGATAGATTGCAGGGGGCTGAGTGTGGACCAGTGTGGGATGAGAAACTCCTGGGGCCCTTGCAGTCTTGGGGGGCCCTAAACGTTCATGGGATTTATCCCAAGAACCCCACCAAATGCTACTGGAAGGCATCGGAGTTTCAAGCAGGGGAATGGCACAAATTGGTGTTATTGTTGCATCCAGGAACGCAGAGCAGGCAGACACCCCATGTGGTCTTCTAAAAGAAATGGAAAAGAACTTCATCTCCAATGCCCAAAACATATTATTCTGACTTCCTGTGAAGTCTGACATTCTACCATCAGTTTCCTTTCTTTGGGTCTGAGTGAATTTGCTGAACCCCATCTTCAAAGGCAAGGACCCCTTCTGAGTATGTCTCAAACTGCCTTCTGTGGGCAGAGCTTCCAGGTGGGGGAGAGGGGATCAGAGTGAGCTGAGCACAGGGACCTGGGGAGGACTTCCTATGCTGCAAGTTGGGGGGGACGGGCAGTAAAGCAGGAGCCAAGGAATCGGGAAGGGAGGGGACACATTTGGTAACCACCGTCTTTCTGACTTACGTCCAAAGAGGAACGAAACTCAGCCCTGCCCTCTAGGAGTTCATTGTCTGTAGGAGGAGGCAGTGGTGTGTTCAGACCCTGAAGACAGGGGTCCAGGGACCGCAATGGGCTAAAAGCTGGGCAGTGGAAGGGCACAGAGAAGAGGATGTGACCAGCCTGGGGAAGAGGGGCAGTCAGAGACAAGCACATCAAGACTGGGCACCCTGACACAAAATGGGAACAGTGTTCCAAGTAGCAGGAACAGCATGTGCAAAGGCCCAGAGGAATGAGAGCACACAGTGCGGCTCTGACACTGAAAGAAGCTCAGTGCGGCCAGAGCCCCGATGATGGGGAGGGACGTGGTGGGAATTGAGCCTGTGGGATGTGGGATGACGAGGTGCTTGAGGACAGCAGGCTTTGGTGGAATGAGAGCTTCCTCCTGAAGGCAGCAGGAAGCCAAGGGTCTGGAACAGAGAGGGTCAGGATCAGTCCTGCAAATGGGGAAGGTACCCCGGACTGCTTTGTGAGAGATGCTCCGTGAGGCACTGCTGTCTCCCAAGTGCCTAAACAGCACCTGTCACAGGAGGGGCTCACCAGACATGGAATGAATGCATGAATGAATGAATGAATGAATGAATGAATGAATGAATGAGGAAGGGTAATAGTGAAGACAGGAGAGTGTTGCAGGGGTGCAGGTGAGAGCTGGTGGAGGTCACACAAGGTCATGGCAGCAGGCACAAACAAAACAGGAGACTTGAGAGGAAGCTAAGAAGAGGGATGGACTGGATTGGGCGGGGGGTGTGCATGTGTGTGCATGGGGGGTGTTTGTGTATGTGTCTTTGTATGTCTGTATGTAGATGAGGGATATGTGTGTGTGTGTGTGTGTGCACCGTGCATATCTGCACACCTATCTGCACGTACAGAGGTTTTGGGTGGAGCCCTCGAAGGTTCACTGAGGCCCAGGGCCCAGCTGGGGGCCCCAGGCCAGTGCTCTCTCCCCCGCCCATGCTGCCCGCCATCACCAAGGAGAGGTCTCTTCCCCAGCCCAGCCCCCCTGCCCAGAACATCTGTCCACCTTCAGCTGTAATTGATGCCGTGCTGTTCTAATTTCTAATCATTTCCTGCAATTTGCAAAATGGTTTCTTTGGTGCAAAAGGGGCTACACAGTCAGGTCTGCTCATCTTTCTTGTTCTCATAGTTAAGCAAAGAGAAGAATAAGGAAAGTGATAAAGCATCACAAAGGGGAGGAAAGATAGGGAGAAGAAAGGTGGCCACAGATCTGGCAGGTGATTACAGGATAATGATGTGAGCAAGTCATTTAGCTAAATTATATTTTAACTAAAGATGAATTCCTTTCCCTTCCTAATGCACCGGCCTCACCATCTCCTGTGTTACGTGCCCAGTAAGGAGGGCACATGACCTAATTACTCATGACTGCCCACTAACCAGCACCTGTCCGCCCCATCTGCCAAGGGCTGTGGCTTCTGGTTTCATCCTACTCACCCAGGCAGCTGTGAGCAAAGCAGGTAGATCTTTCACATCCCTCAGCAAAGATGGGGTTTGTCCCACACCGACCCCTGGCCCATCATTCCCTCCCTTGCCCCACCAGGGCCCTTTTGTCTCCCGCTGCCCTGGACAGACCAGGTCCCCAATATGTTTAATCATCTGCTCTGTACAAAGTGCATAGCTAGGTGCCAGGGAGTGCAGTGACTAAGGCAGACACAGTCTGTACCCCATAGGGTTTCTAGTCCAAAAGGACAGACTGACATGAAGCATTAACTACATAAAGAATCAGCTATAACATGATGAGGGCCATAGGGGATCTACCCTGTTGGGGGGAATCAGGAGGGCTTCCTGGAGGAAGTGACACTTCTATGCCGAGACATGAAAAACGCATAGGGGTCAGCCAGGTGGGATGACCTGGAGGATGCTCCAGGCAGAGGGAACTGTTGCAAAGCCTCAGAGGTTCCAGTGGCAGAAGAAAGGCCTGTGTGACTGGACCTTCTTGAATGGGGGGAATGCGACAGGTACTGAGACTGCAGAGGTGGGCGGAGCCAGACTGCCCAGGACTTCCAGGCCTGTCAGAGCAGGTGACACTGGGGGAAAGACCTGAATGAGGGGAGGGAGGGAGGAGGGCAGACGTGAGGAGGAGGCTACAGCTGAAGGGAAGGGCAAGCACAGCGGGGCCTTGAGGCAGGAACATGCTGAGGGTCCTGGAAAGAGACTGAGGGCTGAAGGGCAGGGATGAGGGGGCTGAGCCTGGGGGATGGGGTAGGAGGCTGCAAGGCCTGGGCCGCCGTCAGCATGGACTGTGCAGGAGCCACAGGCATAGAGCAGAGCAGGGACAGCTCAGACCAGAGTCTCGCAGGGTCACCTGGCTGCTGCAGGGAGAGTGACAGGGATCAGGCAGGGGTCCGTGCGTGACAGTGGTGGGACCAGTGGGAGCCTGGAGGGCGGGAGAAGGTCCACACCTGGGGCTCCGCGAAGGCTGAGGGTCATTCACTCCATGAAGACTCAGCAGTTTTCATTTTATAAGCTTCATGCTGTTTTACTGAGCATCTCTCCTTACAGGAGAGAGATTCCAGAACGAAATCTGTGGCAATGCTCTTTATGAGAGTTAAATAATTGAAATCATCCAGATCTCTAAAATGAGAGTTTAGTTAGATTAAATTCTAGAACATTCATTAAATGGGCTATTTCCAAGAATACTAGATAATGAGATGGAAAATAGACCAGAGTTTCGGGTGAAAAAGACCCAAATCTGTCTGTGGGGTGTGTGGAGGGCACAGCTGGGTTCACCAATGTCCAGTTCTCCTCCTGAGCACCCCAGGGGAACGCAGGTCGCCGTCATCTTGATGTCAGGGCCCCAGGAGACCTGCTCTGGCCAGTGAAATTTGAATGGAGGCGGGGAGTGGCCCTTCCAGGTGGACACATGTCCCTTCCTGTCAGCTGTGCCCTGTCACAGTGAGGGAGAAGCACAGGTGGAGATGCTGACGTCCTAAGACAGGGGAGCCTCTGTCAGCCTGAGTCCCTGGGGCTGTGGTGAGCGCAGCCCACCCTGCTGACCACGGTGGACATGTAACATGAGCGAGGAATAACCTTTGTGGGTTTGGAAGGTTGTTTGTTTTTATATCATATCCTTGCTTATCCTGACAGTAACCCATGTGAAATCAATTATGAAAATATATCCAGGGCCGGCCGAGTGGCGCGGTGGTTAAACACTGGCCTGGGAAGCCAGCGGCCTGGGTTCGGTCCCACATATGAGGGCCAGTGACACTGCCCTCAAAAAAAAAAAAAAGAAAGAAAATATATCCTTACATATGAATAGAAAAAGAAATGCAGAAAGGTATTAATATGTCAAAATGACTGTCTTGGGGAGTGAGATATAGTGATTTATATACTCTTTTATATTAATGTTTGCATTATCCAAAGCTTCCCCATAAAGATGCATTACTTGCATTAAGGGGGAGAGAGCAGTGTTATTAACGAGGTACCTGGGCCCTGGCCGAGGCGTCCCGTCCCAGGCTGCACTTCCCCCACCCCCATCTCAGGCGCCTGGTGCACTTGGCATCTGTTCTGCCTAATTAGCCCTTTATTAGAGATGGTTTGTTCTCTAATTGTCCACCCTGCATAATTTAACATGGCCATCTACTGTCTTGTTCTCAGGCATTTAATTTAGTGTCTTTTGGCCTCAGTTTCATCATCTCTAAGTGCAGCGGTGGCAGAAGGGGAGATATTTAGAGCCTCATCCATGCCAACGCTTCTATGGGGCCTGGAATAATAAAAGCAGGCACTGCAGAGGGTCCACGGCACTGAGAGGTGGAGAAATTTGCCCAAAGTCATACTCTCAAGTGATCTGAGCCCAGGAATCTGCCTCCAGCCGACACACCCTCCTCATCAATTCCACAATACACTTGTGTGGTCAGCGTTATTGTGCCCATGTTACAGAGCGAACAGCTGATGGGACTCACGGAGGTTAAGCCACCTGCCCATATCTCACAGCCAGTGAGTGCAGGAGGCTGACTCTGAACCCGGCTCTGTGGGACCTGAGGCTGTTCTCTGCTTGCTGTTCCCATAGTGAGAGGCCCAGGCGGCCAGTGGCCTACACCACATAAGGCAGATGCCACTAACTCACAAGTGAGGGGACTCGAGCTCAGAGAGGCTAAGTAACTTCCTTAAGGTCTCACAGCGAAGTGGTAGAATCCAGACTAGAAAACAGAGTCTGCCAAAGCCTGTGGTCTGACCACTTGACAACACTGCCTCCCTCTACCAAGCCTGGGGCTCAGGACCAATAAAGGGACTGCGCCTCCTCCATCAGGGTTTGGAACCAGGATCTAATAAGAGGCCCCCAGAGATAAATGGTGAGCTGCCACACAGAGAGCAGGGAACTGAGAGAGCAGGAGGCTCCGAGGAAGGGAGGGAGTGGGGAGCCGGGAACCCAAACAGCCAATGAACCCCTGACCTGGGTGGGCTCTGCACAGGGACCACGGGTGACACAGGGCACACTGCTGGAGAGGGGCAGAGTCACTTTATTACTGTGGCCATCACTGTGTGCCACAAGGAGGCCCGGCAGGCACAGCTGGGGTGGCTGGTGGCCATCTCAGCTCCAGAGGCTGTGATTCACTGTGGGTCCTAAATTTAGCAGGAGTCTCTTGTCCTGTGTAATTGTTCTAATTGTCATTGTCATGACCAATAACATTTTGTAAGGGCCATAAACTCAGTAAGTCTGAAGTGGGCCCCTGAGCAGGGAGAGGCTTTGGATGGTTCAGATGGGATTCAAAAGGGAAGAAGGGGTAACCCGAAGCCTCGGGGAGACTCAGGTTGGGAGGACTGGCAGCCTGAGGGAAGTTGGGAGGCATTTCACTGTCACAGGAGGCTACACTCACCAAATATTACAATCAGAGACTATTAAAGTGAAATAATAAGTTATAGTCATTGGACATAAAAATGCATAACATTAAAATAGGTTTGCCCAAAATCACAAAGTAATGCTCATAAAACAGTAAAATAGGGGCCTGCTGAGTGGAGCATTGGTTAAGAGCTGGTTTGGGGATGCCAGTGGCCCCGGTTTGGATCCCATGTATGGGGGCCAGTGACACTGCCCTCTACAGCTAACAACAGCTCCACCTGGAGCTGGGCTGTGCGAGCCCCGGCAACAATGTAGGCTGCAGCCCCTGCTGCAGTGGGCTGCCATAGGCTACAGTGAGTGGCCGGCAGCCAGCGTGAGCTGCCAATAGCTGCGGAGAGTGACCATTCAGAGGCCGGCGACCCATCTGCCTCATCTGGGAAGAGCGCAATGGAAGAGTGCAATGACGATACAAGCATGGGCCAGTGAAGCAACATCCTCTGCAACTAGACTGAAGAACAAAAAGACAGCAACTTGTCTGTTCCCATTCCCTGATTCCCCAATGCTGTTCCCCTCCCCCAATTCCCCAATAAAATAAAATCTTTAAAAAAAAAAAAACAACCAGTAAAGTAGTTGGGTGTTAGAATGGGACATAATTGGATGCTTAGAACATCACAGAACCTTGGGAGCAGCACACCAGCATCCCGAGCTCAAAGAGGCCAGAGTGGTGTGAGAGCCAACGGGGACCTACAGGAAATGCCTATAAGGTTTGGCTCTGCTGCTTTTTAGCTCTGGGACCACTCACCTCATCTAAAAAGTAGGGGGACTAAAGGCCTCCCTCAAAGCAGTGAGTCCTAAATGGCATAAATGGTGAATGGTGCAGCAGCTAAGTACTGTATATGATACAGGGGTAGAGAAAGAGATGGAGATGGAGATAGAGAGATATAAGGTATACACATGTATATACTGTATTTCATATACAGTATATGATTGTGTGTGTGTGTGTGTGTGTGTGTGTGTGTGTGTGTGTGTGTGTGTGTGTGGCAGGGCTGGAAGGAATCCTTAGAGATCATACAAAATCTAGACCAGGGCTCTCACCTCAGGCTGTCCATCGAAATTACCTGGAAGCTTTAAAACAACCCCATGCCTGGGGCCCATGAACATAGGGCTGCGAAGGGCAATGGCTGCTCTGGTGCCCTGGTCACCTTTTACTCTCCACACAAGCCATGAAGGCAAGACTTAACCGCAGCTGATAACTCTCAAGGCAGAGCGCCTCGTGGTCCCCTCAGAGCAGCAGAGCGTCTTCCTGAGGGCACAGCGGCAGGTGATAAAGCTGCATAGCCTCCGCATGGGATTGGCTCCTTAGCACCACATCACTCCACTGGCTCCTGTGGCTTTATGTCATCCTATGGCACATGGGACATATGTTGCTGGCATTTTTGTTGATCATGCTTTTGATGTCTATCTAAATAATAAATCATCTGAATCTAATGAGAGAGCTTATTATTTTGTTTTTTTGTTTCTTCACCAACTGAATCTATCAACCTCCCTCTACAGGCTGTGTCTGTTTTGTTCCCCACTGCATCCCTAGCAGGGACGAGCACACAGTATGTGCTCAATAAATATTTGTTGAATGGACGATCAAACGAATGAAGGAATGAAGCTTTAGAGTTGGAAACAGCAGCAGCTGTGCCCTTGGACAAAGATAAGGGAGCTGAGGTCCTCTCCCTGAGAACACTGCACTTCTGTTCCACCAGCTGTGAAATGCGGGAGCAGCACCAGCCTCAGGACTGCAGAAGTTGACACATAGCGGCTCTGCAGTGAAACTTTGCTTAATCAAATCATATTCAATCAGCCCTCCTGCCTGGAATTCTTGCAGGGAGGTGGAGTTGATGGCAAGGGCAGAGTGAGTGAGGTGAGGCCTGATGCTGGGGGCCCTAAATGCCAAGATGAGAAGTTGGGACTTTTCCAGCAGGCAATAGGGAGCCATTGAGTATCTGTGAGTGAGGCAGGATCTGGAAATGTGAGCTTCCTGGGGCTCAGTAGCAGCAGGAACTCTAGGAGGGGGCTTGTTAGAGCTGTAGCAGGTGGCCCACGGCACAACCACTGATCCGAGATCTCAGGAGAGGGAACCTGGGGTCTATTTTTCTACAACTCCCCAGCTGGTGCTGATGAAGGCTAATCTCAGGTCAGCACTCAGGGACTATGGCTGTGAAGGATTTCTCTAAATTCTCTTAGGGATTATCTCGTCTAGGGAGGGAGAGAGAGGAAGGGAAGGCTAGCAGATAGGTAGGCAGCTTGCTCACTGTGAGTGTGGTTCTGATAAAGGAAAAGCAACCTGGTCACTGCTAGTGGCAAAAAAAATAGTCCTTTGAAGCAATTGAAATTGCTATTTTATGTCAAAATGGTTAACTATTGTATGTGGTGATTCAGCCAATTATGTCAATTTCTGCTTCTACGTTTGCATTTACTGAGGAAGTCAGAAGCAGCTGGGCCCCAGAAAATGATGGAGTCCCCATCTGATGACAGAAATCCCCCCAAAGGCTCCTAGAATGTGGCACTTCTGCCCTGTTCTTGCCTCCTTCCTTCTTTTCCCAGCACCCAGTTCTCAGTCTCCCAGATCCTGGTTGCTGGGAGTCATTCTCTCAGCTCGCTGAGAGGAGGATAGAGAGAAGCTATTCCTCACTCCTCCCTAACGCAGCTGATCTTCCCCCACCTCACTCCTGACCCTATCCAAGAGGCCTGGCAACCTGCTCCCACTTGCCCAACACCCTCCAACCTCCCTTCCCCAAGCCCCCACCACGTGCTTCAATCACAGGCTTCTCTCAAGTGACTGAATCCTTCCTACTACAGGACTCTCGCGAGTGCTGCTCCCTCGACCCGGATGGCCCACGGACTAGGTCATCTCTCTGAGAAGCGGAGAGGACTAGGAAGGCTGGGAAGGGTGGGGAATGGGTGCAGGTTTGAGTAGGGGGGTTGGCAGCAGTGACAGCAGCAGTGACAGTGAGGGTCCCCACAAGCAAGGCTGGGCTGCACATTTCACTTCTACTTGGTACCCAAGTTTACACTGCAGTACTGGCCAAGGGCCTCATGTGCAGTTATTAAACTGTGATGTACTTGTAGGTGTTTAATTGTCAGGAGCTGTTTTGCATATTTGAGAAATCTATAAATATGGAGTATAATTATCCATCATTAGCATATGCTTATGTTCTGCATATATTGTTTCCCCAAGAATGCAAGTTGCCAATTCACCACTGAGACACAATGACACCAGCCTGACATGTGTCCCCCACCGATGACACAAAATGTATCCATACATCGTCCTGGAGAGAAGGGTCAGCTGGACAGTGGGCAAATCTCCCCATGCCACAGGTTCTGAGGCCCAGGAGCTCAGGAGGGACAGAGAGTGGGATCAGGAGAGAGGTCAGCCTCAGCCACCACCTGGACCCAGGTGACAGTCAATAGGGTGAGGAGCAGTTACCTGAGCACCTGCCTGTGAGGTTCCTTCCATGCAGGTCCTGCCCTGGATCACAGCACAGTGGCTAGAATCTGATGATCCTGGAGCCCCATCTGCCCCCCTCCCTTGACCTGAATCATCTCCCTGAGCCTCAGTGTCCTCAGCTGTAGAATGGGGTGAGAACAGCCGCCTCCTCACAAGGGTTGTGAAGATGAAGCTAGCAAGTGTCAGTGAGGGCACCCAGCACACACAGGAAGCGTTCATATGTGTGAACTGGCACTCCTGCTACTGTCACCCCAGGACTGTTACAGAAAAGACACTGTGCGCCCCTTTACAGATGGGCTCATCACTGAAATAGCTAGCAGCTGTTAACACCGCCTTGCACCAGGCGCCTATAAGCATGACCCCATGTCATCTTCATGACAGCCCTGCATAGCACATGCCATTATGGTGCCTACTCTACAAGGGGAGGCTGTGCTGTGGACAGATCAATTACTTCCCAGATCACACAGCCCTTAGGGGACAGAGGCTCAGAGCAGGGCTTTCTGTCCCAGGGCCCAGGCTTGGCCACCACCCCAGTCTCCACACTCCCTGGGACACTGAGTCACATGCACTGCTGAGAAGGTGGCAGACACATGTGGCTGCCCCCACCCCATCCTTCCTCTACTCACAGAACTCTGGGTTTGTTCTACAGCAACAGCATCAGACCTGCCCTGGAGTGAAGTCAAGCTTCACACGCCATCCTCCTTCTCCAGAGATTTTTCTAGGAGTGGGCATATAACCCAGATCTGACCACTGAGGGATAGGGAAAATCTGCTCATAGGAGAGAACTGCCACTGAGAAGCATTCTTTTCTGCCTCTGCTTTACCCCCTTCTTCCTAATTTGAATGCTGTCCTGAGAGCATGTAATATTTGGAGCTGTGGCAGCCATCTTGTAACCATAAAGCAAAAAGCTAAAAACAAAAGTCAGCACCAGTCAAGGTTGTCAAAAAGAAAAAAAAGGTCTTTGTTGACATCCCTGAGCATCTGACCAAACTGGGACAATCTCCCCCAAGGACAACAGTCAGCAGAGAAGGAGATCCAAGATGATGGAGTAGATAAACACCGTGCCTGCTTCCCTCCATGACCACATTAAAATTACAACTAAATAACAGAACAATCAACCTGGAGAACCATCTGATCTGGCTGAACAGAACTTTTATAACTAAGGATATAAAGAAGCCACGTTGAGGCTGGTCGGAGGGGTGGAGATGCAAACCGGGCTGTTCCCAAACTTCCATGTAGCGGTTGAAAATAGGAAGGGATACCTCATCCATGGAGGTTCCCCCCCAGAGAAGCAAAGGACCCCAGACCCACTCCAGGCTCCCCAGCCCAGAGTACTGGTGCTGGGAAGAGGAGCCCCCACAACACCTGGCTGTGAAAAACAGTGGGAATTCTGACCACCCAGGTGGGATGGAAAGCTGTGGGAAACCTAGGCATCCTCTTAAACAGCCCGTGCACAGACTCACTCACTCACCTTAGGCTCCAGTGGAGGGATGGTGACTTGGGAGACATCAGAGAGATGTGGGGGGCAGACCAAGGTGTGTGGTTTCTAGGCCAGGGCTGGAGAACAGTCGCCATTTTCCCTATATGGGGTCCTTCTCCCATGCAGCTGGACAGGAGGCTGCCATCTTTAATGTATTAAGCCTGCCCTCTACACTTACAGCCAAACCTGAACCTGATTGGTCTGGCGAGCTCTGGGGCTTCACCCGGCTGACTCACTGGGACCCCAAACCCACCCAACTTCCCCAATATCAGAGTCACTTTCTTGGGCGAGCAGCCAGCTCCGCCCTCATTACACTCTTTTTTTGAAAACTATCAAGAGTCCACAGGCCCCAGGTGGGCAACACCTGGCCTTGCTGTGCTCTGAGACTTTTGCTGAGTAGCTCCAGGCTCAGCACTGTCACCAAACCAGAATCTACATTAACCTGGTGACCACAACTCTTTCCACTCTAGTGGCTCCCTGAGACCCTGCCTCACTCAACTCTCACACCACCTGAGGCTTTATCAGCAGCTGAACTTTAAGGGAGCCAGCAGGTGTCAGCAGGCCTCGGGGGTGTCCTGGCTTTTTGCAGAGTTACCCCAGGCCCGGTACTGGTGGCAGCCAACCTGAGTTTGCAGCATGGCCTCTCTCACATGCCTCCAGGTTTAGCACAGGCAACTAAAAAACATAGATTGCTTTGTAACTCCTACCAGCTAGTCCCTGGCTGGTTACAGGCAGTGGATGACCTAGACCTACACCAAAGCCCCTCTCAAGAAGCCCCAGAACCAACATACCTGGAGGTTGGCTTCAGACCACAGCAAAGCACCACCCAATTAGCCCCACAAGCAGCACATACAAAGGGCGGTCTCAACAGGCACCAGAGCCTATTGGGACAAATCCCACTCACTGGGGTAAGCCCCCCATACAGCAGCCCTTAAGCTGTGGACATGGCCAAACCCCACAGCCAATCAGCATGTGGGTCAATCCCACCCACTGACATGTCAATAGCAATCAAGGCTCAACTATTACAGAAGGGCACACACAACCCACACAAGAAACACTCCTGAAGCACCCAGAGCAGGTTACTAGGGAGACTGTGCCAGGGCCCCACAGGGCACCAACAACATAAGGTCACCTGCCCAAGACTGGGAGACATAGTACATCTACTTTATACATAGAAACACACAGGGAGGCAGCCAAAATGAGGACACAAAGAAACACATCCCAAATGAAAGAACAGGAGAAAACTCCAGAAAAAAAACTAAACAAAATGAAGGCAAGCAACCTACCAGAGACAGAGTTCAAAACAATGGTTATAGGGATGCTCAAGAGACTCAGTGAGAACTTCAACAGAGAGATAGCAAGCATAAAAAAGGACCTAGAAGCCATAAAAAAGAACAGTCAGAATGAAGAATGTAATAACTGAAATGAAGAATGCACTAGAAGGAATCACCAGCTGACTAGATGAAGCAGAGGATTCATCAGCAATTTGGAAGACAAGGTAGCAGAAAACACCAATCAGAACAGGAAAAAGAAAAAGAATCCAAAAAAATGAGGATAGCTTAAGAGACTTCTGGGACTACATCAAGCATAACAACCTTTGTATCACAGGGTACCAGAAGGAGGAGAGAGAAAGCAAGGGACTGAGAACCTATTTGAAGAAATAATGACTGAAAACTTTTCTAAGCTGGTGAAGGAAATAGACATACAAGTCCAGGAAGTGCAGAGAGTCCCAAACAGGATGAGCCAAAACAGGCCCAAACCAAGACACATTATAATTAAAATGGCAAAGGTTAAAGACAGAAAGAATCCTAAAAGCAGCAAGAGAAAGGCAACTAGTAACTTATAAGGCAACTCCCATAAAATTGTCAGCTGATTTCAGAAACTTTGCAGGCCAGAAGGGATTGGCAGGAAGGAATTGGCAGGAAATATCAAAGTAATGAAAAGTAAGGATCTACAACCAAGAGTACTCTACACAGCAAGTCTATTATTTAGAATTGAAGGACAGATAAAGAGTTTCCCAGGCAAGAAAAAGCGAAAGGAGTTCATCACCACAAAACCAGTATTACAAGGAATGTTAGAGGGACTTCTTTAAGATGGGGGGGGGATTGAGATCACAATTATAAATGATAAAATGGCAATAGCTACATATCTATCAACAATTACTTTCAATGTAAATGGATTAAATGCTCCAATCAAAAGACATAGGGTGGCTGACTGGATAAGAAAACAAAATCCTTACATATCCTGCTTACAAGAGACACACTTCGGATAGAAAGATACACACACAGAAAGGCACACACACATACAGAAAGTAAAGGGGTGGAAAAAGATATTTCATGAAAATGGAAATGAAAAAAAAGCTGGAGTAGCCATACTTATACCAGACAAAACAGACTTTAAAACAAAGGCTATAACAAGAGACAAAGAAGGACCCAGTAATCCCACTTCTTGTTATTTATCCGAAGAAACCCAAAACACTACTTTGAGGGGACATGTGCATCCATATGTTCATTGCAGCATTGTTTACAATGGCCAAGATGTGGAGGAAGCCTGGGTGTCACTCGATGAAAATATGAATAAAGAAGACGTGGTACATATATACAGTGGAATAGTGCTCAGCCATGAAAGGGCATGGGTTCTTGCCATCTGTGGCGGCATGGATGAACCTGATGGGTATTGTGCTGAGTGGAGTATATCAGATAGAAAAATACATATGCAATGTGATTTCACTTATATGTGGAATCTAAAGAAAAAATAAATAAATAAGAAACAAACTCATAGATACAGAGAACATTTTGATGGTTGCCAGATTGGGGGAGGAGAGTTGGGGTGTGGGTGAAAAAAAGGGAAGGGATTAAGAGGTACAAATTGATTGTTACAAAGCAGTCATGGGGATGAAAGATATAGCATAAGGAATACAGTCAATAATATTGTAATAACTGTATGGTGTCAGATGGGTACTAGATTTGTTGGGGTGATGGATGGGAGAGGGGTGAGAGGCAGGGTGAAAAAGTTGAAGGGATTAAGAAGTAGTTTAAGTAGATTAAGAAGTAGATTGGTAGTTACAATATAGTCATGGGAATGTAAAGTACAGTATAAAGAATATAATCAATAATATGGTAATAACTATGTATAGTGCCAGGTGGGTACTAGACTAGTCAGGGGGATCACTTCTTAAATTATATAAATATCTAACCACTAAGCTATACTCCTGAAATTAATATAAAATAATATTGAATGTCAACTGTAATTGAAAACTTTAAAAAGGGGAGGGGAAGTAAAGGGCAATAAGTGGTCCAAATCTCCAGGTATAAAACAAATAAGTCATGGGAATATAATGTACAGCATGGGGAATATAGTCAATAATACTGTGATAGCATGGTATGTTGTCAGATGGTTACTGGACTTATCATGATGATCCCTTCTTTAGGTCTATTAATGTTGAACAACTATGGTGTACCCCTGAAACTCGTATAATATTGTATGCTAGCTATATTTTTTCATAAAAATCTTAAAAACAAAAAAAAGAGCATGAGTCAGCAGCAAACATTTTTCTGTAGAGGGAAGAATAGTAAATATTTTAGGCTTTATTAGCCAAGAGGTAAAATCAAGAATATTATGTATTTAACAAGAGAGAAAATAAATTTCCACAAATCTTTTATTTATAATACAGATCTACTAATGAGAGTAATAGCATTCTTTTTTATGGGGGTGGGGGGAATAACATTTTAGTTACTTGGGATTCAAAGTTAGTTTTACCTGTTATCAAATTGATTGCAAATGTTCATCTGTGGGCCAGGCAAAAACAGACAATGGGTCAAACTAGTCACAGGCCGTAGTTCACCCACCCCTGCTCTAAAACATCTGATTACATGAGAGCATTTCATGTCCCGATTGCCTGAGCCACTGTTGTTGGATTTTCTAGTACATGCTGCTCAACATACTCTAACTGTTAGCAGCACCTACTATGTGCCAGGCACACATCTCTTATACGAATCATGGCCATCTGACTATACCCATCAACCCCTGGAATCCTGGTAGAGGCTGTGTCCTGTAAGTCTCCAGAGCTTCATACAGATCATGACCCTTAGTGAGCTCTGATTACCATAGTGTGAATAATATTAATGAATGGATGAAGGAATGAACAAATGAAGCATTTTGCAAGCTGTGCTGAGGCCAAATGTATGGTTGGGTTCTGGGAAGGGCACAAACAGGGGAATGGAAAAGGGTGCAGGGTGGAGAACAGGGATCAGAGAAGAGGCAGCAGCCCCTGACTCCAGCAGGGATGAGGCACAGCCATCCTCTGAGCCTCTCCATCCTGCTGGCACAGACGCACAGACTCACAGGCGTCAGGTCTGTCAAATCCCACCCACCCCTGTGCAGTCAGTCATCCCCCTAAGGCTGCTGGAGCCTTAGACAGCCAGCGCCTCTCTCTCTCCCCCAACAGACACTGAGACACAAGGCTCTGTGCTCTGCCATTTCCCCCCTAAAAATTTATGGTTGGAAACCAAATGGTTATTCTGCAATTCTTTGCTGCGATATTTCCTAAGAGACAGAGGATAGGGCACCAGGAGAGGAGGCAGCAGGAGGAGTGGGAAGGAACTACTTAGGGTGAACAGGTTTTAAAATTTCAGCTCCAGATTTCATTGGGAGGCCGGATTAAAGGATCATTTCAAATGAATTTTGCCATCAGAGTAAGAGATCTGTCTACCCCCAAATGCTTTATTTTGGCAGTTGGCTTCAAGAGATTTGACAGAATTCATTTTTCCAGCAGACAAGAGATCAAGGTATTAAACAAAACACATTCCACCATGAGAACTCTGTTAGCCATTTGACGCAATTGTTTCAACCAGTGTCGAACTAGTGTTTTGGCTTCATTTTTCCTTCTCCTTCCTTCTTACCTTCATACACTGGTGAGAGGCAAGGCCAGTAAAGACACAGGGTCTTTCGGACCCCCAGACCCCCACTCCCTGAGATGACTATGTGAGGCGAGGGGACTGACAGGGGAGAGCCTGAAGGCAGGGAGTCCCCAGGAGAATGCTGAGTGTCCAAGGGCACATGACCAAGAGCAAACAAGGCAGAGGTTAAGCGGTGGAGAGTGGAGGGGAGTCTTTGAGCCTGAGGGCCCAGGAGATTCAACAGGAGCAGGGGTGGGGACAGAACAAGCTTTGGGGAGGAATCAGCGAGGAAGGCATGGGGAAGAGGCCACATTTGCCGAACACCAGGGTGGCCTCTAATGGGGCTGGGAGTCCCTGGCCCCTTTCTCCTGCCAGGATCCCAGGGAAAAACAGAGACGAGGAAACCCAAGCTTGGTGACCATCTCTGCTCCTGATCAATCACTGTCCTTGTTCACACCAATTAGTGGTTATAGAAAGTATCACACTGGTTATGATGTGTCTGGGTAAACACCCTCATGGCTCTGAAGAGGGCCCAGGGGGTCCCAGGAGGGTCCCACCCTTTCCCTGGGGCCATCTGGGTAGTCCTGGGCAGCCCATCCACAGGACAGGAACTTTGGGGTCACGCAAACCTGAGTCCCTATCCTGGCTGCAACCAGCTCCCAGCTCTGTGTCTACGGCCTTTACCTGGCTGAGCCTGTTTCTTCTGGAAAAGAGGCTGATACCAGCGTCTCCTCAGAGCAGCGACGAGAACCGCATGAGAGCCCATCTTGACTTGTGAGCAATTCCCAGCAAATCAGTCCCTTCCAGCCCCTTCCTCACTCCCTCTTCACCCCCCAGCCCGGCCCACCCCCACCTTCCCCAAATCCAGTATGTGAGTCCATATGAGGACAATAACCAACCCTGAGCCCTCCTGCCAGGCCCTAAGTGAAGCTCTCTATATCCATTCTCTCATTTTCATTTATTTTGTCTGCTATAGGCTCTTCTGTTGACCCCATTTTACAGATGAGGACACTGAAGCACAGAGAGGAAAGTAATATGAAAATCCACACAGCTGTAAGATCTAGGCATAAACCCAGCCTGACTGACCACAAAAATGCATGCTTTTCCCCACAGGCCTGTCCCAGGCATCCCACCCGGCTCAGGCCTGCTACTTTTCTTTTCAAGCTGGGGCTGGCAGACCCCTGCAGTAGCTGACCTTGAGCAGGAGCGCAGCGTCAGAGCTGGACAGCGACCCCTCGCCACCATCCCAGGTGTTCAGGGCCAGTTCCCTCCCCTTCCCTGGTAAATACAACTTCAGTGTCACCCCAGCCTCTGGTGGTGCCAGGTGGGGCCTGAGCCCCATCCCGGCCTCCCTGCCATGGTGTCTCCAGGCCCATTAAATGGGTGATTTATAAGCCTGACACACAGGCTTAGATAAGCTGCACCAAGGTCAGTTGTAATGCTCCCCTCCCCCCTCCACTAAGATTATGCCTTTGAAACTCTCCTTCCCCATGAGAGACCTGAGTGCTCTCTCGTGTCAATTACCCAGAGGCTATGGCAGCCAATGCCCCAGGCCTGTCACTTTACACTAGAAGGGGAGGCAGGACAGTGGAGTACGCCATGCTGGTTGCCCTCCGCACACATTCTCCCTCCTCGGGTTCATGGTAAGAAGCTGAACTGTGGAACTAGAACTCCTGAGTTCAAACCAGCTGTGTGACCTTGGACAGAGAACTTACCCCCTCAGTGAGCAGTCTCCTCATCTGAAAATGGAAGTATGTCAGCTATTTAATTGCCACCAATGGCCTCTTCCCTCCTCCCTCAACACCAGCCACCCTGCCCCTTCACCGCATCCCCCTGTGGAACCCATATTTGCTCCTGGACGCCTGACCCAACCCCCATGCCCTCAGCCCACAGAGGCTTTGGGGCAGACCCCAGGAATGGTGGCATTTTTCAGGGACTGTGGAAACCTGAGCAGCCTTTAGGGCCCAAAGGGATGTGTCCTTCAGAATGAGCGACTTTTGTCATCCCTTCCTTTTGGGATAGATGACTCACAGTTCTGATGCCAAAGAGCTTTCTCATCATGGTGCTCTGGGAGTGAGGACAAGGCAGCCACCAAGTACCCAAAATGCACCAGGTGACTGAGCAGGGCAGCTCTGGGAAGTGGGGCAATGGGGCCCATCTTCCAGCTGTGAGAGCTCCGGGCAGTGAAGTGCCTATCCGAGATCACACAGTTAGCCAGAACTCAATCCCGTCTGTCCAAATCTAAATTCTAAAACCTTTCCACTACAGCACAATGAGGGCTCCTGGGTGACTCGGATGTGTCCAGCATCCGGCTGGGTGTCAGGGCACCGCAGAGACAAGGCAACCATAAGAATGTGCACACCACGAAGCTGGGACGTCCCATTCCTCCTCCAGTGAAGATTTGCGCTCCGGCGCAGGCCAAGCCAAGCCTCCTCCACCACCCGCTCCTGGAGCCCAAGGTGGTGACAGCTACCTGTGTCTCCTTCCCAGTGCCAGTCACCCAGGTTCTGGAGCTCAGCAGCCGACTGTGGATTCGCACAGCTGCTCCAGCACGAACCACAGCGGAGTCTGAGATGGGGCTGAGCAGACATGCACCTGTCCCCTGGGCAACCTGGGAAGGCTTGTGCCCCACTGGCAAGGCCGACCCAATCACCCCATAGTGTCCTTTCCTCGGGCGGCCATAAGTCCAGGACTCCCGGACAGCCTGCCCACCTCCCTCCAGACGTCTCGCCTCCCACCTGCCTACACCACTCCTAGCAGCACTCACTTCTGGCCAGTCTGCAGAGTGACTGTGGGTTCTGACTTTCCGCGATTATTATGAGACATACAGAGATGAATAAAATAAATGTCTCCAATGCCACAGCCTTGTCCCATCCCATCACCTCCCGTGTGGACCTTCCCGCTGCCACTTCTGTCCCACTGTCCTTTCCTGACCAGAGAGAGCCCCACGAAGCGGTTCACCACAGAAATCTGTTTGTGCCTCCTCACTTAGAACATTCAGGAGCTCCCCCCTGCTCTCAGGATGGAAACAGAATAGCTCCCCACAGCTGACAAGCACCTAGAGGCCCTGGCCCTGCACCTCCTCCACTTGGTGGGGTCAGCCATTCCCCTCACATCTCCTCCAAAGCAGTGAAACCCAGCTCCATTCTCCCGAGCTAAGCCCACCATTCAGTTATGTCCAGGTGTCCCTGCTAATCCTGCACCCAAGGGGCACCCACGATGGCTGCACCAACGGGCTGGCCGAGTGGCGCATTGGTTAAGAGCTGGCTTGGGACACCGGCGGCCCCATTCAGATCCCACATACGAGGGCCAGTGACACTGCCCTCTACAGCTAACAACAGCCCCACCTGGAGCTGGGCTGCTGTGAGTCCCCGGGACGGCATAGCTGCAGCCCCTGCTGCAATGGGCTGCCATGGGCTACAGTGAGTGGCCGGCAGCCAGCGTGAGCAGCTGGCAGCCAGTGTGAGCTGCCAATAGCCGCGGTGAGCGACATCCAGAGGCCGGCAACCGATCTGCCTCACCTGAGAAGATCGCAATGACGATACCAACATGGGCCAGTGAAGCAATGTCCTCCACAACTAGTCTGAAGAACAAAACGACAGCAACTTGTCTGTTCCCCTTCCCTGGTTCCCCAGCGCTGTTCCCTTCTCCCAATTCCCCAATAAAATCTTAAAAAAAAAAAAAAGAGTGTGTTTGCCCGGGTCCCTGCATCGACAGGAAACTCTCCTAGTTCTGGTATTCATGGGCCCCAGCCCCTCCCCATCGTCAGGGGAGACCCCTCCCAGGCTGATGCAGACCCTGGAGTACCTTCTCCTTGGGAACATTGCCTATCAATCACGGAGACACAAGCTACAAAGTCAGAATCTTCTGTGTCCCTCTGATGAGTAGGTGCCACGAAGTCAGTGGAATCCTAGAGACGCTGGGAAGGGGAGGAAAAACTCAGACAAAAAGCGGTGGGAGTGAAGAGAAAACAGAGATGTATCAGGGAGATTAATCCACAGCTCAGACATGAAAGAAATATGCTCAATTATTTTGTATCGCATTTTATTGAAACGTACATGTCGTAACTAACTGCCTGCAAGCCTCAGATTACCCAGAGATAAAGCACAATAAAAAACGAGGGGGAATAAATGTACTGACAAAAGTGTTCCTGAAATCAGAATTATTTAGAGAGAAATGAAAGCTGAGCTTCAGACAAAAGAAGCCATTTGGCACTGAAGCCCTCAGCAGTGGTATCAGGTCCCCTAGCCAGATTGGCGGGAGTCGTAGGCCCGGGCTGTCATCTTGAAGCTGTCACTGACATGTCGTGTGACTTGGGGCAGGTCACTGCCTCTCTCTGAGTCTAATTCTCCATAAATCCTGTGGGACTTCTCCACAGCAGCACTATTGACATTTGGGGCTGGGTACTTCTTTGCTGTGGGGGCTGTCCTGTGCATTGTAGGGTGCAACAGCATCCCTGGTCTCCTCCCCAGATGGGCACCCACCCACCACCACTCCAGTTGTGACAAAGATGTCTCCAGGGTCATCCCAGTTGGGACCCCCTCTCATTTCGAAAGCTGTAACTTTCTGCTCTAATAAAACTATCCTCTGCTACAAACTTTAAAAAAAAAAAAAAAGTTTCCAGACTTTGCCAAATATCCTCTGGGGAGCACAATCACCCCTGGTTGAAAAAGCTGAACCAGGTGCCTTCTGAGTTCATGTGGGAGAAGGCAAAGCAAGAAGGGGGTCACAGTGGACCCCAGCCCAGGGTCAAAGAGACCCCAGAGACATTCCTTGGGGGGGGGGGCTTATGACCCCGAGAGCTTGTTAGTGACTCCAGGCCATAGGGTACCTAATAAATCAGAGCAGCCATGCTAGGAGCAGCAACAAGTGGGCATAAGTTGATCTTAGCACCTCCTCCCCGACCTGCCAACATCTTCCCTTTGCCAGGGAGCCCAGCCCCTGAGCTCTCTGTCCCTCCCCCATCAACACCCCTTTCAGAGAAGATTCTGGAAATCCCCTCTCACTGCAGCAGCACAATTTGCTAATGAGGGGGAGGGAGCAGGTGCCTGGTCCCCCAGGGCAGCATCCTCTGTTTTCAGAGAGAGAAAATCTTAGAGTGAATGGCTTTGGGGGCCTTCCAGGTTCCTGGCCACTGATTCCACTCACCCTAGAATTAGGAAAACTATGAGAGGGTGTACCAGGCAGAGAAACTGGGGGCATACCCATCACTCAGAGAGAGAGAGAGAGAGAGAGAGAGAGAGAGAGAGAGAGAGAGAGAGAGAGAGAGAGAGAGAGAGAGAGAGAGACCTCAGTAATTAACAGCGCACAGCAGGAGGCGGCTCAGACACACTTTTAAACCCTGGCACCATCAGTGAAGCTTCCCCAGCTGCCCAGAGCAGGAGCGAGGCTCCCAGGCAGCTCTGGAGACACAGTTGTGAAGCAGACACAGCCTTGGGCAGGAAGGGCCAGCAGCCTGGCTGAGGCCCATCATGTCAGGCCTTTAAAAAGCACACTGAGGGCCGGCCGAGTGGCACAGTGATTAAGCGCTGGCGTGGGATGCCAGCACCCCCAGTTCGGTCCCACATATGAGGGCCAGTGACACTGCCCTCAAAAAAAAAAGAAAAAAAGCACACTGATGTCCATTCATGTATTCATTCAACAAATATTTCCTGAGCATCTACTACATGCCAGGCTCTGTTCTAGGCACTTGCAACAGCAATGACAAAACACAAATATCCATGCCAACAGGTGGCAGGATGATGGCTCAGCTAAAAAAAAAATAAAAAAAACAAAAAAAAAACAACAACAAACATCTTCTGTGAAGCTTATATTGAAAGCCTTCTACACATGGCAAAAAGTAGCCAAAATTTATTGAGGACTAACGGTGCCAGGTGCCGTCCTAAGCACTTTGCCTGCCCCATCTCAGAATTAGCTGTTATGTCCCCATTTTAAAGAGGGGAAAACTGAGGCTTAGAGAGGTTAACTAGCTTACAGTTATCATTCTCATTATCACTATTAAGTCAGATGGAATCAACCCCATCAGCCCCACCACCGCCAGACCCTCCAACAACCAAGGTACCACCTGGTTGGTGGGCGTGGCTGGGTCTTCTGAGGTCCTGACAATCATCACTGACGGTCAGTGAGCAGGGTCCATAGGGCACCCTCACTTCGTTCAGTGTTTTACACCCATCACATCAGTGAATCTCCACAGAGATTTGGAGGTGGAGACATGATTACCCCAGCACACTGATGAGGAACCCGAGGCTCAGCTGGGCCAAGGTGCCTGACCAAGGGCCTCCAGCCAGTGCATATAAAGCCCACACCCCTGAGTGCCTGGTGCTCATCTAAGTCAGACACCCACAGAAACTCAGAGAAGGGGCTAGGCCAGAGAGTCCTGGAGTGACCCAGTCTGGACTCAGAGTGCCCCATGGGTTTCCTGCTTTCCAGCTGGGGAAACTGAGGCCAGAGAGGGAAAACTACTGACTGACTTGTGGTCAAAGAGCTAGTGAATTGCAGTCTTGGGTTTTGGACCCAGTCCTAACTCAAACCCCATCCTTTCCTACCAGTCCCCACAACCTGTCACAGGGGCACGAGGCTGGGAGGCTGGGAGCCTGGCTCCAGCCAGGAGGTTATGAGCTAACGTGACCTTCACCATTGCCTGAATGCACATGCCTTTCCCAACCTTTGCCCATAGTGTTTGCACAGGATGTGCCCCACTCCTACAGGGAGGGCCAAGTGCTTAAGAGGTTGGCTCTGGGTTATAAAGATCCACATCCTGCACCAGTTCTTCATCCTTTAAAACACAGCTCAAGCATGCTCTCTGACTGGGCTGCCACCTACACAACTCTAGGAGGCGCCATTCACTCATGGTACGTGTGTGAGTTGTGCAGTGCACAGCCTGTGCAACACTACACTGTGGCACTAGAGTCTAGGGAGCTTTTTCTGTCTGAGCTGGCTTAGTCAGGGACCCCTCCCTCCTCTGTCACCCACCCTTCCCCACCAGTCTGTGGGCTCCATGAGAGCAGGGACCTTATCCTGTCCACCCTGTGTCCCCAGGCCCAACTCAGGGCCTGGTCCACGTGGGGAAGGCACCAGCAGCCATTCCCACAATTTGTAAATGACTGAGGAGTAATTTACACCTCATTGTAGGCTCCAAAGCTCTTAACTGAGGTCCAGAGAGGTTAGGTAACTGAAGTAATTAAAGCTATCTATCTTGACACTTGCAAAGCCAGACATCTTAAGGTGGCCAATTAGGTATGGCCCAATGTTCAAATGTACAATCCCTGTTTCTTGTTGCCAAGCAGCACGCCCTGGTGACACCCTTGTCCCTTCCCGTCCCAGGATCCATGGGCTGAGACCTCTCAGAGATTCACTGAGGGATTCTGCCTGAGTCTTTTGGAATTGCTGGAAGTATAAGGGTTTATTTTCTTAGGCCATATCAAATGTTTCTGATATTGCCCAAAATAGCATGAGACAGGTGTTCCTGAAAGCCACCAAGAGAGAAGTGGCCCACAGGGCTTGACTTGCATTAACTCATTAAATCCTCATCATTATCCCTATGAGTGTGAGGTAGATGCTACCACAAGCCATTTTACAGGTGAGGAAACTGGTGGCAGGGCCTGGTTTCAGGCCGAGGTGGCCTGGCCCACAAATCCTATTAAAGCTGTGCACAGGCAGAGGGAACAGCAGTTGCAAAGGCTCAGAGGCAAGAGTGAGGGGAACAGAGGGCTCAGGAACTGGAAGAGGTTCAGTCCTGTCTAGAGTGACGTGTGGGGAGCTGAGTGGTGAGAGAGGAGGGAGGGGCTGGCTCATGGGAGGCCGAGTGCTGAGTTAGGGCCCCTATAGTCACTGCCTTGGGCAGGAGGACAAGGAACAAATGTTTGCCCACAGCACACTACATTGAATTGGTCATGTGATTCTCCTGCATGTCTGACCAACCCTGTGTTGCAACCCTGTGTCACTGTCATCTCTGACTCCCCCATCTCTGGTGCCGAGTAGACCACACAGCATTTGTTCAACGGGCATTTGCTTTCTCCTATTCCATGCTCAGCCTTGGGTGGGCCCCATGAGGCTGCAGAGATGGTGGACACAAGCTTTGCCCCAAGGTGACTCTGAGCCCTGCAAGAGACAAGCATGAGAGTCCTCAGCTGTGTCCTCCCACATCTCCAGCTCCTCCATTCCTGATGCAGTGGGGTTGCCCTTCCTGCCCCCTTTCAAAGCTGATGTGGATTGTGACTTCCTTTGGCCAACTGAGATGTGACAGGCGGCAGTGTCTACCTCCAGGAGGGACCTTTAAAAGCTAGCCCAAGGTTTGCCAGGGTGATCTTGAAGATGAAGCCTGTGTCAGCCCAGAGCAACTACGGTGAGCAAAGCCTGGCACCTGCCCTGAGCATGTCAGCACAGACAGCGGGACGTTCTCGTGCAGGGACGCTGCGGCCATTGGTTACTGCTGCACAGCCCAGGCCTCCCCACTAATGACACCCCTGGAACTAGGTTACCCTAGGAGGTGTGCACAACTGTGAGGAAGGCGAGTGCTCCCCAGGCTCCAGACCCCCATGGCTCCTGGCTCCTGTGGGATGAGTCACTCAGCGCCACCCCAGTCACAGGTCTGGGAGGGTCCTACCAGCATCTCGGAGGCAGACCCCTCCTAACAGGCACCTTTAATAACAATGTGCAGATCACCCACCCAGGAGCCTCTGGGATCCTTACTCCCCTCTGTTTACTCATCAGATTCACAAAGAAACCCCTGGACACCAAGTCTATGCCAGGCATGTGCTGGGCATTGGGAATACCCCAGGGAGGGGAACCCAAGTGGCCCCTGCTCTCCTGGAGCTCACAGACGAGTGCGGGTGTCAGTGGGTACCAGTGAATACCTCAGCACCAGACGGTGCTGAGTAGAACCAGAAGAACAACCAAGGGGTGGGGAGGAACCAAGTCTGTAGATGGGGTGGGAACCAAAGGTGAGAGGGACCCAAGTGAAGGAAGGACAGGAAAAGGCATTCCAAGTGGAGAGAACTGGATATGCAAAGGTCCTGTGGCAGGATAGGGCTTGGGTTGTTCCAAGGAGAAACAGCAGAGAGCAAGGGAGAGGAAGGGAGATTGGACGGGGTGGGCAGGGGCCAGACCACACAGGCCTGCCTGGTGGTCATGTGCGGGAGCCTGCCTCGGATCCTGGGGTCAAGGATCAGCCACCGTGGGGTCAGGAAGAGAGGGACATGACCAATTCACATTCAGAACATTCTCTGAGCCCAAGGCTTAGCACAGGGCCTGTCATACAGTGATGCTCAATGAATGCTTGCTGCCAATGGCAACACATTAGAGATATTGGAACTGGAGAGACTCTCTTTAGGGCAATACGTAGTGACATACGGTGGGAGATTTACGTGCCCTCTACACCCAGCAAGGGGATCTCTGCTCGAGGGCAGGGAGGGGCTGGTGTTTCTGGAGCTGCTGTCACCTCCAGGCCTCTCACTTGTCAACTCACGTGTGATCTCACATGTCCTTACTGAGGACCCCAGGAAAGGGGGTACACAGGTGTCCCCACTGAGGACCCCTGAAGGGGGCTATACAGATGTGTGCAGTGAAGACCCAGGATGGAAGTACACAATGTGCCCAGTAAGAACCCCAGGAAGAGTGTACACAATGTGCCCAGTGGGGACACCAGGAAGGGGTTATACAGGCATCCCTGGTGAAGAGCCTGGGAGGGGTACGAAGACATGCCCAATGAGGTATTGATGTTGTTTTTACAATAAAACAGAGCCACATCTCTAACGTAATGCAACAGTGTTCTCATTAGAGGGCATCAAGAAATATTTTAATATGGAAATTAATGAAAGTTTGTGAAAAAAATATTACTTGCTAGATAATGCGGTAGGACAGGTCCATAGAACTGAGTAATGACAAAGGAGAAAGTCTCAACTCTTCCCCCAATTACAGGGTCAATATCATCACGTTGACAAAACAATAATACTGAAATATGAGGAAATGTGCCACTTCCTACGAAAAGAAACAGAAACAAGCTAAAGTGACAACAAAAGATACCAGGGAACATCAGAGCCTGCAGCTGGGTCTGAGCACTTTCTAGCCATAAAAGTGAGTCCCAAAAGCCACCTGTGTCCACAGGCATGAAACCTGCACCTGAGCTCATGGTCTGTCCCTCCTGACCACCACTCAGAGGCACAGAGTTCTGGACCCGACATCAAGCCTTCCCACACCCAGCCTTCATCTAAATCCAGCCCCAAGCATAGTGCACACCCAGGTTCCACCATCACCCCAGTACTGAGCTTAGCCTGCACTTCTCTTTGACTTAGGCTTTCAGGGCAGCCCATCCTATTATTGTCCTATTTAATAACAATATGGGGGCAGCGCATTGCCACATGGTACCGCCTGGACCCAGAGTCCGAGGCCTGGGTTCACGTCCCTGCCTGTGTGACCTCAGCCAAGCTGTTACTAATCTGAGCCTCAGTTTTTTGCACCCACAACATGGGAAGATAATAATCCCAACATCGCAGGATTGTGGTGAGGGTTAAATGACCCGGAATCCCTCACGCCTGTCCGAGCTGGCACAATGCCAAGCCCACAGTTTCAGTCCAGGCAATACTGGCTACCCAGGGAAGAAGAGGTCAGTAAAAGTGTCTGTGATGACTGGCCAACACAGTGCTAAGCATTGACCTGCGTGTCCCTTTGACAGCTTTATTCCCATTTCACAGGGGGACAAACTGAGGCTCAGAGACCCTAAGACATATGTCCAGGATCACACACACAATGGAGTCAGCTCTTTACCTCGGATCCCTCATGTTTGGGCCCACATCTCACCCACCATGTGCCAAGCACTGTGCTGCTCCCTTTACACCTCATCTCATCCCACAGTAGGGAGGGCAGGCAGGGCAGCCAGCCCCCAGGGCTCCAGTGATTGGCCAAGTTCTGAACTTTGCCTGCCAGGAACTTTGCAGACTTCCATTCTTTGCAAAGCCAGAGCCTCCTCCTTGAGCTGGGAGCAGGGGAGGAGCCCACATTCTCTCCATCCCCTCCCCAGGGCATATGCAGAGCTGCGCATGTGCATCAGAAGAGGAAGCTACATCTTCAAGGGCCCAGGAAAAACCCCACACACATGGATTTTTCTTACCCTCATTATCTTTCTCTCTCTGGGTCTGATAACTTCCTGCCCACTTCCTGGTGCAGATGGGCAGCAGGGCTGTCAGCTGTTTTAGGAGCTTATGGTTCCATGTCCCCTCCCCCTGGAAATCAATTGGAAACCCAGTTATTAAATCCACCCAAATCCAGTGGTTCTTGAATCAGAGGCCTCTCCTGGGCTAATGCTGGGCTGGCCAAGCCTCCATCTCCCCAGACCCGGGTTCTATCCAGGGCCCAGGCAGCAGCAGGACCCACCAGGGCCAGGCCCAGAGGGCAATGGCAGTGGGCAAACCCCAACCCAGGTGACCAGTGCTGTCCCAGCTGCCAAGGAAAATTCCCAGGGAGCCTGCAGAGAGCGAGGCCGCCCTGGTCCCAGAGCCTCACCCGCAGGCAGGGTTCTTTGCTCAGAAACGAGCACTTGTCGAGCACCTGCCACAGAGAGCAACCCCCACTCCCCCCGCCCCCCCACTCCCGTTATGAGGTTGCCCAGGACTTTGCCTCAAAGTCCCATCACTTTGCAAAGCCAGAAGGCTTAAGGCTGCACCTCCTGTAGGTGGGGGGCCGGAAGTGGGTTTCCTTTCTAGCTCCCCCTCCCCGCGGTGTCTGGAGAGCTGTGTGGTGCGGGCAGTGAGGGCTGAAGACTAGGAGCTCTCTGTGCACAGGGCACACGTATGCCCCCATCACCTAGGAGCAGTGGAATTCTTTCCTGATCCACCTGGATCAGGATGGCAGTGGGGTGGGGGTCGGGGGTCAGATGCCAGAAATAGGGAGGGCAACTGGGCAGACAGCGATCCCCATTTTACAGATAAGGAAACTGAGGCTCTCTGAGCAGAAGGAACTTGCCTGAGAACTTGCCTTAGGCAAACTTACCACTTTGTCTAAATAAGTGGTAGAGCTAGAACCTAAACCCGGGTCCATTGGAGTCTAGAGTCTGTGCTCTAACCACTGCCTAGTGGGCACTGCCCTTTCTATACCCTGAGCCGCAGAGGTCAGAGGGCGCTCCAGGGAGGCGGAGCCAAGCCTGAGATCCCCAGTCCCAGGACTCCAGGAAGGCCAGGCTGTCTGTCCTCAGGCCCCTCAGCCCCTCCCAGAGGCCTGGCTCTGTGAGACTTCCAGGATGGAGGCTGAGGTGGGCCATCACGAATCTTCCACGCCTCACAGCACAAGCTGGTGCTGGCAAATTACTCCCAGTAACGGGGATGTTTGCCGAGGGAATTAAAGAGGTAGTAAACAGTTACCAGAGTAATTAGACATGAACAGTGGACGTGCCGAGCTTCTCAACGCTGCCAAGCCACCTCCGTAGCCCCCTCCCCAACTCAGGGAGAGATGAGGCCACTGGGTTGCACTGTTGAGTTGAAGAGTTGAACAGTTGAGAAATGGAGAATCAAAGAGACTAGAAGGGAGAGTTGCTCTGGAAACCTCAGTGTGCCGACAGGGAAACCGAAGCCAAGGAAGGGAGGAAGAACCGTCCCAAGGACACACAGCAGCTGGGTGGGAGAGGTGGGCCTGGAGCCCAGGTCTCCTGGGAGGCAGGTTAGGCTGGTTCCTGGCATACCTGGTGAAGTGCAGGTCAAGGTCATCTGGAGGAGAGGGTCAGAACTCTGACAGGCAACAAGGGTGCAACAGACGACAATAGGTAAAACTCTGGCCAGACTTTCATTTGTTCATTCACTGACCATTTGTTGAGTGCCTGCTGCTTTCCAGGCCCTGCCATAGGCTCTGAGGATAGGACAGTGAACAGGGCAGTGACAGGGACACTGAACCCACAGGCAGACACCAACCAGTCCTGCTTCATGTTTTGTTATCTGCACTGGGAACCCTGAAGCATCAGGCCAGCCTGGGGAACTGCAGGTGGGCCAATCCTGCCCAAACCAGCAGTCAGAACAGACAGAGGGCAAGTCCTCCAGCGGGGAGTCAGCATGCTGGACAGCCACCCTGGGCAGCACACACCACCCTCTGGCCATGGCCTTCACCTCTTGGCAATAACGGAGGGCGGTGCAGCAGAAGCAGCCAGGATCAGAGCTGTGTTTTAGAATGTTCTCTCTAGGCCACGATGGAGGACTGGATACTGGGAGGGGGAGTCAGAAGGCTGCTACAATGTTCCTGGTGAGTCCTGATTGGGGTGGGGTGGGGGGGCGAAGGGAGGAGGACTAGAACAAGGGGAGGCTCAGGTACATGAGCCAAGAAAAATGTCAAAATTCCAGAGTGGGCATCTGGCCCCATGTGGTTCAGGGCCTGCCTCCCGGGCCTTCCCAGACCATGTATCAATAGAGAAATAAACAGCAGTTGTGGGGAGTGACATCACAGAGCCGGGCCCGGCAGCCCCCACATCTGCAGTCCCAGGCACAAGGAGGGTCCTCCCAGGAAGCCCCAGCCCACAGATGGAGCACAGCAAATCTCTGGGATGGGCCTGAAACAGGAGGTGGCCCCCGTGGGGAAGGAGGAGGATGTGCAGACAGGCAGCAGTGCAGGCCAGGCCCTTAGCATTTCATGAGCCTGGTTCAAATCCTGGTGCTGCCACTCATTGGTGTGCAACTCCAGACAAGTTATTGGCCTCTCTGAGCCCCAGGTTTCCCATCAGCAGAGAGGTTCGAGTTGATGGCCTGTAAGCTCTGACCATCATCATCCTTCACACAGCAGACAGTGAGCAGGGGGATTAAATCCAAGAGTCACTGTAGGTTTCCCATCGACCAGGCAACACAATATGAGGAGCATTCCCTGTACCTCATGTCATTCAACTGTTAAAATGGACCCCTGAGACCAGACCATCCTCCCTGCCTCCTATACCCCCGTGCCCTTCTCTACCCACTCCTGAAGATTCTGCTTAGAATAAGTAATTGGCCATGGGTCAAGAGACCCAGGTTCTAGGCCAGCCTCTGTCACTTTCTCACTCTGTGAAGTGAGACCAACATGCCTCAGTTTCCCCATCTGTGCAGTGCGTGCTCATCTTGGAGATCTGTAAAGACCCTTCCAGCACTCGTGCTCTGAAAACGGGCTTGAATCAGCTGCTCTGTGACTTGGGGGGAGTGACTTGAAGTCTCTGGGCTGGGCTTACCTGTTCACTCAGGAACCCTGCCCCTCTGAACCACGGTGCCCTCCCTTGCCCACCTTGATTGGCATTCAGGGCCTGAGCTTGGACAGACTCCAGCTCCACTCCAGGGCCCCTCAAGGTGACAAGGAGACTCATGTTGCCTTCCCCAGCGTGTCCTTCAAGACAGGAGATAAGAACACGTCTGTGCTCTGAAATTTATAAGTCCAGACATAGCAGCCAGAGCCCTGGCAGGGGACCAGAACCTCAGGACCTCCTGAGGAGCAATCACCTTCCCAAACAACCAGATCTTCAGATCTTAGATATGAGCCCCAGGGGCAAGGAGGCTGAGCCAGGATGGGGGAATGTGTCGAGAAGCCAGGCCCTGAGCACCCACTGCACAAATGGGGAAACCATGTTGGCATCTGGTCACACAATGAGAAAGTAACAGAGGCTGGCCTTGGACTGGGCCTCCTGACCTACGGCCAATTGTTTATTCTAAGCAGAACCTTAAAGAACGGGCTCTGATTTAAAATATACTTGAGAAAAAAGAAAGAAGAAAAACAAAAGCAAACAAACAAAAAGAAGCAAAACATACTTGAATCATTTGCCACTAAATGATCATACAGCAATGAAAAAATGAAACGTATAACACCGATGCTCATAGTATAAATCTGTGAAAAGCCAAAAACTATTTTAAGAAGAGAAAAAAGTAGATTTTTCCAGACTATGTGTGTACATGATAACTAAAAAGATAATGATCAATTCCATTATTTTGGCCCATGTTAAAAATATGCATTAAAATGTGCACCACCTCCCTACAGGTAGGTAGTGTCTTAAGCTAAACTGTTGAGTGTACGGGTCAGCATCAGATCTGAGACCCAATGGCCTGAGGCACCCATGCAAAGCCCAGGAGAGTGGTACTGGGGAGGCTTAGGGGCAATCATTTAAAAATTTAAAAATAATACCAAAGTTTATTTGATTATTCGTATTTCCATTGTAAAAGCAATGCCCAGGCCCCCTCAGACTGGAAGGAGTATAAATGGGAGATAGTATTTTGGAAGGCAATTGGACAATGCTGATCAAAATTTAAATGCTTGTACCCAAAATTTAAACACTTATACCCAGCAAGCCCACCCACATCCAGAAGCTTATCTTATAGAAATAGACACAAAAATACCAGGAAATATACATGCAGAGGTGTCCCTAGCAGCACTACTTGTACAGGGAGAACCTGGAAGCCCCAAGCTTTCCTGTCTGTCACAGCAGGACTAGCTAATAAATCATGGGTCATCCACACAATGGAATTAAACACACTAGTTTTTTTTAAAAAATGAGGTAAATCCATAATGCTGTCAAAGAGACATTTCCAAGATAAATTAGAGGGGAAAAAGAAAGTGCAGAAATAATGTGTAAAGTATGATCACATTCTTATGAAAGGACTCCAGAGGTCAGAAAATGAAACTGCCTACGCTCGATGTGCGTGGAGGTGACAGGAGATATGGGATTTCACTTTCTACTGTGGGGAGAAAGAAATGTTGGGAAGTGCCTATTAACTATTTAGTCAGAGAAAACAATAACAATATTCATTTTAAAATTAAATTAAATCAGTGAACACTGGTAATAAAAAAATAAGTGCTTTGTTGTTGTTTTTTCTTTTTAATACGTAGTCTCAACACCCAAAGGTATATTTTTAACATTTGGGTGCATTTCTTTCAGTATTTTTTAATCAGTTTTTCAGGCACCATTATTATTGATCTGGATGTATAATTTAGCATCCTAGGGTTTTTTAAAACAATATTATAGCATTAAGCATTTTCCACCCAGTATGAGTATAAACAATGTTTTCATTGCTTGTGGTATATTCGGATGGTCCACAGTTTAGTTAACCAAACCCTCTTTTTTTTTGTTTTTTGGTTTTTTTTGGAGGGGGTTGTTTGTTTTTTGTTTTGTTTAGTTTTGATTTTGCTATTCTAAGTTGCCTGGTGGTAAATATATTTATGCTGAAGCTTTTGAGGAGAGCCATACAAGAGTCCCTGCTTCGTTTAAACACACAAAATATATATGTAACCAGTCTATTGAATGGGATGAACTCGAAGGAGACACAAACAGAAATGATATCATTTTCCCCTGATCCTGCCTTCAGATGCACTTCACCTGAGGCTCATCTGACCCCTCCAGGATGCCGCAGCTCTGCGCCTGCGCGCTGGCCAGCATCAAAGGTCTAGTCTGATCCAGCCACACGCCTGTTCCTGCTTCTGCTCGGGCCTTACCAGAGCTCAGACACGCCAGTTGGGAAGAGGGCAAGTCAGTGGGGCGTGGAGTCCTCTCACTCCCTTCTTCCCTCCTCCCCTCCCTGCTTCAGCCTCCACGTCCCCACAGCCAATTCCTTTTTTACAAAAAAGAAGATAGCTTCTGTTGGTTCTGTTCTTCTGGAGAACTCTAATACAAGCACCAAGTCTTATTGAAACACTCGGGTTCCACTCCATAAGACGTTCATATTTGTTTTAATATAGAAATATGTTAAATGTCCTAATATTTAAATTACTTAACACGTCCCACCCAACTTCCCAATCAAGTAATAGTCTGATTTGATAAGAGGCACTCTGCGACCATCCGGCAAAGCCTGCCTCATCCATGGCCCTCGCCAAGCTCTTCCACGTTCTCTCCTCTTACCTCTCAGGTTCCCTCCTTCTCTGGTTCCCCAGCAGGGCCTTCTCTCACTTACCAGTCTTTCAAGTTTGGGTTTCCTGGGCTGACTGAGTGGCTCAGTTGGTTAAGAGAGCAAGCTCTGAGCAACAGGGTCACCGGTTCGATTCCCACATGGGCCAGTGAGCTGCGTCCACGCTGAGCTGCCGCTGAGCTGCCAACAGGTGGCAGGATGGCTCAGCTGTTGAGAGCACATGCTCCTAACAACAAAGTTGCCAGTTCAATTCCCACATGGGATTGAATACGGCACCTTGAACTGAGAGGCCATGAGCTGCCGACAGGTGGCCGGATGGCACCTGGACTTAGAGCTGATCTAGCTGTGCCCTCCACAACTAAGACTCAAGGACCACAACTTGGCTGTTCCCCTTCCCCAATTCCCCAACACTGTTCCCCTTCCCCTATTCCCCAGTAAAATCTTAAAAAAAAAAAAAATACCTTGGGTTTCCCAAAAGTATATCCTTCCACTTTAAGTCCATTCATCAGGCATTCAAAGCCCATGATGATTCTGTCCTGATAAACAAGAGTACCGGCCACCACCACTTCTAGGTAAGTTAGAAAGGAAAGAAAGGAAAGGTGAAAAGAAGAAAAAAGCTGTCATTATTTGCAGGTGATGAGATTGCCTATGTGGAAAAACCTAGAAGAATCTACAGATAAATAACTAGAATTAATAAAGAAGTTTATACATATATCAAATCATAACATTATAGGCTTTAAACACCTTACCATTTTATTTGTCCATTATGCCTCAGTAATAAATAAAAATAAAAAAATAAAGGAGTATAACAAATTTACTGGATACAAAATCAATATATAATGCTGAATCAGTGAAAGAAAGAAGATACCATTTACAACAGGAAATATATATATAAAATACCTAGCAATAAATCTAATAAAAGTCATTGAAGCTCTTTCTGGAGAAAATTAATATATACAACCTTGGTGTGTTATATAGAGCCCTTGGTGTGTATGCCTTTCTTTTTCCCCTCTCTTATAGCTCAGGTGCTTGTTATTTTCAACCTGGGGAGGAGACTAATAAACTTGTCAGAAATTTTTCTGATTATTGATTCTCATCGACCTATTGCTTCAAAAATAAAACATCATTTGCATAATGCTTTTGGGTTCTCCAAATACTATCGCCTTCCCTGTCTTTCTCACTGTAGCAGGCAGATGGGCAATAACACTGCCATCTGCAGTTCAGGAAACAGAGGCTCAGAAAGGTCAAGTAATTTGCCCAGGTACAGTAAAGTGGGCAGGCTGGATTGGAACCCAGGTCAGGTTTGTTCCAAAGTCAAGTTGTTTCCACCACACCCTGTGCCTCTTTACTGGGGGCTCATTTATTGACTAATTCCCCACATACTTATTAACATGGTGCTGGAAGCTGGTGCTAAGGAATGCAGTAAAGAACAAGATGGACATGAACTTCCTTTTATAGAGCCCAGAGTCCATTGAAGAAAGCAGACTATTAAACAATCACACAGAGCATAATAATGCCATGCAGTGGGGGCTCAGAGCAGGGGAGCAACAAGGCTTCCTGGAGGTATTTACTGCCAAACCAGAACAGGAGTATGAGTCTTTCTGGTACAGAACAGGGGAGAGGGTAAGGTAGAAAAGGGAAGGAGAGGTATTCCAGGCCAAGGGAACAGCATGTATGGAAGCTTGGAGGAGAGAGATGGCAGAAAGAAGTCTGGTATGGCTGGAACCTAATTTGTGGCCAGTGGAGGGTGACAGTCTATGCAGGACTCAGCACAGCAGGCTAAAGAGTTTGGTCTTGATCCTAAGGAAAATGGAGAGCCACTGCAAAGTTTTAAGAAACAGAATGTCATGTTTGATTTGGGTTTTAAAAGATCGAGTAGAAACAGTATAGAAAGAGATACAAAGGGCAGGAAGCTGGGTCCGAAGAGACGCTCGTACCCAGATGCCCTGCTCTCTGCCCACCTGGAGCTCTCAAAACCTCATGAACCTACCCCCAGCATCAGTCAGGAGTCTGGGCCACAACAGACCCCAGTCTAGCAGCAGAGGCCTTTAGAAGGGGGGCAGTTGGTCCCCAGGGCTGGGAAAGAGGCTCAGCAGCTCTTGGGGCAGTAAAAAGAATGGCCAAAATCAGAATCTCAGTGTTCCCAACACTCTTTTTCTACCATCTTTCATCTCTGTCTCTGCTTCTTTCTGCAAAATGGCCTCTGTTTCTCCCACTATACCTGGGCATGCCGCGTGAGGCCAGGGAAGTTGACCTCAAGCATCTACTTTGAGCTCCATGACACCAAGGCAAGAGGGAGTTTCTCCCATCAACTCCAGCAGAAAATCAAGGGAAGGCCTTGACTGGCTGGTCCTGAACCAGTTACCATGGCTTAGGGTATAGTACTCTGACTGGCCAGCCTGAGTCTCATATCCATCCCTGTGATCTAAGCCAGGGCTGAAGAATTGTAATTGATGGGAAAGCAAAATAGAAAGGCTATACCATCGTCAGATGAAGCAGGCTGGTAAGCAGGTTAAAAACAAACCAACCACAAATAAATAACCAACAAGCAAACACATAAACAAACACACAAGATGTTCTAAGTATGGACAAACACTCACTCTTTAAGACTCCACTCAGTTCTCACCTCCAACAGGAACCTTCTTTGACCACCCCGTCAGAAGCTGCCTTACATGTCCCCATGGCATCCTGCGTTTACTCTTGTCACAGGCCTGACCAGCTGGTCCAAAAGTGTCTCTCCCAGTTGATTACAGCTCCTGGAAGGCCAAGCCCTGCCTGACCCCCATCCAGGTCGTGGTGTATAGTTGAAATGTTTATTGCACATCCTCCTCCAACCTTTCCTAGAGCTAGCTAGTAGAAACAGATTACAAACCACCAAATTAATTGGTCAGTCTGATTCTGTCCATCCTTCTTCCAGTCAGGACAAAGAGAAAAAGGGAGAGAGTCAGGTGATTTGTGAGGCTGGCCCCACAAGTGACCCCCCAGGGCTGTTTTAACAATCCTGTCCTAATAGCTGCACAGACAAGAGATCTTACCAGAGTTGGCAGTGTCACCAAGCTCAGTCCGAGAACATGACCACAGTGAGTGGGCTATTAGGTAAAGGCCAGATCCCCTGCCGTCTCGCCTTGTGCTGCCTGTAGCAAAGAGCCACCTAGAACCCACAACCCAGGCCTTCCCCAGCCCCCTGGGGCCTCAGACAAGAAGACCCAGCCCGGCAAACCTTCAACCCAGCGATTCCACTTCTGGGCCTCAATACTGGAGAAAAGTTCCGACGTACATACAAAGAGGGCATGCACAAGGATGTTTATTGCAGTACTTTTTATAGAGAGAAAAAAAGGGAAGGAACCTAAATATCTGCGGAAAATGGTTTTTAAAAGGATGATACTTTCATGCCATGGAACATGACACACGGCCTCATTAAAAACAATGAGGTACCTCTGTGCGTACAGACATAGAAAGATGGCTGGGATGCTACTAATGGGAAAAGAAAAGCCAGATGCACAAAAATGCACTTTGCATGATACCTTTTATGTGTTTTAAAACATCCATAGCAAAAACATATGCATATGTATATATACACATGCATAGAAATGGGCCTATAAGGATTATATGCCACCCTGATAACAGTGGTTACTATGGAGAAGGGATTGAGATGCAGCGGTGAGCTGTGGAGGAGGGTAGCCCAGAGAAGTTTTTCTTTATCTAAATTGTTCTACAGACAAAGAGAATATATGCATATAGCATTTGTATCATCAAAATTAAAATTTGAAAAAAAAAAGTCAGGGAGTTGTGTGCAGTGCAGCACTGCTGGCAGTGGCAGAAAAACCCCAAAACAACCTAAGCATTCACCTGAAAAGAACCAGTTCAAGGCAGGTGCCTCTGACCAAAGGCTGCTGGGAAAAATGGGACAGATCCACATAGATATGAAAAGGCAAGCTGCACAGTGATGCTTAGAGGATGATCCTGTGTTTGTAAAAGGAAGAGAAGTTATTATACACTTAGAAAAAAATAGGTGTGCCAAGCCACTCACAGTAGGTGGAAGTAAGTGGGAGGCATCACCCAGACATGGGTTCCATCTCTGCTCTGAAACCAGAGTGACTAGGGGGTCACTCTGAGCCCCTTGACCTGTCCCTCAAAAGGAGAGCGACAATCTACCAGGTAGGGCTGATGGCAGGATTGAAGGAGCAGTGGACCCAGGGCTGTCCAGCAGGTACGATTCAGCAAGTTTGTTGGGATCATTACCTGTGATTCATGGGGGAAGTGAGTTTCGAACTGGGGAAACAGGACACAAAATACACACTTTTACATTGCTTGGTTTTTCCCAGTGAGCTTATATCACTTTCATATTTAAAAACAAAACCAGGGCCGGCCGAGTGGCGCGGTGGTTAAGCATTGGCTTGGGAAGCCAGCGGCCCCGGTTTGGGTCCCACATATGAGGGCCAGTAAAAACTAAAAGGAGGAAACAACGCAGCCAAGCAGCTGCCTAGGTAGCATCCGTTTATCTGGGCGTTCCACCCCCATGCCATCCTGGCACAAAGCTCCTGGGCCGGGTGTGCCAGCCAGGTACAGTTCCAGCCTGTGAGCGTATGCACCCGGCCACTGCCAGCTCACTCCAATTGCAAGACTGTGATTATGGACAAGTGCATGTAAAATAAAAGGGGCCCTTAGAGCACCAGCAGGATGCCTCCCTGCCTCAGGTTCAGGACCAAGGGGATGGGCAAGAGGTGAGTGACAAGTGCTCTCTTGTCACCTGTCCACGTTCTGGGATTTGATACAGTTTCAACATGTCTCCAGCTAAGTGGTGGCCGGGGCTCCAGCCACATGAAATCAAGCAGATAAAAGCCATAGAAAAGGCCGCTGGAGGCCGTGGCTCTCTGTCATTTCGCTGCCGGCTCTGCCAGAGACAAGCTGGCATGTAAAACCACTGAAGTCAATAAGGAAATGGGTCAGGGCTGGAGGGAAAAGGGGAGCCTGAGAATGCCACGAAATTGCCGCTTCTTTGAGAATCACGTGGTTCTGCTGCGTGTCTTTGGCAGAAGGGATCAGACGGCTCCATCTAGCTGTGCAGAGGAGACTCCAGCCACTGGCAGTGGATTCGGAGCACTTACTGTATGTCGAGCCGGCGCAGGTCCCAGGGATGCAGCAGCAACAGGCCAGGCGAGGCCCCTGCCCCATGGACAGCCATCATGATAAACAACCACTACTGAGTAATAATGAAACCATCATTCCTTGCTTGCCTACTATGTGCCCAGCTCTGTGCTAAGTGCTCCACATGCATTTTTTTTTCCATATAATCCTCACAAACACTCTTTGAAATAAAACTTTGCAGGAAAGGAAACTGAGGCTCAGAGAAGTTGAGGCGTCACCCACCCACAATGACATGCTTTGTAAAAGGCAGGTTTAGGGTACAAACCCAGGCTCCTCTGTGTCCAGAGTCTGCACCCTGACACCCTGCAGGCACAGCACCTCTCATTCTCTAGAACTGCTCTGGGGTTGGGGACCCGAGTGCCCTTCCCAGGTGAGCGCCGTGTGGCACTGACTGAAGCGTGAAGCCCTGAACAGTTGGCTAAGTCACCCTGCTCTGGGTACCTCCTTGAGTGTGGGGGAAGGTAAAGGGTCTTACATTTTCTCATTCGTCTACCACGTGTTTGGTACTGCGCTAAGCTTGGGGGTGAGCAGGGAACTGCCAGATGAGGTCTTTCTCTCAGTGGGTTACACTCTGGAAGATGCAGGGATTTGGGGGAAACCAGACCGTTATCCCCAGGCATTCAAGACAAACCCACGGGGCCAGTGCTGCCGCCCAGCCTCTCTCAGCCCCATGAGGTGACCAGTCGCAGACCTTTGTCAGCACCTTCTGGGAGCGCAGGAGGGTTCCCAGAGCAATCAGACGAAGCTGCCTCCAGCCTTTCAGTGACTTTATGCTCTTTACCCTCTTTCCTTACAACACGACAACTTCACGACATTTCCGTTTTAGAACATTCCAGGTCTCCAATACAGACAACTGGCATGTGGACCGATACTTCGTGAAGTTGAGGCTGTTGCCGCTGTGGTTTTCTGCCATTTTTTTCTTTTCAACCAACTGTCTCCACATCATGTCAATGACCTGAATTCAGGGGAGTGACTCTTTCGCCGCCATCTCACCCCTCCATCCACCCCCACGTGGCTTCCCTGTCATCCTCCTGGAGCCCATGCAGATGACCTGGCAGCCTGCCCAAGCCTGCCCTGGGTGCTGGACAGCAGCCTGGGGTCCAAGCCCCTCACCCCAGTGTCCTCGGTAAACAAGCACTGCCCCAACTCACCTAGTATTTCTGATCATCCCCTTTTTACCTCCCTCCTTCCTCCTGAAGGACCTGGAGGCTCTGTTCCAACAAGCAAGCTCCTGCCCCAATCGGGGCCTCAGTTTCCCCATCTATGGAGTGAGGTCCAGAGAGGGGAGCCATCCACACATGAACACTCTTCATTACTCACTGTACATCTCCATCTCCCTGACTCACAGTGGAACGGACCCTCCCGGGACAGGAGAGTGTGTCTCATCTCTGAGCCTGAGCACACAGTAGGGAGGGGGGGCTGCACACAGTAGGGCCTACCGTGTGTAATGTTGAGCATGGACCTGGAGTGAGACAGGCTGGCAGGCCCAAAAGTCCCAGCTTTGCTCCTTACCAGCCGCGCAGCCCAAGCACTTCGCTGAGGGCCTCCTTCCCTCCTCTGTAAAATGTGAGAGCACCTTCACCTCCTCAGAGGTGTGGTTGGAGGTCAAATAACAAAACAGGTGAGAAGCTCTCAGCACAGGGCCTGGCAGGTACTAAATTTGCAATGAACCTTTGTTTTTATTATTAATGCTGATTATACTTATAACAACTGCTTGAATAAAATATAAAACCAGGAGTTGTTACTTCCTTCTGTTTTGAGACCTCTGCTCCCTGTCAGCATTCATTCATTTGTTCATTCATTCATTCCCAACACGAACTGGCCACTTTCCATGGCCCACTGGTGCTCCTTCCTCCCGTAGGGACAACAGCAGTGAAGGGGATAGATAGGGCTCCTGCCTCCTGGGACTGATATTCCCGTGGGGAAGAGCAAAGATCACTGAATAATAGACTGAATAACTGTGGACTCGAAAAGACCTTTATGAAAACGATCTTCCTTCTGCATCTAAGAACGGAGACAAGGCCGGCCGAGTGGCGCGGTGGTTAAGCGCTGGCTTAGGAAGCCAGCGGCCCCGGTTCGGTCCCACATGTGAGGGCCAGTGACACTGCCCTCAAAAAAAAAAAAAAAAAAAAAAGAACAGAGACAAAACAAGACACCACACCAGCTTCAGGCAGGCTGCACTTGGCTTCCCCACCTCCACTGTGTCACAGGTCGCTCCCTTGACATGGCACACCCTCCTCTCTTTTTTCTCTCTCTCTGTCAAACAAGCTCCCACTTACTTCTCAACCCCAAGTTCAATGATGCCAACTCTGGGCCACGTAACCTCTCCCAGATGCCTGCCAGGCTCACTATGAGCCCATTTTCCAGGAAACATCCTCCACCCTCACCAGGTAGCTCACCTCACCCTCTGGTCCTGGCTGATTGGAGCAGGAGTGGACACTTGGCCAAAGCCAGGGCAACTAGGCTGAGATGTGGGCCTGGGAGCATCAGGAGCTGGTGTCCTCAGCCTACTGGGTGTCCTGGGGAGAGAAAAGGCTGGACTACAGGAAGGGGTGGCAATGGAGCTGGGCTGGGAGAGGGCGGGGCGGCCAGGTGGTTTCCCTCCTCTGGGTGCCCAAGCCCGTACCTCCTCCACGTGGGTGCTGCCTAGCTGTGCAGGTGAACACGCTCTGGGGGCCTTTCTGGCCCTCCCCACCTGAGAACCCAGCAAATGCCTGGGACTCCGCCTGATCCCTTCTCCTCACTGCTGGGAGAGGGAGGACAGTAAGAGGTGTGTGCACAGCCCCCGGGGATGGATCTTTGGTTGGTCATTAATGTGGGGCTGTTATTCAGGGTAGGAAGGGATGTCTTAGCCTGGAGCCCTTGCCCCCACCTCCACTGTCAGGAGATGTGGAGAGCAGGGAGGGGAGGGAAGCTCAGCCAGCCAGCGGCCCCTTCCGAGTGGGCAAAATGAGGCCCCAGAGGAAAAGCGCAGCACCCACTGGCTGAGGGCGCAGGGGCGCTCAGCCCTCTGCCCTGGGACCTCACTGGTTATACCTATGGAGTGGAGAGAGGAGGATGGGGGTGGCTCAACCTCTTGGAGGGGTTAAAGCAGGTAGTAGGAGGAAGACAGAGGATCACATCTTCTAGATGCAGAGAGAGCACAACCCTTAATTTAGTGGGTTTGTTTTACTCAGGATTTCTAGCAGTTCATCAACTTGAGAGGAGGTTTTTTTAACTATTACATTTTCAAATCCTATGTATAATATTTAAATCTGGCCTTTTCCAGTATGTAGATTCAATGATCACATCATGTACCTTCCCCATGGCGCCCTATCTAATCAGCCAGGCTTGGAGGCGCTGGCTGGCCCTGGGCAGGTCCACAGGCTGGGTCTGCAGACTTCCCTGCAAGGGGGAGGCCTCTTTCACCGGTTCTTCCACATCACTGTGTCCTCTAAAGGTGGAAACGCCCCAGGTTGGTTTCAAGGCTAAAATAGTGTCCCGACATCGGCAGCTCCCGAGTGCATTTCTCCAGCCTGGAATTTCAGGTGCTCATATCCAAATGCCTTCTGGACACCTCCTCCCAGGCATCTAATGGGCATCTCAAACTTAACATCCAAAACTGATCTCCTAACTGCGCGGTGCCCAGCAGTCCCCAAGCCTGCTGCTCCCACGGCCGTCCCATCTCTGTGAATAGAAACGTCACTCTTGATGCCTCACTTTCCCCCCGCCCCACACACAATCCACCAGCAAATCCCAGTGGCTTCACCAGTAACATTCCGAACCTGACCGCTTCTCACCACCACGACTGCCCTGTCCAGCCCCCGACCTCTCTCGCGGCTGCCCACAGGGTCACCCTGCCCCATCTATTCCACCCCTGATGACTCTATCCAACCTCACCCAGCAGTCAACCATGCTGGGACATCTGTCAGAGCAGGTCACCCCTTTACTCAAACCCAACAGGCTGTTCCCCCACCTCGCACTCAGAGTAAACCTGAGGGCCCTTACAATCCCCGATTAAAAGGCCATGCAGAGCCTACCTTCCTCTAATGCCCTGCTCTCCCCTCTATCTGGGACACTAGAGGCAGAACTGAGTGAATAGAGGGAAAACAGCCTGAGTAGACAAGGGGACAAGAGTGTGTGTGTGTGTGTGTGTGTGTGTGTGTGTGTGTGTGTGTGTGTGTCACACATAGGAAACTCACTCTCGGCCAGCCACCCGACCCACCTGATGGCTCCATGGCCTGACCCTGTCCTCAGAGGCTGGTGAACCCGTTTCCTGAGATGGTGTCCTTTGCAAGTTCATACGGAAGCGACATCTCCAGTCAGCCAAGTTGAATATAAGCACCATGGAGGGGGAGGTGGGGCAGAGAGAAGATCCCAGAGCAGCCATATCATATAGCCACCGGAACCACCAACCCTGGGTGCTCTGGGGCACACAGAGCAGGGCAGGCACTGAATGTGGAGCAGCTGCCGAGTGCCAGGCGCAGTGCTTCGTGCTAAGCATAGTCTGTGGAACGTGACAAGCGTTAAGCGGGGTAAGTGTGTGAAGTGTGTCTAGGGCAGTTGGCACCTGGTAAGTGCTTGCTGAAAGGCAGCTGTTATTATTATCTTTTCCTCATCTTGACAACCTCCTGGGAACAACATCATGACCCCCACGTCACAGAGTCCCTGAGAAGTGAGTTAGAGATGGAGCCAGGACTTGAACCCGGGTCTTTGTGCATCCAGAGCCTGGGCTCTTAACACCGCTGCTCTACCTCAGCCCTCCAGAGCCAGAGCCCCCAAGGGTGTTGCTGGGTCAGGACTGACTTACGGGCAACAGAGCTTATGACCAGAAGAGATCTGGGAAACAGGGGCCAGGGCAATGGAGTTGGATCGAGCCAGGCAGACAGTCCAGGGCTGACATCAATCTGCAGCAGACAGGTAGGGGCAGAAAGAGGCCCGAGAAGGCGGGTAACCAGAGAACCCTTAGCTTGGCATCCAGGGCCCTTCCTGACCTAGCCTACCACCTCCCCTTGTTGGCCTACTACCCTCAACCATACACAGTTCCTGGTTCCACTGTGCATTCGTTCTTCTCAAGATGCTTTTTTCCACCTTGTCTACCTGGCTAACTCCTATTGATCCAGCAAAACCCAGGTTAGAGGTTTCCTCTTCTTGGAAACCTCCCTGCCTTCTCCCTATCCCTGCTTCCTTCACACAGGTCCTTTTTACCTACATGGTGATTTCTTTCTGTGTCTCCCCCATCTGATTGAACAGCAGAATTTAAATATTCATGGGGGGGGGGCCAGCACATATCCCCTAGGGCTTGAATTATCAGCATGCACTGGGATACAGTACTTGGTAGCCCTGGGAAGCTGGAGTGCCAGCCGAGCTCGGGAGATGCAGGGACTAAAACCAGGTCTGATTATCCCTGAGCCTCACTGTCAGCACACAGACCTCGAGGACCCAGCCCCCTCGGCACAGACACAGGCATCCTCATCCCCACTGGGGCACAGCCAACAGGGACACCTTGAGGTACCCCTACAGGCTTCCCCAGTAGAGGAGGAGGGTGGAGAGAATTGACTCATGAATTAGCAGTCACTGACCACCTCCTGTGTGCCAGCCTCTGAGCTGCGCCTTTGACACTGGCAGTTCATCAGAACTTCCCAGTGGTAAGTTTGGGCAACTCCAGTGAGGAATTTGGAACTTAGCGAGTTCCATAGTAGGATGTGTCCAAAGTCACCCCTACTATTCAAAAGGACTCATTCCAAACCCAAATGGTTCAAAGGGTTCTTCTGAGGCAGAATCCACAGGCCTCAGTGACCGTCTAGGAATGGGATGAGGACAGGGATAGAAGATAGATGTCCCTGCCCTTCTCCTGTAAATCCCAGCCTCTGGGCCTTCTTATCCAAACACCGTCCTCAGGCCACCTGACTCACTCACTCCTAATAGCTGGCCCCATCCCTGGCCTCTCAGACAGAGCACTGGACTGGGAGTCTATTGGCCCAGGGCCAAACCATACCTCAACCTTTCAGGGTTGCCTTTAAGTTCTGTCACCTCTCAGAGCTTCAGAGTCCTCCTCAGTCGTATGGGGTGATGGTATGTTCTTGCCCGCCCACATTGCTATGAGAACAAAAGTAATCCGTGTGCGAAAGAAGCCGACACAGGCCCAGCCAGCCGATGCTCCGCCCACAGGCGCTAAGCTGGCTCACGCAATGCCCTTAGGTAATGCTGGGTTTTACTAAATTTGGGGCATTCCAAGTTGTGGCATATACACTTTGATAAATGTTTGTTACATGAATTAGTTAATTAATGGGATTGAATTTTGGCTCTAACAGTTATTAGCTCTGTGACCTCTAGCTCGGGGCCTGCCTCGCTTCCCATGTCTGTGATTCTATAAAGGATCGTCATTCACTCCCTGAACTCCAAATATAAAACACAGGAAAATCAACTCAGGTTCTGGGAGACAAAACGCCTGGAGGGCCGAAGTAGAGAGAAGCCCTGTCAGGTAGAAGCCAGGTGTCATAGCACTTCACATTATTCGGGGCTGGGAAAGCTGTGCTCCTAACTCCTGAGTGAACAGGACCTGCTAATTAAGCTCAAACTTCAGGAAATCTGAGTCCTGGAGAAAGCTTTTAATTAACTTTCCTCTGATTGGAAGGAGCAGGTGGGTGATGAGGAGCCCTGCAGGACCGCGGAGCCGGGAGTGCTCAGAGGTGGAGGTGACAATAGAAAGAAGTGAGGCGGGAGGGAGGGAAGAGGCTTGTGCCTGAGGAGCACGCACTGCCACCATGAGCCTGTCACTGTGCCCATCACGGTGCCCAGTGCTGTCCCCATGCATCTCACTTTATACCCCAGCAATCGTGGGAGATGGATTGTCACCCCCTTTCACAGATAAGGACACTGAGGCTCTGAGTGATGAGGTGACTGGTCCAAGGCCCCACAGCTAGTGAGGGGCAAAATGGGGGCAGGACCATCTCCCCACAAGCACTGACGGAGGCTGGCCCTGTGCCAACCATGGGGACACAGACACTGTCATTACCCTCTAGGTCTCCAGTCTCTAGGGACACAGATGATGACGATGCAATTGGATCTGATGGGGAAGCACAGCCCAGGTGGGAGCCAGAGAAGGACCCTAACCCAGCCTGGGGTGTCAGGGGCTCCCCGAGAAGGAAGAGGAAGGGAAAGGAGGAGGAGGAGAATGAGGAGAAGGAAGGAGGAGGGCGAGGAAGAAGTGTTCAGGTGGAGGCAATAATCAATCAAAGCCCGGGCAAGATTTGTTCAGAAAACTTCAGGCCAGAACACTCCATCTGCGGGGGAGCACCTCATGGGTGGATGATGGCTTTGGTGGGTAGGTGGCGGAAGTGGGGCAACAAGGAGGCCGTGTGCCCTCAGGGAGGGGAGCAGACAGAGCTACAGGCTAAGAGCATGACTCTGGAGACAAACCCAGGCCCCGACACTGCCCCGTTGGGAGTTCCTGGGCAACTCACTGACCCTTGCTGGACTGTGCTGGGGCCGCAGTAGGGCCAGGTGAGCATGGGCCTTCCCGGCAGGCCCGCCCCATGCCTGGGCACTCTGGCCAGTGCTAGACTTCCCCTGGAAAAAGCAGCCCTCACCATGTCTCAGAGACAGCTGCCTGGGCTCGCAGAAGGCAGCTGAGCCCCTTCCCTACTCCCTCTTCACCCCTACCCAGGCTGAGATAACATGACAGAATTTAAAGGCAACTCCCTCCACCTGCCCGCACTGAGCTGCTTTCTTTCCCTCTCTGAAACTCATTGTCATGGTTGACAGAGATGCCCCAAAGTCCCCCAATCTGTGCCCTCCCTCTCCTCCCTCTTTACTCCTCCCCAAGACAAAGGCAGCCCCTGGGGTCCCCAAGCAAGGCCTGCTGTGTCCCTGAGGAAGTCACTTAACTTTCTGAGCCTCACTTTTCCCATCTGTGAAGTGAGCAGCTTGGACAAGGGAAAAGAGCTCCCCCTGGATGAGCCCTACTTTGTGCTGGGCCCTGACCTCCCGCCCTGCCCAGAGCCCTGTAACCAGGATTCCTGGTGCTCTGCCATGAGTCCTGAAGCGCAGACTCCAGTCCCTGCTCTCCCCCTGCCCCCGTGGGACACTGACAGTCACCAGCAGAACGGCCATCCTCCACATCACACGTGTCACTGCTCTAGGACCTGCTGAGGCTCCCGCTGTCAGCTGCCTCAAGCCGTCATGCCTCTGTACTCGGCAGCTTCACCACCCACCACCCCGCCCATCCCTCCCCTCCAGGATACTTCAGGCAAAGCGGTCTTCACTTGAGCTCCCAGTGCCCTAACCCACCTTCACCCTGCCAGGGTGCTGCTCCTGCTGCGTCCTCGCCCTCCTTCTCCCTCCTCCCTCTGAGGAACTCCTAGATGTCTTTCAAAGGCCAGACTTCATCTGTTTAGTGAAGCCTTTTCCAGGCAGAACAAATGGCTCCTTCCACTCTGCCCCAGAGCAGCGAGTAGAAACATGTTCTGAGCATGTCACACATGTCAGGCTCCATCTTCACCCATTACATGCATCATCTCACTTCATCTTCACCATCACCCTGTGAACCAGAGATTCTGCTGCACAGATGAGGAAACCAGGCTCAGAGAGGCGATGTAACTTGCCTGAGGTCACACAGCCAAGAAGCAGTGGACCCCCTACCTCTTCACTTTTTGTGATTATTTGGTGTCCCAGGTTGTCTCCCCGATTTGATGGTGAGCAACTCAAGCAGGATTCACTCCTGAGTCTTCCCGGTATCCCCAGAACCTACAAAGCAGGGCCTGGCTGCATCACTGGAGGTTTGTTCAGCCAATGCATCTGCCAGTCACTCCCCACTTCCCAGGCTTTGCCTCTGCCTGTCCCACCCCTGGACGTCCTTCCTTGTCTGTCTAGCTGGGTCCAGTCCTCTGAGTCTCCACTCACGGAGGCTTTGGTCTTCCCAGAATGCCTTTGTGCCTCTTTCCCCAGCTGCTTGTTTAGAGTTTGGTCCCCAATGAAGTACACATTCCCAGGGGCCCAGGACCTGCCTCACTCAGACCCTGTTCCAAGTGCCAACCTGTGCTTCATAGAAAAATGCTCCGCGTCAGCTGAACTGAATGTGGAGTCAGCCCCATTTGGGTCGGCACGAGTCCCACCACCAATGTCTGGAGGCCCAGCTGCCCAGATGTACAAATCCCCACGTCCCTCCCGCATGGGGCCAGGGAAAGAGCAGAGACTCTGGGGCACCTCCCTCCCTGCCACTGACAAGCTCAGTGACCTGGGACAAGTCAGCTCATCCCACAGAGCCCCAGACTCCCCTCCAGAAAACTGGGGGCAGCAGAGAGGGTTGATAATGTTCAGCCTGAAAATGGCCCCTGCACACAGTAGGCGCTCAGTAAATGCCAGCCCCCCTCCCTGCAAAGGCAGGCACGCCCTGTAAGCTGCATCCAATTCAGAGCTAAGATTCTAAGAAGCTTTGCATGAATCCTTTATCCAGCAGCCTCTGAACCCCCAGCCCCACCCCTCCCACCTCAGCCCCACTTCTCCTAACATAACTTGTGTGGTTTTTGTGGGATTTGTTCCATCCATTACATACAATAAATCTTTCAGAATGTTTAAATTCCAGTCTTTTTTGTAACTTCCCCTACCTCCCCCAGGGGAACGGCTGCGTTTGGCAAAGGTCACACATAAAACAGGCCTGTCAGACAGGAAGAGGGGCGAGGACTCTATTAAGGAGCAGCTGCCATTCATTAGGGGACATCGCAGCCTCCTCCTTCCAAGGAGCACTCTCTCAGCCAGGGCTGCAAAGCCCAGAGAGACGCTCTCTTCTCCCCACCGCCTCAGAGATGCGTGACTTGGGGGCTGCTTCTAACAGCAATGATGTGAGCTCTGTGTATCGAGCGCCTGCTTCCTTGGGCCCCTGAGCCCTGCACCGTCCACACTATGATCACCCCTGCACAGATGGGGACACAGGCACTGAGAGGTGAAGGGACTCCCCAGGTCACTCACAGCAGTAAGAGGTGGGGCTGGGATTTGAACCCAGGTCTGGCTGGTGCTAAGGCCCTTGTCCCTCTCCCCTACTCTCCTGCACCCTGGGAACATGACAGGATTTCAACAGAAAAGGTGAGCAGAGCAATCAGCCCAATCCTGGTGATGCTCACCAGGCTTTGAGTTCAACCCATTCCTTTGGTCATTTGCATATATTTGCATGCCATGGCTCCAGAGGCCTCAAGTATAGGCAATAAAAACAATTAATTAGTGCAACCAACCAGTGGGCACTTAGCTGCAGGATGCCCATAGACCACTGCAACACAGAGAATGGATTTTGGACGTGATCCATCTCATCACCTCCTGAGTCAGCAGAGCCCACGCTGAACTAGACCGAGCCACTACCGATGGTCCTTCCTGGTCAGAAGTGAGATGCTCAAGGAAACAAGACTGTTAAATTTTCTGGAAGAAATCGTCTGCTATTTTGTGTTCTTATGCTATCAGACACCTCAATAAAACCAGGGCTGTAAGGAACAGGACGGATGACAGCCTCGTCCTCTGCAAATGCAATAGAGGCAGAACTTTTTCCCAACCCAGAACTCGTGGGTGCTCAGATACCCAACCCAGTGGTGAAAGGGCTGCCTGGGACAGGTAGTTTGGCCCGGGTCACACAGAAACCACTTAGAGGCAACAGGTTCCCCTCCACATGAGCTGCTCTAACTAACCCTCCAGGGTCCACCCATGGGTGGACCCCAAGTGAGCAGAGAGGACGGGAAGCCAGGTGGGGTTCTGGAGCTCCTGGGCCCTGAGACCCAAATGAAATCATACCCTAGATCCTTACCATTCCCAACACCTTTAAGTGACATGGGAATGATCACCGATTTTCTACCAGCCCCATGGCCACAGTCACTTCTGGGATCTGGACAGTCTGCCCACAAGCTAGAAAAAGGCTGAACAGCAACAGGGTTGAGCATGCCAGGGTGCATGAATAAATTAATGGATGGAATCATGGAGGAACAAGTGAACTGATGCCTGAATGAACGAATGAACAAAGAGGATGGGTGAGAGCATAACAAATGAATACCCTGAGCAAATGACAGTATGAATTACTACATGGAAGGAAGAAAGCCTGCCTGAGTGAACAAGGCTAGAGATCATACTGAATGCAATCCCATTATCTTTCCCTCATAGGCGAGGAAACGGAGAGGCAAAGAGAAGTTAGCAACTTGCCCAAGGTCACACGGTTAGTATGAAATAGAGCTGGGACTCCCAGCTAAGTCATCTGGCTACAGGGCCTACACTTCTAGCTCTGTCTTGAGCTAGTGCCATGGCCCACGCTCATCAGAGGAACTGGGCCTTCCCATCAGCCCCCACCTCCACCCTCCCCCACTCCACCTCTAGTTGACATTCCAAACAGCCTAATGAAATCCAGCTCCCAAAGTCAGAATGGTGCTTGGTTTCACCATCACATCCTTCTTGTTGTTGGCTGGAATTTGGCTGGCAGCAGAGCTTGCCTTTCCTGTCATTGTTTCCAGGGGTTGCTCAACTTTCTGCCTCTGCAGAGCTGGAGGGGTAGCATGAGGGCAGGGCAGGCTACAGACGGCTGGCTCTGCCCTGGGCAGGGCACCAAAGAAACGGGTGAGTGTCGTGGCCAGGAGTTGTCATGGCCTACGCCTTCCACGGCCCATTGCCCTTAAAAGCCATTGTTTTGAGCCAGGAGATAGTTTAGTTTCTGTTTTGGTCTCTATGTTTTTTTGTTCTACCCATCCAGCTCTTTGAAGTGAATGGGGAAAGGCAGGGAGTTGGGCCAAGGAGAGAGGGGTGGGTGGGTCATGGAGAGAGCTTTAGGCTCAGCATCAGCAGGCAAATCTGCTCAACAGCGAGACAAGTTGCCTTGTCAGGTGATGAGCTCATAGTCCCTAACAGTGTTCAAGTTATTACAGGACAGCAAAAAGAGGGTTTCCGGTATTATAGGAAGGAAATGGACTCAGGTCATTTCTTATGCTAATATCCTGATTCCAAGATTTCTATTTCAGCTCTAAGTTTCTCTGAAGGATTCTGTGCTGTTCCAACTTTTCTGTAGCGATTCCTAAGCCCTAAGATTCTGTGGGCCTGTGATTCCATGAATGTATCTGAGATCCCATAATTCTAGAATTCTGTATAAAGACAAGATGCTCAGATGCTGGAATTCAAAGATTCTATAAAATGCGTCTTTGAGTCTGTGAAAGATATTCTAATTCCAAGACGCTGTGCATCTCAGATGCTATGAATGGTGCTGGCAAAGTCACAAATCCTCCAGCTCTGTGATGGGAGTGAAGGCTGGGAGACCCTCAGCTTCCTACATTTCAGTATCCTTAGAAGGAGGCTATTCAGCCATTTATCTTCAAGACCTCTCGGGATTAAAAAGTGGGGTTCCTGGGCCGGCCGAGTGGCGTGGTGGTTAAGCGCTAGCTTGGGAAGCCAGTGGCCCCGGTTCGGGTCCCACATATGAGGGCCAGTGACACTGCCCTCAAAAAAAAAAAAAAAAAAAAGTGGGGTTCCTGGGAGTTCACATTCTATTCTCCCCTCTCTCTCATCCTTACCTGGCTCACAGCAGTCTCTCCCTTCAAGGACCCAGAGTCAGAAACCCTTACCCCCACCCCCTCCCCACCTCCACTTAAGCCTGGTCAACCTGCCAGCAGAGGTGGACTCCACCCTTGTCCTAGACATTAGTCTACAATCTGCTTTTTTTTTTTAATTATCCTGCATGCACTTTCCCTGGGGGGACAGGCCTGGGACACCACCACCACCCACACCCACCCCATCCACCTCATCCTCTCACCACCCATTCTCTGCTCCTGCCCTCCCCCAGACCCAAGGCAGGGAGGGTGGGCTGCACCCCTGCTGCCTTAACTAACATTGGGGCCTTCTCAGTAGGGGTGGTTGTCACCTGTTGTACTGCAACAGGTCACCACAAGGACTCCTGCACCACCCCCATGTCTTGAGTGGGTTAGATGAGTCTTGAAGTGCCAGGTAAAGAAACCTATTAGAAAAAGCCCTGGGCAGATGTGGATTCAGCTGGACTGTTCGGGGACTTGGCCTTTAGTATTAATTATGACAATAGCAGGAAAGTAGACTTTGAAGGACGGGTGGAATTTTGGGGGGCATCGCCTTCAGTATAAGCAGCTTGGGGGCGGGAAGCCAGGAGTCCTGTTTGTTTTTCCTGACCCACCCGCCCTGCTCCTCACGCAGGTGTTCAGTGTTTAATCTGGTGGCTCTCAGTGGGCTCTCAGTAACAGCTGCCCTGCAGGTTCAGTTTGGTTTCTGTAGAAAGGAATGGATCCCAGGGAGGGGAGAAATGGGAGACCAGGCAGGAGGGCCTGGAATTCTGGAAGAGGCTGAATCCGCAGGAGCCCCCCTATGGGATCTCAGGGCAGCCCCTCCGCACCCACCCCAACCTCATCAGGAAGGTCCCGGGGCACCTGCAGCAGAGAGGGAACCCAGAGCCCAGCACCCTTAGCCGTGGAGCAGAGGAACAGGGGTGATGGGGGTTCAATTCTCTGCAGCCTGGAGCAGGGGCCTGCATGTGAGGAGGCTGAGGACACTTCCTGTGGCCTCCGACCAGGCCTGCTGAACCATCTCTGCAGCTGCTGGCCAGATGTGAACAGAGGGGAGCCCGCACCCACCCCAGGCCCAGGCAGGGCAGGCCTTTGGCCCAAGGACCAGACAGTGACCGGCCACCTCTATGGGGGAAGATGCCTTGTGAAGCGAAGCCATGGGGACAGATCAGATATGTGCAGCCTCATTACCCCTCTGGCCTGATTTTCTGTTCATGCCCAGGAGCTGAGGTGGCTGCTATAGTAACCGCATAGACAGAAGAGGTTACACACACACAGGCAGCTCCAGGACAGGACCCAGGGGAGAGAAATGAGGGCCTGAGGGAGGGGCTGGCCTGGGAGAGAAGGGGGAGCGGGAGGGAAGTTGAGTTAGGAGCCCAGCGCTCCCCAGGCCCTGTGAGGGCGCCTCACACACTTGTCTTCTCTAATCCTCACAACAGCTCTGAGAGCCTCTGTTAATGTCCCCATTTTTCAGATGAGAAAACTGAGTGTCCCAGGCGATAAGCCACATCACCAACTGTAAGAGGCCAGGATTCCCACCCAGACCTGCCTGGCTCCGAAGCACATGATTTTCCTTGTGCCCCAATCAGCACAGGCAGGAAATAACCTACAGTTACCAGCTCCATCAGGCACGGAGCACAGGGCTCAGGGCCGGAGAATGAGGCTCAAACTGTGGCACTCTGCACTTCGGAGATGCCTGATCTTGGGTCTTTCACACCTTCAGTTTCCTCCTCTGAGAAGGAAATGGAGGCTCACAAGGATGCAGCGACATGCTCAGACAGAGCCAGGCAGAACCCCAGGACCTCACGTGGGGCTCACAGGCCTCCTCATCGTCTCCCCAGCTCTGGTCATTCCTCCAGCCCAGGGCTCGGCAAACTGCGGCTTGCGAGCCCCAGGCGGCTCTTTGGCTACTACATACATGTGGCTGTGAAGTAAAATTGAAAATGAAAATAAAACTATCATAGTTTCATTTATAAAATTTTTAAAGGATATGATTCACATGATGGTGATTTCATTTGTTTTATGGCTCTTGACTAATGTTTAAATTGTTGTGAGGGACAGGATTGGCTCTTCCGTCTCAAAAGTTTGCCGACCCCTGCTCTGGTCCTTGGGTGCTTCTTGCCGTCGCCACCTCTACCTGCACGATACTGGCTCGGTCCTTTCCTTTACATTGACTTCAAATGGGCTCCCTTTTTCAATTTGCCTCACCCTGAGCAATAATATCCATGAAATCAAGGGTTCCGCACACTAACTGCTTATGGGGTTTTTCCTGGTACTTACACGACTGGTAAGATAGAAAATACTGTTTGTCAGGCACCACCTGAAGTCACCTCTCAGACCCCCGGTGAGCATGTCCCACTCCCCTGAGAGTCGCGGGCCTGCTGCTGGGAGGCCAGGAGGAGGGGAGGAGGTGGCACCTGGGTGGTGGACATGGCCTGGCCTCCCCCAGCCCAGCCCAGCCCAGAAAAATGGCAGTTTTTCTTTCTCCTGGGGAGGCCCCACCTAGGCTGTTGCCCCAGACTGGGCCTCAGCAAAAGAAACACCATCCACTGCAGGGGGCCCAGCTCAGCACAGGCCATGAGGGAAGGCCCTGTGGGAAAGGGATCAAAAGGCTGTGGTGGCCCCAATGGCCCCTGAGAATGGGATGTATGTTGGGGTGCTCACCACATGCACTCCTCACCAGGCCTGGCTCCTGGAGGAAGCCCCAGGCTTGGGATAGAATTCCTGGCTCTGTACCACCCATAGGAGAGAGGCTGGGAGGCGCTTGCTGTCCACGGGCCAAGGGCCTCTGCCAGGAATGAAGGCAGGAAACTGCAAGGGAAAACCTGATACCAAAAAAGAAGGAAAAATAATTTCCTCAGTATGGCCATATGACCAAGCAGCAGCTGTGCCAACCATGGTGGGAGGCAGGCAGGGAGGCCGCCAGATGGGGGTGGAGGCTACAGGGGCTGGGCAAGGGCCTGTTCCAGCCAGCACTGTAGAGGGGACATTGAGGGACATGGCCAACCTGGAGGGGTCCGTGGGCAGGTCCAGCAAAACCAGGGCCCCTACCTATGAACCCCAAAGAGCACAAAGAACAAAGGGGTTTCCCCCTAGGGGAAGAGAAGCTCAGCGGCCATGTGAGGCAGACAGACCTGGGTTCAAGCCCCAGAGCCTCGAATTGCCTCTGCAAGTCCCTTCTGCTGAGCCTCACTTTACCTGACCTTTAAAATGGGGATAGCTCTTTCTCCCAAGCTGAGTGTGAAGAATAAATGAGGTTAGCACTATTGGAACAATGTCAAGCTCATAATAAGCACTGATATATGTTAGCTATTCATGAGTTTATATCTATAAATTACTACTTATATAACATACTATGAATATGTTATTAGATAACAATATATTTATATTTTATATTTATATATACTATTTATATGGTTATATCATATATTTTATTTATATATCATAATGTGCTGTATAATATATATTATATATAAGTGTATATAATACACTATAAATCACTATTTATGAGTTATTTATTATGATCACCCCCGAAAGGCTGTGGGAAACAGCAGATATGTTCTGCGTGGCTTGGATGTTCTTCGTTCTTTCACACATTCATTCAATCCACATATTTACCAAGTCCCAGGGAAGCAGAGTTGAGCCCACTCTGGGGAATGACTGAGCACAGTCACGCCCCCTCTGGGTGGGGACCTAGAAAGGACAGATGGCCTTATCATAGCTGTTAGGGTGCTGGAGTTTTAAGTTCAGCTCATGTGGATGAAGTACCTAGTGCAAGCTTGGCACAGCCCGAGGTTCCATCCATGACATGAGGTTCAGGAAGGTGAAGGACTTGCCAAGGTCACACAGGGCTTGGGTGTGCAGCCACACCCCACACTCAGGCCTGGGCACTGGGCATCGTCCCCCGACAGACCTCAGGCTCCCCATCACTGTCACTGAGTAGGGCAGCCTCTTACACTGTACGAGGAGCCGCTTCAGACCCTGCAAACCTGAGGGGGCAATGGGAGGAGATGCATTTGACCCGTTAGTAGGCTTCTGTGGGGGAGAAAAGGACAGCTCTTGATCTAGAAGGGATGCTGCCTCCTCCTGGACGCGTGGTGGGAGACCTGTAACTGAGGTGGCAACTGGGCCCAAAGCCCAGCAAAGATGCAGTTTCCCTCTTGAGCACGGACGGGCACTTGCCTTGTGCTCGGTCGGCACTTACACGTTCTCCTTTCAGTCCCCACGCCCCAGCGAGAAGAGAATTGTTCTCCCCATCCCCTAGGGGAGCAAACTGAGACCCAGAGGGTCAGTCACATGCCCAGTCACACAGCACGTCAGGGACAGTGCAGGGACTCAGCCCAGCTCTTTGGATTTTAGAGTTTGTGTTCTTTTCAGGGTGTCTGAGCCTTCTTGGGTCCCCCAAGTCACTTCTACTTTGGGGTCCCTAATACTCCTCTCCCCCCACTAGGCTGCAGTTTTCTTGGCTCAGAAACAATTCTATTACAGTTTGGAGATGGAGGACTCAGCCATTTGCCTATAGAAACAAGAGAAGAAGGGGTCAATAAGATACTTCCTTGGGGTGTTCCAGCTTAGCCTCCAACCCCATCCCCAACATTCAGGTCTGAGCTGCCTCCTGGTCCAGCAAAGTCCCTGTACAGGCCCTGGGAGACCAGAGATGTATCCAGCCCGGGTCCCTCACACAGCATCTCAGAGTGAGAGACAGAGCAGTCCAGCTGGGGTGGGGAGATAACCATCTCTGCTGAGACCCACACCCTCTGTTTGTCCCTGGAGAGAGGTCGCTGTCCTTCTTGGGAATCTCTGTGTGGGGGAGGGAGGGGGTAGTTTAAAGAGAATAGATTAGGTGTTGCTGAGTGCCAAAAGTGACAAGAACTAGCCCAGCTTAGTGACTACAGCTGAATCCCATTCTCAAGATGGGCCATGCCACCCCATTCCTGGGCCGATGGTGCCATCGTGTGTCCAGACTCCTCCATAGCAGCCACAGGCCTGCAATTTGAGTCCCATTAAGCACTTCATGCCACTGTCCAAAGCAGTCCTTGAGATCATCTTTTCCAGTGTCAGGGATCCATTTCACAGCTAGGGAAACTGGGTTATCCAGGTGGCAGCAAAAGGTGAGTGGGAATAATAGGAAATTCGGAATCCAACAGGCCTGGGCTAACACCAGGCCATACAGTGCTTAAGGTGTCTGGCTAAGTTTGAATTTTATCCTAGAGACAACAGGGAGCCAGAGAAGGTTCTTGAGCAAGGGTGTGGCTTGATCAGGATCACTGTGACACCATCACTCTGGTACCAACGTGCAGAACGGACGAAAGAACAGGGCAGGGAGGCAAGTTAACCTGCTGTGCTTCCAACTTATAGAAAAGGACTAGAACCCCCTTTCATCACAGCGAGGCTGAACCACAGAGAGGCAGTGTTCGGAAAAGAGCCCTGACTTGAAAGCCAAGATTTCAGTGTTCAAATCCCAGTCCTGCCACTTTATATCTGGTGACATTGGTTTTGATTCAAAGTTATTAAAAGAATCACTGAGACATCTGAATTAGAAATCGTATGTCTATCACCTGTCACCTAAAGGATGATCAGAAAATGGTAGCTGAATGAGTGACCTAAACCTGAGCCTGACTCCAAATATTCAAAGGTTGCCATATTGCCATGAGCAGACCTATCCCATCCTCACGTCAGCATATCCAGATGTCGTCTGAGGTCTAGTGGCTGAGCCGCCCAGCCACGCAGTAGGTCTGAGAGGAGGTAAGCCCATCCTCAGGTAGCAGGAAGCCCCTCAGCAGCTGTGGTCTCTTCCCTCATTAATTGCATTTACATCTGGAACAGATGGCGTGCTGGGACTCCCCTCCCCACCCCATTTTTCACAGAGCATTGGTCCAGGAGAAAATCGTGTAATTAAAAGAGGAGAAATGCGGAACAATCCCCTTAGCGGACTTTGCCATCTTCCCTCCCTTGTAAATCCATTAATGAACTGTAATTGCAAAGACAAACCCCTTATTGAAACCTGGTAACCAATTCACCGTGGGGCCGAGAGACTCCCATTGTTGTCCAAGACCTGAGGAAAGGAAGGAAAAAATTCCTAATTAATTTAGTCCTGTTTATCTATACAAAAATAAAAATATCTATATAGATCGGTTACAAAGTAATGTGCCATCTGCCAATAAACTGGCTGCTGTGGGCTTTCTTTCTTTCTGGGATTTACCTATAACATTCTGTTAATCATACCAAGAGCAGAGAGAGACATAGCAATGACATGGAGAAGGTGGATTGCAGAAGGACCTGGAGTAGCTGTGGGGAGAACTGTGATGAGTTAGCGGCAGGAGTCTGGGTTTGAAAGACGCCCAGACGTGGACCCCACCTTCCTTGGAGCCTAGTGACATGGTCCCGTAAGGGCTACAGGACCCCAGATACAGATACGAGTGAGATCCGCAGGATCTAGCCCGGCAGACTTCCAGCCCATCCCTGACCCCACCCTTGGGGACATCTGTTGATCCTGCCCACTCGCACCCAGGCCCTGGCATCTGATAACCCCTCCTCCTCCTTGAGGGACCACGGCTCGGCCTTCTCAATCTTGAGGGGTCTTATGGTGCTGATTCCATCCTGGCTCCAGGGAGAGGCAGAGCCGCTGGCCCAGCCAGACAGAGCCTTGCATCGCCCTGGCCACGGTGATTGTTCAAAAATAGGCACAGGACCCAATCTGAGCCAATGAGGCAGAATTCTCTGAACTTAGAGCTGGCAAGGTGGCTGTGGAGCTGAGGGGCTCTCTGAAGGAGAGGGCCTGCCTGGGCATGAGGCTGTCGGGGTGGAGACCAGGGGCAAGAGTGGAAAGAGACCACGGCTTAATGACATTGCTGAGCCCAGCACCTCCCCCTGGAAGCACCTTCAGTCATAGGATCCCATCAGCTCCCTTCTTGTGCTTGAGCTGGTTGGTGTGGAGTTTCTGCCACTTGCAACCAGGAGCTCTAACTCACCTTGTTAACCCATGTGCCTGTGGTCCAGTCTCCAGATGGTTGCTTTTGCTGCTTCTCCCACCAGCTACATCTTGCCCTCTCCCTCCTGACACAGAATTCCTCATTCCTGAAGCAGGAATATTGGAAACAGGAAGCAGCCCCTCCCCACCATGGACCCAGCCCTGGAGGCACACACCCCCTCCATTCATTGCTTTCATGGGAAATCCTGAGGCTCAGCCCCAGAGGCCCCAGATCCCCAACCAGCCTCAGCTCAGCCAGGACTGGGGACGGAACCAGGCGTGACCAAGTCAGGGGACACACAGCAGCCTCAGGCCCACCAGTGCTAAGCCTCTGAGCTGTGGCCTACCCCAGCCTTCACTCTGTGGGCCCCTCCCCCGGCACGAGACTCTGATCAGTCTCTCTGTCCAGCACCTTCTCCGATCCCCGGCTTGCTTGGCGGGGCCCTCGCTCCCTGTCTGGGCCCCACCAGCCCACTCTTTTGTGGTCCAACTCCGGCCTCCTCCAGGACAAGGTCTACCCTCTGCCAAGCTGTGAGCCTGCTGACTGCCTGGGAGCACAATGAGGCCTCTGGGACCTGCTGCGTACCTACTGTGCTCCAGGGCTTGACGCTCATGATCATAGGCAGCAAAGCTAGGTTCATGCTATTGTTAGGAAAGGCCTTGGTGTCAGGGAACCTAGGAATCCTGTGCCACCATCGTGAGCAATTTCTCAACTCTCCCTACAAGTAAGGCTTTGAACCCAGCCCAGGGTCTTGCTGCCTCACTCTGACTGCCAGTCAGCCACAATGCACAGGACCCAGCAGGGCCACCCTCAAGGTCACTGTACCTTTCTCAGTGTGGACTGTGGATATTTGGTCCCTGCCCATCCATCAGCTGAGGCCTCTGCACAGCCTGCCTCACACTCCATTCAAGTGCTTGTGGGAAACACGTGAGTACCGTTTGTTAATTAGAGACTCTGGTCACGTTATTTCCTTACTTAAAATCCTTCAGTGGCTTTATACCACCTTCAGATTGAGCCGCTGCTCAACCTGGTCCTGGGCCTCCTCCCCGGCTGTTCCCCACCATGCAGAGCTGTGTCCAGGCCCTGGGAGGGCCACACACCTTCCTGCCTCAAGGCCCTTGCATGCACTGCTCCCCGCGATGGACACGCTCTTCCCCACTACCCCCTTCATCTTCCTAACTCCTAGCTTGCTTTTGGATCCACATTTATGCTCACCTCTTCCAGGATGCTTCCCTACCTCCCCAAGACTTAATTAGACCCTCTGTTATACACCCCTGCAGCCCATCCTAATTTCTCCATCTTGCTATTACAAGGGATTCTCTGCTCCACTTTCTGTGTAATGTCTGTCAACCCACTAGCTGTGAGCACCATGAAGCCAGAGACCCATGTTTTATTTTATCCCCGGTGCCCAGTGTATGCTTTGGCATTTGTCAATGCCTAATAAATGGGGGGGAGGGGGGGAAGCATGGAGAGAGGAAAAAGGAGAGGGGCGACTGGAACTGCCCCTAGAGCCCCGCAGCCTGATGTCACTGCTCCCTTCCCCTCCCTCCCAGACATATGCCCCCTTCAGCTCTCCTTGCCCTCCCCACACACCTCACTTTCCAGATCTCCCCGCAGGTCCAGCCCTCAGCTCCCTGCAAATCCACCATTTTCTGGCGCCTCCCTGAGGCCTGGCCACCCCCACCCCAAGCTCTCCCTCTGTCTGGGTGCCCTCAGCATGACCAGTTGTGAGGACTGTGCGCTGCCCTGTTTACTTCAGGAAGCTGAGGTCAGAGGGTGAAGGAGTTTGTCCAAAGCAAGGGAACTGTGGGGACTCACACCAGGGCCACGTGACTGCGAAGACAAGGCCACTAACCCTCCCCACAGGACATTTCCCGGCAACTTGGCCCGGAGCTCAGTCTCTGCCAGGCCAGACAGGTGCCCCGAGCACTTCTCTATAAAAGACGTACTGGGGGCCGGCCGAGTGAAGCGGTGGTTAAGCGCTGGCTTGGGAAGCCAGCGGCCCCGGTTCGGGTCCCACAGATGAGAGCCAGTGACACGGCCCTCAAAAAAAAAGAAAAAAGAGCAGGGGTCACAAACCATGGCCCACGGGCTAAATCCAGCCCACTGCAAAAAAAAAAAAAAAGACGTATTGGCAGCTTTCAGTCTTTGAGTGCACACCATACGCCCCTTTGAAGATTTCCCCTTGTTACTCTTGTTTCTGGATCATCTCTCCATTTCGCAGGTGAGGAACTGAGGACCACAAGGAGACGAGATGACTTGTCCAGACTCACACAGCCAGAAATAAAGTGAGGCTGCAATGTCAGCGCACGAACACAGGGACTCTGGTCTGCTTTGTTCTCTAGTCCTAGTGCCTAGAAGAGGGCCTGAACTAGGTGCAGTACAATCGGTTGCCGCGTAACTGAGCGATCGAGCAAGGTGGCGGTCCCTGGAAGCTTGCAGGCTCATACCACCTGCCATCTCTTGCCTCCCTGAGCCCTGGCACACTCAAGCTGATGCCACTCCAAGCAGAGAGAGGCAGGGCTGTCCTTGTCTTTGCCTCCTGGTAGAGCTGGGAGTCAGTGCCAGTTAACATGACACAGGTGGGTCGAGCCACCTGCTGAGAAGCAGGAGACTTGCAAAGAGCCATGGTACACACCTGGGTGGCACAGCCACTGGAGGCCAGGTGGCAGAAGCATCTCAAGGGATACCAGTGTCTGATAGGATCAAGGGAAGTGATGAGGAACTGACAGGTGTGGGTGTGTCCCTGAGGCACAGAAACCACCCTCCAGATGGCAGCAGTGACACCAGCTCCATCCTGGACGCAGTGTCACTGTCGTGAGTGCTCCCCATGCATCACCGCATTTGTACCCAACAACGCTCTGTGAAGCAGCGCCAGTATTTCTTTTCCATGGATGTAGACGGTGGGGCTCAGATAGGTGAAAAGCCCTGCCAAACTACCAGGGAGCTGAGGTGTGCTGCTGGAACCCAGGATGGTCTGTCACTTCCCAGAAGCGAAGATTAAGAACCAAGACACCAAGGCCACCAACATATGCATAGATGGAGGAAATCGAGGCGAGAGGACAGCTAAGTCAGGGTTCTCACGTTGCATGAAACAGAAACTGACTCAACCATGCCTAACTTTGCTGAGAAAATTTCCTCGGTGTCTTATGAATGACCAAGGCAGTTAGGGTAGCCAGGCTCAATGAAGGGGACCAGTGAATGACTCTATATGGTGAATTACAAATGGCCACAAATTCCTTGTCACTCTCCCCTCATGGAGAAGTAGAACTTATCTCCCCATCCCTAGAATTTGGGCTTGCCTAGCTGCTTTGACCAATAAAATGCAGTGAACGTAATTCTGTGCCAATGTGGGGCCTCAGAACTACAAAGCTTTTAGAAGCCCTGAGATGCCATGTAAGAAATCTAAGCCCCCCAGAAGATATGAAGAGACATTTCTCTAAAGAGGACATACAGATGGCCAACAGGCATATGAAAAAAAGTTCAACCTCACTGGCCATTAGGGAAATGCAAATAAAAACCACCATGAGATACCACCTCACTCCAGTCAGAATGGCTATCATCAACAAATCAACAAACAACAAGTGCTGGCGGGGCTGTGGGGAAAAGGGGACCCTGCTGCACTGTTGGTGGGATTGCAGATTGGTGCAGCCACTATGGAAGTCAGTATGGAGGTATCTCAAAGAACTGGAAATAGAGCTACCGTTTGACCCAGCAATTCCACTCCTAGGTATTTATCCTGAAAAAACCAAGACACTTATTCAAAAAAAGTTATGCACCCCGATGTTCATAGCAGCACAATTTACAATAGCTAAGACTTGGAAACAACCAAAATGCCCGTCAGTAGATGACTGGATTAAAAAACTGTGGTATATTTATACAATGGAGTATTACTCTGCTATAAAGAAGAATGAAATCGTGCCATTTGCAATGATATGGATGGACCTAGAGACTATAATGTTGAGTGAAATAAGTCAGTCAGAGAAGGACAAATACCATATGATCTCACTTATATGTGGAATATGAAAAACTGTATGAATGAGCAAAGTAAACAGAAACTGTCTCATAGATATAGAGGAAAAATCAGGGTTGCTAAGTTGGAGAGGAATGGGGATGAGTGAGAAGGGGAAGGGATTAGACAGCAAAAATAGGCAACTACAATATTGCTACTGGGATAGGAAAAACAGTTTGGGGAATATAATTAATAATGTTGTAAATATTCTGTGGAATGTCAGATGATCATAGGTCTTGTTAGGGAGACCATTTCATGGATGGAGTAGAGGTTTGATCACTGCACTGTATTACTAAAGTGGAGGTGGTATACCTACTGTAATTGAATATATATTGATAGTCACGGGATGCGGATTATACTGTGGAAGAGAGTCAGAGGAAGAGTAACAGATATATATGATATGGGGGGGGAGTGGGGTGGTGTATTGGGGGTGGGGGGTTGTCACTTTGAGGGGTAAAATGTATAACTATTGCACTGTGTTGTACACCTGAAACTAATTTAAAAAAAAAATAAAATAAAAAAAATAAAAAAAATAAAATAAAATAAAAAATAAAAAAAAAAGAAATCTAAGCCCCCGCTAGAGAGACTATATGGAGAAGGTAAGGCCCTGAAACTACATCAAGAGGGAAGGGGGCGGGGTGGAGAGAGAGAGAGTCTTGCAGCCATGTCTACCAAGGCAGCAGTCACGTGGGTGGGCCATGCTAGATGTTCCAGCCTGGCTGAGACCCAAACAATGGCAAAGTGTGGGTGGGTACTGTGCCAACCCCACATGGAGCAGAAGGACCACCCAACGGAGCTCAGTCAACCCACAAGATCACAACAATAATAGGCAATTTTTTTTGAGCCACTAAGTTTTGAGGCAGTTAGTTACACAGCAATAGATAACTGAAACACCCTTGAACTGGAAAGCCATCAGAAACCCAGCAAATGCTGTTTTTCTCCTCTGTGAGGATGGTGGTCTCCAATCTCTACTTTTATTGCAATTGGAAGACCAATTGCAATAAAAGGACCAGCAGCCAGGTAGCTAGTGTCCCCAAGTCCAAATTCCCAGAAGAAAGACACTGATTGGCCCAACTTGGGTCAACTATCACCCATTAACCAAATGCTGAGTCCAGCAAACAGGATCACACTGCATCAACGTGGTGCCACCCTGCCCTCCATCCTGGGGCGGCATAATCTCAGAAGAAGGGAAGGGTGGGCTGAGCAATAGCCACAGGCATGGGTGACGAGGACCCTCCTCAGACAGCAGAAATATCCCTAGCCCAGAGCCTGGCACAGAGAAAGGGCTCAGGGAGAGGTGTGTGTGGTGGAGGCTGTTCCCTCTCCCAGGACGGTCGCGTGACGGCCATATTGCTCTTGGGGGGTTATCTGTTTATGACGCGGCTCTTGGATGTTGCTAGTGGTCTCATTCCTCCTCTAAGGAAGATCTGCGGGATGGCCTGAGCTTCTTGTAACAGCCTTTCCATGCTCTCAACTGTAAATCTAGTGTTACTGCTCTAAAATGCTTCATTAAACAGGAATGAGTTCAGAAAATCACCCAAGCTCCCCCTCTGGGAGGTGAGGGATTGAGATTTCAGAGGGACACCGCTCCAGAGGGGCCTAGGAGAGGCTGGCAGACCCCAGGTGGGTTGGGGGGACTTAGGGGTCACAGTCCTTCCCTTGTGCTGTCCCTGAGGTGGGGGCTGCAGTTGTCTGTGTTGTGGGTGCTGGTGAAGTTTCTGAAACACAAGGAAGCAACAGAGAGGACTCCAACAGGGGCAACTGGGCCAGCCAGGCTCAGGACTCCAACGGGGCAGGGGAGGGGGCAGGGGGCACCAGGACCAGCCCAGGCTCAGGCGGGGACCCTTCCCATCAGCTTTCTCACACACACACTCACCCCAGGGGCTCCTGGTACAACCTAAACCCACTCTATTTTCCTCCAGCTGCATGAGAGTGACTCTGCTCAACTCTAAGTCCATTAAGGGCAGGGACTGTGTCTTTCTCACAGGCCACCATCTCCCCACTCTCTGACACGGGGTATGTGTTTTTGTCTGCATGAACAAATGAATGAATGAATGAATGAATGAATGAGTCTGATCTGGAGCCGCTGCCCTTCTTCTCTGATGCCTTTTTTTTTTTAAAGATTTTGTTGGGGAACTGGGGGAGGGGAACAGCGTTGGGGAATTGGGGAAGGGGAACAGAGAAGTTGCTGTCTTTTTGTTCTTCAGTCTAGTTGCGGAGTACGTTGCTTCACTGGCCCATGTTGGTATCATCACTGCGCTCTTCCAGATGAAGCAAATCGGTTGCCAGCCTCTGGATGGTCGCTCACCGCGGCTATTGGCAGCTCACACCAGCTGCCGCCCACTCACACTGGCTGCGGGCCACTCACTGTAGCCCATGGCAGCCCACTGCAGCAGGGGCTGCAGCCTACACCGTCGCCAGGGTTCGCAGCCCAGCTCCAGGTGGAGCTGTTGTTAGCTGTAGAGGGCAGTGTCACTGGCCCTCGTATGTGGGATCTGAACCGGGGCCGCTGGCATCCCAAACCAGATCTTAAACAATGCGCCACTCGGCCAGCCCTCTGATGCCTTTTTTTAATTTGATGTCCTAGAGTCCCAGATGCCAGTCCTATCGCTCCACCTGACCCAGAGCTGAGCAAGTCAGACACTCGGCTTTCCCATCTGTGAAATGGGATGACTTAAGTCTGTTCTGAGTAGGGTTCTGGAAGGATGAAATGAGGTCAGGGAAATGAATGTGTGACTGAAAAGGCAGGACAACACGGGTTTGGGGATGGGAGCATCACTGCTGCTACCACCGCTGTCGCCATCCTAAAATCACCCCCATCAGCCACCACCCTCATCCATCCTTTCTCCTTTTCCCCAAATAAACATGCTGCCTCTGGCCCATTCGGTGCTTAAGTTAAGTCACATTTAATTGTTTTTTCAAAAAGAAATAGAGAAATCAGAAAAGAGATTCACAGCACTTACAGTCAAGAAAGGGTTAACTAAACAACAGGAATATATTAAGCTTTTGATTGAAACAATGCAAACAAAGTCCCTCTCATACTCACCCCTGTGTTCTCACTCTTGCACAGAAGCAGACACACACCTCACCCTCAGGCACACATGTGCTCGTTGACACTCATGCACGCCCAGCACACACACGCACGCACACACACACACACACACACACACACACACACAACACACACCCGCAGGGCTAGCAGGCTGGCGGAGGAGGGAGAGGCCTGGTGTTGTCCCAGGGGCCTGCCCCTTCCAAACCCCCCTCACTAAATGGCAAAGCTAGACTAAAGTCGGGGTTCTAGGGGATACACACAGGACTCCGTGAGCTGTGCTTGGGGTGCAGAGGTGGAGAAGCTGCTGCGTGGACAGGCAGCCTTAGACAATCCTGTTCTCCAAGATGGCCAGCCGCTTACTCACAGCTTCCAGTGGACTCAGAGTCAAGGAAGGCAGGTTGACCAGAGCAGGGCAGTGATGGTGTGACAGCTGGACTCAGGACCTTCACTTCCTATTTCCTGCACAATGCTCTTCTTCCAGAACTTTCTCTCACTGCCCGCTGCCCCCCGTAGCATGTGTTCTCCCCAGTATCAAAACTTATTCATCCACTACCCTCAGAATGGTTCTCTCCAAAAAACCACAGCCAGTCCTATGAGCCCTCAATGCCCAGTCCTGCCCAATGGCAGGTTTAGGACGCTGGCTTCCCCCACCTAGTCCTGACCAAGCCAAGGGAGCTGTTTGGAGCTCAACTTCATCTGAGTGAGGGCTGGTGTCAATCACGTCACCAAGAGTCTGAGAAGTGGGGTGTCCACGGACACCATGTTTTCCTGTGTGTGTCCAGGACTTTTTACCCTCTAGGAGCCCCTGCTTGACAGGGTCAGTACCAAAGCTGGTGCCAGCCTATCTGTCCAGAATCCAGCCCACCTTAAGCAGGAGGCAGGCAAGGAGGATTCCGTCTCAACCCCACGACATAAGAGGGCATGGCTCCCTCTTATCTTCCCACAGTGCCCTGCCCCCCACCCCGCTCCTTACCCCGCTGAGGCTTCCGGAAAAGGATATGTTTCCTGGTCAAGGCCTGCAGCAGCCCCTCCACTTTGGCCTGGAATTTCACAATGGACTCACAGTCACAGGGATCTTCCTCTGGAGCAGACAGGAAGTAGAGAAAGAGAAGGGGGTGGTGAATGGTCGCCCAGCCGGGCGGTAGGGTAGTCGCTGCCCAGGGCCAGGACTAGGGAGTCTTGGCGTAAGACATCCGAGGAGGCAGACAGACATATAAAGTTCTTGGGACAGAGCTCCCAGGGGTGACGGAGAGCAACCCCTGAATGTCTTCTGGATCCCCCAGACTCTAAAAAAGAACTCCAATAACAGCCTCCCCATGCTGAGCACCTACTGTGTGCCAGACACTGCTGTTGGGGCTTTTAGGTCATCTTGGTGACGCCTCACCCCAATCCTTTGGGATTGAAATCATTAATCTCATTTTACAAAGGAAGAACCCAAGCATTGAAACAACTTGTCCATGGCAAACACCTAGTTAGTGTCAGAGCAAGGATGCAAACGCAGGCACGTCTAGCTCTGGTGTCCATACTCTTTACCACTGGAAACCAGGGCCAAGGTCACCAGGCAGGATCGGGGAGGTGGCAGGATTCAAATCCTGGCTCCCCCAGTTATTAAAAGCTGTTCTACCCCTCTGGCCTTCGTTTCCTGTCTGTAAAATAGGGACAAGAACACCTCTACCAAATAGGATTGACTGATTTAATATTTAGCAAGCACTGAGAACAGTGCCATTTGTGGAATGAGCATCCAGTATGTTTGCTGGTAATGAAAGTTAGACTGGCCAGTCCACCTCTTGGTTCTGCCAACTCTTGGTGCCACCGTAGTTCCTGCTTTTCCCCACCCACATCCGATTCCAGAATGGCTCCATGCCCCAACCCCAGAGCCCCATCTGCCCCTCCCATCGGTGCCAAACTCCGGCCTCACTCACCCACACAGATTTTCATCTGCAACTTCTTGGCAATCTGGGTGATGGTCTTGAAGTCAGCCGTGTAAAAGTAGTGCTCTGCCACGGGCTCCGAGGCGATCTCCCTCAGTTCATCCTCCACGGCATTGCCCACCCCTACGGCAAACATCTTAAAGCCTGCCAAGAAGAACAAGACAAATAAGGGCGGCCCTGGTGACAGGCAGCCATGGCTGAGCCCCTTGGAGAATGCCCAGCAAATCAACACCAGACACCCCCCAATGGCCACTGCTGGAATTGCAGACACAACACCTGGGACAAAGACATTGAGGACACTTAACTGAGATTCTACTATATGTCAGACCTGTACTGGGAGCTTTGTAATCTCATTTAACTCTCAGAGCTATTGTCTGGTGGTCATTAATGTCCTGATTTAATAGGCAATAAAATAAAGGCTCGAGTTGGTCCCAACGTGGGGCTACCTTCCAACAGTTGGCATGTTCTTGGAAACATTCTACTGAAAACACATCCCAAGCCCCAGCTACAAAGGGACCATCAAAACAAGCCACTTACTTTTCTGGGGTTTCAGTTTTGTCACCAGTATAAGAAAGACATGGATGAACCAATCTTTCTTCATTCAAATTGAACCTGGGTCTAGGGCACTAATCAGAACAGACACTAAGATTCATTACAGTTGGGCTGTGCCGTGTACCCCTGGCCATCAGTGGTGTTCAGGGGCCAGTAGGGAGCGCCTACCAAGGTCCTTGGCCTTCTTGGCAGCGTCATTGATGTAGTCCTGGCTCCGACCATCAGTGAAGACAATGCCCACCTTCTGGGCACCAGGCCTCGCCCCACTGGACACGGTGAAGGAATTGTCGATGAGGTACTTGAGGGCAGCCCCCGTCATGGTGCCCTTCTCCATGTAGGACATGTTGCGCACAGCCGCCTTGATGTCCTTCTTGGTGTGGAAGCGGCCCAGCGGGAACTCCTGGCGCACAGAGCTCGAGTACTGCACCAGCCCCACCTGGGCCAGCTTGTCTGACACATCCAACGTGTCCACAATCTGGTTGACGAACTTCTTCACCAGCTCAAAGTTCTCCGGCCGCACGCTCTTGGAACCGTCAATGAGGAAGACCAGGTCAGTGGCCGAACTTCCACCACCACCACTGCAGACTGGAGGGGGTGGGCAAGGCGAGAAGACGAAGCGTAAAGACGGCCATCCATCCTGACCACTGGCTGAGGACCCACCACACACCACGCTCTGGGCTGAGGAGCATCCCATTTTGTCCTCCAGCTCGCTCGAGAAAGCCCAAGTTCCTGGCCCCATTTTACAGCACTGAAAACTGAAGCTCCAAAAGCTATTAAATCACGCAGCTCAGAAGCACGGGCACCCACTTGAACTCAAAGACTATGTGACTCCGTCCCCCACACTAAGCTCACCGCCCATTGTGACAAAAAGAGGGAAAGAAGTCAGAAAAGAACTTTCTGCAGGCACCAAACTCTAGAAGGCATCTACCACCTTTGCAGTTTGGTCCAGAGGCAAAGTGCAGTGAAGCTCGGATTGGCTGGGGAGTAGCCAAGGTCCGGTGCCTTTCCTATTCCCCCCTCCCCTGGGCAGCCTGTGTCCAGCCCACTAACCATTGCAGGTCTTGCCATCACTGTTCAAGGTGAAGCCCTCTCGGCAGGCGCAGGTGTAGGAGCCCGGGGAGCTGACGCATACCTGCTCACAGTCGTGGTCTCCTGTGGCACACAGGTCTGACACCACTGTGGGGACGAGAGGAGACTCAGAATCTGACAGTCCCAGGCCCTTGGACATCTCAGCCAGGATGGCCCCTCACACAACTCAGGCCCCTCAGACCCTCCCACATCATGGAAGACTTTGGCACCCAAACCCCCCTGACATCCAAACACACACAGGGTTTTTAGGCTCTATCTTTACTGGGTTCCCACCCCTCCTTGGTCCCTGCCACATAAAAGGGATCCTGGCATTGCCTCTCCCCAATTCCCTTAATCCTGGAGGAGGAATGCACCCCCAAATCAGGCCACAGCCCCTGGCCCCGTCCTTGGTGCCAGTTCCTACCTCAATTTGACCCACGTTACACCTCCAGCCTTGCCCCAAATACACTTGGGCCCTGCCCCCCCCGCCCTGGCGCACCCCAGGTGTTGGCTCTATCTTAGGCCCTGCCCTGTGTAGGCCGCCAGCGCTGACCCTCTCAGACCCGCCCCCCTCCCTGGCCTCGCGCACAGCAGAAGGCCTCCTGGAACTTCTTCGACAACTTCTCTATGACGTTGTAGCTCTCCACGTAGTCAACGTGCTCATCCTGCGGCTCGCTGGCGATCTGCCGCAGCGTGGCCTTGTCCACGCGGCCCACGCCGATGGCGAACAGCTCGATGCCGCTGGCCCGGGCCCGTGCAGACACGTCCTGCACACTGTCCTGGGGCCTCCCATCCGTCACCACGATGACCACCTGCAACACACAGGGACACGTAAGAGGAGCAGGCCCCTCTTCCTGCTCTGGGCTGGGCCGCTTGGTTCTCCAGTAAACCCTGGGACCATTGACAGAAGAGACTAAGGCCCAGAGAGGCAGAGCGGCTTGCCCAGGTCACACAGCTAGTTGGCTGCAGGTAGATCTGATTCCCCGCCAGGGTTCTGCCTCAGGCTAGAAGAGGACACAGGTTTCCTCTGACTCAAAGACATGGCTGAGGTGTTTGTTCTCCCATCTGACTAAGGCCGCTGAATGTCTCCTCTCTCAAGTTGGCAGCTCCGTCACCAGAGGGCAGGGCCCTGTCTTCCCCTCTGAGGACAGGGCCAAACCAATGCGCCCAACACCATACAGTTCTGCCCTTTGGCCACTGGAGGGCGTCAGAGGCTAACGAATGGCGTCCGGGCCTCCTGTCTGGCCATCCCTTCCAGGCCCTGGGAGGGAGCCATTCCCACATAGATGCCCAACACACGGAAAAAGGATGCCACTTTTTCTCCCTCCATTCCCAGGATGCTACCACATGCCCTTTCCACAGAAGAAAAGACTGCTGCCCTCCACAAGGTTCCTCCATTCTGCACCCTGGAAAGGCAGAGAGAAGGCGAGCCTGTGATGAACCTGGTCCTCATCACCCGCTGCCTGACTCTGCCCTGAATCTAGGTCCCCACGGCTCTTCCCAAGTCTGGAGCTCGACATCCAGCCCCCTTCGCTGCTTCTCTGCCTCTGACCTGGGTGTGCTGCTGATCCCTGGGTTCCCACCTCTGGCCCCGGGGCCCAACCCCATTGCGTGATTTGGACAAGCCTGGATTAGAAATGCAGCTCACAAGCTACAGCTCACCTTCTGAGCCAGTTTCTTCATCTGGAAAAGGAGGTTGTGGTGAGGTTCAAGTGAGATGATTCAGGGTAGGAAGCCAGGAAGCAGAGGTATTATTTGTAGTGTCGGTTACCCTGGGCTCCTGGGGAGTGGGCTTGCCCAGTCTCATCCCCTCCAGAGGCCTGGGCTCTGGCAATGAAGACCTAGCTGTGACTATTCATTGCCACATGCATTCGCCCTGAGGCCCTCTGTCTCCTAGAGTCCCTACTGTTCCCTTTCAACCACTTTTGGGACTTTGGATCCACCTTGTAGGACTTCCCACAGGTGAATTCCAGGCTGAATGCCTAACGTCTGGTGCCAGCTGCCCCAGACCCTCTGTCTTTGTCTCAACTAATACAGGAACTCTGTCCTCACTTGCCTACCCCAGGCCACTGGCCTGATCTGGGGTGAAACTGTTAACTCTAAAGATGTGACAACTACAGATGTCACCATCATCCTCTTTGCCACCTCTTTCCATTAGGATCAGCTGGGGCCACCACATCATCCCAGCCATCATGACTGTCAACCCTTGTTGGAACATGTAAGTGACCCCCATAAAATAAGACCAACAGGCTGCCTGATGTCATTTATTTGAGGGCCATAATGAATGGCTCAGATTATATGCTATTATCTGTGGATATCTACCACTTATTAGCTGGACAAGTTGCTTAAGCTCCTCATGCCTCAGTTTCCTCCTCTGCAAAATGGGGATACCACCTCCAAGCAGGATTGTGTTTATTCAGCTGTCATGTGTCAGCATCTAGTACATGCCAGAGAGTAGGCTATGGATGAGAGTAAGAAACAGTACCTCCCTGGGCTGGGGCTCTGGACAGGTAAGTAGTGAGTTGTCAGCCTAACTGCAGTGGGGAGGTGCAGGGGCCTGTGAGGGGACCACTGGGGGAGAGAATCCCTAACCAGCCTCATAGGCCCTGGGCTGAAAAATTACACCATGGGTACAAGGTCTGTAAAAACACCCTGCCTGAAGCCTTCGCTGGCTGTGCAAAACTTGGGAAGCATCGCTTCGTTTTTCTCCCCCTAAGGCTTATTAAATAAAAAATTAGGTAGTGCTTATGTGGGGCGCATTAGGTGCCAGGCACTGTTCTGAACACTTTATGCATGTGATCTCATTTAGTCCTCCTAAGAGCCCTTTGAGAAAGTTTTATTCCCATTTTATAAGTGAGGAAACTGAAGCACGTGAGATGAAGTAACTTGTTCCGAGTGGCGCCGCTGGCATGGTGGAACACGAGCTTGAACCCAGACAGGCTGGTGGCAGTGTCCGTGGCCTCTTCACCGTCACATAAACACCTGGACTGTCTCACTCTGCCTTGGAGGAGCTCAGACTGACTGCGGAGGCAGGTCAACTAAGTTGAAATAATCAAGTGCTCTCCTGGGGTCAGCAGGGGGCAAAGATGGGTTCAGCTCCACCGCTTCCCTCAGCTGGGTCTGCTCCCCAACTATAAAATGGGCACTTTGTAGGGATGTTGGGAGAGTGAAAGGGTCTGCAGGCAAAGCACTTAGCACACAGTGGGAGCCTGCAAACAGTGGGATCCCAGCAGGGCGGGGCATGTACCTTGCTGATGTCAGGGGACCTGTTGCGACCACCTTCAGCATCACTGAAGGCCTTGGTGACGGCAAACTGGATGGCCAGACCAGTCATGGTGCCAGTGGACAGCGGCCGGATGCGATGCACAGCCTGCAGCAGCGCGGCCTTGGAGCCATGGGCCCGCAGCGGGAACTCCTGCTTCACCGAGCTGGCATAGTTGACCACGCCCACCCGGGTGGCATTGGGCCCCACATTTAGTGACTCGATGACCTGGGACAGGAACACTTTCACCTTCTCAAACTCCACTGGCCTCACACTGCGTGAGCTGTCGACAACAAACACCAGGTCCGTGGGTCGGGTCCGGCAGAGGTGCCCTGGGAGGGGCAGGAGGAAGAAGGCAAAGACAGAGCAGGGGGCAGAGGTCACGGGGCTGGGCCAAGACACGCGAGGAAAGGCGCAGAGGATCAGGAGCTACTTAGGTCCTGACTCGAGGCCTCAGGCAGAAGAGACTGGACTCGAGCCAGGCTGGCTGGGTCCTTTTGCCAGCATGTGGGCACTCGGGCAAGCAACTTGCCACAGGCCCCACAGCTCACCCCCTGGGAAAGAGAGGCTCAAATCCTGGCCTAGGGTAACTCATTTCACTTCTCTGAGCCTCAGTTTCCTTGTCTGTACAGCGAGCTTGCTTACAGGATCTTTTGAGGACAAGCAAAAGTGCACATAGGGTGCTAGCACGGAGCTAGGATGGCCTTAATAAAACCCTTTTCTCAGGTTGCCGCCCAGAATGGCTGCCATAAACAAGGGGCAGCTGTTTCTCCCAGCTGGGCAGGAAGGCATTGAGAGTGGGCCCTCCGAGGTGAGCACAGCTCAGAAAGCCAGCACAGTGACCATCAATCAACCTGCCCTCTTTCATCTGAGCATCAAAGCAAATCACCAACGTGGACCCAGTTTCCCTCAGTCCAGTGCGGCCTGCTAAGGGCAGGGAGAAAAGGCAGGAATTCCTAGCGGTCACCTTGGCAGCTTGTTCAGGTGGGCCCCAAGACACACCCCCAAGGGCAGATGTCTTTCCAGATACCCTGGGAAGCAGCACCGAGTGCTGGGAAGTGCATGGAGTTGGCGTGAGGCAGGCAGGGGTTCAAATCCCAGTTCAGCCACTCAGTGGCTCTGGGCAGATCATTGCACCTTTAGAAGCTTCAGTTTTCCCATCTGTCCAGTGGGGAGAAAAGGCTTACTGCTTGATGTTGTCACCAGCCTGGGCCTGCAGCTTGTGGGGCTCAGTACAAAGGCCCTGCCCTCTCCAAACTGCACTGAGTCAAGCTGAGTAGAGCTGCTTCCAAGAAAGGATACAGGAAGAATCGGGGATGGAAGGTGTGCTGGGCTGTCCCAGCTCCCAGCCACAGTGCCCTAGACCCAGAGTTCCTCAAGGGACCTTGGAAATGACCTTGCAGCTACTCCCTATAGCTAACGCTACAAATATTAATACATCAACTGAGGCCCAAAGAGGGAGAGCGAATTGGCCACACCATAAAGCAGGCTCTAAGGCTCTCCCACTGTGTCATCTCAGGTCCTCTCCTTTCCGGCCTGTTTCCCCATCTGTACAGGAAGAGGTGGGCATTCTAGGATTCAGTGTCCAAGGCTGAAACTGGAAATGGTACAGCATGCAGGGAGCCCCATCCAGGATGTGCTGCAAGGGCTGGTGATGGGGGAATGGAGTCTCAGCCCCCCAGAGCTGTACTCATCACAGAGCCATGAGCTCAGCCCTGGGCTTGGTGCAGTTCCAGACATCAGCGTGTCTCTGCATCGCTGCTACCCTAAGCGATCCAGGAGTCAGAAGTCCCTGGAGCGTGCGTGATCCCTGAGGGCAGCCTAGGGGCTGAGACACTAGGGAAGGCTCTGGGGCTCCAGAGAGAGGCCCACTCATGTCCACCGACAGAACGGACGGAGGGTCACCCCTGCCCTGGCCTTTGTGAATGTCACCATCTCTGTCCCTGTCCCATCCTGCTGGCCACCCTGCTATCCCATTTAACCTCTGCCCATCCCACTGCCCAATCTCCCAGGCTGTTTGGTCAGGGGTCACTCATCCAGTGTCCCCCACCTCACATAAGCCCCCTCACCTCTGGACTGAGGGGCAAGCCCAAGTGCGCCCGGGGCCAGGAACAGCAGCAGCAGACCACAGAGCACCAGGCTGGCACCAGAGATGACCCTCATGGTCCTGGCAGCGCGGGCAGGAGCCGGCACAGTTGTGGGGGCCAGTGGGGGCCCGGTCTTATCAACCTTGCTGCCCAGCCTCCCAGCCAGGCGGCCCCCCACTGACGTGGGGGCCCCGTGCCCCGGTCCTTAGCCCCCTTTCGGGGGGCGGGGCCGGGCTGAATGGAGGTGTGTGTGCTGCGAGAGGGAGGAAGCCGCCTGGCCTGGGCTGAAGAGGCCCCTCCAACCACAAGGGCTCCTTTGCCTACAGAAGCAACCAGAGCTGCAGCTGGAATTCAGGAAATCTCAGGTGGGTGGAGGGTGGCTCCTCCCGGGGCTGGATCCAGCACTGACCCGCAGCTGCCACTCGAAGCCCAGGGAAACCTGAGTCCGATGGGCTCACGCCCCAGCCTTGCCCTGCCCCTCATCCCACACCAAATTCTTACCTGCAATTCCAACCCCAGTTTCCTCATTGAACACACTTGCCCTTCTCCAGCCGCTCTCCAGCTGCACCTGGATTCTCAGAGCTTTTCCTCCAGGCCTTTGCACAATGCACGGCCATCTGCACAGAATGACTTTGTTCCCGCTAGCTCTGCCTAACAGAATCTTTCAAGATCATAACCTGAGTAACGTGTACATTAGTCCTTGACATGTGCAAGGCAGTAGAGAAGATGGTTAAGAGCACAGGCGTGGAGCCACATCAGCTGGGTTTGCTATATACAACCTGTGTGCCTGTTTTCGGGTTATCTGCCTCTCTGTGCCTCCAAGCCTTCATCCGGAAACGGGGGGGTGCTAACAGTGCCTACCTCCTAGGGTTGATTAGAGGAGCAGAGTTATAGGAACTGTCTCATTTAATTCTCCTGACAACCTTGTGAGGAAGTGACTATTATTATCCCCATTTCCCAGACGAGGAACTGAAAGACAAAGATGAAGTAACGTCTAAAACCCCACAGCTAAGAAGTATAGGGCCTGGATAGAGCCCCAGGCCGGTGCTGTCAGCCACCCTGCTTGCTCTGGAGGTGCCTTCTCCATGCCCACCTCTCCTCTGCTCCCTGGCCTAGGCCCCCGTTCCTGTGCTGTTATGCATTATCTGTCTCACCCAGGAGCAGGTAAGAGTCTGGCTAATTGATCTCTGCATCCAGGCCCAGCCCAGGGTCTGCATAGAGGAGGCAAAACTAAAGGCTTGTGAATAAAGGAACATAATCAGGAATGTCCCTATAATTGCCTCTCGGTCCAGTAGTTGATGGGATAAAGCAGAAGGAGCATCAGCTTGGTCACCTGAGAGACCCCAGCTCAAATCCACTTCTGCTGTTGACTGGCTGTGTGACCTGGAGCTGGTGACTTAAGCTCTCTGAGCCTCAGCTTGTTACCATGCAATGGGATGGCTGTACTTGGCCTGCCCGCCTCATTGGGACCATGTGAGGAGGCAATGAGAGGACAGAAGTGGAGATGAGGGTTGAAGAATTACCATCTTCCCAGAGGGTAGACTCATTAACACTTAAGACCTGTGCTCATCAATCTGTATAAATTATATCTCAGGAAAAGGAAATGTACAGGCATTTAAAAAAAAAATGATTGCAAGGCACAGCTGACCCAACCAACATTCTCACAATCTTCATCAATAATGGCAGTCATTGACTATATCACTGTATCTCCTTTGTTCTCCTGACAAACCTGTGATGCCAGCAGATCTCAGTAGAGTAGCCCATTCCTCAGATGAGGAAACTGAGGCCTACAGATATTCATCACTTGCCTGAAGCACCCAGCCAGTTTAGAGGCAGAACCAAGCCTGGAACTCAGGTTTATAGAACAAGCAAGTTAATAGCATTTCCCTCTGACTTTTCCCATTTAAGTTTCATTGATTCATATAATTCATATATAATTCATAGCCCTCCCTAATTCCAAAAACCAGAAGGCTGCTGGGGTTTTTTTTCTCTACAACTTATAAACCTAATTCTCTTCTCCAGAGACTGCAGGCACGATGACTATGGTACACATCACTCCCCCAAATTGTGTTTTGGGAGTTTTTTAAAGATTTTATTGGGGAATTGGGGAAGGGAACAGCGCTGGGGAATTGGGGAAGGGGAACATTGTGTTTTTCCAGGACCCATCAGCTCCAAGTCAAGTTGTTGTCCTTCAATCTTAGTTGTGAGGGTGCAGCTCAACTCCAAGTCCAGTCGCCACTTTCAAATCTAGTGGGGGGTGGGGGTGCAGCCCACCATCCCAAGTGGGAATCAAACCAGCAACCTTGTTGCACACTGAGCCATGCAGCCACCCATTGACAGCTCAGTGACAGCTCAGCAGCAACTCAGCTCTGGTGCAGCTCACTGGCCCATGTAGGAATCGAACCGGCAACTCTGCTGCTCAGAGTTTGCACTCAAACCAACTGAGCCACCCGGCTGGTCCCCAAATTGTGTTATAAATGTATTACCTGCTTCCCCCAGAGGATGGCAGCTCCCTGCGAGCAGGGGTCTTGCCTGTCTCAGTCACCACTGACTCCCTGGGACCCAGCATGGTCCCTGAAACAGGGTATGTGGTGAGCAAACAAAGAAATGAACTAAAAGAAGGAACTAATGCGAAGGATCCAACCGGAGTCAGCAAGCAGTGGTGACCGACAGTGAGAGTGCTCGCCCTGTCGCCCTGCTGAAGGTGGACGAGGAGAACGTGAGCTGGAGGCCCCTCGCCCACCGCCCCCTCTCCCCAGCGGACAGGGCTGTGTCCAGAGCTCAGGGTACAAAGCTCTCTTGGCCAGGGCAGCAGCTGGGCCCATGAAATAGCTCTTTCAGCTCCAGCCCTGAATGGCAGTTCTCAGAGGAACACAGGCGCCTTCTCTGTGTCACTTCTCCGCTCATTAGCGGAGCCACAGAAATATGCTACAGGTAAGTTTTCAGGAACAGAGATGGGTTCCCCCAAAAAGGGGGCAGTTTTAACATTCCATAGTGGGAGCAAGGGCTGGGGGTGGGGGGGACTGGGAAGTTCAGCATATACATTGAGGAAAGAAAATAAATATTTGTGTTTTTAAAGTGTGAAACATTTTTCCCCAGGAATCAAAACTGGGAACAGTAAGTCCGGTATGGGCCAGAGGGGAAAAAAAAAAATGTGTTGCGGGGCCTTCCTGAAGGCTGCTCCCCGGTCAGACAGCGGCTGTGAAGGGCTCCCGCTGTCCCCTCTTCTTGTTTTCACACACCTCAGGTTTCCAGAAACTTAAAGCTTTTAGTGTTTTATCCAAGAGAGAGCGTTTGTGATAAAGTGAGAGGCCCCTGGGCAGAGTGCTGCTCAGTGGAAAGAGAACAGGACTCCCCCCTTTCCGCCCCCAAGACTCAGTGCTTTTCCTAAAGAGCAGACCTGGTTACCTTGAGCTCCCAGAATGAGCGATGCGACCTGGCTTAGGTCAGCATGTCCCCTTCGTCCTTGGCCCGCCACCATCACAGTGTGGCTGATCCACATACACTTTTACCATTATTTATTGAATCTTTCTCCCTTTAAATCCACTTTTTGGGGGAAAAAAATGTTCCTCCTCCTAGGAAATAATAGCCATTAAATCACTGGTTTGAAGTTCATACGTTCATTCCAATATGCCTTCAAATAAATTTGAAACCAGTTAAATTCAACTTTTTCACCCACTGAACACTCAAAAAGTATCATGCGTTCTGCTAATGGCATGCATGCCACACTTTAAGGAACCCTGTCAAGTGAAAAACACTGTGGAATCAGACAGAGCTGGATGGGATTCCATGTTCTGTCACCTGCCAGCTGTGTTGGCTTCAGGTGATTCTCTTCTGGTCCTCAGTTTCATGTCTGTATGTTAGGATCTCAATGCCAGTGTCACAGGGTGGCTGAGAATGAGACGTATTGAATGCAGCATCAGTGTTGTTTCCACCATGCCTCTGTATTAGACAGGATAGGACAGGCTAAGCAGCAGTGATGAAAAAGCCCTGGGGTCACAATGGCCTTAATACAAGGGTGTGTGTTCTATCTCGTGACAAGGGCTGGTGCTAAACAGGTGCCTCCCTGCACAGGGCCTCTCAAGGCTGCCTCTATCTTCCTTTGCCACCCCCATCCAATCCCTCGTCTCCAGCCTCATGGAGGAGAGAGAAACAGCAAGTGTCTCTCTGAGCTGCCTCACACAAGGAGTGCACCTCGCCTGACTCTGCCTAGAAGCCCAGGGGTGGGATGTAGGTATTTAGTGAGCAGCGATCCTCTCTGCCACCTTCCCAAGTGGAAAAGCTTGTTGGCCCTATGTCACCTCTCGATGCAGATTCAAACTTAGCTGGGCATTTAAGGCACTTCACAAGCTGTCTCCTGCCACCTTTTCCAGGCCACTGCCAGGCTCTCTCCATCCCCTCCTTGGTTCCTCTCTCTTCTCTGCCACAGAATGAGTCACTGACTCTTCAGTCTTCTCATAGCATCTTTTCCCCTTTATTGCAGCAGATTCCATTTCAGATTTTACTTATTTGTTTTAGTGATTCTCGCTCCAGGGGACTGTGAGAGTCTCAAAGACAGAGACTCTGCCTTTTGCACCAGCACATCAGAGTTTGTGCTCAATAAACGGTGATTCATTTTGTTTGGGGGAGGGGGGGGACATACAACCTTGAACCTCAGGCTCTGAAGGAAAACTCAAATGTCATCTAGATAGTCCATCCACCTATGGTACTCACGTGGAGAAGTTGTTAAAAATACAGAATCTACCCATGTTGGATGCCTTCTTGGGGCCAGAGAGTCAGCCCACAGCCTTCGGGGCAGCTGTTAGAGTTCCCCGTTGGAAAGAGCACCCACTGTCAATCACGCTGAGCCGGGAATGAGCATGTGGAGGAAGGGCTTAGGTTTGTTTAGCACCGGGAACCATAGCAGACCCAGTTGATGACCTGCCATGGCCCTTCGGCCCACCTCTGGGTTCACCTACTGTTTCAGTGGGTTGTTCTCATCAGACTGACAGTGAGCAAGGCAGCCTGGGCGTTTCACATCCTCAGGGCAACCTCCAACCAGCAGGGGCTGGGCGCTGTGGATAAACACCCCAGGTTTCCCGTCCCCCACTGGACAATTCTGAGACATACTCCTCATGGCCCCTTGGAAGGTCCCCAGGAAGGAGTGAGCCCCAATTGCCCACAGAGGTGAGCTATTTATTAATGCACTTTTTGTTGGCTTTTATCCCTTCCCTGCCTCACTTTCCCCCTCACTATACTTCCTGGGACCTCCTCCCAAATAAACAACCTGCACCCAAGTCCTTATCTCAGGATCTGCTTTTGGGGGAATGTAAAAGAATTGGTTAAGGCAAAGCTTTCTCAAGTGTGAGAAACCAAAACGAGGCAGTGTTTAGGGTTCTCCTGGGGGTGGGGGAAAACAACCCTAACAGGCAGGGCAGGTAAAGACAGGGAAAGGAGCTACCTGTGCAGCGCTGTAGGGCCGGGTGGAATCTGCGGGGTTCTAGGCAGGATCCTCATCTAGATGCATTTGCTAGTCTCTGTTTTGTGCTTCCTTCAGCTACCCCTAAACTGCCCATAAGTTTGGTGAAAGGTTTTTTTCTTTTTTTTCTTTTTTTTTTAAAGATTTTATTGGGGAATTGGAGGAGGGGAACAGCATTGGGGAATCAGGGAAGGGGAACATACAAGATGCTGTCTTTTTGTTCTTCAGTCTAGTTGCAGAGGACGTTGCTTCACTGGCCCATGTTGGTATCGTCATTGCGCTCTTCCCGGATGAGGCAGATTGGTCGCCAGCCTCTGGATGTCGCTCACCGTGGCTATTGGCAACTCACACCAGCTGCCAGCCGCTCACGCTGGCTGCCGGCCACTCACTGTAGCCTATGGCAGCCCACTGCAGCAGGGGCTGCAGCCTACTCCGTCACCAGGCCTCGCACAGCCCAGCTCCAGGTGGAGCTGTTGTTAGCTGTAGAGGGCAGTGTCACTGGCCCTCATGTGGGATCCGAACCGGGGCCGCTGGCATCCCAAAACCAGCGCTTAACCAATGTGCCACTCGGCCGACCCTGGTGAAAGGTTTTTTCAAAAGAAAAATGCAGATTCTCAGGTTCCCATCCAAGACTCAGCAAATCTAGATTTCTAAGCTCTCCAGGTGGTTCTGATGTAATTAAATCACCAATCTCTTCCAACCTCCCATATAAAATATAAATTCTCTCTCTATCTCTGGAAAGCTGTAGTCCAGCCTATGGTGGAACACCTCTTGGAAAGGCAGCTTGCTGTCCCCCAAAGTATCCCATCCTGCTCTGAGAGCGAGCAAGTCTGCTAGTGTACCATATTCAGTGACCTGATGATCCACTGAGCTGATTCTTCCCTAATGAAAATATCTTCATTGCTTACAAACATCCTTTCCAACACATAGGTTTCAGCCCCTTAACAGCCCAGTGCCAGCTCCCAGGGGCATTTCAATTTGTCTCTTTCCCTCTTAAGGATTTGGACTCTGAATTTAATGCAACCCTCCAGCTAGCAGAACAGGCTATATTTTCTCCCACATTTACCAAAGTACAGAACCTCTATTCATGTTACCTGAAATTCCCTGCTGTTTTCCCCTCAGCCTCAAAGCAGAGCTTCCGGAGACCTGAGAAAAGTACTTGAAGGTGTGTGAAGAGTGGTCAGCTGCCTGTTTCATCCTACAGTTTCCAAACTCTGGATCTATACTGACCAAGGCTTCAGACATTCAGGATTGTTGCTGCTGCTGCCACTTAGAAGGAAGAAGAAAAATAAAGCTTCCTCAAAATTGGGAAGAGGTGGTCCATTCATTTTCTATTGCTATGTAACCAATTACCACAAATTTAGCAGCTGAAAACAGCATAAATGTGTTATCTCACAGTTTCTGATGGTCAGAAGCCTGGGCACAACTAAACTGGGCTCTCTGTTCAGTGCCTCACAGGCTGAAATCAAGATGTTGGCTGGGCTACATTTTTTTCTGGAGCTCAGGATCCTCTTTTTAAGCTCACACAGTGGTTGGCAGAATTTAGTTCCTTGAGGTTGTCAGACTAAACCCCTTCCCCTGCCCCCATACTCTGGCTAGCTGTTAACCAAGGGCCAATCTCAGCTCCTAAAGACCACCTGCAGTTCCTTGTCACATGGTCTCCTCCAAGGCCTTCTCATGCTTCAAATCTCTCCCCTGCCAAATCCTCCTCTTCAGGAAAAGCCCAGTCACTTTTAAAGGATCACCTGATTAGGTCAGGCTCACCCAGGATAATTTGCTTTTCTTAAAGTCAACTGTGTCATGTCACATAATCTAATCACAAGAGCGACTATCTCGTCAGACTCACCAGTTTGGCCCACACTCAAGGGGAGAGAACTATACAAGTTGTTAGTCATTGGAGTCTGTCTTAGAATTCTGCCTACATCTGGTGGTATATATGGGCATAGAACAAAGGAGGGAGGGAGGAAGGCAGGGGATTGACAAGGAAATACAGCCTTTTTCAGTGTATGGGTAGTTGCTTCAGGGTCAGTACGGGAAGAACGAGGTGCTAACTAACATACCCAAATTGCAGCCCGCTGGTTCCTCTCATAGTTCAGTCTCCAGGTCCTTCCCTCCGGGGTGCCTGGGTGATGAAAGATGGTAGGGAAAGCGCCTTGTGGAGTTTGGTGACCTGGGAGCAAGGCCTGGCCCTGTTCTGACCCACAAAATGTCTACAAGCAACCGAAGAATGTTCGAGTCAAAATTGCTCTACCTTCAGCCTCATAAGGATATCCAACCCCGGAAACTTCAGTCTTTCCTTCCATGCTCCCCTTGAGACGCCCAAGCAGAGCGCTGGGAAAGTACACAGGAACATTCCTGGCACGATCCCTGTTCCTTCCATTTGAGATACGGCTGCGGCAGGGCCTCCAAGAAAACCACTAACCACCAGTCAAAGACAAAGGGCCAGTATATCAAAATGAGACAAGGAAATCAGCCAGGACAGCCAAGACCAAAACGGCCACGAGACTCACCTCCCAGTAACCTCCAGCCACATTATATGGTCATTATAATACATCGCCATGCTAAATGACACCCACCTGCGCCATGACGCCTCTGGAAAGGACCATATAAGAACACAAAAAAGGGGGGTATCCTAAATTCCAAGGAAAACTAATAAAAATATTCCTCCCCCTTATTCCCATATTAAAAAGCTTAATAAAACCACGTGGGCCGGCCGAGTGGCTCAGTTGGTTAAGAGCTCACTCGAGAGTGCAAGCTGAGCTCTGAGCAACAGCAGTTCGATGCCCAGCCCGAGCTGAGCTGCCACTGAGCTGCCAACAGGTGGCAGGATGGCTTAGCTAAAAGAAAAAAAAAAAAAAACATAAGGAGGATGGGGCTGTCTCTTGCCTAAGGGCAGCCTCTACTCATCTGTGGAGGGGATTGCCTCACAATACACTACGTCCTTTTGTTCTTTTGTCTGGCTCATGCTTGAATTCTTTCCTGCCCAAGCCAAGAACCCTCTTTCCTGCAACACATTGATTGTCCCACCTGAAAGAAGTGCTTTCAAATAAATACCTTGGTTTTGCCGAAAGCCCTCTGATAGGAATTCAGCTCCACTGGCCCAGGAACTTGGCCCTGTCAAGGTCAAGGCTGAATGTATTGTGGTGTTGTAAGTTATGAGTTATCAGAGGTGAAGCTCCCAGACTGGTGTCGTCATCTGACACGTGGTCACATGTCTAGGCCTTTGCGCAGGTTGTCTCCCTACCTGGATTGTCCCCCCAACAGGTGGAACAGAGGAAGCTGCAAGTCCAGTGTCAACCACCTGGGCCCCTGAAGTGGCAGCAAAACTGTTTACCAGACGGATTCTGTTTATTTAGGGCTGTGGCTCCCTTGTGCTGGCTGCTCTCTGCCAAGCCCACTGCCTATCAGACGCTCTTGGTGGCTAATTAGACAGGCTTCCTCCTGGAGTCCCAGGAGGCTGGAGTGAGAGCAGGTAGTGGGCAGGGGCCTGTGGCTGCAGAGACCCACAGTAGCTTCTTACACTCACAGCAGAGGTTCCAAGGCCACCCAGAAACCCCAGTTAGGCCCAAGGGAAGGTCCTTCCCGACTTCCTTTAACCTAGGAACTGCTTTTCTTGACACTTAAAACTATTTCATTGCAAACCTGAGACATGTCCTGATTGGACATGAATCTCTGGTCTCCCCAAAAGTCAGCAGAGACCCACAAAGTAGAGAACTTGCTCATGAGCACAGGGCTAGATTCCTCATCTGCAAAGTGGGTACACTCCCCGCCCCCCAGGCTGCTGCGGTGTCGCTGGGCTTCTCATCCTGTACAGGTCGCCTCCGGGCCTCAGCCGCTGTCTGTGAGGTCTCTCCTGTGGTTCGTCACACCTCACATGTGCTATCTTGGTCTCAGGCCCTACAAGCGGTTAGTCGGGCTGAAAGCCAGAGGCTGGACAGGGCAAGGAGGCCTGTGCTTTCATCTGAGGACATGTCAGCATCGTGTCCAGCTGATCAGCTAACACCTCCATGAACCTTGGTCACATCCCACCTGCGTGTCCACAGATGACAATCGCATTCCCACCTCCCTCCTTCCTCGCTGTCCTGAACTCCAGACGTATACATACATCTGCCTCCTGAGAACCTCCTCTCATGTGTCCCTCAAGGCAGCTAAATGCAAACAAAGCTCAGTGTATCCTCTTTTGTCCCTTGTCCTGAGTCCCTAGCTCAGAGCTGGACACCAGCCCAAATGCTCTCCATACCTGGTCATCAGCTTGATCTCCCCTCTTCACACTTCTGTGTCCGGGCCCTGCAGGTGCTGCTTCCCAGATAGCTCACGAGTATATCCAGCTGCATGCCCACTGCCTGCTTGATGTCCCCAGAATTCCTCCCCTGGATCACTTCCCTGTCAGCCTTCTGTCTGGGCCCTACACCAACCGTAGACCCCTGTCTTCCAGCACAAGCTCCTGAGCCAGGCCTGTCCTCATTGCCAGGCATACAATGGCTATGCCTCAGTTCCATCTTCAAGGGGCTTTCCAAGTTTCTAAAACCAGGCCATCATTCTGCTCAGCTTCGGTGTAGATGAGGTAGGGCAGGAAGGGCCCGGAGGACAAGCTCAGGCTGCAGTCAGGCCCATTGGAGTCGAACCCCAGCTGTGACCCTCAAACCAATCAGGCTTTGGGCATGTGGCTGGCCCACCCTGAGCTTCAGGAATGATCATAGCACAGCACCTGCCACGTGGGCCAGTGGGAGAATCATGGAGATGACACGATGAAGAGCCCACTCAAGTACGGGGACCATTTCTTCCTGCTACCATCAGAGCCTTGAGAAACTGGGGTGCTCCCAGATTTTACAACTCGGGTTTGATTTTGCAGGCTCTTCTTCCCCCCAAGAGACAGCCTGTCTGGGTGGCCCTCACCTGCCCTCCTGCATGCAGCCCCCTCTTTTCTGGGGCCAGCTCCTTTCAGGGCTTCTAGCTCAAACAGGCCCTCTCAGTGGGTGCAAACCTAGCCCTGTCAAAGGACCCCTGTGTGAGCTTCAAACAGGGCATTGATAGGACCGTGGTGAGGGCTGCCCAGCCGATCGCGGGCTGGCTTGGCTTGGCCGGTCCACGAGACTTCCCCAAACCCAGCTATTTCCTGTTCCTGGGCCGGCCCCGTCCCAGCTGCCTGGCCACAGGGTACAATCCCACTATACATCTCAGCCTATTCCTTGGCTCCAGGCCAGGGGTAGGGATGGGGGTGTCACCTCAACTGTTCCCCGGAACACACGACCATGGCCCCATGGTGTCCTCTTGACGAGGATGCAAGGTTGTATAGACAAGGCCAATTCCTCCCTCCTGTATCTCCTGCTCCCCATTCCCCATTGGATGGGGGCTTCTGGGGGACCTCTTTATATGGATCATCACAGAAGGCAAGAGCTCACACAGGCTAGGACCCCAGCACCTCTTAACAGCCTCCATATGGAGGACAGGGGGGAAAAGGGCACTTGGTCTAATCCCTAACTGCTGTGTAGCCTCAGGAAAGTGACTTGACGTTTCTGGGCCTCAATGCCCTCATGTGTGGACAGGAGCTCACTGACCATCTCTATTAGAGCGTCTCTTGATCAGTTTCTTGGGGCTCTGATAACAGAGCAGACCAAATCCATTAAGAAATCTGCTATCCCCAAGAAAAGGTGACAAGAAAATTTGAGAGGCTGATAACATCTCTCAAATCTACCCCCGTCTCTGCTTCCCCACAGGACAATTTCACCAGCCTTTGTATGGGTCCCTCCCTGGATTTGGTCTCTTCCTTCCTAAAACCCAAACCCACACCTGACCCTGTAATTCCCTTGCCCAAAGCCTTTCAGAGACTCCCCCTGCCCCAGGATAAGCCCACACTACTGGGTGTGACATTCAAGGCTCTGTTAGGTCTCCTTTGGTACCAGAGATGGAGCCCAATTCCAACTGCCTCAGGCTTTCTGCTGACTTCACTCTGAGACAGGCCCACAGCAGCTCAGGAAGAAGGTGAGAGGTAGAGAAACAGGAAAAGAGATTATTGAAGAATTTGATTCCTAGGTCCAACCACGCCTGAAGTCAGAAATCCCTGGACTTTTCATTTATGTGAGCCAAGAAACATCATGACCACTTTTTTTTTTCTTTTTCTTTTTTTTTTTTTTTTTAATAAACTTGGTTCACCAGCATTTCTATTACTTGCAACCATCTCCTTCCTGTAAATGCCCTTCCTGGCTAAAGTTAGCCAGTGTGAGCTTGCAGCCAAAGGACTTTAAGGTATACACGTGCTCTCCCTGACCCAGACCCCAAGACCTCGACAGCTTCCCCACTTGCAGCCACACTGAACCACGGAGCCCAGCCCCTCCCCCACACCCACGGAGGCCTCCCACATCCTGGTACTTTGCCCTAGAACATCCTTTTCCACTCTGCTTACTGCTGCTTACCCATCCTTTAGACTCAATTTGGTGAAACTTCTTCCAAGAAGCCTTCTCTGGCTGTCTGAAGCCCCTCAGACTTCCCCTGTCATGGTGTTAGCCATGAACTATTCTAATTATTTATGGATCTGTCTTCCCCAGACTATGGGTAACTAACTGGAGGGAAGTCTGACCCATCCCCATCACCCGCAGTGCCCAACGCAGCACCTGGCTCCAGGTGGGTGCTCTCCAGGTGAGTGGAGTTCACCCCTTATCTGGGAGACATCAGGGTGCTCACATGGCCAGTGATTTGTAATCAGAAATAGAGCCAGGTCATGACAGTCCCCAGCTGGCCAGGACCCTTGTGAGTCTCTGGACTGAACAAGCAGGTGTGTGTGTGTGTGTGTGTGTGTGTGTGTGTGTGTGTGTGTGTGTGTTGGGGATGATGGAGCCCCATCTCCACCAAATTTGAGGAATCACATCAGCCCAAGAGAAGCACGTTGCTGCTTTATTGGCATTTCTTCCCCATCCCACACAAAGCAATCACATGAGCGGGTCTTGGCAGGGAGTCTCTTGCACAGCGCTCCGTCTCTGTACCCCCCTAACAAATCCCAGAGAACCTGCCTCCATGGCCTTATCTCCACCTTTCGGTCAGCTCCCTCAGGGAAGCAGGCAAAAGAGGGGGTGTTGGGGCCAAAACCCTCCCTAAGGCACCACTACACCAGCCCCCATGGCAGAGTCTGCACCCACAAAGGGTCTGCCTGTTTTGACTGAACTAACCTGTGGATTTCATCCAACAAATGGATTTACCTGATTTCAGGGCTGAATTTCTGCTCGATCATAAGCATCGGACAGAAAACTGGGTTGCCTACAATCAAGTTGGTGATGGGTGGACTGGCCTATGGAACAGGCTGACAGCTCTTTACAAGAGATGGTCATGGTTGAGGCGACCTGTTTCACGGAGTCCACTCCTAGGGCCCTACTCTGACTGTGTGTGACTGATTATTAACGATGACAACTCTTGAAAAACCATGTGTGTTGGAAGAGGTCGTCTGATGATTGAAACTACTGCTGCTTCTGGAACAGGCTGCTGAATGAAGGTTTGGCAATTGTCTGGCTATTCAGCCATTCAGAAGCTACGAACTGACCAGAATGGGCAGCCAGTCATTGGATTAGATTGAACTGAATGGTTTGGGGACTAATCTGATTTTTTAAATTATTGAATTTAATCACTATTCTAAATTGATTAATGGTTAGCTAACTTGATAAACGTGTAGGCAAGCTACTTGAAGAAATTGGATATATGGATTTGGTAGGGAGGACTAATTGGTGATTACTTGACTAAAGTCCTGTGTGAACTGACAGTTATTTACAAACCAATGCAATGGACTGTTGTTGTTTGACCAAATTATTTTACCCAACTGACAATCAGCCTCTTGATTAAACTGGTCCAGCTTTTTAACCAAACTCACTGAATTTAGAGTGACCAATTGTTTAAACAAATGTCAGAGATGATCAAAATAAGCCAAGTGTCATTAGACTGAATTTTTGAGAGACACAAGAAGCCATTCAGCCTAAAGGATTTTGACCCAATTGTGAGCATCACCCAGGCCCACAGGAAAAGCAGGCCAGCGAGGGGAACACAAGCAGATTGTCCTGACGTCAGCTGGGTGGTTCACCCAGACCACAGGGGCCACCAAAGCAAAGAAGTGGATTGCGAGGCAGCTCCACCCCTCACAGCACCAGGGCTGGGGCCTGGTGCGTGTCACACCTCGGAGTATGGGGGAGGCGATGGGCCCCCCTCCGGAGTTTTGGGTGGCAGAGACACAGCTTCCTCGTAAGACGGCAGGACCACCTGGGAGGGACAAAGATGAGAGCTGAGGATTGGCCAGAAGGAACCACAGTCCCAACCTGGAGTCAAGAATGCTCCAGCTTCCCCTCTGGCAAAAGGATGATGATAACTAGCACGCCTTGGGTACCTACTATGTGCGAGGCGCTGCATGCACGAGACAGGTACAATTTCTGTTCCTATAGTGGACAGACTTGCCTGTTCAGCATCAAGCCCCCTTCCCTTGTTTTGGCAATAATACACCATTTTCCCTGGGAAAACATTCTCAGTTCATGTACTTCCAGAAGAATTGACCTTATCCCTCAGATCCAGGGAATGGACCTGAGACCGGGGCATGGCCACTCAAAGTAGAATTTCACCCCCCTGGCTATCTGTCAGCCTAGGGATTTTGGCAACCATATTGCCACCATGAGGAAAGGGTTGCCTGAAAATGGAGCCAACACTGAGAAAAGTAGAGTCAAAACATAGAGAGGATGAGATCGCAGATGTCAGGACTCAGCCAGGCCTGAGCCAGACCTACATTGGACTTCGAAATTCTGTGAACTAATAGATTCCGGGATTTTTTTGTTTTTTTTACTTAAGTCAAATTGAGTCGGGTTTCTGCCACCAAAAATGTCTTGACTTATATTATACAAATCCCATTTTACAGATGAGGAAAGTGAGCCACCAGTAATTTAAACCAGCTGCCCTTTTCCCATCACTTCTCCAATCAGCTGCTTCTAAGTGCACTTCATCTCTCTGACTAGAAGGCCCCTGCCCCTTTCCCAGCAAACTTGTACCAAATGACAGTCTAAGACACAGTCAAGTGTCACCTCCTTCAGGAAGCCTTCCCTGATACCCTAGATGAAACCAGCTGCCTCCTCTGTGTCCCCAAGGCCTCTGTGCTTCCCACCGAGTTGTAATCTGAGCTCTAGATTCGCTCTGGACAATATACCCCTGTAGAAAGGAGTGATACCTTAGTTTTCTCTGCACCTCCAGGGTTGGATTGAGGTCGAAAAAGAGCAAGAGGCAGAAAATGTTGAACGCGTGCATGAATGAAAGAATCCTAGACTACCAGAGCTGAACGAGACCTGCACATTTCTTCTGGTCCAGTCCTCGTGTAACAAGTGGAGAAACCGAGGCCCAGCAAGGAAGAGAGACTTGCCCCAAACGTCACAGTGAATGGCAAAGCTGGGCCTTGGCCCTGCACCACACTCACCTTCTGGAGCATCTTGGAGCTGCTCTCGTCCTCGGCCGAGTTCATGGCCTTGATGCCTCTGTAGCATCTCCACACACACTTGAACATGTAGACCTGGAAAAGGCCCAGGTCAGGCTATGCATTGCTGACCCTGCTCCTCACTGCCCCGACAGGCTGGGGACAGATGCCAGACACTTCCTGGGGAGCCCGGACTCACCCCAGAAGGCAGCATCCAGCTGCTGCTGCTGCTCAACCCCATATTCTGGTTAGGGGGTACCTCACCTGCCAGTCCCAGGAATTCCAGGTATTTTCCTTTCCACTGCCGCCACAGACTCAGTACAAGAAGGCATTTTTTTGGTGCTCTCCATCCCTACCCCGCCTTGACAATAGTCCTGCAGATCCTGCTTGTCCACCCCTGGGAACTAGGAGCTCACTACCTCCCAAGATGGCCCTCCCAACTTGAGACAAAGCTGGTTGTAGGAAAGGTTTTCTTGAAAATTACTTAGATGTTGTTTTTTATAGCAGATTGCAAAACAGTGTGTGCAGTGGTATCCCATGTTTATAAATGCAAAATATTTATATGTACAGATATATGTATCTGTCAGATGATGTAAGCAACTGTTTTCTCGTAGCAGTTGATATAAGAATTAAGGAGACAATTTCCAGGGTGGGGTGTGAAGTCCCCAGGGGCATGTTTAGGGAACAATAGCCAATAGTTCTCTTTCTGCCCCAAACTGGCCCCTAAGGAAGGAGAATGGGTCCTGTTACCTGGAAGGTGTCTTGTTTTATGGAGTCCCAGATGGGGATGTAAAGGGGCAGAAATAAATAAGATGAACTATAAAAGAATGAAATATGCAAGGCCAGGGAAACACAAGTAGATGGAGGGTGGCCAGTGAGGCAGAGTGAGGGGCCCAGAGAGAACCCCCGACCCAAGAATAGGAGAGGGGCGGGGGAGACGGAGTTGTGTGGTGGGGTTGGGGAGTTGTTCTCTAGTTCAGTGAGTGATGTAAACCCCCAGAATGGTTTCCCCCAAGTCTTCAGAAAAGTTCTCAAAGTTCTCACTGGCCTCACTAATGCGTTTGTGCTAGGTCAGTTCTTTGAAGAAAGGTTAAAAGGAGTGAATTCTGTTTCCACGATAGCATCAGGTGAGGCCAGACTGTTCAGGGCCTCCAATGAAAGGAGGCAGTGACGTCTGCTTACACCTATCCACATGAAAAGGCTGAGAGGAAATGCACCCTAATATCCTGGTGCTGGTCTCAGTGGTAGTAGATGGTAGGCTGATTGTCTTCTTTCGGCTCACCTGTAACTTCTGAACTTCTACAATGATCGCATGTTACTTTCATAGTCAGATAAGAACCCTTTCTAAAGCCCTTTCTTCTGTTGAGTCACCTTGGCCTCCCTGTGGCTTCAGGCCACAATCCTGGTTGTGGCCTCTATAGACTCCCCATGAGAGTCCTTTGAGTGTTTGGAGACAGCAGTCATGACCCCTTGAGTCATCTCTTTTCGGAGCTGAATTGCCCTGGTTTCCTTGACTCCCTTACATGGCAGAGTTTTCTTGCCCCTTAACCCTCCTGGTTGTACTGCTATTAACACACTTTGGTCTAACGCCATCTGGCTAATAACTGGGACCTGAAACTAGACTCTATCCTCGGGGCCTGACCACCCCAGAGAAGAATAAAACCATTCCCCTCCCTCCTTCTCTGTCACCAAACCACTAGTAATATGACCTCAGTACCCCATCTACACTTTGGTGTCTGAATCACATAAAACTGTGACATAAGCAAAGCGAAACTTATTATGTCCTTTTCACAGAGAGAAGCGACTTGGAAAGTTACTACATAGCAAGTGAGGGGAGAGCTGGGATTCAAACCCAGGTCCTCCTGAGACTAATTCCAGACAGATCCCTCTTTGCCGGGATCTGGACCTCTCTGGATTACACATTAAATCCCTGACACCTGAAGGCAGGGACTTTGCAGACCCACTTCCTCTTTGCAGACCCACTTCCTCTAAATGGAGTGTCGCGGAAGGATCCCAAGTGGGCTCAGAGAGCTGCTGTGGAGAGGGCTGGAGTAAGGAGCCAACAGCAGGAAGGGCAGCAGCAGAAGACACACCCCCTGCCTCCTTACAGACACCTCACCGCCCTGCCCAGGGCCCAGGACAGGGCTCCTCACCTTCAGGATGAGGACGGTGATGAAGGCGACGGAGAAGATGAGCATCATCTTAATGAACTGGTTGTAAGCCATTCCCTCCTGGCTGGGGAGATAATTCTGCAACAGATTTGGGGGCCACATCAGTGCCTCTGACCGTGTGGAACTCTAACGGCACCCACACGTGGAGGAACGACAAGCCGGCTCTCCATACACACAGGAACACGGTGTGGCACAGCCAGTACCTGGGCTGGTCCCTGCAAGGGCCCTGGGAGGCAATGGCTACCTCCCTTCGGCCCCATGAGACAGGTGAGCAAACCAAAGGAAGCAGGTACAGCTGCTGCCCACGTGGGGGGGGGGGGCCTGCGGTGCCCCATCCCCCAGCTGGCAGTGGGCACGGCCTTCTTCAGAGGGCAGTCTTGGCTGACAGAACCACCTAATCCTGAAGTACCTGGGAGAGCCAAGCAGCGCTGACTTATGCCAGGTGACTGCTCGCAGTGGGACGGCCTCTGTGTCGTTTGCAGACACAGGCACACATTCTTTGATACTTCTCCCTTCAAAATGTAGAGCTCATTTCCCTCCCTTGAGTGTGGGCCAGACCTAGAGACTCACTTCTCACAGATAATAGAAAGTGGCAGAGGTGAGTGTACCCTCCAAGACATGGCCGTTTCCTCCTTGCTCTTTCATTTGGGTACTCACTTGGGAGGGCAGCAGCCATGATATGAGAGTGCTGAAGCAGCCTTATTAAAGGTGCACAGCGTGTGGAATTGAGGCAAAGAGCCAACAGTAAGATGGCTTACTATGCGAGTAAGCCATCTCGGGGGGTGATCCTTCAGACCTAGTCAAGCCCTCGGCACCTGCAGCCCCATTCCCACCTTGGGTGCAGCCTCATGAGAGATCCTGAGTCCGAACAACCCAGCTAAGCCACTCCCAGAGACCTGATCCCCAGAAGCTGTATGAGATCATTCTTTTTTAGTGTTTTACGTCACTATGTTTGGGGAGCATTGGTTAAACAGCAATAAAAAAAATCAGTATTATTTCTGCGGTACAATTCATACTCCATCTGGGATCAGGCTCCTTCTGGGATCAGGCAGGGGTACCCCTAAAGCCACATGTCTGCTTGGCTTCTTCCCTGTGTCTAACCTGCTCCCCTTACTACTTTCAAGGCTCTTCCTGAGCACTCTCCATCAATTAATCACTCACACAAGAATCTTCCTCCCAGGCTCCCCTTCTAAGGAACCCAGCCTAAGCACTGAGACCCAGAGAGGGGAAGCAACTTGCCCAAGGCCACACAGCCAGCAATGGGAGTGGCCCCTCTGCCCAGACTCACCATGTGGTTCATGGACTTGAAGTTGAGATAGGTAGGGACTTCCATGTAGGAGCTGCAGAGGGTTAGGATGCTCAGGCAGAAGTCCAGCAGCTGCAGGGTCATCAGTGGGACCCTGGAGGGGTGCTTAGGAGGACCAAGAGGGGGAGGAAGACAGACCAGCAATTAAGCCCCAACCAGAAGTCCTGGTACTGTAGGACACATGGGGAGGTGGCGTTCCTCAGCGTGAGAGACTGTCTCGGCTAGAGAGTACCAGTGAATCTTTAGTCCACCATACCCAGAAAGAAATGGGTGCTCATTGCTCAGACATTCACAGCAAGAGCCAGCCGGTGGCAGACTCAGCACTAGAACCAGGGTCCTGATTCCCCGTGCAGGGCCCTTCCGAAGCATATCTCCCCAGTCTGTTTAAGGACACCAGTCAGGAGAAGTATGGAAAGTAGCTTTGGGGAGCCACGTCAGTGACTGACACCAGCCATCACAGGCATGCTTCCCACTGTGGGCGCTCGGCATGGTTTTAGTCATCTTTATCTTCCTTTAGAACTTGGTTGTGGGGGACAAGGCAGGGCTGGGGGCTAAACTGGGGCATGCGCCCTTTCGTCTGGTATGAATTCACCCATGGCTGGCCTTTGTTGAACGCTCACCATGTGTCAGCACCCTCCATACCCTTTCCTCATTTCATGCTCCTGAGGCATAGTGATAAGATGGGATCATTGACCCATTTGACAGGGAAAGGAACGTAGGTTGGGATGGGCTCAGAGACTTGCTGAAGGCCACCAACTAGGAAAGGGCCTTGGGGCTCCCGTTCACTGCCTGCACCCCTCCCACCTCCCCAGGTTGGGCAGCTCGTGGACAGGGCGGCGTACTCACAGCCCTACTCCGGGACACAAACTTGAGGTAGGCAGGCAGCTCCACGTAGGACCCCAGCAGGGTGAACAGGCACAAAAGGAAGTCCATGATTTGCAGGGACATGAAGGGCAGCAGATACTTCTCCCGGTTCTGAAAGGCAGGCCCAGCACTGTCACTTGCCCGCGCACAGCCTGATGCCTTCTCACAGGCAGCCCTCTTCCCTCCCAAATTCTCGCACCCCACTGGGATCCACATGCCCTCCTCTGAGTGAGGCTCTGAGAACCAGGAGAATGCAAGACCCAGGCCCTGAGCGTGAGGAGCTGTGCTCCCAGGAGACACAGGGACAGTCCCCATCTAGAGGCTAAGTACTCCAGGGGCTCCAGGAGTTTGATTCAATTCCCTTTTAAGAAGCCAACCAGGATGGGTCCTTTTATAGCTGAGAAGGGCTAGAGAGGACTTCCTGGAGGTGGGTCACCAGGGCAGATCTGGAAAGGAGAGGGAGGGAAAGGGGGCGAGCGCTGGAGGGAACCGAGCTGGCATGAGCCAAGGCCCGGAGGTAGGAAGAAGCCTGTGCTGCTGAGACAGTCGGACCTCCCTGTATGCAGGGGCTCCTGGGGATGTTCAGTCATGGTAAGAGGCCCTGAGAAGCTGAGGCTGAAATCCCTCTCCTACGGAAAGCAAGTGACCACTGTGACAGGTATTGGTGCATGTGAACCCACAAGTGGGAACAAAATCACAGAAAGGGTGGTTTTGTGGTTTCGTGTGTGGTTGTCTCAAATCACTCAGGAGGTGGCCGAAACAACACAGACTGAGTCTCAGAACCTCCAGGGGCGACCTGATCCATTTGTGTGTCTGAACAAGCACCGATGGGTCATCCCTCGAGCACAGGGTGGAATCCACCCCCTCGAGTACAGGGATGGGAGAGTGGCGTTCGCCAGGATGCGATGGTGACATTTCAGGCAAGGCGGAGGCATTCCAAACCAGCAACAAATCATTATGCCCCTCCACTGGCCCTGCAAGTGCCAGGCCACTGTCTGCCCAGGAAGGGCCGCTTTTCTGGTCCTGCTCCAGTGGGCTGTGTGGCGAGGCCCTGGCTTCCTGCCTCCCTCGGGCCGAGGGACATTGGTTCCTCTTTGCAGGAGATTGAGCCACAGCCTGCCTCTCTCATCCGCTCACTGGGTGGAACTGAGCTTTATGTGTCTATACTCTCCCCTCTGCTTTGGCTCCTCTCACTGATTATAAATCCCTCTGCGTTCTCCCCTCTCCCCAATCCTCAAAATGGCTCTGCTTTTCTCTACCCAGTCTCCCAAAATACTCACCTCCCACCCTCTCAGCAACCAGTGCTTCTCACCCGGGGGCGGGGGGGGGGGGCGGGGGGGGGCAGGGTCGGGGGGGGGAGGGTGCGGGGAGGGGGGCGGGGGGGCAGGGTCGGGGGGGAGGGTGCGGGGAGGGGGGGGGCAGGAGGGAAGCTGGGGCTCACCAAGCCCTGGTTCCCTTCCCCTCTCCTAACAGGGCCCTCACCTTGACCACGCCAATCAGCAGACTCACACTGATGAAAAAGAGCATGATGATGAGCAGGAAGCCGGAGATGACGTCCGCTGAAAAGCAAAGAGCAGTGAGAGGTGCCAGAGGGAACCCCACCCCGGGCTTCAAGAACCACACTTTGGGAACCGCTGGTGTGGGGGTGATGACTATGAACAGGAAAGCCCAGGCCCTGCCCTCCTGCAGTTCTCTGTCTTGAGGGGCTACAGAGACATAAACAGAACATTTTGGGTGACACAGTAGGGTATAACAGAGGGTGCTAGCTGAGAGAGCGGGCTGGGGGTCTGCTTTAACCAGGGTGAGACTCAGGGAAGGCCTCTGAGAACAAGGCATCCAGACAAGGTGTGGTCAGCTGGAGTATGGGGAACCAGGAGGAGCCTGGAAGGAGATTTGAGATGTGGCCAGAGGTCAGCAGGGGCTGGATTTCAAGGAGAGGAGTTTCAATTTTATTACAGTGTGATGGGCAGCCACTGATGTGTAAGCAGGAGAGTCTTTCTAAGCTGGTTAGGTTTGCAAAGCACCATCCTAGCTGCTCCCGCACCTGGAGACCCAGGTGGGGACAGGTGGAATAGCCCCATTTGCAGATGAAAGGCCTGAGGCTCACAGAGGGCAAGTGGCAGGGCCTCAAATCCCAGCCTGTCTACCCCCAGCCAGGGCCCCTTTCCTCTCCTTCCCCACTCCCCCTTCCTGTCCCCTGGACCTACCGATCCTGAGGTAGACTGTCTGTGAGAATTTGCAGGAGGCCTTGCCGTGGGCCACCTCCACGGAGTGCTCGATGAAGAGTAAAACACTCATGATCTGGGGGCAGAACACAGCATCAGTCAGCCAGGGTCTGCCCCGCCAGCCCCCTCCCTCCCCAGAGGTGTGCAGTCCATCAGGGGCCTGTGAGGAGGGGTCTGGAAGAGATAAGAATGCCAGGTCTGTGGAGCAGCCTAGATAAAAGTATGACCTGTACAGATAGAAAGCTCAAGCTCAAGATCCTGGTTCTTCCTCTTCCCAGCTGTGTGAGCTTGGGCAAGTTACTTGGCCTCTCTGTGCCTCAGTTGCCCCCTCTGTAAATTGAGGATAATACAGTAGCTACCTTAGGAGGCTATTAGGAGGGGTAAATGAGAACATCTCAGGAGAGCACTTAGAACCATGTTCTCAGTAGGACGGTCACTGGGACTATTGAAGGGTCAGGCTTGAAAAGGAAGTAGGGGGCTGAGACTGGGCCCCTCCTATGCACTGCTTTTATAACGACAGGCACTGAGCATCATAGAGTCTTAGTCACAGCATCTGAGCATCAGAAAGCATCAAGTTCTTGGAGTCTTCAACAGGCTTGGAAGCATCTGACCCATGAATCTCCAGGGTGCCCTGCCAAACCCACCCATTCCCCCACAAGCTTCTCAATTTCCCCATCTGCAAAATGGGGATAATAACAGTACTTGCCTCATAGGGTTGTAGTGGGACCAGATGGAGTATAATTCCCTTCAAGTGCCTGGCAGATCATAAGCACTCACTATATGCTCCCTATTATTATTACTATTATCCCCACGGGGCTGTAGATTCTTATGTCTCTCTTGTTCACTGCTCTAGCTATTGTATTTGATGAATAAATTAATGGGTGGATGGATGAACAAATGAACCCCATTCCCTCAGGTGACCCTTGCAAAGAATGATGGAGGAGAAGCAAATCTGATGGGACTTAGTGTTGGGGTGACCCTGGTAACATCTGAAGTCCAACCACAAAACCACAGCTTGAAATGACCTTGAGGGTCACCTGGCCCATGCCCTCCACCTTCTTATGCAGGAATACTGGGTCATGCAGCCTCTTCTTAAACACTTCCAGCCATAGGAAACTCATAATCTTCCGTAGGTCTATGTCCTTACAGCAGGCACACACACACACACACACACACACACACACACACACACACACCCCTCTCCAGGCACCATCCACCCACACTGAGAACAAAACCATCTCCTCCCTCCTAGTAGGTACACTACCTCGATTAATATGGCCTAAGTTTACATTGGCTTTCTAGGCTGCCCTGCACGGGTAACTCATGCTCATCTAACAGGCAACCAGACACCCACCATCTGTTTCCCCCTTGCTGACTATGTGGGTTTTTTTTAGCTCAGACACAGGTCTCAATCTGTCTTCCTGCCATGTTACATCCTGTTCAGGGGGCAGAAAGGGGCAACACAGAGGAGTGATGAAGAGCTGGACTCCAGGGTCACACACAGATGGGCTTAAGTCCAGGTCATTATTTGACCTTGGGCAAAGTCCTTTCACCTCTCAGTTCTCTCATCTGGAAAATGGCAATCAATGGATTTAGTAAGGGCATTGTGTTTGCAAAGCACTGAGCTTGGGGCCCAGCAATGGGTGCTCAACAAACACAATCTTATTCACTTGGGCTAGTGTGAGCTTACAAGGGGTGGTCAGGCAATACCAGGAGCAGGGTGCCCGGGGACTGACAGTGAGCTTGCTTTCGCCGCCCCCTCTACCTGGGTGAACCAAAAAGACTTTGTTTCACCAGGAAAGTTGAGAGCAGCCCAAAACGGAAGGCAGATGCTGTGGGGCTATGGTTGGCACCCACAGGACACAGCCCTGAGAAAGAAAAGATGCTTCCTCAACCCCTAAAGCCTGAAGCCCCAGCCCCTCTCCTCCCAGTTTTACCTTTAATGAGGGAAAGACAAAAGGAAACAGCTGACAATGCAGTCCAGGATAGAACAGGGCACCCTGTGAGATGGGGAGATCCCTGGCCCAGACAAGTGGCAGCTAGGCTTAAAAAGGAACATGGGTATCTACCAGGTGTGGCCAAGAAGACTTGAAGACCCAAGAATCCAGGATTGTCTGAGACTTGGAACGAAGCTCAGAATCAGACACTCCCAACCTCCAGTTGCTGGAGAGAGCCTTCGTCCACTTGTTTTATAAACTCCTTCTGCCTGTTTTATGAACTCAGAGAGGTTAGGTGGCTTGCCCAAGGACACACAGCAAGTTGGGGACAGATTGGAATTGGAGTCCAAGTCTTCCAATGTTGTCCTGGTGCCTTCCCTTACACCCTGCCCCCGCCCCCAAAAAAAAACACCTCAGAGCCCCTGCTAGACCCCATCCCAGAGGGCTCAGATATTTTGATCACCCACTTATGTCAATGAACCATTTGAACTTACCCCTCTATAGTTCTTTATTTCTAAATTATATGCATGTGCTATTGTCTTGGTTTATCATGAACATCATGAAACATACATACCAAAAAAAATCCAGAAATTAATAAAGAATGTAATTGAAAAGTTTATAAATACTAATACTGTCATCCTGAGTTCCCAGTGGTTACCTGGAGCTTCCCCGCACTTTGGAGACCACTGATGACCCCCAAACCTCCCCGCCTCCCTTAATCCTCAATCCTGTCCCTAAATACCACTTGTGGCTCTGCCACCATGCCTGCAATCCTGCCATTAGCCTCCCAACACCCCCTCCTGTATGTCCTGTGACCCCAGCAAGGGGAGGGCAGGAGAGGGACATTATTTGTACAGCCTGACTCCATGCCAGGTGTGCCACCCACACCATCCCAATGATCCTCCCACAACCCAGTGAAGGGACTAGTCTTAATTTTCCCTCCCCCATTTCACAGGTGAGGAAAGGGAGGCTCAGAGAGGCCCAAGGCCTCCCAGCTGGTAATCTATAGAGCCAGGATTTAAACGCAGGCTGATGGGCCCTAGGTCTGATTCCTGCCCCGCCTACACTGTCTTCCCAGCATCTCCCAGCCTCCTGGCTCTGCCTGAGGCCGCCCCTGCTCCCCCACTCCCATGTCGGTGCTTCAGTGGAGTCAGAAAGGGGTGCCCATCTCCTCTTCCCTCTGAAGTCTTCTCGCCCTCCCAGCAGCCAGCACCAGGACTACCATATCTCTACTTTTGTAAAAACCACCTGGATTTAACAATAGGCTCACCCTTCATCCATTCCACCTTCTCAACAGCCCTGTCAGAGGAAAGAGATGGTTCTGTCTCCATTCACCGGATAAAAATCCTAGAGCTCAGAGAAGGCAGGAAACAGCCTCAGTTTACTGAGCAACCTCAGGGCCTGACTCAGACCTTCTGGGGCCCCCTAACCTTCGACAGAAGACACCAGCCCCTGAGCCAGAGAAAAATAGGAGGCTCAGCTCCTTAGGACATGGGATGAAGAGAAATTGACATCTATTTAGCACCTACTATGTCCTCAGATCTGTGTACACAGGCTTGCACCGCAGTCTCCCAAAACCCTGAAAGAGGCAATATTTTCCCCATGTTACAGATGAGGAAATGGAGGCCGTGACCCACACGCTCCTGTAACAGGGCTTCTCTGCTCCCATAAAGCCCAGGCAGACAGCTTTCATGCACCCACCTGTTCCTCACTTGCTGTTCCTTAATTCTACATGGTGAGATCATGTGGTTAAGAGCTGGGGTACTGGAGTCAGATGGTCCTCGGCCCAACCTGAGCTCTGTGCCCTTGAGCAAGCCACGAACCTTTCTGAGGCCCAGTCTCCTCATGTGGGGAATGGGGATGAGGTCTGCCTTGTAACGTTGCCATCAGGGCAAACGTCATGCTGGCCCAGAGCCAGGCATACAGCAAGCGCTCTATAAACTAGCCCTGTTGGGCAGTGTTCATTAATCTCTGGGTATTCATTCTCTTCCTTGCTTGTTCATTCAGCACAACTCTCTGAGCACATACTGCCCCCAGGCCCTGACTGGATCAGCCACTGACCCTGGCCTGCAGGTGTCACAGTCCCCAGGGGAAACTGATGGGTGACCAGTGTGTTCGGAGTTATGACAGGGGACACACAGGGGTCTTGGGGTCTCTGTTGAGAGACTGACCACCGCTGTCTGGAAGACTCAGGGAGGGTTTCACAAACCAGAAAAACTTGAGCACGGCTTCGAAGGATGAAGAGGAGTTTTCCAACCAGGATGAGAGAAAAGCATTCTGGGAAAAGGGGATGTTGTGGGCCGGCCGAGTGGCGCAGTGGTTAAGAGCTGGCTTGGGACGCCAGCGGCCCCAGTTCGGATCCCACATGAGGGCCAGTGACACTGCCCTCTTTAAAAAAAAAGGGGGGGGGGGAATATTGTATGCCAAGGCCTAGGGCCTGGTGCAGATTCAGGGTACTCAGGGCGGGAATGTCTCCTCCCTAGAGAGGGGACGTTATCAGTGGGGAAGTGAGGCTCAGAGAGAGGTAGTGAGCTGCCCGAGGTCACACAGAGGGCCTGTGGCAAAGCCAGAACCAGGCTGAGTCCTCCTGATGGGCTCGGGGCCCAGACTGAGCAACCATGTCAGTCCTGGCCTTGGCCAGCTCCCCTCACTTTCACCCCCACTTTCCATTCCCCTTTTTCACCTCTTCCCCCTGCTTCTCCCAGGTTTCAGTTCCCATTCCCACCCCTACCCTATTCCTTCTTTCTCAATAACAAGCACAACTTCCCTAAGCTGAGCAGCAGGGCAAGCTGCCAGTAGGCCAGGAGATTTTTTTTGTTTCCTGGTGGCTTAGAGGAGCAGCTAAGAGCTTGAGCTGAAACCGAGGGGGCAGGGGTTGGAGGAGGGGAGGAAGAATCAGGGACAGTGCGGGGAATGGTGCACTGTTGAATACGGGATTGGCCACACTGGTGGTGATGCCACGGCTGAAGGAAATGGAAGATGTTTTCATCAAATGGGGCTACAATGGTGACCGTGCTGGATGGTGGGGACTGGCTTGCATGTCACTGGGTTTGGCATGGTGGTGACAGTTATGATCACATGGGTGGTGATTATAGAGGTGACAGTGGATGTGGCTGGGGTGGTGGTGATAGAGGTAACACCAGTGAGCATGCTGAGAAGTGACGTTTAACTGTAGTGTTCCCACAGCCTTGACGCCGCTGCTGATGGTGGTGGTGGTGGTGACTTCATGATATGATGGTGGTGCTGAAGACCATGGTGACAGCAGACTCCCCCAATTCTGGGGTTCAATCACCAGTTCCCTCTTCAAAAAGATGGGCCCACTCTTTCGGACCTCTTAGGGACTCAGGACCTCACCTTTCAGAGGCAGACAGGCAGAGACCCACCCTCTGTGATTTCAGAGGGTAAAATTGAGAGAAAACCCAAACCTCAGTGAGCACCTACTATGTGCCAGCTGGTGCAAGGGCACTTTCCTATTCACGTGCTTCATGGCCTCCTCCCAACAAATCTGTGAGGTCAGGATTGTTCCCCCCTTTCCTATGAGGGGAGCAGAGGCCTATGTGCGACTTGGCAGAGGTTGCACAAGGAGTCAGGCGCCGGTTTGTCCCCAACAGATAATGTACATTGCAAAATGGGTCCTGAGTGCACACCCTTTCCTGCCCCCTCTCACTTTTATTCACCCCGACCCCCTGCCGCTAGGGGACCCTAGGGACTCAGGCTGCTGCTCACATAAGCCACCATAATTATTATTACCACCTGCTCCCTGAAGCTCAGTCATCTCAGCCTCCCAGGCCCACCCTGTTTTCCCTGGGGGCCCCTCGGTTGTCTAGGAGGAGGATGGGAGAAGAGAACCAGATGCGTCAATCAAGAGGAAGCTCCCCTCCCCCATGCCCACCCATACTTCCTGTTGAGGCTTATCAGGGGGCAACCGGGTGGGGGCCATTCCCCAGCAGCACAATCTCCCCAGCCACATCCCCAGCAGGCCAGATACCATCACAACGCCCCCCTTCCAGAGCCTCTGCTCTGTTGCAGCCCCAGCCAAGCTGCCCACCCCTCTTCCAGAGCCCTACTTCTCTCCCGAGGCTGGTGCCCTGCACCCATCCCTGTCCCCTCTATCTGGCCACTTTACTTCTCTGTGCCTCAGTTTCCTACCTATAGAACAGAGAAAAGGATCCACCCACTAGTGGAGCAGTTGTGAGGAGTAGGTGAGGTGACATATGTCTACTCCCAAAGGTGAAGAGTCAGAAACATGGACTGACCAGCAGAGGTGCTTGTGTGTGGACACCAAACTGCATGTCCCCATGGCAGTGGCTGCTCTATTTGTAAGAGCCCCAAGCTGGAAACAACCTAATGTCACCTCCCCCACTTCCCCCCAAGTAGAACAGGCAAATACATTGTGATAGGTTCAGGCAACAAAGTACTGCACAACCCCAGGGGGAAATGAGCTGGCTGTACACAGCAACCGGGGGACACTCATAAACATGATGTTGAGAGAAAGAAGCCGGAACAAAAGAGCACATGCTGTGTAATCTCATTCCTGGAACGTCCTAGAACCACGCATGCTGGGACAAGTCAGTGGGGGCAGGGTAGTGACAAGGTGGCTACTAGGGGCCTCTCGTGCTGGTCTTGTCCTATTTCTTAATCTGGGTGGAGGTTACCCGGGTATGTTCACTCTGTAAAAGTTCAAGATGTGCACTTACGATATGTCAATTAATTACACAGCAATAAAAGGTTTACCAATATAAAATAAAATTGAGATTGTGGCCCTACTATGGCCCCTACTCTGTCGGGCCCTGGGCATCACATAAATGAATCAGGCCAGCCAAGCCCTGGGTGAGCCTCCTGGCCTCCAGACCTGAGGACATCTGCTGCATGCAGCCGCCCTGGGATGGGGTAAGTCCTGGGAACTTGAGGTCCAGGAATGGGGGCTCCAGGAAGGTTTCTGAGGCGCAGTAAGTCTTAAAGAGTTCTGCTAAAGGGCTGTGGGGAAGAACGTTGCAGGCAGAGGGAATGGCAAAAGCAAAAGAGGGTGAGACACATTCAGAAAACTGCAAGAAGTTTCTCTCGGGGAACTGTGTCTTGGGGTGATCACATGCCTGGCACACAGTAGGCCCCCAGGAAATGGCAGCTGCCATATGACTGGGCTGGAGGAGGGATCGTAGGAGAAGCTGGAAGGACACACGGTTTTACAGGAGTGGTGACACTGGGGCTGGCAGGGACGGGAGAAAGAGCACGCCAGGCAGAAAGGACAGTTCATGCAAAGGCAGGGAGACTGCAGAGAACACAGTCAGATGATGCTCACCTCCGTCTATCACTCTGCAGCATAGCAATTGCCATGGGAGCACTGTGCAGGGAGCACCTAGCTCTAGCCCGGAGCCATCTGGGAAAGCCAGTGTGTCATCCTTGGAGCTCCCTCCCTTGCCTGTGCTTGACCTGTGGTGGCCCAGCAAGGCATGCCCTCTGCCCTCTGACCTTCCAGACCCACCCCTATGAAAGGAGATAGGATGGCAAGCCTTCCCCCAAGGAACAGGTGCTAAGGGTAAAATTCCTGGCCCAGTAAACCCCAGTGGTCTCTGCCACTCTTGGGAGTTGGAGGCGGGGGGGCGGTCATCAAATCTCCTTTTATGGACAGCCTTTTGGGGGCTCAGATTCAGATTCAGCCTCCAGGTTTGGCCTAAGCCCCCATTCTCCTCCACTTCCTGAGTATCTGGAGAAGCACCCCCAAGCCATCCCCATAAACCATCACTTCCCTGTTTACATTCAAATAAACCCCGCCCCCAGACCCATGAAAGTATTACAATGACTACTGAGCATTTAGGAGAGGCCAGGTCCTCCTCTGAGCCCCGACACACATCATTTCACCCTCACCTCAGCTCACCTCAGTGAGGCAGATTCTGTTACCAATCCCATTTGTTCCCCATTTTGCAGGTGAAATTGAGATTGCATCTGTCCATGTAGGCTCCATGTTAATAAGACCAAAGTTCTTGAATAAGAGGTACAAGCCTCCAATTGTAAAATATATAATAAACAAGCCACGGGAATGTAGTGTACAGCGCAGGGAATACAGTCAATACTGTTGTAATAACTTCGCACAGTGACAGGTGGTTCCTAAACATATTGTGCTGATCACATCATAAGGTATATGAATGAAGGTATATGAATGCAGAATCACTATGTTGAACACCTGAAGCCAATATAATATTGCACATCCAACTATATTTTAATTAAAATGTTTAAAAAAGAAAAAAACGAAAAGGACCGAATATTACAGCTGACAGCCCCCACCCGTTACCCTCCCCCACCCCAGGCTGGGGCAGCAACAGAGCCTGGCCTCTCTGAGCCTGTTTCCTCTTCTGTCAAGTGGAGGCTCTGGTGGCAGCTGCCATTTGTGCTGTGCTCGCTAGGTGCCAGGTGTATCTCCTACCTGGTTTCCTTTGAGTCTCCAAATGACCCCGCAGGTCATGGTTATTGAACCCCATTTGACAGGGGAAGAAACTGAGGCTGGAAGGGGTGCACTAGCCCCCCAGCAGGGCTAAGGACTGCCAGGGCAGGAAGCCAGCACTCTCACTCTGCATCGCTCCTTGGTCAGCTTCATACCTCATTAGGCATTCTGTCCCACCCCACCTTCCCCAAGCTGGTAGGGTCCCCTGGGAGAACAACACAGACTTATAATGACCTCAGAGCAAAGTCCTAGTTCCAGATCACTGCCCTGGGCTCAAAATAAATGCTTCACTTCCTAGGAGCTCGGGGACTGGGTGGTGAGAGAGAAGCTTTGGTGCACTCATGCTCTGCCCTCCAGCCATGGGCCCGTCTGAGTGGCCCCAGGCCCTGCACCAGGGAGGACCGTCTCCCAGGCTGGAGTCTCCTCCAGCTTTGACCCTCTGACAGCAATGAGTCCCTCCAACCAAGGTGACCCCCGCCCCCATGGCTGGGACTACCAACTACCTCCCATTCCCAGAAGCCTAACCCTTCCCTTCCCTCCGGCCTGAAAACCAGGAAGTGGGGAGAGGATGAGGCCTAGCCTGGGGTCTGGCCCAACCTGGCCCACTTCACACAGGTGGCCGACCATCATCACTCAGCCCACCAGGCTAGTGCAGCAGGAAGAGCCCAGCTTGGCCCCAAAAGGCCCTGCATGCCTCCCCCCATTGGCTTAGTGGGTCCAGCAGCTCCCTTGAGGGCCTCCAATGTTTTCTAAGCTAGAAGGTTGTTGCACACCCCAGAGATGAGAAGCAAAACTCAGTACCTCAGCCATGGTGCTGGGAGGGGCTGCAGCTCCCACCCTCCCCCATCGGCCTCCCCACCCCTCCAGGAAGGGTACAGAACCACACGGGGGCACTGGGCGTGAAGGCAAAGAATCTAACAGACTCTCTTCTGGGACTTTCCCCACCTGACAGTTGGGGCCTATTTTAAGACCCCAGAGAGTTAAGACTTCAAAAGGAGAGTGGCCTCTGTGGTCCACTCTCACAGCCCACTCTGGACACTTGCCTGCCTCCTCCCCGCCGCTTCCAATGGGGCCACATTGGTTCAGTACCTCAAAACTGTTACCCTTTAGATAGGAACCACTGGCCCTATTTAACAGATGAGGAAACTGAGGCCCAGACAGCAAAGGCACCTGCCTGCTCAAGGTCGCATCACAAGTAAGTGATGGAGACAAGTCTGTGATCTTTTTGACCCCAAAGTAAAACAGAGAGAGGAGACTCTGGAATTGTGAGGAGGACAAATCAAATTAGGAGGGCTTCCTGGAGGAGAAAACTACCTGTGAGTTGTACCATAAAGAAGAAATGAAGGGCCTCCCAGACAGACGGACCACCCCTGGCCCATGGGCAAGGTCAAGAATTTGTTTGTTCACTCTTTGGCTCATTCCACACACCTGTGTGCCAGTAATAGGGGCATGGTGCGGGCCCCTGCCCCACCTCCCCGTGTGACCTGGAACAAATCAAGGATCCTTCCAGACCTGTTTTCTCATCTATAAAATGTGAGAATTGGGTCAAGCAGAGGTCCATCCTTTTAGCTGTGAAGCCTAAAAGACCGGACTTGGTCCAGTCCCACCCCTGCTGACCTCTCCAGCATGCCCCCACCATACCTCACAGCCAGCCCTTCCTCAACCCCAGCTTTAACAGCTTCTCAGGGTTTCCAAAGCATCCCGTGGTCTCCCCACCTCCAAGCCCTTGCTCACGCAGCTCCCCCTGCCTGGCATGCCCTCTCTTTCCCAACATACCCAAGCGAAGTCCTGCTCACCCTTAGCCTTCACACCTCCTCCAAGTAGCTTTCCCAAAATCCCCAACCTCCACCTGTGGCTGGGCTAAGTCCCCTCATCTGTGCCTGAATACCAGCCAGCCCTGTCATCCATCAAAGCCATTATCGCAGTTTTTCCTGGACAGACTAAAAGCCCCGAAGGGCAGAGGCCATGAATGAGTCAGGCCTGGGGCTGGACACGTAAAATAAAGACTTGTTTGATTCCGTATCTTCATTCACTAGAGGCTCCTTCAAATAATAACAGTTGCTTTACTTTTATTTCCCCAGTTTAAAAAGTAGTGCACTTGAGCCACCAAATAAATAAAGCAGCATTGGATTATAACACAAAGTATAAAATGAATATCCATGAGTCTCTGCTGATTAAAAAAAAAAATCAGTCATTTATTTATATAATAAATGAGGAGAACAGGCAAATCTCCCACGAGGAATTCCAAATAATGTATGTAGCTACTCTGCCCTTAAGGAGAAGGGAGCATACGTCCCCACTCCGTAAGTATAGGCTGCACAGAGACTTCCCTCCAAAGAGGACAGAATAGGAAGGGGAGGAAAAACAGGTAACTTTACAGTGACGCACGACAGACACTGCCTCAGCCAGGTGACCAAGGTCAACACCACAGTGACATGAGACGCCGAGAACGGCACTTGACCTCTGCAGTCTTCCTCCTGAAAACACGTCACCCAAGTCTAACCTTGGAAAACTATCAGACAACTCCCGTTTGAGAAATATTGTACCACCAGTACCCCTCAAAACTGTCAAGGTCATCAAAAATAAGGAAAGTCTGAAAACCTGTCCCAGCCAAGAGGAATGTAAGGACTAGAGATAACATGGGAGACTGCATGGGATCCTAGAACAAAAAAACAGGGGCGGGGGAGGGGGACAGTAGGAGAAAGCTGAAGAAACCCGAATAAAGTTTGGACTTTAGTTAATAATAGCATGTTGAGATCAACTCATCGGTTGTGACAAAGGTGCCGTATTGGTGTGAGATGTTAAGAAAGGGAACCTGGTGCAGGGCGTAGAGGAACTCCGTCCTACGGTTGCAGTTTTTCTGAAAATCCAAAACGGTTCCAAAATAAAACGTTTATTTTTTAAAAGGAGTACATGCTCATTGTACTAAATATGGAGAATACAGAAAAGTAGACAACAATTAGAGCTTTCACAAACCTATAACCCAGAGACACCCAGGGCTGGCATCAGCCTCCTCTCGTCGCCCATATCCTGTTGTTACATGGTTGAAATTACGGGTGTAAGCTTTTCATCAGGCAATGCATTTCTGAGGGGATTCAAGGGGCCTTGGAGAGAAGAGAGGTCAGGGAGGGAGATATGTCTGGGCAAAAGTGTCTTCAGGGGGTCCCCACCTTCTGATTTAGGACATGCTTTAGGTTGCCAGACAAGCCAGCACCAAAGGGGCCACTTCAAGAAAACTCTCTGACTCCCCTACATGTGCAAGTTTGGATCAGGAATCCTCTACACAAACCCAGCAAAATCCTGAGGAACGCCCTCCGGCCCTTGGACACAGGAAGGTCCTCGGGTAATAACACCCCTGAAGACTCCATAATGGGTAGCGCTGTCCCAGGACACCAACGGCCCAATTTAACCCTCCGCAGAGGGGCCAAGTCCACAAATAGCTCTCAATGTGCAGTGTTGTCACCCTTGACTAGCTCCAGATGATGAGCAATCTGAGTAATCAACACATCTGAAGAACGGCTTGTCTTTTTCCATCCAGATGTTCAAGGTTTTGACAGCACACCTGCCCCCCGACTGTGGGGCCACAGGAGAGCCTTCCACCCCTGCCCTTTCTGGGAAGGAGCAAAAGGCTGTCACAGAGCCAGCCGGAGGACCCTCCCCCACTGGGATCAACTAAAGGCCCCAGCCCCGAGATGACCGCCTAGGCCATACAGCTTCAAGGCTTCTCTGTTCTCCTGCCTTCTGCTCCCATGACTCACATTAGAGACGGTTGTTTTCAACTGGGAGCGATTTTGCCTCCAGGGAACATTTGTCAATGTCTGCAGACATTTTGGGGTTATCACAACTGGAGGATGTTACTGGCATCTTGTGGGTAGCAACCAGGGATGTTGCTAAACATCCTACAATGTACAGTTCGGTCCCCACAACAAAGAATTCTCCAGCCCAAAATATTAATAACGAAGGTCCAGACTCTTTTTCGCTCATCACTCCAAGCCCTTACCACCTCCTGCTCCCCAACCTGAAGCTCCCAGGTTGGTCTGCGTAGTGTCACAAACCACTATCCTTTAGCCTCCCCCATCCATACTCCCCACAACCCAACTCTACACCTCTGCTAATGACACCACCTCCAAGAAGTCTTCCCTCATCACTTGCCCACAAATTTTCCAGCTCTTTTGGGTAAGCACTGATGTCACTTAATGTCATGGATGTCATGTCACTGATGTTATGTACAGATGAGGACCTCAGCTGGCATGATCAAGAAGAAACCTCATGAGTTTGCAGGGCAGCCTTCTGGCCTGAGCAGCCTGCTAATGGATGCAGCTTGGCCCGCACAGATGTTTCTTTTTTACCTTGAATCAGTCACCAATATGGAAACATCAGAAAATGTGACATCAAAGCCTGTGTTCCCTGCTTCTCTAAACATCAGAAGAGTCACTGCCAGGACCCACATTCCTTCCTGGCACACTCAGCGAAAGAGACAGCAGCCACCAGAGTGGGCTCAGAACAGGTTCCCGAGGTCCCTGCAAGTGCAGCCACCCCACTATGCTCACTGACATGACCCATCTGGTGCCTGGAGGCACTGGAGTTTGAGACCTCTGAGCCAGTCCACCCCCTCCCACACACACCTTTCATTTTATACAGAAGAAACTGAGGCCCAAGAAAGACTCTTGTCCAAGGTCACACAGCCAATTAGTGGCAGAGTGGGGGTAAAGATACAGGGGCCCTAAGGACTTGCTGTGGGGACAGCAAAGGTGCCTTTTGCTTCTCAGAATCACTCCTGCATTGGCAGAAACTAGGCAAGGCAGCCTCTGAGCTCCTCCCCAAACCAGAGTTCTGGGGCCTGACAGCTTGACAGCAGGCTCTATATCAGATCTACTACTAAGAAAGCACTCCACTTCATGTCAGGCACTGCACAGTAGATATTAACTCCCTTGCTCCTCATAACCACCCTATCAGAGGTTGCTCTTCTGCCCATTTATTAGATGAGAAAACGAGATTCAGAGAGGTTAAGCAAGGCTGCACAGCTAGGAAGTGGTGAGGCCAAGATTTGCACACGGAAGTCTGTTCAGAGGCTGCGCACTGACCACTGAAGGGCACTAGCCCCCTGAAGCCTGGCCTCTTGCCACACAGCTCTGCCTGTACCAGGAAGCAAATACAGCATTTACAGGAGCCCACCGCAGTGTGCAGACTTGGGCTAATTTTGAGGAAGTCCTTCCAAGCTCATGAGAGAACTGGTAACCACAGGCTCTGAGTCACCCTGAGAGGAAGGAGCCTGGGTTTTGGGGAGCTGGGTATGGTTTGGAGTTGTGGGGTGGGGGATGGGTCTAGACAGAGCAGAACAGAGACCCCCAACTTTCGACTGCTGAGATAGGGGGAGCCTCTGACCCCGGGGGGTTGTGACTCACCCAGAGTCAAGGCTTCACACTCAGGTGGTGCATACCGACCTCTAAAGTGGAACCACTGGACTCATTCCCCCTCGGGTTGCCTCACAGAGATTGAGCCAGGAAAGTCCCCCTCCCTGCTCATTAGTACAAGATCTCAGGTTTTCCTGGTGGGGAGAAGGTTTGTCCACACTGTCAACTCAGAGGATTGGGCCCCCCTATCCCCTCCAACTGGAAGCCCAAAAGGGAGATTCCCACTTGTCGGGCCCTCCAGTGGCCCAGGCCCCACAAAGGGACCTCTCAATGCTGCGTCTGTGGCCTGGCCCCATATCCTGGCAGCAACCTCGGCCCCCATTTCTCCCAAGGTTTCTGGCTCCCAAAGCACTGTCACATCTGGGATTCCGGATGACCTTGTGGCTGCTATTTTGTCCCATTTTACAGAAGCAGAAACTGAGCGTCAGGGAGAATGTGAGTTATGTTCTCGTAGAACAAGGACCCTTACTTCCATCACTGCTGTGCTACAATAGCCGCTGCAAAATCCCCTTGCCCCATTTGACAGAGAGGGAGAATGAGGCCCAAGCAGGGTCCCACAGAGAGGTGGTAAGCAGCAGCCATCGCACTGGAGGGGGATCAGTAGATCAGGCTCTCTCACACATAGTTAGACATACATGCGTGCACACACATACACACACACACACACACACACACACACACACACACACACGCACGCACACAGAGTCTCCTTGGGCCTGCCTGCACACTCACCACATGGTAGATGGCCAGGGCAGTGGTGGCGATGCGGACATTGAAACAGCAGCAGGTCTGGCGGACGGCCATGCTGGGGGCCATGGTGCTGCTGTCCCCTCCTCCAAGGCACTGAGGGGAAAGGAGTCCTGCGCCTGGAGCAGGCCAGAAAAAGGGGAAGCTGCCGGCTGCCCTGCTCACTTCCTTCCTGCCCCTCAGACAGGCAGGGGCAAGATCGTCACAACTGGGGCGGGGCAGCTGGGAAGGACCTTAGCCTGCCTCAGAGCACCACAGCTGGCACTGCGCCATTCCCAGGAGGGGCTCCTAGGGAGGGAGGACCCTTACACTCTCAGCACCTACCTACTGTGTGCCAGGGCTGGGGTGTAAGCAGTTTCACACACACTGCTTACTGGATGCTCACCACCTCCTTTGGACGCAGGGACTGTTACCAAGCCCATTTCCAGGTAGAGAAACAGAGGTCCAGAGAAGTCGAGGCATTCACCCAAAACTGCACAGAACTTAGTGCTGGTGACAGGATTCAAACCCAGGTCTGGCTGGCTGGCTGGCTGCAAAAATAACTATTGTCTAGTAATTCTTACCTGTACTAAGTGTGTTCCTGGATTACTCCTTTAAGCCTCACCTCAACCCTTTGAGGGAGGTACTATTATTATCCCTATTTTACAGATAAAGAAACAGACGCACAGAGAAGGGAAGTGATTTGTCCCAAGTCACGCAGCTAGCTCGTGGAAGAATGTGGATTTGGACCAGGGCTGACTTGGTTCTAGCTGCTGCCCCTTCAGAGCTGATGTTCTCTTCACTCTATCCCCAACCTCAGAGAGAATTGTGACCTTCCTGGGCTCTGTCCAAACCAGAATAGAAGAATAATTACTAAACAAATCCATCAACCGTGTGTCAGGCCCTGAGCTAGGCTCTTCTTAGAGCTGGGTCATTAATGCGTCACAGCAATCAGGGAAACCTTCAGTCAAACGCCTCTGTGTTGGGCCTCCATGCTCACACACAAGTGATCAGGAATTTTTTTCCCCCTCACTCTCTTGGGAGAAGTTGGAATCAATAAACCATGACTATTGAGCAAGGAACACTGGAACCTTAGATAATCAATTACCCATATTGCAATAAAGGAAGGGAATATGAGGCACTTGTAAAAAAAAAATCCTGTAAGAAGTCTGCTCTGTCCAGATGCTGAGCTCACTTGCAATGTAAAGCTTCTAGTGGATGACAGGGCACCACCTGCCATGAAGTCCCACTCTCACATAAGATCCTAGAGCTGGGATTGAACACTGCGGGTGTCCATCATCTCTACCTCAGGAGAGGTTATAAAAGGTCTCTAAGCTCCTCCCTCTTGGCAGGAGTTGCTCTGTTGGACCCACAAGACTTGTCTGGTGAACTTGATCAAACCTTTCTGTTTGCCAGTGAAATCACAGGGTCTCTGCCAGCATGGGGCTCCTGAGTGACTCAGCCAATGGCTTCCCTATTTCATTTTCAAGTCTGTTTATTTTTCATTGTAGGCCTTGTTGAGATCAGACATTATAAAATGGGTGGTTAAGTGCTTAGGATCCAAGGCTCATGGCCTGGGTACCTTCTGGTTGGGTAGCCAGTGCAGCAAGAAAACTTCTGCTTTTTCCAAGAGCAGCAGGACCAGAATGACTGGAGATGAAGAAAGTAGGGGCCAGTGGAGCCCTGAGGCCATGCTGGGGGATCTGGCTTTAATTGTGCTGGGAAGCCACTTGAAAATTTAATACCATTAATAAATGATAACCATTAATAACATTATGATTTGGTGAAACTGGAGCAGGGGGCTGAAACCCGCTGCTGGCATGAGACCATTTTACAGGGTATACGGATGAACACTTTTCATTTTTATGACGATAGATTCATTTTAATGCGCGTTATAAAAATATATATAACTAACCCATCAATTCTGTGATTTATTTTCCATTTATGGAAGTAATAGAAGGTCTCATTTTAAAACTGATGCATTTAAATTAAAAAAAAGCAGTGAGTTGACTTAAAGAAAAATATCAAAGCAGCCACCGGCCAGGAGGCAGGCAGATATGGCAAACACCCACAGAGCTGGCGGAGGTGGTGTGGGCTGTCACTAGTTTGGGAATCCTGGTGGGTGAGAAATCCCATAGTTAGCTATGTGATCTCAAACAAGACACTTGATCTCTCTGAGCTGTTGTTTCCACATCTACAAAACAAAGGCAAAAGCTCCACTGTGGTGATGATGAAAGGAGGTCATGTGCAAAAAGTCTCTTGTGTGTATCCTCCCTTTCCTGCTCACCCTGCCTCCCACCCACTCAACCAGCCTCAGGCTGTGGGAAGGAAGCAGAACTGGGATTTGAAACCTGGTGTATCTGAGGCTCCGTCCTGGGCTCCACCTCCAGGAGGGGCCAATGGCCATGAGGGCAGCCTCTTTGTGAGCCAGTGGTATCTCCCAGGCACCGTCTTCCTCCCAGAAGCACTGGAATTCCGATGGGTCCTTTGTTCCTCTCTGAGTTACCAGCCTCCAGAACGGCTGGTCCCTTGGTTGGAACCTCAATTACTCCCTGTGGATGGAGGCTCATTCCTCTTATTTCCATCTTCTCCAAACCTCCTGAAAGAGAAGTGGCTATTATCCCAAATGTCAGGCCCCTTGGCCAAGGCCATTCTCATAGGTAGATTAGAGGCCACCCCCACCCTTCCCCAAAGATACCCTAATCCCCGGAACCTGTGAATATACGTTGCCTTACCTGGCAAAAGGGCTTTGCAGGAGTGATTAAACTGAGTGTCTTGAGATAGAGAGATTATCTTGAAATATCCGGGTGGGCTCAACGTGGTCAAAAGGGTCCCTACAAGTGAAAAAGGGAGACAGGAATATCAGAGTCAGATAGTGATGAGAAGACATTAACTGGCTGGCTCTGGAGATGGAGAAAGGGGCCCCCTGCTCAGGAATGCAGGCAGCTTCTAGAAGCTGGGAAGGCAAAGCAACGGGCTTTCCCTGTCCAAAAGGAATGCAGTCCTATCAACACCTTGATTTTAAACCAGTGAAACCCATTTGGGGTTTTAACCTTCAGAATTATAAGACAATAAATTTGTGTAGTTTTCAGCCACTGAGTTTGTGGTTATTTGTTACAGCAGCACAGGAAACTCATACAGCTCATCGGCAGGGCCCACTGTGAGATCCAGTCTCCCTGGCACCAGCACCCAAGCATACTCCTCAGAAACCACGGTCTCCATCCTCACAAGCGCAGCCCTTGACCTCCTCTCTGCGTGACCTCAGGCAAGCTGTGAACTTCTCTGAGCTTCAGTTTCCTCCCGTGTAGGGTGGGGTTAATGATAGCATCCATTCCATGGTTCGTGATGGTTCAATTAAAAAAATGCCCATGGGGGGCTGGCCGAGTGGTGTGGTGGTTAAGAGCTGGCTTGGGAAGCCAGCGGCCCCGGTTCGGGTTCCACATATGAGGGCCAGTGACACTGCCCTCAAAAAAACAAAAACAAAAAAAAAAATCTAAAAAAATGCCCATGGGTATGGCCATACTGTGTAAGCCCCTTGCTCCTATTCTGTCCTTTTCCATTACAAATGCCAAGTTTTGAGCTCCTCTAGACTGCTTTTTTTCTTCGTTTTTTTTAGGTTTTATTGGGGAATTGGGGAAGGGGACAGCCAAGTTGTTGTCCTTCAGTCTTAGTTGTGGAGGGTGCAGCTAGTTCAGCTCCAAGTCCAGTTGCCATCTGGCTGTCTATAGGGAGCTCGCGGCCGCTCAGCTCAAGGTGTCGTGTTCAGTCTTAGTTCATGGTGGGCATAGCCCACCATCCCATGCGGGAGTCAAACCGGCAACCTTGTTGTTAGGAGCACGTGTTCTCACCAACTGAGCCATCCTGCCCCCTGTTGGCAGCTCAGCACAGGCGCAGCTCACTGGTCCATGTGGGAATTGAACCAGCGACGCTCTTGCTCAGAGTTCATGCTAGACTGCTTTTTAAACTCTCTTTCTTATCTGGTGGACTCTTGAAAACATCAGACCCTCTGAACTTCTCAAAATAAGGAGGAAATGTTCCCCATTTCTGCAGTCACTAGACAGAGCCAAAATTGCTCTGAAACTGTCCTCTTGAATGTTATTCCTGACAAAGGAGACTCTTAAGACTTCCTGACTTCAGGGATGGTTGCATCTCCTAGAAAGTCATCTTTAATCTCAAAAAAGTCTTTAATTCGGGCTGGTTCTTGTTTAATAATTTTCTGTCATGACGTATTAACATGTCAGCAGGTATCTCTGTTTTCTCAAAGGCAGAGTTACTTAAGAGTTTTCTTTGTTAAGCCAGAAGAACATCATCAGAACTTTCCTCTTCACCCGCAGGCCTGGAGGTAAAAATAAAACCCATGACTCTGCCAAGTTCCATATTTAAACAAAGAGCTGGTGAGTCTTGTGTCCTTTCAATTAATGCAGGTAAAAAGCACTTAGGCGGGTCTGGCTCAGAGTCAGGACTCAGCCGTGGGAAAGATTTGGATTATGATTGCTACTAGGATTATTTCTGTTGTTAGCTAAGCCTGTTCGCAGCTTGTAGCTCAGTGGAGACTCCCCTTGCCCCAGCCCAGAGAGAAAGGCAGCAAAGAGGTGTTGATTTGTGCCTGGCAGGCCAAAGGGGCAGTGCCCTGCCACAAGGTGCACAGCTGGTCAGCAGCAGAACTAGAATGCAGGCCGTGCTCGGGGACAGCTGCTTGGGAGGTATGTGAGTGGTGCAGCCACGAGTCGCTCCAGGGCTCTCTTCCCACTGGGGGTTCCCGGGTGTCCTCTACAGCCCACCCAGGCCAAGGGGTAAGCTTCCTGCCAGACCACTGGCCTGTAATTCCCTCCTGGCTGCCCTCATCACCTCACTCCCACCTTTGAGATTTGGAGCTGTGGTCTGGAAAATATAAGACACCACACACCTCTCCCTCCCCTTCTCCTAATCCCCAACACAGCAAGTTCACCAGGGGCTGGGGCCTGAGCATACAACCTCAGAGTCGCTGTCCCTCAGAGGGTCAGCCTAGCAAGGACAGCCCACAGGCCTGGGGCTGGGAACAGCAGGTCCACCAGTGACCAGGCGGTCAGCCCTACGATCAGGCAGGGGCCGCTGAGGCTGTCTGTCTGACACCCTATCAAGGAGGCTGACTCTCAGCCAAGTGTTCAGAGCTCACTGGCTGCACCTAGGGCCACAACCACGCCATCTGCTAGTCTGTCAATGCTGCCATGGACGCGCACACAGAAGGCCCCCTGGGCAGGAGGCTCCAGGGTGATAGCACCGCAGTCAGAAAAGGCGCTGTCTGTGGGGAGCAGGGCACTGACCCAGAGGCTGGGAACCCCACTCTCCTCCTGACTCTGGCCTCCATCCAGCCTCCACCTCGCTCTGCGGCTCTAGAGTGGAAATCGTCATACTGTGTCCAGGGCTGCCGCGAGGGCTGGAAGGTCAGCATCTCTCTCCTCCCAGCTATTAACCTCGCCCTCGGAAAGAACCGCATAGATCCGGGTCCCTGAAAAGTTGGTGGCACCAGTAGCGCATCTGCCATTAACATCATAGTAAGCATGACCTCATGAGGGCATTTCCCTCAGAGAGGGGATTTTTACTTAATAACCGCCAAACAACAAAGGTGACAGGTCTTGCTAAGGGCCAAGTCCCTGAAAAAGGTTGTTTTTTTTTTAAAAAAAAAAAAAAAAGAAAGGCAAAGCACTACCATTTATAGGTCTGGCCAATGCACTATGAAGGGACTTCTAGGAAATCTATGGTTATCTTGATTAAAAATGGACAGACTCGGGCCAGCCAAGTGGCACGGTGGTTAAGAGCTGGCTTGGGACGCCAGCGGCCCCGGTTCGGGTCCCACATGTGAGGGCTGGTGACACTGCCCTCAAAAATAAATAAATAAATAAAATAAAAAAATAAAATGGACAGACTCCGTGACTACGTGCCTTCTACCCTTTGCCCTAACTCCCCTTTTCCTGCCAGGGATGCAGGCACAATGCCCAGAGCAGCAGCAGCCATTTCAGAAGCATGAGGACAAAAGCCAGCCTAAGAATGCTGGGAGGGAGAGGCAGAACGAGCCCGGGGCCCTGGTAGCATCACGAAGCCTCTGTCCCAGCCCTGAACCCCCTTCTTCTGGACATCTTGTAAGATGAGAAAGAGAAACCCTACCCAGGTCTTCTGCCTACATTCGACCATTCAACAAGAGGCTTGTGTTAGGCGTTTGGCACAGCAGTGGACCAGACAGACAAGGTCCCTCCCTGCTCTCATGGGTGAACATTCTGGCGGGGAGACAATAAACAAGGACCCACATGACCAAGGTCATTTCGGCAAGTGAAAATCCTCAGTCTCTGTGCTCCGCTGCCTTCGCTCGTCTGGCTTCTGGTCTTGTCTGGAGAACAGGCTCGCTGTGGGACTTGGGGACGATGACTTTCCCACTCCAGCCTCTGCGTCCCTGTCTGTAATGTCAGGAAGGGGTCCAAGGCCATATTCTCTGAGGCCTGGCCCCCCTCAACCAGGCCCCAGGACTAGGCAGGTTATTTATTCGGAGCAGCTGCACCCAGCACCTGGACCCCCTCCAGCCTGACTGGGCTGGTACTGCCCTCAAATTCCTCAGCGCTGGGTAAACAGCTGGGAGGCCCCGTCGGCCAGCCCAGGCTTTCCTGACTGCAACCCTTTCAGGGCCACATATAAATCTCCAGCAACTGCTGAAAGATCTGTCCCCAGCCAGCTGCAGGCTGAAGAGCCCGATTGTGGCCAAGGCCTCTCCCCGCCAGCACTGGGCACAGCCCTGGGCAGGTTGAGAAGCCAGGCCATGAGGCCAGGCTGTACTCTGTAGCCACCACGGCTGCTGTCCCAGGGCCACTGGCCCTGCTCTGAGTACCCCAGCGGCTGCTAGCCCCCTGCCCAGGTCAGCTCCTGAGCTCCACCTCACCACCCCTGCCCCCGCACACACACACCCCTGCGTCCAGCTATTACTCAGTACACCTCAAACAGAGCCTTCCAGATACGGACCCCTCCGCACCTCCCCACTGCCCAGCATCCCTCTCTCCTAGCCCTCGCCTCCACTCTCTCCCGTCACCAAGCCTTCAGTGTCCCTCTTACTTCCCAAATCCCTTTGTCTTCCTCCATCCCCCACCAGTGCTCAGCCACCACCACCTCCCCCTAGGCTTAGCTGTGGAGAGAGGCTGAAGGAAGAAGGAGAAGGGGGCCCTGGGCTGAGCAGATCTGGGGGGCTGTCCCCCAGGCCCAGCCCCCTACACCCTCTGGGCAGGGAAGGTGTTTCTTTGGCCCAGAGGCTTGCAGAGCTGCATCAGCTGTCAGATCTGAGCCGCAGGGCTCTCTGTCCTCTTCTGTACAAGTGTCTGAAGAGCAGGCGACGTATATATATATCTGAATCATTAAAAACACTGGCAACTCCTCGGACACATGCCTGACTCAAAGGCCACACCACGTCCCGCAGAACATGCCCAGGTGAGTGAAGTCCGGCACTGCGCCTGTGAGGCTTAGGCATCCTGTGGCCCCATCGACACTGGCCTTATGGTCAAGGGAACCTGGGTCTGTTCCAGGGCCCTCCTCCAAAAACAGAGGGTTGACGTGCCAATCTGACAGGTAACTGCATCATTCATTTATTCATTTAACAAGCATTTATTGTGTGCCTACTACGTTCCAGGCCTCATGCTAGGCCTTGGGGATAGAGCAGTGAACAAGGCAAAGGCCCTGAAGGTGAAGGGCTGCCATTCAAGCAGGATGCCCACTAGATCCCAGCCCCCACTTGTAAAAATCAGGGCTGGGAAAGGCTCGGGCCACAGGTGGCAGCCCCTCTGACTGCCACCAAAACTCAACTGGGGAAAGCAGAGGCCAGTAATAGTCACAGAGCTAGTAATTGTATCGTAGAGACAGATAACAATACCACATCTTAGTAAAAGGAATAATCGAGATGACACTGGTGATCTAAAAATAGTGGACCCGTCTGTTAGAGTGGTATCAGGAGTAGGGAAAGTCCGCAGACCTGGCAGAGACACATCTGGGTTCACACCCACATTTGCCCCCTGGCAAGCTCTGTGACCGAGGGCCAGTTGCACTGCCTCTCTCAGTTTTCTCATCTGTAAAGTGGGCATAAAAATATGTCCACCTCTCTTGCAGAATTACTATGAAGAGGATGACAATGATGTGGACGTTGCACTGGACAGGTGGCCTCTGAGGCATCTATCCTCCCACAACCTATTACCTTTCCCTCCAACCGTACTTCCTAAAGGCTGATTCTGAACAAGCCCTGTCTCGCTCAAGAGCTTTCCGTGGCTCTCTAGGGCCTGAAGGATGCATTTTTGACACCTCTAATCAGGGACTGCCACTGTCTGTGGCTCCCCAATGAGACCAAGACCTTCTCTGAGGCAGAGTTCTTCCGAATCCCACAAGGCGGGGCAGCCATGAGGCCCAGAGCCCCAGCAGGTGCCCTCTCCCTCCCCCCCCCCAACAAGGATACTTTGGCCAAGAGGGCTTGAGGGGTACCAGGTCTCAAGGTGTCACTGGTATCACCAGCTTCAGCCCCACCCCATTCCTCCAAAACCCCCTTGTGCTAGAGGGAAACGTGGGGGTGTTTGTGGTTGGAGAAGTGTGCTATTTCCCATCGGGCTAATCTGATGTTGACATTTTCCACCCCACCCTTCAGCCGCTTTGCTAAACAATGTGCACATGAGCGGGGCTGTGTGCTGGTCTCTTGCAAGGCGGGGATGGGGTTCCTGGGGGGTTCCCAGGGATGGCAGAGGGTAGTGATAATGTCCAGGGAAACTGAAGGGGCAGCATCACTGCCCTCCATCGTCCCCGGGAACCCCCTCGGGGGTTACAGTGCACCTACGGAGGGTTGGCCGTTCACATGCATTGTCTCATTCTAACCCTGTGAAGGTGCCATGTTTGTCCTCATTTTACAGATGGAGAAACTGATGCTTTCAGTAATGAATTGGTTTGCTGGGAGTACATTTAGATTGGGGTTTAGGCTTGAAATCCTTTATACTTCCACCCCTACCCCCCCACACACACACACACACCCACACGCACACACAGGACCTCCTGATGCTGCTCAGGACTGAAAAGGATGCTGAGATGTGCACAGGGGCAGACCTGCTCCGCCCTCTCCACCTCTTCATTTCATGGTGCCTGAGAGCCTCACATCAGGCCCTCTCCGTGTGGAATAATGTCCTTGCCATTCGCTTTTCAAAAATCATTTTTAAATAGATAACAAATGCACATGGTGTAAAATTAAAAATATGCAAGAGGCTATAAAGTGAAAAATTAGTATCATTCCACCCTTGTCCAACTGCTACCCCAATACCTTCCCCTGGGGTAACACCGAAACCTGCTTTCCGTTGGCTCCTTCCAGGCATTTCTACGCATATACGAGCACATCCAAATGCATAGCATTATCCAAAATGGTAGCACGCCTATACAGGCGTTCTTCACTGAATGATACGTTCCATTTAAGTGCATAGAGTTCCCATTCTTTATCATGGCTGCATGGTATTCCTTTGAGTGGCTCTCTCATAACTAACTCACCTGTAACCAGTGGATATTAGATTGTCTCCAATCCTTTGCCATCACAAACACACCAGCAAAAGAGAGCATTGCATATGCATCCCTTTCACGCTTGAGTACCTGCGTAAGGTACATTTAACAGTGGAATAACCAGGTGAAAGGGTACGAGCATGCCCATTTTGGTCAATACTGACAAACGGTTCTTCATAGACATTGTACCCATACATACACCCACCAGCACTATAAAAGAATGCCTGTCTCCCACATCCTCACCAACAGCGAGTTATCAACCTTTTTGATCTTTACCAGTATGATAGATGAAAAGCGGCTTGTACTGCAGTTCAATTCGTTTTATAAGTGAAGTTAAGAATACTTTCCTACATTTAGAAGCCATATGCATTTCCTTTTCTATAAACTGTCAGATCCTTTACACACCTTTTCTGTTGGTTAGTGAGCCATTTCCTATTGATTTTAAGGTGATCTTTACATATTAAGGAAGCGCATCTCTTGTCAGTAATATAAGTTGTAAGTATTTTTACACAGTTTATCTTTTGATGTGCTGATGGGGTTTTTTTTCTGCCAGTTTTAAAAGAATACGTTATAGGGCCAGCCGAGTGGTGAGGTGGTTAAGCGCTGGCTTGGGACACCAGCAGCCCCGGTTCGGGTCCCACATATGAGGGCCAGTGACACTGCCCTCAAAAAAAAAAAAATACGTTATAGTATCTGTTAAAATGTTAGATTAGAAAAATATTCCTCCATGTTTTTTCTAGTACTTTTATACTGTTTCGGATCATTCCCTCTTCTGAGTTCCTTGTATGTCCTGGTTTGTACCATTTTTCAGGCCCTGATTATGCTGTCTCTTCATCCTGTTTGTGTGTTAGGTCTGGAGTAGAGGTTCAACCAGGCGGGCGCGAGGTTGGGCATAGAGTAGGTATCCATGGTTACTTGTCTACAGGCCACCTGGGTTACTGAAAGGGAAGAGGTGCAGATCCCAGGAGCCAGCTGGGAGGTGGGGGTGAGTAGAGAGGTGTGTACTGAGTCCCTGCTTTGTAGCACACTCTCACCTTACCAGGTTCAATCCTCACAACAGCCCAGTGACCCAGTGAGACTGGATTACCTCACTCTCCCATTTTACAGGTGAGAAAGCTGAGGCTTTGAGAGGTTGAGTAACTTGCCCAGGATCCTACAGCCAGTAAATAGCCCAGCTGGGACTCAGATTCTCGCCTGGGACGAGTAGAAGCTGCTTCTTGGCTTCTCTGAAGGCTGAAGGGGTTTAGGGAGCTGCATCAGGGTGTGGACACCGGTTGGTAGTCAGTGACTCTCCTTCGTGGTAGGAGGGTGAGTCAGGGAAGCAGCTGGAGTTGGGAGATAGAAAGCCAAGGGCCACAGATAAGGCCGGAGGTGGGCGGGAAGCGTGCGAATCCAGGCAGCTGAAGTTGAGATGAAATCTAGACTAGCCCAGCACAAAGGATAGAGTAGGGACCACACGACTCCCAGGCCCGGCTGGGCCCATTCCCTGCTTTTCAGGGTGGCAACTCAGAGCCAAGCCTTACAGCACCCACTGGGGTTTTCCTTGGGCCCGGATGCTGTAGCCCCAGCCAGGTTTCCCTCTCTACTGGGGTGATGTGTGGGGGACAGCGTGACAAGGAGACAGGGCAAGTGGTCTTTCTGTCTCGCACCAGCAGGGTCTACAGACTCTCAGTGCTTCCTGTGACCACACGGTACGCTGATCTCGTTGCTGTTTTACTTTGAATACCTTCACGCCAGGCACACTTTCCAGTTCCCCACAGTCCTCATCTCAAGAGTGCTCACGTCACACATTTACCCTCTCTACCCGGCCCCTAATGACTTTTGAGTTTGAAGACCTGATTAGTGGGGCAGGTGCACTGGCAGTCAGGGTTTATAGCTTGCAGGGAGAGAGGGCCTTTGCGATAAAGGGAGAAGGAGGCCCAGAGGGAGGCTGTAACATCCTCAGGGTCACACAGCAGAATCGGGCAGAACCAGGACTAGAATCCAGGAGCCCTGATTCCCAGTCGTGGGCTCGCTGACCCACCTTCTGCCACCTCTCAGGACCCACAGCGGGGAGAGGAGAAACACCTTAAGGAATGGAGAACACCCATCATTGCTCTGATGGCCACCCCACCACTCACACTGTGACCCAAGGCCAGTCCCTGCCACTCCGGGCCTTGGTTTCCCCATCCACACAGGAGGAGACCGGGCCAATGACATCAAGGGCCGCTGTGAGCTCCTGAGGCCACGCTCCCTCTCCCTCTCAGAGGCCGCAGGGGACACATCGCACATTCTTCAGGCCTGTTCCGCACGAGCTAATATTGACCCAGGGCTATTTCCTTTGGCCGAGTGCAGGGCTGTGTTTGCTCGGGCAGGACCACAGCCTCGCCTGAGCCACTCTAGGCTTCAGCTGCGCTGGCCAAGGCGGAGGGTCCAGGCGGAGGACCTGAGCCCCATAGGCCAGGGGGCGAGGCAGAAACCACCAGAAACCCAGGGCACAATCCCATGACACCCCCACCCAGCTTTCAAAGCTTCTAGTGTGTTCAAAAATCAGAACTGCCCAAACACAGTTACAAAAGGTCTGGGTGTTTCGATTTTTTTTTAATGTTGTACTTCATAAACTCTTTTAGCACATATATAATACACACACATACACACACACACACACACACACACACAATACAATAACCATATATTCTGCCTCATTTGGGAATCACATGGAAAATTTTAAATGAGGCCTTTCCTTAAAGAAATGGCCAATTTCAGGGTTGGGCCAGGGAAGAGCAAGATAAGTCCATAATATCTTTTCATACCAGAAAGTAAGAAAGTACTCAGAGAATGATGGGGACACAAGAGCCAGCATGAGGGGGCTCCCTTCAGCCCCTTTTAAGCATGAAAATAAAAAAATGACAATAACACCCACTGACTAAAACAGGAAACTATAAGTCCATCCTGATATGAATAAATGAACAAATGCATTAAAAGTTTGATGAGTGATGGGCCTTTCACATTGTCTTAAAGTGCTTCCCCACAAAATACTTTTTCATTACCAAGAGGGAAAGAGTAACTTGACAGTGGAGAAGCCCACAGGTTAACCCCAGTCAAGGGATCCAAGTGGCCTTCACCAGTAAGGGAGCAAGACCAAAGTAAGGGCCACCCAGCATCCCTTCTGTGACAGCTCAGCTGAAGAGGTCCAACTCAAATCTTATCAGAGGAAACAAACCCCAAATGAGGTACACCCCACAAAACAGCTAGCCCATAATCTCCAACAGTGTCAAGGCCATGAAAATTAAGAAGAGATGAGGAAATGAGGAACTAACCATTCCACGCTGAAGGCGACTGGAGAGGCAGGACAACTCCATCCAAGGACATTCCTGGGCCCCCAGGAGGACCTTGGATGGAGCCTGAGGGTCTCTGCAGGTGTGTGTTAATGCCAGTGTCCTGGTTTCCCCTTGGAATTGTGTTTGGGGGTGGGGGGAAGGCAGGAGCATGTCCATGTTGGTAGGAAAGAGACACTAAAATACTCAGAAGGATGGGTCACCAAGGCAGCAACTTCCTCTCAAAAGGTCAGAGGGAAAAGGGCTTTTCATACTATACTTGTAATTTCGATGTTTGAGATTGCTAGAAAAGAAGATGGCTGAGTCTGTGTAGAGGGAGGGTGGGGTCATGAAACATAGTCCCCAACCAAGGTGCCCAGAAGAGGCCATGAGGAGAAACAGACCGCCTTGAAGGAGGTCGGCTCCTCCTGCCTCCTCGTCTTCTCCTTTCAAAGCACCCCCAGCAAATGAGATGAGAAAAAGATGCCCAGAGAGGGCACAGCCCTGCCTGAGGCCACACAGCGAGTGGAATAGCCAGCCACCAGCAGCTCCCTCTTTCTCGTGTTTCTCTCTCTGTCCTCGGGATTTCTGATGCCTCCTGGGGATTCTGGGCAGCAAATGGTCCCAAGAGGCCAACATCAGACAGAGACGGGAGCCCTGAGTTCCAGTCCTCACTCTGCCTTGGCTTTCATACACACTTAGGGAAGTTTCTTCCCCTCCCTAGGCCTCGTTCCGCACCTGGCCTACGGGGACAGCAAGCTCAGCCTCTCTGATGCTCACTGGTGGCTTTCTATGAGCAGTCAGGAACTTGAGTTCAGTCAGGAACTTGAGTTTCTGACCCACTGGATGACCTGAGGAAGGTCACTCAACTTGCCTGCACTTGTTTCCTTATCAGTATGTGGTAGGATAACATGTTGAAATATTCTCCGATGGTTCTTTCCTCAGAATTTCCTGTCACCTTCTTCCCCTCCCAGTCCCCACATTGGGGCAGCAGGACTGCTGCTGTCCTAAGGAATGACAGAAGAATGCAGATAACAGAGAAGAAAAATTCCCTGCTTTTGAGTTTCATAGTTTAGAAAATGTGGAAGGCTATGTGATGAACCTGAGAAGTCCTCCTGGCCCTCAGGATCAGGTAGATTTCGGGGCTGCAGGAAGGATGCAAGGAGAAGTGGAGAGAGCTGGGAGGCTGGCGTCCTGAGCCCCTGCTGGAGTGAAATTTCTCAGATGGCTCTGGAGACCCAAGACAGAGGCAGAGCCCCAGCATGTGGTGAGAACAGAGTTCACTCCTGGCACAGGAGCCAAGGACAGGCCTTTCCTGTGGGCAGAAGAAGCAGCCAGAGCCCTGCCCCTGGCAGGGGACCAGAGAACTCTGTCCTCAGAGGGGCAAGTGCAGTGAAATGTCTCCCCTGAACCCACAGTGCCATGGGCACGGCACCAACATGGTCCCAACGGATCAGGAATGAGGGAGGACTTAACAGTGCCCTGCAAGAACTAGACAAGAACAGCGACAATGTGGGGGAAACTGGGAGGTGACAACTCCAGATTCTGATGTACCCTTCCCCACCAGAGTCCCAATGCTACCTAACCCCCAAACCTGAGACGACGCTGGGCAGGGTCCAGAGGACCAAGAAGGACTACATTTCCGAGGTTTCCATCACTCATGAAAGCTGCTTTCCTCATACACTCAAATTAGCACGTGGCGACCGCTACCCACCAGGTGTGAACCAGGAATAAGAATCGACCAGCGGCAGGCTTGGAGCAGGCTCCCCACCCCCAGCATGTGAGGCCAGCTGTGCACAGCTGTCCTAACTGGTTCCGTGACCTTATCAGCCACAGTGCAAATATTTACACCATGGAAATTCGCAAACACCACCAGTTAGTAATAACTGTTGCAGTTTGTTTTGTTTCATTTTTCAGAAAGCCTGTTGACTGGCACACTCCCGAATAGAACCTCCCCCATATGGCTATCATGAGCATTAAATGAGATCGTGTAGCGAGCTTGACACCAGGCCTGGCACGTGGTAGATGCTCAGTCAGTGGTGGCTGCTGTCACTGCTGTTGCCCTAACAGAAAGACAAGGATGTCTGGCCCTACCTCTGAGCCCTGTCCCTTCCCTGTCTCACTGCTGAGATCAGGGTGAAGGAGATCTTTGAGGCCTGTGAGTCATCAAAGCTCACGCCCCAGATCTGAGAAAGCCTTGTCTTGAGGATGGTGAGCAGGAAGGCCTGCGTGGAGGAGGACAGTGGGACCTTCTCTGGCTCCCCCAGGCCACCTGGGAACACCTGCCAGCCAGCAAGACCCCGAGAGCTAGCATCAGGGGATAAGCCCCTGGTTGGTGCGGGGGACAAAGCAATGGCAAAGAGAGCAGGACCCCTGGACACCCTGACACTCAACCGTAGCCAACTTTGTAAGGACTGAAGCACCCTCAGTGGAAAAATCACAGGGTTGTTTTGCCCGGTCCTGGGGCTGTGGATGTGTTTGTGATCAGCTGACAGGAAAATGGTTTTCTTCCTGATCTGGGCTATATCGCATGCCTGTCACACACTGGACACCTCACAGAGGGGTGACATTGGGATTGTTTATGTTTATTTTATTTTTATTTTTAATTTTCTTTGGTTCAGTATGCCCTTGCCTGGGCCAGAGACCACAGTGCCATTAATAGGTAAGGACGGTGTAGGGTCCTGTGCCCGCTCCACCCAGCCTGGGCTTGAGGAATTCAGGGCACACACCCGATTCCGGCCACTGAGCACAGCAGGGTCGTAAACCAGGGTGGGTGGGGGATTTCCGGGCCTCGCTGGTTAGGGCCAGTTTATTTGGTCAAGAGCAGCAAGCACTGGCCAGGGTGTCCCAAAATAACTCACGTGGCCAGGGCTGGGAGCCAATCCCTTCATGGAAATTTTAAATGAATTCTTCATGGCTGTGAGGGCCCCCGGCAGGCCACCCAGCATCACCTGATCACTGCAGCTCTGATGGCTCCAGAAGCCCCAGGAAGCCAGCCCCCTGCCCCTGGGCTCCCTCACGTAGCCAGAGGTCCTGATTAGCCCAGAGAAGGAATGACCCGGCTGACAACTCCTCAGACCTTCAGGATGCCACCCCTTCCAGCATTGCACAGATGGGGAAACTGAGGCCAGAGAAGGAAAACTAAAACCATAGAGCAGAAGTGAAGCTTGTCCAGCTCTTGTAGGCACCAGGTACTGTGCTAAGTGCAAATGAAGCCCGAAGACAGCCACTGAGGAAATGGGGGTGGAGGGATGACAGAGTGCATAAAAGGGGGGCTGCCTCCGAAGGTCAGGGAAATGGAAGGTCAGCTTGGGCTGGAGCAGCCAGGGGACTTGACCAAGGAGAGCGGTCTGGTGGCCTGCAGATGCAGTCTGTGCCCAGGAAAGAGGGGAAAAGTGAGACAGGCCCTTCTGGTGGGAGAAACAGCACAGGCAAAACAGGGGGGTGGGGACGACAGTGCCTCATACTCCGCTCTGGGGACCACAGAGCTCAAGGCACAGGTCTCATTTCACAGTCAGAAGGCCACTCTCAGGTCCCCGGGGAGGAAGGAGGCAGGACTGGGGTTGGAGCCCTTGTCCCTGATCCTGAATGGCATTCCTCTCCGTGGCCTGAGGCTGCCCGTGGGGGCGCTGGAGGAGCCAAGGGCCAGCCCCAGGGAGCCACCACCATCCTGTGCTTGGGAGGTAGAGACCTTGGATGGACCCGGTCTGGCCTTGGGGGTTTTCTTGTCCCCAAACTCCTCAGAGGGAAAGAACCTGGGGCCTTCGGAACAGCTCAGACTTGAGAGTCAAACAGATGGAGCTGCCTCCAGCTCAGCTCCATGGTTTGCTGACGGTCATGGCCAACACAGCTGAGCTCCTCCCAATCTGATGCAGCATCACATTTAATCCCTCAGCAACCCATGCAGGACACCCGGTACCCTCTCCATTTTACAGATAAGGGGCCTGAGGCACAGAAGATAAACAACGTGCTCAAGGTCACGCACTGTTAAACGGGCCAGTCCAGGAGCTCAGCCCCAGGTTGCCTGACATCAGAGTTGTCACCAACTGCCTCCATTTCCAACAGGCTGCTAAGCCCCTCCTGATCTCCTATACTCACTGCCACAGTGACTGCTACTGGGGGAAGTGGGGGAAGGAGGGGGTCAGGAGAGGAATCGATGAGATGATGCCTGTCAGGGCCCTGGCCCTTTCCCAGCCAGGCAGCCCTCATACCCCGAAGACCCCATCCCCTTGACCTTAACCCAAGGTCCCTGGCACCAAGGACAAGGCAGGGCAGAGGGTCAGGAGAACCTGGGCCGCTTGGGGGCCCAGGAAAGGGCAGGGACCAGGCAGCCAGAGAAACACAGGTCTACTTCATCTTCTGCTCAACCAGCTAAATCCTCCATGTCCCCTTGGACCTGCTGGGGACTTAGGGTTTTCATGCATCTGATTAGCATAAATTAGCAGCTGCCAGCAGGAGAGAGGAATGCAGCATGGGGTGGTGGGGCAGTCTTGTTTTTGGAAACCTTATCGAGTTCTGCTGAGGGCTCCCCTTGTTCACAGAGCCACTGGATGGCAGACTAGTGTTTGTGTACCCAGCAGAGGCCCACCCAGGCCCCTGGTGAGCCCATGACCCACAGGCTCCAAGGATAACACAGAGAGAAAGAGCGTGATGTCCAGGAGGGGGCATGATGCCCCAGGGGAGCCTGGCACACTCAGACTCCAGACCAGACCCCTATCCCTGGCCCTCACCTGGGGCTCCCTCCTCCCTGAGAGAGACCTCTGTCCAGGGTGGTGGGGATGTAGGGGGAGGGGCCAAATGGCAGAGCAGCAGTGGCCTTCCAAAGCTTTGCCGGCTGAGGTTACATCCCCAGAGCCCTTTCAACGGAGCACACCCACCCGGATCCTTGGGGGTAAAGCTGGTCTGCCCTAATTTTCCAAGGAAAGGGAAGGAAGACTTCCATTCCGAAAGGCCTACTGTGTGCCAAGCCCATATCTGGGTGCCTTCTGTGTTGTCAAAGGATCCCATGGTTGTAGAAGGGACATGGATGGCTTTGGTCTGCCAAACAGTCCTTCCCTCTGCTTTTGACAATTCTATAACCTTTAGAGCGGTTCTTTAGGTGAACTCTGGAGCCAGGCTAAGTTCAAATCCCAGCCACACCACTCACCAGCTGCATGCCCCTCTGCCTCGTTCCTTTGCCTGTAAAATGAAATCATTGTGAAAGTGAAATGAATTTGTGTATTTAAGGTGCTTAGAACCAACGCTGGCACATGATATGATGTGTTAGCTGTTATTGGTTGCCTTGATGCCACCCCAAGTGGTTCTGGTGAGACTGTTAATCACAGGACCCCTCTTCCTAGCCATAAGGGTAGACATGTGACCCAAATCTGGCCAATTGGAATGTCTCATCTCCAACTGACCACAGTGATTGGTCCAGGAATAGACAAGCCCAGCCAATCAGACTCTTGCCTTGGGGTTTTCTATTTGGATGTTGGTAGAGACCCTCTCTGTTTCCCTGGTGTGGCTAAGCTGGAAACACGTAGACCAACGTTGCCTGCAGCCCTGCTCTCCTGTCCTCACATCCCACATGAAGGAAGTTCATCTGCTACCACCTAGAGACAAGCAGTGCCAAGAGAGATCTAGAGGCAGAGTGAGAAACCAAGAGACACACAGAGACTGACAGAGTGACTGGCAGGCGGAGAAGGCCACCCCATTATTTCCATCCCTGAAACCAACTATATGCCTCCCCTACTTCCCAGACTGAAAACCCGGAGTAACCCAAGGTTTATTATCTCTATTGTACAGACAAGAACACTGAGGCTCAAGGAGGAAGTTCCTGTGTCCATTTGGGCTGCTATAACAAAATACCATAAACTGGGTGGCTTATAAACAACAGATTTATTTCTCACACTTCTGGAGGCTGAAGTCCAAGATCAAGTGTGTGGTGAGGGCTGGCTTCCTGGTTCACAAACAGCTGTCTTCTCACATGTCCCCACCTGACAGGAGAACAAGAAAGCTCTCTGGGTCCCTTTTATAAGGCCACTAATCCCACTCATGAGGGCTCTGCTCTCATGACCTAGTCACCTCAAACCTCCCAATTCCAAATACTATATCACTTTGGGGGTTAGGTGTCAACATATGAATGGTGGGAGAGGGTACAAACATTTAGCCTAGAGCATGGAATGACCTGTTTATGGGGGCAGAGCTAGTAGGTGGTGGAGCCAAAGGCAGACAGCCTAGTCCCAAGGTCCAAGAAGGGAGGAAAAGAGGGAAAGAGGGAGGGAGGAAGACAACTTTGCCTCCTCATCTCCCCTGTCCCTTCTCAGACAGTATATCAGCCCTTTGTTTGGATGGCTGCCTGGAAGAAGAGAGAAAACCTCGAACCCCAGCCCTGCCCTTTTCTAGCCATATGAGCTTTGAGAACTCACTTCTTTTCTCTGACCCGTTTCCTCATCCGTAAAGTGTAAATAACATTCCTTATTTCATTATGTTGACATAAAATAAAATGTCACATTGAAAGCTCCCAGCACATCTTCAGCCCCCAGTAAATGTTCATGTTTCCATCCTTACAAAGAGAGCATCATTTATTTCAACCCTCCAGCATGCCAAAATGCCTCAGACTTAAAGGGCCTTTCATGTTCTCAATGGATCCTCAAGGCAAGGATAGTAACCCCCATTTTAGAGATGGGGGAACTGGGGCTCAGAATGGTTGAGCAACATTTCCAAGGTCACACAACTTGTTAATGGGACCTCTCAAACTTTGGCCAAGTTGCCCGAGTCTGTGCCCTAGGGCTCTTTATAGTCAGGGGCTGAGAGTCCAGGTGGGAGACATGAGGGTCGGGTCAGTGGTGCGGAATTAATGGGAAGTGAGCCCTGAGAGTCCCAGCTTCCAGGGGCTCCAGAGCTCTGTCCCCACTCCCTCCAAGCCTAGACTATGGGTCCTGAGTCAAGGGCTCCCCCTGATGGCCATGCAGGGAACCCTAGCCCAGGCTCCCGGTAAATCCCAGAAAGGCACCACAAGAGGAGCTTGAAGCGCCTACCCCGTGTGACTTAGCCTCTCTGAGCCTCAGTTTTCTTATCTGCCAAATGGGGATGATGATGATAATAATAACGTAATAAATGAAATAATGCTGCAAAGTGCACAGCACTCAGACCAGTGGTTCTCAAACCGGAGTATGTGTCAGAATTACCAGAGTGTTAGTTAAAACCAGATTGCTGGGCCCCAAGGCCAGAGTTTCCAATTCAGTCAGCCCTGATGGGATATGAGGATTTGCATTTCTGACAAGTTCTCAGATGATGCTCAAGCTACTGGTCAGGGAAAGTGGGTGTTAGTTTAAAAATGAAAGACCAATAAATACATGAAAAGATGTTTAATATCATTCATCATTAGAGAAAATGCAAATCAAAACTACTTCAATGAGATTGCATTTCACACCCATTAGAATGGTTACTATAAAAGAAAGAAAGAATGAAAGAAAGAAAGAGAAAAAGAAAGAAAGAAAGAAGGAAAGAAGAAGAAGAAGAAGAAGAAGAAGAAGAAGAAGAAGAAGAAGAAGAAGAAGAAGAAGAAGAAGAAGAAGAAGAAGAAGAAGAAGAAGAAGAAGAAGAAGAAGAAAGGAAGGAAGGAAGGAAGGAAGGAAGGAAGGAAGGAAGGAAGGAAATATCAAGTATTGGTAAGGATGTGGAGAAACTGGAATCCTTGTGCATTGCTGGTGGGAATGTAAACTGGTGCAGCCACTGTGGAAAATGGTATGGAATGGAAACTCCTCAAAAAAATAAACATAGAATTACTACATGATCCAGCGATTCCATTTCTGGGTACATATCCAAAATAACTGAAAGCAAAGATTCAAATATTATAGATCTCTGTACACCCATGTTCATAGCAGCACTATTCACAATAGCTAGAAGGTGGAAGCAGCCTAAGTGTCCATCCACAGATCAATGGATAAACAAAATGTAGTAGATACATACAATGGGATATTACTCAGTTTTTAAAAGGAAGGAAATTCTGACACATACTACATTATGGATGAGCCTCGAAGACATTATGCTAAGTGAAATAAGGCAGCTACAAACAGAAAAACATTGTATGATTCTGCTTCTGTGAGGTACATAAAGTAGTCAAATTCATAGAAACAAGAAGTAAAATCGTGGCTTCTGGGGGTTGGGGAGAGGAGGGAATGGAGTATTATTATTTGATGAAAAGAGAGTTTGCATTTTGAGAGATGGAAACATTGTGGGGCTGGATGGCGGTGATGGTACGTCCTTAATGCCACTGCACCATACACTTAAAAATGCTTAACATGGTAAATTGTATGCTATGTATATTTTACCATAAAAATAATTAAATGAAAGAGCACTTGAGCCAAAACCTGAATGATGGGCATTCCTCCAAGAAAGGGGAAAGCGTTTGGGCAGAGGGAACCGTGAGAGTCCAGCCCAAGAAGCCCGAGAAGCCCCCGGACGTCCAAGAACAGGGTAGGTCTCCTCTCACAGAGACAAGGTACCCACATCAACTCCCCAGAAATAAGAGAAAAAAATCTCAGCCAGGACCCTGGTTTCCCTGAGGCGGGGATGATGGTGGCAGCGTTATATTTGGGGGCCAGAAAGCTTCCCAGAAACTATAGCAACCCCACCTCCATTCAAGCCCCCAAAGGAAAGAAAGCTGCTCTGCCCAGCACCGCCCGGCCTTGCCAGCCCCAGCCCAGCGGAGAGGACTGACTATTCGACCGGGGCCTGGACGAACAGTGCTCCAGAGCAGCCACCAGAGGGCGCACTGCACCCGTGAACCCAGCATGTCTCCAGCTCAGGACAGCGGGAAGGAGGATGGCTATCCCGGGGCACCTTCCTGGACAGCGGGCTCCAACGTCTGCCGAAAGCTGCCTCGGAGCAGGCGACACCCTGAGTCATGGACTCACAGTCACAGAGATGTCTTAGTTGGAAGCGCCTTAGACTGGGAACCTTTTTCCAGAAGTGAGGAGCCCAGAGAGTAAAAGGCACCCAGCTGGGCCCAGACAGAGACCAGGGACCAAGACAAGATGAAATTGTGAAGAGTGGGGCTATAACATTCGCACTATCCCCTATTCTCCTAGGATGCTAAGCCACAGGGAAACTGAGGCACAGAGAGACAGAGATTGTCTGTGTCTCTCCTGAGCAGGTCAGGGCCCCAAAGTGAGTCCCGAAGGCCCCTCTGCTTCTCCAAGGGGCTTATCTGGGGACAGTGCTGTGACTAGCAAGGCAAGCCAGGCCTCCATGGTCGCGGGCTCCAAGCCCAGCACAGCCATTGATTGGTGTTGCAGTGAGGAGGGCACTGGGTCAGCCCATTAGAGACCTGTGAAGGACAGACTATCTGATGGGTCCCACGAGCCCCCTGTAGAGGCAGCAGGGCCTGGGGAGGAGGGTCAGGGAGCCCCATAGGTCTCTGCAGGGCCTCCCTCCCTCCCCAGATCGCTGCTAAAAGCAGCACCTCCTCCCTGTGCAACAAGAACTTCCAGAAAGACTTCACCTTTCGAGGAATCTTTTCCAATCTGTCTAGGAAATCATCAGAAATAGAGACAGCCATTGAAGCACTTGGGTGCATAAATTCATTTAATCCTCAAAACAACCCTCCAGCATCGATATAATTAGTTCATTCCCGTTTTCCAGCTGGGGAAACTGAAGCCTGGACAAGGATGGGAAGTTGCCATCAGCAACACTCCAAGAACGCCATCTGCCACTTTCCATGCCTCGCCCACCGTGGCCCCGCACTTTGTGCATGCTGTCTCCTTTGGTCCTCCAGGCCAGCCTACCGGGCAGGTAAGTTTAAGGTCACATTTTACAGACGAGGAAAACGAGGCCCACAAAACAAGTTGTCCTGATATTCAAGCTCTGCAGACTTCCTGTCACTGCCCAGACCCTGGATGGCAGAGGCACCTAAAAAGACCCTTGACTCCCTCTAGCTGAAATCGAGCCTCTGCAGGGGACACTGAACAAGTGAAGAGAGCCGTGCGGAGAAACCACAACCAAAGGCCAGGCAGAAACATGGATGGGCCCCTCACACCTTTCCCACGCAGCCCTCCTTTGTCTTCTGAAACTCTAGAGGCTGGAAGGCTAATGTCTCGTTTTCCTACCTGCCAGCCAAGGTAGCCAGGGGTGTGTTCTAGCCAAGGAGACCTAGGCAGAAGTCTGCTAGGAAAGGGCTTTACTCCCAAATAAAAAGACAAAGTTTCTCAAGTTGGAGACCTTTGGTCTTTCCACTACCTTTCTGCCTGGAATGCAAATGTGAGTGCTGGAGGTATAGCAGCCACTTTGGAACTGTGAGGACATAAAAGCATAAGTTGCCAACAGCCAAGTGGAGACAGCCTGTTCTCTGACAATGTTGCTGAGCTGCTGCTCCAGGCCTAGATGTCTCACTATGTGAGAATGATAAACCCCTTGATCTTTCAATGTTGTTAACTAAGTTTCCTGTTGCTTGTAGCCTACCTGGGTTTGCATTCCCATCTGATACAGAGCAGCACTGAGTAGGGGTTAAGAGTTCATACTTAAATTCTTAGCCTATGGGGAGCTGGTTGGCTCAGTTGGTTAGAATGCAGTGCTCATAACACCAGGGCTGCTGGTTCGATCCCCACTTGGGCCAGTGAGCTGCGCCCTCCACAACGAGATTGAAAACAACGACTTGACTTAGAGCTGATGGGTCCAGGAAAAACACACTGTTCCCCAATAAAAAAATTTTAAAAAACTTCTTAGCCTACAGCATAGCAGCTGTATGACCTTGAGTACATGGTTTTGTGGTCTCTCTCCTCATCTATTAAATGGGCACAACAAACACTTGAGCACAACCCTACTGCATGGATTGCTGGGATGGTTAAATGGGACACTAAGTGCCCTAAGCCCGGAACATAGCACACACACATAAAGGTCAGCTGTTATTAGGAAAGGAGAAAAGGACAGTGAGAAGAAACAGAGACAAGATTTCCTCCCCTCGGGAAAAGACGTTTGGAAAGGAGGTTTGATTGGGGAAAATTAAACAGCAACTCCTGACCGACCAGCAGCTCCCAGAGACCCCTGACCACTGACTCCCTTCCCCTTTAATGCAGTGCAAAGCTTAGCAGACTCAGCTAGCCATTAGCAGACTCAGCTAGCCTGCCCACCAGGCAAGGGAGCTGCTTCTCAGTCAGTGCTGGCTGAACACACTGGAGATGTGGGAAGGATTCCGCCACCCACCCAACTCCGGCTTTCTGAGTCTCTCCTCTGTCCCTTGTCACAGTCAGGCATCCCACTATCAGGAATTTACTCCTTTGGATACTAAGGCTTGAAGGAGGTTGGTTCAGAATCTCCAGGGTGGGACTCAGAGCACCGGTCTTTGTACAGCTTCCCAGGTGATGCAGGAGTACCCTGATGAAAAGCCGTGGCCTTAGGGGGTGTTCCAGAGGCCACTACTGAGATGGAAGTGCCTTGGAAGTTGTTACTCCCTAAGCTGTGGTCAGCGATAGCACCTGGTCGTGGGGAAGGAGAGGAAAAGAATGCATCCCTTGAAGCCGTGCCCTGCACATTGCTGAGCACATACATCCCTCACTTCATTTAGTCAGCACAAATGGTCCTGTGAAAGGGGGGTTTTGTCTACAAGATGAGGGGGAAAAAAAGCCTCAGAAGAGGTAAGGGACTTGCCCAAGGTCACACAGTAACATCAAGGAGCTGCACTCGATGGCACAGCCCTGGGCTCTGGCTGCCAGCTGTAGCACTAACTTGCTGGGTGACTTAACTTAGACAACTCTCTCCCGCTCACGGGGCCTTCTACAAACCGCAGGTGTTAAAAGTCATAATCTTACATGAGCCTAGCAAGTCAGACGCTGCCTAGGGTCAAGCCCCAGCCCTTACACATGAACTTGGGCCAGTTACTTAACTCTGCTGTGCCTTCATTTGCTCATCTGTAAAATGGGGATAATAATAATAATCTTACCTTCACGGAGCTGTTGTGAGGATTAACTGAGTCTATGCATGGAAAACGCTCAGGTGGGTTTTATCAGGCACATAGTGGGTTCTGTCACTACTCTGACTCATTCCTTAGTCACTTTTGGGTGGTAAGACCCCAGACAGGTCCCTTGGAGGGGGCAAGGCAGGAAGGAGGGCTTGTGGGGCTCAGAGCTGAGCAAGGAGATGTCGGAGGAAAGCATTCTCCAACCAATAATAACAAGATCAATGATGTAATAGTAACCAAGTTCTGGGAGAGCCCAGGGCTCTGAGCTCTTTGGCCCTCAGATGGTCCCACAAAAAACGTGGATGGATTAATCCCAGCTCCTCACTTCCTGGCGTCTCAAAGAGGCCCTTTGTCTGGTGGGTGTCAGAGGCCAGTTCCGGCCCCAGCAGGGCCTGATCAAACTGCAGCGACAAAGGGCCCTCACATGGCCAGAGAGGCCCCAGCTCTGCCCAGGACATGCCTGCTGGCCCCCAACTTCCGCGGCCCGGGTGGCCAAGTAAGGCCCACGCGCGCAGCCTGGCAAGATCAGAGGCATCGGGGCCAGAGGCCAGGACCCACTGGGCAGACAGGCGAGGGGCCCTAGATAAGGGGGCAGCAGGAAGGCACTCAGCAGGGCGGTCAGAATCAAAGGCTCCCAAAGTTCCCAGCGTGGAGCCAGAGAGCATTTTAAAAATAAATAAATAAATAAAGCCCTCCCATCCCCCCCTACACTAAATGCCGGCTTGCTGCTCTCCAGGCCCAGGAAGCACCCCCTGCGCAACTCTCCCTCTGCCTCCTTTTCCTCCCAGCACCCTCCTCCCTCGGGGACTTGGCCCCAGCTGCTCCCTCTGCCCATAGAACTTTCCTATACCGTCTCCCAGTCCCCAGTTCCCTCTTCCCACCCAGGCTTTGCTCAAAGACCCATTCTCTGACCCCTGACCCCCACCCTTCTCTGACTCCGTGTCCAATCCCTCCTGTCCCTTTTCCTCTAGAGGCTGCTCCAACTGGATTTTTGTCCCCGCTGCTCTTGTCAAAGTCACTAACTACCTGCCCGTTGCTGGGCCTAACAGCTGAGCCCCAGCCCTGGGTTTGTGTGACTGGCCTGCAGCCTGGACACAGGGAACACACCTGTCTCCGTTTCACTTCTGGGACAGCCCTTCTCAGGTCTTCCTCCTGCTTCCCGGTGGCTCCTCCAAATGTGGGGGGCCGTCTCCTCCACCCCTACGCCCTCCCTGAGTGACCCCACACAGTTTCTGGTTTTAACCACCTTTGTTCTTTCTGCTGACAATGCCCAAACTCATACCTCTAACCTCCGCCTTTACCCAGAACTCCAAATTCCTGTCTCCAGGAGCCCACGTGGCTGAGGAGGGCAGCTCACAGTCAGCATGCCCAGCCCCGATGTCAGGCCTCCCTGCCCGCCACGTGCTCTCTGCAGCCCCCGAGCTTGTGCATGACCACATGTGCCCTGCTCATCCTCACCCCCTGTCTCCAGCACCCCACATGGGCAGATCCTGCCCGCTCCACCCTCAAAGCAGCTGCAGAATCTGACCACTTCCACTGCTCTCATTGCCATCGCCCTGGATTTTTGCCAGAGCCTTCCAACCACGCCCCCTGCTTCTGCCCTTGTCCCCCTCTCCCTCACACTGGCCCTGCAGAGCTGCCCTCCCCAGCCTCTGCTGTTACCCTCTGACCTCCACCTCAGCCCATCACTCCAGCACAGGGGTCCCCTCACCATTTCTTGAACATTCCAAGCTGATTCCCCACTTACAGGCATGCATTTGCCGTTCCCTGCGCCTGGAACACCCTTCTCCCAGATCTGCACAGCTCACTCCCCACTGCTCCCCTCCTTCCAAGCTCAGCTTAAATGTCACTGGATCAGAGTAACCTTCGCTGGCTGGCCTCTATTTAAAACAGAAACAATCATGTCCCCACGATCAACGCTGCTACCTCAGCCCTGCTGAATTTTCCCCATGGCATCTATCACCCTCTGACATCTTCTGAATTTGGTCCCCCGCCCCAAGGAACAGGCTCCATGCAAACAGGACTTGACTACTTGGCTCCCTGCTAGCACCTAGAATAGTTCCCGCACACAGTAGGGGCTCCGGAAACATTTGCTGAACCAGCAAATGTATGAGCTGAGTGCTGAGGAAGACAGGAGAGCTTGCCAGGTGGGTGGTGGGAGGAGGCCCCAGGCAGAGGAAGCAGCACATACAAGACTGAGAAATAAAAGAACATGGCAGTTGGAGAGGCAGGGAGTGGGGGTGTGCAGAGTAGGAGTTAGAGGGTCAGAGTTTAGGACTGGGGAGCTGGGCAAGAGCCTGGTCATAAAGGGCATTTGTTCAATTCATTCATTCACTCAATATTTATTAAGCCCTATGTGGAGCCTGGCTTTCTGCCCACCTAAAGGGATGGGACTTAATCCTGAAGGTACTTGGGAGCCACTGGGAGACTCAGAGAAGGGATAACACATGTCATTGCTGGTCAGAGTGCTCCACACTATGGAACCCCAATACACCCCTGGGTCTTCACCCTTCTCCCCCCCACACACACAGGGAGACATGCTCTGCCACTGCCTTTGCTCCAGGGCAGCCTTTTGGAGGCCTGGGCAAAGCATTCCCACCGAGATTTCTCCTGGCGAGGCTGCACAGCAACTGAGGTTCTGCATGAGCCAATCTGTCCACCTGCGACCCTCCCAATGTGTGGGTCCCCACAACTCAGATGGGGACTTGAACCTCCCAGCCTGGAAGGACTTCAGAAAATCCAACACTTTCATTTCCCAGATGGGGCAACTGAAGCCACCAAAGGAAAAGGACTCATTCAAGGTCACACTGTGTATCAGTCACAACTCTTTTGTTTGCAAGTAACAAGCATCCAAGTCATATGTACTGGAAGACAAAGAAGGAGGGGTGGGGAAGGAGGAGGATTTGAGTGACATAACTAGAAGGTTGAAGAGTTGAATGTTGAAGGTTGAACTTCAGGTACAGTTGGATCCAGGCTTCAAACAATGGCTGCCTCAGCATAGGACACACACTGCCCCTTGAACCAATCACCAGGCCAGAGGTCTGCAGAGCCCTCAGTGGCCAAGCCTGGGTATACTATGCCTTCCCTGGAGTGGGGGTGAGGTGAGGGTGGCAGTGTCAGCCCCACATGACACCCCAGGACTGAGAAAGGGGCGGGTGGGACCCCAAAGGAAAATCAGTGTTGATCCGAGAAAAGGGGGAAACGGAAGCAGCTGTCCACTGCACCCAGGAACTCAGCGAGAGAATCCAGGCCAGAACCCCAGCCACCTGCCTCCAAGACCAGCACCCATCCCACTTTCCTGAACCATGTCAGCAAGATTAACTAGACGTCGGTGTGGGGGATGGATTGGGTTAGGGTGGGGGCTGCCGGAGCTGGAGGCAGGGGTTCAGTAAAGAGGTCGTCTAGACGAGAAGTAATGAGCCCCTTGACAGAAACCAATCAATCTCGCTAACCCACTCTCGCACTTCAGCATTTTGCTGAGGGAAACATCTGTCACTTCTTCAAGATGAATAACACACCAACACCAATATTAATGTATTTTTAAGTGGTGTTTAGAATCCACTTCATTTTAAAGAAAAGTAATGACATACATCTCTCCTGACTTGTCTAGACCCTTGGGGCTCTGGCACAACATGACTGCTGCCTAAACAGTGTGACATGTGGGCATGTCCCCCAGCATGACGTACAGAGCCTAGCCCATGGGGGCCCGATAAATGGCAGGAGGATGCAACTTCAAGTAAGAGAAACCTAATGCTGGGGAGGGCAGGCAAGATGAAAAATTTCATCCACTGCAGATGCCGTTTTTCTGGAAACTTATTTAGCAAGACATTTTTTTGCTTAAAGAGATTCCCTATCCTTTGACTCACTCATCCCACTTCCGGGAAAACCTCTTAAAGTATGACTGGAGATGTAGAGGAAAAAAAGAAAAAAAAGCTTTGAGCACCGAAGATGTTCATCGTGGCATTGTTTATAATACAGAGAAAATGGAAATAACCTAAATGTCCAACCAGAGGAGAATGGTTGTATAAACTAAGGCCCACTCCATGGAATGTTCTGTGTCTGTTCAAAAATGGTGCCTACAAAGATTATTGACTAAAGATGATTTGATTGGAAAAAGCAGAAACTTTAGGAAGCTCAAATAAAAGGAGGATTATTCTAAGCATCAGAAGAATTTCCCAGAAGTCAACTGCCAACAGCATAACTGGGAGATACAAAAACTCCCAGGTCCTCAGGCAGCATATATTGGCCATTTACTGCTTGCTAACAAACACCTGCCCCCAACATATACTGGTTTAAAGCAGAATTCATTATCTCACACAGGTTCTGAGGGTCAGCAAGCAAGGGGCAGCTTAGCTGGGTGATTCTGACTCAAGGTCTTTCCTGAAATTGAAGTCAAGATGCCAACTCGGACTTCAGTTTCAGATGGCTTGACAGGATCCTTGAGTGGAGGGTCCACTTTCAGATCACCCACATGGCTGCTGGCAGGGGGCTTCAGTTTCTTGTGGCCATTAACTGGAGGCTACAGTTCCTTCCCACATGGGCCTCTCCATCGGGCTGCTCATGACAGAACAGCGGGCCTTCCCAGAGCAGGTGACCCGAGAGAGAGAAAACGACCAAGAGTGAAGCTGTCATCTTTTCTAACCTATTCTAGGAATTGACACCCCCATCAGTTCTTCCCAATCCTATTGGTCACACAGACCAACCCTGGTACCATGTAGGAGAGATTATACAAGGACGCAAACACCACAAGAACAGGTCCCTGGTGTCCATGGCTAACACACAGGGAAAAATTCATTCTATAACAATGGTTTTTGATATATGAATCAGGTGGGATGAACTTAGTGCAAAAGAAAATCTGCTTTGTAAAATGACTTGCTTTTGATGACTTCTACTGGGTAACAGAGGAGCTGATAACCGGAGCTGGGACGGGACACATCCAACACAGGGCGTTGAGCGATACTCAGCATCCAGTTACCCTGAGCAACCACCAGGTCACACGGTGGTGGCGGGACAAAGAGGACTGGGGTTCAGACATACATTAGACATGAATGGTGGACTAGAGGCAGGTACCTAAGGGAAGTCAGGAAGCTCTGTCAGGGGCCCAAGGAGAAACGTTTCATCAGAGAATGCAGAGGGTGGGGCGGCAAGCCAGGCTTAGCAGCAGGGACCCCAGGGTGCAGGAGGGTCTTGGTTCTGGAAACATCCTGCCCGCTGGTTCCTGGACCTGCTGTGGCCCAGCCACCAGGCCCAGGAGGAGGAGGCTGAGTGTAAACAGAGGGAGCTGTCCTGTAAGATGGCCCAAGCAGCCCTGCTGGGGGACTCCACCCTTGAGAAGCATTCTTCCCCTTGTTCACCATAAATAGTGAGCTCCTACAGTAATGGGAGGACTGAGAACCTGGAAGCCAAGAGAGGCGGGACTGGGTGGGAAGACAAGTCGAAGGCGGCAGTGACAGTGATGACTGTTGGAGACAGAGGACAATGCAGGTGGCTGCCTTCTCCAATTCCTTTGCACAGAGGATTCACCCACACTCTTGAGAAGGGGAGAGGAACTCACTCAGGATGTGGAGTTACTGCAGGAGGAGGTCAGGGTGTTGGAGCCAGCAAGATGCAGATGTTATTGCTAATACTACTCATGGGGCTTTCATGACATATGGTCCTTCAAACCACAGGCTGGAGGAGGCTCATCAGAAAGCTAGGCCAAATCGCACCTGAGGCTGGAATCCCTGTTCATACATCTCCACCAGGCACTCAAAGGCTTGACCACGACCAGCAGTGGTGTCCTCACTACTCCATCAGGAAATCCATTCCATCACTGGACAGCTCTGACACATAGAAAGTTCTTTCTAAAGCTTGAGACAAAAGTCTAACTCCCTATGGGCCCCTCGGATTGGCACCAGTTTTGCCCTCAGGTGCCTCATAAAACACATCAGCACCCTCCCCCACCGATGGCCCAAGGGTCATCCTCTTCATTGATTGTCCAGTCAGCTCTTCCCAGGAGTTCATGGTGGGCCCTCAGAAACCATTTTCCAAAACTGCAGCAGGAGCCATCCTGAATACCACTACACACCCATTCAAATGGCTAAAATTAAAAAGACCAACGAGACCAAGTATTTGTGAGAGTATGGAGCAACTGGAATTGCTCCTCCCCTACTGGTGGGGGTGTAGATGATACAACCGCCTTGGAAAATAGTCCCCACGACCCAACCCGTCCGTTACTAGGCATTCACCCAAGAAAAACAAAACCATGTGTCCACACAAAGACTTGTGCATCAGTGTCCCTAGCAGCTTCATTTATAATAGTCAAAAACTCGAAATAACACAAATGTCCATTCAAAGGTGTAAGGAAAACAAATGGTGGCACATCCATACAACAGAAGACTACTCAGCAATAAAAAAGAACACAGGGCAATATGGATGAATCGCGCCAAGATTATGCTGGATGATGGAAGCTACACACAAAGTCTACATGCTGTATGATTTCACATATATAAACTTCTAGAAAAGGCAAAGTGATCTATAGGGACAATAAACAGATCGGTGTTTGCCTGAGGATGAGAGAGTAGGGAGGGATGGGTGGCAAAGGGAAAAGAGGAAACTGAGAAGTGATGGACACGCCAGGTAGAATGACTGTGGTCTCCCGGGTCTGCGTCTGTCAGAACCCACCAGATAGAGTGCTTTAACTATGACCAAGTTATACACAGTAAATACGTACAGTGTAGTTTAAGTTGTTTCTTTAAGACTCCAACATGCCACCCTTAACTGATAACAAACTGTGGCCACGATGAAGGCTGCCGGGCTCTTCCTTGGCGAGGCTTCTGTAATTGGCACATGGACTGGCTGACCTGATGCTAACTGAGCACCAGCTCCTTAGCAGGCTCAGACCTTGTTCATCTATGACTCTGGAAATGCTTTTCCAGTACTCACCAAAGGTCATTCACCGCAGAGCCAGGATTAGAGCAGGTCTCCCGATTCATAGGCTTCCCTTCCCCACAGCGTAAGAAGAAATGGAAACCAGTGCTGTGGAGTGCTCTATGACTCTCCAAGCTGCTTGACATCTGTAATCTCTTTTCCTGGATTAATCCCATTTAACACAGTCAACTGTGTAATGGATAAGATAGAACTTGGAGAACATACAGCTTGTTTATGGGGGGCATCTCTTCTAATGGCTCAAGGCCCAGGCCGAGTCATTGTTAAATATCTCGAATAACCCTCCTGGGTTAAACATTCTGGGCTTTGGAGTCAGACAGACCTGGGCTGGAATCCAGGAACTACCACTTACCAGTGGAAGACCTTAAGCAGTCTGTTCAACAACCTCTGAGCCTCAGTTTCCTCCTCGGTAGAATGCGGATGACAGCAGTAACTGCCTCATGACACTGCTGGGAAGATGAAATGGGATAACAGCATCTAGCACATTGCAAACACTCCAAATCTGGCAGCCATCATCAGCACTATTACTATTAACCCTCATAATACTCTTTTGAAGTAGGTTCCCTTATTATCCCCATTTACAGACAAAGAAACTGAGGCTCAGAGAGGTAAAGCAATTTGCCCAAGACGGCACAGCAAATAAGTGGCAGAACCAGGGTTTGACCTCCAGTCCCCTGTACGGCTCCAAAGCCCACTCTGGCTCGTAGCACCACCTGCCACCTGCTTGGGTGACAGCCGGTACAGCAGGGGTTGTCAGGAGGGAAGATATGATCAAAGTCCCCTCAAAGCCCACTGGTTACAGGTAATGCTGAAGGAAGCCGAGGCCTCACTTGGCAGGTGTGGCCAGTCAGATCAGGAGTTCCCTCTCTGGACCCCAGGCTCTGCCACTTTGAAAAGCAGGACAGCACAGAGAACAGAGACCATGAGGAAGCTGGGGGGGGGGACCCCAACAGATGCCTGAGAGGCACCAGGCCTGCTCTTTCCATCAGCGTCCACCCAACCAAGTCAGCAGAGTCTACACTCAAAACTGCCCTAAGATCACTGTGTGACGCTGAGCAGGTCCCCACCAATGAGGGGCCCCACACCTAGCCATAAGCTAAAGGCAATGGACAAGATGACCTGCAAAAGTCTGTCCAGCTCAGACCAACTTTATTTCCAATTGCTGGGAATGTCTGGGGTGCAGGTGATACCCAGCTCCAGGTGGGAGGGGGCCTTTGAGGTACAAATTGGTGTCCCAAGGAGAGCCCACTGGAGTGCAGTCCTGGCCCCAGCAAGGGGTCACCAATGATCTGAACAGGCGGCCTAGGGGAGGAAAAGAATGCGGTTTTGGAGACAGCAGGCATGGTTTCAAATTCTACTCTGCCAAGCACTAGCTCTGTGAGCCCGGGCATCCCACAGCCTATCTCTGAGCCTCAGTATCTTTACCCACAAAACGGGGACAACCGCACCAGCTTTACAGGGTTGTGTGGCCCTTAAATAAAATCATTTCTCTAAAGTACCTGTAAATACTCAATAAGTGGTGGCTGCTTTAATTACTGTTTCCCACCTTCATCATCAGAAGTGGCATTCATGCAGCTTCCCCGAGGGTCTGAGCCCCCGATTCCAGGAAGTCCACCTGAAAGTTCTTCCAAATATCAGACCACAACCCTTCTTGTTACTACTGCTGTTTGAATTCACAGACCTAAAATAGGATCAAGATCAAAACTCAAGGAGAACTCAAGTCCTGATGCATGTGACAGAGGCTGGACTAAGTCACATGGGGGGTCGGGGGATGGGCGTATCAACTGGGAAGAGGCACAAGGAGCCCCTGGATCCAGGTGATGGTCACACGGCTGTTTATATATGTTTCCCCAAATACCCAGACACACATATGGACATACGCATGAACATGTGTGCATCCCCATGCACTCAGGCAGCGCCTGCCCACATGACAGTGCCCACAGACAGGTACCCTACCTGCAGATGTGCCTCCCCGGGCTCACACACAGATGCATGTACAAACTCACCTTCACACCCAGCAACTCCCATGGAGCCGCGTGCCCACCTGAGCATATGCACACACAGTCTGTGCACCACGGGAGCTGCAGCCGAAATACAGAAAGTCCACAGCTGCTCTAATGACATGGGGACTAGCCAGCACCCCAGCCAGGATTTCCAAAAGGGAGAAGACACTTCCTCACGTCTGTGGCTGGGCTGTTGGAGGAGTCCATGGCCACAGTGCTGCTTTAGCAGGGTTCCCATCAAGCCAGCATGTCCCTAACATAGCCTGCGGCACCAGGGGATCTGGGAAGAGGAGAAACCAGAGTCCCCAGTAGGAAAAGGGGCCTCCTGCCGAGCTCACAATCCTGGGCCAGGACTGTGCCAGACCAGCCTTGGGGTTGGCTATTGAGTGGATGAGTCCCCAGGAGGCCAGGACGGGGGAGCCCTGGTGGGCAGGAGACTGAACAGAGAGTACCAGGGTCATCATGGCAGGACGGCATGGTGGTTACACAAGTGAGCTTTGCAGCAAGAGGGTCCTGCTTTGTCCCCCAGCTCTGCCATTTATTAGCTGTGTGACCCTGGACAGGTTATTTATCCTCTCTGGGCCTCAGCTACCCACCTATCAAACGGACACGATAATATTACCTAGTAGGATAAGATTACATGGTACGAGTATGGGGTGAAGAGGTGGGGAGAAGTTAGATGACACCACACATGCCCCGGACACAGTAAGTACTCAACAGTGTGAGTCATTTTTATCAAGGGCCCAAGGACAGGAAGGAGCCCCAAGATATTGGGTAACCCATGGATTGCAAAGCAACACCCACAGCCCAAAGGCAGCAGCCCACAAGTGGGCTTTGTTTGTCCTACACAGTGTCTTTCTTTTTTTCTTTATTTTTAAATTACTGCCAACATTTAAAAATCAGATTTCACAACAAAATCTAAATTTTCTGCTTCTCTTGAAAAGTTCAAACATTTGGCAATCCTAGGCCCACATTCTCATCTATGGATAGTAACTACCAGCCGCTGCCCAGCTCACCCCAGCCCTCCCTGTTCCCTGCCCAGCCCTGGGGGCACTGGAGTCTGCACCCCCTGACCTGGCCCAGTGCCCTCCCAATGCCCATGGGGAAATGGGGCTCCAAGGGACGCAGAGATCCACTCAGGGCCACGCAGCAAGTCGGTGGCGGAGCTGGAATTAGGACTCAAGTCACCAGATTCCCGGTGCTCCCTGAGCTCCCGTGGGATGCTGAGGAGAGAAACTGGCCACAGCCCCAAAGCTCCTGCATCCACAACCCTTGCTGGGGAGGCAAGGCTATCATTGGACATATGACTTAGTTCCCTGAGCCTCGGTTTCTTCGTCTGTAAAACGGGATAATAGTTCCTTCCTCAGGGGTGATTGTGAAGACAAAAGTAATTAAATAAGTAGGGATCTTAGAGTGTGCCCAGAGTACAGTAATTGCTTGAAAAGTATAAAGCAGCCATCATCAGCCATCATTATCAATAACAGGACTTATTATCAATATCTCCTGGTATGCATGATACATGCACATAACCTCAATGATGCTCAAACCAGCTGGGATGTCCCTCTATTTAGTCCCATCTGACAGGTGAGAAAACGGAGGCCCAGAGGAAGACAATATCTCTTTTCATCCTCCCCAAGTCACCTGTGAGCTACAGCTCACTGTCCGTATTTGTCAGGCGAGGACACTGCGGTTCAGAGAGAGGCAAGGACTCGCCTGGGGCCACCCTGCTGGGGAAGATGGGGACAGGCCTATAACTTCCATCTGAACTCTAAGCCGGGTTGTCTTCACGCACCCTGCCAGGGGACAGGCTGAGCCCCCGGCCTTGGTGTAATCAGAGTACCAACCAAAGGGTCATCTCTCAGCCCACTCAGCCCTCTTCCTGGGGCAACAAGGATCTTAAGGCCTCCATCCCTGGTAACACTAAGCTTCCAGCCCATGGACATGCACAGCGCACGCACACCCACATGCACATATACACTTACACAGCAGCCCTGCCAGGAAGAAGGGCTGGGAAGGGGGCAAGAGAGAGTCAGGAGGAAACAGCGCCCTCCATAGGTAATAAGCTTCCAGGCACCAGGTGGCATTCCCCTCAACCTCCTCATCTCCTTGAGGGGTGCAATCCATCACCCAGGCCAGAAGCCTGGGAGCTCCCTCAACTCTCATCTCTCCTATCCTCCCCATTTCTGATCTGCTACAAAGCCTCTCTTAGCTCCCACATTCATCTCTATCTTCTACCCTGGCACTAAAGGCAAGAATCTTTCCTGCTGTCATGTCCCCTTGCTGCACTGCCACCACCTTATGTTGGAGAACCAAGGCCCAGACAGTGGTGGCAGCTCCTGGGGACTTGCAGAGGCTGGGGAGGGGGATACAAATTGGTTTAAAGGAAGACCAGAGCATCGGTACAGTGATGTCATCAGCTCAGGGCACCTGCTGACAGACACCAACATCATCACCCTTACACACACACACACACACACACACACACACGCCCCTCAAGTTCCCATTTCATAGCTATCAGATTGCAGTGACGCAGCTCTAAGACAAAACAGGAAATCCCACGACTAAGCCAGCCAGATGGGGCCAGGGGCTGAGAATCTGAAACCCTCTCTGCTCTCTGAGATCAGCCCACATCTCTGCCTCCCACAAGCTGGAGCTCAGCTGCGAGGACCCTCCTTGGGGAAGAGCTCACCTCCCCACCCCAGGTGTTGACAGAATCCAGTCTTGGATTCAAGACCCGAATTTCTGCTCTATGCAAGCTCCACACAGGGCCTCCAGTCTCCATCGGTGAGGCGTGGGTGGATGAGCTCTAAGGAGTCCTCCCAGTTTAAATGCTCCACCTTTTAAGGACATTTGGCTGGGTCCATCTCGAAATCCCAAGGTGCAGTCAGTAGGAAGGCCAGCAGGGGGCGCGCACGCCTCGTTTAAGGGAGTTGGAGGCTCTGGGGCCTTGGAAGGACCCTGGAAACACTTGAGCTCTTACTTGTACCCCTGAACTGCTCTAGTTTTCATAGAGCTCCACAGTTGCAGGACCAGGCCCCTATGCCTTTGCACATGCAGTCCCCCTTGAAGCCTGTCCCCACTCCTCTGGGCACCACCTCTCCCGGATCTTCAGTGCCCACTGCAGGCCAGGCCCTGGACCAGGACTAACACATTGCTGGATGGAGGGGTGGATGGAAGAAAGCCAGCTACAAGCAGTGTTGTTCTCCAAAAACAAATAAGTGAGGTGGAAAAATCCCTGGGGAGGAAATCATTTTAAAAAATAAAACACTTTTTAAAGTCTAAAAGACTGACCCCGGGTAGACAGTTGGGCCCAGTATAAACGATTTTATTAAATCCTTACCAAACTCCCTTGGGGCAGATAATAATACCCCCATGTTACAGAGGGGGAAACTGATGCTTAAAGGGGGCAAGGAAATTGCCCGAGGTCACCCAGCAAATAAGAGGAAGAAGCAAGATTGGAACTCAAACCTGTTTTACTCTGTTCTGCTGTTACCCAAACACCAGAAGAGTCCTCTGGGTGACCCCAAGAAGCAGACAAATGTGGACAGGCCCCAAGCAGATGGGCAGCCGTGGTGATACTTTCTCACTAATTCTATCCTGACTCTCAACCCAGCCCACATTTCAGAGCCTAATTCTGACCCCACTAATAAAGCTAACGTTTACAAAGTACTTTCTGTGTGCCGAGCACTTCAGATGCAAAACTTGTGATGCTCACCAAAACCCAATGCAACACAGATTATCCCCATTTTACAGGTGAGGAAAGGGAGGTTCCCAGAGGTTAAACGATTGCCCAATGTCACACAGCTAACAGGTAACGGAGTCAGGATTCAAACCCAGGGCTGCCCATTTCCACAGCCCCAGCTCTTCACCATTCCTTAAACTCAGCTTCTCCCACTCGCCAGCCTCTCCTGGCCAAGCCTCAGCTGGACTCTCACCCTGAAAATGTGATGACTTTGCTCAGGCCCCCTGACAACCAGAGTCAGGTTGTTTTTCTGTGATTCTCATTCAAGGAGGGGAGCTTTGATGAGCCGAAAGGAGCCTCTCGCCGCTGCTCTCCAGAAACATAGGGGTCCCCAGACCCTGTCCTAAACTGGGCTATGCATCACAAAGATCATGGCTCTTCCACCGACTCTGGGCTTAGGAGGGTCTTCTAACAGCACTAGGCCTCAGTTTCCTCATTTGTAAAATGAGATAATAGTATCAAAGTCCTGCGGTTGCTAGGATGACTCCTGGCACACTCAGGGGCTCACTCCATGTTAGTTCCCTTTCCTTGAAACTCCCAAGGCTGATCTAGAAACTCAACCATGGAAGATCTCTCATTCATTCATTTGTTCAGCAGGCCTCTGGGCACAGCTGATCTGTGCTGGGCTCTGCTGGGAAGAAGGAGGCAGCAGAGAGGGCTGGCTGGTTAAGTTGCATACTCTACAGAGAGACCAGCTGTGCCACTTCAGTGCTGTATGACCTTGGGCAAGTCATTCCACCTGTCTGTGCTGCTTCTTATCTATAAAATGGGGATGAATGTGGCGCCTGCCTCCAGGCTTGTTGGGAAAACTGTAAATCATGCAAGTAAAGCCTTAGCACAGTATCCACACATAGCAAGAGCTCAGTGGCAGCTATTTGGATGTTATTGAGGCATTTTCAGTCTGATGGGAGGAAGGGACAGCTAAAGAAATCATTGTAATACAGTAAGATTGTTGCTAATATCCACCTGAATAAGGCACTGGAGGGACATAGCCCTGCCTGGGGATATCAGAGAAGGCTGCCCAGAGGGGGGACTATTGAAGGATAAATAGGATTTCACCATAAAGACGAGACTGAAAGGTCATGCCTGGCAGGGGGAATGGCAGTCACAGAAGCTCAGAGGCCCTTGGAGACACAAAGAGATGCTCAGTGAAGAGTTGGCTGTGTCTGTGGAAGTTGTGAGGCACAGAGCTAGAAAGGGAAGTGACGATAAACCACCTTTTTGGCCTGTTTGGGGGATTGGGACCCTCTCCTGGGGCAACAGAAGCAGGAGAGAGACAAGATTCAATTTATCTTTGAGAAAGAAACAATCCAGGTGTCAGGGTCTGGGATGATGGCGCAAGGGCAGGATGGGAGGCAGAGACTACACCTGAGGTGAGACAGTGGGAATGAAGGGGAGGGAAAGGTGTAAGGGATGGGGGAACAGTGTTCAGACTCTGTCAGGAAGGAGGGGATGAGGCAGGGTGGGATGGGAGTGGGGGGTGAGGTGACCATGACCCGAGTCAGCCAGGACAAGAGCTGAGACTGGGGGTTGGGAGGGGGGCTGCCAGCACACTGACTCACTCACTTGGCTGATTGGATTTCTGAGAAATTGCTCCCCTCCCCCACACCCTGGCAGCCAAGGCACTCTATTATAACTGCATTGTCAGTCAGCGTAGGAGAAAGAACACAGGTACTGAGCAAGAATGGGCCGGGCACAGAGGGGAGGGAAACATGACCCTGGGAATTCTCAGAGTTGGCCCTGGAAGGGTTGGTGTTCGGGGCTGATCATACAGCGAGGCAGGAAGGGAAAGTGGTTAGGGTAGTGGACGCTATAACTGGCCAGCCTGCTTCAAAACCCCAGCCCTGCCTTTTAATGGCTGTGTGACCTGGAGCCACTTCCTTAACCTCTCTGAGCCTCAAATGGGAATCATCATATGACCTTAGACAGTAGATTGTTCTGAGGATTATTAAATAAAGCCTATCAGGTACTGGGCACATTGCGATCTCTGAGTGAGGGTTAGGTATTACTGCTAGCATTAAGAGTGGAGTTACCTAATGCCCCTGCACCTTATCTCAACCTCAGCTTTCAAAGGCTTCCTGAGATAAAAATGCAAGCTCCTTGCTGGCATCAAGGTCTTTCACAATGTGCCCAGTTCCCCTCACCAGCCTGCCATGCTGACCCTTCTAGCAATGCTTCATACAAGTTCAAACCTGCACACCTTTGCCCACGCTGGGCCTTCTGCTGGGAGTGCCCGCAACTAGTCCCCTTGTCTCTCTGATAAACTCCTTCTTGTTTCTCCAGTGGGCTGCAGCTAAGAGGTCCTGTCCTCTGGTTTGGGATACCCTTCCTGCCCCCTACCATCAGCAGTGGCTCCCTCCTTGGACCTTCCACTCAGAGCACTGGACTACCATTTGCCATTTATGCTTTCCATGTTTGCTCCCTTACAAGACTGGGGACCCCCAGAGGGTGGGAGTAGTGTCCAAATTCCAGGGACCGACACAGCTAGTAGTGGAAGCTAAAGGAACACATAAGCACTAACAAGCCCTGCCATTTAGTAAGCACTCCCATGAGATGGGCTCTGTACCAGGTGCTCTGCAGGGGGCACATTATTCGAGTCTCACAACTGCCTCTTGAAATAGGGAGTACTACAGTGCCCATGCTACAGGTGAGGACATTGGGGTTCAGTGCCAAGTGACTGTCCAAGGACACCAAGTCACCCAAAAGGCTGAGCAGCAGAGAGAACTCGGCCAAGGTCATAACCACTGCCTATCCTGTCTCACTACAGAAGTCAGCCCAGACTCTCCTCCATCTCCCCCAAACTTGCCCAGCTGACAAAACACACTGACATGGAACCAGAGGGGCTTCGCTGCGGTGGGACCCCGGCAGGGTTAAGTAGGGCTATTGTAAGCTTAAGTCCCCACCCCCCCTTACAGAGCAGGTAACATCATGCTGGGCTCCCCAAGTGGGAGCTGATGTTTTATTGCTGATCTGCATAAAATCATCTAAGATGGACATTGCCCCATTTTACAGGTGAGGAAGCTGAGGCTCCTAAAACTGAAATGATTTGCCCAAGCTCACATGTATGCCAAATGACAGACCAGGGGCTCAAACCACTGCTTTCAGGACCAGACCTAGTACCTTCCCCCAGATAACTCTCAAACAGGTTCTTGCCCTTAAAGTAATCTAAAAGCATCAAAATGCCAGGCCAAGTAACAACAGACAGGGTCAGCCGACTGGCTCAGTTGGTTAAGAGTATGAGCTGAGCTCTGAGCAACAGCAGTTCAATTCCCAGCCGGAGCTGAGGTGCAGCTAAGCTGCCAGCACGCAGCAGGATGGCTCAGCTGAAATTTTTTTAAAAAGTAACAACAGACAACATTTATTGAGCACTTATTGTGTGCCTGTTCTAAGCCCTTTACTTGCTCTAACGTTTAATTTCACAACAACCCTAATGTGGGTGCTATGTTAGCCCGCTCGCCAGGGAAACTGTGATAGCTTAAGCGACCTCCTCCAAACCACACAGCCAGGAAGAGGCTGGGTGGGGATTAGAACCCCAACAGGCTGAGCCCAGGCCCAGCCGCAGGTTAGGAGTGAGGTCGGGTTATGGGGTAAATAATAGAGAAACCAGTCCAAAGCTCGCAGGGTGCAGGAAGCAAGCCGGAATCAAAGCCTCGGGGCCTCCCCTGGAGTAACACCCCCCCCCTTCCGGCGCCTGTAGATGCGGGGCCTCGGGCCTCGGCAGTGGGTGGGGAAGGGGGACCCACCTTCCACCCCACTGCCGCCCGGCGGAGGCTAAGCTGCTCCAGGCTGCTCCAGGCGAGTCCCAAGGGCGCCCCGGGGAGCGCCCAGGAAGCCACTGCCGCGCGTTTCGTTAGTTACTTGGCTGCCAGCCCACAGCTCCGGATGGCGGGGTGGGAAACTCAGAGACCTCGGCTCCGCGCTGGCCTCGAGCCCTTTCCGGGGCTTAGCCGTCTCCCCTCCCCGCGCAAACGGACCTTCCCTGGGACGCGTCCCCATCCCTTTCCTCTCGCGCCCAGCTCTGCGGAGCCCTCTCAGAGCCGTGCAGGCCCTGCCCTGGGGCACGAAGGCGCAGGCCTGGCCTCGGAGGCTCAGTGCACAATTAGCCCAGCGCAAAGGACGCTCTTCGGTAATGAGATTAATGAAAATAATAGCTCTTGTTTGTGCCGAGCTGCCTATAATCACTTGAGAATACTCTTTCCACCTCCCGCCACACACACACACACAACACTCACAAGAAGTGTTGCGACTAGTTCCATCAAACGGGGAGGAAACAGGTCTCAGGTGCGACAGTGGGCTGGGAGGGGCATCACCCTGCCCCGCCCGCTGCGGAGTCCCCGGATTTGCAGGCCAGGCACTATTAAATGATGAGCACCCATTTTCTGGAAATTTCCCCCACGCTGAAGCAGAGCAGCTGTCATTTATTGAACACTGATTTCATTTTAAAGCTTACCACCCTCACTGAGAATCAAAGAAAGTTAATGAGGTTATTCTATTTTTTGCCTATTAAAAATCCTCATAGAAATGACTCTTCTCTGCAGAAATACAGAGGGAGAGAGGGAGGGAGGGAGGGAGGGAGAGAGAGAGAGAGAGAGAGAGAGAGAGAGAGAGAGAGAGAGAGAGAGAGAGAGAGATTCCTATTCTAGCAATGAGGAAATTGAGGCCCAGTGAGGTTGAAGAACTGGTCCAAGGTCACACAGCAGCAACTGGAAGACTCAGGATTTGAACCAAGATTCACTTGACTACAAGGCCCATCACTTTCACTACTATATCAGCTCTAATGGTTGCCCCATATCCCATGGGTTGATCCTTTGCAATTAACCTTTTTCTTGTCCTTGCACACTGAAGCAGTTTTCAGTTTTCCTTGCTTATAAACAACATTCCGCTGAACATCTTTGTGCACAAATATTTGCCATGGTTTATGTTATTACCCAAGACTGAGCCTCAAATAAGATTATTGGTTTCAGAGGTATGAACATTATTATGGCTTTTGATAAATCTTTTCAAGTTGCTTTCAAAAGGATTACCGTTTTGCAGTCCCACCTACAACATAAAAGAGACATGTTTTCACTAGATGGTTTTCTCTCACCATTTTTTTTTTTTTTTTTTTTTTGTATTTCATCTCCCAAATGTCCAGGACGAAAATGGCATCACATAGTTCTGTTGGCATTTTTATTATTATTACCAATAAAGTTGAGTGTTGTTAAGGGCCAGAAACTTAACAGGGTCTGTAACAGGAGTCACAGGCCCTGGGGAGGGAGTGGAGTCAGGTCTGTAGGCACTCAGACTGAGAAAGTCCTTCCTGGTCGAAAGGTTGAGAAAAGGAATGCATGGCCAGGGCAGGCAGGGGGTTCTGGAGCTTGGGGACAGGCTTTGACACTTCTTCCCTCTTTCTGGAGCACTCTTTCCTGGCTCCTCACCAGCTGGCCCTTCATCCTTTGGCTCTCAGCTCCAACATCAGCTCCCCAGAGAGGCACCCCCAGACCCCACCACCTAAACGTGCCACCCTCCCCTTTTCTCTGATTTATTTTCTTCACAGTCCTCCTCCACACAAAGTGCGTATTCGTTTATTTTCCAACCTGTTATCTGCCTCTAAAATGTGAGCCCCTTGAGAACAGGGCTCTTGCTTCTTCATCCAGCACCTATATCCCGCGCCTAGAACGATTCTTTTAATGAATTAACTAAATGTTTTCACTTGTGGGTCATCTGCCATCCAGCAGTGCTATTCCTGTCAGCATCACATTGCCCAGAGGCAGAACCAGCCCCCATTTTTGCACCCATCCCCACCCCCACCTGCCCCAAGTCCACTTATGGGAGGCACGTGTGCATAGCAGGTTTTCCTGAGGTCTGTCCACACGTTGCTCAGCCTCTTCCCCCTCAGACTGCTTCCCAGGTGTCAGGGCTCCCTTCCTTGGGACTGCGCTCAGAATTCCATTCCCCTCACTGGTTAGAATAAGTTACTCTCTGGCCCAACCTGCCTCTGGAGACCACTAGCATCCCAGCTCCCAGAAGGGCCATCTGTTCCAGGTGGCCCTGGAACAGGTCAGGAAACTGAGCGGACATTCCAATGCCCACTGTCCCCTTCTCTCTCCCCCACTGGACTCGGTGCAGCAAAGGAAGTTTGGAATTTTATCTCCCGATGATACGACTTATGCCACAACCACCCTGTGCCCAGCTTTAGAACTGGAACTGCAAGTGGTATAGACTGTTTGGGTTTTTAATAATAATTTTTCCTCTCTGTTCTCAAACCATATCAGTCCACCATAACCATACATAATAGTATTTCTCTCTTGGAGCCTCATGTGTGTGCAGGAGCTGTCTCTCTGATTTAAATGGCAAGTATCATCTTTTTCTTGCCAGTTCCCCTGTGGGCAAGGCCCTGGAATGCTAAAAGCCACCGTGGAGGCTCCGCAGCCAACCCCACTGAGATCATCAGCTGGTACTTGTTGGCTGAGCCCAAGTTAGGATGACAGCCTCAGAGGCCCCAGGGAAAGGAGTTCTGTTGGGTTCAAATGGGTTTCCATGTTCAGAGGGGAAAAAAGATTGTTACCTTTAAGAAACATGTTGAGGGCCGGCCGAGTGGCACATTGGTAGGAGCTGGCTTGGGATACCAGTGGCCCTGGTTCGGATCCCACATATGAGGGCCAGTGGTACTGCCCTCTACAGCTAACAACAGCTCCACCTGGAGCTGGGCTGCAGGCGAGGGTGTAGGCTGCAGCCCCTGCTGCAGTGGGCTGCCATAGGCTACAGTGAGTGGCCCGCAGCCAGCGTGAGCTGCCAACAGCCGCGGTGAGCGACCATCCAGAGGCTGGCGACCGATCTGCCTCATCCGGGAAGAGCGCAATGACGATACCAACATGGGCCAGTGAAGCAAATCCTCTGCAATTAGACTGAAGAACAAAAAGACAGCAACTTGTCTGTTCCCCTTCCCCGATTCAACTTGTCTGTTCCCCTTCCCCGATTCCCCAACGCTGTTCCCCTCCCCCAATTCCCCAATAAAATCTTGTAAAAAAACCAAAAACATGTTGACTTGAATGAGTGGTTAAAACGGCAAGGCAGAGCAAAGGAATCATTTGACACTAATGAGTATTGATTATAGAGAGGAAGCAGGTTAATTGAGTTGGTAAGTTGGTTGCTATGGTAACATCTCACTTGGAATAAAATCATCACCACATTGAGGGCAAACTGCACCTGGGTAAGGACCAGAAGTGCAACAGGCTCTTTCCTGTCTGGGGACTAAAAATATGAAACGTCGAAACACTGGAAAGTACTGAAGAAGGGAAGTTCAAAGTCTTCTCTTTGACCAAGGCGAATTCCTTTCTGCCAAGAAGTTATTTACCCTTGAACTTCAGAACAGTGCTTCTCTCTTCTTTGGATCTCATTGTACACACGATGCAAGAGAGAGCCCTGGGACACCTCTCTGTGGTGACTGGGCAGGTTGTCCGCTTTCCACTGGAAATAGTGGAAGTGAGAGAACGGAACGATTTTCCTGAGATTTAAATGAAAAGCCAAGGCTTGTTTGCGTAGAAGTTGGTAACAGTTGAGCTTAGGAGAAAGGTGATAGTTTGTGCCAAAGGTGTATATTTCTTTACCTTTTGCTCTATATTAGGTCAGATTAAATGCTGCACATAAGCCACTGGGAAGATGAGAGCAGCACTGATACCCCAATCTAGCAGATATTCCATAGCTTGAGGCATGTGTTTGATTAACTAAATTTATTTTTTGTCTTATTTTCATATCATTAGCTTTTCTTCACCCTGGTTTCCTCAATTTTTTTTACCTCATTATATGCATATATAATTTGGTGAGCCCCCTCAACTTCTTTTGGAAATGAGATGAGTAGAGATAAATAAAATCCGTAATTTCTGTAAGGTGTCATCATGATGTGACATTTTAATAGAAAAATCAAAGAGGCTGAGTCTAAGGTCTATAGCCCACCTCTTAGCTACCCCCATCCAGAGAAGACCTTCCTGATACACTTGTTATAAGTGTCCTCCTGGTTACAATGAACCGAACCCCAGAGTTAACATCTAAAAAGATAGGCTAGGCCTCTATCTGCAACCATCAAGGGAAGGAAATTGTCACAGCCTGTAAAAATGTGAGAAATGCTTTTTTTTTTTTTAAATGGGTAGCCTCTGTGGGAAGATTAGCCCAAAAATAAATAAATAAATACGTTGGATAAATCCATGTGAATTGACATGGATGAGGTGTGATTTAATTACGACCATCAAAATCACGCTGGATTATCACGCGGTGGGCTGTGAGCAGCTGCTCTCCATCCCCTCTGAGGCCTGAGCAAAAGACAGGAGGGCAGCCTCCTCTGTGTAAGAGCTCTTACTGCACTCACAAGATTTTAAATACCTTCCATTGTTTTTAGGGTAGCATACCACAGTTAGCACCTTGGTGATTTAAAAATTCCAGGTGTTTCTCTATGCACGTGTACAAACATAACTTTTTCTAACAAAATTGAGTTTGTTTGTTTTGTTTTAAGATTTTAATGGAGGAATTGGGGAAGGGAATAGTGTTGGGGAATTGGGGAAAGGGAACATTGTGTTTTTTCCAGGACCCATCAGCGCCAAGTCAAGTTGTTGTCCTTCAATCTTAGTTGTAAAGGGCGCAGCTCAGCTCCAGGTCCAGTCACATTTTCAATCTAGTTGCTGGGTGGAGGGGGTGAGAGGGCATGCAGCTCACTGCAAATGTGGGAATTGAACCAGCGACCGTGTTGCTCAGAGCTCACACTCTAACCAACTGCGCCACCAGGCTGGCCCCCAAAATTGAGTTTTATTATATCTTTTTGAAACTTCCTTTTTTTATGTACATCATGTCATGAATATCCACACCAATGACTTACTTTCTACAACATCGTTTTAACCTAGAAACCCATTCTATGAATGGAGCATCTTTTATTTATTTATTCACCTATTTTTGTCCCTTTAAGGTAAAGCATTATTTGTTTGTTTGGGAGGGTGGTTGTTTTCTTATTTTGCTATTATAAACTTCAAAATCACCCTTGTAATCAAATCATTGGCCCATCGATGATTATTTCCTTTGAATAAATTCTGAGAAGTGAATTCTGGGTCAATTTGTATGCAAATTGTAAAGCTTCTCCTAGATATTTCCAAATTGCAGAAAGTTTTTAAAATCCAATTTACATCTAGAAACTGTCTTTAAAAAGATCAGTATTTAAGTACATATAGAGACAAATCAAAGTAATTTGAACAAAATATGAAAGTCAAAATCACTCATAGCTTTACCACCCACACCTAATGTCTGTTACTGTTTTGGGATCCACTGCCTCTCTCTACCTTCCTCTTTCTTACACTCAAGTCTCTTTTTTGTCTCTCTCTGACTCTGTCTCTTTCCCTCACTCTGTCTCTCCCAAATCAATACCTCTCTCTCTCTATCTCTCTATGTCTATCTCCATCTCCCTATCTCTGTCATGTCTCTGTCTCTCTTTCTTGCCCTCTAGCTCACTCTGTCTCTCCTGTGTCTCTGTCTCTCCCCCTCTGTCTTATTTCAGTCTCTCTGTCTCTGTCTCTCTGTTTTGTGTGTCTCCCTCAAGTCTCATTCTGTCTCCATCTCTCTCTCTTTCTCTCTCTTTCAACAAAGCTGGGGTCACGCCTCACACAGAGTTTTGTAGCCTGGGCAGCACTAATCATTCCTCACACTTGGGCAGAACCTAGGAGCTGGCAAAGCATTTTCACATGTTATTATCACCAATTTCCAGGTGAGACCCAGAGGCTCAGAGTGACTGGCGGCTCCCTGCCCAAGGCCCACAGCTCCTGTGTCTCCAGGTCAGACCTTCAGGGCCCTACACTGTCTCAGCCATCAATTGAGACCACACATGTGCCTGGCAACACACACATATGCACATGCCTGTGCTGTCTTCCTCAGGGGCCATGTGGCTGCCAGGTCAGGCAGCTAAACTAAAACAGTCCCAGGCTGTCTCCAGGGTGCCAAGGGCCTCACCTGGGACAGGGGCTGGGAACAGAGAAGCTACCAGAACTATCCAGCTGCTTCTCTTCTGGACCCCAGTCTGCCTCTTTCCTCTCTCTGCAGTCTTGCTTCCTCCACTCTGCACCTCCTCCCCTCCACCCTTCTCCCCTCCTCTCCCACTTCATCGGGCAAATGCACCTGGCACGTCTCAGCCTCCAGGTTGCCTCTCCAAGCAGCTGTCCCCTCCCGGCACCCTGAGTCCAGCATGGACAGTGCCCCTCCTGTCCCTCACAGCACTCTTCTCACCCCTGGCCTAACAAACTCACATGTGTTCTAATGGCCAGTTTCCCTGCAATTCCCCCACCCCCAAGGCTGGGTGCTCCTGGACTCAGGGCGTGTGCTGGACCCACCATCTACTCCCAAGTGCCTGACACGTGACACACACCAGTAAAGAAGGAATGCACGCGTGCTCCCTGGCTCTGCCAGCCCTCCTCCTCTTCCCCCACCCTCTTCCCTTTGCCTCTCCTCTCTTCTCCTTTCCTTACTTCTCTTTTCCTCTGTCTCCTCTCTTCTTCTTCTTTTTCTTCTCTCCTCTTGTCTCCCCCCAACTCCTTCTTTGATCTCATCAAGCCCCAAGGCTTTCTATACCATGCCTACAACTCCCAAATTTATATCTGCGCACCAGACCTTCTCCCCAAACTCCAGGCTCGAGTATCTCAAACACAAACATACACAAAAGCTCTGTGCTTCTCCTCACAAAGGCCAGTTGTCCAGCATTGCACCCAAAGCACCACCTCAGTGAGCAACACCATCATCCACCCAGTCACTCAAGGCAGAAATTAAGAGTTATCCTTTAGGGCCGGCCATGTGGCTCAGTTGGCTAGTAGCGGGAGCTCTGAGCAACAGGGTTGCCGGTTCGATGAGCTGCGCCCAAGCTGAGCTGCCACTGAGCTGGTGAGAGAGCACGCTCTTAACAACAAGGTTGCTGATTCAACTCCCACATGGAATAGCGAGCTGTGCCCACACTCCCTCCCGCCCCCCACAACTAGATCGAAAGCAGTGACTGGATTTGGAGCTGAGCTGTGCCCTCCACAACTGAGACTGAAGGACAACAACTTGACTTGGAGCTGATGGGTCCTGGAAAAACACAATGTTCCCCTTCCCCAATTCCCCAATAAAATCTTACAATGAAAAAAAAGAAGAGTTATCCTTTATTCCTTCTTGCTCCTCATTCCATACTTATAGTGCATCAGCAAGTCCTGTCTATTTACGTCCAAACTATGACAAACTCAGCAGCCCCCTCCCTCTCCATCACAAGAATCACAACCCAGGCACCACCATCTCCAACCTGGACCACTGCAACATCCTCCTGACTTCCTTTCTTGCCCCTCTCCTACTCACTCACCACATAGCAGCCAGGGAAGCAGCTCCTTCAGGAAATAAGGCCAGCTCACAAGGGTCCGCTTAGAGCCTTCCAGTGGGTTCCGCGGCCCTGAGAATAGGCAGCACTCCGCATCCTGGCTTATGTGGGCAGCCCCATAGGATCTGGCCCCTGCCTGCCTCTCCAGCTCATCCTGGGTCCCCCTCCCCCAGCGCTCACCACCTCCAACCTCCTCTCACCCCTCCAGCCTCGAGGACACACCAAACCCATCCCCACCTCCTGGCCTCTGTCCATGCGGTGCCCCTGCCTGGGCCTCTCTCCCCTCTCATCACTGGCTCTTCTCACAACTCACATCTCTCATCCTTTGCGTCACTTAACTCAGAGAATCTTCCCTGACCACTCACTCTCTCTGAAGAATGTCCCTGCATTCCCTCTCTCTCAACATACTACTTATAACAATGTATATTATATTTATTTCCCCTTTTTTCCCATCTCCCCCAGTAGATGTTCCGTAGTGCAGAAACCAGGTCATCACACAACGGGTGCCCAATAAAAATTAACTGACCAAATAATAACGTGGCTAAGAGTACACAACCTCAGTGCCAGGTGAGCCTGCATTCTCCTTCCTGCTCTGCCACATGATCGCTTCTGTGACCTTGGACAGGTCCTGTGCCATCTTCACCACAGTGCCTTCAGTTATAAATCCTGTCTCATAGAGTTGTCATAAGGAACAAATGAGATGATAGATGCAGTTCTTAGCACAAAAATGCATTAAAGGGCTGAGTGGCTCAGTTGGTTAAGACCTCACTCAAGAGTGTGAGCTGATGGGCCGGCCGAGTGACGGGTGGTTCAGCGCTGGTTTGGGAAGCCAGCGGCCCTGGTTCGGGTCCCACATATGAGGGCCAGTGACACTGCCCTAAAAAAAAAAAAAAAAAAAGAGTGCGAGCTGAGCTCTGAGCAACAGCGGTTTGATGCCAGCCCGAGCTGAGTTGCTGTTGAGCTGCCAACAGGTGGCAGGATGGCTCAGCTAAAAAAAAAAAAAAAAAAAAATGCATTAAAAGCACAATAAATAATAAGTGCTCAGTTGAAGCAGGTATTTTTCAACATGTTTGTTGGATGAATAACCAGCCCTTTATAAAGCATGTATTCAGAGATGTGCAATCCAAAGCTTAGAAAGAGGAAGTGACTTGTTCAAGGTCACATGGCTAAGGTCCCCTCCCAGCTCTGTCCAATAGCGTGTGTTGATTCTCTTAAACAGGGTGTCCATGGGGTTGAATAAACCAGAATTCAGAGACCAGCAGGGCCAGGGAAAAAACAGAAGAGAATGCAGCCCTGAAATAGACCAGACCAAGATACAGGGACACACAGGAGGGGCATCAAGTGGTGGCCATGTAAAGGCTTGCCCCCAAATTTCCTAAATATAAGGCAATTTGGGTCTCTGTGTCCTGAGTTTAACATGGGACCCGAGAACCACCCAGTGGACCCTGCATGCTGGAATTTCCTCTCTCTGACTCTGGGGACTCTCATCCCTTGCCAAGTGGAGGGGTGGGGACTCAGGCAGCAGAGTGACCCCAGGGGCATGTCCTCAGGATGCTGAGACCATGGGAGACAACCCATCAACAGGTGGGCTGGGGTCCAGGCCCATCCTGGTAAAGCCAGGCTGCAAGTTTCCATGGAGCCTGTCACCATGGTAACCAAACCTCAGCGGCAGGACTCCAGCAGAGCCAGGAAAGACAAGCTCCTTTCTTGTCCATATCCCAGGAGCTTAACCAGAGAGGGTGGAGGGAAGTGGGGACAATCGGGCTTTCTGAGCTAGGATGGGGGTGGAGGCAAGGAGAAAGCGAGGTTGTCTTCCTGTTCAATGGGCCAGCCATAAACTACCAGAATGTGGCACCCTATTTCACGCCTCCCTGACTTTGCTCACACTATTCTGTCCCGTGGAATGCCCTCCCTTCATCCTGTCTCCTGGGAGCCTTCCCAACTGTCATCCGTGCCTCTTTTTACCTGCTGCCCTTTCCAGGCTGAAACAGACCCTCCCTCTACTGGCCACACAAATTCCTTCTCTCTCACAAATCCCCAGTATGTCTGCTTCACCCAAGAGCATGAGGAGGGTGGTGGAGGTTGAGAGCAGAAGCATTGGGATCATAGAGACCAGAGTTCAAGTCCTAGCTCTGCCATTAACATGTTGAGGGACACAGTAAGCCTCCAATCCTGTCTGAGCCTCAGCTTCCTCATTTGTCATTTTCCTGCTGTGTGATCTTGGATAAGATCCCCATCCTCTCTGAGGCTCCGTGTCTTCAGCTGAAAAAGGAAGTGATGCCTGTGAGGTGTCTGGGGCACAGTTAGCATGTAATAAATGTCAGTGATCATTCTCATTTGTGTAAGTGCTGCCCCTCTGTCCCTGTGGGAGGGGACTTCCAGCCCCACCAGGCCTGCTTTCCCCGGGCTCACACCCAGAGCCTGGCACACAGCAGTGCTGATATTTGCAGCATGAGAGCAAGCATTGTGAAGGCAAATAGATGCCCCTGTAGCTTGCTGACAGCAAGGCCATCCTTTGGTGTGTGTGTGTGTGTGTGTGTGTGTGTGTGTGTGTGTGTGTAAATGGCAGGCAGTATATGCTCTAATATGCACACATACACATGGGCACACGTGTACCCACATTCTCACAAATTCTCACATACATATGACACACAAACCTGACAAAAGAAGGTGCAAGGACATCCTTGGCGACTCTGGTCAGTATCCCAGAGACCCCATGAATCCATTTCTCCCCAAACTGCTCCCCTCTGGAGCCCACCCCTGAGGCTTGCTGCTGATTATGGAGCAGGTGGGGGACGAAACAGTGGCCCTTCCCAGTCTCATCAACCTGTGACTCAGGTAGTGGAAGTGAAAAGCCAGGTCACCATCCAGATGACTGGTCTACCTGAACACAAGTCTCTACCTTTAGAAGCACCTGGATACCGGGAATCAGGCAGACGGCACTCCAGCGAAGTGGGCCCTACTAGGGACTGTCACACTGCTCCCTGCCACCACCACTATCCTGCTGCCACCTCCTTTTGAGTTCCCTGACTACGGTTTGGGTCTCCAGCATCTAGCCTCTATGTTTTGTCCTGGGCATGCAAGTCCACAAGGCAAGGCCACATCCCCTGCCTCGCTGGTATCCGTCCAAAACCATCCTGAGGAGCTGGCAGAGCAGGTGGTCACCTCCCCAAGGCACAAAACTGATAAATGTTGGCAGACAGTCACTGAGAGCTTACTCTATGCCAGGCACTACGCTGAGTACTTTACCTATATTATTCCCTGATCCTCACAATAACCCTATAAGGAGAGGCGATGTTATAATCCCCACCTTATAGATGGGGAGATTGAGGCACAGAGAGGTTAAGAAACACAGCTAGGAGGGTGTCCCAACTGGAATTTAAATTCAGGCACCCTGGGTACAGAGCACAAACTCTTTGAGTATTTGTTACATTATGGCACCCCGTCACAGCTGGGGTGTGTTGGGGCTCAAAAAGTGACACCCTAGTACCACTCCTGAATTTGGAACCAATGGTGAGATACATGCAGGCAAACAGAATTCCAGCTCCATTCATTTATTCAACAAATATTTACTGAGCACCTACTGTGTGCAAGCCCTACACTAGGCACTGGGAATATTGCAATGAAAAGAGCAAACAAAAATCCTTGGTCACATGGAGTGGTCATTCTAGTGGAGCAGACACAATAAAAGAGGTAAATAAATAAAATCGTGTGTTAGCAATAAGCAATAAGGAGAAAAATAGAGAAAGGGCAATATGAAGTGTTGAGGAGTATGTGAAGCATTTTGATTTTAAAAATCCAAGTAGGTGATACTTGAGTTAACACCTGAAGTAGCAAGGCCATGCATTCCTCTGGGGGAACAACATGTCATGATGAGGAAACAGCATGTGCAAGGGTCCTGAAGCAGGAGTGTGGCTGGGCAGTCCAGAATCAGCATAGCCAGTGTAACCGGAGTGAGGTGAGAGGAAGGAAAATTGTTGGAGTCAGGTTGGATAAGGCCAGAGGGGATCCGGACATGGATGATTCAACTTCTCTGGGTTACCATGAGGAATCTTGACTAATGCTCACGTGAGATGGGAAGCCAGTGCAATGCTGTGACATGGACAGATAAAGCTGTCCGGAGAAGGGGGTTTTAAACCTATAGCCAAATGGGCTAGTGAATACCCAACCCTGAAATTCAACAGACTTAGCCTTCTGTCATTGGCAACACTGGGCAGCCACAGGCCTCCCCAGAGAGGCAAAGCCAACCCACTGAGGCCACCTGGTATCGGAGAACTAACCAGAATTAGCCCCTCAGACGACAGACACAGAGAGGCCCAGAGGCAGCAGAACTAAGCAAACGCTGTGTCTTCCCCCAAACTCGCCCATCGGCTCGCAGGCGTCAGGGAAGGGCAGAGAGAGACTGGAAGGGTCACGCTCGTGGATGCCCTTCCACGCCCTCTCCAATCCATTATAAGCAGTGTGGTTATAAAAAGGCTCTAAATGAATGTGGCCCAGGCGTCCAGTGGCGGGGAGCCCTCTGGAGCAGGGCATGGGCAGGCTTTGTTTATTAATGTCAGTACAGACACCAGCTCCCTTCAACAAAAATAATAATCCCTCAGGTCTGTAGAGCAGTGTATATTCTGTAATGTTCTTCCCATTTTAAGGAGGGGAAAACTGAGGCTCAGGGAGAAAGAAGGGCCTGTCCCTGGCCTCAGAGATAAGTGACAGAGTTGAGATTTGAACCCACTGCACTCACACATGCCAGTCACTGCCCTAAATACTTTACATTTAATAATTCATTAAATCCTCATATTACCCCATGAGGTGGGTAATAGTACCATTTGTACTTTCCATTTTAGTCTAACTGATACACAGGAAGTCCGGTAACTTGTCAAGGGTCAAACAGCCAGAAAGTAATAGAGCAGGATTCGAAACAGGCTACCCACGTCAGGGTCCTCTCTCTTGTTGACCTAAGAAACATTGAAACCTGTCAAAAATTTTTGAGTTTATTTGAACCAAACTGATGACAGTTGCCTGGAAGCAAAATCTCAAAGGATTGAGCAAATGCTCTGAAGAATGGGAGTTTTGCAGCTTATTTTATACATTAGAATAAAAGGAGGAGACAAAAGAAGGGTTACATGAAATCCACTGATGGTAGATTAAGGGAACCAGGAAAAGGAAAGGTAGGAGGGAATCTGTGGGATTTAGTGAAAACACAAAAACACACACTTCTTTTACATTAGTGGGCACAGGATAGTTAGTAATTAACATTTACAGCACATAGAGATCACATTTGGGGAACAAGATAACAATGACGGGAGGGGCTCTGTGGTCTCCCGCTCTGGTCCAGTGGTTGTGAGGGAGCTGGGAAAGATAGGTGGTTGTGCCTTGAGGGGTTTGCAAAAGATTACTCTGACATTTCAAAGGTATGTTATCTTAGATGCAAAAAGACAATAGACAAGGCTCCATTAAGGCAAAGATTGACCTTTGTCAAGGTAGCAACAGGCCTAGGACGTGACTGCCTGTCAGGACCTGCTGTTAGCTGGGATTTCTGTGTTCAGACCATCCTGTGTGTCTACTTTTGGTCACTGAGTAGCCACACCATGCCACCATGCAGGCTTCCCCTGAGCTTGTCAGGTTTAGTATGCGTCTGTTCTTGACCATGGGGCTAAAGAGAATCTATCCATGATTAATTCTTATAAAATAAAGATATTTTCAGTGGAGGGGGAAATCCCTTTTTGTGTCTACTTTTTGCTCTGGAAGCCTTTCAGGGGCATTAGCCAAATGCAATACGATGCAGACTCGTAAACATTTGTCGACTTACCTTTTTCAAAGCACATTTGCAGGTATTCTCATATTTTGATGGTCCCAATGGCAGGCACGCTCTCTACCACCCTTCCCCCAATCCATGCTCCAGCCAAATGAACTACTCTGCAATTTAATTCAATTAAACCAACATTTATCAAGTGCATACCTTGTGCCCGTCGCCAAGCTACAGCCTGAGGACACAGAAATGCTGGACTCTGAGACCCTAAGAGGAAGCGACCTGTCCAAGAGTGTGTTAAAGGCAGAGCCAGGGTCAGACTCCATCTAATGCTCTCAAATTTGAGGACCTGAAAGATGAGCAAGGAAGGAAAGTGGCAGTTCAGAAACCACAATAGGGGAAACCCACAGACCAGGGATTAGTATGGCCTCTGGTGGCTCTGGGAGAAATGACTCAGAGCTGGGGGCTGGCAGGAACCGGGGAGGGGTGTAAATGTCCAAGCTTAGGGCAACAAGCGTCTCCTGCTGAGACCTAGCCCCTCCCCGCCCCCCAGCAAGGCACCTTTCCTTCCAAAAGGGGCAATTACTCCAGGCGACCTGGCAGGCCATGACCAGGGGCCTAACTCCCCAACATGACTCTGAGCTAGACGTTTATCTCCAAATTACATCATGCACACAGTCTCTTACCTTTGTTCAAAATATTAATTTATAAATGTGAACACAGAACCACCATTTTTGTTACCCTGGTTTTGGCACATCTCATTTTGTTTAAACCACGCCAAAAGCCTTAATAAGAGAAGTGGCCCAAGCCTCTCTCCACCTCTGAGAGGTCAGGGCACTGCAGCCCAGAGAGAAGAGTGACTTGCCCAACGTCACACACCGAGACGCTGTCAGAGTCCAGATCAGAACCCAGGACTCTTAACCCCTAGCCAGGGCTCCCTGAAGTTCTAAAGGATGCCATCACCTGAAAAACCTTCTCTTAAATGTCTCGGTTCTTATATGGCCTCAGCAGCCACTTTTATGCTGGTCACCCCAGCCCAGGCCTCTCCCACAGACAGGTCCCACCTGGACATCCCACAAGCACCTCAGGCTCTGCAGGTCCTACTCTAAATTAATCACCTTTCCCTTGAAATGTGCCGCACCTGTGTTCTCTCCCCGCACCCGCACCCTCAGTTTTCAAGCCATAAACAAGGGCGTTACCCTGGGCACCTTCCTCCCCATCACCCCTTTAGTGAACAGCGAGGCCCATCCATTCCACCTCTTTTCCATCTCGAGTCCATCCGCTTTTCCCATCCCCTCCATGTCCACGCAAATGCCGGCCTCATCATTTTACCCTTCATTTATCAGGAAAACCTCTTCCCCTCCAGTTCATGCTTTACTTCAGTAAATGCTGGAGCACCTACTGTGAGCTGGCACTGTGCTGTGTGCACTGGGACTCGGGGATGAGCAAGACAGATGAGATCCCAGCTGCCATTGTGGATGCAGGAAAACTGCCAGAATGGCTGCAGGAAGCCCATATCTGACCATGCCTCTCCCTTACTCAGACCCCTTGTGTGGCTCCCCATGACCCCGGGATCAAGGGCAAACTCACCATCCAGGTATTCCTGGATCCTCTACCCCCCAGGGATCCACCTAGATTGGTCTCCTGCCTTTCTGCCCCACCCAGGCTGATCCAAACAAGCTATGGGCCATTCTCCCAAACACATCAGCACAAAGGTCACCTCCTCCATGAAGCTTTCCTGCCTGAGCCCTAGGTGCTTCTGGCAGACTGGATTTTGCCCTCCTATGAATCCCATTAAAATCCAGGACTTGTGTGCCTGCCTCCCTGACTGGGCTGTGAACTCCTGAAGCCCAGGGGACTGAGGTAACACCAGCACAGAGCCAGGCACTGACAGGCACCGATATGTTGTCTTGATAGATGGATCAAGAGATAGAAAGTTAGAGCAGAAGTCCAACTACCTTCTTCATTCACTCATCCCAGTGCCTACCCATTTGTTGTCTTCTGGGAGTCCCTCCAGTTGTCTAACCTAAACCCCTCTGCTGTAATTACTGAAGTTTATGCCTGTTCTTCCTCCAGTTTCTTCTAGACGCCCTTCCCTGCCCCAAAGCACAGAACATCCCGTCTTTCCTTTGACTGGGTGACATGTCAACAAGAAAAAAATGTCTGGGGAGGCACATCAGGCAGAGGCCAGCCGCAGCTTCACCACGGTCTCAAGAACTGAGCAAGGGTGCCAGAGCTTTCCAACAACTAGGGAAGAAGTTGCCCCCCGAACTGGCGAGGCCGGCCCAGCGGTTTGAAGCAATGAGTCACTTTCTGGCTGCAAGTCAAGGAGCTCTCAGTGCACCCTTGTTTGGAGAAGGCACCCGCCGTCAAGACTGGAGGGAGAGACACGGGAAACAGGGATGTAAAGAGACAAAGGATGTAAAGAGACACTCAGGGTAGAGGCAGAGAGTGGAACAGGAGTCCTCGAGGCCCTAGGGAGACAAACACAGACAGAGAAGGACCAGGACAACAGGAGGCTGGAACACCGCGCAGAGATGAGAAAGGCAGCCGCGGCCACACCCAGGGCAGAGGGGCAGAGGCAGACGGAGGAAGGGAGAGCGGGGCGCAGGCAGCGGAGGGCCTAACAGAACCGACCCAAGCAGAGACGGTCCCAGAGCTCCCTGCCCTTTTTTTCCCCTGTGCGTCTCACACCCGCAACCCGGTCCGGGACGTGGGCCAAAGAGGAGCCAATGAGCTGCAAGAGCTGAGCATTACCTCACCAGAGCCGGCTGCCATTGGTTGGCCCAGCCGCCGGCGGGCTGTTGCTATGACAGCGCTGGCTAGCTCCGGGCAGGAATCGGAGGAGGCGGCTCCGATGGGCAGAATCACGCCTCTACTTCTTTCCAGCCTATGGCGGGGCCCAGGGGCACCTGGTTAGCCCTGGGGACTCCTACTCAGCCCCCAAGGGGAAAGCCAAGCTCCTGTAGTCCCAGCACCCAAACTCCTCCAAAGGTTCCCCTGCCACAGCCTTGCTCCCAGTCCCATGCCAACCCCACCCCGCCTCCCAGCCCCAGAACCGAACACCCAGCCGTTCATCTTGCAAACAGCGCTGAGCACCATCCTCCGTCCAGGTGCCGCCTGGGTTCTGCAGGTACAGAGATGAGTACACCTCCATCCTTCCCTCACGGAGACCCCAGTCTGAGCAAACAAACAGGCCAGGAGGGAATCACAAGGCAGTGTGGTAAGGACTCAAGGGGGGCGAGCACAGGGCCTGTGGGAACACAGAGGAGGGGTCCCTACTCAGCCTGCCAGGTCAGGAAGGCCTCGGGGAGAAAGCAATGGCAAGCTGGGACCTGACGGAGTTGTTAGCCAGATGAGGAAGGGTGAGGGGGGGAATTGTAGGTAGAGGAAACAGCCTGTGCAAAGACTGGGAGGTTAGAGAGAGCAAGAAACACTTGGGACACTATGGCAGGAAGTTACATGGCGGGGGCCAGGAAGGATGCGAAAGGAGGAGGAGTTCGGGGGAATGCTGAAAGGGGAAGCAGGAGCAAGATCCCAGACGGTTGAAAGCTATGCCAGGGGATCTTGGATCATGTTCCCGTGGTCCAAGGGAGGGGTTTAAGACCGGGGCTATGATTAAGTTTGTGTTTTAGGAAGATCTCGCCACTCTTGCTGCTGTGTAGAAAATGGGCTGGAAGGGACTGGTTATTGCAGGGACTGATGAGAGATGAGGGCGGGAGGGACTAAGACTACTCTTAGGGAAGAGGAGAGATGAGAAGAACCAAATTCAGGAGGAGGGGAGTATAAAGGAGGTGGAGCCATGGGTCTCGTGGCTGAGTGGATGTCACCACCACCTGGCCTGGAAAGCTGTGCGGACTTTCCTGGCCACCAGAGAGAATCATCCCTCCCTCTCCCCGACAGCATTGATGTCTTGTGTGTGCAACTTTTTTTTTTTTTTTTTTTTTTGAGGGCAGTGTCACTGGCTCTCATATGTGGGACCCGAATCAGGGCCGCTGGCTTCCCAAGCCAACGCTTAACCACCGCGCCACTCGGCCAGCCCTTTGTGTAAGCAACTTTTGTTTGGAGAGTCATGCTGCATTGAAAAGATATCTGTCTGTTTCCATGCCTGCCCCCGCCACACACGCACACCCAGATGGTTATTTATGTGTGTATTCCCAGCACTGGACACAGAGCCTCTGCCAAGTACAAGCTCACAAAGCTGACCTGAACCCCCATCATTCCCACTCTCCATGCACCTTTCTCCACTCTCTTATAATCATGTTGTAGCCACCACCTAGGAGCTGAGGCTGGCTCCCTCCCCCGCATGTCTCTTCCTCCCTCACCCCCCAGCAGGGAGGAAAGGTTGCCTCTCTATTGGGTCAGATTTCCAAAGATTGATGGGGCCTGTTTTCTGGTTAGCAGGGTCATTATAATGCCATCATAGGGTTGTTATTGAGAATTAAATAAGGTTTGTTGCCTGGCACATAGTAACTATCCAATCAATCAGTTATAGTGATGACATTATTATTACTAAGTGTTACAGAGGATGGAAAGTCCCGGCTAGGACTCTAACATGACAGAGCTCTGCACTGGGATATGGGGAGCTTGCTTAGTTCATCACAAAGAGATGTTTTGACTTCTCATTTGTCACATGTACTTGTTATATACTCTCATGGGGAAAACATAAGATGAAGTATGATGGTCAGATAAGAATCGTGGATTTTGTCATAATGCCACTTTAATACCATCGAAACCTCACCTAAATCCCTAATACGATGGTGACAGAAGTCCTTTCCCAAGGAACAAAGGTAAGACCACTTGGCAGTTTCTTAAATGTCAAGAGACTTAATCTAGACCTTAAAATCAAGGCGTCTTCAGGATGCCAGAGCTGGTTGTGCCCTTAGAATCCTTTTATTCAACCTTTGGTTTTATAGGTGTGGAAATGGAGGACTGGTGAAGGGATGACATTGTCCAGAGTCACACAGTTGAGTTGCGTGGCAGAACCAGGCCATGTTTTTGGTGCCCCATCTTCCATTTCACTGCACTTTTCCAACTCTGATCTGTCTTACAATTGAACAGCAGCTAGAACTCTCTCCAGCCCAGGGCATACATGGGACCTTCACACACATTACTGCTTTGGACATTCGTGACAACCCTGCAAGGTGGGTACTACTGTTTCCATTTAAAAGATTCAGGGAGGTCAAGTGGCTCACCCACGACTACATAGCATTACTGGATCGAACCCAGGCCTGCCAGATTCCAAAGCCCATGTTCTTGACATGACAGTATGTTGACTCTAGGACAACTCAGTATGGTTTGTTTGGGGCTTATGAACACCAGAGAGAGTTGCCAACATAATAGCTCGAAAGAGAAGAAAGAGGTGAATCCTCCACTTGGCAAAACCAAAAGAGGTCCTGGGATCTCTTGCACATTTGTGTTGTACACACCTACCTTGTATTGTGGAAGCACTGCTTCAAGTAACGATATGACTCAAAGAGTTATGCGCCAGCCTGGGGATCTAGAAGAGGACCACCTGGGAGGCTGATGTAGAGACTTGGGCACATTTTCAGACTGAGACTCCACCCCCTACGCTCTCTGAGGAGAGGCCCCTCAGTGCGAAACACAGGAGAGTAAGTTTTAATGAGGTCTCTGCATGAGTTTGTGGGTCTTAAAGTGGTAGTAGGTTCAGGGTATTTTGGGGAAAGGGCCAGGAGGATGCGATCTACAAAACAGTCCCAGGGACAAATTTGACTGTTAACTTCATGTCATTGGAGGCTCCCACAACACAGTGCCTGGTAGCCTCTTCTGTGGTGGCAGAGGAAGGGGCAGGGTCCCTCAGCCCTGGAAGAGATGTCATCCTTTATTCAAAAGAAATGGATGGTTCTCCATCTTCAAGAGCTTCCATTTCTCGCTCTAGGAAGCGCCTGGATGAAGAGGGAAAAACATGCTGCACCTAGCTTTCGTAAGGATGGCCAGGGAAACCTCCTTAGGGGACATTGGAGCTGTTGGGACCTGAATGAGGAGAAGGAAGAAGCCATGAGAAGGCCTGGATTGAGTATTCCAAACACTTCCATAATGTAAAGATTCTAGACAGGAAAGGATGTGCCCAGTCAAGGATGAGAAGGAGACCCGTGTGGCCAAAGCATGAGATACAGAGGAAGAGTGGAAGGGATCAGAGAGGCCGGCAGGGGCAGAGCCGTACAGGGCCTTTGGAGCCATTGAAAGGTGTTTGGGTTTCTGTCCGACTTCAGTGATAAGAGCATCTTATATGTGTGGTGGGGGATCTGATTTATGGTTTGGAAGTTCGCTCTGAAAGGATGGAAAACAGAGCAGGGGAAAAGTCAGGGGTTTATTTGAGGGGCCCAGGCTAGAGATGATGGAGACTGGAAGTAGTGAGGGGGCAGGGTTATTGTTTTAATGTTTGTTAAGTTCCAATGACGGCAGGACAACTTACAATGACTCCAGGATAGATGAAAGGCAGAACTCTTTGTTACTTACAGCTCTGATCCAGAGAAGGCTGCCATGCAGGGCCACACAGTGGGTTGCATCCTGGGCAAAGGTAACAAACAGCAAGCTGGAACGTAGGTGACAGTTTAGGTATGGCAAGCAGGGTGGGGTTAGTAGGCTTTGGATTTCCTGTGATTGGGTATTTGAACAATTCTGTGGGCTCAAGGAAGAAGGGATCATCCCTAGATATTTGGCTTCAAGGTCTCTGGTAGTTGGGTGTGTCGTTGTAACCCAGGAGTGTGAAAGTCCAACAGGTTGGGGTGTAGGCATAGCCAGGTGCCTGTGAATGGGAATTGACAGTTTTTAGCCAGGATCTCAAAACTGGGTCAAGACAGCACTTGTGAAATATTATATTACAGGATGACAGCTAGTGATCAGTGTGTAGGACTAAGGTCTGTTTGTTTTTGTTTTTGTTTTTAGCTGAGCCATCCTGCAACCTGTTGGCAGCTCAGCAGCTGCTCAGCTCAGGCTGGGCATCAAACTGCTGTTGCTCAGAGCTCAGCTCGCACTCTTGAGCGAGCTCTTAACCAACTGAGCCACTCAGCCGGCCCTGAGGTCTGTTTTAGAAGCAGAGCTGATGGGACTTGTCGATGGATGTGCTGCATCTGGATATGAGGAAACGCGAGAAATCTTGAATAACTATGAACTTCAAAAATAGAGGGCTTGGTTTTCAAGACCAGTCCTCTCATCTAAAACAAAGATGCTTGATACAGTTTTAAAAGTTTCTTCTTCAAAGCAATGAAGAGCTGACAAGATCATAAGAAATTGCCGTGGAGGGGGGATGGGGGGAGGTGGGAGCGGTCAGCTGAGTGGCTCAGTTGGTTAGGAGCACAAGCTCTGAGCAACAGAGTCTCCAGTTCGATTCCCACATGGGCCAGTGAGCTGCGCCTGAGCTGAGCTGCCAACAGGTGGCAGGATGGCTCAACTGGTGAGAGCACGTGCTCCTAACAACAAGGTTGCCGGTTCCCACACAGCACCTTGAGCTGAGCCACCCTGAGCTGCCGAAGGGCGGGCGTAGGTCTAAGTGGCTAGAGCGTGCATGCTTAGCAACAAGGTTTCCAGTTTAACTACCACATAGGATGGTGGGCTATGCCTACCAGCAACTAAGATTGAACATGGCGCCCTAGCAGCCGCATGGCTACTGGACTTGGAGCTGAGCTGGCTGTGCCCTCCACAACTAAGATTGAAGGACAACACCATGGCTATTCCCCTTCCCCAATTCCCCAACACTGTTCCCTTTCCCCAATTCCCCAATAAAAACCTTTACAGAAAAGAAAGGAAAAGAAAAAAAAAAAAGAAAAGAAACGACCAGGGAAATTTGGAAAAAAATAGAAGAACCCAGAGAGGAAAGTGAACATGGAAGCCACTTTGCCCTGATGCCATTGACCAAGAATAATAGAGCAGGCATGAATAAACAATATCGGAAAATGCAGCGGGGAGTGGGGGGTGAGGGGTGCATCACTGCAGATGCTACTGATGTCAAAAGGAACATGATGAAAAACGTTATGCCCGATATGTTTGAAATTTCAGGTGAAGTGGACAAATCCCTAGAAAATTATAGCTCATCAAAACTGACTCAAGGAAAAAAAGTTACAACCACTTTGGAAAAGAGCTTGGCTTTTTCTGGCAAAGTTGAAAATAGATGTACACTGTGGCCAGCAATTATTGTTCTAGGTATATGACTTAAACAAATTCATTCATTTGTGTATCATAAAAAAATGTATAAGAATATTTTTAGAAGCACAGAAGCACTGTTCACAACAGCTGAAAATTGGAAACAACTCAAACATCCGTCAAGATATACTCTTGATGTATATATACATTTGTGGCATATACATTTCAGTAGAATAATATGCAACAATGAAAATGCATGAACTACAATTACACGAAACAACAGGATGAAGCATTATAAACAAGGTATAAAGGAAGAATGAAGACACAAAAATATTTATTGTGTGTCTCCATCAGTAGAAAGTTCAAAAACAGGCAAAACTAAAATATTTATATACACAGTTGACCCTTGAACAGCATGGGGGTTCGGGACTGACCCCTGCGCAGTCTAACATCTGCGTATAACTTTTGACTCTCCTGAAACTTAACTACTAATAGCGTACTGTTGACTGGAAGCCTTACTGATAACATAAATGGTTGATTAACACATATTTTGTATATGTATTTTATACTGTATTCTTACAATAAAGTAAGCTAGAGAAAAGAAAATGTTATTAAGAAAATCATAGGGAAGAGAAAATACATTTATAGTATTTACTGAAATAAAAAATCTGTGTATAAGTGAACCTGTGCAGTTCAAACTCATGTTTTTCAAGGGCCAACTGTATACACACACACACACACACACACACACACACACATTTTTTGTAGGGATTTACAAGAAATTTTTGAGGATTGACAATGTATTTCTTGGCCTGGGTGGTAATTACATTGGTGTTTATTTGTTAAATCATACATTTATTTTTATGAACTTTTCTTTCACAATATAAAAAAGGGTTTAAAAGAATGGGGCTAGGCAACTGGATGAAGAATAGTGGCAACTTCTGATTTGGAGATAGACTCAGGAGGGGGATGAAGTGGGAAGATGGAGAATTCAGAAATGAGACATGCATTTTGCCATATAAAGTTCTGCATGTTCATTGGTCAATTTCTTGCATCTCAGGTCTTTCCTGGAAATGACCAATCTCTTAAATCAACAAAAGGGATTCCATGCCACTGGATTCCACTTCTTTCTCATAAAACAATACAACTGTGCAATTTCTTACATTAAAACCTAGTATGCTTGTCTCTTGACTGTTTTTCTCCAAGGCTGTCTGTCTTTTTCTTATTCATTTGCAGGACTTCTTTATATATTCTGGATGTGAGTTATTTGCCAGATAAGTTTGTTGTAAATATCTTCTTCCAAGGCCCAGCCAAGTGGCTCAGTTGGTTAAGAGCTTGCTCAAGAGTGAGAGCTGAGCTCTGAGCAACAGCAGTTTGATGCCCAGCCCGAGCTGAGCAGCTGCTGAGCTGCCAACAGGTGGCAGGATGGCTCAGCTAAAAAAAAAAAAAAAAAATCTTCTTCCACTCAGTTGAGATCAAGAGCCTGGGTCTCTCCTCTGCAATCCTACACCCAATTCTATACTCATCATCTCCTCTTGTTAAGTTCCAGCCAAAAGGTAAGAGTTTAAAAAGTACTGATGACATCGCCAACTGAATCTTATCACAAGATGGAGGCCAACCCATCAGATAACTAGAAAGTCCACCCATAGTTGGGCCTCTGTTGGTCTTGAGTATCTTTGACTCTTTGACTCAGATCCCAGGTGCAATCTTCAGGATTCAACCAAATAAGTCACTCCACCCATGTCATGGACCTGCCTCTTCTACCAAGGACCTTAGCTTTAATTCCAGATAGTAAGGTGGTTCATCTTGATAGGGGTGAGAAATGTATAGGTTGACCCACATATGCTTTCTTTTAACATAACAAAATGATAAAGAAATGAATCATGGCAGGAGTGGGGGAGGGGAGTTGTCACTTTGAAGGGTAAAAAGTATAACTACTGCACTGCGTTGTACACCTAAAACTAATTTTTAAAAAAAAAATGTTTATTTCACAATAAAAGAATTTTTAAAAAAAAGTAAGCTGGTACAAATTTAGAATTTGGCTTTCTCTGTTTTAAAAGGACGAAGTTTTCTTGGACTATTGGTCTGCTCTTGATATGAGATTGTAAAACATTTTTCTTTGCCTTTGAAAATGACCTGCCTAGAAAATAAAGATTCTGTGTTTTGTCAAAAAAAAGAAAGAAAAGAAATGAATCATTGTAACGACATTTTGGTATAAGTTTTGTTGACAGTTGTAGTAAAATATTTTATCATTGTTTTGTTTTATGTATGTTCTACTTATTTTTTACCAGGTTTGAAGTAAAATCTAAGTATTAATTTTATGTCTGATTAGATTTACAGAAGTTGTTTAAGTGCTTAAGAATAATTTGTTTATCATATTTGTAAGTCTCCCTTGTCAGGTGTTTGAAGTGTTTGAATCAGATAAATCGAATTCGTAATTGTAGTTTGAATATCTAAAGGAATTTGCTTACTTAAATGTGTAAATGCTGTTAAAGCTTATGGGAACTTAATCTATCAAATGTATACATTAATTGAATATGAATCAATGAGCAAATAAATGTGATCTTGCTTTAATATAAAAATTCCTAAGTTCATGAATAAAATATCAAAATCCATAACTTGGAAGTAAAAGCTGAAGAAAGAGTTAGATGCTAGATCTATAACTTTAATAAATTAAATATTGATTGAAATGTAAGTAATTATAATTATCCCTCACTAGCTAAATTCTCATATCGAAATGGCTTACCAAAAAAAAAAAGGTAGGTGCCCAAGCAGCATACTAAACAAATAAAATATATGTGGTAATTACTATACAAGTGTTCACTGCTGGAAGCGTTTGCAGTGCACACAAGTCCAGGTGAGAGAGCGTAGCATGAGCTGCAGGTGAATCTCTGCTGTTCTCTCGTAGGGATCGGGGTTTTGCCTGATGATTTCCATGCATTTTCCTTGCTTCTGCCAGACACTTGGGGGCACTCCCAACCCAGGTCCAATCCAGATGGACTCAAGCATCTTTAACCTACCTATCTAGTAGTTATTTACACTGCAGCAAGTGATCATTCTGGCGTGGAGGAAAAACCTCCTTCACATCCTACATTACATTGTGTGTGTGTGTGTGTGTGTGTGTGTGTGTGTGTGTGTAGATACATACATACACACACAGTACACACACACACAGTACGCACAGTATACACTTACACACACACAGTACACACACACACACAGTTTACAAACATACACAGTACACACATAGTATACACACACACAGTTAAACACACACACACACACACACACACACACACACACACAGACCCACTGCTCATTCATGCAGGGTTAAATAATTGGGTGATTTAAAAATAATAATGTAGGGCCGGCTGAGTGGCGTGGTGGTTAAGCGCTAGCTTGGGCAGCCAGCGGCCCCGGTTCGGGTCCCACATATGGGGGCCGGTGACACTTGGTCAAAAAAATAAATAAATAAATAAATAAAAATAAAAATAATAATGTGAAAAACATATCTAAAAATAAAAGTAAAATAATAAAGAATTTTTTTATTGATTTCAGTTTAAAATGCTTTACTTTAGGCAGAAATCCCTGAAAAATTGTCATATATGTGTTTCACAGTGTTTCTGAGATATTTGAGTTAATCAATTGGAAGCTTGGATGGGCCGGGAAAACCGTACAGCCTCCAAAGGGTTGCTTTCCAACACATCCTCAGGAAGAGACTCAGTGTGGTGAGAAGTGCTGTGCTTCTATTCGGGGCAGGGAGTCCTTCTTGGAGAGAGAGGGCAGCCTGCACTTCTCCCTTGTCACTGGGGCACTTTTAATTTCCCATTTGTTTTTCATCTTTGCATGTATAGATACCTGGGAAATCTCAAGGGAGGAAGACCGATTAGCCAGGAGGTGTCTGTCATTCCTGGATCACCATATTTATACCATGGGAACCTCACCCTCACCCTCCAACAAGATGCTGATGGAAGTCAGTACAGACGATGAACAATGATTCAGCTCACCCTGCTCAAAGGACAGGCTTCGGAGCAGCTTTCTGAAGGTCAAGGTTCAGTTTGGAGAGTGTTAATACCTGTCAAGAGCTAATGTGGATATTAATTGTCATCATCTTTTTTAACCCTCGAATTTTACAGTGTGGAAACTTGAGGGTCAGAGGAGGAAATGAGGTCTCTGAGGGCACCCCATTAAGGAAGTTAGGCCCCCAGATAGGCCAGTGCTCTTTCTCCTCACTGCCCTCATTTATCAGAAGGCTCCTCCCTCTTAAGTACCATGCTGGCAGCTTCACACTCAGGATGGGCTGTATTGTTGCCATTTGTCAAATGAGAAAACCGAAGCACAGCTGCCCAAGAACCCTGACCTGGTTCTGATGATGCTTAGAGCCCTTCTTTGTTCCAACATCTAAGTCTATTACTTACTATTTGTTTAGGGCATTGGGCTAGTTACCAAGAAGTGACCAATATAATGATGAAACATGAAGAGGTCAACACTCAGTTGGCAAAAGAGGCTCTAAGGTCCTTTACACCTACAGGGTTAACTCAGGGAACTTGCTTTCTCGACTTTCTCCTCCACTGTAGTAAAATGGCTCAGTGAGCTTTCACTCTGGCCTTAAGGGTGTAGAATTGGATCACCTGGGAACTGGGAACCATTTTCAAGCTGATTTGTATGTCTGAGATGCTGGTGAGCTTTGCCACCCGTTATCTGGGAGCTGCAGCCAAGGAGAGTGGGGTTTGACGGGGTTTCGGTGAGACTGTGGGGACACTGAAATACTGAGCAGCCCAGACACCCACACCCTTTGTCTTCAGAGGAGACATCATTCTCCATTCAGAACTGAGATGGTCCTTCATCTTGAAAAGTCTATAACTATGAATTGGGGGCAGGGGTTGGGGGTGATGTTTCTTGCTTAAGAACATTCTTAACCCCTAGCTCTGGAAAATTTTATTCCTAAGTCTGGGGAAACTTCTGTCCATGGCTCTGGAAAACCCTCCATTTTGGATCTGGAAAATGCTCCATCCTTGCATCTGTAAAACACTCCTTCTTGGGCACAGGAAAACACCTCAGTGCAGGCTCTGGGAAACACTGGTCCCGACTAGAAATCACTCCATCGCTAGCTCTGGAAACCTCTCCACCCTAAGCTGTAGGAAACACTCCCTTCATGACTATGAAAAAATATTCTGTCCAGGGATCTAGAACACACAATATTAGATTACCTTTTTATCACGAGATCTGGAATACCCACTGCCCTTAGCTGTGGGGAATTCTCCACCCCTAAATCTGGAAGGCTTTCTCCTCTAAGTCTGCAGATGTCTGAGCCCAGCGGGGTGCTGGTAAATGTCTAACAATGAACTCTGTGGATTGGTTGTGTTTGTCAATTTCCATGGTATAATTACTCCTACTATGTATCATGTCAAGTTATCAATGTGACATCAGCAAAAACAGATGTAGGAGGAGATGGGTACAATCGCCTCCTACAATTGTCAGTCGGAGCTGGTTCCATCCCCCTACCATTCCCACCCCTTGGGCATGGAGGACGGAGTCCCTTGTATGGATGACTCTGAGTGGGGCTGACTTTAAATCCGATGTAATCACAGCTCAGAGGTCTGAAGGACTCCCAGGCCCTGGGTGTGGAGAGCTCCAAGCCATATATGTTACTAGCTTTCTGTCACTTGATTTATGGTATCCCTCTCTAAACCAATAAATTCAATTCAAAGATTTAAGGGACCATAAAAGGTAAGAATATTCTGAAAAGCTGACATTCCTAATGTCCTAATATGTCCTGACATTATCCTAATGGCCTCAATAACACATACATATTTCAGGTATTTCCTCCTACCTAGGAGGCGTAGCTTTGGATCACCTGGGAGGTGACACCCATTTTCCAGCTGACACATGAATGGATGCGGTTGTTATTATAGGCATGCTGCCCCTCTGTCTGAGCAGCGACGGCCCCAGGAAACAGAACATGGAATGACGCATTTTTGATGGAATATCAGGGTGAATTTGGAGGTGCTGAGATGTGGTACAGACCAGTAGCAGGCTCTGTGTATATCAAGCGGTAAAGGGTGTGGGGAGGAGAGGGTCTGACTAAAATGGAGATATCTGAGTCAAAGACAGATTTACATCTATAACAACCTCACAGTCCCTGGAGGGCTGGCAGGGGACACCGCCCAGTTTGGCAGAGAAAAACCTTCCGTCCTTGGGCCTATGGTGGAAATGTTCCTTGTCCTTGTCCATGTCCTTGGGTGGAAATGCCCACCTTGTGCTGAACAAAGAACCATTCCATCCTACCTGGCCAGGAGACACCCTGCCTGTGGACTGTGGGACCCCACCCTAGCTCTGAACAACTGCCATCACCAGCTCTAGGAAATGCTCAGTCTGTGGTTCTTGGAAGGCCCTGCCCTGTCTCTGAAAAAGCCTCTCTGCCTTTACCCCAACAACCCTGACGCCAGAGAACTCCCTGCCCTTGGCTCTGAGAAAGGCCCGAGGGATGCTTCATTCTTGCCTCCAGAAAATGTTTGTTCTCTGACTTTGGAGGGATCTTTCTGACAAATGTAGGAAAAAGCACTTTGTAAAACTAAAAAGCTGGGCCTGGCGTGCAGCAGACGCTCAATAAACGTGTGTGGAATGAAGGAGTGGTCCTGGGAGATCTTTGCAAACTGCAATGCGCAGCACGATCTTCAGATATTATTCTTACTGTGACTAAATAAAGCAGTTATCAGAGGTATTATGGGAAACTCCATATTTCTCCCTAATGAGATCTTTTTCTTGTGAGCTCCCACCAGACAGGGAGCATAGGGACTGGCTCACAGCGGGCATCAATACATGTTTGATAGATGAATGGCCACATGGATGGATAAATGAGGACTATATAGGATGAATCTCTGTGTGGATGATGAGTGAACGGAAAAGATGGATGGAGTGGCTGACACATTTGCCTACTCATCAGCCGCCTCCCTCTTTCCCTTCCTTCCTCCTTGCTAAATGAATCCCAATTTTATTTAAGTCTTCAGCAGCTTAAGAGGAGATTGGGGCCCGAGGCGGCATATCCTGTTTAGTATGAAGCCATCATGGTGATACATTTTCCCTTGCCAGAGAGTCATTTGGGACTAGCCATATAATGCAGCTCTGACCCAGGAGACATGAGGGGACGTCTACTGGGGATCCTTCAGGAAAGTTTACCTCATTAGAGGAACACAAATGGGATGCTCTCTCTTCTGGCCTTTGAACACTGATGTGTGAGGATGAGATGCTTAGAGATGCTGTAGCCATGAGGTCTTGCAACCATGAGGAGATAGGATGGAGGACTAAAGCCTGACATTCTGAGTACCCCAGAGCAAAAATATAGAAAGACCCTGGGTCCTTGAAGCTTCTCATTGAACCACTGAATTAACCAATGTGTGCAGGTGGGTGGATGGATGGATGGATGGATGGATGGATGGATGGATGGATGGATGGGGAGGTGGGTGTTTGGATGGGTGAATGTATGGATATATGTGTGTATTAAAATATAACGGCCGGCCGAGTGGCGCCGTGGTTAAAGCGCTGGCTCGGGAAGCCAGCGGCCGCGGTTCAGGTCCCACATATGAGGGCCAGTGACACTGCCCTCAAAGAAAAAAAAAATATATATATATATATATATGAAGGACCATCAGTAGAGCTAATGTTGTCTCTGAAGAGCACTCACTCCAAGGCACTCAAGGTCAGAACTGGCTGAGGAGAACTGAACTTTTCCAGTAGTTTCCTCCAGGCCCTCATTCCTACTCCCTATTTCATGTGCCCTTTGGCTGTCAGAGCCAACACTTGCATTCAGTACCTGTCACCTGGCCTGAAGGGCTTGTGCCCATCTGACCCTTTGTGCAGGGCCTTACCATGCCAGAGAGATGTTTGGTCTGCGAGAAGCTCAGGTGAGTTTGGAAGGCAGCCTGGCACAGTGGACTCAGACAGTCCTGGGTCCAAATCCTGGCCCTGCTTCTTATGAGCCAGCCTCCTAACCCACCTGTCAGCCTTCTCACCTACAAAATGGGGATAGCAGTGCCACCTCAGGCTGTGATGAGCGAGCAGATCATATATGAAAGTGCCCAGCATCATCTGTAGCCCCCAGTAGGTCCTCAATAAATGCCTGGGTTCTTCTAGCCGGCTCAGCCATGGCCAGGCATGCATGGGCTATGGCTGGGCAGCAGCCAACACACAGCTGCAAAGGAGCCCCAAGCCAGAAGAGCAGTCTGTGCCCCTCCACCCATCCTGCTGTGCATAGCTGTCTCGAGGCATTGCTCCTTGGAGCCAGCACAGGGGTTACAGAAGGACTAGAGGAAACCGAGCAAACCAAGATTGCTTCCTTCCTTCTTGTGCCACGGGATCTAACAGGGAGTGTCAGTGACCCGGGAGTCTGGGGAGCTTGCAGGTTCAGGCTACAGTGGACAGCTGCCTCAGCAAGCAGAGTCAGGGCCAGCCCAGGGTCACAACCTCCAATCCTGCGGCATCCAGTGCCCTCCTGGACAGGCACAAGCCATCCCAGCAGAACCCAGCTGCTCTCCACCCCTAGGCTTTTGCATACCCTACTCTCCATGGCTTACTTTTCCCTCCTCACCCTGTTCCTCACCCTTTGATTAAGGGTCCCCTTAAGACATTCATTTCTGGCTCTGGGAATTATTAACTGTGTCCTTCGGCAAGTCACTGACATGTGCCTAAATTTCTCATCTGTTACTCGCTGATTTGACAAACATTTGTGGAGAATCTACTGGAGGTTTGTGCCAGGTGTATCTTTTTCACCTTTGCATAGCTCAGGGTCCAGGCGAAGCGATGAACCATTGAACCCCCTGGACAGTAAAGATCCCACCAAAGTCCATGGGGTTGAGGTATAGAGCCATCTGGCCCAACCTGAGGGCTCCAAAGAAGGCTTCCTGGAGGAGGTGACCTCTCATCAGGTGTGAAAGCGTCAGACATAGGGTAGGTGCTTGTTGAGTCTCAGGTTTCTTTCCATCCTTGTGAAATGAGCAGGGCAGAGAGCTTTCTCATCTCCCGTAGGAAGAAGCTGAGGCCCAGGAGACAAACTCAAAGCGTCCTGTAAGTCCGCAGCAGGGCAAGAGCCCCAGACCTCACCCTACTCATCCAGGGCGTCGGAGGCTCTCCCCAGATGCCCACACAGGCTGGCCTTCCGTCTTGCAGTGGCTGGGATGTCAATCAGAGCCTAGACCACCCCCAGCTCCACAAAGCTCTCCTGAGACACTTCATAATCACACTTCATTCTGAGTTTGATAAATAAAGGTAATTGTGGGACAATTAGACTCTCTTCTCTTCCAACATCTTAATTGGAGCAAGATGCATGAGTCTTTTCTGCAATTCACTTTGCCAGGCGTATTTGAGGCTTTTCAGCTGGGCCTCCTCGCACACTGTAGGAAGAGTGATGGCTCGGACGCCACTGCCCTGACATGCCTCGAAGCCAGCAGGTAGTTCCCACGCGGCCCCTGACTAATCACCATGGATGCATCCTGTCACATGCTAGGACGTCCCCAAGTAGATCACGGCCTTGTAACCACCATTATCAATCACATGGTTGGGTGCTTTCCACAATGCCTGTGCAAAGTGAGAAGCACATGACTTTAGGAACCTGAAGATGCAAGTTCAAATCCCAGCTCTGTTAGCAGTTTGCTGTGTGACCTTCAACAAATTGCTTAACCTCTCACGACTTCAGAGGCCCCAAATAGGGGTGATCATCCTTAACACTGTCAAATAAAACAACATGTACGACAACACTTCCTAAAGGACTAAGAAGATATCACCCGTGTGCCGCCTACCCCCACTGCAGCCTCTGACAATAGAACTGACAAAATAAAACCTGACCAAAGAGAGAGAAGAACAAATGTAAAGAGGGACAGGCCCTACTCTTGGTGTCAGCAGCTCAACACTGCATACTATAAGCCAGATGCACAAAGGAAAAGTAGCTTTCTTACACTTCCCACAAATGATCTCATCTCATGCTCCATTACTCATCCCACTGATTGGGGGTTGGGGGGTGGGAGAAAGAGAGGGACTCTTAACTGGCAAATTCATTGCCAATTAAATATGATTCTGTCCCCCTCCAGTTTTATATGATCTCTCTGGTATTAGCTCAGTTGCCTTAGGGTGAATTCTCAATGTTTCAGGGTTTTCCCCCTTCCCACCTCTCCTTCCAAGTATGACAGCCAGCGTAGATAAAGGTGGGGGAACCTGGACAAGCATCCTGGAAGCAGCAGGGTGAGGTCTCCCGTTTATGTGTTACCACCTGATCCACACTGGCACCATTCAAGGTGCCTCTTTTGGCTTCCCTTGGCACTGGAGTCCACACTGGCACCACTGGTGATGGAACTGGTCCCACAGACCTGGGCCTGAGCCAGCCTACACTGCAGTGGCCCAAGGAGCACCCCCATTGTCCCTGGCCACAAGCTGCCCTTCTCTGCTGGTCTCTTCATTCTGCGGGTCTGGAATTCTGGACCTCCTGGTCACCCTGCACAGGTCATGGGGACTCAGCATTGCTAGGTCAGCCTCACCTAACCAGATACCCACTCCCATCAGTGTCGTGTTCCCATTCCCACAATCCCACCTCCTTCCCCATATTGGATAAGTGGCAAATTGGACCATCAGCACTGATATCCTCGTATCTGTGGCCTCAGCCTCATCATGAGCTAATGCCCCGAGGGCGGGCCCCTGGGTCACTCCTTGGGGCCCAGGCCATATCCTCACCCTGGTCCCTACTCGCCAGAATCCCTGCGATGTCAGATCCCTACATCCTCGCCTTGCCTGGCAGGAATTTTCCTCTCTTCATCTTCTCCATCCTCTTCACACTTCCCTTGTCATCTCAGAGGCAGCCAGGCTGGGCTCTTGATGTGCAAAGAGGACTCAGAGGACTTAGGAAGCCTTTCCCCACTCTCAACAAAGCCCAGCTTTCAAGGCCATTATCTGGCTAAGGACTGCAGGATCCTATTCAGTCAAAAGCTGAACATCAAGCCTTCCCTTTTGTGCTCCTGATCCCCAATCCTATTCTTCTCTAAGGCTCTGAATGTGCCTGGCTGAAAAGGAAGAGAGACACATAAAAGCAGTTAAGAAACACGCAGGTACATTAAAAAAGCAATATCATTCCTGTGACATCAGACTTCCTGGATGTCAGAACAAAGGATACTTGGAGAGAGCTCCCCACACTGACTCTAGAGACCCAGAGAGGGCAAATATTTCTTCAGGCCACACAGCAAGGCCATGACAGGGCAGGAAAAGGAAGCCACGTCCCCATGTTCAAAGGCCCTTCCCATCAGCAGGGCTCCATTAGGGAAGGGGATGCTGAGACTTTCACCTCTTGGGCATCCTGTGTCTGAGGACTTTGCAGCCACTCTCTGAAGCAGGGACACATGCCTGTCTTGCTCACCGATACATCCCATCCCCCAGCCCGGGGTCTAGAACAGTTCGACAGGAACATCTCATCCCCCATCATGCTGTTCACGAGAGGTCCATCGCTGCCCCATTTCCTGTCTCAGTCACTGGGCATTCCTCCATCCGGGCACATGAGGCTCAGCGGCACACTCCCTGCCTGCACCTGCACACACGAGGCTGGCTGCTACCTGCCTGCCAGCTCCTTTCTCCACACAAGGGGCTAGGTAGGGGCCTCTTTATCCCCACTCCTGCTGTCCTCAGCTTGAGTCAACCATTGTCTTGCTGAGCCTCAGTTTCTCCATCTTTAAATAAAAGAGTTTACAAGACAGTAGCTTTTAGACTTTTTTTTAACAGTGAAAAAACAGAGCTGCTTTCTTTTAAGCAAGAAGATGGGGTCTTCCTATAAATATATATATACACACATACATGTCTATGTATGAGTGTATATACGTGTGTGTGTGTGTGTGTGTGTGTGTGTGTGTTGTGTGTGTGTGTGTATTTTTTGCTTAATGGTTTTGCAGGTACCCTAAAGCACAGACACAACACAAAATTTGAAAATCACTGGGCTGCATATTTCTTCAGTGTCCTTCTCACGCCAGCTTGATCAGAATTTAAGACTCATAGAATCTAGACAGTAACACGTCAGAACTATACTTAGCTGCAAGTAGCAAAATTACAAAGAAAAAAACAAAACTGAACTGGGGCTTAAATCAAAGAGGGTTGTTTTTGTTCTCATCTAACAGGAAGTCCAGAAGAAGGCAGGCCCAGGCTGAGAGAAGTATACCCAACGCCCCTAGGCCCCTTCCCTCTCTCCACTCAGCCATCCTCGACATGTGGCTTCATCCTCAGACTTATGGCCTCCGGATCCCAAAAGGGCTGCTCACATGCCAGCCTTGTCTGTGCTCTCGGCAGGAGGAAAGGGACTAGTAAAAAGCTAAAAGCCCATACTAATTGGGTGACCTCCCTATAAAGATTCTTCTGGAATCCACACACAGTGAATCTGCTTAGATTTCATGGGCCAGAATGTGTCACATAGCATCCCAGGGTACTAGAGGGAAAGGGAAAATAGTTTGGGGTTTTCATCCAGGCACATTGCCACCATGAAGAAAGGCTGGGGCCTGTGAATAAAGATGAAAAAGAGGACAGGACAGTCGGCAATTAACTGTGTCACCTACAGATGGCCTGGGGTCAGTCCCAGCCTGCCATTAATATGAGTGGCTTGGGGCATGTCCCTTTACCACTTTGGGCTGCAATTTCCCCATGTCAAAACAGGAGAATAGGGGGCTGGCCAAGTGGCTTAGTTGGTTAAGAGCACAAGCTCTGAGCAACAAGGTCACTGGTTTGATTCCCACATGGGCCAGTGAGCTGCGCCTGAGCTGAGCTGCCACTGAGCTGCCAACAGATGGCAGGATGGTTCAGCTGGTGAGGGCACGTACTCCTAACAACAAGGTTGCCAGTTCGACTCCACCATGGGATGGTGGGGTATGCCCACCCGCAACTAAGACTGAACCAACAGCACCTTGAGCTGAGCGGCTGCAAGGTGCCGATGGGCAGCCAGATGGCGACTGGACTTGGAGCTGAGCTAGCTGCTGCCTCCACAACTAAGACTGAAGGACAACAGCTTCGCTGGTCCCCTTCCCCAATTCCCCAATAAAATCTTAAAAAACAAAACAAAACAAAAAACCCCCAGGAGACTAGAGCCAGATGCTACAGAACTTTATCCATTACCTACTAGCTGTGTGACCTAGGGCAGCATTTTTGACAACCCCGTGCCTCAGTTTCTTCATCTGTAAAATAGGGGTAGTCATGGCTTCTACGCCATAGAGTTGGGGGGGGGGTTGAACAAGCTGTTGTGTATAAGGTAAGCAGATGAACCTGCGTAGACCAATCAGAGACCAATATCCATTACTGTTGCTGCTGCTGCTGCTGCTGCTGCTGACCTCCTGAGAGTCACAAGTTTGGCGTTTTCCTTCTGCTTGCCTCTGGGTGCTGTGTGACCTGGGACATGTCTCATCCCCTCTGGGCCTCAGCAGCCATTCTATATAATGAGGGGCCTGGATGCTGTCTTGGGCCCCACCGGCTCTGAGAATTGCTATCAGAAGCTGGCTGGGCTATTTACAGGACAGCAAATGCTTTCCTGGGCTGGGACAGGGAAAGGAGGGGTCAGCTGGTTTCCTGTGGGCAGGGGAGGGGGATGACCTGGGCAGCATGGACTTCCTGTTTCCCAGAGGGAATCCAGGGCTGCCTTGTCCAAAACTGTCTCTGGGGCAACTTTCCCTGCGTCAGCTCCCCAGCTGGCCTGTGGGTGAGGGAAGGACCAGCAACAATGGCCCTTTGTCCCCAGCTCTGCCGCCCAGCCCAGGTCTCACACCCATCTTCCAGATGAGGAAACTGTGGCACAGGGAGGTGAGGTCACTTGCCCAAAGTCATGGGGCTGGTGAGAAGTCATGCTGGGAGGAGGACCTGAGTCTTCTGAAAACGCACCAGCTTCATCCCGGGCCCCGAGCACCAGGTGGACTCTCCTTCAGGGCCCTTTGGACACTGAAGAAGCCTAGAGCTTGATCTTCAATGGCTTGATGCCCCACGATGTGACTCCTCGGCCACTGCCACCTCCCCCAGCCAGTGCCCTGAAGCACAAAGCTCAGGACCTCCTGTTGGAATACGCTGTCTGCCTTTGGCATGACCACTCAGAGCAGCTCCCCGTCCCTGGACACACAGAGACCCATGCTGTGGAAACTGGGCATAAGTAGCTGCAAAACAAGGTGGCCGGGCCGACATGCAACTGGCTAGGAGCAGGGGCTTGGGAGCCAAGCAGCCCCAGGTTCAAACCCTGACCTTGGTACTTGCCAGTTGTGTGCCTTGGACTGGTGACTTAACCTCTGAGTTTCAGGTTCCTCACCTGTGAAATGGGGCTATGTTAATTTCCTAGGCCTGCTATAAATACAACACATTTGCTGGTTTAAAATGACAGATATTGACCCTCTCACAATTCTTGAGGCCAAAAACTAAAATCAGGGTGTCAGCAGGGTTGGTTCCTTCTTGGGGGGCTCAGAAGGAGAGTCCATCCCATGCCTCTCTCCCAGCTCCTAAGAGTTGCCAGCAATCCTTGGCATTCCTTGGCTGTGGCAGCAGAGCTCCAATCACTGCCTCCTTCTTCTCATGGTCATCTTCCCTCTGTGTGTGTGTGTGTGTGTGTGTGTGTGTGTGTGTGTGTGTGTGTCCAAAGTTTCCTCTTCTTATAAGGACACCAGTCCTTGGGTTAGGGCCCACCCTGATCTACCATACTGGATTTTACCTTGATTACATCTGCAAAGATCCTATTTCCAAATAAGGTCACATTCCCAAGTAGCAGGGGTTAGGCCTTGAACATATTGTTTTGGGAGATACAATTCAATCCCTGACAGGGGCCATGAGATAATACTTGTGTTGCTGGATTCTGGTGCAGGTCAAACAAGTAATTCACATAAAATGCCCAACCCTGAGTCAAATTCACAGACAGTCCTCACATAATCTGTGCTCCTATTCTTACTTTGGTTGCTCTAGCAACCAGCCACAGCTTTGATTGTCTGCCTGGTGACTAGCACCTGTGGGTCAGAAATTCTGGCTTGTGCCTGTCCGACTCATAAAGGCTGCATGAATAATTAAGAGCCAACATCTATTGAGCACTTACTGTGTGCCAGGCACTGTCCATGCATGAAACAAATACCATATCGCCCTGTCTTCATGACATGCTTATGAGGTAGCAGCTACTGTCACTCTCATTTTACAAAGGCAGAAACAGAGGTTCAGAGAGGTTAAGTAACTTGCCTGAGTCACCAGCTGGAAGGAAGCTAGACTTGAACCCAGTGAGTCTAACTCACTTAACTACACTGCTCCCTGCGCCCCCCACCCCCAAACAGCAGACCCTGTGCCCAGGCCTCACCAGCCACCTGCCAACCAGCCCACCTGCCTGCCTGGTCCTCTTCTTGTCCTCACTGCAGCCTTCCCTAAGCATCTTCCTGGGGGGAGAGGGTCTGCCTGGACCCCCATCCTTTTCCCTCTCATTGCTGAGCCAGCCTGGCCCTGGCTGCACACATCACCTCAGGCCCAGGGCCAGCCATGCAGCTGGACCTTGAAGGAGAGGCTGCATTTTAAGTGGTGCAGCTGGAGGAGAGGACAGTCAGCTGGGGAAATAGCACCGGCAAAGGGGAGGAGTCTGGCAGGAGAGGATCGGTGGGGCCCCAGGGATGGACACTGAGCAAAGAGCAGCAGGAGGTGAGGTAGGGGATAAGGCTGGGGCCTGGTTGTGGGGAACCTTGAAGGCCAAACTAAGGCATCTGGATGGGATCCAATGGGTGACGGGGCCCCCAGGAGGCTGTGAGACAGGTTCAGGCTAGTGCCATAGAAACCCTGCCTCCAGCAGTGCAGGCTGAGTGGGGTGGTGGAGAGGGCCAAGAGGCCACCTCCACAAAGAAAGCTGTCACTAGAGGAAGGGGCACAGGGGCGATATTTCCAGCATGTGGACCCTCTGCATGTTCACAGGCCCCACTACACACATGTTGGACGGTCCCCAGCCTGGGGGACCCTGTCTGTCCTCCTAGTTCAGAAAGAGGGGGCAGTAGAGGTGATCTGAGATGAGGAGAACCTCCCCTGACTCCTGTCCTGAACCAAGCCCCCTGGGAACAGGACAGGTAACAGTAATAGTTAAAATGACATTTTTTTTGAGCAACTACCATGCGCCAGGTGCTGTTTAAAGCATTCTTGTGGATTATTATTATTTTCTTTACTCTGACAAGCAACCCTAGAAGGCAGGCGCTATTATCATCCCCATTTGATGGATAAGAAAACTGAGGTTAGGAGGCTTGCTAAGTAAGTGTTATAGCTGGACTTGGGGCAGCCGGGGCCAGAACAATCCCTATGCATCCAGGACAGGCTGAGAGCCAGAGTGGGAAGGCTCAGGCCAAGGGGCAGCGTAGCTGTGACATCTGAGGGCTGGTCTCAAAGGCCAAGCAGGAAGGAGGGCATCTCAGTGGTGACCAGTGTGGGGTAACAACAACCCAGAGGGCACGGCCCCAGCCCCAGTGCCTGCCACTACAAAATCTCCTCCACTTTCTCTCCCCAACCTAGACACAACCCACAGGCAGGAGGTCCCCAAATGACTGAGATTACATTTCTGCTACACTCAGTGAAACGGAGTTCAAAATACAAATTCAAGTCAGTGATAAAACAAAAAGTTACATTTCTCATGAACTAATTTTGTGCCTTCACACCTGATATCTTGTCAAACCCACTGTGCAGATGAGGCAATTGAGTGAAGATGTGCATGGGTCTTCCAGGTCCCAGGCCATGCATTCACAGTGTGCTCAATCCAGTTTGCGTAAACCAGGATGCATAGTGGGACAAGCTGGGCCTTGATACTCTCTGACAGTTCCTGGGTTCAAGGCCTGTCTCTGCCTCTTGGCTGCTGTGCAACCATGAGCAAATTTTCTCTCTGAATGTCAATTTCCATGTCTGTAAGGTGGAGCCAATAATAGCTTCCTTTATTAATTCATTCCACAGACATTTATTGAGCATCTACGATGTGTCAGGTACTGTGCTAAGAACGAGGGATACAGCAGCGAATAAACCTTTTGGGGTCTGTTAGGATCCACCTAATAAATAATAGGCCTTTTCCTCTGCCCCTGTGGGTCTAATAATATAAATACCTGTCACCTGTCACCGTGGTTCTAAGATGCGTAACTGGAGACTGTGGTGTTCAAGGTGTATTGCATGAAAGGAAAGACAGCTGGGTAAGAATTCCCCTTCCAAGGCCCCACTACCTCTGTGGTTTCCACAGCGATTAGCCTGCAGGGCCAGCCTGCTGTCCTGCTGTCAGAGGTGTGGCCACGAAGGTGGAAATGGAAGGTAGAGGGTGGGGCTGGCTCACAGCCGCAGCAGCTCGGGCACAGGAAAACATTCCAGCCAAGGGAGGGGAAGCCCGGGAACCCAGACTTGTGCTTCCAGCCTGCCTTCTGGAGGCCAGCCCTATGCAGGGTGAAGGAAGGCCTCCCTACAGTGTGTGTGTGTGTGTGTGTGTGTGTGTGTGTGTGTGTGTATCTGTACCTTTTTGTGAATCTGTGTATGTATTTGTGTGTGTAGACCTCAAGGTTACCACGCCCCAGAGGGGAGTGGCCCCCAGACATTCCTATATACACAGTCACACTGAGACAGACACACAAAATCCCCTTATAAAGTCTCCACACAAACACACTACACATCCACAGTCTAATACATACACAGGGTACATATATGCATACACACATCTATAATCATGATACACACGCAAATATACCTTCACACGGAGACATATATAGAGACACATGAGCTGGCAAGACCAAAGCTTGGGGGAGGGGTGCTAACTAAGAGAGGACAGAGGTGGGCTTCAAAAGGCTCACGGAAAGAGGCTCTCAAGGGACAGAAATATGTGGGTCCCTCACTGGAGCACAGGGTGAGCTGTGGCCAGAGAGAGGGCAATAGCAGGCACATAGGCCCCAGAGGAGGGAGCCAACAGCTCCGCCAGATTGTGGAGAGGTCAAGGAGAGCTTCTCAGAGGAGGTGGCAGAGTGTGCTTTAGAAAGAGGAGCCTGGAATTTCCAGTCCATCTGCTCTCCTCAGATTTGGTTTGATGTGTTCTTCCCCAGTAGTAAAATAAGACACCAGGAGCCCAGAGATAGGAAGCTGGCAGGGGTTGGGAGTACATTTTGGAGTGTGCTCACTGCTGGGAGAGGGTGCACAGAAGGATCATATCTCAAACATCCATCAGCCTTTCTCCCATCAGGCCTTCCAACCCCCCACCCCTCTCCGTCCCCAGTCATCATCCGACAACTTCCTGTAAGCCCTCTCTCCCCCTCCATTATTGATTGCTATTGTTCACCCAGAAACTCTGTCCCTACTCTACAGAAAAAAAAGTCACAGAAAAATGCTTCCTTCCTTAGGGGAATTTCCTTTCCCTGCCTCCACGTGGGTGGCACAATCCCAGAACCCCAGACTCTTGGCCCCAAGCTGGGCAAGGGACCCCGGCCTAGCCATCGTAGCACCTGTCCCCTGGCCACAGTGATTAGCCATGGATGGGCAGGTGACCCCAGCCAGGTCTTCTTCCCTGGGATTTCCATGTGGCTGCTGGAAGAAAGAGGCTCTCAGTGGACCAAAAAGGATGTGGCCTCGTGCTGCCTCTGGTCACGTCCACCTCCTGCCCCGAGTGTGGAGAAAGGCTGTCTGCAACGGAAAAAGTCAGAGTGGGGAGAATGGCAGCCCCCACAAGTTTGATCAAGTCTCTGATCCAGGGGTGTCCTTCCCAGGAGTGACAGCTAACAAAGTCCTCTTTTCACCGGTTCTGGTTAGGTTTCTGCCACCTACAACTAGATGAGACCTGACTAGCACAGTTCCCCTTCTTATTCTTTCTCCCATCTATCCTTGCCCCATCTCCCACCCAGGCCCCCAACCCGCCATAAGCACTTCCCAACCCACTTCTCACTCATCCAGAAGCCCCTTACCTCCCACACTCAGCCCTGCATTTCCGACCCTCCATGAGGAGTGTCCTGGGCTCCCATGGCAGCTGAAGGCCAGATTCCTCAGGACTGATTTCCAGGCCTAGGTGAGGAAATCCAAGCCCTCGGTCAGCAGGGATGCACAAAGCAGACCTGCTCTGGGTTGGGCCTAGGGATCTCAGCCCCATCGTAAGGCATCACCTCCTCTCTGGTCTGCTTGCCGAGAGATTGTTACTCCTTGATATGAGGGATTCAGGTTCCTTCTGTCTGTCTTACTTTTCCATCATTCCTGGACTGGTGCCCTCGTTCACATGTTCCAAGATGGGACCATGCTCACTTTCCAGCCAATGGAAAGGGGAAAAGGTAGAAGAGAGGGCACACACTACTCTTTAAGGGAACAATCCTAAAACTGCCTGCAATACTTCAGCTCATATCCTATTGGCCACATTTGTCACATGGCCCCACCTAGATGCAAGGGAGGCTGGGAAATGTAGTCTTTTTTTTTTCCAAGGAGCCATGTCTCATTACTGTGGAAAGAAGGGAGAATGGATATTAGGGGACAGCCACAGTCTCTGCCACAGCCTGGCATTCAGGGTCCTTCAGAGCCAGCCTTGTTCTGGGGCTTTGTACCTTTGTGCATCCTGTGCACCTTTGTCCACCTTCCCCTTTATACCTCTGATTCTGGGAAGCCTTCCTGACCATCATTGGCCAGCCTGGATTAAAGCTCTCAGTGTCCACTGGTCACATGGTGCTGGGTGTAAGGGTCTATCACCCACACTGGATGGGGATCAACTCCAGGGCAGAGGCCACAACTGATTCAATTCTGTGTCCCCCTGCCCAAGCCCGGGTATCAGGGAATACAGAATGAAGGAATACATGAGAAAGTGAACTGTCTAAATTAAAATTGCTTAATTGATAAGTGATTATTGGTTGACTGGTGACTGAGCCCGGGAGGCACCTGTGTGCTGAGTGCTGGGCTGTGTAGCCAGGCAAGGCCTCCATGGCGCTCTCGCCTCCACAGACACTGCCCCCTCTGCCAGAAACGCCCCCTCTGGGACTGTCCAGCTCCCGCTCAGCCTTTGTGACTCATCTTCAATGTCACTTCCTAAGGGAGGTCTTCCCTGACTCACTCTCCACTGCAACAGCACTGTCGCCCCGAGTCCAGGGCAGCCCTTGCAGGTGCAGACCCGTGCCACATTCCACAGGCCTCTACCCTGCCCTGTGGGGCACTCAGCCCCACCGCAAGTCATGTGCCTGGCACTGGTTTGTCCATGAGACTGAAAACTCCACAAGGTGGATCTGTGTCTCTCATCATGTGACCCCAGGGCCTGGCACGATAGTTGACACTCAGTAGATGGCCAGTGAAACATAAAAAGAGTGGACCTGGTCTCTCAGAGTGTATCTCAAGGGGCCAATGTTTTGGGCCAAAGAGGGTCAGGATGTTTGTGGCATATGTGGGTAGGTGACAGCCTTGACTTTGCATGGCAGGAGGTGCCAAGAGTCTGTGCTCAGAGGTAGGCCTGACTGAGAGGCTGGTGGGGGAAAAGGGACAAGGAGGAAGCTACCCACAGAGCCCTTGGTTCAATCTGCTATGGAGAGAATAACAGAAGGTTTGGGAGCCACACATTCACCTTGACTGCTGGCTGCAGAGGAGGTCCACTGGAGGCAGAAGACATTGCAACATAGATGGCTGGGCATTCAACTCTTCTGTGCCTCAGTTTCCCCACTGTGGAGGGGGGAAACCAGTAGTACCTTCGTGGTGGGGTTGTTGTGAAGACGAAAGGGTTACTGCATGTGCAGTGCCAATCCAGGGCTCACTCCTCTGTAAATGTTTTCGGATAACATTAAGAAGCAATGAAAATACATGTGCTCTGGGCTCAGCCAGGTATAAAGGGAATCTCAGCCCACCCTTGTTGAGCCTCAGTTTTCTTATCTGTAAAGTGGAAGCGCCAACACCTAGCCTTGGGGGCTTGGAGAGATGTAATGAGACAAGGATGTCAGAGGCTTGGCACCATGCCTGGCACCAGGGAACCCTCTTCCCTTTCCCCGAGACAGAGACCCAGAAAGACGGAGGACGAAGAGAATCCTTGCCTGCTATTGCCTGCAGTAGGCTAGGAGGCCTGGAGAGCGGGGAGGCCGCCTGGTGAATAATCTTGTTAATGGTAACCATCACCCTGATGCTTGTTAATATAATAACACTGGGCTCCCAGCCTGCCTGGCTCGAAGCTGGCTCCTCAGCACCTCTCGGCTCAGCCTGGCAGGGGGGCTCCGTAAACACTCATTACGCTCCAATCCCAGGGAGCAGCAGCTATTCTGGGCACACAGCTCAACTCTGGGCGGCAGGCTCTGCTTTGCATAAGCATCATCACACACACTCAGGCACACGCATGTGCACAAACGCTCACACGCACGCATTCACACCCGCAATTGTGCAGCACTTTCCAAGCTCCCCGCTGACCACCGATAATGATTGCTACCAGGATGGATGGAGCCTCACAGTCTAACAGTGATAGTGGACACGCGTCAGCACTTCCCACTTGCCAGGCGCTGGTCTAAGTGCTCCACTTGTGTTAACTTGTTTACTCTGCGTGTTTGTTGTGGCCGTTTCACAGCTGAGGAAATTGAGGTACCTGCACCTTACAGGACTTGCCTCGAGTCACTGACCCATCGAGTGGCCGAGTTGGGACCTGAATGTACGGAGCCTGCGCATCACGCCCCCTCAGAGAGCATTAGCTCATTCAATCCCCGTGGCAATCCTGGGTCCTTGTCCTCTCTGGTGCACTAATGAGAAAATGGGCTCTGAGAAGTGATGTCATTTGCCCAGAAACACTCACCTAGGACCTGAGCTCCATGGGTGTCTGACTTCAGAGCCCACCATACTCTCCCCCTGGGATGGAAGCAGGGAGGGCAATACTATTACTGTCTTAAAGATGGAGAAACTGGGGCCCAAAGAGAGCAAACAACTTGCCCGAGATCACACCGGGATTGATGCAGAGAGCCAGGGCTAGCTCCAGGCTTGGAGTCCTGGGCACCTCTCCCCTGCCTCCCGCCCTCACCCCCTCCAATGAGCCTCTTGCTTACAGACCTTGCCTCAGACACATAGCAGCTGGCTCAGCCCCAGGGGGGTCCAGAGGCAGGGGTCTCAGCCCCCCTGGGCTTCCCTCCAGGTCACTGCCATTCTGTGCCATTCCTAGCGGCATGTCCCTGGGCAAGTGATATCACCTCTCTGGACCCAAGTTTCCTCGAAATGGAGACAACAGCTGACACTAAGAAAGCATTTGCAACATTCCAGGACTATTCTATTTGTTTGCCATGTAATATTTCATTTTAGCCTCACCACACCTTAAAAAGGAAGACATGAAAAGAGTTTATGACTTTTAAGATTCTGTTATCCTACAGCATTCTACGATTCCCAAAGGTTCTACTATAAAGCATTTCTTGACCCTAAAAACATTCCGTTATTCTGGAATTCTCAGGTGCTAGAAGGTTCCATCCATTGGTCTGTGGAAGGATCATAGTGTTAACGGATTTAATGAATTGGTGATTCATGTAGGAGGTTCAGGGGCAAGAGGCAATTTTCAGCCTTCAGCCTGGAAGGCCACCAGTGCGCCCTGCCCCCTCCCTCAGCTATGACATTAAGGCTCAGGCGGAACAACCTGTCTCTATGACAGGGCCTTGAGTCCAAGGCCAGCAGGGACTGTGGAGGCTGCCTGCTTGGTGGGTGACTGGCAAACAAAGGGCTCCATGGTCCAGCCTCCGCTGCCCCGGCCCGGCCTCATACACAATGGAAGGACCTTTCCAGGCTGCACCCAGCCCGCCCCCTCCCTCAGCCAGAGACACCCAGAAATGCAGCTGAGTTCATTCTCAGAGCAGGGCCCCTCCCTGCTCAAATGGGCCCCAGCAAGGAGGTGGAGAAGAGAAAGAACAGAAAGGCAGGACTCTTCGCTCTTTCTTAGCCATGTATCAGTCTAACCTCTCTACCCTTGTTCATGCTGCTCCTCTGCCTGGCATATCCCCCTCCCGCTATGAGTCCTTCAAGGGCCAGCTCAAGTCCCACCTCCTCCAGGAAGACCTGCCTGGTTACTCTAACCCTCACTGACCTCCCCTTTCTCCAAAGCCCTGTTGAATGCCATTGGTGCTAATTTGTGACTCAGTCCAGAGCCCCCCTTCCTCTCCAGCCTGTCTTTCCTGCTACCCACCAGAGTGATATTTCTGGAACACAAATGTGACCTTATTATTCTCTCTCTTGCTATATGGATCTTGACTCTCGGCCGTCAAAACCATTCCCAACTCTGGCCCCACACCTTCCATCTGGCTTCATTTCCATGCCTCAGATCCATGCACTGAGGCTTAACCAGATGAAGTAGGGATCTGCCTTCCAAACAACATAGGTACCCGGGCAGCCCTTCTGAAGCTGGAGCAGCTGAGACCCTTGCCTTGATCCCAAGAGACAGATGCTGAGGTTCCCCTGCCTGATCCATTCTACAAACACACACATACACACACACCCCTCAAGCTGCTGCCACCAGGGAACCCAATAGCGTTTGCAGCCTTAGGGTGTTCCCTAGTACCATGGACAGCATGGGGCGCGGGGAGGCTCTGGGTGCTACTAAAATCCATATGCATGCACGCATGCGTGTTCTGGGACATGCATGAATTCCATACAGCAGGCATTTGTGAAGTACTAGCTACATGCTCCACCCCTGCCAGATATCATGAGAAATACCAGAGGGAAGGACATTGACTGTCACTGCCCCCAAGGAACTTACAGTCTGGGAAATCCATTGCCCGGCCACCAACCTCTCATCTACCTCCCTGCAGGCTGTCAAGAGCAGTGGTTATGAAGCACACATCTGACCATATCACTCTATGAAACGCTCCTTGGCACTCTAGCCCTGCATCGCTTATAAGATAAACTTCAAGCCACTGAACATGACATTCGAGACCTGCTCTGGCCCAGGCCCAGGCACTAGCCTGCCCTTCCCAACACTCAAGCCTCACTTGACATCCGTCAATCCCCAACCATCCTGGGGAGCTTTTCTCACTCTTTCCCCCTCATTTCAGAAGTATATCTCCTCTTCTTTTCACAGAGAACTCCTACATAGCCTCCAAAACTCAAATATTTCCTTCCCCTGGAAGTCCCAACATTCATTGCTCTTTCTTCTGTACTCCCAGGGGTTTTCACATACCTACACCACCTGGCATTGTTGAATTCTGACTTACGTGCATCCCTCATTCAGACAAGAAAAAGTCAGCTAAATTTGTCTGGGCCAGTTAGAAAAAGAGCAGCGGTTACTAGAAGTGCAAGTCTTTCTAAGAACAGGAGCTGATTAACCACAATGCCAGTAACACTCATATTTCACAACTTCAGATTTACTTGGAAACTTAAAAATAATGTCAACGCTGTGCTTTTTATGTCACTTTTTCACTCCAGAAACCTATCTGCCTTGTCTTTGGGAAGAGAGCACATTATTATGTAGACCATATGCCCAATAATTGTTGGAATATGATTAAATGAAACACAGCTTTTAGTGGATCTTACACCGAGTGAGGTTCAGCCCTGTTTCTTCATTGACATGAGTATTCTCAGGCATCTGATTCCAGGTCTATCTTCTCCACCCTGAGGTGTGTGTCCCCTGAGGGCCAGGACTGTATGTCTTTTCATTTGGTATCCCTGGCACCTGGCACAGTGGCTAGCACACAGAAGTCATCTACCCATATGGGGTGAATGGCTAAGAAATTAGAATGAATCACATGGGCTCCAGGTCAGATTGCCTGGGTTTAAATCCTCACTCTAGCATGTGCTAGCTATGTAATCTTAGATCCATTTTAAAGAGGTATCTGCTTTCTCATCTGTAAAATGGGCATATGAATAGTATCTCCCTATGGGGTTATTACAACATCTAAATGGAACACTGTATGTAAAGGACCAGGCAAAGAGAGCCTGGCCAATAGTAAGTAGCCAATAAAGGGTCATGGTTATTATCATTACTGTTGGGTTGAATTACATGGTTTATGCTTCAGCTCATTGGAAGCTAGACAAAACAGAGACACCACCATGAAGTGGACTGATCCAGGATGACTTTATTAGCTGATATTCACTAAGCATTTTCTATGTGCCATGTATTAACTTCAACCTCAGGACCGTTCTATGAAATGGGTACTCTGATTATACCTCATCTTCTCCCCATAAGGAAACTGAGGCACGAGAAGCTAAATAACTTGCTTGAGATTACTTAGTCAATAAGTAAGGGAGCCAAGATTCAAACCAGGACAGTCTGGCCCCTGTCTATTTCTTGACGTATATGCACACAGCTAACCTCAAGAAAGCTGGAGACTGAGTTAGGACTTAAAGGACCAGCCACAAGACAGAGGCACCTGTGAGGGGAAGAAGGACCGAGAACTTTCCCTCCACAACCTTCCCAACAGCCAACCCAGAGGCTCTCTAAAGCCTCTGCCCCTCCCTCAGATTCTCTTATTCCCCACCTCCGCATTCTACCGCTTCCATCAGGCCCTCCCCCATCTTCCACTTTCCCACCTCTGAGGAGTCCTCCTGGCCTCTCTTTCTTCCCTTACCACCCCCAATGACTAATGCTCCCTGGGAGTTCCGGGAGTTCGGGAGTTCGGGGGGAGGGGTGATGTTGGAGTAAGGCTTTTTTTTTTTTTTTTTTTTTTTTTTTTTTAGGGCAGTGTCACTGGCCCTCGTATGTGGGACCGAACCGGGGCCGCTGGCTTCCCAAGCCAGCGCTTAACCACCGCGCCACTTGGCTGGCCCTGGAATATAAGGCTTTGAAGGATCCATAGGAGTTCACCAGCAGAAGGGTAGAGGGGGAGTCAAGGTCGACTGTACAGCTGTCTTACCCAAATCCTCAGTCTCCTCAGAAACTCTATGCCTCAGCTTCCCCAACTGTAAACACGAGAGTAATAAGAGTACCTACTGCCTCTTAGGTTTCTTGTAAAGATTAAATGTATTAGTCTGCTTGGGCTGCCATAACCAAATACCATAGACTGGGTTTACTGGCTTAAACAAGAGACATTTGGGCCAGCCGAGTGGCGCATTGGTTAAGTGCTGGTTTTGGGATGCCAGCGGCCCCGGTTCAGATCCCACATGAGGGCCAGTGACACTGCCCTCTACAGCTAACAACAGCTCCACCTGGAGCTGGGCTGTGCGAGCCCCGGTGATGGTGTGGGCTGCAGCCCCTGCTGCAGTGGGCTGCCATAGGCTACAGTGAGTGGCCCGCAGCCAGCGTGAGCGGCTGGCAGCCAGGCGTGAGCTGCCAATAGCCGCAGTGAGCGACCGATCTGCCTCATCCGGGAAAAGCGCAATGACGATACCAACTGTGAAGCAACATCCTCCACAACTAAACTGAAGAACAAAAAGACAGCAACTTGTCTGTTCCCCTTCCCCGATTCCCCAACGCTGTTCCCCTCCGCCAATTCCCCAATAAAAATCTTTAAAAAAAAAAAAAAAAAAGACATTTATTTTCTCCCAGTTCTGAAGGCTGGAAGTCTGAGATCAAGCTGCCAACATGGTCAGTTTCTAGTGAGACGTCTCTTCCTGGCTTGCAGATGGCTGCCTTCTCCCTGTGCTCACAGGGCCTTTCCTCTGTGCTCAGAGAGACAGCATGCATGCAAGCTCTCTGTGTCTCTTCTCATCAGGCAAGGACGCTACCCTATTGGAGCAGGGCCCCACCCTTACAACCTCACTTAACCTTAATTGCTCCCTCAGAGGCCCTACCTCCAATGCAGCTGACCTTGAGGGTTAGGGGTTCATCATATGAATGGGGGGCAGACAATTCAGTACGTATCATGAAATATGTTAATATATGCCAAATTACTTTAATTCACACCTCTATAGTACTGTGTTCCAGGCACTGTTCTAAATGCCACGCATATTAAAACGTGCTTAGGACGTCGCCGGCACATGGTAAGTGCCATCCATGTGTTTTTGCGGTTGCTATTGCTGTTCGTTGCTGTGCACCTCCTGTGTGTCGGTCATTGTGCTGGGCATTCCTATCTGGCTGCTCTCTGGACCCCCACAAACCTTTGCAATGGTCCCTACTGTGCCCATTAGACAGAGGAGGAAGCCAAGGCTCAGGGCACTCACTGAGGCTGGTGGAGAACCCACATCTGTCTGTGCTCTTTCCTTACAGCCTGCCATGGCCTTTAAGAGTCTATTCTGGTATTTCCAGCAAGACATGATAAAGATCTGGTCTTGGCGAGGGCCTTGAACATGAAGGGAAATGACCAAATCCAATGTCCTTCAAGGTCAGAGGAGTAATCCTCAACCAGCCCACCTCCCAGGACTGACGTGAACAGTAAGTGAGGCTGAGGGGCCCGTGGGTCGGGCTCTGTGAGCCATGACCCACTGTCTTCTGGGGAAGGGCCATTTCTGTTACTCAATCTGGCAAAAGACAAACACCGCTGGTGCCACATCACTCGTCACAATTTCATGTGAATTCCTTTGTCAGAGTCATTCATGACAGTCAGTTTTTGTAATGGAGGGGAGATGGAGAGAGGGGGCAGGGCCCATGAAGGTACTGGCCATCTGGAAGTGGGCAGTAAAACTGGGGAAATTAGACACTGCAGGAGTCCACAGTAGGAACAGGGTTGGGGGCAAGGCTGGGCTTGGTGTCAGAAACCCCAGCTCTGCATTTACTGGGGGTGTGACCCCTGGAAGTCCCCATGCCCCTCTGGGAATCAACTTCCTTTTTCAATAAAACATTTTTTTTAATTGTTTTTTGAGGGCAGTGTCACTGGCCCTCATATGTGGAGCAGACGGAACCAGGGCCGCTGGCTTCCCAAGCCAGCGCTTATCCACCGCGCCACTCGGCCGGCCCTTCAATAAAACATTTTAATATGAAGAATTTAAACGTTAACTTAGAGTCCATAGAATAATATAATGAATCCTCTGTGTGCCCATTACTCAGCTTCTGCAGTTATCAACTCAGGTCTCATCTTATTTCTTCTCTTCCCCCAATCCCCTCCTCCCCATATCATTTGTAAGCCAATCCCAGGCATGCTATCACTTCATCTGCAAATATTTCAGTTTGTATAAAGGATCCTTTTACAAAAACCATTACCACATCTAAAAAAACATTGACGATGACTACTTTATGAGATACTCACTCAACAAATTTCTACTTGTCTCATAATTAGCATTTGTTTTTTCTTTTTGGAATTAGTGTGAACCAGGATCCAAATCAATTTCCACATTAGTTCGTTAACATGCCTTTTAGGCTTATCTATAGATTCCCTCTCCATCTCTTTTTTTTCTTCTTTACAATTTATTCATTGAAGAAGCTCGTTGCTTGTCCTGTAGGAGTGTCCCCCAGTGTGGATTTTGCTGAAAGGTAATGTCTTCATCTGTAAAATGGGGGTAATCACTCTTTCCAAGAATTAAGTGAGATCATGCCTGTGAATGGGCACTGACAATTGGAAGGCATCCCACACATGTCATGTGTTAATGTATCTTTTGAGGCTTTTCATACCCTGTTGCTGTTTTTCTGATGATAAACTGAGGCTCAGAGAAGCTTACTAACCTGCCCTCACACTCACTTAGTAGAGGGGAGAAATGGCAGGGTAAAACCGGAAGAACTCTGGCTTCAAGCAAAGACCCAAGGTCGCATCCCACTGCCCCTTTAATACATTTATGGCCACATGTTTCTGCTATTTGAGCCTGTTTCTTCATTTGCAAAAACCAGAGAGGAGGCCAGAACTGCTTGGGGCTAAAATGAGAATACCAGTGTGTTGAGGGGCCTGGCAGTCAGTGACTCACCCATTGCTTTTGCCGTCTGCTCTCCCGCCCTAATTTCTCAGCTCCCATGTCAGGCCGAGCCTCCTTCCCTGGGTGTGGATAAGGCTCACAGCTCTGGTGGTGATTGACCTGGTCTTTCCATCCGTCCCAGCACACCCCCAGGCCAGCAGAGACAGGGTGGGCGGCGCTTGGAGACCTAGCACGCTCTGTCCTGTTCGCCTTGGCAGGCAGCTGTAACCTCTTCGCTATGGGAAACAGCTAGTCTTCCTCCTTCCGCCTCTGTTTTGCTGCTCATCCCTTGGGCTCAGGGGCCCAGAGAGAAGCGCTTCAACTCTCAGCAGTGCCCAGCCCAGCCCTGCAGCCCAAATGCCCAAATGCATGGTTTCTAGGCATCCGTTTCAGCTGTAACAAGCCTAAACCTAAGTCACAGTTCATATCACAGCTGACACCAATATTTTGATTTCTACCCAGGCTCAGTGCCATTCACTCAACCAATATTATTATTCGCTGGGCCCTGCAAATAATAACAATAGTAATGTTAACAACAATAATAATAGCTCACACGTATATAGCATCTACTCTATGCCAAGCATGGCTCTTCTAAGCACTGTGCATATGAGGCAGGTACCAGTATTGTCCCACTTCATAGGTGAGGACACTGAGCACTGCGAGTTTGAATAACTCACCCATGGTCACAGAGCCCATCAGTGGCAGGGCTGGGATTTGAATAAAGTTTGCCTGCGAAGACAGACACTGCAAAGAGAAGGATTTAAGTGCCGCTGTTGGCGCTGCTACGTATGCCAAGCTTCACGCTAGTTGCTTCAATATATTATCTCATTTAATCCTCACAACAATCTCTAAGTATCTACCGTATCATAAATATCTGCATCCGAGGAAACTGAGGCTCGGAGAGGTAGAATATTGGATCCACTTGACTCCAAGATCATGCTTTTTCCACTCTCCCAAGTTGAGAATAACACATGGATGCACATCACTGGAATTCAGATGAGAAAGTGGTGGGGGCCCTGCAGGAAGGGAAGAGAACTGCAGGCTATAGGAGCTACGAGGAGGGTGGAATTATCTTCCTAAAGCTTCCTGGAGGAGGGTCCCTGTCATGAGCGGGGGAGAGGGGCTTGAACGGTGGCAAACCTACCCCTCACATCATAGCAGGCGTCTAACTGGGGTTCTGTCCTCTGTTAGAACCCCCAGGTGGCAGGGCTGCCCCTTCACCCGTTTGTAGCCATGCAGACTGAGGCTCTCAGGGGACCAGTGGTCTGAAGTCTCACAGTGAGGCCCCAAGCCTCAGGACGGAGTCTGACAGTGATGGGTGAGGGGCTTGGAGGTGGTAGCTGAGGAGGAAAGACACCCCCCCCCCAGGCAAGTTAATTATAGTCATGAGACTATTATTGTCTATCTCCCCAATAAACTCTTAAGTGCCCTGAGGACAGAGGCTGGTCTTGGTGACCTCTCCTCATCCACTTCTAAGCACAGGGCCTGGCACAGAGTGGGCACTCAGGATACTTTATAGTGAAGGGAGGAGGTGGGGTGCAGAGAGGGAGGGGTAGGATCTCGTACCACATCCAGGAGCCTTAGACTCCAGCCACCCCAGGACCCCATGTATCACATTTTAAGAGAAATACATTCGTAGAGGACATATCTGTGGGACATGGAGAGGTCTCCCTTGGAGTAGGGAAGTCTGTGACTATGACACTCATGCCTAGGGGCTAGCCCATGGCAAGGGGGCAGAGCCTGGTGTGCCCCAGAGAAGAATGAGGACTGGAGAAGGAAACACTGGAGGCAGATGAGCTAAAAATAAGGGCTTCTCATCAGGCAGAGTGACCCACTGGTCCCCAAGACGCATCAAGCGTCTGTCACAAGAGGCAGGCACACAGGGCAGGGATCTCCCCTCCGGAGGCCCTGAAGAAGGGACTTTACACCAACGGGCCCTGAGTTGGTTCAGGAGCCCTCCCATCTCTCTGTCCCTATTCTGTTCCAGCACCATCATCAAAGACCCTGTGAGCCGAAGCCACCGTGTCAGGCACTGTGCTGAGCGTTCTCCCTCACGTAATCCTTGCCATGTTCCATCTGAGGGATGCCGTTCCTTGTTATCCCACTTTACAGGTGAGAAAGTTGAGGCTCAGACAGGCCAAGCTGCTTCTCCAGTCAGAGCTAGGAAACGTCAGCTGGGCCTGAAACCAGGTCTATCGGATCCCAAAGCCATCCCGCTCCACCTGATTCCAATAGCCTGTGGTCCCGCGATTCGCTTTTTGTGACCTAAAACCACAGTTCTTCCCCGGGGGGTGGACCACAGGGCCTCCAACGCCACCACAGCCTGGACCCTGCCCCGTTGCAGCCCCCACCTCAGCCTCACCACAGTAGCTCCGTGGTTTCCCGAACAGTCTCAGCCAACAGCAGCTTTCGCCATAATGGTCCCCACAAGGGGTTGCTGGTTAATTCTCACTTGGTTCTCGATTGCTTTTAAAGTAGAAGGTGGATGAGGTCCAAGGCGGACCATGGCCTGTCCTCCCCACCCCCCATGACCTTCATGTTTATCTCATACTCGGGCCACAGTACATCATTTCAGCTTAATTTTATTTCCTCTTATAAATGGGCACAGCACAGGAAATGTTAAAAAAAACAAACATTAAAAAAAAAAAAAGAAAAACAGTTCCTTCACACGGCTGGGACAGGTGAGCACCCACAGCGGGGCAGATGCCCTGGTCTTTTCCCAGTCTTTTTCCTCCACTTTTCCTTATTTAAAGTTTTGGCCATGAACTCAGGACAGGTGTCGTTAATAAACAGGTTATGGGGAGAGAGAGGACAGGGTAGGCCTGGGGCAGCGAAGAATACACTCGCGCCCACCCCAGGACAGGTTTTTGGAGGGCTCTGTACAGGAGAGGGCGCACAGGAGGGACACTGTCTTCAGGGGGCTCTCTGGAGCCACGCTGCCTACGAGAAATATTTACATGCATTCACCACGCTGGGGCCAGGTGGGCACCTGGGGAAAGCGGGGGCCGTCAGCTCTTAGATGGCGGCTCTGGGCCCAGTCTCAGCGTCTGTAAATCTGTACAGTTTGTGGGCTTCTATTTACAGGCAGGAGGCCTGGGAAAGCACGTCCAGGGTGGTGGCTATGAGAAGAAACTCAGAGAGCCAAGGAGCCAGTCCTGCTCCAAGACAGAGATGGGTTTGCTCCCTGTGCCCAGGGCCCCAGCTGGAGGCCTGGACAGATGGCTTTGCCAACCCAGGGCGGGGTCCGGCCTGAGAGCCCCAAGCCACGGCCCACAGACCTGTCCGACCTACCCCTGGTTACCACCCATCCACCTCCAGAGATCAAGGGGACCAGCCTGTCAGGAGGTACCTCCTCTGGCCCCTTGGGGAGAAATCACAACTGGGGGATGGGCTCAACCCCCAACTTCCAAGACCCCAGCCTGCCTTGTGCTCCCTGGCAGCTGAAGTCGAGAGGCTCTCGAGCTACCCAAGCGCCCTCTCCTTTGGCACTGGCCGTGCTTCCAGGAAATGCCAAGGCCCACAGGACATCCTCCCCAGGAGCGCTGGGGCGTTTGGTATCTACTGCACAGGCCCTACACACATGACACCAGCAGGGTGAGGCCCGGCACCCACATTGCACCGAGGAGAGCGCCAGCTCATCCTTTGAAAAAAGACCTCTCTTGGATTGCCTTGCTCGACATAGGCTGGCCGGAGTGGATTTGAGCTGTCAGATTGAGTTCAACTTCATGAAGATCAAGCCTGGATATTTATTCAGGTCTCCATGAACGAGGCCCTCAGTCTCCTCTCTCAAATGCTAAGGACGCAGAGAAGAGGCCATGCCAGAAGGCAAAAGCCTGTGCTAGGAGGCAAAGCCCCAAGCCCCAAGTTGGAAGCCAGCCCTCAGACGTGGAGAGGCCTGCTGGGGCCAGGCTGGGCCCGTCATGCATGACACTCCAAGCCCACTCCAGCCAGCCTAAATCCGAGTCATGCATCCTGTGGACCCTGACCCCCACCCCCGCCCCCAGCATCCCTGGGCTTCCTGGGGGTGGGGGTGGGGTGTTCAGGTCCTCTTTGCTCCATGCCCCTTGGGTTCTCAGCCTTGGCCTGCCCAGGCCTTCTCACCAGAGCCTCTACTCCAAGACAGCAGCCCACCAGGGAGCAAGGGAGAGGGAGGCTGGGACTTGGGCCTCCTCCACCCCCATCCCCCAAACCTTCTGGTCTAGGGATGACTGAGGCCAGGCCACTCCAACAGATCGTGGGCCCATGATGCCTCCCCTGATTCTTGAGCCCCTCTTAGGCTGGGGCCAGCTGGGTTCCTCACAAGCCACCAGGCCCTGCCAGGCAGGGCTTTGGGGTCTGAAAGGCGGACAGTGGAACAGACAAGCTGTGCAAGCCAGTGGAACCCCACCCACACGGCCTCAGGCGCCCCTTACCCCTCACTGTTGCCAGTGCGTCTTGAAAAGGGAACAGAAATAAAACCTGGGTTCCTGACTTTAACCTGGGTGTGGGTGAGGGGTGGGGGTGTAAGCACCAGTCAACTACCACTCAGGCCGTATCTCTTGGCTCCAAGAGTCCCCACTGAGCACACCCTCCCCAAAGGAGACTTGCGACCCCACATGTAAAATACCCATGGAAGTGGCCCCACTTGTAAGGGTAAAGAAGGGGGTGGGGAGCTTGGGCCTGGGGTGACAACCCCAACCCACCTGCTCTCAGCCCTCGCTGGGGCAATGGGGCTGGATGGGCTGCTTTCAGCTGCAGCCAGGAGAACCGCCAGGTTGTTTGGCCAAATAAGAGGGCAGGTCTTCATGGGAATAGCCCAAGGAGGACCCCAGGATGGGGCTGAGGTGGGCCTGGTGAGGCCGAGGGTAGAGGGTGCAGAGGGCCCAGGCGGCAGGGCCCACCCTCACAGGCACTTTGGAGACTTGTGTCCTGGGAGGCAGAGTCAGCTCTTAGCTCCGAGTAGGGTGGGGACACAGGAAGACCAGGAGCCAGACACGTGCCCCCACCCCACCTGGGTCCTTTGGTCCTGGAGACCCAAACCCCCTCCCCAGCCCAAGGCCCAATTCCCGGAACCACCTGCTTTCCTCAGCAAGGCTCCCAGCTAGTGGGTGACTGCCCCTGAACCAACCCCTTTGCGGGTGCAGAGGGGAGAGAAGCAGGCAGGGGTGAGGCCAGGCCAGCGGTGTGCAATGCCCTAAGGGGGCTTGTGACAATGTCCCCCCACACCACACATTCTTCGGGGAAAGGCAAGTGCCCACCTGTCCTCCTCCAGTGTGAGTGGGGCTACGTGGGGTGAGACTGTGCATCCACGTGGGATTGTGTCTGATATGGCAGAGTCGGTGGCAACGTGGCTGATGTGGGTGCTGTGGTTGAGAGGCTGAGTGTAACTGGGCAACTCAGGGGACCCAATATGGGCTGACTGTTCCAGCTTGATTCCACCCTCCCCAGTGACTGAAACTGAGAGACAATGTGTGTGGTACCAGTGTGTGTGGAAGAGGGAGGGGCCTAGGGAAGCAAGCCACAGCATCACCACTGGGCAACGATGACTTGTGACTTGCATTGTCATAAGTATCTGGGGTGCGTGAGAAACGCACGACAAGGAACATCTTTGGAAGAATGTGTCTGTGACATATCTGGATTGGCGGGGTGGTCGGGATTCCATATGATTTTGTCATTGCGTGCTTTTGTCTTTGACTGTGATAACATGTGTGACCCTGTGAGAGACGGTCTGTGCAGAGGCCACTTGCTTGCAAGAGGGAGGTCCGAGGAGCCCAGGCCTCGCCACAGGGGCTGCTAGGGCACTCTCGGGAAGCCAATTCCTCAGGGACAGACTGGGCAAGAGGTAAAACCTTCCGGTGCATGTGCAGTGGGTGGGGGGCGAAGGGAGAGTGACCCCACAACCTCAGAGAGGCCGGGACAAAACAGGCTGGAGACAAGGGGCGTACTCTCACCCAGGCAAAGAGGGGCCCTGGGACAGGAGCGAGTGGTGGCAGTGTCTTGACGATTTCAAGGGCTAGACTTGTAAATGCTTGTCCTGGAAACCAGCCAGAGTGCCCCTCTGCCCGCAAAAGGAGACCTCAGCCAGCCTTGTGGGGCCAGATTGGGGGTTCAAGCCCCACCCCTTCTTCTACCAGCCAATCAGGAGCTTCCTTCCTCTTGTCCATCTGACATGAGATCCTGAAGCCCCAAGCTGGTCGAGGGACACAAGAGATGAGCTTGTAAGGGCACAGTCTGGGGCAGGTGGCAGTACCCTCTGTCCCTTGGGGGAAGATCTGTGTGAGGCTGACAGTCTGGGCAGATCTTGGGAGGGCGAGCAGAGATGAACTGGGGCCAGGCTCCTACCCAGGCCCAGGCCAGGGCTGGTGGGGTGGGCCGGGGAGCAGGCAGAGGGGCAGCGCTGAGGCTCCGGGGAGGCACTGTGGCTCCACTAGGCGTAGAACTCCTCCTGCTTGTCAGGCTTCTGGTAGGTGACACTCGCCTGCTTGGGCTCCTCCAGCGTGTAGCTGCCCTCGTCCTTCTTCTTCATGCGGTAGATGAGCAGGGTGACCAGGAAGGCGGCGAAGAGGGCGCCCACCACCCCGCCCACAATCACAGCTGTGGAAGAGGAGGGCAGAGGTCAGAGCCCAAAGGCAGGAGGTGGGCGGGGGAGGAGAGGGTAGATCCCGGGGAGAAGACACAGGGCCGGGGACACTCAAATCTGAGACTGGAGTTGGAGTCATTCCTGATACTACCAGCACTGGATGCCATTTGCAGCCCTTTGTGGCCTGCTCAGTTCTAGTCGCCTAACACACACTAACCCATCGAAGCCTCATGTACCTCAGCCCGGTGTTATGGTCCCATCCAACGTAAAATGCCGTCAGTTGGAAGATGCTCCAGTATTTTGTATACCATTAGGAAAGAAAAGCCCGCCAACTCAACTACAGCTCATCCCCCACTACAGAGGCGTTAACATGTGAACAGATGTGCACTGAGAGCTGACTCAGTGTAAAGTGATGATTCCCGTTCTGCAGGTGAGGAAAGGGGGTCTGGGGAGGCGAGGGACCTTCCCAGGGCCACAGCGCTCCTAAACAGGGAGCAGGGTTTGCACCTCACGTCCAGCCTCTTCAGGAGACATGACCAGGGCAGGTCCTCAGTGGCTGGGGTCAAGGGTAAGGGCAGGTCAAGCCAAAGAATTGGGTCAGAGGTTAGGATCCAGGGGTGGGGTCCATCAGCATGGCCCAGGGAGGCAGGGGCCGAGGGCAGAGTCTAAGGAAGGGTCAGAGGCGCTGAGGAAAGAGCAGAAGGAAGCATGAGCCAGGGCCAGGCCCTGGGATGGGGGAAGCTCAGAGGAGGACCAGAGGTTAGGTGCTGGGGGTTGAGGCCCCCGGCCATCCCTTCCTAAGAAACCAGGCTCCTAGGAAACACACACCCTGACGGCCCTCCTGGGTTCCTAGGGGACAAGCCTCACCTACGAGCACCTCCTTCCGCTCCAGGATGCTCTTCTGGGGCAGCTGAGCCGCTGAGCTGCCCGAGTCGACGGCATTGTCCAGGAGGCCGGAGCCTGGGCGGGCACCCTTGGGCAGCATCCCAGGTGGGGGCGAAGGCTTGGCTGCGGCCCCACCCACGGCCACCACCTCATTGGCTGTATCTGGCTGCGTGGTCTCTTCCTCTGGCAGTTCAAAGTCCCCACTGGGCCCCCCGCTCACTGGCACCTCTGGCTCATCCCGGATCGTGGTCAGGAAGGACTCCGGAGTTGGGGTCTGTAGGGAGAGTGGCATGAGCCCAGGAACCAGGCCCCAGCACCCCCTGCCAAGGGGCAGGCACATGCATGCGAACACGCACGAATGCGCACACATGTGCACACACGCACTCTGTTCCAGTGGGCTAACACTTACCAAGCGCTCACTATGTGCCAGGCACTGTGCTAAGCACATTACGGGCATTTTACTTTCACAAGACCTCCATGAAGGAGCCATTATTATGCCCAATTTTCAGAGCAGGAAGTAGGCTCAGAGATGTTAAGTGACTTGCCCAAGGATACACAGCTAGTAAGTTGTAGAAGCAGAAACAAAGTCCAGATCTATTCAGCTCCAGCATCTGTGCTCCTAACCATAAACTTCGCTGCCTCTATTCTCGCCTGGCCACATCCTGTCCCCATCCCATCTCTGTCACTTCCCCCGGCAGCTGCCTTGGGGGACTCCGGTACAGCATCTGTTAGGAGAATGCTGGGTGCAGCTGTTATATACTTGGGCCTGGTCCCGGGTTCACCTGCCTGGGGCACAAGTGCGTCTCTTGGCCTGGAGGTCAGTCCAAGAGCACAACTGCAGAGTATGACGCCCCTTGGGGGCACGTGTCCAGGGAGCCAGCCCAGTGACCCTGAATATCAATGGCTCCCACCATGTGGGGCAGGACCCGAGCTGGGACCAGGGCAGGGATGGAGAGGGTGGGCCTGGGGCCCGGGCCAACAGGCCCTGTACTGAGGCTGCACCAGGGACCTGGACTCCGTGCCCCAGCACTGTCTCCCCTCCCTGCTGGCCGAGCAGCTGTGAAACGCCAGGCTGCCCAGCTGCTCCAAGTTGCTGAGGACAGCGCCTGGGCCCCGCTGGGGCTGACCATGGAGTCAGAGGGGCTGAGGCTGACCTGAAGGCAGGTCCACAGCCTGCGGGCTGTCCTCTGTGAGGCTGGTTGCTTTAAGGGGCTTTAGTACCCCAATCGATGTCACCATGGCTGCTCCCTGCCTGGTGTGCCCAGCGGGGCTCAGTTTACTTCTCCTAGCTCCTTGATCCCATCCATCCCCAGCATTCTGACATCTTGATCCTCTTCCCTTCAATTTCCCACTCTCCACCCATAATACCCACCCCCGCCTCCCCCACCCCACCCCACACACACATACATGCCCCAGTCTCTGGAGCCAACTGCCAAGTTCAAATCCTTGACTGTGCCACTGCTGGCTGTGAAGCCTTGGGGAAATGGTCTCCCCTGTAAAACAAGGATGATCACAGCGCCACCTCGGGGGGTGGGTGTAAGGCGATGGCCCAGGTAATATGCAGAGCACGGAGCCTGCCATCCAGGCAGCGCCCCACGAATGTGAGCTATAAGTAATCCTCTTGGGCTTCCCACTTAGTCACCCTCAGATTAATAATAATAACAACAGTGACGATTATCATGACAATAACAATACCCAAACTTTTAGTTTGTTTACTGCAGCTGCCAGGTACTGTCCTAAGCACTTTGGATATGTCAGGAAACTTAATTCTCTCAGCACTATGATTTGCCTTCTCATTTTCTCTTTTTATACAGATAAAGAAACAGAGGTATAGAAGGCATAGAAAGGACTGGTGACTTCCTGAAGTCACATGGCTAAAAAGTAGCTATGGAAGAATTCCAACCCAGGCTGCCTGGCTCCTGAGTCTGTACGGTCCACCAGGACACACAGGCCGCTGGCCCCTCCCCACTCAACAAATCCATCACCCAGTTCCCTCCCAATATCCTAAGAGCCCATCAGCCACACGCTTCTCTGGCCCTCCCCCTCCCTGCCTGGCTCATGTCCAGACCGTCCCATCCTCCCTCCCCGCCAGATCCTGACCCATGCTCCTCTGCTCTCACTCCCCAGTCCTCTCACCTGAGCCACCTCCGTTGGTCCAGGGGCAGTGGTTCCCAGGGGCAGGGTGCTCTTCTCAGGGATGTCAGGCTCCTGGGTGGTAGCTGGCCTGGGAAGGGCCCTTGGCCTGGAGGTAGCTGTACTGACCAGCCTGGGTGTTGGGGCCTCTGTGTCCAAGAGAGCCACTGTGGTGGGAGGTGAGGGCACCGCTGGGGTAGTGGCCTGGGCTGTGGCTGCCGTGGTCAGTGGAAGAGGCAGAAGCCTGCGTATGCCGGTGGTCCTTATGACAGAGGTGGTGGCCGTGGCAGGGGCTGCTGCAGGGATGCTGGGAGCGGCAGTGGCCACTGTGGCAGGTACCATGGCTACAGTCGGGGCCCCTGTGGTTGTGGCAACAGTGGTGGCCGTGGGAGTGGAGATGGTGGTAGCTCTCTGGCTGGGCTCCTCTGGGACCTCTGTCGCCACTGGGAGGTGAGTGGATGGCTCTGGGGTGGGACTCTCAGATGGGAGCTCTTCGAGCGGGGTGCCCACAGGCTGGATGTCTGTGGTGGGCAGCACAGCAGGTGTGGTGGACACTGCCAGGGCCAAGTCCGGGCTGAACCGCATGGCTGTCTCAATGCCTGACTCCTGCTCGAAGTCTGAGAGGATGGGGGAGAGGAGAGAGCTAGGGAGCTGGGTGACTGTGAGGGGTGTGAGGATCCCAGGGAAGCAATGGCCATCAAGATGTGGGGCTCCAACTCTCACTCTTTGCCCAATGTTCCCGGGACCAGATGAGGGAAAGGAGGAGGGAGGCACAGTCTGGCTGGTCCCCACTCCTCTCTGCCTACCTGAAAATTCCTCTAGGGTTCGACTCTTCCAGGAAGTCTTCCCTGACCATTCCAGCTCACCCAGCCTGGAGCTTCCAGCAGGTTGAATCCAGGCAGTGGTAACTAAGGACTTACTGGCTGTAAATCTCACTGAAGGTTGAGGGGAACAGGAGAGGGGCATTCTGGGAAGAGTCAGACCTGGGTACCCTACCACGAGCACAGGCAGTGGGTACATTAAGGCTCCCTGAGGCACAGGCAGAGGACAAGAGGGAGATGGAGACCTTCCTACAAGAGAATGCTGGAGCAATCTGGAAGACTCAAAGCCAGGTCAAGTGAAGGCATTTGGGAGGAAATGTGGAGAGACAGAGAGAAGCTGCAGCCAGCAACTGGAGGGCCTTAACCAGGCAGAGGAGTAGCAAAAAGGAGCCAGGGAAGTTTGGGGTCAGACATGACCCATCAGAGATGGATTGAATGAAAATTAACTTGCAAGGGGTTAAAGGAGTGGGCTAAAGTGGTGGTGGGGGAGTGGCTGTGAATGGCCCGTTCCCCAGCACGCAGCCCTCCTGCCATCTGATCAGACCTGTCCTGTCCTCTCACTGGGCTCAAATCTCAGCACACACACCCTTTATAGAGCTCCCTCTCTGTGCCAGACCCTGATGTCTTATGCTGATGCCTTTCAGAGACTCTGAAAAGAAGGTATAATTATCACCATTCACAGACAAGAATACAGAGACTCAGAGAGGGAAGGTGGCTAAAGGCAGCACAGCTGTTAAGGAGCGAAGCTGGGATCCGAACTCAGCACATCACATCTCCCTTATCTCACACTACTCCATTCCGGGGCTGGGGTTGGAACCAGGCCCCACCCTTTTCCATCACTGCCCTAACCCCACCCTTGGTCACAGCTGATTGGACTGCAGGGGTGGAGCCATCAAATGGTCTCTGCTGAGGATTTGCCACTGAACTGAGAAGTGGCTGCTAAGTTCCTCCAAGTGGTCAGAACAGTACTGAAAACCGGGTAACTGAGGGGCATCTGTGTTCTTCCAATGGAAGCCGGAGGTCTGCAGGGAGAGCTACGCAATGCACAAGAGACCAAGAGACAGAACTGTGGGGGTCCTGGGCTCGAACCTCAAGGCCCTGGTTTCATCCCCAGAAAGATGACAGGATGACTGGCCCTTCTTGCATTTGAGGTCCATGAGGTACCGCTGCCTGACCTCCCCACCCCCACCCCACCACTCAAGTGAGCCTGCGTGGATTGCTGTTCCCTGGATCAAAGCCTGGGGCGGGGCACTGTCCCTGCGATCAAAAGAGCAGGCGGATGTTGCCACCAGGTGGACAGGGAAAGGGAAGGGGAGGTACTTACAGCCTGAGCCGGACCCCGAGTACAGGTCGTCCAGCTCATCATCAGGGAAGGAGTCATCGTCCCCAGAGCCCTCGAGATCCACAGGCCTCTCAAAGTTCTCGCTGCGCCAGCGCTGAGCCTGGGGGGTGAGGGGGAGGGGACAGAGATAGGCACGGGGCTCAGCACCTGAGCCAGCAGCCTAGACACACCCAAGGGGACAGAGTGACAACAAAGCAATGGCGTCAGGTGTGGCCTACACATGGACGGGGGGGGGGGGGGCGGGGGCGGGCTAATAACCACTTCCCACCCGCCCCCAGGCCAGGGGAGCAGCCCCATCCTGCTGACCGCCACCATGGAGGACCCTGGTCACTCCCTCATCCCCTGATCAGAGCCTCTGGATGGCAGAATCAGGCTTAGGGCCAAAATGCTGCATTTGAGTCCCTGCTTCACCACTGACAATGTGTGACCTGGGACATAGCTTCTCTATGCCTCACTTTACTCATTATTCAGAAGCAAATAGCACCTGCCTTATGGGGTTGTTGTGAACGTGCCAGATGCTAATATAATGTATGTGCGGTGCTAAGTACAAGTCAGTGCAACTCCGCGTGGCCGAGTCATCAGCCCCCTTCCAAAGAGGAAAGCACTGAGGCTCAGGGGCCCTAGATCATCAGAGCATGTGATGTAATGAGAGTCAGACTCTGTTTGGGACCTGACATTTCACACCTGAAATTCCAAAGGCAGGGCAATTAGTTCCATCAGTTAGACATGACCTTGGGGAGATTTGGGGCTCAGGAAGGCAGGATCCTGAATAAAGGTGGGTGGAGGGAAAGGGAGAGGAGAGACTGCAGGCTCCAGCGCTGGCCCTGGGTTCCCTCTACAAGAAGTCAGCACCCTGGATCTCAAGCAGACTCAGCCCAGGGCCCTGATGCCGCTCCCACTTCTGCCTCAGAGTCTCCAGGGGGTCAGGAAAGCTGAGAGGGGCTTCTCCCAGAATCTAGCACACCAGGCCCTCCATTCTTCCCGGTCAGACAGGCAGCTGGGGCTCCGGGGATCAGCCATCCCTCTTTACTACAAACCTGGGCTGAGAACCAGCACTAAGGCCGTCCGAGACAGTGCAAACCCCCTGGGAGGGGCAGGCATGGCCCTACCTCCAGCCACACCTTTGACCCCAGTTCTAGACTGAGCCCCGCCACAGCCTTCCTCCCCTGACTGCTTTCCAGAGGAAGGTGAGACGGACCCAGTGCTCAGATGTGAAGATTGGCACTTGGGTCTTATATAATTGAAATAAAGAGAAAGATGGAGGGAACAGAACATGCAAAGGCTCTGAGGTGAGGACCAGCAGCCTGCTCTCTCAGGGCTGGCCCTGCCCACCCTCCAGCCTCATCCAGAGTATCTCTGCACCCCTTCAATCACCGTGTTCCAGCCCCTCTGACCCCGTTCCATTCCTGGAATTTGCCTGGTCACCCCTGCCTCATGCCGTTCCTTCCACCTCAAACACTCTTCCTTCCTATCCCTTCCTCCTCCAGTAGCTTTGTGCCAGCTCACTCCTACTCCCCTACGGCTTTTCTTTCTTTCTTTCTTTTTCTTTTCTTTCTTTCTTTCTTTCTTTCTTTCTTTCTTTCTTTCTTTCTTTCTTTCTTTCTTTCTTTCTTTCTCTCTCTCTCTCTCTCTCTCTCTCTCTCTCTCTCTCTCTCTCTCTCTCTCTCTCTCTCTTTCTTTCTTAAAGATTTTATTAGGGAATTGGGGGAGGGGAACAGCGTTGGGGAATCGGGGAAGAGGAACAGACAAGTTGCTGTCCTTTTGTTCTTCAGTCTAGTTGTGGAGGACATTGCTTCACTGGCCCATGTTGGTATCGTCATTGCGCTCTTCCTGGGTGAGGCAGATCGGTCACCAGCCTCTGGACGGCCGCTCACAGTGGCTATTGGAAACTTGCACCAACTGCCAGCCACTCACGGTGGCTGCCGGCCACTCACTGTAGCCTATGGCAGCCCACTGCAGCAGGGGCTGCAGCTATGCCGTCCAGGGGACTCACAGCAGCCCAGCTCCAGGTGGAGCTGCTGTTCACCATCTTAGCTGTAGAGGGCAGTGTCACTGGCCCTCATATGTGGGATCCGAACCGGGGCCGCTGGCATCCCAAGCCAGCTCTTAACCATCGCACCACTTGGCCAGCCCCCTACCGCTTCTTTCAAGAAGCCCTCTAGCTTTGATCTTTTAGAGCATCTTGTGTTTCTGAATTCACATCCATCACTACTGTGAACTGTTTGCTTGAGTGCGTGCCCGCCCCCACTAAACCACACCTCCGTGGAAAACCTCGTCTGGCACATAGTAGGTATTTACGAAATATCTGCTAACAAATGGAGTGGAAGATGTGACTAATTCATAAGGCAAGGGTGGGACAGAGGAAGGCTTTCAATGTCCCTGACAACTTCATCATTTTTCATCCTGACTGCACATCAGGATATTGTAAAAACTGAACTCAGTGGTTCGGCAGGTCTGAGGGGGAGTCTGCGATCCAGACTGTCTGGCTGATGTAGGGGCCACGGAAGGTGTGTGATAGGAGAGGGGCTGGGTCAGCACTGTGTTCTGTGCTCAGCCGCTCCCACTCCCACCCCTGACAGGCCCCCTTCTGGAGTTCAGACCGCGCTAGAGAGAGGATCTCAACCCTGGCTTCCTGCCCCAGCCTCGACCACCTGCTCCAAAGCCCTACCCACCAGTCAGGGCAGGAAGCCAGGGCACTGTGGCCAGGAGATTTCCCACCCCACCCCCACCCCACCCATTCTCTCTCTCTCTCTCTCTCTCTCTCTCTCTCTCTCTCTCTCTCTCTACACACGGTCTCAGAGTAATGAATTAATCAGTATTTACTTGTTAGCAGTGAGTCATACAGTGGAACAATTAGTGTAATTGCTCCCGTGACTAATTGCTGGGTCTTCCTCCGTTTTACATTCCAGGAGTTCAAAGCAGCTATCGTCCAACTTTCCTCAGCTCCCATCTCCGCCCCCACTGCCCAGAAGAACAAACCCCCAGGACCTGGTGTGAGGAAGCTAGCAGGCTCCCCACACGAAGAGCTGGAAGCGAAACTGGAAGCCCTTGGAGACTGCACTTAGCTCTTAGGCAAGCAGCCTGAAGCCAGGGGCTGATGCTACAGCTCAGGGCTGCATAGCAGGGACCAAGGCTCAGGCTCCACCCCCGGGCAGGGCCATCTTCACTGTCTTTCCATCCTTCTAGGTAGGAGAGGGAGGGGCTGGCAGACCTTTAGCTGGGAAGAGAAGCTCCAAGAAATCTGAAGTCCCATAGGGACCCCCAAACTGGGGTAAACATGGGGGTCAAAATAAGGAGTCCTCATGATTCTTTAGTGACAAGTACTACACAGCAGCCCCTAACAGCCTGCTCCCAGAAAATCCTGCAGAAATCTAAAGGCCCCCCCCGCCCGCCAAAGACACACAGACCCTTGAAATGACACATCCAGAGACACAGAAAGAATATATACAGACACACCCCGATACACATTCACCTGAAGGCAGCCACAGAGAGGTACTGTGGGTTGGAGTGCCTTTGAGTGTCAATAGGCACATGCATGAGGTGTGGACACTGGGGGGGGGGGGTGCATGCTGTGCAACTCTGAGGCCAAGAGACAAGCATGGATCCTCCTATGAACCCTTCAGCCTCCACTCAGGTAGCTCTCACCTAGATACTATTCATCCTCAGCTCAGTAGCCATTGACATGACAACCGTTACCATGACGACCATCTCCTCCATGCTAAGGACCTGGAGCTCCAGCTCCCCACAGAGATGGGAGGGGGCAGAAGAGGGAGCTCACGGAGGAACAGACAAGATGACAGGGAAGGGGGAGGGCGGAGACTTGGGACAGAGGAAAGCCAGGGGTCAGGGGGGCACAGTGGGGGACAGGGAGGGGCGAGTGGAGGGAGGATGTCCGATGTGAGAGAAAGGGAAGGGAAGAGTGGGAGGCAGAGGGAGAGAGTTCTCTCACATCTTAATTTAGCCTCACACTCATCAGACAAAGCTGGGGAAGGGGCCACCTCGGTGATTTTCCAAACTGGCATCCAACAGAACATGCTTTCTGAGAAACAAGCAGCCCCCAGATGGGGAGGAGGGAGAGGTGACCAATAGCCCAGTCACCCCTGAACTTGCCCTGGGAAGCTTAATACTGGGGATTTTTCTGACCTGTGGGGGTTGGAGGTGGGGTGCAGAATGCCAACTTGCCTAGCACCCCCACCCCAGGGGTGCTGAGGGCCAGCTCTACCCCTTCCTAGGCCATCTGGGGGTCCAGGGCTCAGTGGGGCCTTCCCAGAAATGCTGCAGGGGTGATGGTGGCTGCAGCTCCCAGGGGTGCAGAAAGGAGGGGAAAGAGATGGGGGTGGGGAACTGACCCTGGGAGGCAGCAGGGAAAGCCTCAGAAGTCACAAAATGCCAAGAGGATGATGACAAACAGCCCTGACCCCCAAATGACCCCCATTTGCATAATTCATGCATAATTAGCATAATTATCCATGCCATTCTCCTAAAGGAGAACTGAATTTGAATGCCCTAGGACCCTGTGGCCTCCCCATGACCCTCACTGCCCCCCCCCCCAGGTAAACTCACATCTTCCAGCACCTGGTCAACAGACACACACACTCTCTCTCTCTTTCTGCAGCTAACAGACAATCCTCATAAACTCACACACAGCCAAGCCCTACAAAAACACACAGCTGCACACACACACACACACACACACACACAATTACGAGCAACATTTACCAACCCGAACCTGTGTGACTATCTTAGCTCATGGACAACACAGCCTGGCACATACCGTCACACGCTCACCCATTTACTACACCCCTAGCTGCCTGCACAAGTACATACTACATCCCTTGTGCGCGCTCTCTCTCACACTCACACTCACACACACTAACTGCACCCTGCTCCACATCTAACACACCCACGATGCCCCACACAAACTTCAGCAAAATCTCATTACCACGTGGGTGGCACACACCAACCCCTCCCCACGTCCAAGCACATCCCCAGGGAGGGCACGCTCAGGCTCTGACACAAAGCCCACAATTTGTGGACAGTTTCTCCTGTTCCCACCCACCATACACAGACTCCAGGTACCCAGGAGAGAGCATGCCCATTGTGCCTGCTGCTTCCCGCCACCACCAACCCTGGGAGCAGACACCCACCTAGAGGCTCCCCGGGCAGCTAATGAAGGTCTAAGCTCCCCAGGAGAGTTACTCTCAGGCCCCAGGGGGTTCTAGAGATCTCTGCCCACCACTGCTGAGGGCCTGCCCCGGGTCAGGCACTGGCGCACACTGCCGCCTTCAATCATCACAGCCTCCCAAAGTTTTAGTATCCCCATTTCACAGGTGCAGACACTGAGGCTGGACCTTAGAATTGAGATGTGAGCACAGGTTCTCAGGCTCTGGAATCCTTGCCCAGCACCTCCCCCAACCCGCTGCTCATCCAGGGTTCCTGCCCCGCTGTGACCCACAGCCCCACCCACTGTCTGCACAAGCTCAGCTCAGAACTGCTGACAGCCATCCCCCCACCCCCGCACACTCAATGTCCACGCACACCATATACACACTCGAACACAATCAAACACAACACATGCTCTCACCCACCAATCCACCCACATGTCCCTGAATAGGCACCCGCCCCCCCCACATACGTACAACTCCCTCTCGGAAGTCCACCAACAGGCCCCTGATACCGGCAGCTCCCAGCGCCCCCCCAACACACACACACACACACACACACACACAGCACACACACAATACCAGGGTGAGACATGGTACCCTGCCCAATGGACGGACATACCGCTGCCATTTTTTCCTCACTGCCCCCACCCCACCGTTCCTCTTGAGCTGACCATAGCCTCACCCCAAAGACGCACCTCAGGCTCCCATAGCGATAACAGGGCATTGTTATCTCACCACCATCCCCACTCGATCCTTTCCATAGTTGTACAGAAGCTGGGGTGAGTCAGGGACCCAGGGCGGCTAGGTGTCAGGTAAGTCTCCCCACTTGCACAGCCACCCACTCTGAGTGCAGGGGTCATGTTCAGGGAGAAAGCTGTGATACCTCCCTCTGCCCCCAACCTCCTGCCATGACCTGAAGTCTGGGGTCCCTCGTGCCCAGCCCCGACCATCAGCCCTCCTCCATCATGAGCCTTCCCAGAGAAACAGGACAGCATAGAGATTAAGCCAGAATGAATCAGCTCCTCCCCCTACTGCCCACGGGATATCAGGCCAGCCCCCTGAATCCCTGGCACCTTGGTTTTCACGTCTGTAAAATGGGGATGATAATAATAGGATGTAGTTCATAGAGCTCCTATGAGAATCAAACAAGATCACACACATAACAGGCTGAGCACAGGACCCAACACCTACACACTGAATAAATAAATGTCGCTGTGATTATTGTTAGTTATATGTTAATGGCTCTATGATGATTATTTCTGAAGACTACCTCCTTTAAGCCTCACTATCCTCCTGAGGGAAGTAGAATCAGGATAGTGATGCCCAGGCTGCAGATGAGGCTATTCATGCCCAGAGAGGTTAAGCAGCATCACCAAGGCCACCCAGCAGGGGAGAGGGCAGAGAGAGGAAAAAGACCAAGGCTGGATGAGGGGGAAGAAAGGGCGAGTCACAGAAAGAGACACAGACACAGACACACAAATTAGGTCAGCTGGCAGGGGGCCAGGAGCCCAGCATCCCGGGGCAGTGCTAATCATGCTGCAACCGCTTAGAATAAAATCAAGTACAATTAATTCTGCCCAAGCTTCCTTCCCCGAATTAGCCAGACTCAGGCACTACTCTCCTGGAGACAAGAGGCAACGTGAGCAGAGGTTAGTAACCCAGCATTTCGATTCATTCAGTCTTGGGTTCAAGTTCAGCTCCGCTTACTTCAAGCTGGGTGACACTGAGCAAGCTACTTAACCTCTCTGAGCTTCTACTTGGTTAAGTGGGGACAATAATAATACATCCTCCATAGAGCTGGTTTGAGAACCAAGTGAGGTAATGTCCCCAAAGTACTCATGCTGACCAGACATGCGGCCCTCAATAATCACATGTTGATATCACCATGGCCACAGGCTTTTCACCTCAGGCCTCACCTTAAGGCCGCAGTGACCACTGAGTTCAAGTCTCCCTTCTTCCAAAGGTGGAAGCGGAGGCCCAGAAAAGGGAAAGTCTCCCATTATCTTGCCCCCTGATACAAGGGGGAAGTGGCGGGGAATTACCACGCCAAGCAGTACTCAGAGAGGTGAAGGGATCTGTCCAGTGACACACAGCAAGTTAATGCCTAGCTCCTGGAAGCGGGGTGCTCTCCGCAGAGCCCTCCGGATCCCTCCAGGCTCTGTCCCCGCCAGCCCGCGTCCCGGGAAAGGCCCTCAGTCCTGTGAGAACTCCGTGCCCCTCACGCTCACCAGCTTCAACCCGGAGACCCAGAGCCTCACTGAAGGAATGTGGGCCTGGGCCAGGCTCTGGGCAGCAGGACAGCCAAGGGGGCTACACAATGGAGAGCCTGCACCAGGAAGGGCGACATCCTGGTCTCCGTCACCCCATCCGTCCCCAGCTGCCCTGGCTGGGAACCCAGCACCCGCCATTCACTTGCTGCTGGAGGGGGTGAGGGGCATGAAAGCTACATCTGCTGGGGAAGGGGCCACAGAGCCCAGGTCCCGGAGAACAGAGGGGCCTGGGGGAGGAGCAGAGTTGGGGGGTGGGGGGCGGACAGAGAAGGCCCAGGCTGACCTTGACAGAGCTTCCCACCAAAAAAAAAAGAGGGGCGGCCGGTTAGCTCAGGTGGTTAGAGCGCAAGCTCATAACACCCAGGTTTCCAGTTCAATTCCCACATGGGTCAGTGAGCTGCGCCTTCCACAACCAGACTGAAGACAGCTACTTGACTTGGAGCTGATGGGTCTTGGAAAAACACACTGTTCCCCAATAAAAAATTTAAAAAAGAAAAAAAAAAGAGATCAGCAAAGCCCAGGTACATACTGTTGCTGACACACGCTCCCACCACCCTTATTCCCAACACCCATCCCCAGCTCTTGCATAGGGCAGCTCTGAGGACAGGATATACCCATCTGGGCCTATCCCATCTCAGCCAGCTGCTCTGCAAAGGACATCCGGACACACACCTGAGTTCCACCATCAGCTCCAGCCCACCTCCTCCATCACCACCTCCACCACCCACCCCTGTGCTCCCCACCATCCTCCAAGAACACCCCCCTTCCTCTGGGAAGCACTGCTCCCATCCACACCCACCCTGGGCCCAACGGGAGGGCAGCCAATGTCCCAGCTCAGGAGGGCGCAGCCTCTGAGACCCAGATGAGCCCCCTGCTCCCTTCGCTGCACTTCCGTCGTCCCATTTGTAAAATGAACAGTGGAGCCTGACACTCTAAGGGCCCCTCTGATTCTGACACTCTGGGCATCTAAGAATTTAGCTGTCAGGCTAAAGAGATCCAGGGCAATGTTATTTATAAGACAGAAAACATGGAAATAACCTACATTCCCAACAACAAGGGACTAGCTACAAAAGTTAGGGAACAACCAAAACATGGAATAGTAGGCAGCGATCAATAATTGGGTTTCCACAAACCCGCACTGTTGAAGCAGGTCATTAAAAAGGCATACATGCACAAGAGAAGGCTTTTATCTCGTTTCAAAGGATATTTAAGGACATGGGAAAACGCACCTACTGGTTGTCAGGAGGCAATACAGCAGGGCTATTGAAAGGATCCTACAGACCGTTCTGTCTCTTGTTGATACCTGGGTGGCTTTGGGCAGGTGCGGAACTATCTAGGCCTGAGCTTCCTGGTAAACAAAGAAAATAATACCCAGCTTGTGGGACTCAATGGAGGAGACCCCAAGGGCCCACACGTTAATGAATTGCTCCATAACTGTTGGCTATTAACACTATCCTCAAGTTTAAAACTAGGTTGGTTACAGATATATATTTATATAGAATTTGATCCTCCTTTAATGAAGTCACTACCAAAGTGAATTTCTAAACGCTGAATTCTACTAAAGGTTCCCAGAGGCTGTCTCTGGGCAATGGCAGTACAGGTAGATTTTCATTTTTTTTCTCAGGACCTGTCTGTATTTTCCAAATTTTCCATGAGTGCCTATGCCCTCTGCAATGTGAAATCCCTTGTCCCCTCCATTCTGCCCAGACCCCAATAACACTGTTCCTGAGAAAACTTAGGACCAAGTGGAGGGACCAGCAGAAAGGAAATGACACAGGAGACTCCAAGGGAGCTGGTGAGGCCTGGGGGCCCAAAGCCTGTGTCACTGAGCCTCACCCACAGACAGGCCGGCTTGGCAGGCCCCAGCTCCATCCCCTGGCATCAACCCGGCTGGCGGCCACATTGGCCCAAAGTACCCAGACACCTCATCCCCACCGGCCCGTCATGGTGCTGGCTGGCCACCCTAGAGCTGCCCACACTGTCACCTACACCTAGATGGAGGGTGACAGTGCAACCCTGGGAAAACCAGCCTCCTTCTCTACCCAGGGCTAGGCCCCTCCTCGTCATGGCCCCCTGCCCTCTGGTGTCACCCTCTTGGCCACCCTGACTCACACTGCTCATTTCTTCCTGCGCCTGAGCTCATGCCTGAGAGCAGGACCACCCACTGAGCCCCCCCCCCCCCCGCACCCCCATCCGGACTCCGCAGCCTCCTCTCCAGGCTGCCCACCCGCCACGCTCCTCCCACACCAAACCCTTTATGGTTCTGGGGACTGGGCACTTTCAGGCCTTGCACACGCCGTTCCTTCTTCTTCGAATACCCTTCCACATCTCTGCCTGGCCAGCACCAACTTGACTGGTTAGTATAAGCAGTATTTATGTAGCACTTACTGTGTGCCAGGTGCTATTCTAAGCACTGGGGGTCCCACAATCAACAAGACAGGGATGCTCTCAGTCAGCTCAACAGCACCTGGGCACGGCCTCCCTGCCCGGGGACTCTGCAGCCACTGTGCTGTTATTTACTAGGGAGGAGGGCTACCAGCCATGCTCTCATCACCACCAGGTCTCACGGAACATGCTGGGCAACCCTGGGAAGCAGACTACTGTGCCCATCTCCGGATGAGGAGACTGAGGCATTTAAGCCACCAGTGGAGGCACAGCACGATTTGACACCAGATCCTTCAGGAATAAGTGAATTCCTGAACCCCTGAGAATGCATGCAGGCTCCCGGGTTGTGCTATGACACTTATTTCATAGGCTCCTTTTCTAGAGGAGGGCCTGGGGCCATTCTGTCCCTTACCATGAACAACAGTGACAGCTAGCACAGAGGGAGCACTCACCATGTGTCAGGTTCCTCATATGCACACTGCTTCCTTTTTCTTCATAAACATCTTACTCTTGAGGGCTTGTTACCCCACTTAACAGATGGGCAAACCAAAGTTCAGATACGTGAAGCAATTGGTCCAAAGTCACACAGCAGTGGCTCCAGATTTGAACCCAGGATTAGTTGAACCCTAAGGGCCATGCTGTTTGTACTGCAGCACATGCCCACTCTCATCCCTCACCAGTATCCCCCACCAGGAAGCTCCTCAAGGATGGGGCAAGTGTCGGAGTCCACATACCCCCTCTCCCAAAGGTCCTGCACAGAGACAGACAGACTGAATGTCTGGGAATGAGCAGAAATGGAGGAAAACTCATGCTCCCATGACAGTTAGCCTGGCTCAGGTGAGCAGCAGGTGACTTGGATTGAGCCTCCAGGCTCTGCGACCATCCCTGTCAACCAATGGGCAAGCGCCCACCCACTCCTGAGGCCCAGGAGACTCCAAGGAACCATCAGTATGGGGTTAGATATTCCAATCCTGGTTTCCAGAGGGCCCCTGCAAGTCTTCACCTCGCGGGGACTCAGTCTGCCCTCCTATGAAATGGGGATAATGATTCCCAACACATGGAGATGCCAGCTGTGAGATGCAGGGCAGTTACTGCAGTTAGTAGGTGCTAGGACATGACCCAGTGTCCCTTCTCAAAACTCACCCTCCTGTCTGACCACCAAATCCACCCAGATGGTCTCCCACACACCCTGCCACCCTGTCAACACCAGCGTTGTCTCATAGCTCACCACTGCCTGAAATTAGCTTGTTGACTTACTTGTCTAATGTCGGCCTCTCCCTCCAACAGCTCCTGGGGGCAGCGACTGTGTCTGCCAAAGGCACTCCTGGGTCCCCAGGGCCCAGAATATTTCTGGGACACAGCTGGCCCTCATCAAGATTTGTTCAATGAATACTGTGAACAGGGTCACCCCCTAGAGGCCCGCATCGCCCACTTCCCACCCTGGTCACTGCGTGCTTCTGGGCAGGGCCCTGTCCTCCAGCCTGCGTCTCCCCATGTGTAAAACCAGGGGGTTGGACAAAGGTTCTCGCTGGCCCCTCCAAAATATAACCAGGACTCCAAGTTAGCTGGTAAGAGGGAAGAGAAGCTGAGACTGATCCCAACATATTCTTTTCATAAAATTACTATGCAAACCATATGCAAAGATATGCAGATTAGCTGGCTCCTAGTAGAGCTTACAATTCTGACCACTTGACAACCAGGACTGGGCTGGAAGGAAAGTAGTACTGACTGAGAACCTACTAAGCGCCAGGCCCCTCACTGATGGTGCCAGGTGAAATGGGTCTCCTTACTCCACAGACTCAGAGAGCCTAGGCAGTTTGCGGAAGTCACAGGGAACTCAGATGGAGAGTCAGGATGGAGTGGAGGGGGGTAGGGCAGGTGAGAGCAGGGTCTGGGAGTGGGGAAGGGGCTAAGTGGGGAGTTAGGAGCTTCAGTGTCATGTGTCTGATTCACCTGTCCGCAGGAACTGAGAGAAGGCCAGCCCAAAGGGCAGAGAGATCCTGGGGGGCACCTGACGCCAGGTGAGGGTACTCCAGGGACCTTGCCAGCCCTGGGGTTCCCCAGGAAACTGAACAGCCTCTGTGGGAGTCAGCCCGAGGCAGCAGGCCCAGGCTTTCAGCTGTGCTGGGACACCACGTGGCTCTGACATGCTCCCCAAAGCTTCCCCAGGCACGTGCCAGCAACACCCTGAGGACACAAAATAAACCCACACCCTACAATGTCCCCATCTGTGTGTGTGTGTCCAGGCCCAGCCTCCTGAGCAGGAGGCCTGTGGTCCCCCTCATCTTCCTGTTTGCTGGGTTATTTATAACCAGTGTGAACTCACACGGGGTAGAGATGTGACTCCCCACCCCCAGCTCGGAGCTGTCCCATTGGCTTCTGAGCTGCTCCACTTCAAGGGACAGAACGCGCCTGACTCAGTGTGAGCCATTGGGTCTCCAGGGCCACCACCACCATTGCCCAGATGGGAAACTGAGGCACAAAACAAGGAATACAACAAATAAACAAAAAACTGGGGAAGGGACTGGCAGAGTCCCCAGAGGCCTGCCTAGAGCCACATCTGCCTACAGGAGCCGCCTCCAGCCCAAGATGACACTCAGTCAGACACAGATGGGGTCAGGAAAGGGAGGGTCAGGACGATGCCCGAGCTCTCACCCTCATCTCCTGGGTCCATCCAAACACCTGAGGGATGAATGGGATCAGAAAGTCAGACAATAACAAGTGCTGGTGAGCACGGAGAGAAATCGGAACCCTCACACACCACAGGCAGGAACGGAAAATGGTGCAGCCACTGGGAAAACATGCTGGCAGTTCCTCAAAAGCTTAAACATCATCACCCTATGACCCAGCAATTCCCCTCCTAGAGCATATATCCAAGGGAGCTGAAAATACATGCTATATGTCCACCCATTTATATATATATATATATATATATATATATATATATATATACACACACACACACACACGTGTTCCTATGTATGTATAGTTATGATGCCAAAAAAATGTATACACATTTTTTTAAGGAAAAAAACTATTAAAATTTTAATACTCAATATAGACCAATAACAAAAGATGAATACAAGTCACGTTTGACTTCTGCAATTACAAAAGGTGCTCAAAGTGGTTACCATCTGCATCCAGACACTTCTGATTATGGCAAACTACTGCTTGAGCAATGCTGACCAAAGTGTCCACTTGTCTACATTTTTTGGGCACCCGTGTGTGTGTGATTATTCATAACAGCCCCAAAGTGAAAACAACCCAAATGTTCATCAACTGATGGCTAAATAAAAGGTGGTCCATACAATGGACTATTATTCAACAAAAAAAGAAAGGAAATACGGATACGTGCTGCCACGTGGATGAACCCTGAACACATTATACTAAGTGAAAGAAGCCAGTCACAAAGGACCACATATTATGATTCCATTTGTATGAAATTTCCAAGATAGGCAAATCCATAGAGACAGAAACTAAATTAGTGATTGCCTAGGGCTGGGGGATTGAGGAGAAACGGGGAGAAACTGCTAATAGGAATAGGGTTTCTTTGAGGGGTGATAAAAATGTATAAAATTGGTGATGGTGGCACAACTCTGTAGTAAATATACTAAAAGCCACTGAATTATATGCTTTAGATGGGTGAATTGTATGGCATGTGAATTATACCTCAGTATAGCTGTTTAGAAAAAAAAGAAAAATGAATGTGAGATTGAGGCTCAGAGAGGGTGAGGAATTGGTGCCAGGCCACACAGCAGAGCCTGGACTTAAATACTCAGCTGGGAGAGGAGAACTCAGCAAGTTATCACTGCTTACCTCCTCTCCCATATGAGGCTCCCCCAACCAAGCCCCAGGTGGGGCCTCCCCAGCTCTCACCTCCAGAAGGGCAAACATTGACTCTGCAGACCACAAGTTCGGGAGCAGCCCCAGCACAGTAACTGCCTCCTCTGGGCTTGTCAAAGGCCACTTTGTCAGATGGGGCCACTGGAAGGGGGCAGGCTTGGCCCAGAATGACCCACGAGAAGGGAGACAACTCCAGGCTCAGGCTGGCTGCCACCTCCATCCCTACACCCAGTGTCCCAGCCCAGTTCTCAGTGGTTCTGGGGTGCCCCCACCCAGGCCCTCTGTCCACGTGGCTGGCTCCTGGCCACCCTTGGGAAGAGGCATGAGGGTATGTCCCTGCCACAGAAAGGGGCAGGAGGGTGGCAGGGCCCGTGCAGTGAAACACATCTGAATTTCAAGACAAGTCGTCTGTCCCCTGCCCCCTGTGACTGTCTAGGGCAGTCTGGAGGACAAACATGGCTCTGGGGCCCACCCCTCACCCCGTCCCGCCGCTTGGCTCCCAGACACTGGCCTCTGCCCAGCCCAGCTGGCAGCCGCGGAGGCTGGTTTCCGCTCTCCATTCTCTGCTCTCCATTCTCTGCGCAGAGCCCAGTCTGTCCTGAGGGCGGGGCCAGGTGCTCCATATCCCACGAGCCCCTACCAGCGTGGACTCAGGTACAGAGCTTACTCCCCTTCCTCCCCTGCATCTATCCCACCACCTCGGTGACCTTCCACATCCTGGCTCTGGTCCCCCGCGGGGAAGAGGTGCCCTCACAGAGCCGACTTTGGGGTGGGGGGCCACAAAGGATCCTGAGGAGGGGAAGCCAAGAACCCCACAGACTCTCCTGTCCTCATCCCAGAGCTGGGATGGAGGGAGCCACAGGAAAGCCCCGAGCCCCATGTCCTGTCCCTGACACCCACCAGCCTCCTGCAGGGCTGTTCTCTCCACTGAGCTCAGATGGAGCCCAAACACCCACGAGGGATTTGGGGACCCTGAGTGCCCTACAGCCCAGGGATGAGGCATACCCTGCTCTTCTCACATGTCACTTGAACATGGCTTCCCTGACCAAACCCTCCTTCAGGCCTCAGCCCACCCATCGCCTGACCCTCTGCAGGCAGGGTCAGAGCCCCAGCCCTGGGCTCCTAATATCAGAGCCCTAGTCACATCAGCTTGGCCGGCCTGCAGGGAGCCCCACCAGGGCCCCAGGGAGGTCTGGATGCACGAGTCCCCAAATGGTCCAGTCTGGGAACTGGAGAAATAGTGCTTGTGCAGAGAAGGACCTGGGCTAGAAAAGCAGGACTCACAGTTGGACATCAGCAAAGGGCTGTAAGTGGAACCCAGTCCTCTTACCCCAACCTCAGGACAAGGACAGGGGGCTGTCCCTCTGTGGTGACAGAGGACTCTCATTACCACCGGCCCCATGATGATCAGCACACCATGGTCCCTGTGCGTTTCCAAATGTCCCAGGCACCAATGCCTCCCATGCCCAGCTCAGGCCTCACCTCCTCCCAGATGCCTCCCTGTCTTACCCCCATCCCAGTGACCACACCCCTCCCTGCTCAGGGCCTCAAATTCAGCATCTCCCGATTGGGCCTTATTTTCCCCCTTGGTCCAGAAATGCTCTGGTCAAAAATAAGGTTCCCAGGGCCGGCCGAGTGGCGCGGTGGTTAAGCGCTGGCTTGGGAAGCCAGCGGCCCCGGTTCGGGTCCCACACAGGAGGGCCAGTGACACTGCCACCCCCCCAAAAAAAAAACAAGGTTCCCAGAGATCAGAGTCCCCGGACGTCTCACGCTGAAGACTCTGACTCAGGGTTCACATCAGGCAGGCGGTTAAATGAAGGAATTGCCTCCTCGGGCTTCTTTGACCCTGGCTGTCACTTTCCTCAGGGACACAAAGCCACCACCCTCCCCTCCCCCCCAGCATGTCTGCACCCAGAGTTTGGTAAATTACATATAACTGAATGAATCTCTGAATGAACCCGTTCTGAGTTTGCGGTGAGTGCCTGGAGGTCAGACAGGAGACAACACCCTGAGTCCCTCCACCCTGCCCCCCTTAATCACTGTTACGGAGGCAGATGACCAGCTGCCCCTCTGGCCAGCTCCCTAGATTCTAAGATTAAGAGCTGGGATTAAGGACAGACGCATTCCGGATAGCTTAGAGCCCCAGCGAGGAGTGCGCATATACATGTGGGTATGGGTGTGTGCCTGCAGGGGTGCTTCTGGGCATGCGTGCAGGTACATCCGTGTGTGTACATCTGTGTGTTGTCAGGGGCCTGAAACCTGTGTGGGTCTGGGCGTGTTCACACAAGTGCACAGGCTTTACCTCTGTGATACCTGTCCCTGGAGTGTGTGTCCCTGGCTCTGTGTGCCTGAGTGTTCAGGTGTGTGCCTGGGTGTGTGTCTCCACATGTGAGCACAGGACAAAGGTGTGTGCTCATGTCTGCGCGCTCGTTCACGTACACAAATGGGTCTGCAGGTGTGCCCATTTCTAAGTGTGCTTCGACTCCCCTGAGGGAGGGAGAGAGTCTCCCGACTTCCTCCACTGTTCTCCTGTGAGCTGCATATATCCGTAGCCACCCAGGTGTTGGGGGGAAACCCCCGACAGCTGAGAAAGGGGAGAAACAGCAATTTGGGGGACTCCTGAATCCCCCTGGCCGAGCCTCACACCTGAGCCACGAAAGAAGCTGAAGGCAAAGGAGTAGGCCACCGAGGTCTTCCCCCACCCAGACACCCAGGGCGCCCGCAGGCAGCACGGAGACATCCCACGCCTTCACACGCACGCATGAGCACGCATAGCCAGGGCCTTGCCCAAACCTGAACAGAGAGGCATGGCCTTAGCGTCACATGGAAAAAGGATCGTCCTGGGCTCAACCACAGCCTCACACACTATCCCCCCAACACAGAGCCTGAACCCCCTCCTTCTGGATCTGAGATGATCTCCAAAAGCCTCCCAGCCCCCCTGCTTCAGCCAGGGCTCAGCTCCCAGAGGCCACCCGGGGCCACAGCCCTGGGAGAGCTCTTTTCAGCTCCTCTCAGCGTTGGGGACCCTGAATAGCCCATCTCCGTCCTTGGGCTCAGTGTCCTCATCTGAACAGCAAGACAAGGGACTGATTGCCTGTGACCTGTGCCCTCGGAACTATACTTCTGGAGGGTGGATGAGGGAATGGGGGGTTCTGGGCCCAGGAGAGTGAGGAGTAAAGAAGAGGTCCTTTAGCCTGGACGCTAACCACCCCCTCAGCCCTCGAGGTCCCTGTCCCCCACGAGACTCTTCAGGTCCAGGCCCCACTGAGTGGCAGCCAGGGAGATGAGAGGTTCCCACCAGCCAGGAAGAGAGTGAGGCAGAGGGCTTTGGAGACCAGAGCAGGGGTGGCAAGAAGAGAGGAGGGTGGGAGGCAGGGGGGAAGGAGAGGGCAGGAAGCAGCCAGAAGAGGAGGAGGAGGTGGACAGGAGGCTTGCAGGGGTCTGGAGAGGTGGAGGGCAGAGGGGGAAGATCTCTCATCATCCAGCCTGAGCCTCCAGGATCCCACATTATGTATGTCTCCCTTCCAGAGAGGTGGGCTCTATCTAGAAGGACCCAATCCACCCCTAGGCCAAATGAGGCAGGAAGGTTGTGTCCCTCACGCCCACTGCTCCCTGCTGCCAGCCTCCATCTCCTCTTCTACAAGCCTGGGGGTCACGGGAGCAGGAGGATGGGGAAAAAGGACAAGGTGTGACAACTGGGAAGAGCCAGAAGTCAAACAGATTGAGGATGTGCTAAAATACACCAAAAGGAAACAATGCCGCAATGTCAGATGGGGAAAATGAAACAAAGTAACATGCATGAGGGCCGAACTGGGAGATGATGTAATTGGGGGAGTAGTTGTTGCAACAGTGTAGCCAAGTGAGGACTCTAAGGAGACAGGATGTAACCCAGTGGGGAACCAGACACTATGAAGCAATGGAATCGGATTCAGCTTGGCAAAGAATCCAAACATGTAGAAGAAAGGCCCTGACTTGGAATCTAGAAGAAGGAGTCAGGAGAGAAGGAGAAGGCAGGGCTCACTGTACTTGGGAGCAAGGAGGAGAGGTTGGTAAAGGATCCCCAGAGCAAGGGACATCTCTGCTGGGTTTTGGAGGACGAGCAGGAGTTCACTGGAGAAGAGAGCAGTCCATGGAGAGTGAACAGCAAGCACATGGGTAGAAATAAAGGCAAAAGAGACAACGTTTTGCTGTGTGCCCAGGGCACAGCCAGTGGTCTTGGGTGGACGCAGTGGAGCAGGGAGCGGGGTATACAGGGCGAAGGGATGAAGCTGGAGAAGTACCTTGAATGGCTAACAGGAATCAATTTTGCATAGAATCTTGGGCATGAGGGCAGCTGGGGTTGGCTTCCTGGGAAAGGTGGGTGGGAGGTGAGCCTGCAGTCCAGGCAGAAGAGAAAGGTAAAGAGAAGAAACACGATACAAGGGATGGTGCCCTGCCCAGGAGTCACAAGACACAGTTCTTAGTCCCAGCTCAGCCACCAACTTGCTGGGTTACTTTGGGCGAGCCACGGTACTTCTCTGAGCCTCATTTTCCCATAAGTGAAATAAGAAGGCAGAATGATCAGTTCTCAGAAGAGCCTCACTATGACTAGAGATCGCTCCTTTGGCTTCAGTTTCCCCTTCAGGAAAATGAACAAGTTGGACAAGAGTGTTTCCAAGGGCTCTTCCAGCTGAAATACTCTTCAGTCCTCTCATTTTTCCCTAGCCTGGCTGTCCTTAGCCCGTGGCCCAACCGAGACAAAAAACATGCAGCAAAGAATACACCCAAGGGGAAGACAAAAGCCCCCAGGCCTGGGTCAGGGTTTCCCCCACAGCAGCTACACAGGCTCAGGTACTTAGCACGGCATGACTGGCCTTAAATGAATCCTCTCAGGGACCACACTTGACAGTTTGCAACACATGCGGTAGCGTGGAGCAGTGCTCGTGCCCCAGACTGGCCTCCGAGGCCAGACTTCTTGGGTTCCAATCCTAGTGAGTGTGCCACTTCCTAGCTCTGTGACGGTGAACAAGCTACTTAACCTCTCTGTGCTTCAATGTCCTTTTTTAAAAAAAATAAAATCAAAATAATAATGGTGTCTCCTTCTGAAGGTTGTTGTAAGGACTGAGTTTATATATATGACATTTGGCAGAGTATCTTGCACATGGCAGGCACTCAACAGGCATAATTCAATATTAATATGATCACATCCACGTTCTTACTGGCATCCCCTGCCAGCCCCTCAGGGGAGCAGGGCTATATCCATTTTACAGACCAACATCCTCTACCTGTAGGATGGCACCCAAAGCCCTGGTCTGGACTCAAAGCCCACTTGTGAGTCACCAAGATCCTCTATGCCAAGGCCCTGTGAGGTTCAACCATTCAGCCCCAGAACACCCCATGGCACAGGGCCAGGTCCCCAATGAATGTTAAATGCAAGAAACAACACACTCTCATTGGAAGCAGCGGCCCACTATAGCAATGGCTCCTCCACCCCAAAGGGAGTTAGGCTCCCACCGCCACCTAGGGCCCCCCTCCCGGTTGGGAATTGCTACTTTTAACCACAATTTAGTTCGCTAATGGACCATCACCTTTTCTACCTCTGAGACTTTGTCCACCTTGGTCCCTCTGTCCCTCTCTATCAATGTGCTGAAATCCTTCAAGGCCTGGTACAAAGAACGAGCCTCCTCCATGGAGCTCTCCTGTATTCCCCAGAGCCAAAACCAACCTCTCCTTCTCCTGACTCTCACCCTCAGGCCCTTATCTAACTGGGAGCTTCCTAAGGTCAGAGGCCAGCTTGAGCCCCTTCAGGGTTCCCAGTGCGCAGCACAGGCTAGACGCAGAGGGGGCATCCGTAAAAGTGGCCGAAGTGACCGGCAGGTCAGCAGCAGAGGAGGATTAAGGACCCAGGTACTGGACTCCCTGCCCAGTGCTCCTCCTCTGTCCAGGAAACCAGACTCATCATGTCCCCGAGGCTGGAAGGAGAAGTGGAGTTCAGCGCGATGGGCCTGGCCCAGGAGGGACCACAGACAGGCCACGTGAAGAAAACAGGCCCCCCCATACCCCCCAGCCCAGCGGGCCTGTCCTGCTCTCCCTTCGGGGCCACCCCAGGTCAGGTCCTGCCCTCTCTGACTTCAGGTCTTGCTGAGAGTTCCTTACATGTGAAGATGGGAAGGGCCCCTGGCTCACAAAGGCCAATCTTCCCACTTTACAAATGTGGAAGTGACAGGTTGGAGGGGGAAACAGCTTCCTACAGTCACTGGACAAGCTGGGAGCAGATTCAACTCTGACACACGACAATCTGAAGGAAAGTATAATGATGAAAGTAAATTATCCAGCAGCAGCCTCCCTTTAAATAGCGGCCAACTAGTTAACTAGCTGCACCTCCCCCAACACTACCCTTCACCCCAGCCTAGTAAAGTGAGGCATTACTGGCCCACTGGCCACAAGAGACCACAGCTGTGTCAGGAAGTCACTAGCCCACATGCACTCAGCCCCTGTGGCAGTCACAGCTGGATTTGAATCTGTCTAGGAGCTCGTCAATGCCCCCTGAAACCTCACATAAACACACACTCCACCCCAGCAAGGCTCACTGACCACACAGGACACACGCGCACGCAAACCTGCACACCCACAGCCCCCCAGCACAGGGCCCAGCATACAGCAGGCTCAATAAGTGTTTGCAGAATGGGTGAATTAATCCGTCAAAAGGCAGGCCCAGTGCATGCACACGCCCAGCCGCAGGCCCTTTCCGGCGCCCGATGCCCTCGAACAATATGTCACCTTGGGAAGCACAGGCTCCAGCTGCTTGCTAACGGCCTCACCTCTCAGGCCTCTGTGTCCCCGTCTGTAAAGTGGGGTGGCGATACCTGCCTCCATGGGGTCATGGTGAGAACCAACACACAGCATGCTGAGCTTAGAGCTGTGCCTGGTGTGTAGCATGCGCTCTGTAACGATTGGTCAGGATCATCACTACTGTCACCACCTGTCCATTTCACCAACACAGAGCACATCTGGAGGGAAGGAACCAGGTAGGAGTCACCTGCAGACACCTCCACCCCACCCTCAACAGCAGCCTGGCGCTGAGACAGTGGCAGTAAATGTGGTGGGTGAGTGAAGGGTAGAGAGAGACATGGGTACCCACACTCCAGCTGTGGGCCCTGGAGAAGGTGGCAGTATAGGGGTTCTGCCAGGCACCCCAGGAAGCAAGACTATCCTCCTGCTCCCAAAATAACAGACCCCAGCTCTCCTGGAGCCTTGCCTGTTCAGCTCCCACATGGACCCCCTCAAACCCCAGCCCATGGAGGGGGACTGGCCTAATGAGCCACCCTGGTGCCCACAGTCAAATTGGCAATCAGTTTGCTGCAATTAGATTTCCCAGATCCTGATGGTGACTGATTCTAAATTACCCTTATGAAAGTCTGGGTTGGTAAGCAGGGCTGAAGGGGAAGGGGGTAGGGGGTGGGGGGTCTGGCTGGCCATGCAGGGGGTACAGAGAGTCCTAGTAGGCCTTGGGCTGAGGCTGACCCCAGGTGAATCGAGCTCATGGCCTATCCTAGAAGCAGACGAAGGTCCCAATCGGCATTATCACCCCGCCCCACTCCCATCTCAGGAAACTCCGGCCCTGAACGGGGTGTGATGACAAGAGCAGCAATGGGACAGACAGAAGTCCAGGGCAGCTAAACCTGTAACGGCATACCCGCTCCACCAGGACCTGGCCGTGTGAGCTCTGACAGGAGGTGTAACACCTTGGAGGCTTCTTCTAAGTGAGGGGAACGTCACCAGCTTCCGAGAGTGGTCGATGAGGCCACCTAAGGCTGGAGCACCAGGCCCAATCCTTGGGCGGAGCCCAGGCCCACTCTGGGCTTCAGGATTCCCACCTATGAGGGCAGGCTTTGGTGGGGCTGACCATGTCTTTAGGGCTCTCCTGCCTCTGAGCTCCTATGCAAGCATCAGGTTAGCTGCTCAAGGCCTGGGCTGCTGCGACCAACGAAACACAGCCGAGGAGTTCCCAGCTAGAAGTGAAACGGAAAGAACCCAGTGTCACCTGTCCTGGGCTAATGCTGCAAGCACAAGGTCTCTCTGGGGTTCCAGGACTGGAAGAGCCTGAAGAGTCAACCCTCTGGCTCCAGCCTGGACTGCAGGCTGCCAACAGCTCCAGAGAACCAAATTCCCAGTGAATTCAGTACCACGAGGCCCTGGAAAAGTGCTTCTTCTAACCTGACCCAAATACGGCCTGCTCCAATTGGGAGTCCTGAACCAAGTTCTGCCTCTTAGGGTGGTCCCCACCCCCAGGGTTCTGCTTTAGGCCATCTGTGATCATTCAAACTTGGTTCCCACACTCTCCAAGGGAAAAACCTCACCCCCACCCCCAAAAACCAATTCCTCAGTGGAATCAAGAGAAGGGCAGGAAAAGAGCAAAACCAAAGCAGGTAAATGGAAGAAATCAGCACTGGCAGGAGCAGCCCGCTCCTTATCAGGCACTATATTAGTTCATGCTGTTATTTCATTCCCAAACAACTCGGAGGCAGAGATACTCTAAGTAATTTTAAAGTTCAGACTGAGGCTCAGAGAGGTTACGTGAACTTGCCAAGATCACATAACAAGAAATTGGCAGAACAAGGATTTCAACCCTAGTCTAGATGGCTCTTGGGCCCCTGCTCCTCCTCCTACCTCTGGCTGCACCCTCAGGTTTGGAGACCCCAAAACAGAGAGCACCAAGGCCCAGGTGGGAACCGAGGAGTAGGAAGAAGGCAGACCTCAGCCGCTGGGGCACAGACTGTTGTAGAGCCCTCTCCACCTGGTGGAAAAGGCCAGCTGTGCCCTCCACCCTCAGCAGCCAGGTAGAAAAGGGGCCAGATTATTTGTCAGGGGCTCCCCCCTCCCCCATCCCCCATCTAGGCCCTCAGCCGCTGCTGCTCAGACTCCCCCTGTAATCATGGCTTCCTGTTTGGCGCTGAGAATAGGCTTGGTCAGTGGGGGAGGGGAATGTCGGCCCCTCTGGCCAGGGCCTGCTCTGGAGGGAGGGGGCCGGAAGTGAAGGCTACCCAGCCTCCTGAAATCCTGGGAGGCTGGGAGCCAAGGCAAGGGGTGGGGGTGTCAGTCAACAAATATTTACCCAGCCCTGGCCTGATGTTCCCAAGATGTGGTGGACCGTCAGAAGGGACAGCAAGCCAAGCCAGGTGAGCCCACACCCTGCTCGCTCTGCTCTTGACTGGGGTGGGGGTTGGGGCGGGTGAGAGCAAGGGCTGGGCTTTGGGATCGGTCCTGGCTCTGGCCACCCCACCCCACCAGACACAAAATCACAGGGCTCCACGCAGCTGGGCTGGAGCCCAGAGCCACAGCACCTCCGTCCCACCCAGATGTGGTGGCCGCATCTTGGCACGCAGACTTGCAGGCCCCCTGGCGCCTCCCAGCCCACGGGCACAGGGCTTGGACCCAGCAGCACTCTGCCAGTGTCCCTCATTGTCCCTCTCTGTCCCCCCAACCCACCTCCAGAGGAGACAACGCAAAGCCCCAGCCTGGGCTCCAATGCTCATAGTCCTGGCTTCCTTCCTTCCTTCATTCGTTCCCTCATTCATTCATTCAATGCTGGGCCAGACACAAAGTTGGCCTTAGGGGTTCAGCAAAGAACAAGGCAACCACAGAGGCTGTTCCGGGAAACTCATGGTCTATCAAGAAAGCATTCTGACACCTCTGGTTGCTGTGTGATTTCCACCAAGTCACTCCCCCTCTCTAAGCCTCAGTCACTCAATCCACAAAGAACCTTATGTGCAGTGGGGCCAGGACTCAGGGATGGGGCAGCACAGACATCAATCTGGGCACACAACAACTTTGTGGGTCAGAGGGCATTAAAGGCAGGCCTGCCCACCTACTCAGAGAGTGAACCCCAACACTGGGGGCATCCAGTGCGTATCCCGGGGGAATGGTGCTTTTGAGACCCCTCTCATCCTGAGATTCTAAACATTTCCTCCCTCCTGTGCCATGAGCACATGACCCAGACATGAGCCCCACCCCCACCACACAAAATTTTGTTGACAGCCCCGCACAGTTTACAAAGAAAACGTTTCCTGAATCCATCCCCAGTGACCCTCACAGTGGCCCATTTTACAGATGACAGAGCCCTGAGAGGTGGTAGGGGAGCAAGGGCATCAGGGCCAGGCCCTGGGTGAGCCCGTACCTCCACCTGAAACATGTGGTAGCATCACTCCCCTCCAAGGCTAGGATGAGAATTAAATGAGCAAAGACATGGGACACACTTGGCCCAGAGCCCAGCAAAGAGCAGGCACTTATGAAACAGTAGTAACATGGGCATAATTTGGGGGATAAGAAGACCCCAGAGAGGTGGTGTAACTTGTCCAAGATCACACAGCGAGAGGGGATGAAATTAGGAATCTGCCCAGTTCTGTTAGCCTGCCAGGCCCTGGCTCAATCCAGCTCCGCCACTTTCCAGCTGTGTGACCTTGAACAAGTCATTTAACCTCTGCGCCTCAGTTACCTCCTCTGTAAAATGATGGTTCTAATAATTCCTACCTCCAAAGATTATCATGAGGATTAAATGCTGGTTCTATTATTACACTCAGAGGTGTGGAACCTGCCCCCCAAATCACACCCTCAGTCTCTGCCAGGCTGCGGGGATGGAGACTTTACCACCTCCCATCCCCAACTGCCCCAGCTGGCTCCAGCCTTCAGGAATCCTACTGCAGCTCCTTCTAGAATGACCCACCCATCTCCCCCCAGCAGCTTTGGGGGCAAGGTCCCAGCTCCAATGGGAGGGGGGCCTGCAGCAGGACCAGGCTGGAGGGAAGCTCTGTCTCACCCTTCTTCTCCCCCACTGCTGCCCTGCCCCAGTGCTGCCCTGGGACCCCCAGGCATCCCCATGCCCCAGTCCATGAGGTGGGAGGAGCCATTTGTTTTCCAAAGGCCAAACTGTTATTTTCTCCAGCAGAGCTCAGCCCCACACCAACTCCAACTCGGGCATAAGAGACACTGGATTCGCAGCAGGAGGCACTCTGCCGCTCACCGCGGGGCACAAGGCACCAGGTTCTGATGCTAACTCTGCCATGAAGATGTTGTAACCTCCCAAGAACAGTTCTGTAAGTCAAGTATTTGTCCCCAGTTGACAGGTAAGAAAGCCAAGGGTCAGGGCAGGCTACAGCTTGCTCAGTGTCACGTGATGACCACTTTTATAGCTTAGCTCAAAACCTCCTCTCCCAGACACCCTCCCTGAGCTCTCCAAGCTCCCTCCCAGAAAGGTCCCACCTCCTGAGAGCTCCCCGCATAGCAGGCTGTGCTAACTCTACCCAAGGAGCTCATTTTCTCATTGCAACACCCGTGTGAGGCTGGCGCTGTCACTGTCCCCACTTGACAGATGAGGACATTGAAACAGAAATCCCTTACTGAAGGTCACACAGCAGATGTCTGTCCCCAAGCCCCTGACACTTTCGGAGCTAGCAGGGAGGAGACCCCTGCGGTGTCCCTGTGTCAGGGCCTGGCCTGGAACAGCCCAAGGATCCCCAACTTTTAATTTTTACAGAGAGGACAATCTTGCCCTGGCAACCCAATGTTCACAGTCAAAGGGGAGTAGCTGGAGGGGAGCAGTAGGGGGCTCCTGGATGCTTGAAACGGTGGGAGGGGGATGGAGCAGGAGCCACCAGGCCTGCAGGTGAGGGCTTCAAAAGAATTCCCAGGATTGATTCCCCCCCCCACCACCATGCACCCTCACCCTTCCACTTCTCACCTCTACCACATTCACAACCACAGAATGGCAACTGTGTAAGAGAACAAGAAATCAAGATTAACTGAGCACTTATTAAGTGCCACACACTGTGCTAAGAACTTTACACATTAACCCCTTTCATTCTCATATTCTCCCCATTTTACAGATGTGGAAAAGAAAGCACAGAGAAGGTAAGCAACTTTCACAAGGTAACACAGACACAAAGTAGTGACCTCCTACCACTGGGAGTATTCAAACAAGACTGTCACTTAAAATCCCTTCCAGCCCTGGGCTTTTAAAAGAACACATTTAAAAGCTCAAATTTCCAGGATCCCCCACACTCTATGCCTTTCTGAATGGTGACTTCACTACAGCAGCTGAGGTGGCCCTGAAGGCAGATGTCCCTCAGAGTCACAGTCACCTGTCTGTCAGAAGAGAAGACTCCCCTAAGCAGATGCCAAGAGATTCACACACATACCGAAACTCACCATTTGCAGCATGAATGAGACCTACTATCCTCACTGAGGTGACCCTGGAAGCTCCCCCCCCCCCCCCACACACACACACTCCCTTTCAAGGTGATGGGCAAACCTAGGGGTCATCTAGTCCCTGCCCTGTGCCAGCCACTGCCCGTCCCACTGATGTCCTTAAAGGACCCCACCATGGAGGCTGCTCCTAGAGCCAGCCCAGTTGGGGCTCTTGGGATCTAACTTAGTCCCTCTCCTGCAGGCATCGCCCTCTTCCTCTGGTGCAGCACCCCTGGCAACCGGGCGCCACCCCTTATTAACCCTTTGCAGGCCAGATCAAGTGATGCCCATCCTCCTCAGCCTGACCCCTGGGAAGTGTGACGCCTGGAGAGGGACGTCCCCCCTCAACTGAAGCATCCCACCTCCTGTCCTCCAAGTCAAGCTTGCCAGCCATCGTGGCCTCCTGGCCCAAGGCCCCATGGATTTGCTTATCTGCCACCCAGCACTGGGTCTGAACCACACTCTACCTCACCCTCAGATCCAGGGGCACCCTGCCTCACTGAGGCTCTCCAGTACACCGGAGCGTGTCACGCCTCATGTGCTCTCATTTAATGCCTTCCACCACCCTTGGGGCATCAATTACTAGCCTTGGTTTATGGATAAGGAACCATTGTTCGGCAAGGGATGTGACTTGCCCAGGCTCACACAGCTCAGGATTCCTACTAAACCTCCAAGCCTGTCATCTGCACACCCAGCATTTACTGAGCTCCTTCTGAGAACGAGTCCACATACTCTCTCATTTAATCTCTGAGGCGGTAGGGCTGGCTGAGTGGCTCAGTTGGTTAAGAGCTCGCTCAAGAGTGCGAGCTGAGCTCTGAGCAACAGCAGTTCGATGCCCAGCCTGAGCTGAGCTGCCACTGAGCTGGGCTCAGCTAAAAAAAAAAAAAAAAAAAAAAAAATCACTAGTATCTCTGAGGCAGGTGTTATTAGCGCCATTTCACAGAGGGGAAAATGGAGGCTCTGAGAGGTGAGATGACATGTCGTAGGTCATGCCACAAACCAATGGCAGTAGCAGAATTTGAACCCAAGACTATGTGATTTCCAAGTCTTTGATTTCAAAGATGGTCTTCCAGACGTGTAGCTTAGAAAGTGACCCAGCTGCTGCTAGGCTGGACTGGGTCTCTGTTCCTCTCAGGGACCTCTTCTCCTCACCCCAGGGCAGAACTGGGGCTGAGGCATCTAGCCACCAGGCAGGTATTCAACCTGGCATTCACACTCCCTTACCCCCGGCTCACAGTCCCCAGATGGAGAAGGCTGTGGAGTGTCCCATCTGTCTGATAAGCAACCTCTGAGATGCTGCCTGTCCTCCCATTTTACAGAATGGTCAACTGAGACCCAAGGAGATTTGCAGGGGTAGGGTGGGCACAAAGGGGTTGCCTGAGAGGCCTGAGTCCATCTCTGAGAGGCCTGGGGGCTGGGGGACATGCATGGCTCCTGGAAAGAACCAGGGAGACTGGGCCTAGAAACTCCCAGCTCACCTGGACTCTGCACATGTGCCCACTGAGGAACTCACTTGGGACCTGAATTCCTCAAGGGGGGAGGTGGCCCTTACCTCCTTATACCCTCCTCCTCCAGCTCCCCCTGATGGAGCTGGGACAGAGCTCAACCCCACAGCTGCTTCGGTCACTCAGGGGTGACCTCATGCATACACACACACCTCTACCTGCACACACTTGGCCCGCTAAGGGGTACATGCCCCATGCACAGGGTCACCCCTGCACCTGCATGCATATGCACACATTCCCCTGGGTCCAAGCACACGCCCACCACTGAGGCTTCTCCCCTCCACACACTCTCCCCTGCAGGCACACACACAGCCACGGCCAACCGTTACCCAGCCCTGTCACTGGTACACACCATGTACAATGGGTCACCCTCACACGACCACACACACACCGGTAGGACATGGTGGCACCCACCCATCCCTTTCACCCGTACACACCCCACAGGTCCCAGCCCCCTTCAGTGAAGTGGACGCGCGCGCACACACACACAGACACACACACACGCACACAGTCACCCTCACTCACCCCCTCAGGTCACCTTCACACGAGTCCCCCTCCCCTCCCCCTCTCTGGGCCACCACTGCCTTCATCAAACCGACCCTCGGAGGACCCAGACGCACACCCTCCCCCAGTGGGGAGAACAGACCCGATGCCCTAAAAGTGGCCGCGGTCTGGGCACACCCACGAGCTAAAGCCACGTTCAATCCAGACCAGAGACACACCCAGCCCTGGCCCCGCGCCCGGCGACCCCCAGCCCGCGGCCCGGCCCTCCCCGCACCCCTCACGCAGCGCAGGGGACCCCTGTCCGTCCGCGGGGAGGGGGGTTCCCGGAGCCACCGGGGAGGGGGAGCAGCGCGGGTGTCCGCCGGGCCTCCCTCCGGGGAGGGGTCCCGAAAGGAGGCGGAACGAGCTCTCCGAAGGCGCCCAGCGGCGGGGGCGGCCACCCCACCGATGCCACCCCGGGGGGCGCCCGGGGGGGCGCGGGGGGAGGGGCCGGCGCGCGTCACTCACCCCCGCGGCGCGCCCGGCCAGCAGCAGCAGCAGCAGCGGCGGCAGCAGCAGCCCGCGGGCCCCGGGCCCGGCCGCAGCCCCGGACCCAGCGCCGACCCCGTGGGCGGCCCCGGCGCGGTGCGGCGGCCCCGGCTTCATGGCGGCGGGCGGTGGGCGCCTTTGTTCCCGAGGCGCGGCGCGCGGGGCGGCTGCTTGGCGGCGGCGGCGCGGCCCGGCGGCTGCACCGACGCGCGGCTGGCTCGGAGCTCCCGGCTCGGCCGCCGGCTCCGCCTCGCGGCTCCGCGCCCACCGCCGCGCCGCCCGCAGGAAGCGTGCGCTGCCGCCGCCGCCGCCGGGCCGCCCCCAGCGCGGGCGGGGCGGGGAGGGGCGGGGCCGGGCGGGCGGGGGCGGGGCCGGGCGGCGAAGGGGCGGGGCGGGCGGAGGGGCGGGGCCGGGCGGAGCGCCCCCCGCCCCGCGATCCCGGCCTGGCGCGCCCGCAGCCCTCTCTGAGCCCCCGCGCCTGGCGCCCCCGCCGTCCCCAGCGTCCCCGCTCCCGCCGGGAGCCCGCGCGCGGCTACCCCTTGCGCGCCCCGCGCCCCTGCACAGGCCGTCCCCGCCGCAGTGGGGCAGCGGGTCTCAGCCTGGTCCGAGGACCCTGCCTCGCTGAGCCTGGGTCTGGAGAATGGGGATCCCACAGAACGCGGGAGCCCCCTGGGGCTGCCGTGAGGGAAGGGAGGGATCCCGCGTGCGAATGGGCGAGTCGGTCCTGGTGCCTTTAAGGGTCTGAGTAAATGGGTCGCATTTGTGTGATCGTTAGTCGCCTTCCCCTAACGGCTCAGTTCACGTGGCTCTTCCAGGACCCATCCCCCCACCCCCACCCCCCTCGCAAAACCTGGTCACCCAAGACCACTGAGCACTGATGTCCCCGGGTGACTTTAGACCAGGAGCGGCCCTCTCTGGGTCTTAGTCTCCCTCTGCATCTGCTGGGTGTTGACATCTGGGCCCCGTCACTGGATCTGCAGAGGATAAGCTGGTCAGACCTGCAGTGATGCTGCTTCCCCACCAGCTGTGTGACCTCAGGCAAGCGGCCTCACCTCTCTGAGATTCAGGTTCCTCAGGTAGAATGGAGGTTCCCCCCCGCGCCCCCAGTGCAGGTGGTATAAGAAGTATGTCCCTGAGTGGCAGTTTTTTGTTGTTTGATTGTTTTTTTACCCTGCACTGTCATTATGCATTTGTCTCTATGGCCTTACTCCCATGATTCATCTGAGTCCCCACCGCGAACTAGCACATGAGCTCCATGGGGACAGGGGTTGGGGTCATCTTGTACACTTCTGTGTCCCCAATACTGCTAGCACAGAGACTGGCACACAGTGGGTGCACAACATAAATTTGTTGAATCAATGAACGTGTTTCCCATTAATCCGAGCTCATCCCACCCAGGTTCTGGGTGGAAAAAGGATGACTATTTATTAAGCTCTGACCACACTCCAGGAGTGGCACCAAGTGCTTTACATGGGTTAGTTCATGTCATTCTCTCAGCAGCCCCATGAAATAGCTGCAGTCAGCGTCTCTACTTCCTCGAGGGGAAACTGAGGCCCCAAGCGGGGAGATGATTTGCTAATGATGGCAGCCTGGAAGTCTCTGCTCTCTGCCCGGCACCCAGTGCAGAGGCTGCCATCAGGAAATAGGAACTGAATTGAGCTGAATCTGGAACAATTCCCCAGAGGAAAAGGGAACTGAAATGAGGACAGATGGAAGGGGGACAGGAGAGGGCCAGGGGTGGGCCCAGAGGACCAGACTCTGTGGCACCAGCCATGGTTTTGGGGTGTCAGGGACCCAGAGTTGTCCTACAGGGCCTTTGGGAGGAGGGCCAGGGGACAAACAGCAGCTCAACAGAAGGTGGCACTGAATCAGGAGGTGTTCCCTGAGTCGGAGTGAGAGCCACATCCTAAAGGGTCCGTAAGGCCAGGCCAATTACCCTTTGGCAGAGATCCTGGAGAGGAAGGGAGGGAAACTTTCCAACACTGGGATTCCAAATTCCTTAGGAATTCTGAGGTCCCAGCCTCTGGAAATCCCATTCCCAATTTCCTTTAGGAATTTTAACCCATGGACACCTTGGGGAAATGGGTAGAGAGGGGCTGACAGGGCCCAGTGTGTGGGGAGCTGGTTCTAGTTGGGGCAGTAGAACTTGAAGCTGAAGACCTCTGACTCGGGATTGGGCAAATACCTGGGTTCAAACCCCAGTTCTGCCAGTTATGAGCTGTGTGACAGTGGATGAGTAACTTTACCTCTCTTTGAGCCTCAATTTCCCTATTATAATACGGGAATAAGGATCACATGAAGTTCATTCATTCATTCATTCTCCAAATATCAGTTGAGTGCCTTGTGTGCCAAGCCCAGCGCCAGGTGCCAGGTCGTGGAGAGTAAATGAGCTCTTCCCTGCCATTTTCCTAGGGGTTCAGTAAAGGTAACTGGGATGATGCTTCTAAAGTAAGGGTCCTGGATGAGGGATAGTCACCTCCCAGAAGGGCTGCCACAGGCTTAGGGAACAGACTGGTTTTGAGGATCTCCCAAAGGGCAGAGTTAGGGCCAGATGGCAGCTCAGTGTAAGGAAGGACTTGAAAACAGCTGGAACTGGCCACAGATGGCAGTGGCTACTCTGAAAAGTAGTGAGCACTTTGTCTTGGGAGGTATGCAAGGCCCAGAAAACTAGCTATCAGGGAAGCCATTAGGATGGCCTCCATGTACAAGGTGGGCAGTGAGCACAGCCCATCTTCAGGAGTTCCTGACAATTCTGAGGCTTCTGGGAGCAGCAGCCCCCCTTCCCTGGCATCCTGAGGAGGAAGGGTTGGCAGGTAGAATCTTCAGGCTGGGCAGGCCAGGAGCGCCACCTGCTGCTCCTCAAAGATACTGGCCACAGCCAGAACTGAGCCTGGTCTGGGCCCCTGAGGGGGATCATCCTGCCCCTCAGCCCCTTGCTCCGGCCCTCCTTGGGGTTCACAGATGTACACGTTCACCTGCACCCCGGTGCACTGTGCATCCATATAGTCACCCATGGCTATCTGTGCGTCCGAGTCACATGCCAGCGTCTCGGGATCTCTCTTCACCTGCCGTCACCACCCATGCAGGCATCTGCTGCCGCCCTCCTCTCAGCACAACCCCCACAGCCCACTTGGTCCCTCTGGGGAGCCGTCCTGACTCCCTCAAGGCAGAGCTGGTCCCACTATTGCCTAGCACCCTGGACAAGCCCCATCCTTGCACTCTCCACCCTCCTTTCAGCCTCTACTATCTGTCTCCCCGGAAGTGGGAGAACCTCAGTATCTACAGTGGACAATAGTCGCAGAGGTCAAGCAGAGCTGACTGTATGGTAGGCACTGCCTTATGAAATGTACGCTGACATTATTCCCATTTTACAAGTGAAAGACCAAGGCACAGGGATGTTAGGAGACGTCCTCAAGGTCACACAGCTGGTGAGTTAGAGCTGAGACCCTGACCCAGGCTCTTCTTAACAGTTACACCCTCATACCAGGTCCAGAGGTGTGTCAGGAAGTGTTTGATGAATGACTTAGAGTCTGTGAGGGGATTCACACTGTCACACGGACACAGCCAGCGCACAGACGTACTCAGATGAGCCTGGAACTCAGATAACGCTCAACAGTCCTGGCAGCCATGTCCCACCACCCCATCCCCTCCCGCCACCCCCCATGCACCCCTTCAGACCTTTCTCTTCCCTTGGCAGGGCCTTCTGGCTCTAACCAGGCAGCAAAGGGGAGGGGAAGACCTCAGCCAGCATCTCTGAGCTTCATGCCTGAGACCCCTATTCAGAGTTGCATCTCCATGCCTGGCACATAGTAGGTGCTCAGTAATTATTACCTGACTCTGCCTGTCCGCAGAGGTCTAGCTAAACAGACTGGCTCTTTGAAACTCAGTATTGCCAGGCAGTGAGAACCAGGGCCTGCAGAGGGCTTGCTCTCCACCAGGCACTGTTCTGAGCACTTGCCAGAAATGCTCTCATTCATTGCTCGCCACATTCCTGCGGCAACAAACATACTTGCCTTCAAGGGCTGTTGCCATGAGAACCAAATGAGTTAACACTCGGGCACCTTTCAAGTGGAGCTTGCTCTTTACTTCATCCCATTTTACAGTTGGATAAACTGGGGCTCTAAGAAGCTGAGTGACTTGCCCCGGGTTACAGAGCCAGGAAGTGGGGCGTCCTGTAAGGGCACAGCGCTGTGACGTCCCTCTTGGGCACAGGGGGACTTTGTGGTCTGTCTCAAGGCTATCACAGGCCTTGGAAAACAAGTCCCTGTCACCCGTGAGCTGCCCCCACCCCTACCCTGCTCCCTCCCACCCACCATCTCCATCACAACTTCCAATCTTGCCCAAGTTTCAAGATAAAGGTCAGAGCCTGGTGTGCTTGTGAGAAGTCTGACTGACTGCTGTCCTGAGGTCAGTGACCCCCAAAACACAGGAACTGGAACAGGATTCTGGGAAGGGGACTTCTGACCTAGTGCATATAGAGAGAACTTGGTGAGACTCAGGGGTGAGCTGATGCATCCCCAGGTCCTGTGGGGGACCAGAGCAAGCCAAGGAGGGCTTGGCTTGCATCCATTGGCATCCCTCTGTGGGGAGCCCCCTGTCCATTCAAAGGGTCTGACTGTGTGAGGGTCTCACAGGGCCATACCTTGAGCTTGTCCTGAGCTCCACTGTGTGTCAGGCAAGTCCTTCCAAGATGAGGGGTAGGTGACACCAACCCCTACCTCCCTAGCACACAGCTGCCAAGTGTAGGGTCAGGATTTGAACCCACACCTCTCCTAGGTCTGTGACCTGGGGGTGTGCAAACTGTGGAGCTCAAAGCGTTCCCTGGAGCCCCTCATGGCAGGTATAGGGAAGAGCGGATGGGAGGAAGTAAGTCAGATTTTGAGTTGAGTGACCTGTGGGCACAGAGCATAGCTGGGCTGGCCTTGAAAGAGGGCGAGTAGAGGCCCCAGAGGCCCACGCAGGATGCAGAAACCTTTGTCTAGGTCAGGTCTGGCCCGGGTGCTGGGGGTGGGGTCAGGGGGGAGGGGAGAGGAGGGCTCTGGCTCTCAAGCTGGGTATGGATGGATTAGGAGGGGATTCCAATTCTGCCGGGTCTGAAGTTATACAATTTGAGGGGATTATGAATACCAAACTAGGAAGGCCTTGGATGGGGGCTGTGCAGGTGAGGGGCCCCGCGAAGCCTAAGCTTTATGAATTTCATACTAAATTTGCCTCCGAATGGAAGCCCACAGCCCAGCTGTCATATTAGATGCAATACCATTGACTGAGACCAGCAGTGTCCTGGGGTGAGAGCGGGGGCCTAGAGGGGAGGGGTTAACACCACCTTGAAGATTTGGGTGTCCTGGGGCAAATCTAGAGGGGCTTAGGGTGACAGGCAGGACTTGCAGAACCGGTGCTCTGATGGGGTCACACTGAGGTCCAGAGCTCCAGCTGGAGGCTCCGAGGCTCCGGGTGTCAGGCATATGGAGGAGGGCCTAGTTCATCATAACCTACAAGGGACAGAGCCTGTGGGACCTTGTGCTGTTGTCCACACACCACCCACCCATCTGCCCATTTCACAAGAGAGAAAGCTGAGGCCCCAAAAGGGGAGGAGACTGGCCTAAGGTCACATCTAAGGCAGAGCCACACCTGCTTCACTCCTGCCCCGGGGGCTTCCTCTCACCCACCCTCTTCTAGGGTAGGACTTGCCTCACAACCAAGATCCTCATTCAAGCCCTTCCTTGGATTGGCCCCCTGCAGCAAGTTCAAGATCACAGGGCTACGAAATGGCTGTGGGGGTGGGGAGCCCAGGCCTAGGAGTGGGTGGCCACACCTGCCCTCTTCCTTGTGCCGGGAGAGGAGGAAGACAGAGGAGGGGGCCGCAGGGAGGTGGGGGAAGAGGCGAGGGCCGGAGAGGAGGGTGGTGAGAGGAAGGGGAGGGGGCACTGCCATTCCAGAAGCCACTCGGCTCACATAGCCTCATGCCTGGGAATAAATGACACATTCGGAATCATTTTTCTGGAAGAAAAAAAAATGCCTCTCTAAAAATATTTTTTCTTTCTCACCTCATCCTGGGGCTAAAGCAGCCCAGCTGGGGAAAACCAAGGAAGCGGGGGGGTACAGGAGAACGACCTGGAGCCTGGCAGGGGGAGGAGGGGAGGACTCAGGGGGCGGGGAGAGCCCCTTGCCCCGAGGCCAGGGAATCTGAGGGAACACAACTGTCACTGAGATATTTCATGTGTCTTGTGTTTGTTTTAGGTTTTGAGATTTTAGAAACTAGCATTCAGGCCTCGCCCTTTAGTGACTGGAGCCTCTGCTAAGGCACAGATCCAGGTACCCAGAGAGCCGGCGTCCCAGGGCGGGAGATGCGCTGTGTTCACGTGGGATTGGTCCCTGCTCTGTCCCACACCCTCTGGGTGGCCCTGTGCAGGCCACTTCCCTCGCCCTGGGCCTCAGTCTCCCCATCTGTAAATGGATTGGGTTGGGGAGGCCAAACATAATTCCCAGTGCTTCCCTGCAGGTGGGCCTAGGACAGGGCCTGGCAGAGGGCAGCAGCAGGGAGGGACTCTGCCAGCATGGACTCTGAGAGGCCCGAGGGACTCTGGGGTCAAATCCTAGGCCTGCCACTTCCTGGTCAGTGGCCTGGGGCCATTTTTCTCCCATGGAAGCTACAGCAAGTGAGAGAAAGGAGGAATAAGAGGGCAAATGACTAGCAAACCTCCCAGGGTTTGAGGGAGGTGAACAAGGTACACAGGATAGCATCCAGCTCAGGGCAAAACCCACAGTCACAATCCGATTGGCCACTATTTTCCAAGCAATCCCTGCTTGGTACACTCCAGGCCTTATGTGGGTAGGCCAGGGCACCCTGAACTGGTGTCTCCTGGGAGCCCCTGGTCCAGCTCCACCCGAAGACCTGCCGCCACCCAAACACAGCAGCTTAAAACAGCATTGAACATTGAGTATCTCACCCAGCTTCTGTGGGTCAGGAGTTCGTGAGCAGCTGCGCTGGGTGGTTCTGGTTGGGGGGCGGGGGTGTCTCCCAAGGCTGCAGTCAGGGTGTCAGCCAGGCGAGCCGTCACTGAAGGCTTGAGGGGAGGGGAGGATGGAGGGACTCTGCTTCCAGGATGGCAAGTCTGACTAACAAATTCATACAGGCTAATACAGGGGCCCTCAACTCCTCCCCGTGTGAACCTCAGCGCAGGGTGCTAGAAAGCCATCGAGTGATCCTTGAGAGAGTGTCCTGTGTGTGGCCTCGTCCTGGAAGTCACACCCCACCCTTTTCACAATATCCTATTGTTTCCAGGCAGCCCCGTTCCACATGCACAAGGGCAAGAACAGCAGGGCGGAGGGTGGGGGGCATGTTGCAGGGCGGGCACCACATGTGGGAACAATTCAGTGCATCTGCGTTCATGATTAAAAGTATCCCTGTTTGCAGGAAATATTAAATAGTCACCCTGGTGAAAATCTAAGGGCCCCAACATAGCAGGGCAAAATGGGAGATATAATAATAGTAATTATTTTGGCTTATTATGTGCCCAGCCTTGTGCCAAGTGCTTCCAAGGTACCCCGTGAAATAGGACTATTATTACCCCATTTTCCAGATGAAGAAAGGGAGGGATTCTAAGAGGGCAGATGACTTACAAAGGCCAGCAGGGCTGGGGGAGCTGGGGTTTGAAGCCAGGTAGCTATCAGTCATAAGAAGAATGGGTGGTTTTAGTTGTTTGAGACCTTGGTGCATCAAGCCTGGGATGCAGCCCCAGAAAGGCACCAGAGCCTCAGGTCACATTAACAGAGGCCTGGGGCTGCCCCCCTCGGCCCAAACCATCTGACCTTACACCAGCGCTGCGGGGGTGGCAGGGCTGGGCAGCCACTGCAGGTGAGTTGGGGAAACTCTGGGGAGGCCCAGAGAAGTCAGTTGATTTGCCAGAGGTAAGCAACACAGTTGAGTTGAAGGCAAAGCTAGAGCCTGTGAGCCTGATCTGTGACCATACACTGCCATCCTAAGCAGAAGCTGGGAAGGGAGGAAGAAGTGGGTAAGCTTTGTCTTTGGGGAGATGCCAGACCTTTGGTCTCTGGGTTGGGACTGGTAACTCCACTCCTGCGGCGGTCAAGCCAGGGGAAAGCCATCCCAGCCCAGACAGGCGCCCTTAGGCCTCTCCTAGAATGCTTTCCTTAGGCGGCAGCACCCTCGTGTGGCTACTGCTGGTAACAACATGAAGTCACAGGTTTCCTTCCCCCAAATGCTTCCCTACTCCAGTGCCTCACATATATATCTCTTGAAACCCAACTTCAAAAAAGAGGGCACGGGCCTGCCGAGTGGCGCAGTGGTTAGGTGCTGGCTTGGGAAGCCAGCAGCCCCGGTTCGGGTCCCACGTATGAGGGCCAGTGACACTGCCCTCAAAAAACAAAACAAAAACAAAAACAAAAAAAAGAGGGCAGTCACTCCGGGGCCTGATGGAAGGTTGCAAGAGTAAGATGGCATGGATAAAACACTGGACTTGGAGTCAGAGCCTTCAGATAAAATCCTTCCTTTGTTAGCTTGGCTTGGGTTTCAAACTCATCATCTTCATAAGGGGTGGATACATCTCTGCCCTGCCTACTCCCTCAGCTTTCATGAGGATCAAAAGACTCACAAACATGAATGTGCTCTGTAAACTGTAAAGCACTGTAATCAGGTAAAGGGTTATTATACAGACTGTGTGAGGTATCTATCTTGGAGGGACACTGCAAGAGAGACCAAGAACGCAGGTATCTAGTTGGTGACAGCCCAGGACATCACATCCCTGGGCAGACTTGGTAGCAATGGGTAATGGCGGCCAGTGAATGAGGAAGTAGACGCTGAGCCCCGAGTTCAGGACATTCCATGACACTCAGCCCTGCAGAGGGAGGGTCAAGCCTCAGGCCCAGGGTTGGTCTGATCCCAAGACTTGCATCAGAACCCGGAACCTGTTCCCTTATCTATGAGATGGAGATACCCACATTCCTTTGAGGACTGCTGTGAAGAGTCAAAGAACATCTATAAATCATCTCCTTTGACGCCTAAATGACTTCATGTAAACTTCTTTCCATAACGGACAAGGATTGTTTTGTCCACCAAAACCATTGAATGAGTAATGCAAAAGGTAAAAGATAAATACCATTCGTTTATTACACCTGTGTGCCGGGTACTGTGCTAAGCTACATAATTTCATTTCCTCCTTACAACCAACATGTGACGTAGGTACTATTATGTCCCTCATTTCAGAGTAGGGAAACTTGGCCTCCAGAGTGATAACCCAGGTAATAAAAGGCAGTTGAAATTAAACCCTGTTATTTGTCTGACTGAACAGCCTCCTTAGGCCTCCAAGACACAGGCTTGAAATAAGAGGGGGCGGGGAGAGGTGATCACATTTCTAAGCTAGTATCCTTTGTTGCCATTAAAAAAAAAAACAACTAAAAACATTTCATTAAATGCTATGAGTATAAGGAGAGAAAAAAAAAAACCCAGTGTAAGTCTAAGTAGTCTAGGTAAAAAAGAAAACCAACATGTGAGTGCCTACTATATGCCAGGCACTTGGCATTTATTAACAATTTTATCCTACCACAGCTCTACGAGGCATTACTCCAGTCTTACAGAAGAGGAATCAGGCTCCAACAGGCTCACCTACTCTCCCGAGGTCACAAGGACAGCAGGCAAATAGGAAAGAAACTCAAGCCAACTTCTCTGTGCACGGCCTCTGTGAGGGTCTAGGGAAGCCCTAATTATTTAGTAGCCATAACTTTCCATGACATGATGTGAGGACAGATCCACATACACATACTATCACCTGCAATCCATTTCCAGAGAGGAATTCAGGTAAAGATGAGGTGAGTAACACCCAAGCACACACAATGAGTGGTGGGACCCGAATTTGAACCCAGGCAGTCCCAGTGCCCCCAGCATGCTCTCTGGTGGGCCCACAATGGCGGCTGCAGCAGCAGGAGGCTGGGGAAGGACCTGTACAGTCACTGAGGCTAAATCAGGTTCTGGACCGAAACCCGCTTCTCAGCTTTCCTCCCGCCCTTTTCTCCTGGGCCTGCAGGGCCTGACTGTCTCTTACCCTTCGGCAGCCGCCCTGAGGCTCCACTTCCAGACACGATAGTGTGGCTCCCACCGGGCCTCCCAAGCCGAGCCTGTCCTGTAGTTGCCAACACAGACCAAAGTTTCAGGGGCAGTTTTTGCCAAAGCAGCTTCTGGAGCACAGGCAGTGAAGGGAAGGCAGGATCCTCATGCGGAGGTGACAGGGACTGCAGTGGGCTAGAGCCTCTGTACTAAAAGCTGCAAAGTCCCCGGTTGGAGGATGAGTGAGGTAGGATATGGGACAGCCTGGGCATGGTGAGGACAGGAAGGGCCCAGAGAGGAAAAAGGGGAGGGGAGGCCTGGACAGTCTTCCAGGTGCCTTACCTACAGCCTCGCCTTGGAAAATTAGGTGCCCCACCACTTAACTCAGCTGGGAGACATCTGTAACTGATGGAATTCTAATCCAGACCCCAGGCTCACAAATGCTGCCGAGGCCAGGAAGAGGTGGTGATGGACAGGAAAGAACAGGGCAATCCACAGGGCACAGGCTTTTTGACAATGCTCCCCGAGACTGCCATGCAGACTCCAGACCCAAGGGGTGATATTCTGATTTTTCAATAGAAGTTGGAAATCTGGATTAATGTGGAGTATTCTGATGTGGAAAGCACTGGGCAGGCTAAACCCAACATCTTTGGGTCAAACTGGGCTCAAGAACATCAGTCTGATACCGCGGCCCTATTCCAATTCTCTCCCCCTCACAAAACACACACAAAACAAGTGGAAAGAAAGGGGCACCAACAAGGAAAGGGCTGCCCTGGGGCACTATATTGGGGAAAAAAGTTAAAGCACAAACTCAGATTCCAAAGTTCTGTATTTTTCAAAATAAAGATCACACATTGTTTAGAGACAATCTACACAAGAGTTACAAAAAATAGTTGCCCAAGCATAAGCATACACAGGTTTGTTAATTATACACATATGGTTACAAGTGTGCTTGCAAAAAAGTTCATTGGAAATATACACAAGGCTCTGGAAATGTACACCATGTAGTGTTACAATTCTATATTCAAACAAGGAAATTTGACAGTATGTTACATTCACTTACAAGTAGACAAAATGCAAAATACAGTTCATCTTCTGTACAAAAAGGAAGGGCGATTCACACTTTACAAGGTGAGGGGCTCTGATTGTAAGGAAAGGAGGGGGCAGGGCTGAACTTTGCACGTCCTTTTGACTATCACAAAATAAGCAAAACATTACCTTTTTAGGAATTAAAAAAAAAAACACTACTGTGAACTGAATGAATCATCTTGAATAACATTTAGAAAGGATCTTGCTACTGTCTGACTAGGTGACAAATAAAACCAAGCTATTTTTTTTTAAACATAAAACTAGGCTGTATAAAGAACATTTATTCCTTCAAAAGAAAAAAAAAATTTACTTCTGGTTGAAATTACAATTTACAATATACAACACTATATGCTACGACCATAAAAGGTGTGAATATACACTGAATGCACAGGGCTGGCTAATTCTCTTTTCTTACCAAAAAACGAGTTTATGTTGATTCAAACTTCTCCACATTTACATTACAGGTATACAAATGTACAATTGTACAATCAAAAGTATGTTCGACTACTAGGGTACATTATAGATACAGATTAGACATCAAAACAAGAAAATACTACAAATTTGTATATATGCAAAGTCTACACCAAGTATACACTATATATTTATAGAAGCAAGACCAAAAGCAGAGTTGGATTTTTTTTCTCATGCTAAATAATCAAGATTTTGCCTTTCAATGTTAACAGGAAAAAATCCAATAGGCAGTAAACAATTACCCCCGCCCGGCCTTGAAGACATCCTGGGACCTCATGTCTCCATCACGAAACGGACCACACCATCTTCTTCAGCATAATAGTCTCCAAAAAAGGCAATTTTTAGAAGTTTCATAAACTTAATGTCATAAACTGAAGCTTTAGCAACTCTGAAACCATTTTCATTTCATATTTATATATATATATTTATAGTTTTATAAACAGTGTTAAATGCCAGTTTGGGGTCATTTAACTAAAATTCAAACTTCTCAGGTTTTTTTTTTGTTTGTTTTTGTTTTTTACTAAAATGAGGAGGTGGGAAAGAGCTATTTGCAAAACTTGCCGGCGAGGCAAATGAGTTAAAAACCTTTTTTTTTTTTTTAAACTTTTTTTGTTAAACCAACCACCCTGAAAGTTTCCACACGTGGAATATAGATACAACGTTGAACAAAATATGTGGCCTCCCATGTACACTGGTTACCTATGTACAAGTATCCTATACACCAGTAAAACAACAGGGCAATTAGTCAATTAAAAAAAATAATTAGTACATGTTATGTGTAATAAAATTAAACAGATTTACAAAGGCTTTTCCACTTGTGGATTTGATTCCTTTTTTTTTTTTTTTTTTGGAGGGTAATCCTGGAGCAACCATTACCCATTCGGATTCTAGGCTAGAGCGTTTCTGGTTGCTGGTTGGATTCACCAGTGGGCCAGTGAGGTCAGTGGGAATGAGGGGACAGAGGTGATGCTGCCTCAGATAATACCATTAGGGGGCCCGCAGATGGGTCCTAAGTCAACGCCGTTCTTCATGTAGTACTTCTCCAGCTTGGCCAGAATGTGCTTGCCATAGGTGTACTTGCGGAGGGTGGCGATGTGGGGCCGGATCTGGGGAGGAAGCACAGTTTGTTACTCTGGCCTGAAAGCAGACGCGGGCAGGCTCCCGGTGTGCTCCCAGACACCGCGTGGGCACCAAGCACGCGCACCCCACAGCAGCACCTTTCGCTGGTTCAGCCCAAGCCCTTGAGTTCCAGAGCCATCACGACCATCAGATGAGGACAGGAGCTCCTATCCTGAGCGCTGAGGCAGCACGTGAGGCCTCTGGGGGCTGGACCTGGGCCACTCCCAGGACAGTGCGGAGAAAGTGCGTCCTGACAATCCCACTGCCCTCCCTGCCACTGCACAGCGCCCCCCTGAGGCAGCTTTCAGGCCTTCTGGCCCCACACCTGGCACCTCACTGCTCCTAAGCAGCAGGCATTTCTTTCCAGGCACCGTGAGTCCTGAGCTCCCCGCCTGGCCGTCAGTCCTCCAGAGGGGCAAAGAAAGCTGCGCATCAATGGCAACAGTCTGTGATTCATAGGAGCCAGGCCAGGCCTGTTCATGTAAGCCTCCTAAGGGCGGTGTGATTATCCCCATTTTACTGATGAAAAGATGAAGGCCCAGTGGTGAGGTCACTCATCCAAAGTCAATTGGCCAATAAGGGGCAGCATAGGTATTTGGGCCCAACTGTCTGGATGCCCCAGAAAGTACTTATTTTCCCACTGAGCTCTCACGGCACTGCCTACTGACCAGTCCCATCCTTCACCCTCTCCACGACGGGCTCGGCTCGGCTCAGCAAGTATTCTCTTCCGCTCGCTCCTCCCAGGGCAGATGCACTTCGCAAGTCCTGTGCACCCCAGACAGCCCCGATAGGCGAGTCTTCTCTGGAACTTCTGTCAGTTCATGGAGTTTTCTACACACCTCAGCTACAGCACGCAATACAGTTTACAACCATTTGTTCAACCATCCACTGTTCCACAGACAGTGAACCATGGCTTATTAACTTGCCTCGCCACCCACACTCAGACACACTGGACAATGGACGGGGTAGATGGACGCTCTCTAGACTGACAGCTCCATGTGGACAATAACTGTCTCTTTAGCTGTGTCCTCAAAGCAAAGAAGGGTCGCGTAGCTCTAGAAACCACTTCTGCATCCCACACAAGACACAGACCCCATCAGTTATGACATTCTCACCCAGGAGCCTGCATGGGAAACTCATTAATAGTCCTTGGCTTGAGTTCTGAGGTATGCAACACAGACGATTTACTGAACCTCCCCAAAGGATGCAATAATGCCACGCTTTCATTTGGGTCGCTGGCTAATGTTTTGCCATTTGAACTTGAAATTCAACCTCCTACCTTTCCGTTGCTCTTCTTGGGATTGGCCGACTGATGCATCCAGCCACATAACCTTTACACCACTCCTCTTTCAGACAAAAAAACTAACCACCCATGCATATGCACATGTACAATATTGTGGAATTCCCATTTTTATATGATTTAATGGGAGGCGAAAAGAAATCACCTGCTCCACTCCCAATGTTTCCTCTTGCTGAAAAGGATACAGCCCAATGGTAAAAGAGCTGCAAACTTGGTTTTTTAGATTAAGACTCTTCCTCCTCTCAACTCCCTCAATCAACCAAATGCCAAGCCCCATTGTATCTACTTCTCTTCCATCCCAAAGGCACCGCCTTGCATCCCTGTCCTCCTATTCATCACCCGGACAATTACGTCAAATGTAGATGTGCTCTTGGCACCGCAGTCCTGCCCGACTGAACTGGCTTCACTTCTTCAAATATACACTGTCTTGTCTCCTGCCTCTAAGCCTCACACACCAGGTCCCCTCTGCCCGGAAAGGTTTGCAGGGCTTTATTCAAATGTCACCCTTGGGGCACCTTCTCTGTACCCCCACATTAGAAGAGGCATCCTGTCACATTATTGCACAGCCCTGCCTGATACTTCCCCAGCATCATTGTAACTATCTGTGCGTAACATTGGTCTGCTCACCAATCCAGAAGCCCTGCTGAAAGGAGGGCTTGCTATGGACTTGATGAATGTATCTGATGAATGAATGTACGAACGTGCTTTAAACTTCTGCGAATCCCCAACACTCCCTCTGCCGTCACCGGCCTCCTAACCCCGTGTATCCGAGTCTCACAACATCAGGACTCTGACCTGCCCCAGCCTTCGCTGCCATCGCCAGCACCAACACGGTGTTTTGTTTTGCTTTGAACTGCAGGAGGTAGATGCCTCATCTGGTTCAGAACTCAAGTCCATAACAAAGACTCTCATTACCGAACTGTGTTCTCAGTGAGGGCAAGTGGTTCGTCACTACCAGACCACGACCATCCCCTCCACCGAGCAGGGCTGAGTGAGTTCAGGGCCCAAAGGCTGAGGGTTCAGATCAGATGCATCCCGAAGCTCACAGCACAAACACAGCTGCGGCATACCTGCCTGTGGGTCTGTTTGGCTTCCTGGGCCCTGTGGTCTCTGTGGGACTGGTTGGACCTGTTCTGTGACTGTCCCGAAAGCCAGGGCCTCTCTCAGGAGCCTCTGGGTCAGCTCCCGCACACAGCACCTACCACTTCACGTGGCCGTCCCTGTTCCGGTCTAACTCCTCTTTAGCCCGCACGGCCCCTCCTGCAAAGCTTCCCCTCCAAGACTGCGGGCAAGTGCTCTCGCCACTGCTTTCCATCGCTCTGCCCCACACTGTGCGCTGTGGGCACCAGGCACCGGGCCGGGCCAGGCGCTGCACTGGGCAGGCAGGCCCTCGTTCAGTAAATGGGGGTGGCATGAATAAATATGAGGGAGAATGAAAGAGGAAATAAGGCAAGCAGCTTGCTTTGCTGGACTGAGAAGCTGGTCTAGGGACATTGGGACGGAAGCACGGCCAAGATCAGGGAAGGAAATCCCTCTCAAAGACCGAGTTTAAGACTCTCTCATACCAGTGAGTTCTTGATAGAGGAGACGGGCAAACACAGGACAATGGCCCCTCCAGATAAAAGGAAAAAGGAGTACGGCATGAGAGAGAGTGTAGTGACAAACTGCAAAAAGAAGCAAGCTGTCCCCGCTCCACTGCATTTCACCAATGGGAAGGACCCGCGACCTCGCGCCCTTTCCGAGACCTGCCCGCCCGGCCTACCTTATGCATGACGATCTTCCGCTGGGCTGGCTCGGCCACATCGATCATCTTCTGGACCACGTAGTTGGCGTACTGGTCCTTCATCATGGTGTACAAGGCACTGTGGGGACCATCGCTCAGGGTGCAGACCTCGTCGATGAGCACGGCCCGCTCTGTGCGTGAGGCGTGAGTGACACACTTCTCCACAACATTGCTGCCATGAGACAACCGAGGGACAAGCTTAGAAAAGGACCGTCTGGCCGTGCCGGGGTGGCCTCTGTCCTGACCTCAGGGGCAGCAGCAGGAGGCTGTAACACTGTTGGACAATTTAGCTCATCAGCTGTCTGGCTCTGCGAGCCTCTCCGCCTCCGCTGCCTGGGCTTTCCAATGGGCGCCACGGCCCAGGCGTGTCGCGGAGGGTGCCAGACTGGGCCCCTAACAGATGAGGGCAACAGGTCCAGGAAAGCAAGTGGACTGAAACACAAGGTTCATGAGACTGGTTCCTAGCTGAACTGGTTCATGAGCGCAATTTCAACAGTATCAAAATCTACCGATTCTTTCCTCACCTCTGGGCTTACTGAGGCTGGGAATAAGTCTTACTTATACCTGAGTCCCTAGTGCTGGGCACAGAGCTTGGCACTTACAAGGCTCCACAGACACCCTGAGTGAAGGGACATTCACACAGGACCCACAGGGCTCGATCCATCCCCTCACACTGCCTCTTAGGAGTCTAAGAACAAGACCCTACAGGTCTGACCATATTTCTGAACACTTGACAGACATACCACCTTGGGAAAGGAAAAAAGAAAGGATAGTGGTTACATTAATCATAGTTTTCCCTACAATCCAGGAGGACGTTAGAGGCTGATTAAACTACACACAGCCAGGCTGGTGGACATTTACCATCCAGGAGTGATTGATTACTCACTAATGTTGGCTTTGTAATTCAACACTACTCGCATCTGTGGCTCTCTGGGCATGAGGAAGCTGTGTGATGTCAAAGAACAATACATATTTGTATTTGTATTACTGGAGCCAACACCTGGCAGAGAGACCATCTGGTGGGCAGGCGGGCAGTTGGAGGCTTTGCAATGAATTCATGATAGGGGTAAAGCTGTTCTGGATCGTAGAACACTCAAACAGAAAATGAATTTAAAAGGTTTCGGACCTCGCTACTGCAGAAAGCTCTTTTCTGACAATCCTTAAAGATGGCCGTTTAGCCTCTGCTTGGGAATTTTTAATGATTTGCGAGTAATTACTTTCTAGGGCAAAATACCACATGGGTGCATGGCTCTGTTCAACATTCTTCCTGTTATACTGAAGCAAAATATGCTTCCGTGAAATTTCACCCATTTGTCTTTCGCATTCAGGGGCTAAAAAAGGACATGTGGGGCCGGCCGAGTGGCTCATTGGTTAAGGGTTGGCTTGGGAGTACAAACTCTGAGCAGCAGGGCCACTGGTTCGGATCCCACATGGGCCAGTGACGCTGCGCCCTCTACAGCTAAGATGGTGAACAACAGCTCGACCTGGAGCTCCTAGGCTGCAGTGGGGCTGCCTGGACAGCCGTCCAATGACCGGCAAGCAACTGCCTCAGCTGGGAAGAGCGCAATGATCACAATACCAACATAGGCCAGTGAAGCGACGTCCTCCACAACTAGGCTGAAGAACAAAACGACAGCAACTTGTCTGTTCCCCTCCCCTGATTCCCCAACTCTGTTCTCTCCCCCAAATTCCCTAATAAAATCTTTTAAAAAAGGGACATGTTAAACCTACCCCGGAAGTACTTGAGAGCACAGGTGGAGTCACTCATCTTCCAAAGGGCAGCCCTCTGGATATCTGAATAATCATCACAAACAGTTGTCACCAGGACAACTCCCTGTTCCTGAGGTTTTTAAACCACAATAGGGTGTTATTTCAGGAAGCTCTGCAAGGACCCTCTCAGTGTTGTATGGTTTTGCACACTAAGCTTATGAGGTGTAATCAAAAGGTACGGTGAATGTTTAAATAAAAAAAATTTATTACATTGAGACACATTGCCATTAACACCCCTCAAAATACTCTCCCTTGTTTCGAACACATTTAACCCATCGTTCTTGCCACTTTCTGAAGCAGTTCTGGAAGTCCTCTTTTGTGACTGTCTTTAGTTGTGCTGTACTGGCTGATTTGATGTCCTGAATTGATTCAACATGATTATGTTTCATGGTCATTTTGACTTTGGGGAAGAGCCAGAAGTCTCACGGTGCCAGATCCGGTGAATAAGGTGGATGAGGACACACTGTAAGGTTTTTATTTGACAGAAATTGCCTTACCAGAAGTGATATGTGACACGGAGCACTATCACGATAGAGGATGAAATAAAGACACTCAAAAAAAAGAGGACTTCCAGAACTGCTTCAGAAAGGGCAAGAAGGATGGAATAAGTGTATTCGATGCATGAGAGAGTATCTGAGGAGGATTAACGGCAATGTGTCTTTTACTGTAATAATTTTTAAAACTTTAAACATTCACAGTATTTTTGATCACAGTTCATAAGCGTATGCTTTTATTTAGAAAACAAAATTCTCAAGCTAAAATGTTTAAGAACTATCATCCTACCAGACATTTCTTTAATCTTTCTTCTTCTTCTTCTTCTTTTTTTTTTTTAAAAGATTTTATTGGGGAATTGGGGAAGGGGAACAGATAAGTTGCTGTCCTTCAGTCTGAGTTGTGGAGGGCGCAGCTAGCTCAGCTCCAAGTCCAGTCGCCATCTGGCCACCCGTGTGCAGCTCACGGCCATCAACTCAAGGTGCCGTGTTCAATCTTAGTTGCGGGTGGGCATAGCCCACCATCCCATGTGGGAGTCGGACCGGAAACCTTGTTGTTAGGAGCACACGCTCTCACCAACTGAGCCATCCTGCCGCCTATTGGCAGCTCAGCTCTGACATAGCTCACTGGTCTATGTGGGAATCGAACCAGCAACCCTGTTGCTCAGAGCTCATGCTCTTAACCAACTAAGCCACCCGGCCAGCCCTGATCTTTCTTCTTAAGATATACAGGGTGTATAAAATCTGGTGAGCTATTCTATCAAGTCTAATTAAGACAACAGCCTCCCCCTCTGATACAGCGATATGGGAAAACTTTTTTCCCCACCTTCCTTCTACAGTACTATGCAATTCTAGCATGAGCTGAAGTGTAGCACTGGGGAAGTCAATCGCCTAATAGCCACTAGCCCTCAGCAGAAAAGGGAGTTAAAATATTACTGGGCTGGTTCAGAGAGCACAAAGCCAGGCTCCAAGTGTTCAGGCAGAGAACTCATTATTTTTCAGGACTGCTTGGCTGGGTGTACCCTCATCCACTCCAGGCCCACTTTCCCTACAAAGGAGTGAGAATTAGAAACACGGCTTTGCTAAACTGGGTTGGGGGACAGGACACTCATTCTTCTGGGTGGAGGACCCAATCCTCAACACTGACCTGTCTTTCAGAAGACAGCAGGCAAGTAGACCAGCTACCACTATGGGATCCCACCTGGCCAAAGGCTTCCCCCTTAATACATGATCAGTATCGTTTCCGTCTTTCAGATTTATTCTAGTGTTTATGAAATGGCAATTCCCAGCCCATTTGTGGAGGATAAAATCAACTTAGTGATCTGTGACCAGACTTTTTTTTAAATGAAACAGCATATTAAGTATCAGAATCAATCATGGGAAATACAGTTTCACTTACGTGTGTACGCGCACCTGTACATGCAAAGTCAATAAAAATGTACTTTGTATTATGGTCTCCCCTGCCAAAGTGTCAGTCACGATTTTGCTGGGTTTATTTCTATTGATCTGTTTTGAATTTTACTGGCTCTTGCTTCTGTTCTAATTTGCTGCTCAAGCCATGAAGTAAATTTTATTTCAGATGATATTTTTCTATTCTAGAATTTCCATTTTGTTCCTTTCATAATAGAGCTTCTAATTCTCCAGTAACATTTCTTTTTTTTTTTTTTTTTTTGAGGACAGTGTCACTGGCCCTCATATGTGGGACCTGAACCAGGGCCGCTGGCTTCCCAAGCTAGCACTTAACCACTGAGCCCAGTAACATTTCTTATATTTTCATTCATAGGAGCATATTTTCCTTTACACCTTTGAGTATGATTAAAATAGCTGCTTCATAATCCTCCTCTGCTAACTCCAACACCTGGGTGGTCTGGGTAGTTTGAGATTTTTCTCATTTTCTGTTTTTTCTTTGAGTACAGGTCACATTATTTCCTATTATCTAGACACAGTAAATGCTACACTGTAGAAACTGAGTTCTGTTGTGTTCCTCCAAAGAGGAACTCAACTCCCCCAATCCCTTTTTTTAGTGCACTTAACTTGGCTGAACTCAAACTACAAGCTTCTTCTACACAGCAGGGAGCAGGTGAAATCCAGTTTCAATTCTTTAGGCTTGGTCGGGCTGCCTCAAGTCTGTCCCATGCAATTGTGATTCACGAGTCAACCAGATATTTGGGACGTTTAAATATAGACCTTCCCCTCACTGGTTCTCTTCCTTTCCAGGATTTCTCGTATCATTTTATAACTTCCATTGCCATGGTTACCCCAAACTCTTGCCTTCTAGGAATACTGGTGATTTTCTATCCCAACTTAGGAGCTGAGCATGGAGTAGGCTGGGAAGTGCCTACAGGCTAAAAGCCATTAAAAACAGGAAATTTCTTGATTATCGTCAACAATACTATATTACAAACTTCAAAGCTGCTGAGAGACTAGATCTTTTGGTTTTCAACACAAAAAAGAAATGGCAATCATATGACATAATAAAGGTGTTAGGTAATGCAACTGTAGTAATACCAGTACAATATATAAATGTACTCAAACACACTGTACACCTCAAACTTGCTGAATGTTATATATCAATTATATCTCAATACAATAAAAAAAATTTTAAGAGGGAAGGATTACCCCAGTGCAATTAAACTTCTTCCAAATATCAACCCCCGCTACACCCCCTATCTACCTGCTCTTCTTGGTCACTCTCTAATGCCTGCAGGTGTTTTTACTGGCATTTCATCCAAAATTTATAATTGTTATCTGTGGGAGGAAGGCTGGACTCACAGTAGCTACTCGGTCATTACCTAACCACAAGTCTACTGTGATATTAACATTTATGGTATATCCAAGGGTGAAATATTAAATACACTAAACAAAAAAGTAAATAGGACAGTGACCCAAGGAAGAGACCTAAAAGATTCTGACCCTTATTTCCCTGGGTCTGGTAAATGTCCCCAAAAAACCAATACAAGGTCCAAAGGATGACTCCTGATATGGTTAGGATGTTGAGACACTGGACCTATGGGTGCTTTTATTTCTTTTCTCTATTTTCCATATTGTAATAAGATTTCACAAATTGAAAATGAACAATTTAAAAACATCAAAATTATGTGTGTCACACATGCCTTGCTATTTATCCTAAAAACCAGAGACGAAAAATATTCCAAAAATATAAAGTATTATGTTATATGTACAGTAGGATATACAGACCCTGCTTAGAAGACTACACCACTAAGCCACTGGAAGCCCTCACGTTCTTCCTCAACCTCTGCTACTTATAAGTTACCTAAAACATTTTTCACAACCTGGGAATAACTAGTTCATTTTAATCCTTGAGCTGGTACAATATGAAGACTAGAAAACAGATCCTAAGACTACAAAGGCCTATACATAGATATAGTACCCTGCCTCTTAATTCAGATGCCAAAGAGAAACCTGAGTAAAAGCACTTCACAATTCCCAACAAATAAGTTAATGAAATGTTCTGCTTACTCAAGTACAAAACTTATAAAAACACATCCCCCAGATTTCAAAGGGGCTGACTCTGGGGGTATAAGGAGCCCACCAAGGGACTTCTAATGTTTTATACTTTACAGACCAATTTGAATTTTTAAACTATGTATACTTTTAAGAAAAATAAACATTAAAAAAAAAAAAAAAAGGAGAATGAAAATTCATTCTTTCTGGACCTGAAATACTCTTTAATCCTCTCTTCAGGAAAATAGTCTGTAATTCAAAGCCCATACCTTGCAAATTTGTGCTGACTCAATACAAGTACATTGCCTCGGATTTCTGCTACAATTTTACTTTTATCCTCGGGACGACCATGCTCCAATACATGCTGGATTACGTAATTTCCATATTGATCCTGTTTTAGAAACAACAAAAGAAATAAAATTTATGTAAAAATGAGTTCAGTGGGTTACCTAAATCCTTACAGCTAATCAACACCTATCCTTCTGTAGCACTATGATGACTTACTTACCTGAATACTAAAGAACACATAAGAATTTTTTAAATGTGGAAAAATTGTCACTATTTATTTATCATTACAAAACAGGAACACATTACTACTAGACAATGAAATATTTCTACATATATATTTATGCCCAATGGTAAAATACTATACACAAAAAAGTAAGCCTCCTTTCATTTAAAAAAAAAGGGGGGGGGAAGGTAGGTGGGAATAAAGAGATATTTTTCTCTCAGAACAGAAATGTACAAATGGTTCACCGTATCTGTCAATAACAAAGAAAAATTAGAAACAAAGTTTCTGTCCAACAAAACAGACAATACCTAATGAAATAACATCACAAGCATATAATGGATACACTCATTCATCTAAAGTGAAATACACTTTGAGAGAATAAATATATGCAAGTAAGGAATTCCAGAAGCAAAATGTTTATTTATAAGATGTAAAAACTTAAGAGTATACAAGTAACATACATATATTTTTTAAAATGCCAGTGCCGAATATATTTGCTTCTGGATGGCAGGATTATGGGTGATTTGTTTTGTTGCTATTTTCTACACTTTCAAATTCTTCTATAATGAATACTTAATAAATTTAAAATCACATCTCCCACCAAAACCACCAAAAACACAATAACAAAAAAAAAAAAATTGTTTCAGTATAACATACTACATGTAGAAAATATGAATGAGGTGGGAGAAATTTTTAGTGGTAGATACAACGAAGTATCAACTAATCCACTTGGTTCATTTGAAATGATGACATTGAGACCCACAGGGATTCAAGGGCCTGCCCAGGGTGACCTAGCTAGCTAGTCCACAACAGAGCCCTGGTAGACAGATCTCTTCACTCCAAGGCCAGGGCTCCATTCATCACCCATATTCATAAAGCATGAATCACGCTGGTGTAAATGAAAGCTTGCCCAAAAGCTTCAGTGGGCATTTAAAACACATTGACAGTAACCTCTTCTGGAACGGATACCTGTGCTGAGAAAACACACAAGCTCTGGGCCTGCACGAGCCCACAGGTGTTTGCAGTAACTCTACTGGCAACTCCACTACCTGTACAAGTTGCTCTGTGTGCTGGTGAAGCTCCTCTAAAATAGGGAGTGTCTGGTCGGGGAGACAGTGCTCCAGAATCCGCTGAATCACTCGACAGCCGTACGGATGCGTGGACAAGGCAAACACCTAGGGCAGACAGGCAGACAGACAGGCGGAAGTAAGAAAGCCAAAACAGATCGCTACCACGTTCAACGCTACCATATTGTTTATATACATTATTTCATTCATCTACACAATAACCCTGAGAGATGGTCATGGTTATTCTCTGGATACAGAAGAGAAAACTGAAGCTCCTAGGAGTTTACATAACGTGTCGGCAGTCATACAGACAGTAAATGTCAGAGCAAGGATATTATTTCCTAGTCTGACTCAAAAGCCCAAATTATAAATATGGCATTTAAATTGTCTCTACAAATAATAAGGGGTGTATGTGTAAACCCATTTCTTAGCTATTCTAGGAATTCACAGATGTACATAAATTCAGAACTGAAAAGGCTTTTTCCAAGAAGCCTAGAAAGGAACAGACTTAATCAAGTTCATGAAAAACACACTTACTTAAAGAGTCCACCATGGCAAAGGATAGGGTTAGAAGCAGAAAAAGAAAGGGCTGGATTCAAATCCTGCATGCTTTCACATAACCACAAGGCAATGTTCTCAACTGAGCTGGGGTGTTTCCCAGCAATAAGCAAGAAAAGCTTCCCTTTTTGTTGGGTTTAGAACAAAATAAGCACACAGGATTCAGGTCCAGGCCAGCCAATATCGACTCTGCCCTTCCCAGCTGGAAGACCCAGAAGGACTCGTACCTCTGACCTGTTATCAACAATAATGACAATAGCCGTAAGAACAGTAACAGCACCTAACACTTATTAGATGGTTACCAAGTGTCGGTCGCTTCACTAAGTGCTTTTTATATATGGTTTTGTAAATGTAGCTTCATGTGTCTAACTATGTACTAAACAGCATACGATACAGTTCTGCTCAATTACAGCTTTATTAAAAATCTCAACACCCACAGTCTGGGACAACTTCTTTCACTCAGTACTTTCAAATATTACTTATACTGTGGGCTTCTGGGATTTACTCTGTATACCTCTATAATAGAATGACGGATAAGTACACAGGCTTTTATTAAATTTTTTTTTTGGTCCAATCCTCTGCTAAGGGACATCTGGATTATTTAAATAGTCTTCTCCTATTAAGAGAATAATGCTGCTTTAAATACATCTCGTGGTGTGCATGTGCTGAAGTTTCACCAGGTACACAACTAGGCCAGGAGTGCTAGGTCACAGAAAGTTTAAATGTTGAGCTTTCAAAGTCGGCACAAAATTATTTTCCCAAGCGATTGTGCTAATGCCTATTCCCACCAGCAGTGATGGGATCCCACATTCCAGCCAATACATAGCAACCGATGGGTAGAACATGGTCTACCATTTGTGGCATTTTTTTGCATTTTCCTGATAACTTAATGGAATTATTTGTTCATATGTCTACTGGAAATTTCTTCTATCTGTGCTTTTGGCCCATTTTTGCATTAATTTCTATTGTTCTCTTTGATTATAAGAGTTCTTTATATATTCTTATTATAAAGTCTTTGGCAATTTCATCTTGAAAATATTCTCTCCTATTTGGTTGCTTAATCCTTTTACTTTCTTTGTCTATATTTAGATAAATGCAAGATCTTAATATTAAAGTAAATAGATCTTTTTTTTTTCATTAACTCAGAAAATCCCAATAACCCCCTGCATTAATATCTGTAGTCTACATTACCCTGCCAGAATTGGGCAAACCCCCAAACCCAAACAACTCTAAAATCCCATTTTGATCGAGATTTAGCAGTATATACAACTATACCTACAAAATCTACTTGTGGGCCGGCCGAGTGGCGCGGTGGTTAAGCACTGGCTTGGGAAGCCAGCAGCCCAGGTTCGGGTCCCATATATGAGGGCCAATGCGCCCTCAAAAAAGGACGAAAAAAAAATCTACTTGTTATTTCCCATTCTTTTTCCCCCTTTCCTAAAAAACAAACAAAACCAAAACGACAACAAAAAAATCACGTAAACAAGAGGGAGATATGTTTTACTTTCTTGTCCTACCCACCTTAGGAGGGGTGTAAGGATGTTTTTTTGGCAAAAGGAATTAATGACAATAGCCAATGAAAGGGCAATTCTGGAAAAACCATGGCATAAAAAAGTAACTCTGTTTGGAAGCTGGTGCTAAGAACATATAGGCCCTTATGACACACAGGCAAAACGGGGGAAATGAGGTCTCTCTAGTTGTACGGCCACTTAACAGAGTTCAAACCAACCAGATCACAGCCCCACCCCACCCCCAAATTAAGCAAAAAAACACCTTGTTATTGTAAACATATTCACACATACACACAAGATAAGTTCTGTAAATGACTTGAATTTTAACATGTGAGACTTTTAAATATCAAGATAAATAGTACTTAGCTAAAGGAAAAATTTATTCTTTGAATATGAGATTTAATCTTAACAACTCTGATGACTATTTCATCCCATCATGAGCAGACATCTGCATGAAGAATGGAGAGGCGCTCCACAGACTGTAAGAGAGGTGGGTATCCAGAGCTAGGGAGCTGACAGCCCTGAATGGGACTGCCATTTACTGCAGTCTATAATACATTAAGCACTTGAGAACACTGCTCTTCTCTGCTCACACTGCCCATCAACTGCCTAAATCTTTTTCCTAAGTCACTTACCTGCCCTTTAAACGCATCGATGATAAACTGCAAAGACTGAGGCTGCACACATTCGATGCATTTCTGAACCACGTGATTGCCATTCTGGTCTTTCACACACTTCAGGACGTGGCCATCCAGTTCCCGAACCATCTCATTCTATGAGAGACAAGGAAAGAGAGCACCACCAGAATCACAGCGAGCAAACGCCTGGACAACCAACGTTCTCACCAAACACAAAAGCACTGGGGAGGGAATCCATAATGAAAGCGGGACAGCTCGGCTGTGGCACTGCGAAAACCTGGCAACAAATGACGATCAGAGTATTCCCACATGTTAGCCAACCTCCTGTAACTGTAACTAATCTAAAAAAAGTATTCTAACTTGCAAAAGACTTCTGGCAGTTTTAAAAATATAGCCATCTTCCAATAGAAAGGAGCCTATACCCAGTACACTGTATTAGAGGATTTCTCATATAATTCATATTTTTATTAAGACAACCTTGTACAGTACATATTATTAATAATGATAGTAATAAATCTAGAGCTTACTATAGGCTAGGCAAACCTGTAAGAGCTTAACATGCTTTGACTTAACGAATTGTCCTAACAATCCTATGCAGTGGACACTACAGAAGAGGAAACCAAGGCACAGACCGATGAAATGACTTGTTAAAATCACAGACCTGGACTGCCAAGATTCAGACCCCAGCAATACAGCTCCTGCATGTGGCAAAAACGGTGTCTGTAAACCACCTGTCAGTTATGTACTATTCTGCACACACCCTCCACCCATGAAGAAACTCAGTCTGAAAGGGGTCATGTATTTAAAATAACATATAATGACAAATCAGAATTCCAGCTCACATATGTGACTCCAACAGAATCTTTCCACCAGTCATAGTGGCTGCAATGTCAGCAGCAGCAGTGCTCTCAGTTAATGAATGAAAAACATCCAATTCAGGGAATACAGGGACAGGCCAGACAGAGAGCGAGAGCGAGAGAAGGGAATGAGGGGGGTCACAAGGGTCTAGAAAAAGAGATGATGGAATTTTGACTGGAGATTACAATGCCAGGAACAAAAAGACAACAGACTAGGAAGTTTCCTAAAGCAAATAATCAAAAATCAGAACAGAATAATTTATTCTGAAAATATAATTATGGGAATTATAGGTAGAGAATGATGCCTAGATAAAGGTAAGGAACACATACTCAAAATGAAGGCGAGGTGGCTCCCCTGAATATTTTCTTGAACCCAAAGAGGTAAAAACCACTAGAGAGGAGTTAATTTGACCTAAAAGAATAAACCTGCATCTCGAAAACAGTCAATTATCCATAGCAGGAACAGGAGTTTAGGCTCAGAACAAAATCACAGAAAAACCAGACCAGGAAGACATACAGAAATATAGGGTAGAGGGCCGGCCGAGTGGCGCATTGGTTAAGAGCTGGTTTTGGGATGCCGGCGGCCCTGGTTCGGATCCCACATATGAGGGCCAGTGATACTGTCCTCCGTGGCTGGCGGCAGCTCCACCTGGAGCTGGGCTGTGCGGGCCCTGGTGATGGTGTGGGCTGCAGCCTCTGCTGCAGTGAGCAGCCGGCAGCCGGCTTGAGCTGCCAGTGGCTGCGGTGAGCGACCATCCAGAGGCCGGCGACTGATCTGCCTCATACGGGAGGAGTGCAGTGACGATGCCAACATGGGCCAAGTGAGGCAACGTCCACCGCAGCTGGACTGAGGGACAGAAGGATAGCAACTTGTCTATTCCCCTCCCCCAATTCCCCAATAAAATCTTTAAAAGAAAAAAAGAAATTTAGGGTAGAAAGACTACCAGCTGGGGGTGGGGTGGGGAGGACCTGAAAGACTACTAGAATGTTGCCATCCAATCAGGAAACAGTAAAATCTGAAAAGATGGAGACAAAAATCAAAAATCTATCACAATCATGAGAGAAGACAAAGATGGAAAAAAATATCTGGAAAACTGTACTGTTCCTGCTTTCTTTCAGCAAGTGGGCATTATGGTCAAAAAAAGAGGAAGAAACGTCCATGTTCAAAAAAACCTCAGAAATTTAAAGAGGAGAGATTCAACCATGAAATTTTTATTCCTGAAAAACCCAGGTAAAATTAAAACTGACAATGATCTGAACATTAGAAGAAAACTAAATGTAGTAGCCTCGCCCCTGCTTCTTACCTACATACAATATTTTATCACTGTGGTATCCCCAGTAATGAGCACTGAATGAATAAACCCCACACCTGCTGCGAATCCCCAACACGCCCTCTGCCGTCACCGGCCTCCTAACCCCGTGTATCCGAGTCTCACAACATCAGGGACTCTGGCCTGCCCCAGCCTTCGCTGCCATCGCCAGCACCAACACGGTGTTTTGTTTTGCTTTGAACTGCAGGAGGTAGATGTCTCGTCTGGCTCAGAACTCGAGTCCATAACAAAGATTCTCATTACCGAACTGTGTTCTCAGTGAGGGCAAGTGGTTCATCACTGCCAGACCACGACCATCCCCTCCACCGAGCAGGGCTGAGTGAGTTCAGGGCCCAAAGGCTGAGGGTTCAGATCAGATGCATCCCGAAGCTCACAGCACAAACACAGCTGCGGCATACCTGCCTGTGGGTCTGTTTGGCTTCCTGGGCCCTGTGGTCTCTGTGGGACTGGTTGGACCTGCTCTGTGACTGTCCCGAAAGCCAGGGCCTCTCTCGGGAGTCTCTGGGTCAGCTCCCGCACACAGCACCTACCACTTCACGTGGCCGTCCCTGTTCCGGTCTAACTCCTCTTTAGCCCGCACGGCCCCTCCTGCAAAGCTTCCCCTCCAAGACTGCGGGCAAGTGCTCTCGCCACTGCTTTCCATCGCTCTGCCCCACACTGTGCGCTGTGGGCACCAGGCACCGGGCCGGGCCAGGCGCTGCACTGGGCAGGCAGGCCCTCGTTCAGTAAATGGGGGTGGCATGAATGAATAAGAGGGTGCAAGTACAGGAAAATGGAGGATTGTTGGATGAAAGTTTGGTTTGCTGGAGGGGTCAGTCAAGCTGAAGAATGACAACTTACTAGTATTTCACACGCTTCAGCTCTTGCCAAACAAAAAAACTCACCGTAAAACTCCACCTACTAAAGACTAATTTCTGTCCGAAGAGTGTCTGAAACCAGGGGTTTTAACACAAGACACTTGATATACTATAAATTTACAATTGCACAGTTCATGCGTGCCATGCAGAAAGGCAGCCACAAGCACTAAAGAAAAACTGTAAAAGAAAACTGAAAGCTGACAAATTCACAGGATTCACCACATGTACCATGGAGAAACATCAAACACCAAGAGAAAAGTTAAAGGGGAAACTTACAATTACCTGCTGGTCTGAGGGAATAAATTCAAGAGCTTTCTGGATAACACGGCAGCCGTACATCTGCAGTGCCAATGACAGGACATGGCCTCGAATCCGCTCTGCCAAAGCCAGCTTCTGTTCAAGGCTGCCAAACTAGACATAATGAGTGGGTGAACACCGTTACTTAGGTGGAAAGAGAAACCAGAGAAAGCAAAGCATTCATTATTTTGGGTCAGCCTCCGGCACGCCTCCTTTAGCCCTGTCACCTACTAGATTAGCTCTTTTGTTTAAAAACCTTTTGTTTCTTTAACACAGTGGTAGCTCTAAGTCTCTGATTATGAGGAACCATTTTTAATGTTAAAAGATTTCTCAGGTAGGGCCGGCCAGTTAGCTCAGTTGGTTAGAGCGAGGTGCTCATAATACCAAGGTTGCCGGTTCGATCTCCACATGGGCCACTGAGCTGTGCCCTCCACAACTAGATTGACTTGAAACAACTACTTGACTTGGAGCTGATGGGCCCTGGAAAAACACACTGTTCCCTAATAAAATTAAAAAAAAAAAAAAAAAAAAAATCTCAGCTACCAACAATACTACTTTCACTATTAGTATCTGCTAAACAAAAAATTAATTCCTCAAAGCTGCCATTATTTAATACTACTAAATGAACCTATAATCCATCAATTATAAGAACATTTGTGTTTACTCTAAAATAATAATACATGTGGGAGACGTTGTTTGTTAGGGCTTTAGACAATGTCTGGGGCAGAGTCAAGGACATCTTGCAGCAAATCAACAGCACTTCAGGTTGTCTGAAGCCGCCGGAGTTGAAAAGTTCCTTTGTCTACATGAGATTCAAGCCAAACCACACATGGGCACTCTGTTTCCAATCAGTGTTCTACATCACTCCAAGAATTGATATTATCTATTATACAAAGCAATACAGAGTCGGGGGGAAATGTAGAATCAAGAGATAAGGCTGCACAATATTAAAACTCTTCCTAGAATGATTTTCTATCCCTGGAGGTTTAGTTTTATTTGAATAGCATCATCATCAAACTGGACATTTTATAAAGAATCAGCTTGTCCAACCCACTCATTTTCCATACAAGGGGACTGAGGCGCAGGGACTTTCTCTAAGTTGGGGAAATTCTCTCTAGCTTGTCCCAAAATATGCAGCTTGTCCATTCGGCTACCCCAAGCTATATTATTCAGTTCTGGAGATGGAGATCTCTGTATGTTTATATCTGTGACAAAAATCGCAGTGAAAAGACATTCTAAAATCAAAATTAGAAGTCACGGTTAGGTTGGTTTCTTAGTCCACAGTAGGAGAATTAAGTGTCAAAGAACTTAAGTCCTTATCAGAAAAGTTGTGAAGATACAGGCTGTTAAGTGAGCCATTTTTTATTTATTTATTTTATTTATTTTTTTAAGATTTTATTGGGGAATTGGGAGAGGGGAACAGCGTTGGGGAATCTGGAAAGGGGAACAGACAAGTTGCTGTCGTTTTGTTCCTCAGTCTAGTTGCAGAGGACGTTGCTTCACTGTTGGTATCATCATTGCACTTTTCCTGGATGAGGCAGACAGGTCGCCGGCCTTTGGGTGTCGCTCACCGCGGCTATTGGCAGCTCACGCTGGCTGCCGGCCACTCACTGTAGCCTATGGCAGCCCACTGCAGCAGGGGCTGCAGCCTACACCATCGCCGGGGCTCGTGTAGCCCAGCTCCAGGTGCAGCTGTTGTTAGCTGTGGAGGGCAGTGTCAGTGACCCTCATATGTGGGATCTGAACCGGGGCTGCTGGCGTCCCAAAACCAGCTCTTAACCAATGAGCCACTCGGCCGGCCCAAGTGAGCCATTTTGTAAAATCTTCCCACAAGCCAAGCCAAATAAGATATAGGAAGCTGACAAAACCTCTGTTCAGGGGCAGGTGCTGTACAGGTCCGGCTTTTCCCCCTGAATCCAATGCTTCATTCCTTTCTGGATTTACAGCTTGGGGTTGTTGATCTCATTGCACCAGGCTACTATGGTGGACCCCAAATCCCTGCCTTTCTGACAGTTTAGGTTGCTAGGGGAAACAGACACTAATCCAACAATCTCATCAGTCCTTCCTAAAGACAATGATAATAAAAGTGGAGGAAAACTACGAAACCAAGGCCTAAGGATGGCCCCAGAAGAAGCATTTCATTCTCACAACTATAGTTTATGATGAAAAACACCAGAGATGATATTCAAAGATAATCCTTTAGGAATCTTAAAATTTCATTTTTCAGAACACTTTATTGTGTCCTTGTACAATTATCTCACAGGGATGATTTCTTCCAAAAATGACATGTTTAATAAAATTATTGTAACTATCAGAAATAATGTGCTAGGGCTGGCCGAGTGGTGCACTGGTTAGAAGCTGGCTTGGGACACCAGCTTTGGGCCCTGGTTCGGATCCCACATGAGGATTCTGGCCAGTGACACTGCCCTCTACAGCTAAGATGGTGAACAAGAGCTCCACCTGGAGCTGGGCTGCTGTGAGTCCCCGGGATTGCATAGCTGCAGCCCCTGCTACAGTGAGTGGCCGGCAGCCAGCGTGAGCGTCCGGCAGCCGGTGTGAGCTGCCAAGAGCCTCTGCGAGCGGCTGTCCAGAGGCCAGAGACCGATCTGCCTCACCCGAGAAGAGCGCAATGATAATACCAACATGGGCCAGTGAAGCAACATCCTCCACAACTAGACTGAAGAACAAAAGAACAACTTGTCTGTTCCCCTCCCCTGATTCCCCAACGCTGTTCCCCTCCCCCAATTCCCCAATAAAATCTTTAAAAAAAAGGAATACTGTGCTAGATCCTAAATGTGGACAGTGGCTCTCCAAACACATTTCTAAAACAGGCTGGCATCATCTGCTTCAGGGCTTAAAGGATATACATTGATAGTAAATTGGAAAACATTTAAAAACACTTTAAAAAAAAAAGAAAAAGGACCACACACACTTCATTTTGAGGGCTGGTATGGGACTGCAACTCTAAAAACAGCTAATGAAAATGAAAATGCTCTGGAGTCTCTGAAGTCAAAGGATAGAAAGAACAAAGGCTTACTTCAAAGAACTTCTGAATGACGTAATTTCCAAATACATCCACCATTAGCTGGTAAGCGGCCTGCAGGATTTCATTGAAGACAAGCTGGCGCTCAGCTGGTGTGGCACGCTCTAGTTTCAGCTGAATGAATCTGAAATACAAAGTAAAAAGGGCAATCACAGCATTTTGGGAAGACTTGGAAATAAATAAGAATTAGCTCAATTTATATATTGTATCAGTTCTGTCTGAAACTGTGTGCGTTCATGCGCATATGTACATACACATAGGCACAAGTGGGTGCATTTAGGCACATACACAACAGTTATTTAAATGAATCACGAGCTCACTCAATTGAAGAATTTCTGAAAAGGAAAAAAAATTGTATAGTGTGAAGTATCCCTTAACTGAGCCTTTGAAAGTAGATTTCAATTTTAGTATACTTCATTACAGTAGGACATATGTATGAAATTGTATTTCTGTGTGGGGTGAGGGGGAAACAAAAAAGGGGAGGAAAAAGAGAGAAGGGGAATAAGGCAGGCATAACTTAGGAATAAGGCAGGAATAAGGCAGAGCTGTACCTGACTTTTTTCTTTAGAAACCAGACCCACATTAATAGGCTAAAAAGCTTAGGGTCCTTACTATATTCTTTAACCCATATTCATATGAAGCAGTATTCATTAATGATGTAGAACAGTTGGTATAAATGTTTCCAGTGTATTCTGAAGTACAAGCTACTCAATTTGCCTTTTTGGGTTCAGGTGACTATATCAGAAAAATTATTTTGTCTCTCAATCTGATCTATAGGATCCAAACATAATGTTGGTTTTTTAGCTGAGCCAGCCTGCCACCTGTTGGCAGCTCAGCTCAGGCCCATGTGGGAATCAAACCGACGACCCTGTTGCTCAGAGCTCGCACTCTTGAGCGAGCTCTTCATCAACTAAGCCACTCGGCTGGACCATTTTATAGGATCCAAATATGAGAAATCCTTGCCGGTAGCTGGCTGAACTTAGGAAGGAGGTTCTTCAGAAGCCATTTCAGAGTACATGGTCAGGGAGAAAGAGAAATGGAGACAAACAGGAAAGAAGGATGGCGACGTCATAATTATGCTTTCTTCCCAGGACTAACCCAAGCTAAATTCTGCTTTGTAATAGCTGCTTCTCTCTCATCTCTATGCAGATTCTCACTTCTATGAAGAGGAACAACAAAGAAAAGTGATGGAGTTGTCTTACACTCAAGCAGTAGAAATCCAATCTTATATTTGAATAATGTCTCTTGGAGAGCAAGATTTTTTTTTGAGGGCAGTGTCACTGGCCCTCATATGTGGGACCGAACCGGGGCCGCTGGCTTCCTAAGCCAGCACTTAACCACCACACCACTCGGCCGGCCCTGAGAGCAAGATTCTTAATAGGGATTAAAGTAGCAAACATGTACGAGGTGTGATCAAACAATACAGTGAATATTAAAAAAAAAAAAATATTACAGTAAAAGATATTGCCATTAATCCTCTTTCGAAATAGCCCGCTTGCTTCTAATACTTATCCCATCGTTCTTGCCACTTTCTGAAGCAGTTCTGGAAGTCCTCTTTCATGGGTGTTTTCAGTTGCACCGTGATGGCTGCCTTCATGTCCTGAAATCATTTTGACTTTGGGGAAGAGCCAGAAGTCACACGGTGCCAGATCCAGTGAATAAGGTGGATGAGGACGCACTTTAATGTTTTTAATTGACAGAAATTGCCGTATACCAGAAGCAATGTATGACATGGAGCGTTGTCATGGAGGATGATTTACAGCTTTAAGACATATCTTCTCTCTACAGTTCACACTTGACTGCACTGAACAAATTGAAACTTGTCACACACCGTTACTAAGGTTTGACATGCTGCTTCCCGTTGAAGATCCCTGCCTTTCTGTTGGATGGCACTCGGCAGCAGCATTCACCATATTTGATGATCACAACAGAAAGGCTCCATGTCACCAGGACATCGGGGCAGCCACAACAGTGCAACTAAAGACACTCACGAAGAAGGACTTCCAGAAAGTGACAAAACCGATGGGCTGTGTTCGAAGCGAGGGGGAGTATTCTGAGGGGAATTAATGGCAATGTGTCTTTTAGTGAAACAGTTTTTTTAAATTTAAACATTCATATTTTTTGATCACACCATGTATGTATGTCTCTGTGCTAATGTTTCTGTTTCTTAAATTGTAGATATTCTGTTAGGGTCTCATGAACTAGAAACACCAGGCTAATCTTTCAAAAGGTAAAAAGGTTTGTTTTAATTCAGCATGTGATCTCAATTACTAAATGGCTCTTTTCAATCATTGCGTATCTGGTGACCTTCATAATCCACGTCCCTCTGAAATAATGGGAAGTACACTAAGCAGCAAACTGTTTCAATTATTTTTGTGGCAATTTAATGTACATATACCTTATCTGAGGCATGGAATTTAAGGCGTCAAGATTTCAGTTACCTTAAGTGCCAAAGCCAAGTCCTCACCTGGACCCATGTTGGTCTTGGGAAAATTCCATTATATGCCCAGCAATTTCCCGCAGTTGTAAATTGGGGTACCGGTTATTTCGAAAATCTTCCAAAAGCCTGCTCCTGCCAGAGGGCATGACATCAGACATTCCGTATCGCAAACGGGAGGAAGAAAAGAGGGTGCTGCTGGGGCTGAAGAGGCTGGAGGCGCTGCTCGCGCTGCGGTACTTGGCTTCAGCACCGGGAGCGGCAGAGATGTATCTTCCACTGCCATTTGTGAGGCCTCCTGTTGGTTACAGAACAGGAGAACTCAAGATTCACGCTTCAGAACTTGGTTCAACAGAGGAAAGAACATTTCACACATAAAAGTCTGCATCATCTCTGACTGCTTTTCAATTCTGTTGCTTTTTTGTTAAGGTTCAATTCTATTAGTGCCACGACTTTCTTAAGGGTAATTCCGCAAGCTGGAAAGAAACTTCTGCTTTTAACCACTGATAGGAAGGAGACTGCTAACAAAAATGGAGCAAGTTAGTGTAGCCCTTAGTAAGTAACATGTTGAGGAACCAGCCTGCTGTGGGAACCAGCACCTGAACACCAGGAATCGGAAAACACAAACTTCAGGGAGATGTCAGTGGTTTTCCGCTCTGAGCTCCATGGCGATTCCTGCTATGAGTAAATCATCCCCACTCCCACCTGAAACCCTCCCTTAAAAAAAAAAAATCAGGGTACTCAGATTAGACTGTTTTGTACAGGGAGCCCCCAAAATAACTTTGATGGAAAGGTTTTGCTGCTAAAAAGAAGTCTGAAAATCACTAAGGCACCTAAAGCTGAGGATTGAGACATAAGGGGTAGAAAAAAAGACATATGCTTTGAAATGGAAGGTTTTCAAGTTCTTCATCAGGAACAGGCAGCTCTTAACATCTTCTGTTGAGTCAGAGCCTAAAATGCACTAGTCACAACTTTCATGCCACTGATACTGTTGTGATTAATGACAATGGAACAATAATTGTGAATCCCTAGACTGAAAGATAAAACCAAAAAGGCTTATCAAAATGTAAAGCAGAGTAATAAATTATAATGAGTATATATTTCCAAGATTCTTATTTTTTAATTATGTTTTTTTTTAAACTTTAGATTGCACTATAAAAGGATATGAAGCCTTTCTGTTTTTCCCCCCACTTCTTTTAAACACAAAAGCAAAGTAGGTAAGAAATACCACACAAACCACAAAAAGTGTAGATAAGTAACACTTCGGGTCCATGAAAAAAGTCATCTAAGATGAACGGCTTCATGAGTTTTCATGAATGTCTGGTTTGGAGTTTAATAGTAGCTACAAAAATATACCCAGTTTGGATTTCTGTGCAGAATTCTAGGGCCCAGCTTCAAAGGTCTGAGTCTCAATGGAAGTGATGGGACCAAAACGAAGAGGCTCAATGTTAAAATCTGTAAAACATTTACTGAGCATTTGTCTTATGCCAGGCTCTATGATAGACGCATTTCACAAATATTTTCTATTAAATTCTCAGGCATTTTGGAAATGGAGCTTTAAATTCCCATTTGTGTAAACAGAAAATTAAGGCCCAAAGAGGTGAAATCCTTATCCAAACACACAAAGCCCGAAATTATTATATCATGGCCAGATTTTATCCCAGGACTTGACTCCAGAATCAGTGTCCTTGCAACTATACAGGACTCATTTCAGACTCAATTGTATCAAGTTTTCTTCCTCTAAAGGGCATTGTTACTCCTGTCAAATTCCACAACAGTTCTTTATCCAAATGGAAAAGATTTCTTTAAGGAAAGAAAAAAAGGGGGGCTTATAATTAAAGAGGACAGTGGCCATATAGCACTCTTTTTTCCATTTCAGAAACAATTCTTTCTTCCCTGACTTGAGATCGGGGAGAAATGGGCAAAGAGGTGGTAGTAAGTAGGTCTGCAGGTACTGGGAGAGTGTGATAACAGCATGGAGCATACTTAAGGAGAGGGAATGTCATGAACACACAAAGTTTTGAAACTAATTTCAAGGTATTTTAAGAAGTTGGTGACTAACAACGGCACTAAGAGAACAGGAACAAATCAACAGAGAAACAGAACCACGCTCCTAAAATGCCTGACATCCGTATCAACATGGAAAACAGTCAGGTCACTCATGACAAGGCTGAATGACGGGGACCAAGCCTAACACTGCTCTACCTCTGCATTTATGTGAGCCAATAAATGCATTTAATGTTTAAGTCACCATTTCTTGTTACTGTGGCCAAAAGTACCCTAACTAATCCCGAACACTGGATTCAACGGCTGGAGTACATCATGGAGAAAGCCTATAATAAAGATTTATACATTTGCCCTGAGGTTTTGATTTTGAGTGCTGGTCTTGCTGGATGCCAGGTAGCACACACAGGTGCACATATTTCATGTGCATATACATGCATACACACACACACAGCTTTTATTATTGAGGAAGGGAGCAGGCAAATCTGAAAAATAAATTTTCCCAGGTCCTATATTACAAATGGCAAACTGACAGTTCTCAGACATATTTTGCTTGAGCCAATTATTGGGTTATCGGAAGTCATGATGCATTTTTGCAATGAAAAACACAGAAAAAATACTTCATGACTTTTCTGATAACCCAATAATTGGTTCCATTAAACCAATGCTTACAGTAAATTTTTGCTTAAAACCACAGTTTTCTGGTTGTTTATGAAAAGGTACCTGGCAAATAGTAGGCCATCACTAAGTATCCATTGACTGAATTGCCTTTAGATGGGGAATATGCAGAAATGTGTTTTCCAGTTCACTGTGGTTGACACACCTACACATTCTTGTACCCGAACTACTATGCTCCTGGAGGTGACCCCTGGAAGTGTTTAAATTTGCAACTCCTGTTTTAAAATGAACATTTCACACAAGGTCTCAAAGGGAGCTTCCTAGTGATTTCACAAAGTTTTCTACAGTATTTTGGCAGTGGTAGATGTCATAAAGCTATGACAACATTCCACAGAAATTAAGGGCTTAAACACATGTTTTGTTGAAATTAGTATGTGTGAGTTTCCAGTTCCACATATAAGGAGCTTGGAAGCCACCACTCCATCCTAACAACAAGTATAAAGCAAAACAGAATGAAAAGTCAGGAATTCTTCCTGGGTCTGTAAGTGAGGGGAGGACAAAGAGCCGACCACTGCCCCCAAGACGGGAGCGACAGACAGGCGAATACAGGCTACATCACAGCTTACAGAGCAGGGACTCCAGCAGAAACCACCTCCAGAATCAGCACCGAACAGGAAGCCCTGAACTGTAACTAATGACTTGCTTAGAGGCTTAATGTGGACAATTCTGGGTTAAAACGCCAAGGGGACCCATTTATAGGCGGACCCCCTACAATATTGTGAGATTTACCTCCAGGAGCCTAACCAGGTCCCAAGAAAACTTTCCTTGGGCTACTGGCAGCATGAAGGGAAAAGGAACCACTGTGAAATATGCCCGAGCATGCTGTCCTTAACAAGGCCTGCCCTCTGGGGAAACAGTTAACCAGAGCCTAACCTGCGGGGTTATTATCAGACTAACTGACCTGGAAGGGAAAAATGTAACTCCGGCCGATTCAAACCATCCTGTCCCATCAAAGGTGGACGAAAAACAGAAACACTTGTGAAGTTGATTGTCCAGAGGCACAGGCTCACTAAAAGTGTGATATGATCATAGGGCTACAGAATGCTTTCCCTCCCCCGACACCTCACCACATTACTAAAAGCCTATTTTATTTTTTTGAGGGCAGTGTCACTGGCCCTCACATGTGGGACCGAACCGGGGCCGCTGGCTTCCCAAGCCAGCGCTTAACCACCGCGCCACTTGGCCGGCCCTGGCCTATTTTATAGCAGTTCCTTTTACCCAGTACATAAGACTTGGCTAACCAAAAAAAAACCAAAAAACAAAAAAACAAACAAAAAAAAACAACCAAACAGCAAGTATCAAACCATCAGAACTAGACATGGCAGGGACATTGGAATTATCAGCCTGGGAATTTAAAACAACTATGATTAATATGCCAAGGGCTTTAATAAATAGGTAGTATGCATGTAAGAACAGACAGGCAATGTAAAGGAGAGTGATGGAAATCCTAAGAACCAAAAAGAGAAGTTAGACATAAAAAAAACACTGCAACAGGGTCAGCCGAGTGGCGCGGTGGTTAAGCGCTGGCTTGGGAAGCCAGCGGCCCCGGTTCGGGTCCCACATATAAGGACCAGTGACACTGCCCTCAAAAACACAAACAAACAAAAAAAAACACAGGCCGGCCGAGTGGCGCGGTGGTTAAGCGCTGGCTTGGGAAGCCAGAGGCCCCAGTTCGGTCCCACATATGAGGGCCAGTGATACTGCCCTCAAAAACAAAACAAAACACTGCAACAGAAATGAAGAATGCCTTTGATGGGCTTATTAGTAGACTAGACACAAATGAGGAAAGAATCAATCGAATCCTCAAAAACCAAAATAGAAAGAGAACAAAGAGAAAAACAAAACAAAAAAACCCTAAGCAACCAGACAGAGTATCTCAAGAACTCAAGGACTGTGGGACAAACATATGGTGGCACTATCAGAAGGAGAAGACAAAAAGGAACAGAAGAGGGCCAGCCGAGTGGCGTGGTGGTTGGGCGCTGGCTTGGGGAGCCAGTGGCCCCGGTTTGGGTCCCACATATGAGGGCCAGTGACACTGCCCTCAAAAAAAAAAAAAAAAAAAAGGAACAGAAGAACTATCTGAAACAATGACATTAATTCTCCAAATTAATGTCAGACACCAAACCATAGATCCAGAAAGCTCAAGGAACACCAAGTAGGATAAATTCCAGAAAAAAACTACAGGGGCCGACCAAGTGGTGCGTTGGTTAGGAGCTGGCTTGGGACGCCAGCTCTGAGCAGCAGGGCCCTGGTTCGGATCTCACATATGCGGGCCAGTGACACTGCCCTCAAAAACAAAAACAAAAAACCCCACAAAAGACAGAAAACAGTGAAAGACAAAAAGAGGAACAAAGAACAAAGGCAACAAATAGAAATCAGTAATGAATATGGTACATATTAATCCAACTGTATCAACAATCATTTGAATGTCAATGGTTTAAATGCACAGTGACTGTCAAAGTGGATCACAAAACACATCCCATATGTTATCTATAAGAAACCCACTTTAAAAACAAAGACACATGTAGATTTAAAGTAAATGGATGGACTATGCTAAACTGATATGTGCTTCAGGTGTCTATACAAGTATATAAAAGGGTTTTCTGACAGTAGCCGTCTAGTACTGATGATGAATATTTTTGTTCATTTGCTTTTTGTACTAGGCATCTACACCCATCCCCTCCCCATTTCCTGAAATGCTCCTTCATGCTTACGTTTTTCTTCATAATTCCCATATTGTACCATTTTTAAATTCTAAGCATCAAGAAGTAGCAGATAAAATGTATTATTAAGAACATGGGGAAACCTATGGGTAGGTAGAACATGAAACCATTAAGAATCAGGCTTCTGAGACACTCATATCCACACCCCGTAACTCTTTTTCTTGTTGAGGCAGGAGGTGGAATTTATTAGAGATGGATGCTTTAGGTATAGATGAGAACCTAAAAGCTTCATCTAACCCACATATAAACCACAAATCAGGATTTACAGACCTAGTTAATAATATTAATTATGAAAATAATACTTTTAAATTAAGAAATAGAACACATACTTAAGCCAAACAAAATAAATACTTGCAACATCAGCCTTCCTCAGGGTCATAAAAAATGTATTTGTATACTAATCATGCATATGCATGTGTGCATAGTTATGTATGGGAGAGATGGAATGGAAAGACTGAAAGTGGGAGGAATATTTCACTTTAAAAAAAATTACTACCCTAGGGCCGGCAGAGTGGCACGTTGGTTAAGAGTTGGCTTGGGACGCCACCTCTGAGCAGCAGGGCCCTGGTTCAGATCCAACATGAGGGCCAATGACACTGCGTCCTCTACAACTAAGATGGTGAACAACAGCTCCACCTGGAGCTGGGCTGCCAGGAGTTGCCGGCAATTGCGTAGGCTGTAGTGGGACTGGCCGGCAGCTGGCGTGAGCTTTCATGAGCTGCCATGAGAGGCCGTCCAATGGCCAGCAAATGACTGCCTCAGCCAGGAAGAGTGCAATGATAATACCAACATGGGCTAGTGAAGCGACATCCTCCACAACTAGACTGAAGAACAAAAGGACAGCAACTTGTCTGTTCCCCTCCTCCAATTCCCCAATAAAATATTTTTTTTAAAAAATTACCGCCCTATGCGAACAAGTTTGACAATTTAGGTTAAATGGACAAATTCCTAGAAAGTCCCAAACTACCAAAATTGACTCAAAAATAAACTGGAAATCTGAACCTATATAGGACTTCAAAGAAACTAAACTAGAGATTTAAAAGCTTCCACAAGTAAACACCCAGGCTAGGATGGCTTCCCTGTTGAATTTTATCAAATATTTAAAGAAATAATACCAATACTTCAAAACTCTTCCAGGAAATAGAACTTATTTCCAACCTATATTTTAAGATCAATATCACCATGATAACAAGTCAAACAAAGACATCACAAGGAAGGAAAATGACAGATATTCTTCATGAATATAGATGCAAAAATTCTCAATAAAAATATTAACAAACTAAACCCAACATGACCAAGTGGGATTTATCCCTGCAATTAACATCCAAAAAAATAATAAATTAATGTAACATACCATGCTCATATAATAAAAGATAAAAATCACATGATCATCAATAAACACAGAAAAAGCATTTAACAAAATCCAAAACCCATTCATGACAGAACTTTTAAGCTTGGAATAGAAGGGAACTTTACCTGATAAAAGGCATCTATAAAAAACCTACAATGGGCATACTTAAAAGTAAAAGAGGAACACTTTATCAGATCAGGAAAAGGCAAGGACGTGTGCTCTCATCTATTCTAACATAGTCCTGAAGGTTCTAACCAGTGAAATCAGGCAAGAAAAGAAATAAAAGGCATCAAGATTGGAAAAATGTCTTTATTCATAGGTGACATGATCCTATATAGAGAAAATCCTAAGGAATCCACCCCCAAACTATTAGAACTAGTAAATACAGCAAATTTGCAGAAGAATACAAGATCAATACACAAAAATCTATTGTACCTATGTAAACAATCAAGAAGCAATCCAAAACCAAACTAGAATACAATTCCATTCAGAAGAGGAAATATATATATATATATATCATGTTGGAACCAATCTAACAAAACACATGTTAAGACCTGTTCACTGAACAATTCAAAACTTTGCTGGGGTAAAAAGGATGAGTGCAAAAAGATGAACCATTACCTAACACAATACACATATTTAACTCAAAATGGATCATATGCTTAAATATAAGAATTAAAACAATAAAACTTTTGGGACAAACACAGGAGAAAATCTTTAAGACCTTGAGCTGGCCAAAGATTTCTATACCAGAAAGCATGATAACCTGGACCTCATGAAAATTCAAATGTATTGCACTTCAAAAGACACCATTTAAAAAAATGAGCTTCCTCTTCCTGTAAGTGGCCTGAGGGGACCTCTAAAAATGGTTCACTATTCACTTGACCCAGAGAACCCCACAAAATCATGCAAATTGAGAGGTTCAAACCTTCATGTCCACTTTAAGAACACTCATGAAACTGCCCAGGCCATCAAGGGTATGCATACCCGAAAAGCCACCACGTATCTAAAGGATGTCACATTACAGAAGAAACGTGTGCCATTCTGTTATTACAATGGTGGAGCTGGTAAGTGTGCCCAGAGCAAACAGTGGGGTTGGACGCAGGGTGGGTGGCCCAAAAAGAGTGCAAAATTTCTACTGCATATGCTTCAAAATGCAGAGTAATGCCAAACGTAAGGGTTTAGATGCAGACTCTCCGGTCACTGAGCACAGCCAGGTGAACCAAGCTCCCAGGATGCAGCGCAGAAGTTGCAGAGCTTGTGGGCGGGTTAGCCCCTGCGTGAGCCCTCCCTGCCACACTGAGACGGTCCTCACTGAGAAAGAGCAGACTGCTCCTACATCAGAAGAGGCAGCTGCATAGAAGGAAAAGACCTTCCAGAAGAAACGGAAAAAACAAAAGCTTATGGTCTGGGAGTAAGCGCAGCATCAAATAAATGCTAATAAAGGTTGAAAAAAAGGGAAGACCAGAAGAAAATATATGCAAAGCATTTATCTGGGAAGGGACTTAAAAACCAGGATATATAAAGAACTCTTATAACTCAATAATAAGACAACCCAAATCAAAAACTGGGCAAAAAATATGAACAGACATTTCACCCGAGATATATGAATGATTACCAAGCACATGATAAGATGCTCAACATCATTAGTCATTAGGGAAATGGAAATTAAAACCACAAGGACATATCATTAGAACAGTTATATTCAGGGTGTAGAGTAACTGAAATCCTCATACGTTACTGGTGGGGATGCAAAATGGGGCACCAACTTGGAAAACAGTTTGGCAATTTCTCAAAAAGTTTAACATAAAAATAACGTAATTCTACTTCTAGAAAAATGAAACCATGTCCTCAGAAAGGCTGCACGTACATGTTCATACCAGCATTATTTCTAATAGCCAGAAACTGTAACCAACGAACATCTTTCCACTGAGTGGCTGGACAAAATGTGGTATGTCCATAAACTGGAAGACAATTCAGAATAAATGGAACAAACGACTGACACATATTCCACTAAGCATGAAATCTCAAAAATAATGAGAAGGGAAAGAAGCCAAACAAAAGAGATCACATGTTCATGGTTACATTTATATGAAATGTCCAGACAAGGCAAATTTAAAAACAGAAAATAGATCTAAGGGTATGAATGAGGATTTAGCTGTAAATGGTCACAAGAAATCTTACTAAGGGGGTGAAAATATTCTATGATGATGAATTAAGAAAGTAACTAAAAATCATTGAATTATACATCTGAAATCGGTGAATTTTATAATTTTACAGTAATATATAATTCAGGAACATTATTTAAACTTGTTTAAAAAAAGAAGTTTGGTCTTTAAATAACAGGTAATGGAAAAAGCACCAAAGAGTCTTAAGTAGGCACTCAACAAGTGATTGGTGAACACACACAGAAAAATAACCAGGAGGTCACTGATTCTTTTTTAAAGTACCCTCACACGTCTGATTACTGGAAGCTTGAAAATGGTATCATGGAGACAAGACCCACACTGGGGTAAGAGAGACAGGCTAGGATGCGCATTCAAACACTTACTAGATGTGGGTATTGTGAAACTCATGACACCATGTGGAGTCCAGTTTCTCTGGGCAGAACGGAGTCATTTGAGTACTTAATACAATGAATGAACACAATGAATAATGGTAGAAGCTCTATTACACCTGGCCTAATATACATTTGGTTAAAGAAAAATGTTAAGCATCTTACACCAAAATGTCTTTAGGGCCATTGTGTGTACCACACCTCCACTTTCTCTAGGTTAAGGCTAAAGAACCCGTTTCTCAAGGGAACAGACTGAGCTGAGGCAAAGCTCTAACCAGTCAGGACATGAAGTCCTCAGGGTGACACATATGAATGATGTAGTACATGCAGGGAGGCAAGTCCAATGCAAACACACACAACTAAGTTGGAAGGTAAATTTTCTAAAACAGGGAAGATATGTTACAAATAAAACCAGGCAGACAGCAAGAGTCATTAAAATAAGAAATAACTCATACCAATAGTTATTTCATACTTCACAGGGGAACATGAATTAATAAAGTGTTTCATTAAATTGCTGATCCATTGGAAAGAGGAAAGGCACCGTGCATGCAAGTAACATTTCAGCTCCATTTTCCAACACCAACAGCCACAGCATTAATTAGTTCAGAGGTGGACGAGCTACAGCCCACAGGACAAATCTGGCCTGCCACCTATTTTTGTAAATCAAGTTTTACTTTCAACCATAGAGTTGAATACTCACTACAGAGACCATCTGACCTACAAGCCTAAAATATTTACTATCTGGCTCTTCACAAAAATTTTTTTTGCAGATTTAGTTTGTTTAGTACTTAGTATGTATGAACTGACAGGGTTCAAATGTTTAAAACAAGGAATTAAAGGTAAGATTTCTGTATCTGCTAATGCACTGGTTTAAAAGACATCTTGGGCACATCATGTGACAGAATCTACATTCATACTGCATGTGCTGGAGTCCAACCAAGCTTTGACTCTAAATCTGTTCAGATATGAGAAGGTCTCGTCAAGATAAATTTAAGTCAGTTTCCTCACTTCTATACCATGGGCAGAGTACCTATGCCTCCCCGAGTTATGTGGTCAGCACCCAAAACGATTAACAGCAGTAGGTAATACCTACTCAACAAATGTTCCTTCCATCTACACACGAAACTGGGACTTTCATCTACCCCTTAGTTTTTGCATTAACCCTCAGTCTTTAAAGCCAGATGTCACTAGAAAGCACTGCTGTGCAATGTACCCTTTTTCCTTAGCTACCGAATATGAGCTAACCAATCTGGAATGTTCCTATAGCTTTTCTAAAGTAATGCCCACATATAACCTGAGACAATGACTTCTACAACTATAGTTCTTACCTTGTGAAATTTCAGGATACACACATACAAACGTACATGTACTTACATAGATACATAGTTGTGCCTTAAAACTCATCTCTCCAATTCAGAGATAGCACTCTTAGTTCCAGAACAGGGTCTGGCAAACTGCGGCTCTGTGGGTATGCTCTGTTTCAAAAGTTTGCCAACCCCTGGAAGAGCCAATCCTGTCCCTCACAACAATTTAAAAATTATTCGAGAGCCATAAATATATTTTTACAAATAAGGAAAATTTAAAGTAATATTGTAAATGAAACTATGATAGTTTTATTTTCATTTTCAATTTTACTTCAGAGCCATATACACGTACCCAAAGAGTCGCATGTGGCTTGCGAACCACAGCTTGCCGACCCCTGGAGGCTCTTCTGTCTCAAAAGTTTGTCGACCCCTGCTCTAGAATAAAAACTATATTATTCTATCTCTTTCAAGTCTTTTTAAAAATTATTTTTATAAATCATTTCCAAGTCTTCATCTTTTCAAATGAAAGCATACTGTTCATTTTTAATCAGTCCTTATTTCTGAGTCCATAAAGGCACTTTTAACCTTGCTGGTTAAAAAGTGAAAGAAATCCATGTAAACTAAGAACTCTGGGTGATGATAACGTGTCAGTGTAGGTTCATCGATTGTAACACAGGTACCACTTTGGCAGGGGATATTGAGAATAGGGAAGGCTGTGTATGTAAGGGTACAGGGGAAATCTCTGAACCTTTCCTTCAATTTTGCTATGAACCTAAACTGCTCTTAAAAAAAAAAAACCAAATAGAGGATTTAAAAAAAACCAACAGAATCTTCTAGACAAAGTGGCCATGCGTGGTAATTTTTCCTGGGACAGTCTTGCCTTAGGACTGTCATCACGAAGTAATAATTCGTAACACTCCCATTCACTCTCAAGAGTCCTGGATTACACAATACATTATACGGTTATTCTACTTCTATGCCTCAACTTTCCCCATCTAAGAAATAAATCAGTGCCTCAAATTCCAAACTCAATGACTAGGGAAAGGGAGTGTGCACCCATCTCCTATCTCTTCAAAGATTTAGAAATTTGCCACCCAACGCACTAATACACGTCTTTTCATTCTTACAGCCTGCTGCTTCGGGTCCTCCTTTCCCTCCTCATTTTCTAGGATCTAGATGGTAACATTTTTGAAATCCCATACATATAACAACCAAAACATATAACTGGAAAATACACAACTATACTCATTAGCATACTATGTAGTTTGAGAATGTATATATATTTTTAAGAAGCTGGCAAAATTTTAAAAATAAAATGCTTTATGTGAAAAAGATATTAAATATATACATGGTAGGGGAGTCTGAAAAATACACCAGAAAATTAATCGTGGTGATATTTCAGTGATAATATTAGGTGAATACATTCTTTTTCCTATGTCTCTGTGTTTTCCAGCGTTACCTAAAATGAATCTGTACTGGGTCTATAATGAGAGATTCTCACATGTAGCCAAAAAACAAGATGTCCATACTAAAGCTGAAGTGAATATACAGGGGACGCATCCAAGTTTGAATAAATCCCAGACCGCTCTACTATCTAAGCACAGCCTGAATGACATGAGGTGCTCGAGGAAGGCACGGAACACCCAGGACACTTCTGGGATAAAGGGGTTCTCCTTTGCTTATGCAAGGTACTTCTACTGGCATCAGTGGCAAGAGATTTCTCGAGTTCAAGGTGGTGTTAGAGTAATGGTTCTTACCCAGGTTTAAGCTTGAAGAGGATCCATGTGAAGAGAGGGAAGGAGGTGGTGTCTGTGAATGTCCTGGTCCCTGACTAGGGAGAGGCATGCCCACGGGTCCAGGAGAGGAGGAAAAGCTAAGGCCGTTATAAAAACTGTGTCCAATGGGGGTCAAGCTGCTCGATGTCCTCTTATAAAGGTCACTGCTGCCAGTCAGGGAGTCACGGCGGGAGCCACTGCCAGTGTTGGAGTTTGCAACTAAAATGGAATTAAAACAATGCAGATAAGAACAGGCCTGTTCTTCGAAGAACAAGCCCAGTGACCTGTTCCTAACACTTTGATCCAGACTCCTTACCACCGCAAATCTGTCAGCAGAGACAGCCTAACTGTTCATGTGGCAGTTCTAGGGCCAGGTAAGGTACATAAAGAGGACATGGCTCAGGTTAGCACGAAACTTTTGTTCAAACCATCACATACATGATAAATTAACCTTCCTTGTGTGTCAGATATTATCGAGTGGGGGTGGGTTAAGCAGCTCTGACAGCCATATAAGCTATGGAAAAGGTGAAAGAAAATGGGCTAAAAAGAATGCCTTTCATCAACCCAAAAGTTTTAGTAGGAAAAAATGGAGTATAGAAAACAGATTTGTAAATGGGGTATTCCCCATACACACGACTTATATCTGAAAGCCTGTTTTCTCTATGGGTTTGTTCAATCAAAAATTATTATTGGCCCCCAATTCCAATTTAAGATACTTTCTCTCAAATGTGCCCTTCTGTTCTGAGATCACACTGGTTTGCAAACACTGCAGTTATCCCATTGTTAACCTTACTAGTTTCTTCCATCGAAACATTAAAAATATCTTGGTCTAAGTTCCTTCTTCCCACTTCTCCATAATGTCCACCTTAATTCTTCTCAAAGACTGCAGATTGTGGAGTCCACTGGCCTGTGGTCTTTAGTAAGTCGTCCTCCCTGTTTTTACCATCCGTATGTCTAAGCTTCCCTCCAGGGTCTTCCGAGTGCCCGTGCAAATCTCCCCTGGTTTTCTAATTCCCGAAACAAATCAACTATGAGACATAAATAAATAGCAACACAAGCATAAACCTGAAAATAGGCCCCAACTGTGTATCTTGATTTTAATAGTCCATCATCCCAAAGATAAGTGGGACGGCTGGATCCCCAAAGGGCTCGGTCCAGATCTGCCTGTGGATCTGTCCAGGGTTCCATGCATTGTCAGTGTTCCATAAAGATTGTAAAAACAATTAAAATGCAGTTTTAACAGCACATCAGCCTGGTTTCTACCTGCTGTTCCAAACCCTCCAAGTGCTGATCCCAGGGTGGCGCCAAGAGAAGTGCTGCTTCCAAATCCCAAGGATGTGTTGGCGGGCTGGGCAGAGCCCTGCGAGAAGAGAGAGCTGCTCTGGGAGCTGCTGCTCAGAGAGCTGTTGCCATAGAAAGAGCTGGATGCCAGGTTGTTACTGGGCTGCTGCTGGGGCTGGGGCTGAGGCTGCTGGGTTCCTAGAGGGCGAAATGGTCCATTTGTTGTTCCAGCAAGACCACCGGCTGCTCCATTTGCTGAAGCTGCAGCCGCTGCAACAGCTACAAAGAAGAAAGCAAACCATTTGGTAATGAAAGGGATTGGCCACATTTCCAAAGTACATTGTTATCCTTTTCGAAAACCTTTCATTCTGCCATATCTTTTCAAAGTAGATACAAACATTGTGAAGATCTATATGAATATCTTTGATCCCTTCATTTGAAGCTTTCATGTTTTATTTCTACTTTCAATTTGAGGTCAAAATATCACTGGAGCAAGTTCTTTATGCTGGTAGCTTTAAAGAGTCTGTAGTTTAAAATAGGTACAAATCCAAATGTATCCATTTTAAATACAACTACTTCCCAAAATCTCAAGTTCCACAAATACCTATGTGGAGGGCATTTTTCCCAGAACCAGTGTCAACCATATACTAAGGTCCCTCAAATTTCTAAGACATTTAAGCATTTTGCTGTCTTCCAGATCTTCCCACTGTGGTTCCTAATTAAACATATATATGTATCTTAAAATAAACATCTATTTACCGCCCCCCAACCAAAATTAATTGCTCTGTCATGTCTCACTACTCCTCTTCCACCTCTTCTACCCCAGCCTCCTACAAAACCCGAAAAAACAACAAAAACCCCTATAATTTTAAACAAGGGTTTCTGTGAAATAGCCTTGAATTTCTGCCAACGCTACCGTTTTATGTTAGTAATCTAACTTCCCATGTTTGCAGTGGAATGGGTCTTTGCTGCTAACCAGCTGGTACATGCCATCAACAGAATCAGAAATCTATCGAGGTCACTCGTTGCTTCTGGCTCTCTGCAATATTATAGAGTATAATTGCTATAGTGAGAATTGCCAGATAAAGTACACTGTAACGTATTTTAAGAATAGCCTCTGTTACCCTTTTTAGATCTCTGACATGAATCCACGCAGATATACGCTCACCTGCTTGTGCGGCTGAGGAGCTGATGATGACTGGGGCAGGTGCTACAAGTCGCACAGGAGCTCCAAGGCCATTTCTCGCTCCTGCATTCACCACAAGGGCACCGGTTTGGTCATAATAAGCAGCAGGAGCCAAGACTGGATAACCTGGGAATACCAAGCCAACACATTATAAGGATATACAAAACTAAGAACTGTCTGCTGGGCACCAGCATGTTGTAAATAGTCACAAATCAGCTTTGGGGACAGACAGACCTACATGTATAAGCTGCTGACCACTGAAATAGCTATATGACCCTGAATCTCTGGTTATTCATTTGCTCACCTGTAAAACGAGGAAAATAATACCTGCCTCATAAGTTTGTGAAGATTAAGCTAAAAGATGAATGTAGAAAGATCTAGCATGATATAGGACACAACAGGGGGTAGTGTTATTTACCATCCACTCACTAGGTGTTAGGGAATTTGGCACGCTAGAACATACCTATACTCTTAAAAGCGTTAACCAAGGTTATCATCAGCAATTATACACTGACAAATTTTTCAAGTTTCCTTGTCTATACAAATAACAGAAGGTACAAATGACTACAACAAGCATTGTACTTCTATACCACATAATAGTCTAAGCACAAATATGCAGCAAGTTGGCAGGAAAAACCCAGACAGGCTTCAATTAACAGGATCTTTTAATACTATATGAGACGGAATCTCCAAATCCTACTGAGCCATGGAAGAAATTACAGGCGACAACTTAATAAAACATAAATGCTTAGTAACTAACAAAACAAACAATGCAAGTTAAATTTACTCAACGAATTCATAAGTGAATCTGTTAATTTGACTATGATTTATGGTCAGTAAGGATTTATAAACTAACATGAGGTCTTATAAGGACCTGTTTCAAAGGAAGAACCTCCAACTACATCCACTCCATGCAAAGAATAGCACAGGTGACAGTGAGCCAAAAATAACATACATTCAAGATATGTATCAATCATAGGTAAGCAGCTACACAGCCCCTTTACTACTGGTTCAGGAGAAGCCCTAGAAATATAACAGATGACCCTATGAAGAATACTAGGAGTTTCTTCCTAATAATGCTGTTCAAAAACATCAGCATCAAGACTAAAGCCTTGGAATGATGCCAAAGTGACCTGGCCACTCCTTCTACCCTTAATCCTGTGGGAGAAAATAGATCACCACCAATAAAAACAGTATATTCACAGCAATGTGTGTGGACTTGCATATCTCTACCACATAAGATTAAGACTGGCTCAGAACAGTTAGTTGCTTTCATCAACGAACTGTGGTCTAAGTGAGGGCAAGTGTATGTCATCTTTGCCAGTCCCCAAATCATAAGCCTAAGCAAGCTAAAAGCACTGCCCATTCTCCTCTGAATCTCTCCCACCAAGCAGCCTTTTTTTCCTCAAAGTATTAGGAACAACAATGCAGCCTCACCTGGCATGCCTGCAGCCAGTCCTTGTCCAAAAGCAAGGGCAGAATTCACTGCTGCAGCTGCCACTAGTGGATCTGTTTGCTGTCCCTGCTGGTTTTGATTTGGGGTCAAAGGACGCTGGCTGGCTCCTCCACGGAGAACCTGGGAGACAGAAATAAATCAACTACTTTCTTCTCATTGGATGTATCTAAGACCCACCATGTGCGTAACTTGGGTTGACTTTTAAAAACTGATGGTTGTAAAACATGTTTCCTATAATGGTTTTATATGACATGGCTGTTAGGATAAAAAGTCAATTAGCAACATTTCATACAGTGAAATTTCATTCTACCACTCTTAGTTTAAATGTATTACCTTTATAAAGCAGCCAAAAGCATATAAAAGTTATGACTCATTCATTAATCGAATATCTATAATGCCTACCATCTGGAAGGTACTAGGGATAAAGCAATGAACAAGACATACAAAGCCTCTGCCCTCTTGGCGATTGTATTCTAGTGAATGAGACAGATAATAAACAGTAACTCTGTAATAGAACATCAGTGCTCTGGCAAAAAAGTGGATGAAGAAGAAAGAATATGATGGAGTACAGGAAATGGTTTAGCTAAGATGAACAGGGATAATTTACCCACACAATTAAGTTAAAATATCTGTGACAAAAAAAAAAAAAAGCCACACAAAAGAAGCTATATTTTCTTTATGGAGTATGAGAGCATTTTCTCTACCCTAGAACACTACTCCCATTCATCAAGGCCCAAATGAGCTCACCAGATTTGATTTACGGGGGCTTCTGACCTGACTGTGCCTATTTCTCCTCTCATAAATTCCACAAACACACAGCAATCTAAATGGAGATGGGTATTAGTCAAGAACACTGACATTTCAGTGCAGAATACCAGTCCTGCCACTGTGATAGAAGATCTACTTTTTTATTAATGAAACACAGGTATCACGATGCTGGTAATCATTCTTATTCTGAATACTCTGAAGAATGTATTCCATGAGATCTATATACTATAGCAAGTAAAAAAGTGCAAAACCCACAGACCAAAGTTAAAATTACCAAAGTGTATAAACAATGCATTTTGCAATGTTTTCAAAGGCAAAGTTCTTATCAGATCACTTTCACTATCACTGCTATTTATGGAAGTTAAATATGGGTATACATTATTGTTGGTACCATTTGGTAAAAAAAAAAAGAGAAACACCACTAGCAAGCAATTAATATTTATTAAACGAGCATAAAGTGAACAACACTGTCTATTAATATATTGGCAAGAAGAGATGTGTAGACACTTAATTTACCCAGTCTCTTATTTCTTTACCTGTAAAAACAGTGAGAGTAACAGTTTATCTTGAAGATTTGTTGGGAATATGAAAAGTACTGACCCAAGAAACTAGCTGTAATTTCAAGACTTATGTTTGTCATATAACTTCCTGGAATCTAAAAAAATAATATAAACATATACTTAAGTGAGACTGATGAAAAGCAAAGGTTTCCTGTTTGGATCCTATCATTGTAAACATATTAGCATGGTGTTTTGTCTTTAATTTGACAATGCATATCAAAAGTCTAAATACTCATTTGCTCAAAAAAAAAAATCCATTTCTAAGAATTTATTCCATGAAAAAAGATCACAGACTTATGTCAAAAATAGTTATCAGTCTAATTTATAACACAAAAACATTGCTAAGTTAAATATCAAATAATAATGGACTGGTCAAAATAAAGTATATGGGATACTCTTTGATGGATTTAAATATAGCTAGGAAGTGTTATTAAAATAAACATTAGATAACAAGGAAAACTTTAAAAACAGGATGCAAAACCACATGGACCACAAAAATCCCAATTTTATAAGAAATTAATTAAATAATGCTAGAATGACAGACACCAAACATTAATACTGGTTTCTTCTGACATAAAAAAAAACAAAAACCAAAGTGTGATATTTTTTTTTTTGAGTTTTCCAATTCACCACAATATTCAGCAATAAATAGGTGTTGCTCTAGTAAGCAGGAGAAACTGGCCATTTAAAAAGATATACTCAGTTTTGCAGTAAATTATCCTTTCTCAATTTAAAAGCTCTTATCACTATAAGTTAAAACAGATATAACAGGTTTAAGATTTATATCTAACCCAATAGATGGTTATAAATATTCAGTCTGAAGAACAAGTACCTCCCCTTTGGTGACAGACTATTTATAATAAGAGAGGCAGAAGTGATCTGAGAATGGTGCTTAGCAGTTAATTATAGAATGAAAATGTATTATCAGTATGAATATTCACTTTGCCACTTGCTAACTCCATACCCTTAATTGGATAATACCTTAAGCAGTTCTCTCGTATGTAAATTCATATCGTTATTTCAACTAGTTATGCTGACCCAGGACTTGATATATAAAAGGCATTCAGTAGGCTCAGCTAAGTCTGAGCCTGAACTCAAATACAAACACGAAAGGGAAGGGTGTCACCCATTCACAGTGTTTCTCTATTTGGACCAATGTCACCTTTTAATTCTATGAGAACTCAAATTCTTACATGGACTCAATTTTGTTAACATTTACCTGCTGTTGCCCTTGCTGAGCCTGGGGGGTGGTCTGCTGATTAGCAGAATTAGTTGCTGCAGCGGCAGCAGCGGCTTGCTGTTGGAAAAGACTGGCAGGGTAGACTCCCCAGGGAGTAACTCCGTAGTACTGATGAGGGACCACAGCGGGGCCTAAAAATAGCAAAAGAGAGGTAAGAAAAGTTCAGACTGGTGAGAATCATCTCAGGGTTTCCAAAGTCTACATCTAAATAAGCAGATCCCACTGTCCAGTATTGAGAATATACTGGTTTGTTCTAGCTAATTATTAACTCTATTTTTTAAAAAAACAACATGCTACATGATCCCCATACCAAAGTCTTCTAAAGTCAGTAATATACTTCAGCCCTAGAGGAAGAAGCTTGGGAAGCATAAAGATATTGAAAGGCAGCATAACTGATAAAAGCAGGAAGGGGTCGGTTTAAGAATATATGGGAGAATTGGCCTTGGTCAGGAAGAAAGGCACGCTTTCCCTGAAAAAGGACACAGGAAAGACACAAGAGTTTGTTGTTGAAAGAGAAATAAATAGCAAGTTTGATGATTAAGCTTTCAGTGGTAATGATGGCTCCTGAGGTGATTAATAGGGACAGGGATCCTGGTGCTTCCTTAATTCCAGAAACATGAAAATCCATCAGCCTTCTGACACCAAAACCCAGACCCTCCACTGGGCCTCCTCTGCTCTATCGCCAAGAGGACTGGTTTTCCTATTTCTATTTTTAAAGTCACAAAAGTCATTCAACACAACTACATTCAAACATTGATATGTGACATTGTAAATGTAAGTCAAAGATGAAAACAGAAACAAAAAATATAACACCTTGAATTACTACAGACCTGCAGAGTATCCTCAACACAACGAGGCTTTCTGCTTTAAACTAAATTATCTGTTCACCTTTTTTTGGGAACAAGCTACAGCTGCAGCCTCTGCCACAGAGTGGAGGCAACAGAGACGTTAACAGCACAATACAGACAGCAACCTGCGGGTAGCAGAAATCAAACCACAGAATTTTCTGAAGCTGGTGGCAAGAAACATCAAGGCTGCCTATCTGCCAACCAAGACAAAGGTTCAAAGCTAGCTCCTCACATCTACTGAAACACATCTCCAACTAGAACTTTCTTAGTTAAAGCACAGAGTTCAAAATATTCCCAACTTGATTAATAATAACCACACCTTACAATGGAGTTCCAAAAAGCTGTTTCAAATATAGCTATTCTGACATTAACCCTAGAGAAACATACACGAGTTGAAATAAACTGGTTTCCCATTTCCCCATTTTAAGCTTCTAAAACACAAGTCAAATTATACCACCGTCCAATGTGGCTCTGACATTTCTAATTTGGTATTTTCAGTGCCTGTGGGCTTAGCCAAAATCAAGAAGCTCCCTTTATAAGGGTGCCCATTGTCAAACACTACATATGCTTAGAAAAGGTATGTTACAAGTGAGCTATTTTAATGTAATAAGCAAATAGTTTAACCTTTTTATCAGAAGCTACATAGTCTGAAAAGCATACCTCCAAGTTAAAGGGAGTAAACTCTTCTGACACGTGTTTATAAAGTGGAGAGATCTTGGGCAGTTACAAGAATGAAAGATAAAACATAATGAAGACCCTATTTGTGCCTTAGATTCCTCACCTGCAAAATGGGTGGAATAGGTGTTAGTTAGGGTGTTGCCACATCTACCTTAAAAGGCTGGGCTGAAACTTGCGATGACGTTCTCAAGGCTCCTCCAAAAGCCAACAAGGCAAACCTCTACTGGGCACAGACTGCTGTTGCCGTAAGCTTTAAACTACCCTTTATTATTTATTTATTTATTTAATTTTTTTGAGGGCAGTGTCACTGGCCCTCATATGTGGGACCGAACCGGGACCGCTGGCTTCCGAAGCCAGCACTTAACCACCGCGCCACTTGGCCGACCCTAAACTACCCTTTAAAGTTTCTCAACTGACATTCCTACTACTTCCCCTCGTCTCGTGGCCTATGGCTGAGTTGAGGAAAATACCCCAGGGTGCATCATTGCTTGAGATTGACTCATCAGGATGCCTGTTTCAATTCCTGTGTAATTAACACTCCCTAAGAATATGCAGTTTCATAGTTCGGGCAGTTAACGTTTCCGGTTCTGTGTGAAAGCACTTAAGTCATTTGCAGTCTGGCTCAGCTGATAGTACAAAAAGCAAGATTCTTTTCACCAAGCTATGATCTCAGTGAGGACAAATGTGTCACACTTTAGACAAGTTCTCCGTTTCAAATAACATATAATAAGCTATTTGAGGAAGTTAGTAAAGAAAACACAGAAAAGAAGTGCATGCGTGGGCTTTGAGTTAGAGCTGGTTCAAATCCCAACTCTACAATATTTCAATGGTGTGATCTCAATGAAGATAGCTCTGAGCGCCAAATTCCTAATATGTAAAATTTCATGTTAACAACTCATATGAAAGAAAAAGCAGTCAGCACAATGCCTGGCAATGGTTAATAAGGGTTCAGGTTCTGCTAGGAAGAGCTTTCTATTACTCCCCCGAAAACCAAGGCAGGCAGCAGAACAATACTACCTATGTTCCCATCACAGCCCATGTCAAAATGTGAACAATTCTAAAGAAAATAATACAAACTTCTGTACTGCATTTGAGTTCATAATTGCAAATCACATGCTACATAATAAGAAGTGAAACCTTCAGTGTAATATTTGGTCATGATTAACATGACTTGGAGGGATCTGTTCCCAAAGAATATTTACTTTGCAAGAATATTTACTTTGACCTAACACTGAATTCAAATACCATACATTTATGACCTCATTATGGTGACAGCAACTGTGCCACAGAGTCACGTAACAAAAGTGCCTGCCTTTTTGAAAAAGGCAGTCTTTTTTTTTTTTAATTGAGAAGAGTGTTTTTTTCCAGGACCCATCAGCTACAAGTCAAGTAGTTGTTTCAATCTATTGGGTTGCCAGAAAAGTCATAACGTATTTTTTCTATGTTTTGCATTGCAAAAATGCATCATGACTTTTCTGACAACCCAATAGTTGTGGAGGGCACAGGTCAGTGGACCACGGGGGGATAGAACCTTGGTGTTACGAGCACTGCACTCTAACCAATTGAGCTAACTGCAAGTCCCTAAAAGAGGTTCAGTCTTGGCGGGGAGAGAGGGGAACACTCATGTATACGTATACATCCACAAGCAAATAAGGACAAAGCAGTAAGGAATAGAGAAAGAAGAGGGCAGGGTTAGCAAAGGAACGCTTTCTGAGGTGCAATGCCAGGTAAGAAGCTTCCCAGGCAAAGACTAGGGAGAGAATTGACTATAGGGAGACCGCAGTGTCCAAAGACACAGAGACCTAGACCAGAGTGACATCTACAACAAGCCGAAACGCCACTCAGCACTGCTAGAATGCATGGTGTGAGCCAATGGGGACCAGTATGCGGGAAGGAAGTGGTGCACATGTACAGACGTCCATCTAGGAGTCCCGGAGAAATTCCTATACATAGTGGATCCCGGCCCTCGCTAATCCTCAGGATGCCTTGGCAGATCCTTAGAAACACTGACTCCAAAGAACAGCACACCGCCGCCAACCACCGCCAACCACCGCTGCCACCACCGCCGCCCAAGTAGGTTATAACGATCAGCCATATCTGGTAACAACCACCGCATGCTACATCAGGGTGGACAAGACAGGAAGCAATGAAGGGTTTACACAGAAGGCTAAGAGGAGAAGATCTGTGTTTCAGACAGTTTCTTGAACAATTTAGGGACATACAGGCGGGGAAGAAGCAAGGAAATTAGGACTATGTGAGACAGCAGCTGCAAAAGTCTGGGTAAAACATATTAGGACCTAAACTGTGATAGGCCAGAGAACATGGGCTAGACATGGGGAGAGGTTCCCAAAATATCTCTGAGGAAAATATCTTCATGGTCGAAAACACCTGTACAGGAGGTAGCTGACTAGTTTGCCTTTAAACGTGTTCAAGCGTGAGGTTACAGCTCAGCAGACAGATCTTGCTGGGAGGAGAAGGCACTGGCAATCAGGAGAGAAACCCTCAGTGCAGACATAGATTTGTGAGCAAGTATAAAGTACACATGCCCATCTCGAGTGACTTTTAGCAGGTGAGAAAATCCCTGATGTGGAAGAATGTCTCACCTAGTGTCGCTGCTGCAGCCAATCCAGCTGTGTAGGGGTCCGTCCCTGGGGGAGCAGCGCTGATGATGTACGGATTGGGGACAAACGCAGCGGGAGCTAAACCTGCTGAAAACATACCTGTCAGTAAAAACAAACTTGACTAAAAGTGCAGCCCTATCAAATATCTACACAGTTTGGCTATTTGTTCCAGGCTATAGGTGAGAAAAAGAAAAAACATAGAAGACAAGATAGGTTGAGACTAAAGAAGAATTTTTAAAAGATAAAATAATCCCTATACTAAAGATTATGGTGACATTTATCTTTCATCCTTTTTTTAAACCTTTGCTAAAATATTACAAGTAAAACTGTTATGCAGTTTTAAAGTCAGCACAATTTCTAAAAGATGATTAAAATTATAACAGGCTAAAACAGAGCAATGTAAAAGATTTTGTAATGGGACACGGGGAAGGACTTATTTCCATTTAAAATAATTTTTCAAACAGTTTTTCTCAAAGAAAACACGTGCGTGTTTGTTTCTAAAGACAACTGTCTCCCATGATACAATACCAGAGCCAGGCAAAGGCCTCTGGCCTGGCCTCACTGTATCTAGGTTGGAAGCAAGTCTTTTCTTCTGCCATACACCACAATCCATGATTGGTGATCTTCTTTATATTCAATCATATCATTTTGGCACATTACAAAAAAAAATTCTACTTGTACTTGTTTACATTTACAGCACTTTGTTTCAGAGACTTTTAAAAGTTCGGGCGGGGGCAAAAATATGCACGTCAAAACTTTAACAACTGCTACGGGAGAAGGGCAAAGCTACTTTAAAAATCAGTAATTATGTGAGGCTACTTTATAACATTTTCAATACATGCTGCTGGGAAAATGGTTTACAGGTACTAACTGCTCCTTGATAAGAAGAGATGTTAATATATTCAGTCTATAAAACCCCAACATGGTCAAAATTACTGTCATTTCATTGACTTCATCCCATCTTACCAACAGAGTTGATGTCAGTCACTACTGAAGTAAACGCTTTAAATCTCGAAACAGCTGAGGTAGTTAAGAGAGTCGGGTACGCTTAGGAGCTGAGGTCTATAAGGTGTGCCCCAAATCAAGAATGCAGCTAGAGACAACTGGGTAAGAGGAAACGGCCATTTCACATGGAGGGATTTGTCTGGACTTCTAGCATCTGGGACTTTCACAGCAGCCAGCATCCTAAAATGGTGGCCACACCGATAACAAGGGAGCTACAGGCTTAAAGACTTACCGATGTGAGGCTGGTGAGCGGCCGCCAGTGCATACTGCTGCTGCTGAGCAGCTGTCAACTGCTGGACAGCAAGCGCATTAGGTCTTTGGAACAGCTGAGGTAAGAAAAAGACATGGTGAGGTTAGAGAAACTGTCTCATGAATAATTTTGAAACCTCTCTGAGTCAAAATTTCTATAAGCCCTGTTTAGGAGTGATACATTAAACAAAAATGTTCTAATACTCTATTCCATTCGCATGGTATCGCGATGCTTCATAGTTCTGTTTCCTCTTTCTTTCTTGACCTCAATTTGATGCCCAGGACCCACATGCTGACTACTTCACAGGTTATTTGTCTCCTGAACCACGCACACATACAAAGGCCCTAGCGGTCATCAACAGGTCTGAGGGTCCTGCCTGATCCAAGGCATACTGAAAAACTAAACAAAGATACTACATAATGACTTACCATGTTGCCCCTAGTGCTGTTATCGCCCCTCAGTCCTTTTGAGACACCCATCCCCTTCCCTACCCAACACCGAGTTAATCCTCGCCTATGCACATTTTGGAAACAAAAATGAAAAGTATTCATTTTGTCCTCAGGCTGCCTCTTTTCCCAGGGGAATGACAGTGAATACCTTCCTCAACTAGTGGCTTATCATAATTAGTAAACTGGACAACTGCCAAGCTTTTGGGGGCTACCAAGTTTCCTTGGATACCCATCCTTTATATGTAGAAAATAAAACAATAGAAGTACAGCTGCTACTAACAAAACTTGGATTATGAGCTCAGACCCCCGCACACTTCTTAGTTCCCAAGAAAAGGGAAGGAGTTCAAAGGCCTTAACACTAAGAATATCCCAAGGTTCTGTTTTAATACAAAGTCAATCATTCACTCATTCATTCTACAGACATTTGCGAAACAAGTAATACCTTGTAGGCACTGTGCAAGGAACTAGGGATACAACAATAGGTAAAATGTTCATACATTTTAGTATGAATAGTATTGGTGCAAACAAAGGAGATGCCAGTAACCTGATTCTGGATTGTTCTGACTTGCCGCCTTTTAAGCAGTCATGCTGAACACTGCTTTCTTTGCTGGAAGCAGACTGACAGCACCTACTGAAGGGGGAACTCCCAAGAAAGGACCTTCAACCTACCTGCTCTTTCTACAGCACTTTTCAGCAGCTCAGCTGACATCACTAGTTGATATATAATAGACACCATGGATCTTAAATTACAGATGTCCTCATAAAGAGACCGGATTGTTTCAGACATTTGGAGATAATGTCATTCCACCAACTCAGCTTAATTATTGTCACGACTGAACTTTTAATAGACTTTATCCTAAGATCTGGCTACTTCTATGCCTCAAAGATCTGAGTAACCGATTTTAAATAAAAAGAAAACAAGAGGTGAATATTTTGAACATAGTGGCCAACTTCACCTCTTACCTCTCTTTCTATAAATTTATCTTTCTAAAAACCATACTAAAACTAGTTTTTGCTTTTACAGTATGAATGTCAAAAGTAACCATGTACAGATTTCAAAAACACTTTTGAGTATTTTTTTTTATTTTTTTTTTCAAAGGTTAGAAAAACTTCATTATGATACTGGTAAAAAGACAGCACTACTGTATAAGCATTGATTAAATATCAAGTCTTCAAAGGAAATGCTGGACTCTATTGCTAAACATATCAAAACAATTGTTCATTGTCAGGAAGGGAGCCCATCAGTAATGTGTGATAACTGTGATCTTGGGATTTTTGCCAAGTTGGTTTCACATTTCTGTTATAGTGAAAGGACAGTCTCATAGTATTCCTACCAACAGGAGACAGTCCACCCAAAAGGGGCAGCCAAGAAGCAGAAAACAAGTAAAATAGTGCAAAGTTGATTTTTAATGTTTTTTCAAGGTTGTAAAAATACCTCCTAGTTTCACTAAACATCTACTGTCTCTTTAATGGGTCTCTGGAATTTTCCTAGCCTAAAACGCTTTGAAATATTTAACATCTCAGACGTTGCTTATGGCTAACCTCCTCCCTCTCCTCCCTCTACCCTGCTATAAACAAAGTAACTCATTTAAGTCAACAAACATTTTTTTGAGCACATTATTAACAAAATGCTGTGACATGGAGCTAGGAAAATAAAGATGGTGTGTTCAGAACATAAACCTTGAGGTTATCTGGATTTATTAACCAAAAACAGTACTCCTATGCCATTCCATCTGACTTCACACTTCATAGGTTTTTACCATTACATGTAACTCATTATATGTGTGTGTACTCTATCTATAAATATACATACAAATACAGTGTGCATGCGAATACCATGAAAGTAATCATTCCACGTAACATGAGTTTGTGGTTCTAACCACATTTTGTTAGCACACTTTACGAGCAGGACCCATTACTGTTAACTAAAAAAATACAGGCCCTACAAGCACTCTCTCACATCCTGTGTTTGAGAGTTAATATCTCAGTGGCTGTGGTGAATAGAGGATTATTTTTTGAATGCATTTGCAGTAAACAATTAACAAAAGTAAATTATGCCTCTACAGCAGGCAGATTTGATTATAGCGTAGATTACACTAGGAATCCTGGCAATTCTCTTTATGTAAATGGTCCGATATTAACTGGAAATACAGGGCATTCATAACAAAATTGGGTAATTGGCAAGTGATGGATTCCAAAGGATCCTGCAAAACTCATACAGATGCCATCTGCTGGGCAAAGCACTGAGCTCTGTAAACATTTTCATCATTTTCACAAAGCAAGCTACTCGTAACTGATAAACACAATGCTGAGAGACTTGGAGAAAATGCTTATTTTAAGATCGGTATAATGATAAATATACCACTAGTGATTACAGTTTACTTGGGTAAAATTCATAAGTTATTCCAGAGACTAAATACAGAGGAAAACAGATCAACTGTTTCAGGCTTATCAAAGTTCTTAATAATCCTGAAGGCATAATTTGGGAACTACACAAGCAAGCTGGTGTGACTCCCTTCTCTGCCACTATATGACCTTACACAAGATACCCTCGCAGGGTTTTTATTCCAGAAAAAAATCTGGGCAGTCAAAAACACTCAACATAATGACTGATATACAGCTGGCATATTATAAAATAGAGCTACTACTAGTATTACTGTTATCAATAATAAGTGGAGGCATAAAATATTGTTGAGTTTTCAGAATATGGCGGAGTAATACCTAAATATGGAATTAGCAAATGTAAGACTATTCTCCTCTCCTACCCCTCCCCCCAAAATAAAATGTTCTGCCAGCCCTGGCTCTGTACCAGTTTAAGGTAATATATATCCTGGATAGGAGATAAGAGCACAGACTCTTGCGCCAGGAAGCCTGGATTCATATCTCAGTTCCACCGCTGACTTTCTATGTGACTTTGAGCAGGACAATCTCTCATGTCTGTCTTCTCTCTCTCCATTAGGGACAATAAAGATATATCTAACATATAAGGTTGTTGTAGGTATTAAAATTAATACATGTTAAGCACTTAGAACTGTCTTTTATGTTTGATGTTCTTTCTGATGAATAGGAAAAGAGCCCCCACACAGGCACACACAGTCCTTTAGTGAGTCAGCTTACAGCTCCTCCCCCAACAAGGCAGCCCAGATGGGGAAAGCAGAGGTCAAGGCTCTTCAAAGTTAAAGTCAAAATCCCAATGAGTTCATGAACACCAACTGCTCTCAGCAGGTCACGAAGGTAACAGGGAAGGAAGAAAAAAACATTTTTTGTTGGTGTTGATGAGTACTTTTAACAATATCTCCATGCAGGAAAAACTATGAATGCAGTTGAACTTGAAGGTGAGACAACTCCACATAGCAAAAGGTTTTGTGTTTCTAGTACTAGGTCCAAAGGAAACAGCCTGGTGCTGCAGATCAAAACCCAGATATCTGCACAGCTTGTAGAATATGACCTTCAGTAAGTGTCTTAGCTTCACAATGTCTTCATTTTCTTATCTGCAAAAATATCATAGCTGTCCTATCTCATGGGGCTGTTGTCAAAATTCACAGAGAAAAGCCCTTTGAAGCACCAAAAGGATTACATTAATGGTGGGACCATAAATTTTTAATAAAAAAGTATATCTCAGAGCCTGTCCTCAGTACATAAAATTTGTAAAAGTTTGCTATTGTTTAAAGCCTCCAGATCAAAGCCCATTTTTGACCAGGGTTATTTGAACAACTACTTAACATTTAACCAGGTTAAATGATCAACTAATTATTGCAATGAATTCTGGCTTAACAGGTATATACAAACCATGCTGCTGAATTTTAAAAAAGAAAAAACTCTTTACATTTCTTTAAAAGATGAAGAATCTCATTCCAAAATAAATGATTTCTAAGTAAGATGGGAAAAACAAAACATATTCTTCCTCCAAGGAAAGCAATCTTTTAAAGAAAATCACATTATAAAATTTCAAGAGTCAAATAACAATAGATGTAAGTTTCAATCAACTAAATTGCTAGCTAACATGAGCATTTTAAATGATTGTACACATGACACTAATAGAACAATCTTCCTTTAATTGCAAATGGAAAAGAAAGCCAAGAATATTAAATACCTATATTAAAACCATGTACACACTTGGCATTGTAAGAATGACATTTAATCGCTACCACACTTAAAAGCAATGCATGCCAATTTCCTCCTACATCTGTCTCAGGTTATGAATACAGTATTTCAATGATGACTTTCAGAGTATTTTCTCTTTGTTAAAATTCATGCTTCCAAGGTGACAGTTTTTAAGTATCACTATACAATTTTGTAAAACATGCTACATTAGGCTATTTTTAAATTCTAAATAAATAATTCTAACAATATCAACAATTAATCTGATTAATCTATAGCAACGTAATCCTGGCTTTGGTTTCTGCTATACAGGATTGTAATATAATGAAACCTAGTAATAATTTTATAAAACATACATAGGAAAATATAATGGTTTTATAGCTCTTTATTAAAATAAAGAATACTGCTCAAGCATCATAGCAAAATGGTATGAACACATTATATATGAATTGTTCACTGTATTTTCTGGGATTAAGGAGAAGACAATAAAGAGAAAGTGTGAAGAAAAAGGGCATATACTGCAGAAATATCAATGAGCATTTCAAACTACGCTGAATTTGGGCTTCTTAACTCCAGATCTTTGTACTTGGGATCGGTAAAATTATCTCCAGTTTCACAAAATTTAGCATATCCTTCAATTATGATTATAAACAACAAACCCTATTAACTCTGTGACTTAATCACCAACAGAAATCACACCCATTTTCAGGTTACTTTATGGCTGTTAGACATCTCGAAATCTTGTTTGTGCTCATTATGCTAGTGCACCTACTTCTTTTTCATGTAACATATGATAAAGCACATCATCAAACTTGTTGTTAAATATTTTACAGCTATTTTTATATAACTGGCTTCCACTGTAATTCTACTTATACATTTTAAAGCATTATTCTGAGAATTCAGTCCACAGGGGTTTAACAGACGCACACGCACACACACACAAAATCTCTGCTCTAAATAAATCTTAGAAAGGTAATTTATGATTAACAGTGACTAGACAAGTACCAGTAAACCTGTAATGAACTAAATAAAAATAACCCTCTCTGTAATTTTTTTTTTTTAGTTGAGCCATCCTGCCACCTGTTGGCAGCTCAGTGGCAGCTCAGCTCGGGCTGGGCATCGAACTGCTGTTGCTCAGAGCTCAGCTCGCACTCTTGAGCGAGCTCTTAACCGACTGAGCCACTTGGCCGGCACTACCCTTTCTGTATTTTGAGGCTGCTCTATATGTATTATATACCTCAATACAAACTGATAGTAACAGTTTTATGAAACCAACTTATCACATCAAAGCAAAATCAAAGGAAACAGGACAAAAGAGGAAATTATTTTATCAATTTCCAAACCAGAGCCCCTCATAAAAATCACAAATAAAGCTACCCTGCTAATTGTAATGAATAACAAAAAACTTTTTAAAAAAGCGCTAGCCTTTGATACCTATGTAAGAAAACCAAGATAAGAGAGCAGAATGCACAGAAGACTATGTGCCATACTAGATATCCCCGTCAATGCTCACTTTCAATACTGTCTAGGACTCAGGTCTGGCTCTAAGGCCTTTGTGATCTGGCCTCAGTAATCCAATACAGATTACCTTTTGCCCTTCTACATGTATCTTCTATTCTTATTGGCCTATAACAGCTGTCATTTCCATCTCCATACCTCTGCTCTATTCAATGCGGCAATATATACTCAACCTGTCTTTTGGGCTAGATCTATGCAACCTTGGTTCTCATCGAGCTCTCCCCTGGTCTGAAAACATTACTAACCAACTAATTTGGCATTTAATTCCTCAACTGTTCCATAACTGTTTCATGTACAATAGTCTTACTGTGAACACAAGCTCTGTTCACTATGGGTAGAACTTAAGGTTCCTGGAAGACAGAATAGTTAACAGTTTGCTGATTAATATGGGTAAAAGAATGTCTAAAACTACCATAAACTAACAGCATAAAAAACTAAGCCATAATAATTAAGTCATTGCTTCTTTAAAATGTTTTGTCAATACCTATAAAGCAGCACAACAAAGTCAGTAAAACACAGAATACACTATCCATGCATTCTCACTTGTTTTTAGCCTCAACTACCACCTAGGGTGATTGCTTCTGCATCATCTACTAAACACATACCTGTTAATTTCTAATTTTATGCCTTTAGTTTTACTGTTTCCTCCAATGGAATTTTGGCTCTTTTCCTGCTTTGAACAAGTCTTGTAGGCAGAGCTGAAGACCCACCTCATCTATAGTCATTCCTTCCCCAAAAAACAAACTGGCATGAATGAATGGCCTTCTCACTTGTCATCAAGTACTTCCTTGCACTATGTAAATGCCCAAATGAGTCACAATAACTAAACAGAGTCATGGGGTGAGGGAAGCTGTCCCATTCATGAAATATGCTTGGCTACAGGTGGGAAAAAAAAAATGTGTACATAAGTTTATGTCTGTGATCTCCCTAAAGTTATCCACAAAACTGCTGTCAAAAGAATTATGTACATTTTTCTGATAAGAGGATGAAGGCTTTTGATCAGATAGCAAACTGTGATGCTATAAAGGTTACCTATTGATCCAGGAGGTAAATTTCCTAGGTATTATATAGGTCCAATTATTGGTCTATGAGAAACAAACTAATGGACTAGATCTAAAGGACTTGCGTATTAGAATATATACTAGGCCACAAAAAGTGGTCTCCAGAGCTCTTATAAGACTAGTTTCAAATTTTGGTTTGGGGAAGCAACTAAACATGGGGGATGTTCTGAGACAGTGTAATAAGGATATGGGAAAAGCTCCCTGAAAACTTGGGTCTGCTAAAGCAAAGCACAGGACCCAGAGGGCAAGACCTGGTCCTTTACCCCAAGAACTTACCACCTAGCAAGGGCCCTTAGACGAGTAAATCATAGAAAGGCAGAGAACGTGGGGACTCTTTTTCTTAAGGAAAGTACAAAACAAACTAGGTTCAAAGGAGACAGACATGACAGCTTTTGGGGGGTTTTTTCCTTCGGCTTTTTTTGCCCTTTTAAAATTTTTACTGAAGCATAAATTGCCTATAGAGAAGTGCATCTATCTTAAGTGCACAGCTTCTTGACTTTTCATAAATTAAACACCCTCAGGGAATCAATACCCAGATCAAGAGACAAAACACTTGGGAGGGAGGAAGGCGGCAGCAGACAGGACAGCTTCTCAGGTGGCCTTCCAATAGCCCACTGAGCTGCTGCCCGTCTGTTTTAGGTGGATTCTCAGGTGGCCCTACAATAGCCCACTAAGCCGCTGCCCATGTGTTTTATGTGGATATCTGGACCTGCTCTATTTTATAACAGAAAGGGCAAGTTCATGCATGACAACTTTTTGATTTGGATATCAAGAAAGGTAACAGCACTGGGCCTTGAAGAATGAAAACAATTTAAATGAGTAGAAATGGAAAGGGGAATAAAATGTGAGGAACAGCAAAAGGGTAAGAAAGACTGGAGGGATAGCATTTAAGAACAAACACCAGTTTCCAGAAGGATCCTTTCAACAACGACTGGCTTCTACGTAGGAACCTCTGGGAGCTTAAGAGTCTTGAAGATACTTAGGAGTTTTGAGCCAATGGGTTTCACACATGATATTAATAGGGTGCCCAGTACAAGAATGTGTAGAACAATTTGTTTGGAAAAGCAAGAATTATGGGCGCATGGGATAAAACGACGATTAAGCACATCATATGATGGTGCTATCTCTGTGTAACAGTGTCCCTATGTTGCAGCAACCAAGACATGTATGTGAAGCCAGGATCCAAAAATAGTTTACCTTTCAAATTAGTAATGTTCACTTTCAAAAATTGCTGAAATGGGATTTGTGGTTAAGGCACCTCAGGTTTTATAAATCTGAATGGGTGTTGTGTTTGATATAATCATGTTAATTACTTGTAGGTGTGCAAAAGTACATCTGTTGTTCAAGTTCTAACAATTATCCTGCCCCCCATAATATTGGTGAAATTATTTTGAAACCAGAGATCAATAATCACAAGAGACTCTCAACTCTGATTATGAAGTAAAGAACAATTACGTGAAAGAGAATCAAATTTTCTTTCTTAAGAGGTTGGAGACAAACATTTCTTAAATAACAAGCAAAGGGTCAGACTGGAATGGAAGCTAAGAACCAAAAATGGCCATAGTTCTAAGGCTCACTAGGGAAGTCCAGACCAAAAAGACAGAGTAAAAGAAAGAATTCAGACAAAACGTCTTGATAGAACTAGGTTCAAAGATCCTGATTAGGAACAGCCTGCACTCATGAACCTCAATTTAGATAGCGAAATAGCCGTATTAATAATCTAAGCTGGACAAGTTGAAGTTTACACAATAATAGCATGTCCCTATATTTGCTGGTGTGGAACAAAATATTTTGAAGTCATATGTATCTTCAGCACCTGAAGAAATTTCTGGCTTCACTCAAAACTGCTACTTTGAAGATTCATCATGAAATAAAGCAAAACCATGAAAGACTACTTCTTACAAAGACAAGAAAAAGCACACAAAGTCAATTCTTATGAGAAGTGCGTGTACGTATTGGGAACTACAGGGAGCACACAGTATATGCTATTTCAGTTCCTCTCTCCAGAAAAAGATTTCTGTAATTAAACCTAATATATCCATCTGCTCGGGGCAGAGAGCATATTCATGTGCACCCCACAAAATCCCTTAAAGGGATATCTTTTTGTAAACTTCATATGGCTAGCTTTATTATCCAATTGTCTACTAATCAAAATTCACTTAAAATCAGCTATTATGACAACTAAGTGCACAATATGATACACCAGATCTCCACAGACCATAAGTCAATTTCTACATAAAGAACTTCTAAACTTCAAACTGAGATGTTAACCTTTCAAACCTAGAAGTTTATATTCCTGTCAAAAACTAAGGCATATCAGAAATTCACAAAGGAGAACCTGTGGTACTCAACAAGATCAGGAAGCTCCTTTTTATAATTCAGACAGCTGGTTTTCCTTTAAAAAAAATTAAACAGAAGGATAGTAAACCCTAGACTTAGTCATACCATGCCTCCAAAACCAGAAGGCACACATGCAGTATTTTTCGGGATTTATGAATAAAAGAGCCAAGTAATTTCACTGTAGATTTTATGTTGAGTGATTTGGGTGTATTTTTTCCTTAATGACATTCTAAGTCTTTTGAAAGGCACTAACTCAATTTTAGTATTTTGAAAACAAAACAAACCAACATCATGACAATCACAGTAATCTTCAGGGAGACTCGTTTAGAATACGAGGGGATTGTATTACAAGAGGTAACCCACCCCCACCCCACCCCAGTCCCCAGGCCATGGGGGGAGAGAGAAGCCAAAGGAAGCACTTGTAGAGGAGGCTGGTCTCTGGTCAATAACCTCAGCAGGGGAATCAGCTTCTTGAGGAGGAAGATACAAAGGCTTTGTAAACCCACGTGACTGCTGGGTTAAAAAGAGCTGGCTATCAACAGCCTAAAAGAATGCCACCCTCCTCCCATTCCCCTCATTCTTAGTTACTTGAATAATGTGCTAGCTGGAGGAAGAGTAGAGAGAGTGACAGAGACACACACAGTACCTGTTGTTGAGAATTGTAGTCAAAAAGTCCCACAGTTGCTGCTGCTGAGTCCACAGGTACCTGCGTGCCTGAATAATCAAACTGAAGAGGCTCCATGCCCACATGTTCCATGGGGTCCAAGGGGACACTCTGGGACTCCATGTTGGAGAAATCCTCCACAGGCTTGGCACCATTGGTGCTGGTCAGCTGGGCTAAGCCCTCAGAACCATTCTGGTTTGGACCCAGAAGATCCACTTCATTAGCAGAGTTCTGGCAATTACCAGGGGTACGGCTAAACAGAGAGAGTAAAGGGCATTAAACCTTATTTTGAGCGGGGAGGGACACTACAGCAACCCAAGTTTAAGGACAATGTCCACGATATAGCTTATCATCAAATAGTACTTATAGCTATTCCTGCAAAACCACCAGAGACCCTTCATGGTGTTTCCACATTATTTCCTATAAAATGACTTTTCTCTTGCTTGCCTTCCCACCACAACCCATCCCTTCAATTTACATTTACTGCTATTAATTTACAATCCCTTAACCAAGGAGCTCAGGTTTAAGGAACACTGGATGAACTGGGAAAATCCCTACCTGTGGCATCCGTGAAAACCAAGACCCCAAAATGCAATAGTAAAATATGCCCCCATAAGCAACATTGGCTCTTCAAACATAGAAACAATGGAAAAGTAGTTTCTGTGGGGGGAAATTCCACATCTGACAATGATTCTATTCAAAAAATAATAATTTTTATATAGGTGAAAAACGTTTTTCTGTATTATCTGGGTATACTGACCAATGCTAAAACTGTCTCTCTCCCCTTCCCCCTTCTAAAAAACCGGAAGAAGCATACCATTATAAAACAGTACAAAATAAATTCATTATTTAGGATATGCCCCTGCTAAAGAGGTAACTCTGAGAATTAAAAACAATGTGAAGATATAATTTGATCACCCTCACCAGGACACTCCTAAGAGCAAAAATGGGCATTCATAACTATCCTGGGACACAGGAATAAACAAATACTGTCCTGGGAACCCAGGACACATGATCACCCTATGTAAAACGATTGCTGGACTATGAAATTCCAAATCAGGCTGCTATAGAATAATATTATAATCTAGTCCAAGGAGTGTAGCCTGTGACTATTCTGCCCATTTCATCCCTAAAACAAATCCTCTACAAACTAAAGCTATTGCTGTGTGCCTTGACACACGCGCCCTTACCACCACCATCACCTGCCCCAAAATCAAATACCACAAAACACTGCTATAGGCTGCTTGAGATGAAGGGTGGAGAGGCTACCCAAACTCATCTGAAAGAACTTAAGATAAGCATTTATAACTCTGTGCTGAAATTTCTTCGAAAGACTATAATTCTTTATGCTCAAGAGATATAAAAATTAATTAGAAATACTAAATAATTAAACGTTCTATAAACAATGATCCAAAAAATAAAATATTTTTAACATTGGTTTTGGTAGATATTAGGATAAGAGATGTGTATGTGTTTTAGACACACACACACTAGTTTTAGACTAACATTAAAATTATTCAAAATTAAATTCTTTATCTGTACATGATTGACCATGGATTTTTAGATTTTTAAAGTTATATACCATCACTAAAGGTTATCTACATAAATGAAGAATACTTGCCAAATGCGGAAGACAAATACACAACATCATTTTAATACTGTGTATATATATTAAATTATAGGGTACAACCTGCAAATTAATCATGATCAGAGATGGAATGAAAGGTATCCATGGAAGGGACATGATTAAGGAATGTCATTTAAGCCGAATCTCTGGTTCTTCGAAATGAGGAAAATGATACCTGATCTACTTACTTCAAAGGGAACTTACGAGGCTCAAATAAAATAAGTTCTCAACTGTTTTTCCCTCTACTCTAACATGCCAGAGAGCTATGACAAACTTCCATTAGATTATCTTTCTCCCAAGATAATCATTTGGGAGAAACTTGGGAAAAGTCCCATTCCAGGTGATTTTGATATTTGAAAAGCCATGAAATGCTCTTAATGGAATCAATCGGCAAATTATATAGAGCCCCATACAAATGCAAAATCTACGGTTTTGGCAAAGCACCACGCATTGACAGCTCTTAAAAAATTCCACCTTGCCAGTTAGCTTACAACCTTTGTGGTATGGCCTACACTAGACCCAATTCTTAAAAAAGGACACATAATGAGGAAAAAGAAAATTAAAATCAAAACAAAACTAAATCAAAACAGAAACCCATAGCCCCCAATCAAAAACCAGAAGTGTAAAACATACAAACCTAAAATCTTTGACGTCTGCGTCAATCCCATTCTGCACTGGTAAACCATTGGTCTTGTCCATCACATCACCCTCCTCCTTCAAATCTCCTAGCTTATCTCCATCAAAGGTACCCTTGTTCTTCTTTTCACCTTTGTCGTTTTCATCACTGTCTGCATCCCTTGGGCCCTGTTTAAAAAATAGCTTCAGCTTCACTAATCATCATCAACTAATAATAGTGGGCGCCACTGTGGACACCAGACTACACTAGATGCTAATTACAACAGGAGTGTCTGTGCCCTTTCGAGACATTACAATCTAATTAACAAACAACACAGAGGCGGGAACACTGCAGGAAGTCTTGCCAAATTGGGGGGGGGGGGGGGGGGACAGACCCACATTTATGTTTGAGTTTAGGAAAGTCTTACCAAATGTTCCACCACCCCTTTTTTTTCCCCCCTTTCTACCCAAAGCCCAGCCACAACTTTGGATCTCTTGGTCCCACTTCTCAACTCTCAAATCCAACTCTATATAATAGCACAAATCCTAATAAGCCCCAGGTATGGCAGCTAACAATATAGTTGGAAAAGTGTGAAGGCTACAAAAAAAATGTCCTACTTCACCAGTGCCTATGTAAACTCCTCCTTTACTTCTGAATATTGTGCAAGTGTGGTCTGACATCATCCAATTCAATTATTTTATATTTTCTCTTGGGATGTACGCCCTGCCAATTTGCACTACCACCACCACCACCCAGTTAGTTCCACCCTATGTCTCACAGCTTACTGCACCAATAATTCACCAATCATCTGTAACTTTAAATTTTTTAATCCTTCAAAACATGTTAAACCCAGCTGTGAAACACTTCTACCAAGAAGTGTTTACCTGTTGTCTTCCACTATCTGCCTGTCCATACCAGATTATTTGGAGACATGGAAGCACGTTAAATTGAATCATTAATGCAAGAGATCTTATCTCTCAAATGTCTCAAACTCAATATTGAAAGACTGGACTTAAAAGGATTGCTGTGGTGCCAAGCATGTTGATGATATCCTGTCTTCTAAGGAAATTAAATGTGTCTTCATACCAATATCATCAGTTAAGACCTGGACATATAAAGCAAATGTGCCCTGACTTCCAAAATGAAAAGAAGATTTGGTACAGTGACTTGAAATGGTACAGAGAGCTCGGCACAATCTTACCAAAGAGTGAGTGACCTTTGCTTTTGCAAAGGAGAGAGGCAATCGTGCTTTTCCTCACCACTGACTTCTGGTTTAAGGAGAAACAAATACACCCAGGCCACATTTAAAGCTCCTGGTAAGAGGCAAGTTCCAATCAGAAGAGGAGAGCTGCTGCAGGGCGTTTCTAGTCATCACAACCAAACTGCACCAGAGAGAAATCGATAGGGGCGGAGAGAAATCAATAGGGGCGGCTGCAGGAGCAAACACTCAACTGTGAATGGGAAGTCTACAGATGCAAAATAAGCAGATGTGCTCAGAGTTGTTCTTAAACACCAGGTCCAGAAAGGGGGACTCATTATCTTGACATTCTTAGACTTTTAATTACCAATTCAGAGCCCATTTTACTTTCAAAATCATTCTCTGTTCAAATGTAACACAGAAAAAGAAAGCTATCGTGGCTAAAATACACAAGAAGGAACTTAGAAAGGATATACAACTTAGTTTCATGTGGCATCAAGACGATAAATTCCAGTTTGGGCAGTCATTGAGATGTGACTTTCACAGTTAGAATCTTCAGAGTATAAGACTATTAGTGGTTCAAAAGCAGTGACAGCCAATTAAGCACCACCCTGAGATCCCAAAGCAGAGATGACAGTATGACAGACAGGGTACTGAAGACAGAAAGATCTTTCAAAATGTCCAGAAACAATATCTCCCTCCTACTGCAAAAGTAAAACTGACAGAAGCTGTGTATTCATTTTTATATCCCCAGCACTAAATACAGTGCCTGGCAGATGTTTAAAAAATATGACAAAGAAAACTGAATGACAAAAAAATAAATAAATAAATAAATGAAATCCTACAAAACTGAACTGCTAAAATAAGAAAGATCCTCCCATTGTCTTTATCAACAGATAAGAGTCCCAGAGGTGGAAAGATTTAGATAACCAACAACTCTACATCGTCAATGTCAATAACAAGGGGACCAAGCCACTAATAAACCTGTCTCATTCCACAAATCTACAAATCAAGTCACTGGCTCTGGAGGAGCAGTTCAGCTCCAATTTCTCAGGAGTTCAAAAGGTCTGGGGGCAAAAACAGGAAGAAAATGGGATAAAAAGCACTAGGAAGTTTCACCAAGAAGCAAGAAATCTGGTGACAGGGAGCCACCCTTGCCAAATCACTGCTCTGTGTTATCTTTCCTCAGTGACTCTTTACAGGGCTTGCTGAGAAGCTGCTCAGCCCGTCTGGAAGCCGACTGCTCTGGCCTGAAAACTTGGCCATTGATACTTAAATTCTCAATTATACTGCCGAGGGTTAGATTTTCAAAGGTAGCCCTGGGATGGGCTGGTTTTCACCAATACTAGACAGTCTATTCAAATTAAACACAGCTACCTGGTTTTCTGCTCTGAACAGGCTGTTAGTGCCTCGGAGAATAGTAGGCTCCTCCACTTGAGGGGGGCGCTCCAAGAGAGGCTTCCGTTTCTTGATGTGGATGGTGACATGGTGTATTCATTTTGTGGAAATTCATGAAGGTGAACATTTATGACTTGTACACTTTTCTGCACATAGATCGTATTTCAATAAAAAGTTTGCTTAAGAGAAAAACGTTCAGTAAATCAACAACCCTAAATAAAATTAGTTGACATGAAGTCTGATTTCTGAATGACACCAAGAATAAAAGAGAATACCAGGTTCAGGATCATAAAAATGGTCTGTCAGAAATGTGAAGGCCCTAGAGAGAGAATAGGGACATAAATGGGCTGTTACATTTTGTAGGATTAGATTTTTTTTTCTTTTTTGAGTATGTAAGATAAGGTATCCATAGCTACACCATCTTTAAGAAAAATTGCACAGAACCTACATTCTATCTCAACTGCTAACATTTACTGGTCACAGGACTTTGCACAGATTGTTAAGCCTGAGCCTTAGTTTTCTCGTCTATGAAACGGATAATTTCGTTGAAAACAGAGTAGTTACAAACATCAGTGAAATAATGCATGTGCAAAAAGTTTTGTAAAGTATTACCTTTTATACAAAGGTAATGTGAAATTAGTAAAAGCTCACACTAGGAGGGTATTTCTTATGTAACATTATCCATGATATCAAGGTTAAAAATCTTAAATGCCCCGATGAAGTGGTTTAACTCTAATATAAATGTATAGCCAATCTGGCCCTACCAGCGATGCCATCTTTTCCACAATGCAGTGGCTCTATGATTAGTGTCGGGCATCACATTCTTTGTAAAATTTCCAAGTGTCTGGACTCGCTCCCAGAGATTCTGATTTAATTGGTCTGTAGAGGCTCCCATAAATGTCATAAACAGTTCTCCTCCAGAAAGCACTCATAACTGAGAACCACTGTAATTAAGTTCAACATAAGCATCAGAAAGGCCGTTTGTGTTTTGCTTTTTTGTCACATATTACCTAGTACATAATAGTAGTGAAAAAGTCTATTAGCTAAATGAAAGAAAAAACAAAGACGGATTAATAGCATCTATTTATTGTGGAATTCCTGTAGATGAATGTTAACTCAAAATGCAAGTGGCCAAACCCAATCAGTCTCAACAGTGGGGCCAAAGAAGGTTCTGAGAGACTCAACATCTACACAGAGGAAGAGGACTCTGTCCCACTGTTGGTATCAAAGAAGTAAGAGAAGAGCAGACAGATAGAAGAGCTAAATACTGTGGAAACCACAGTCCATCCATTTATGGCTCAACTTCCTCAAATGTCTCACGTAGCAGGAGGAATATTTCAGGGAATATCTACTAATTCTGAGTGAAGTCGGAGGAATGGTAACTGAGTTTTTCCTCTTACTGCAGTGATCCACATGACAAAGCTCCACATTAACAGTTATATTTGATGAAATAAGTGATTTTCCTCCCTTCTTTCTAAAAGGGAGTATATTTTACATATTTGCTTGGCACACTTGGTCCAGAAACCATAACATTAACCAAAAAAGTGGTTTCTCCTGCATACACTTGTTTGTTTTTTACAAAATGCCAAAAACCTGAAATGTCAATTTCCTTTAAAGTTCAGCAGTTTTTATAGCTCCACTAGTAATAAAAATCTGAAATATTAAAATGAGTAAAAGTTTAAAATTACTAACCATGTCAATTACTCTTTTAAACTGACATATTAAATATTAGTGAGGAACTCAACTAGTAAACAATCCAATATAGCATAATAGAAAGCAATACAGTTGAGAACTGAAACTAAAACGAAGTTTGAATCCAGGTCCCATTACTTCCCTTCTAAGCCTCATTTTTCTCATCTATAAATTCATAGGGACAATAGTATCTACCTCAAAGGACTGTTTCAAAGATTAAATAAGACAATTCATGCAAGTGCAATTCTTTTAAAAAAAAATTCTTAGCTGTACTTTATCCAATTTTCACATTTTTTCCCACTGCCTTTTTGAGACATACCCACCCTCACCTCTGGTCCCCCAAAGCTCCAAAATTGCTAGACATCTTATGTTTTTTCCCATGGAAAGAAAGTGTTATGGCTGTAATCATGAGACCCTTTGTCCCACTGATTTTTCTAAGATATGCATACAGAATCAAGCTGCCACCAACTACATTTCATCAAACCTGAGACACCATCAACTTATAAGACATACCACCATCTTATGTGCTGTTAAAAAGGAAACACTGGCAATTAAACAATGACATACTAGCTATCATTTGAAAGATGCATCCCAACTTCGAAATGAACAAAGTAAGGCGTGCACTTTAGAAAGAGTGGAAGGCAAAATGTATCAGGCACTGCCTGCATGTATGACCACCCGATTCCGGGTGTGCCGATAGGTAAGCAGTGCATTCCCTCTCCAGCAGGAAAAAGAAAACATCGTAAAGGTGTAGAACAGTTATCTGTAGTTATTATAGAAATGAAAATCACAAAAAATGTTGTCTAAAAGTTGTTTTTTTACTTTTTATCTAGTCAGTATCTAAAAGCTTGATACTACAAAGCAGAGCATGTAGATTTCTTGTTCAAGGGAAGCTCAAATTTGAAGGGGCACCACCTTGGACATAAGTTTCTAAATTTGATCCATAGCCTCCCAGTAATTTAAACTTCCAAGAAAATTATGTCTTATAGCAGTATTTATCAGACTTTAATATACATACAAATTACCTGAGGGTCTTGTTAAAATGTAGACTTTGATTCAACAGGTAGGGTCTGAGATTCTCATTTCAACACAAGCTCCCAAGTGATGACAATGCTATTGGCCCACGGACTTTGTGAAGCAAGATTTTGTAAGGTTTACAAAGCATTTTCATATATATAACATAGCCATATGTATTAGACTTTTGGGTTTTTAGTAATCCCCATTTTGCACATGAGGAAATTAAGATCCAGTTGAGACTTAAACTCCGCTTCTATTTGCATTATACTGCACAAAGTTTTTAAACACAAAGTTGCAAAGTTGCATTGGTTACCTAAAACAAATGCAGTGAATTGAAGACTTGAAAAGCAAGTCATCAAGCTTTGTGACCCAAATGAATGGCTACGAGTGCGCCTGCATCCTCCAGGTCAGACAAGCAGAAAGGCCTTCCAAAATGTCCTTTCTCAAAATCTTTTGTCCAAGTTCAAGGTGGTCTTCACCCTAATGGAAGTTTACAGTGGTCTTCTCATTTCTCTAGGTACCATAAACAGGAAGATACAAATTATGATCTACTTTTCTGACTGGCTAGGCTTCAATCTATTTGAAGATCAGCTGGTATTCCACAAGACTAACATAACAGAAAGGTTCTTACATAGGCAATTTCATCCAGTGGTGTTAAAACACAATAGTTACATGGGATTTTGTAACCACTCTGAACCATGCTGGGGAGAGAGGGGGATACTGTCTTATTCTAGGAATAAATAAAAGATACAAGAAGAAAATAAATTAAATCAAAAGACTTGACTCTGACTTAACTGGCATTGAGTTTTCCTGTTCTGAAAACTGCTATCCTAAAGTTTCTGGTTCCTCTGTGGAATATCACCCAAAATTTACAGTGGGGTGCTAAGAACAAAATACTGCTGTCAGATTCTTACTGTCAGTCTGAAAGTGCTCTTATCACAAAGCCAAATCTACAAAACTGAGTCCATTTGTACAATCAAAATGAACTTTTAAAAGCTCAGGAAAGATAGACAAAAAGTTAAATACTTTCATTCAAGCTGTAACCAGGAAAAGACCTTATTGAAAATGGAATACCACTGAGAATGAGTAGATTACTTTAGTTCTAAACCACCTTTACCTGAGAAGTTAATCTAAGTCGGGGTTATCTGTTGTCAGTATCTGAGGATGACCCCTTATTGCTTGCTTTGAGGTCTACATTCATTATGCCATCAGAAATGATGTTTTCTGCTTTCGGGGGATTAAAATGAGGCTTCTTCATGGCTTACATGGTAATGCTGGGACAGCCCCCGCAAAAGTAAAATCATTTGAGTGCTCTGACCCATCTACCACCAATTACCCACTCTTTAAAACAATTAAAGATAGTCTATCTTCTTAGCCTCTGAACTCAACACTTTGAATGACAGACTAGACTTTGGGGGGTGGGGAGGGGAAGCTCACCTTTTCCAAGAAGATGCATGCATAGCATGATAACCAAAAAAGTGAGTCAGGTTTCCTGACCAGAGCTTTGGTCAGGTGTCATCCTAACCAACAGGCAGAGCAAAACCAGGTTAGGTGTAAGATCAGCAGGGTCAACCATAAGGCTGGTAAAGTGGCTCACTGGTCCTCAGGCCTCCATCCACCAATACTGAATGTGCCCACGTGGTGGCTTGATGTCACTGATCAGTCCTCCTGTATCACCCTTCAGATGCCACTCAAGTCAAAATATGCAATATTTCATTACCCACAACCTCCCTTCTGAGAAGCTGAAACGCAGATTTGCAGAATTTTCATTTATCTTAACGCAAACCTCAGAAGCTCAGTAAATTACCTGATGGTTAGAGTTCAGTTTTCTGACCTCTATCCTGAGGTCTTAACCTCCTCTGGTGACAATATTGTAAGAGCTAAAAATCACCAGTCTCCCAAAACAACTAAGGATGGACGATGCCTTTATAAATAAAAATACAACACACCCAATGCAAAAGATAAAGCTTTGTCCTGTTATCTTTGTACTGATGAAATAATTGTTTAAAAAAGAGAAAAACAGGCAATGGTAATAATTCAATCCCAGAGGTTTTATATTTCCCCTATACCAATTATCTTTCCGTCTCCTACAAACTTCACAATAACCTAGGCAGACTAATTTAGCCCAAGAATTATTACGGAAACTGATCACACATGACAGAGACTTCATGACAAGAGTCACACTAACAACTTACTTATGCATGCTACCTTTTCTCCCATAGTAACTCAAAGTTATAGGCACAAATTAGAAGGCAGCACTTCCTATGAGGAATCTGTGCTCATGAGATGAGGAAAGTGTGAGGACAAAAAAAGAGGTGAGCTGGGGATAAATAAGGTGAAAGAAGAGAAGTAGTAATGCCACTCTTCCCATGGGACAATAGGCAAATAATCATTTTTGCCTGATTCCATTCCCCACATCCAAAGGGTAGAGCTTGTTCTTTCCAAGCAGCCTCTTGGGAAGATTCAAATAAAAGAAGTCTTTCCCTATCTGATCCACAAGCCACTAAACCTGACCTACATCTCTGCAGGGTCAAAAGACCCAAAAGCACCCAGGTCAGCTTTGGAAATGGCTAGTACTCAAGACCAAGACAATAACCCCAGCTTAGTCCCTTGATCTTCTGAAGGGTGGTTATAAAACTAAAAGATCCTTTTCTGGCTAAATTCCTCACAACAAACTTCTAGGTGTGGAGCTAGGAGAAATCCAAACCTGCCTCTTAAAGAAGTTCATTTCACTTCATTTTTTTCTGCTTTTTCTGTGGAATTAAAAGCTCCGGCCACATGTCAAGTGTCAATATGAGTTGAAGCACCACCTTTGATATGTCCATCTGTTCACTTCATGCCAACCAAGTCAACAGGCATTCATTTAACATCCACTAACATATTAAAGAATTGTACTTGAGGAAGCTGCACCAAAAATGAACTACTATTATTACTCTAAAGAAGTTCCAAGTGGAAAATGGGACCAGGCCTCTGACACCTAACGACAGATGTATATGCTAATAAAAATACTAGCATATACATGCTAGACAACAAATGCTAGAAGATAAAGAAAGGTAGTTGTGGAGGCAAAATTATTAATATCATTTGGGGGGGGGAGAAGGTTTCTTAAATGATTGACAACAGGTAGCATTTAGCTCCCCCCAAAAGGAGGGAAGACAGATTCAGGGTGCCTCTCATGGCATTCCTATCTGTACCTTGGAGTATAAAACCAGTCACAGGACACACAATGAAAAAGACTCAAATGTTTCCCTCGTAAGACTTCTAGATCTAGAAAGGCAATGACCTAAGAAAGGACTAGTTTTGAGAAAGGCTATAAATAAAGGTGCTTGAGGAAGAATGCTTAGATGTAAAAGGGCAGAGGCTGTAGACAGAGAAGCTGGTTTGGCTACAAATTTAGCATCAGAAGTCAACGGTGATGAATCCAAAAACAAATTAGAGAGATAGAAATAATAGAGCTTCTAATTTCCTGACAGGCTGGGTGTGAGAGGCAAAGCTGTACAAAGAAGGCCAAAGATCATTCCATAATTAAAGCTCAGCTAGCGAAACAAGAATGGTCCTACATACCTGATCCATTTTAAGGATGCGTGGGTACTGGCAAATCGCTGCTCTCCCATGTATTCACTACTGACACCCCAGCTTCAGCTTTCTTTTTTAAATTCCTACTTTTTATTTTGTTTGTTTTAAACTAAAAATAGTGTTTTCTGGTAGACCAACGAACTGAGATTTAGATTTCAGTTCTTACCTCACGTTACTATCAATGTGTCCCCCCACAAAAAAATCATTTCTCTATTTTTAAATGTTTAGTTTACATCTCCTACTATGTTTTCTGAGATCTAATTTCAATAAAAGTGTTTTATAATACCCTGTAATTAGTGCTGTGAATATCTAAGGAAACTAAACAGGCATGTTTTGTTTTTAGGGGATGATAAAAAAAAAGAGAGAGAGATATAGGAACAAGTTCCTCAAGCCAACTTACAAATCCTCCTTTTCTTAGACAGGAATCGCCCGGGGATGAGCTCAACACATACTCCACCATGCTAACGCCTAGTCCCCCACTCTCCGACCGTGGGGACAGTACAGAATTGACCTCACTGTTCACATGGAAACTCTGACCAGGTCTTCTCTGCACCATGATTGGCTGGGAAACTGAATGATCTACAAAAAAGATACACAAGCATGATACAGTGCAGCCAGAGGCTCAAACAAATTACGAGTGATGTCTCATGGATAAACCAATGACTAGGACTCAGGAAACCTGCCATGGTGAGTTGAGCCAAAACCTCCTATTGTGTTTTTCCCTAAGTATAATATCTACATAGCTAAGGAAACGAACACACCCCTCCTATATCCAGAATAGCAAAGCAATACAGCAGTTCACATAACTAACTTGTTTATCTAGCTAAGTGAATCAATGTTTACCCCTTTCAAGTAGCAGGGTTTCTTTTTTAATATATTTTATTGGTGATTTGCTACAACAAAATGGGATTTTACTGCCCTTTTTAAGAACAACAATGTAGTGTGATGTTTTCAGATGACTCACTGTCATCTGAAGTTCCATTCTTACATTGTGCTGTTACACAGACATGGGCTCTTGGGGTTTCTGTCTCCTTCCTTCCTATCACCTGTCGTGTCTTTCTGCTGTCAGTGTGTCTACCTCTGCAAGTTCTCCCCATCCCTCTTCAAGGGTAGTCTGTCAGAAAAGCATCCATGCCCGGTGACTTGATTTGGCCCCAACCACATTTATAGATCGATCATCCCATTCACGTTACAAGGGCAAGGGGGGACAAAGAAACATGACTTTAAATGGCAGGCATGGATTTCCTAATTCCAAGTGTGCTACAGCAATACAGAACAAGAAGTTACAGCTGAAATTATGGTCATTACAAATAAGACCGACCATTCCCCTGTGGCTAGCACTTCAATAAAATATTGAAGATTTGATTTTGTGTTAATTATGTTTTAATAAATTACATCATATAAGCTCCTTCATGGCAATTATACTGCAGGACAGGACATTGCTCCACATGCTTATGTCACTGATGTAAAATTCATGACTTGCCAATTGCTGAGGAAAGGAGCTCTAAGACAGGCATAAATCACAGTACAGATGCTAGATCTAGATTACCTGATGTTCCCCAGGCACTGTCTCGCCATTGATCACCCAGGAATATTCCTTTTGGTCCATCTTTGCTGGATTCATCTGTTTCCCAAAACTTTTTACCTGGCAAGAGCTGCTGCAAATTAAAAATAATAGATGCTTTTAAAGAATTCATAAAGGATGAAAGTACAGCACTCAACACTTTCTTTTAGACAAGGGTACTGAAGATGCTCACGTGCCCTGCAGGTCTTTAATCACCATGTTCTGGCAACACAGACTGTGGTCAGAGCACCACTGTATCTTTGGTAAAAGTCACAGAGAGACCTAAGGCAAGGGGGTGGGATGGGGTGGGGGGCACAGGTTAACCCATCATAATAGAGGCTCAGCTTAAATACCTAGAATTATTTACTTCGTCTATGCAAGATTGGGGGGCGGGGGGCGAATTTAACTAATATTAGACCTATTAGCTAACTGCTTGCTAGGACTTACTGAAAAAAGAAAGTACCTACAACTACTGAAACACTTCTGCCTACATGTGTACTAACTGACCATAAAGTTACTCAAGCTAGGGCATAAACTCAGACCCCAGCTACGAGGTAAAAAATCACCTCCTTCATACAGAGATTCTGTTAACCAAATACTTCCATCACCAGAAAGGAAAAACAAAAAACACTTCCCAACCACACCATTAATCTGTTCCAAGATTTTGGGAAGACAGAACAGCTGTCTTTCCCTATTACTGGAAGGGAAATAAAATCTCCTAAACTCAATTAATTTTAGCAATATTTAGTTAAGCCATTAAAGTGACTTCACAAAACAGCCCATGCTTCTTAGAAAAACAGGCATCACTAGCCCTAAACCAATATGAAAACTTTAAACCAGCTACAAACTACCAATGCAAACTACCCTTAAAGCAAAACGCAGTAATAGTTTTGCACGTTGCAATTGCAAAGCATTAGTGACCAGAGCTACAAAGTAAAATTCCACCAGCATCCCATCATTCATTTTGGTCATCAGCTTTACTCACTAAAATATCCCTCTTATTTCCGCTAATTATGTTTTCATTTCAGCTGCTACTAGTCAGACTAGAAACTCAGGTGTTTGAGATGGTACGTAATCACTGCCTTTGAGCATAAAAGAGCACACCGCAGAGCTGAATTTCTCAGAGGAACAGGAAGCACAAAACATTTGCTTTTCTTCTTAACAAAAGTTGACCTTTCCAATTTATAACCCATAAGCCAATGATAATGGAGGAATAACTCAACTTTGCCCTCACTAAAAATGAATCTCGGCTTTCCAAACCCAAATTCTGGATTTCTCGGTCTAATTTTACTCTAGCTCTATAAATCTGTTTGGTAGACATGGGTTACTACTATCCGGACCAAAGCAATTTCCCACACACTGTTCTCTTCAGGCCTTAATTTATTCTCTAATCCAACAAAATCAAGACAGAAGACAGATTTTGGTCTGGCATTTACCTGCACAGATGCATAGGTATGTCTACTTGAACAGTTATAAGCAGTCAATTCCTAGTGAGCCTCTCAGGTTCATTCTCTGAGGGAAACAAGGAGGTACTAGTCTGTTAACTTGAGGGAGGTGGGGAAATGGGGTGAGGAACCAATGGGAGGGAGAGCCCGGATCATAGCTAAGTGGCAGAATAAGGAAGCCCTGGACTAGACAACCTTGATGTGTCCTCAAATAAATTGCTGACCTGCCCTGGGCCTCATTTTTGTACTGAAGAAGGAAATGTTTTCAAGTTGTGATGGTTAGAAGTATTGTTGATGAATACCTAGCACAATGCCTGCCACATAGTAGGTTCTCAGTAAGTATATTCAGTGGCATCACACCAGGCAAAATAGCTGTAAATCACAGAAGGGATACTGAAAATTAATGTGAATCACTTGAGCACAATTCAAAAATTTTCATTTTAGGGGCCAGCCAAGTGGCTCAGCTGGTTAAGAGCACGAGCTCTGAGCAACAGGACTGCCGGTTGGATTCCCACATGGGCCAGTGAGCTGCACCCAAGCCGAGCTGCGCCCAAGCAGAGCTGCGCCTGAGCAGAGCTGTGCTGCCAACAGGTGGCAGGATGGCTCAACTGGTGAGAGCACGTGCTCCTAACAAGGTTGCCAGTTCGACTCCCACATGGGATGGTGGGCTACGCTCACCTGCAACTAAGATTGTACACGGCACCTTAAACTGAGCACCCACAAGCTGCCGGCGGGAGGCCTGATGGCGACTGGACTTGGAGCTGAGCTAGCTGCGCCCTCCACAGCTAAGATTGAAAGACAACAACTTGGCTGTTGCCCTTCCCCAATTCCCCAAGCACTGTTCCCTCCCCCAATCCCCCAATAAAATCTTTAAAAAAAGAATTCTCATTTTAAAACGTTTTCTCCTTTTAGTCTTAAAAATGCCATCTCACAAAATTACAAATCAAGTTTCTCTCCCTATTGGTTGTACCCTTTCCAGCAAACATTCTGATTTTTCTCCTGGGCTGTGAGAAAGCGCAGTCCCCATCCACTCCTCTGCGCACCAGAAGAAAGAATGCCAGCACAAGGGCACCTCACTTGTCAGTTTATTTTAATCTCCATATCATATAACAGTGGGAAGAGAGCAAAGGTGATCAAAAATATTCATTATGGTGCTCATCCCTCTCCACACAAATTTGGAAATCTTCATTCAAAACTCAAGGAAAAGCTTCTGTAAGTACCAGCCTCCATGTGCAAAATACAGTCTGTCTATAATTTGTCAAATTGCTTACTGAAAGCAGCAGCTCTTGAACTCAAGACTTCAAAAATGACTTTTGAGGGCCAGCCGAGTGGCGTGGTGGTTAAGCGCTGGCTTCGGAAGCCAGCGGCCCCGGTTCATGTCCCACATATGAGGGCCAGTGACACTGCCCTCAAAAAAAAAAAAAAAAAAGACTTTTGAGATCTTGTCATCTTTCACTGTAGCTTGCCAACCTGTCATAACGTACAAAGCCAGCAAAAGCAGGTGAACATATACACAAGGCTGTTTCCAGGCCAAATTCTCTCGAAAGGAAAACAACAACATGCAGAAAGGTGCTAAAAAGTGGAGAGTCTACTTCAAAAAAATAGTAATAGATGCAACAAGTCTCATAGGAATACATACCAAAAAACTCAAGACCCTAGTCAGATGCCAAGAGGCAACCGTATCTACCACTATTAACAATTGATATAAATATAAATCATAAACAGATGCTAGGAATAGCCCCCAAAGTACTAGAACTCCATATGCTTTGGCAAAGCAGCAAGATCAATTAACTTATCAATGAAAACAGCAGGGACTGAAAAGGCACGTCTAAAAGAGATAAAGAAAAAGCAGGCCGGAGAAGAGGGTGGCAGCATGCAGATTCGGGGAGGAAAAAAGAGATAGAAGGTATGGGTTGCAAATGGGAAGAAAGTACTGCACCAAAGTACTTGGGCAAAGTTAGCAAAGCTCTTCAGAATCTCTGGTGCTTACACAGAACCTAGCATTTCTCTTTCCTCCCAAACATGTCCATCTCCACTGGGCAGCTGTGTGAAGTGACTCCTAATGATCCCCGCCTCCTGGCACTCATGCTCTGATGTAATCCCCTTCCCTTGACTGTCGGGCTGGATGTAGTAACGTGCTTTTAAGGAATAACACGAAGCTAAAGTGATGGGGTGTCACTTTCAAGGTTATGTTACATAAAACTGACTCGTCTTGCTTTTCTACTCCTCTCTCTTGTCCTCTTCCTCTCATCTCTCCTGCCTGCTCCCTTTGATGAAGCTAGCTGCTATGTTGTGACCTACCCTTAGAGGCCCACATGGCAAGAAACCACGAGAGGTCACTGGACATCAATTCATTAGGAATTGAGGACCTCAGTCCAACAACTTGTGAGGAACTTAATCCTGACAGCAACTACGTGAGTGAACTTGGAGGCAGACTCTTCCCCAATTGAACTTTGAGATGGTTGCAGCGCCAGCTGAAATCTTGACCGGTTTGTAAGGGACCGTGAAATAGAGGATCTTTTGAGGCCATGACTGGGTTCTTGACAGACAGAACCTGTGAGGCTTAAACAAACTGTGTTGTTTTAAGCCACTAAATTTGGAGGTAATTTGTTATGCAGCAATAGTAACTGATACAGTTGCGAATACATGGAGGAGTTTCCTTGTATTCAAAATACTTCTTTAAAACAGTTTGCTTTCAAGAAGCACTTTTTGTCCCATTTCTAATATCTAAAATCCAAATACTTTTGTATTTGGAAAAAATTATATCCATTCCATTTCATGTTCTCCCCTACTCTGTCTCATAGCCCTTCTTTATTAAAAAAATGGCTGCCTTGGGCCAGCCGAGTGGCGTGTTGGTTAGGAGCTGGCTTGGGCCCTGGTTCAGATTCCACATATGAGGGCCAGTGACACTGCCTTCCATAGCTAAGGTAGTGAACAACAGCTCCACCTGGAGCTGGGCTGCTGTGAGTTGCCGGCGATGATGTGGGCTGCAGCCCCTGCTGCAGGGGCTGCCATAGGCTACAGTGAGTGGCTGGCAGCCAGTGTGAGCGGCCAAGAGCCGCCGTGAGCTGCCAACAGCCACTGTGAGCGGCCGTCCAGAGGCCGGCGACCGATCTGCCTCATCCGGGAAGAACGCAATGATGATACCAACATAGGCCAGTGAAGCAACGTCCTCCGCAACTAGACTGAAGAACAAAAGGACAGCAACTTGTCTGTTCCCCAATAAAATCTTTTTTTTAAAAAAAGGCTGCCTTTTTAAATTCCGCATAAGTAAATCAATTTAGATGTGTTAAGCTTACTGAGAATTAGTTGCAATCATATACATTCAAGAGTCAACTAAAAGACATTATTGTTCAAATCTGATATTATTATAAAAGGAGCTGTGCTATAATCTATTCAATTATAAAACAAAGTGATGCTGAGTTTCCAATCGTTATTTCAAATTTAACAGCAAGCTTTCTGGAGGTAAGATCATCCACATCACTGAATCCCACAAAAGAAATCCTGGTTTGCCAACCCAGCAGCATAAACACCAAGAGCTGCCAAACTTTAACTTAAACCACACCTAAATTCAATCACCAAAAACTGAAATGCAACTAGTGGATGAAAAACAGTTACTGCTTACCCCATCAAGAACTTGGAAATAAAGACTGCTTTTTGACAGGACAAAAAAGAACAGATCACAGCAGAAGTTTACAAAATTCACTTGAAAGAAAGAGGAGGCAGTAAGAGGATTAAAAGATTTCACAATTCTAAAGGAAGATAGCAGAATTAGGAATGGGTCAACAAACGCAAAGGAGACCTAGGGAGTTAAGATACAGGCAGTATTATTATCCAGTTGGCATGTTTAGGGAGAGGGCATATGATGCACAACACAAGTCTATCCTTAAAAAGCAGTCAATGCATCAGGCCAGAAAGTAGCTTGATTACAGTAGCCACTAAAAACATCCAAATTGACTTCCCTGGCTCAGGCTCGGCTTACCAAGCAAACTCCTGAGAACTTGGCTTCCTCCTATAGCCAAGCATGCTGATCGCTGAACACAATTATCCTGTCCACTTGAGACTTATTATTTCTTTTTATAAATTAGTCCAACTGCATTATGGTTTTCATACATTAGTCTCCTGGGGTTCTGGTTAGTGCGGTTAATTCCATAATCCAATCATCTCTGGATTAGTAATCAAATCCCCTTCATGACCTACAAAACTGTGAATCAGGGCTTGGGAGGTCCTCCATCCTCCCCAGCAATACAACAGACCTGGTACTCTTTCTTGTATTATTCTATTAAGTGAGATTCCTAACTGCCTCTCTAACAGTGTCTGCTCTCAAATCTCTGGGAGAAATACACACATACTATTATCCCAGCTAGAACCATAGGTTTGTAAAAGAAAAGATTTAAGGAAAGGAAAGAAATCGAGTCAGTTTCTTCATGAGGCTTCTGGAGAACAAAATAAGACTCAACCACTGGCTTACAGATAATGTGATCCACTTGGGAAACTAAATTTTGTTTGGAGACACCTTTTTTATTTTATCATCTAACAAAAAATATACAAAGCCACCTGCGTACAATCATTAATCCCTAAGAGCCCTTTATAAAGAGGTGGAAACAAAAGAGGCTGAGAATGTCAAGAACCTCTCGGCTTCTGATTTTAAGACATAATATAGTGGTAAAGCACGTAACTGCTCTGAAATCATTTTTTTTAAAAAACTGGTTTTAAATACCAAGTGTGTGAATTTGGCCCCTCTACCCCTCAGTTTTCTTTCTATACAATGAACTGTTATGAACAGTAAATGATAGTGTGTAAAGAAGTACAATGCTAAACTCAGAGGAACCACTCAAAGAACTAGCTGTTATTATTTAAGAATAAAGGAGTAACCACCAGACTTCACAAAACTAATGGCTAGCCAACGAAATGCTCCCAGGTACTCAGCTGGCAGGTGTGAGCACGGCATCACCCAGCCCTCTTCAGTATAAATTCTAGAAAATTAGGAGCCCTAAAAAAAACACTCCAAGAAAACCATGACTACAATTTGCCAAAACTAAGAGGCAGGATGATTACTAATAACTGGGCGTGTTTGACCATACCAGTATTTGCATAGGAAAGTATCAATGAGGTTTTATGATGGCGTCAACACTAAATGCACGCTGCAACAAATACTCTATACTAAAGAAGAATTAAAAAAACAAACCCTGCTTACACACCACACTCAACACAGGCTGCATAGAGCTGCCTCTCAGAGCAGAAATGTGGCTTCGGAAGTACTATTCACAAGAATGCTACAGCTCTGCAGTCATGATCAGGTTTAATCGATCTGGCAATGCAAACTTCCAACAAAGCGTAGTTTTAGTGGAATGCAGCCAATGCTTGAGGAGTCAAATACCTGATATTTAACTAGCTGGTAAGATATTGCCACCTTCCCCAATTTTTTAAATCTCTTAGTAAATATCTTATTACATTAAAATAATCAGACATTAGCTCAGAAAAAGGACTGCCCAGAACTGACTGAAATAAAGTATTACTGGTTACCACTGGCTGTCACCTGTTTTAGAGCTCTGTGTTAAAACTGTATAATTTTCAGAAATCCCTTCTCAAAATCTTAATGCCCTAACGGGATTTACCTAGCCCTTCATACTATAGAGAGTTGTCATGAAATCAAAGGAGATAGTACACAAAGCATTTTCACAAATACTATAAACTATATTCATGTGTTATTACCAAAGATTTAACAAGAAATAGTTTAAATATAAAAGTATAAATCAATATCCTTTATAAGACAAAGACAATTAAGCCTGTTACAACCATTTTTTGGACAATTCTTTTTACATCAGAAAATACATACATCAAGAATCATGTTCATTTTTTTTTCTCTCTTTTTTTTTTTTTTTAGCTGAGCCATCCTGCCATCTGTTGGCAGCTCAGTGGTAGCTCAGCTCGGGCTGGGCATCAAACTGCTGTTGCTCAGAGCTCAGCTTGCACTCTTGAGCGAGCTCTTAACCAACTGAGTCGTTTGGCCGGCCGAGTCATGTTCATTTCAGATAATTTATCTCAACAACAAAAAGAAAAAACTACATTCAAAGTGTAGGAGCAAAAAAGTTGGAAGCAAAGTAAATGTTCAATAAGGTAGCTGTTAAGTACAACAATGTAGCTAACCCAAAATAGCTATAATGACTATATGTAATATTTATAAAATAACATTACATTTTAAAAGTAATATACATGTAAAGACTCCTTCTCATGCACTCTTCCCTTTGGATCAAGACTGGAAAGAAAAATCAAAACTAAAATGGGACTTGCTGCTGTGGTGGGACCATGGATGACTTGTTATAAAATATACTTTTATTATGATTTAGAACTGATTTTCTAATAAATAAAAATCGAGATTATGGTGGTGTGGAATTCACTACAAATAAATAAGGCATTTTCTCTTACGCAGACACATTTCACTTCCAACATAATTTTAAACTGACAAAAGTTAGTGGCAATTTTAAGGAGAATGCTCATACCATATGTTACAAGTATTTTTAATCGAGCAGATAATAACTTTTCAGTCCACTTTGGAAACTATAGCTTAAGTAAGGAATGTTGAAAATGTCCAACGGTAAAATCAAAGCCAGTTATTTTTTTAATTAAAAATAACCAAGTATAGGGCCGGCCGAGTGGCGCGGTGGTTAAGCGCTGGTTTGGGAAGCCAGCGGCCCCGGTTCAGGTCCCACATATGAGGGCCAGTGACACTGCCCTCGAAAAAAAAGGAAAGGAAACAGAGGACTCCACCAATCAAAAAAGAACCTGACACTGACGTAGGGGATATAGGGGACGCATATGGAGAGGGTGAAGAAAGCACCATTAGTCCTGCTGCCAGGAAGCCTTTATGGGGCACTGAGGAGCTGGGCTCTAATCAGACAGGCAGCAACAGGGAGTTACATCATAAAACTTTACAATTAATCTGATATTCCTCCATAAAATGGGGGCAGGGAAAGCAAACGGATGCTGGGAGGCTAAACAACGAGATCACTACAGTAAATCTGGGCGAGAAATGGTGAGAGAAGGGACCTATGGAAATGGGGACAAGGACAGCCCACACTGCTGCTTAGATGCCTTTCAGTTTTCAAAGCATTTTTTTTTAAGGTATATAATTTCAAAAGTAAACACTCAGAGCCCATAATGATGATCAAGAATGAAATCACTAAGTATACATAAAGCAATCTACCACTGAAGCTCTTTTCATCAGGAAATCTATTCTGTAGTGTCAAGTGAGAGCAAGGGCTGGATGAAAACAGGATCCAAGTATGTGAGAACGTGGCGCTGCAAGTTGAAGCTCACAAGTTCAATGGGTAAAATTTTAAGGTTGTCCTGAAATCCACCATGGGTTGCTGGGGAACACAGTAAGCGCAAAAACAGCAATCAAATAGAAAAGAAAACTTTGGTAGCTCTTAAATTTTAGGACAGCCACAAATTAGATAGACTTGCAAACACTTCAACTGATAATTACTGTTAAAATGTCTTCAAAGGAGCACAGGGCTTTCCCTGTGTTCTTGACCACACAAAGAACACAATCGCTGTTAACTTCATCAGTAAAAAGAAACACACAAAAGGCACTGGCCATACTTTGATAAAGCATGCCCTTCAAAACAATTCAGCTCCTGTTAGCACCTCAATCTCCTATCACTTTGTGATCCATGACCTGGGGCAAGCTCCCCAGCAATCCTTTCTCGAATTGTGCATCCCCTCCTGAATCCACTGGGCGTTTCTATACCTTCCCACTAGGTACGGGAATAGTCAGGAGGCACTTCTTTTCTCTGCTATCTTCGTTACACTGGATAGGCTGACAGCAAGCTATGTTCAGAAAATGAAGAGATGCCCGAGGTGACCCAAGCTTTTTCGGCTTTTCTCCTGTATCTCAGGATATAGAACGACATGTAAGGAAACAGAGGACTCAGGGCCGGTCGAGTGGCACAGTGGTTAAGCGCTGGCTTGGGTAGCCAGTGGTTCTGGGGTTCGGGTCCCACATATAGGGCCAGTGACACTCCCCTCAAAAAAAAGGAAAGGAAACAGAGGACTCTATTGCCTCTACAGGTTACCTACAAATAAGGTCATTGGTTTTTTATATGTATAAACTGTATGGTTTGATCTATAACATAACCACATTCGTTACACCTAGACATTAAAAATTATATGAATGATTCTTGCAATAGTACCTGAGACCCCAGCGTGCAAAAGCTAAGCCTCCAGATCGCTTAGGAAATCTGTAAAGGTCACGAATAAAACCATTAAAACATCTAGACTGCTTCACGACCTACCCACCCTCATATCCCAAAGCAGGAAGCAAATAGCTCAAGTATCCAAGTTTGAGAAAAAGTCCTTTGCCTCAAGATGGGGCCAAATACTCAAACCTACTCCTACACCCAGCCTGCATCACAGTATTTTTAATTATTTAATTGACAAGACAAGATCTCAGTATGCCAGATATGGACAAGTTCCCCATTTCATGCATTCCAGGAGGTGAATATTTCATAGATATGGCTGCTATGTATACAGGAAGACCAATACAAAAAAATAAAACTATAGCCTCTATGTGCTTTGTTAGAAAGAGACCCACATAATGTACTAATTAATCAAGAGACAATTAATTAAACTTTGGTGTTCTGGTTCCTCATCATAAAATTACAGTACAAATAACAAGAATTATACACAACATAGTTTAATACACGCTTACACAAGAAATATAACAGAAGTAATTTCAGCCTCCTACACACCACTGCGTCTGGCTGTGTGGATATAATGAGGACATTTCGCTGCCCCAGCAGATGGCTCGCCGGAAGTGTCCTACTGATTTGGTTACAACTATATTAAACAAAAGGTCCTTTATAATAAATGCCTTTATATCAGATTCAACTTGTATTTACTAGTCATCTTGTGTACTCCTTGCAAAAGTGTTATCTAATAGCTAAAAAATATAAATTTCAAGAGAAGGCTGAATAAATGCTTTTAATAAACGTTTGCATGTTTGAATAAATGTGTGTGTTCCTCATCCTCCCCTTCACACCCCCACATCCCTGAAGGTGGAAAAATAATCTGAACAAAGAATACGGGCAATAATTTACTGGGTTGAACTGTGGTCCCTTGGGGAAAGGGCAATACCAACTTACGAAGTAAAAAATAAAAGAAGAATCCATGCTTAGAAAAAGATATTTGCTGATAAGATGCATTCAAAACACTAGATTAGACAGCCACTGTTTACAAAGTACATTATTAGCTGAAGACCCTGCCCTCAACAAACGTGTGCAAGGAAACAGAAAACATTTATACAAATCGCTACATACAGATAAATTAGGGCCGTAAGAATGGATGCAGATAACTTACAACTTGAATTCTCCTCCATAACTTCTCGTTGGTGAGAGCAAGACAGCTTTTCAGAGGAGCTGATAATTAAAGCAGGATTTTGAAAAATGGGTAGACTCCAGACATGCAGAAATGAGCAACAGAAAATCTCAGGATTTGCGGTGATAGAGATCTGGTTTCAAATAGCTGGCTCATGATCCTGTGAAGCTCTCTAATCACTTTCTGCCTGGTCTATAAAGGGGCACCATAATATTGCAGGACCATGGTGAAGATTGTAATGTATATGAAGTTAATTAGCAGCATACCTGGAAAAGCATATATGCTCAATATACTGCAGCTATTATTATTATTTCTGAGCCTAATAACATAGAACTTGGAAGTCAATCCACATCTTGACACTTATGACCTTAGCTGGAGTCAACTGACCTTAGGACTCCTTTTCCTCATGTGAAAAAATGGTTCAAATATCTCTCAAAACCCTGTTGGGAGATTCACATAGGGAATGAAATCAATGCCAAAGTGTCTTGAAGCTGTTACTTATTATTGTAGTTGGATTATCCTCAAATAAAGCACACTGATGTGGATGAAAAGAATGATAAAAACATCTTAGCCAGAGGAAGATAAAGGGGAGAAACTAAATAGAGGGAGATTAGGAAAGATGCAGATGAGCTATATCCTGCTGCAAAGAAGCATGTTGTACTGTATTTTAAGTTAACACACACAACGGTAGGTCCGCCTAGCCTTCCCAGTGCAGGACAGAAAGTGATACTGAAATGAGGGGGGTTCCAAACAGGTCTCAAAGTGACAGGACTTAACTGGGAAGCAGGTTCCAAATGTCATATGCACACCCACAATCTCAGGGTTAGAAGACACCTTCATACCTTATTCCTCAAAATGCCCAATCCCAATCCCCAAACTATGATGAGATCCCAGCAACTTTCCCAAACAAGACTCCCGAAGAGGGCGCTTCACCTCTAACACAGTCTTTAACCTAATACAGGAAAGTTATGAACAAGATGGCACTCCTCCCAGACACTTGGCTTGGCTAACTATGTTTTCTCTAAAGCAAACATTTCATTTTAACAGCAAGATGTCAAAAACGCCCGACAACCAAATGGTATTAAGACAAAGTTATGGAACTAGGCAGCTTTTACCATTCCTATCTGTACTCAAAAGCTACATTTTGGGAAAAGAGAATTCATTATCAAATGTATTTATATGAATACACCACAAGGCAATATTAATTTTTTCTCCCTTCTCCAGGAAAGGCTGCATGATCTTGCTGGCAGACAATCTATCTCCTTTCCAAAATTCAACCCACTTTGGAGTCAACGAGTTCTTCTTATGGAACTAATTGCAAGAATTGCCAGTGAGGCAGCCCTCCCAGGACTGTGGATCCTAGAAGTACTTTTAGCTACCCCAAAGCCTCCAGTTCTATGACTCATTCTGTTTGCCACGATGAAAAGATGTGGAAAAGAATTTTTAACAGACTTGGTATCCACATTAGGATCCCATTTGCCCTGATTCCAGAGTTACCAACCCATGAGCTCTGACACACAGAAACCTTTCAATGTCGTAGGCAGCTGCGGACCGCTGCATGAGTCATTTAGAGAACCTACTGAAAAGTTACAGAACCTCTACATCACAAGGAGGGTGTCACTTTAAAAAGGCATCTTTTACATGCCCTCTGGAATATGCTAGAGAAAACAGAACTAATCCTATTTTCTATATTTTTAAAGATAGAATTATGGTCAAACTCCAGGAATCTTAGGCTTGAAAGAATCCTGGGAAACTTTCTACTTTGCTTACAGATATAAACAAAGTCCAAAGAAGATGAATGTCAGAGCCAAAACTAGAAATTGGCTTCAGAGTTACAATCTTGTCTATTACCAAGGGTAACTTTCTATGCTTCAGTTTTCTAAGACAAAGATGAAGGGCCACAGATTTAAATACATTCTGCTTATTTCAGGAATAATCACTACTATTTTAATATTCCTGAAAGCTCAAGTTTACCACAGGTAACACATGTAGTAATCTTAAAAAGAAAAAAGGTCCTTGGTTTTTAAGTTAGAAAACCTATTATTCAGAATCAAGTGCCTTTTCTGTCAAAGGTTCTCCAAGTCCTTTCCGATTAGAACCATTCTGGGCCAGCCGAGTGGCTCAGTTGGTTAAGAGCTCACTCAACAGTGTGAGCTGAGCACTGCGCAACAGCAGTTCGATGCCAGCCCGAGCTGAGCTGCTGCTGAGCTGCCAACAGGTGTCAGGATGGCTCAGCTAAAAAAATAAAAAATAAATAATATAAAATAAAATAAAAAATCCAATTAGAACCACTCCTTTCGCAGATCCATCCTTTCCAGGCCATGGGCAGTAACAATGCTGCCCTCTTACAGGTGGGCAAATGAGTCATGCAAAGTCATAAACGAAACCAAGGCAGAAACAGCCCAGAAAGCCAAGGTAAATAGCCTTCCGCAGTACTACAAAGATACACTCTGGAATACTCAACTAACAGACTAATCTTTTCATATAGAAATAAACAAGCTGCTCAAATAGTGCCTTTAAACTAACTTTTTCAGAACTTTGACTTAAAGTTGAATAAAAGGGGCTAGCGAGCAATGGATGAAATATCTAAAAATAATTTGTGGCCCAATCCTAAATAAAACATTATCCTTTCTTCCTTTTTATGCTGGCTTTCTAGACTAGGGGGCCAGTAAAGCACTGGTACTATTGAGTCCTTCAGCTAAGAACTGTACTTCAGACAACCAGCAAAGTTTGAAGGTCATGTTTTACTAAGCTGCTTCCTTAGCAAGATTTCTTCCAAGACAGGCTCTAAATCTTGCAAAGTGACACCAAGAGTCTAGTAGTGACTTTGATGAAAAAAATGTAACAAGAGCCAAGCAGCCTAAACTTCACTCGAGTTCAATTACTTTTAATGAATTCTCTGAGTTCTAAAGATTCATACATTCTTGAACGCAGGTATTGTTTACCCTAATGAGGTATCCCTCCTTTCTTCCCTCCCTCTCACACCTACCCACACACATAAAATAAATGCAGCAAAAATATACCATGCCTAGCTTAAAGGTCGATGCAATTTACTTGAAATTTTAGTGTTTATATGGGTAAAGACTGTATTTATATACATCCCCTCCCAGAGATGTTTTACTGCTTAAAGGGAAGGAAATTTAATGAAGCTAAACTAATTTGAAGCTGTGCTTTATTTTATTATAAAAGCTTATTTTCATTTCTTTTGTGATCTCCTTTTTATCACTGCAAAATACTTTCTCCCAGCCTACACCTATGCAAATCCTAACTAAACTATAAAACATTTCCCAAGTCTTATACCTTCTTCAATCAAGTAACTAACAAACTAGTCCTGCCAATTCTGATCACTCCCTTCCCTAAACTTGAATCATACATAGAAAAAACTGTGCACTCTTTCTGTAGTCACATGTACTGACTGCTTCCCTCAACTAGCTTCTAGTACAGAAACTTTACTCCATATTTTAGCTTGTTCTCTTTGTGCCTAGACAGTAGGTTATGCTTTCAAAAAAGAACTTCAGTATCTGTATTTTGGAAGGCACTGTATTAAGCATTTTTTTCGGATCCTCCCCCCAAATCAATTTTTATAAAGCTTACTAAAATTAGATTTTTACCATCAATTATTTTACAAGTATTGGTTTCGTTTACTCTAAGAGCACATGGTGTGGAGAGAAAGCCAGGTCAGAAGCCCAGCTCCACTGCTTACTATGTGATCCTGGGCAAATTAATTCATTTCTCTGTCTTTTTCCTTATCTGCTTAATAGCACCATCCTGATAGTTATTGATGAGATAATGCGTGCAAACCCCTTAGTATTTCCCTAGATGGTCAACAAATGGTGGTTATTACTTTGTGAATAAATAATGAGGAAAGAAGAGTGACACTGCATTACTGTTGGAAAGCACTTTGTTTATTTACTATCCTTACATACAGGTCAGAGGATTTATATACGCATATCAAAACCTGGCATTTTTAACAAAAATAGAACGGTAAGGTTTGGAGACCTTGGGATCGGGATGCATTTTTGGAAGAAAAAAATGATTTGAAAAATATTTTTATTAAGTTGTCATTTAAAATAAAACTCACGGGGCTGGCCAAGTGGCATGGTGGTTAAGCGCTGGCTTGGGAAACCAGTGGCCCCAGTTCAGTCCCACATATGAGGGTCAGTGACACTGCCCTCAAAAAAATACATAAATAAATAAAACTCACTTTCTATTCAATTCTGTTCACTATTCTTCAATTAGAATTAAGTTTTTAGAGATCATAAAGTGTTGCTTATAATATGCATCAGGGCATTATTTTTGTGTAATTACTTTTAAAAACCTGGGATTAGATTTTTGATGGAGTGGACCACGTTAGAATCACAGGAGCGAGGAAGAAGATAAATGTGTCCCCGTCTACACTTAATATCAGACACATCTGTTAACTTTCTGTTTAACCTTTGTTACAGAAGTTAATTTAGAAAATCTTTTACCCAATAACCATATAGGGTTTATTATTGATGTGTACTGTTTCAATGACATTAGGCAGCACAGGACACCGTGCCAATCTTCTCCTAAATCTCTAGGGTAAAAACAAGAACCGACCAAAAACCCATGAACCCAAGATGATAGGACACTGGATTCTGACCACAAGGTGATTCAGTCAAGTTGGAAACAAACTCTTATAACAAAAAAAAAAAAAATGAAAACAAGAATCTCAGGACCAAAACACCACAGGAGTTTATATAATATCTAACCACAAAAGCAGTCAGTGAATATTTGTTATAAATCAGGAAAGGAATTATCTTAATTTTGAATCCTCAGAACCTAGCACAGTGCCCGAATCAAAGAATACTGGCTAAATCCAAAAAACAAATGTATTCAATGAATGGTATGAAAGAATTCAGAATACAGCTCTTTTCCACAATTTAAAACATTAAAATAGATGTGGGAAATTTTAAGTTTTAGATATACAAAAAAATAAAATAAAACAGAAAGAAAAAAACCTGACGTTACTCTCCAGAACAAGAGAATCACAAGTAAATGCCTCTAATTTATGAACCTGTGACATTTTTAGCAATTAATTCAAACTGTATGTTCTACCTTATCTCCAATACTTTTTTTTTTAAATTTATTGGGGAAGAGCCATGGTCATTGGTTACACATTGCTTTCATGCTACAATGGCATAATTGACTCTTAAGGAGGGCGCAGCTCACAGCGGCCCATGCAGGAATCAAACCCGCAACCTTGGTGTTATCAGCACCATGCTCTAACCACCTGAGCCAACCGGTCACCCTCCAATACATTCTTAATGTCAACAACTAGAGTCACCAGCAACTGGCTGTGTTTATCTAGACTCCCCTCTTCTGGAATTACCTTCCCTATCGATATAGTGGATGACAGTGAATTTTGGTTTTGCAAATTTAAAACATAATAAACAAACCAAAACCCCTGTTTCTGAATTCCATGTATGTAAGGGCCGAAGCTTGTGCCTCTACCTTCCAGAATTATTTCACCAGAAACCTAACCACCTCTTCACAATAGAGATCTAAACAATTTCCTTAAAAATAGCACTACACCAAAAATAGGTATCAACATATTCTGATTAGCAGTCAATCTAAGACTCCCTTCCACTGTAAAAGAACCTAGCAACTAGAAAATGAGGCAAAGGCAAGGATGTCTGATGCATGTAAAATTTTAATGCCTCAATTTACAACTAACTGGTTAATATAATACTCAGTAATTTGTGCTCGTATTTTGGTTGCTTTGTTGTTTTTAAGACATTAGGCTAAGGTTAACACTCTTTAAAGAGATCATTTTGGCAAAATTCTGCAATATTCCATTCCTATCATGAGGATGGCAACAAAGAAACGCAAGCACATACTTCTGGAGACTAGATTCGGACACATCTGATGAAAGACAGCTGCAACCTTCCCTTAAAAACAGGCCCCCTTTTTTGACACACCAGTGCACTCACCTCTCCCATCGCTCTTCCCTCCAGAGCAAGTGCTTGGAAATCATGATTCAGTTCATCCATAGAACGTACCTATTGTTCAGAACAGAGGAGGGAAAAGTTTCAAGTTAGCATCTTGACTTAACCATACACGTTAAACATAACCGAAAAGCATTTCTACGTTGACTTTCATATATTAACAAAGACAATAACAATTTCCAAGTGATTAGGATTAAACATTCACTTACCTTAAGCATCAGGGTTCAGCAATGACCCCTGCTTTCTCCCCACCCATTTCCCTCTTCTCAAAACATGAAAAACAACACAATCCAGAAAAAGAAAAAGTAAATTCCATCACATGAGAATTGCTAGCTATTTTACATATATTTTAATTTGATATATAAAGACCAACATGCTGAAGGGCAATGACATATAAAGATGACTATGCAGGGCCGGCCGAGTGGCGCATTGGTTAAGAGCTGGTTTTGGGATGCCAGCGGTCCCGGTTCGGATCCCACATATGAGGGCCAGTGACACTGTCCTCTACAGCTAACAACAGCTCCACCTGGAGCTGGGCTGCACAAGCCCCAGCAACGGTGTAGGCTGCAGCCCCTGCTGCAGTGGGCTGCCATAGGCTACAGTGAGTGGCCAGCAGCCAGCGTGAGCGGCTGGCAGCCAGCGTGAGCTGCCAAGAGCCACTGTGAGTGGCTGTCCAGAGGCCAGCAACTGAGCTGCCTCATCTGGGAAGAGCGCAATGATGATACCAACATGGGCCAGTGAAGCAACATCCTCCGCAACTAGACTGAAGAACAAAAGGACAGCAACTTGTTTGTTCCCCTCCCCCAATTCCCCAATAAAATCTTTAAAAAAAAAAAAAAAAAAGATGACTATGCAGCCTAAACCTGGCGACTGAGCCAGACCACAGTGCTTGTCCCCAACTATGAACGTATAAATTAGGGCACGCATTTCATCCAACCCAGTATTTCTTTAATAAGCCTCAGGGAAAGGAAGGTGCTAAAACTACATAATAGAGCTCCCCAACATTTCTCCATGCTGAAAGGTCTCTGGAGGCTCCTAGAATCTCAAAACTGGAGGAAAAATATAGCAGACATCAAAAGAATCCCTTCAAACTAAACTCTACCTATCATTCATTAAACGTACTACCCCACAGCACAACAGTCTTTCTAGGCTTCTATGATCTCATCTCCAGTGTCAGTACTACTACTTTGCTGTCCAACCGTCTGCTGGTCCTCCCAGTTATGAGCAGCAAGCCACCTCTGCTGCCTTAGGCTGGAGTACACTTGTTTATTAAAGAGGAAGGTTATTCTGCCTACTGAAGAAAGACTACTAACTAGAGCAGGCGTCTCTCAAACCCCCTCATCTGATCAGTACTACCTCCCATAATAGGTGTACAATTTCTAGCAGTGGCTAAACACAAAGAAGGCCAAGCCAGGGCCAGGCAGGGAGAGGAAGAGTATGGAGAGCATGGACTAGAATACAGCTCAGGGAATCAACATAAGGATTTTATTAAAGTGCTGCCTGTATGTCACCCAATAATCATAGTGTAACTGACCACTTAAAAATTCAGTTGCATTATTGTTTTAAATCACATATGTTCAAAACTCTGAGCCGATACTACGCTGCAAATGACATACTGTGTCACCAAGATGTAACAGCTTTGGGATGTTTGCTAAACATGTAAATTTATAAAATTCAAAATGAAGCTAAAATTCAACCAGATAAGAACAAAGGCATGGAGACAAGGCATTATTGTGGTAAACCAGTCGGAAAAAACCTTGAAACAGAAGGTATGATCACATTGTAAGGTGTTTATTAAGGTAAGCACACTGAATAAGCTCCTAAACTGTATGTAATAAAACTAGGGGGTGGGAGGCGAGTCGTAAACAGGATGTTAGCTGGAAACTACATCATGTTACATGAAATGATGTTGAGCCTTCAGGTCAGAGTTAACATTTACAAAGCACGTAAATCCAATGCAGGAAGCTCTGTAGCTCTTTCTGTGGAATACTAATCATACATTTAACTACAGCTAGGCATTTCTTAAAAATCCAAAAATCTACTAATTAAAGTTTTAACCAAGAATGTTGAAAATTCTATTTATATTTCCCATGAAAAATGTAACAGTAGTAAGGGAAGACAGAACCTACAATATGCATATTTATGCAATCATCACGACTCCCTCACAGTGATTGCTCCCAGTTAGGAGATTAGAAAACTGAGCCTTAGGGCCCCCCAAGTGGCCATTTGGTTGAGCTGGCTTGGGAGCGCGAGCTCTGAGCAACAGGGCTGCCAGCTCAGATCCCACACGAGGGCCAGTGACACTGCGCCCTCTGCAGCAAAGATGGTGAACAACAGCTCGACCTGGAGCTGGGCTGCCTGAGTCGCCGCGACATAGTAGGCTGCAGCCCCTGCGGCAGAGGGCTGCCATAAGCTGCCGTTCAATGGCCGGTGACCGATCTGCCTCATCCAGGAAGAGCGCAATGACGATACCAACATGGGCCAGTGAAGCAACGTCCTCCGCAACTAGACTGAAGAACAAAAGGACAGCAACTTGTCTGTTCCCCTTCCCTGATTCCCCAATACTGTTCCCCTCCCCCAATTCCCTAATAAAATCTTGAAAAGAAAAACAAAAAAAATAGACAACTGAGCCTCAGAGAAATGACTTCCCCAACCAGTTAAGTAGGGTAGAGTACTCAAATGGCATTGGTAGGATCTAAATCCAGGTCTTCCCATTTAAAGAGCAATGTCCTCTCTTAATCACCAAGCTGCCTCTGTGGCAGCAGCCACAGGAAGATTCCACCCCCAGAATAAAAGTGCCTTTTGTTTCCACTGTGGCATTTGAAGAGTATGGTATGCTCTCCTGGTCTTGCCTTTGCTTTCCATTTTTCTCCTTGCCCTACCTTCAAAATTGCCCTTCAGACCCTTATAACAATTTCCACTCCTTTCTATTCTATCTTCCCACTCATCATTCCCGGGCCACTTAATTGCTTACTCTCTCTGGCCTCCTCTCTCTCTCTCTTCTCCTCCAGCTCTCCCTCTTTGAGGGTGTCTCTCTCTGCCTCACAGGATGAAACACTCTTCTCCTTACTCTGCATACTACCCTCCTACATCCTGTAGACAACTGTTGAGAAGGCAAGTTCACTTTGTGAAGTTTTCTTTGCTAATCCAGAAACTCCATTTTCTTCCATTTGCCCATTCTTCACCAGACCAAATAAATCAAATCATTCACAAAATAAATCAAAGCACAAAACTGTATTTAACTGGTCAGGAACTTATTGTTTAAAATGGAAGCTATTCCTGGTATGGTCAGACACTAGGCAAACTCTTCACACAGAATTCTTCCTGGGAGACAAAACTAATCATCAGAGGACGACGTTGCTCAGCAAGCAAGAGAAATCAAAGAATGAAGACACAGAGGGCTGTAAGAAATATTTTCGGCAGGTTAACAAAAAAAGCTTTGCTATTACAAAGGAGAAAAACTGGCTATAAATTATAATCAGAGTAAATGCTCCATCAAGACAGAACAATCTTTTCAAGTTCTTGTACTCAAACTTTCCTTTCTCCAGAATTAAATTTGAATGGCCGGTTAATGTTAGTTTCCAGCACTACTACTAACTAATTCCTTCATTTTTGCTAAATGTCTCTTAAGCCTTTCCTTCCACTAACTGATCTTATCTATCTCCTGTTTCACAAACCTATTTCCTCTTTTTCTCTTTGGGCTACTTGTCAGTAACATGTAACTTTCTCATTGCCAGTCAAGGACTTCCTCTACTGCTGCCCCTCCCCTCAAAGGCATCTCCCACTTCCTAAAAAGGTAAAGCTCCATGACCACAGTGGTGCCTGGCCTACCTCTCTCGTCCCGCCCAAGGCCATCATCCACAAACACAGCCTATGCTCCTGAGTCTCCCTTCCATTTCCCAGGTCCCAGGAGTTTCTTTAGTAAGCCTTAATACCTGCCTTCTCCTAATAGGGATTCTGTCCTAACGAGAACCATAATTTAGCAATATTAAGTTGGTGTTTTACCACTTAGGGAGTTATAAAATCAAAACAGATAAAACCCAGAACTATACATCACATTTGGAAAATGAAACATTAAGCAAAAGCATAACTTAACTCTTTTAAGAAACATTTTTGGGGCAGGCCAAGTGGCTCAGCTGGTTAAGAATAGGCTTAGAGCACATGCTCTGAGCAACAGGGCCGCTGGTTCAATTCCCACATTGGCCAGTGAACGCAGAAACCGAGCTGAGCTGTCGCTGAGCTGCCAACAGGTGGCAGGATGGCTCAGCTGGTGTAACAACAAGATTGCCTGTTCAATGGTGGGCTATGCCCACTAGCAACTAAGACTGAATTCAGCACCTTGAATTGAGCTGCCGCCCCGATGGCTCAGTGGATAGAGCGTGCACTCTTTTTTTTCTTTTTGAGGGCAGTGTCACTGGCCCTCACATGTGGGACCTGAACCAGAGCCGCTGGCCTCCCAAGCCAGCACCCAACCACCACGCCACTCGGCCAGCCCTAGAGCGTGCACTCTTAACAACAAGGCTGCTGGTTGACTCCCACATGGGATGGTGGCTACGCCCACCCATAACCAAGATTGAACACAGCACCTTGAACTTAGAAGCCACAAGCTGCCAACAGGAATACAGATGGAGACTGGCGCCCTCCACAATAAAGACTGAAGAACAACAACTTAGCTGGTCCCCTCCCCCAATTCCCCAACTGTTCCCCTCCCCTAATTTCCCAATAAAATCTTTTTTAAAAAAAAATTTGTTTTTAATGTTCAAAAGGCCCTGCCCTGTCACCCCTTGAGAAGACCTACTTACTATACCCAATGCTCCATACACATATCAGAATCATCAACCAATGACATATGCTTCACTGTTGCCTCATCTGTAAAACTGAGATAACATTGGCCACTATAACAACTTTGTTATGATTAAATGAGACAAACTGTCCTTATTCAACCATATCCACCTCCCAGGTTATTCTCTTTAAGTTACTTAAATGCTTCCTTCACACAGTCACCCCTTCTTTCCTTACTCTTAAGTACAGGGCAGGTTTTGCTCGTTTCTTGGGTGGGGTGGGGGTGGGGGTGCGGGAGGCTCTCCCTGTTTCTGCATTTCCATAATCAGTATGTTACAAGTACCTACATTATGTGAACATCTAACTTATTTTTTAAAACAGCATTTCAAAGTACATCCATCAAGTCTGGGAAAGTTCCATTCTCATCCATTCAGAAACTTTAAAAAAAAAAATCATCACTGGCTCAAGACCATGTTCTTTCAGTTCTCAATAAAAAATAAATAAATAAATCTCAGTGAAGTCACCTTTTTTTCATTCCTTGACTTCCATAACACCACGGTCTCCTCCTGATTCTCCTCCCACATCTCTATTTAGATTTTTGTGCTTTTTGCCAGTCAACATTACAGTCAAAGAAAAAAACAATGAAACAGACTTAGGCGCAAAGGAGTCCAAATGCAAAAAGTTAATGATCCAAATATTTTATGAATTATAATTAATCAGGTTTTCAAGCAGATTATTAAACCTCAAAGAACAAAATAAAGCAGATATCATAGTAGACTATCCAGGATAAAAGATCTAAAATGATGAAGTTTTGACAAAATTCTGGTTCAGTTCTCCGCCTTACTTTGCTAGCATTGCTGTCCTTGGATTACCGTCCCTTAACTGCTCACTGTGTCTTTACAATGAATGTCCATTTACTTGAGCCAGTTAGACCAGTTCTGTTGCTTGTTCAGAAGAACCAAACTCAGACACAAGGGTAGCACTGAGTTGGTACTTATTAAATCACACTGGAAGTTTATATTTTAAAATAAGAGTAACTCAGAGCTATCCACTGCACTTAAAAAAATAAAATTCAACAAATCAACACTTGGTTTTTGTTTTTTTTAAAGATTTGATTGGGGAACTGGGGAAGGGGAACAGCACTGGCTGGGAAACTGAGTCACTCGGCTAGCCCAACAAACCAACACTTTTTGATTATTTTCTATAACAGAATGTTTAGTGACTCCAGGCAACTTCGGGGGCTGAGCAAGTGGCTCAGTTGGTTAAGAGCATGAGCTCTGGGCAACAGGGTCGCCGGTTTGATTTCCACATGGGCCAGTGAGCTGCGCCCAAAAGCTGAGCTGCTGCTGAGCTACCAACCGGTGGCAGGATGGCTCAGCTGGTGAGACCATGTCATGTACTACTAACAACAAGGTTGACGGTTTGACTCCTGCATGAGATGGTAGACTATGCCCGCCTGCAACTAAGATTGAACACAGCACCTTCAGCTGACAGGTCATAAGCTGCCAATAGGCGGCCGGATGGCGACTGGACTTGGAGCTGAGCTAGCTGCGCCCTCCACAACTAAGGCTGAAGGACAACAACTTGGCTGGTCCCCTCCCCCAATTCCCCAATAAAATCTTATTTAAGAAAAATAAAAGGGCCACTATACCAAAAGTGTTTCCCTAGTACCTGGTAAGAAATGATAAACTGACCAAATCAGATTCCTCTCCCAGCATCTGGGCCAGATAGCTATGGAGAAATAAACTGAAACTTGCTAAAAGACTCCACAGTTGTTGCCGTCATTTGGGGCCAAGTATAACCTGGTGAGTAAGAAGACAGTCAACATAGAGAAGAGGAAAAATGTGCTGGAAAAAGCAGAGAAAAGAGAGTTATGGAGCTCCTGTAGAAACAGAAAGCCTCCTAGCGCCCAGGAAGCCCACTGATATATTTCCTGCCCTAGGGTTCAGAGAGAATCCTTTTTTAATTTAATGCAAGAATTTTTGCTACCTAGAAATGATTTCCATACCTTGAAACTAAAACTGTCTTTACTGGAATATTTATTTCCTCAATCACTGAATCTAAAATTGTCAGGCACATATCTCCTCCACACCTACCTTTCCTTGTTCTCCTGGAGGATTTTTTGCACAGGCAAGCCTAGATCACACTGGCTCCATTTCACAAACATAGATCCAGAACAATATGAGCAGAAGGGTTGGTGCCAAGAACCATTACGGGAAAGAGATACCAGTGAGAAAAAGCCAGGCAAAAAGCAGGAGAAACTTGAGCAATGAGAAGAGGAAATGGAATATGAGAATTAACCTAATTTCAATTTAGTCATTAAGGGAAAATGAACCTATTAAGTCTGTTCCACCGCATCTTCTGTTTCACTATATATCTGTATTATAAACAATAACAAATAATATTCACTGAGACTTACTTTGTGCCAGGCCTTGTCCTATATATTCCTTTATTGGTTTTTCTAAAGATTTTATTGGGGAATTGGGGGAGGGGAACAGTGTTGGGGAATTGGGGGAGGGGACCAGCCAATTTGTTGCTCTTCTATTTCGTTGTGCAGGGCGCCAGTCGCCAACTGGCTTCCCAAGGGCAGCTCGTGGCTTCTAAGCTAAGGTACCAAGTTCAGTCTTAGTTGCTGGTGGGTGTAGCCACCATCCCATGCAGGAGTCAAACTAGCAGGCTCATTGTTAAGAGCACATGCCCTAGCCACTGAGCCATCAGGGTGGCAGCTCAGCTCAAGGGGCCGAATTCAATCTTTTTTTTTTTTTTTTTTTTTTTAAAGATTTTATTGGGGAATTGGTGGAGGGGAACAGCGTTGGGGAATCGGGGAAGGGGAACAGACAAGTTGCCGTCTTCTTGTTCTTCAGTTTAGTTGCGGAGGATGTTGCTTCACTGTTGGTATCGTCATTGCGCTCTTCCCGGATGAGGCAGATCTGTCGCTGGCCTCTGGATGTCGCTCATCGCGGCTATTGGCAGCTCATGCTTGGCTGCCAGCCGCTCACGCTGGCTGTGAGCAGGGGCTGCAGCCCACACCATCACCGGGGCTCGCACAGCCCAGCTCCAGGTGGAGCTGTTGTTAGCTGTAGAGGGCAGTGTCACTGGCCCTCATGTGGGATCCGAACCGGGGCCGCTGGCATCCCAAAACCAGCGCTTAACCAATGCGCCACTCGGCCGGCCCCCGAATTCAATCTTTAGTTGGGAGTGGGCGTAGCCCACCATCGAACAGGCAATTTTTTGTTACACCAGCTGAGCCCTCCTGCCACCTGTTGGCAGCTCAGCGACAGCTTAGTGCGGGCAGAGTCACTGGTCCCTGTGGAAATCTAACCAGAGGCCCTGCTGCTCAGAGCTGGCGTCCCAAGCCAACTCTTAACCAACGAGCCACTCAGACGGCCCCTGGCTTATATATTCTTTATATGCATCATTATGATCTCTTAAATAGTCCTAACAATCTGAAAATGCAGGTACTCTTATCCCTATTTTGTAAGAAATACAAAAAGTTATTACATTACTCAAATAAAATATAAATAAATCAGCATCCTTCTTGATTATGGGGGTTGGGAGGGGAGCTACTCTTGGCTTAAGCAGCCAAAAACCCTACTATATCATCTTATTTATGAATTTTCCATTCTTATTTATTCACTGTCACTAACAACACTAAATACCAGCATTTGTTTCAAGGCACTGTACTGCAAAACAGACATTATTCCATTTTATATATGAGAAAACCAGTCACATAGCTGATAAAGATCAGAAGAGGAATTCAAATTCAGGTTTGTATCCCCTTGACCACTTCTCTGTTCTCATCACAGGCGTGCGGCACCTGGGTTAAACAGCTGTCGTTCCAACAAATGATTACTATGCTATTTTCATTCTCTCTTCCAAGATACAGGGGGTGGAAATGAAGTCACAAGCCAGAATTAAGCTGCACTTTCATTTTCTTATTTTTACTTATTAAAATTACTACTGCCTTTAGCAATTAAAGCAGATACTATGAAAGTTACAGGTTATCTAACGTGTTGATGGCATTCTGCTAAGATGGTTTAACAGACCCAGGTGATAAACTATAATTAAGTAATCAAAATTGTTTTGCTACCAGACTACCAGAATATATATACCTCATGTAAATGTCAGCACTTCTTGGCATAACAGAAATAATTTAGAAAGTATAAAGAGAGCAGCCAAGTGGCGCATTGGTTGAGTTGGCTTGGGATGCCAGCTCTGAGCAGCAGGGCTCAGGTTCGGATTCCACATATGAGGGCCAGTGACACTGCCCTCTACAGCTAAGATGGTGAACAACAGCTGCACCTGGAGACGGGCTGCCATGAGTGGGCAGCAACGGCACAGGCTGCAGTGGGACTGGCAGGCAGGTGGCGTGCACTTTTTAGTGAGCTGCTGTGAGTCGCCGTGAGTGGCCATCCAATGGTCGGCAAGCAACTGCCTCACCTGGGAAGAGCACAATGATAATACCAACTTGGGCCAGTGAAATGACATCCTCCACAACTAGACTGAAAAACAAAAGGACAGCAACTTGTCTGTTCCCCTCCCCCAACTCCCAAATAAAAATCTTTAAGAAAAGAAAGTAATGGGCTGGCCGAGTGGCGCATTGGTTAAGAGCTGGCTTGGGATGCAAGCATCCATGGTTCGGATCCCACATATGAGGGCCAGTAACACTGTCCTCTACAGCTAACAACAGCTCCACCTGGAGCTGGGCTGTGAGCCCTGGCGACGATGTAGGCTGCAGCCCCTGCTGCATTGGGCTGCCATAGGCTACAGTGAGTGGCCGGCAGTCAGCGTGAGCGACCATCCAGAGCCGGCGACCATTCTGCCTCATCCGGGAAGAATGCAATGACGATACCGACATGGGCCAGTGAAGCAACATCCTCCACAACTAGACTGAAGAACAAAAGGACAGCAACTTGTCTGTTCCCCTTCCCCGATTCCCCAACACTGTTCCCCTCCCCCAATTCCCCAATAAAATCTTAAAAAAAAAAAAGAAAGAAAGTAAAAAGAATAAATATAGGGCAGGCCGTGCGGCTCAGTTTTAAGAGCTCGATCAAGAGTGCGAGCTGAGCTCTGAGCAATAGCAGTCCGATGCCCAGCCCGAGATGAGCTGCCACTGAGCTGCCAACAGGTGGCAGGATGACTCAGCTAAAAAAAAAAAAAAAAAAAAAAAAAAAAAGGCAAGAATAAATATATTTTCAAAACCTATACTAGCTACCTTTAAATACAAAAACCTCACTATTGCTGGTCCTCTCAGTCTTTTTCTTAATTTCACCAATCATGATCAAACTGGAATCAATGAGAAAAAAGCCATTTTAACTATAGAAACTGGTTAATTGATAGCAAAGAACCCAATAAAAAGTATAAAACTTAAGATAATAATAAATCTTATCTCTGCTTGTCTATAAACTAATACCTATCATCATCTATTTCAATGGCATATTCCTGACTTCCAACGAAACAAATTCTAAAAACATGAGACTCCCCTATAAAATTATACATAAGATCATATTTGTATCAAAAAATGATTATCTGCACATGGAGAACACATCAAAGGGTCTTCATTAACTAAAAAGTTTCATTCTGAAATACCAATCTCAACAGATGACATAGAAAGAGGTAAAAAAAATCATTTGAATATTCATCCAAAAGTTCTAAAATCAGGTTGCGGCAAATCTGTTAAATATCTTTTCAAAAACTGAAATTAAATTTAATGTATTTGCCTTCATTGGAATCAGGCACCATCTTTCTGAAAGCAGAGTATAAGAATCTATGTAAGTAATGTAAAGTAACAAATATTTGTCCACAAATAAAGGCATAAAAATGGCTTTTCCAAAGTTTTAATATCAAATTTTTTGAGATTCACTTGTCATCCTTTATGTTCACTAACAGACATGTAATAGTAGGCATAAAAGCGTTCTAAGAATTTCTACCATAATAGTTTGTGAACAAAAACAAATTATGGACCTCCATAGCCACTGTTAAATTTTCTACAAATTATAAAACAGTGAATATTTTTTAATAGATGTACAACTTAGGCCACCAGTGGAAACTACCAATTCTGAAAAATAAGTTCAGAGGAAAAACTATGGACCACAAGACATGCCTATAAGTATAGTCTCTGTGTACTGGGGGAGGGGAGTCAGTAGATTACTCATGCAAAGACAGCTTCTTCAATTAATTTGCTCTCCCTTTTTGACATAGAAGTTGGAGAAATGTAGACTAAGGTTCAAAGACCATGGTACACGTTTTATTGCTCTTTCCTCAACTCCTGAATAGATTGCACTAAGTAGCCAAGCCGCACTTTATCAATAGAGCCATGGCAGTTTAGTTTGTCTTATCTACCTAAAAGTATCACCCATAGGATTAAAAACATGACAGGCATTACACACACATATTTGTACTGTGAGAAATTACTCTTATAAAATAGCAAAAATGGGACTTCTCAAGCCAGCTTCTTCAAAATGATTCTTATCCTGCTTAAAAAAATACTTTGGAGGCTGGCCAAGTGGCTCCGCTGGTTAAGAGCGCAAGCTCTGAGCAACAGGGTCACTGGTTCGATTCCCACATGGGCCAGTGAGCTGCACCCGCTCTGCTGAGCTGCCAACAGGTGACAGGATGGCTCAGCTGGTGAGAGCACATGCCCCTAACAACAAGGCTGCCGGTTTGACTCCTGCTGGTGGGCTACACCCCCCTACAGCTAAGATTGAACAGGGCACCTTGAGCTGAGCCGCAGCCATGCAGCCAGATGGCGACTGGATTTGGAGCTGAACTAGCTGCACCCTCCACAACTAAGACTGAAGGACAACTTGGCTGTCCCCTTCCCCAATTCCCAATAAATCTTAGGGGGGAGTTGGGGAATTTGTTGTCCTTTTTGAAGGACATTTGACCAAACATTGTATTTTTACCAGTTTATGAGGTTACACAGAATGGAATTAGACAATGGAAAGAATCCTTAATTCGCCTATAACACTGAGAAACAAAATTACCTTCATCACCAATAAAAATGACCCTTGACATATCCACAAAGCTGGTTGATATATTTTTAGATGTAAAGGGGTACAATAACAAAGGCAATCATTTCTTAGAGAAAGTTTCAAGTTGAACAGTTCATTATCACTCACAATAGAAACTGGCAGAGGAGACAGGAGCGTCTTCTATTTAAATGGTCTTCAGCCCCGAGGCCTAGAAAATGTCTTCATCCATTCAGCGGCCTTGACACTAAACTAACCCTGACTCCTCATTTCTTTCAACATTCTATTATTTGTAATATGTAAGTCTATCCAGATAAATCACAACAACATTAACAGGGCAGCTAGCAAGCACATCAAATAGCTCATTCTGGACTTTATGATTCTAAAATAGTACACATAATACATAAATCCACAACATCTGTGGGAAAAAATATTTTAATAGCTCTAGCTCCTATAAAAAAAAAAGATGCACTAATCAAAATGATTCTTAATCAACAGGTAGAGTATTAGGGAAGAGGCAGAGCTTAATCTTATAGGCACTGGTATGTATTAATTCGTGCAGTTTAATGCTTTACAGAGTCCCACCTGATGTTATGCAAACAGTAAACCTTCATTTGCTCCTTTTTGAGAACAGCAACTGTCTTCAGTTTCTTAACCCATAGTTTGTACTTCTGTGAGGTCATGATGCATGGAAGGTTTCCCTCTTTGGAGTTGAGAGGGACTTTAGGTATGGCCGATTTATTAAGTTTTCACTTTGGAAACTCTGAATGCCATAGGATAATCTTTAAAAATGGACTTAAAGAGCTGTCGTGAGTGGCCATCCAAGTGCCAAGGCCCAATCTGCCTCAGTCAGGAAGAGCGCAATGATAATATCAACATGGGCCAGTGAAGCAACGTCCTCCACAACTAGACTGAAGAACAAATGGGCAGCACCTTGTCTGTTCCCCTTTCCGGACCCCCCAACACTGTTACCTCCAATTCCCCAATAAAATCTTTTTAAAAATTAAATAAAAAAATAAAAAATTAAAATTGGATTTAAAAATCAAAACACATTTTTTTTCCTTTTAAAAAATGACTTTTAGGGCCAGCCGAGTGGCGTGGTGGTTAAGTGCTGGCTTAAGAAGCCAGCAGCCCTGGTTCGGGTCCCACATATGAGGGCCAGTAACACTGCCCTCAAAAAAAAAAAAAAAAAAAATGACTTTTAGGTAATTTTGAATTATAAAAACAATAAATCCTCACTGTAAACATTTTGGAAAGTACAGAAAATTAAAAAATGGTGATAAAAGCTACTGAGAAAATTAAAGCAAGAAAGAGGGACAGAACTGCAATTCCAATAATGTTCTGGAAGGCCTCACTGAGAAGGTAACATTTAAGAAAAGTAATTTAAGGAGGTAAGGGAGCAACTTTTATAGATACCGAAAAGGAGCATTCAATCAAAAGCAACTGCAAGTCAAAACCCTGGGGGACAGGGTATGTTTGTGATTCTAGAAATAACTGTTTTAATGTCATTCCAATACAATAATTAAAAGTCTAGATCTGGCCAGAAAGCAAATCAGTGCTTGCTGCTGGGGGAAATTTTAAAAGGCTGATGAAACTTTTGGAGAAGATGGGAATGGTCATTATCTTGATTGTAGTGATGGTTTCATGAGTGATTTTTTTTTTTCTTTTTTTTAAGCTGAGCCATCCTGCTGCCTGTTAGCAACTCAACAGCAGCTCAGCTAGAGCTGGGCATCGAACTGCTGTTGCTCAGAGCTCAGCTTGCACTCTTGAGCGAGCTCTTAACCAACTGAGCTACTCGGCCGGCCCTCATAAGTGAATATTTTGATGTCAAAACTTACCAAATTATACATTTAAAATGTGTGCTTTTATTATGTCAATTATACCTCAATAAAGATTATTTGTAAAGAAAATTCTAGCCCTAGAGTAAAAATAAATACAACTATCAAACAAATGAGTTAAAATAGATCCACAGATATAAGAAGACTTAATTTATTTAAAGGAGGTCTTTCAAATCAATAAATGGTGCTAGGATCACTTGTTACCTATTTGAGAAAAGTAAAATTACATTACTACTTCCTGCCTACAAAATACACAGAAATAAACTCCAGATGAATTAAAGATAAAAGTATAGAAAGTAGAACTATAAAAATATTACAAGACACATAGGAGATTAGATGAGGAATGATGGCCTAAAAGGATAAATTTAAAGAAGTCAAAAACAAAAGACCAACACTTTTTTTTTCTTTTAAAGATTTTATTGGGGAATTGGGGGAGGGGAACAGCGTTGGGGAATCGGGAAAGGAGAACAGAAAAGTTGCTGTCTCTTTGTTCTTCAGTCTAGTTGTGGAGGATGTTGCTTCACTGGCCCATGTTGGTATCGTCATTGTGCTCTTCCTGGATGAAGCAGATCGGTCGCTGGCCTCTGGATGTCGCTCACCGCGGCTATTGGCAGCTCGGGTTGGCTGCCAGCTGTTCACGCTGGCTGCCGGCCACTCACTGTAGCCTATGGCAGCCCACTTCAGCAGGGGCTGCAGCCTACACCATCACCGGGGCTCGCACAGCCCAGCTCCAGGTGGAGCTGTTGTTAGCTGTAGAGGGCAGTGTCACTGGCCCTCACATGTGGGATCCGAACCCGGGCCGCTGGCATCCCAAAACCAGCTCTTAACGAATGCACCACTCGGCCGGCCCAAGACCAACAGTTTTGATTACACACATTTTAAATCTCTGAATTGCAAAAGACTGAGTAAACAATGTTAAAATACATGTTTAAAATCCTATCAATCTAGGGCCGGCCGAGTGGCGCATTGGTTAAGCGCTGGTTTTGGGATGCCAGCGGCCCCGGTTCGGATCCCACATGAGGGCCAGTGACACTGCCCTCTACAGCCAACAACAGCTCCACCTGGAGCTGGGCTGTGCAAGCCCCGGTGATGGTGTGGGCTGCAGCCCCTGCTGCAGTGGGCTGCCATAGGCTACAGTGAGTGGCCCGCAGCCAGCGTGAGTGGCTGGCAGCCAAGCATGAGCTGCCAATAGCCGCGGTGAGCGACATCCAGAGGCCAGCGACCGATCTGCTTCATCCGGGAAGAGCGCAATGATGATACCAACAGTGAAGCAACATCCTCCGCAACTAAACTGAAGAACAAAAAGACAGCAACTTGTCTGTTCCCCTTCCCCGATTCCCCAACGCTGTTCCCCTCCGCCAATTCCCCAATAAAATCTTTAAAAAAAAAAAAAGAAATCCTATCAATCTAGGAAAATAATATATATACCAACATAAAAAAAATGCACAAAGGGGCCGGCCGAGTGGTGCCTTGGTTAGGAGCTGGTTTGGAAGGCCATCTCTGAGTAGGAGGGCCCTGAGGGTTGGAATCCCACATGACAGCGAGGGACACTGCCCTCTACAGCTAAGATGGTGAACAACAGCTCCACCTGGAGCTGGGCTGCTGTGAGTCCCCAGGGAAAGCATAGCTGCAGCCCCTGCTGCAGTGGGCTGCCATAGGCTATAGTGAGCGGCTGGCAGCCAGTGTGAGCTGCCAAGAGCCACTGTGAGTGGCTGTCCAGAGGCCGGAGACCAATCTGCCTCAGCTGGGAAAAGCGCAGTGATGATACCAACATGGGCCAGTGAAGCAATGTCCTCCACAACTAGACTGAAGAACGAAAGGACAGCAACTTGTCTGTTCCCCTTCCCCAGTTCCCCAATGCTGTTCCCCTCCCCCAATTCCCCAATAAAATCTTTAAAAAAAAAAAATGCACAAAGAACACTCATACAGTGTTGGAAATTTAAATTGGTACAATCTGGAGAACAATGTGGAAATATGCATCAAATTTTTAAATACATTTTGTTTCATCTGTCAATTTCACTTCTGTAAATATTTTATTTCTAAAGAAATTACTCCCGAGTACAAAAATGTAACTACAATATTGTTTATTACAGCACTGTTTTGAATGTCAAAAGCTGAAAACAACCTAAAAGTCCATCAATCTGGAGTAAATCAGTCAAAATAAATGATTGCTCTTCCATTCACTATGGTCCTTAAAAGGAATACAAGAGGTTACTTATTGACCTGACAGGGGGCCACAATGTATAAAGGGGGAATAGACTACCATACTGTGTACAGAGAGAAAGGATGATCCCATTTCGTTTAAAACTACAATGCATTTGGGGCCGGCCGAGTGGCTCAGTTGGTTAAGAACTCGCTCAAGAGTGCGAGCTGAGCTCTGAGCAACAGCAGCTCGATGCCCAGCCTGAGCTGAGCGGCCGCTGAGCTGCCAACAGGTGGCAGGATTGCTCAGCCAAAAAAAAATTAAAAAATAAAACTACAACGCGTTCATGAATCTGTATTTATACATGCACAGAAAAAGTCCAGAAGGAAATAAACCAAACTGTTAAAAGTAGTTAAATCTGAAAAACAGATTATTGAAAATATTTTTGAACTATCGTGTACTATCAAAAAAAGTTTCCATTTTAAGACAGAAAGTAGATTAGTGGTTGTCTGGGATGGGGGAATGGGAGAAGTGGAGAGTGACTAGTAGAGTACAGGGTTTCTTTTTTGGGGTGATGAAAATGTTCCAAAATTTGACTGTGGTGATGGTTGCACAACTCCGAATATACTAAGCACCACTGAACAGTACATTTTGAATGGGTGAATTGTATGGTATGTGAATTATACCTCAACAAAAAAGCTGTTTTTAAAATTCCACTTAGAAGAAAAACCACAACCATAATATAGAACAAAAATTGTGCATTTTAATATTCACACTCTGTACTTTTATACTGTCCCAATAGAAACTTTAAACCCAAACAGCATCTCTTAAAAAACTTTATATGGGGGCCAGCCGAGTGGCGCGGGGGTTAAGTGCTGGCTTGGGAAGCCAGCAGCCCCAGTTCGGTCCCACATGTGAGGGGCCAGTGACACTGCCCTCAAAAAAAAAAAAAAAGAAAAAAAAAGCTTTATATGGGAAAAATGAGTCACTAGTCTTAAGAGCAGTTAACCACTGGCAATACAGAGGTAAATTGCAACCTTCATTCTATCTTCATAAGGACACTATCTTTTTTAACTATCCTACAAGATAAAATTCACCTTCTGAGAACAGCAATGAACCTTGAAAAGCTGAAACAGATATGGCACTGTTTTCCAGTATGTGATGTAACTGGGAACAGAAACAAAGTTTCAATGTTTTACAAATTATGGAAAGTAAACTTGGTTCCTACAGGCCTTTATTTGCCTATCTCTGATATGGTTTCAAGAAATCCCCCCCCCCCCCGCCCCAAAAAAGGCATAAAACCATAGCTGATAGCATTTACTTTAAAAGCTCAATGCAGCCCTTCAAAGAAGGCTTACTGGCTTCTTATCTTAGGCCCAAAGCCTCTCATTATTCAAAAGACCCTACATTTTGTTACACCTTATACCTTATCCATTCAAAATGACATCTTAATACTCTTCAAAATAAAACACTATACTCAATAAGTCTCTTCAATATGCCCTGATGACACGCTGTATTCATTCATCATTTGTGAGGTATACACTATTTGCCAGGTGCTGAAGACACAAGGCTGAAAGATTCTTCACGAGGACCACAGTGGTTCTTAACAAAGGCATACATAAGGATCACCAGGGAGTGCTTTTTAAAAATACATGAACTGCATCTCATCACTGGAGATTTTGATTAAGTAGGTCTGGACTTAAGCCCACGAATCCATTTACTGAAACAGCTTTCTAGCACCCAATGGTGAGGGAAAAAGTAAATAACTCCAAAACACGGAGCTGAATGCTTCAATAAAATGTGGCATTAAAAGAGGACACCCAAAAAAGCATCTGAGATCTTGCTTCCCAGTAATTGTCATCAGTTCAGTTCAAATAAACTCATAAAAATTTAAAAAAAAAAAAAAGTACACCAAATCTTTAACAAAAGGGGGAGTAAGGGAAAGGTTTACCAGTGATAAAAGATCCTTTGGTTGAAGATTGAAAGATGAGGGAGTGGTTAGATGGATACATAGAAAAGGGGATTCCAAGCCGAGAAAACTACATAAATAAAAACAGTATAACTAAGTTGAGGAATTGCACCAACTATAAATAGCATGTGTGTTCAGAAAATTACAAATACTTCAGTACAGCTGACGTGGAGTGCCAGCAACGACAGGAGAGGTACTCTGGTGCAAAACACAAAAAGGGCCGACAATATGCTATGCTGAGAAGCTTGAAGTTATCTAAAAGCAATTGAAAAGCAAAAAACAAAATTTAGGCAAGGGTAAGACATAAGCAGATGTGTCTTCAGAAATATCAACTTAGAAGCAGCATAGAAAATAGTCAGAAGGAAGAAAACGGGGAGAGGTACAGAAAATCAACCACTCAAAAGATTACATTAAATGTCTTCACAAGAAATACAACAAGCCTATCAAGTAAGGCAATATGAACATAACCTGGGCGAACTGTTCAAGGCAGGAGGTAGGAATCTCAGATTCCTAGGTTGTCTGTAATGCAGATGCCATCATCCACAGAAACAGGATATAGGGAATGAAGGGAACTCACTAGTTCGTTTTGAAAACTATCATGCCATTCACTGAGCACCTACTATGCATTAAGTACTGGGTTCCTAAAATTAGACATGCAAACTAAACTCCTACTGGTATCCCTAAGTTATAATACATGAGCACCAAGTAGGGCTTAAAAATGTGTGATGTGGAAAAGAGGCCTGTGTGTGTTCTAGGGGAAAGCTGACCACTCCATGATGAACAGCAAGTGTCTCCAAACAGACCCGTCTGGTGGAAAGAGCATGATCTATAATCAACTTTAACATACAAGACCTTAAAAGATGGTACCTCGAATATATATAGATAGTCACGGGATGTGGATTATACTGTGGAAGAGAGTCAGAGGAAGAGTAATAGATATATATGATATGGGGGTGTGGGGGGTGTATTGGGGGTGGGGGGTTTGTCACTTTGAGGGGTAAAATGTATAACTATTGCACTGTGTTGTACACCTGAAACTATTGGGGGTGGGGGGGTTGTCACTTTGAGGGGTAAAATGTATAACTATTGCACTGTGTTGTACACCTGAAACTATTGGGGGTGGGGGGGTTGTCACTTTGAGGGGTAAAATGTATAACTATTGCACTGTGTTGTACACCTGAAACTAATTAAAAATAAAATAAAATTTAAAAAAAAAAAAAAAAAAAAAAAAAAGTTGGTACCTCATTTTTCTGACTCTGCATTTCCTCATCCATAAAATGGAAATTATGAAAACTAACACAGAGTTACTATGGGGGGGTTTAAATCATAGGTAAAGACTAAACAGTTCTGGGCCAGCCAGGTGGCTCAGTTGGTTAGAGCGCGAGCTCTGAGCAACAGGGTCACCAGTTCGATTCCCACGTGGGCCAGTGAGCTCTTAACAACAAAGTTGCCAGTTCAACTCCCATATGGGATGGTGGGCTGCACTCTCCCCCTACACACACAGACACCCGCAACTAAGATTGAACAAGACACCCTGAGCTGAGCAGCAGCGAGGGATGGCTCAGTTGGTTAGAGCACATGCTCTCAACAAGACTGCCAGTTCAATTCCCGCCTGGGATGGTGGGCTGCACCCCACGTGCACACGCACACATACACACACAAACTAGACTGAAAGCTGTGACTGAACTTGGAGCTGACCTTGCGCCCTACACAACTAAGACTGAAGGACAACTTGACTTGAAGCTGATGGGTCCTAGAAAAACACAATGTTCCCCTTTCCCAATAAAATCTTTTAAAAAAATTAAAAAGACTAGAGCAATTCCAGCACACAACTTATGGAGTACATGTCGTTATTATTTCTATATACAGAAATTATTATTTCTAGACACAGAAAGGAAGTATCTACATCTTACTGGATACACTCAGTCTATCCCAGCAACCTTTGTTCAGCATGCTTACTAACATTTTTTTTTTTATTAAAACAGAGACAACTCGGGCCGGCTGAGTGGCGTGGTGGTTAAGCGCTGGCTTGGGAAGCCAGCGGCCCCGGTTCGGTCCCACATGTGAGGGCCAGTGATACTGCCCTCAAAAAAAAATTTAAAAAAACCCCACAAAACAAATAAAAAAATAAAAAAAACCGAGACAACTCATGTAAAGGAGATCACTGCATTGGTGGAAAATGTTAAATGATTTCCAAGATCTTTTCCAACACCAAAATCCCACTGGAAATGTATCAGCTAATTCACTTTCATTCAGTATAGTAAACCAACCTCTTAATAGCAGATACATGAAAGTTTTTCTTTTTTTTAATTTAACCTGTAAAAATTTCAAGCTTTGAAACTTAGAAAATACAAAATGTACAAGAAATCAAATTACCTATAATTTCCTTACCCACACAAATAAAAGCAATATTTTGCCATACATCCTCCCACTCCTTTTTTCATTTATATCAATCTTAATAAATACATAGAGCTTAAATCCACTTTCTGGATTATGTTAATAAATGAAGGAACTGTATCTAATATAAAATTTCTCTTGTGATTTATCGCCCAAACACACTATATCCCATCTCAGCACTCATTTCGATATACTCATTGAAATTCTCATTTTTGAAACAATTTTCTTTATAATTCCTTTCTCCCTTCATGAAACTGTGTTTCTTCAGAGAAAGGACATATTAATTTCATTGTTTTGTATTTTACTAGGCTTCTGACCCATCTAAGTAGTATTTAACTAATTTGAACAATTGGGGAGAAAAAGAACAATGTGAATCAATAAATTCTTAGCAAATTAAAGAACACTTTTTAATTAACAGCAGGTATGGTGCTTTTAAATACATACAATAACTAGAATTAGGTTAATGAACTGTTCCCTTGTGGAAGTCCTTAGGGAACTTTTTTAATAGAGAAAAATTACTTGTCATTAACAGAATAATTGACTATATTTATGACAGCTAAAAGCACAGCTCACCGAAAACACCTGTTCTCTATAATTTAAACATTCCTCTTTCCAGGGTCATAAACAAGTTTATTTATGCTGTTAATCTGAAAACACTTTCTTCATAGACAGAGAAGAAAGCTGCCATTAGCCCCAGTAAAACTTGTCACTTGGAAAAATTCCAAATCCATGGTGTAAAACTGTAGATAAACTAACTCTCCCTACCTCTATTTCTAAAAAGCACTGGCACCAGTAAAGAAATCTGCATTATTTTTGTATCTGTACATTAGAGATGTATTCACCTTTAAAAATCTTTAGGTGCCCAAAAGAATGAAAGCATATGTCCAAAAAATAACTTCTACACAATGTTTATGGTGGTATTATTTGTAATAGTCAAAAAGTGGGGAAAAAAACCCAAAGGTCCATCAGATGACAAATGGATAAATAAAATGTGGTATATTATCTATATAGCAATGGGCTATTATTCAGCAATAAAAAGAAATGATGTATTGGTACATGCTACAACATGTACGAACCTTTAAAATGCTATGCTAAGTGAAAGAAGATAGTCGCAAAAGACAACATACTGTATGATTCCATTTACACAAAATGGAACAGACAAATCTACGGACAGAAAGTAGTCTGGTAGCTGCCTAGTGCTGGAGAGTGATTACTACTGGGTACAGTTTTTGGGGGCTGATGAAAATTGATTGTGGTTCTAAAATTGATTGTGGTGATAGCTGCACAACTCTATGAACAGACTAAGAACCAATGAATTATACACTTCAAATGGATGAATTCTATATCAATAAAGCAGTTATAAAAAAAATCTTTAGAGCCCCCAATTTCCACAAATCTAGTAGTTTTCCTGATGAGATTCATAAAAACATTAAGAAAGGTACTTTAACCATAAAAGAGCACTCACTAAAGGCAATAAATAGACAAATCCACATCTGTTAAATCGTTTGGAACCATTAATAAGGCACTTTGAAATCAACAGTTCTCAAAAAATGCTACATGAGGAAAACATGAGGAGCATTGCTCTGGAGAAGGTCCAATAACTTTTCAACTGCAGGTTTTATCACCAATGCCATGTACACCCTTCAGGCCCAAGTTCTTTAATCAAATTCCCAAATGTTAAGCTCACCCAACCTATTGCCAATCACTGACCACCACGTTTCTCACAATATATACAGCATGGAGCAAAATGTCAGAGCAGTGCACTGAGATGAAGCCACAATCCTCTTCTGGCCCCCTTCCTATATCCAGAAGATGAATGACTGAATGTAAAAAATAGGGAAGGGGGGAGAGAAATCCCTCAACAACAAAAATCCATTACTTACCCTATCCCCAACGCTTACTACTCTTGGCATTGTGTGTCAGTCCTTTGTTCCTCTGAAGATGGTAAGCCATTTCCCACAAGTGAATAGATAGATTCTAAGCAAAAGCTAGAACCTTTTTTTAAGTATTCTTTCTACAATACCCAGAAGCATTATTCTGTACTCAGGCTCAGCATGTAGAAAGTATTCAACAAATGCTGTTGCCTGAGAGAAAATGGACACATGACAAAAGATGTGTGTCTCTTCTGCAAGTATAGAGAGGTGTGATGAAAAACATTATCATGTTACTTTACAGTTTACAAAGCACTTCAACCAAATCCTAAATGAAACCTGAAATACAGCTCTTCCTAAGTAACCACTGAGTTTTTCTCATACTAAAAATCTCATGATTCATCCCATTTCCCTCGTTTCTTGGGCCACAGGGACACCCAAAGCAAACTATATAACCCACCATTCCGGTACATTCTTCTGAATTCTAAATTTACCCCCTTCATTTTCCTGACATACCCTTATTTTTCCTACTTACATCCCATTATGACCTACTCTATAATATTTTTCCTAATTCCACACCAAAAGCCTTTTGAAACAATACAAAGTAAAAATATATCCTAGATCTCTGCAAGTTGCCGTCTACGAGGCACATACAATCAAGTACCAAACAGCATCTGGGTGAATACTTTTGTTTAACACTGGAACCTAATTCTTAAAAATGGAAAATAATTCTTAAAATTATAGTCAGAAAAGGCCTACTGGTGGTCCTTTTGACCAAGTGTATAATATTAAGTCTGTGAACTCCAAATGTAACTCTAAAAAGTTCTAAGAGTACAGGTGTAAGAGAAAACAAAATATGAAAGTATGGATTACTCAGCTTTGTCATGTGTTAACTAAATGCCACTGGCCCAAATGCTGGGGGCATCTAAGCAATCTACCCAGAAGGACAAGAGACTCAGTCTAACAGTCATTCAGCAGGAACAACAGAGGATCTCCAGGGGATGAGGAAACTCCCAGTATGGAGAATACTTGGGATCCTTTATTTAGTGTAACATAGTATTTATTAATTACAAAGTATAAGGATGATCTCACAGTCATTGGAGCAAGGATAGACAGACATGTCAAGGATGGGTGTCAGGATACCACTAGAAGATGGCCACACTAAGTGAAAGAAAAAGGGGGTATAAATAGAGCCAAAGAGAAAATTCAGCCACAGAATTTTGCCTGGCTCTCTAGAATTATCTCCCACAAATTGTCAATCTATGGTGGATACTGACACATCCTAATTCTGAAAGACTACAAGCAAAAGTGAGAAAGCTCTGTGGAGTTGTCCTCTGAATTTCCCTTCTCCCAGAGCTGAGCTTCTACCTATCTTTGCCGCTTAAAATCCAGTAGAGAGGCCACAGTTCAACTGATTTGAGTGACCTTAAAATGTTTTCCCTATTTCATCACCCACTTTATCTCACAGAAAAAACAGATTTCACAATAAGAATAAAACTATCACAACAAGTCAACTTGACCTTGGGCTTTGCATGTTGAAACTTTTAATATTATTCTGGGTAATAAAAAAAATCTTAAGGTATAAAAATCACTTAAAATATGTAAATCTTTTATAGGTTAATATTTTAAATAATATTCACTTATAAGATGTGTTTTCTAGTGTTCTGTAATATCTTGATTCATATCCATTGTCTTGTTTACTATGGGTAAATTTATGGGACTTCTTTCCCTCACTCCCCTCCAAAGACCTCAAAATTCTGCCCCAAAATTGGGGCTTTAAAGTTTCTGACTATACCAAGGGCTCGCCAAGTGGCGCGGTGGCTAAGCACTGGCTTGGGAGGCCAGCGGCCCTGGTTCAGGTCCCATATATGGGGGCCAGTGACACTGCCCTCAAAAAAAAAAAAAAAAGTTTCTGATTATATCAACTACAAGAATTTTATGTATTAAAACAAGTAATACTTAATACGTTTATATTCTTAATGTAGAAAAAAGGCAAACAACAGAAAAGGCAAATATTACAACTATTTAAAAATAAACATACGGGGGGGGGAATAAAAACAACAACAACAACATAAAAACAAATCTGAATACCGTTCCTCACCTCAAAATATTATTTTACTGTTTCTAAATTTCACCTAATTTTCAATACCTCAGTTTGCAAGATTTTTAAAGTACTGCATATTACCAAACACATGTTCTCAAGCTGTTAATGTCTTGAACTTTTAGTTAAAGGGTCTCATGCTAATTATCTGTCAAGTTTCACACTTAGAAAATAAACCTTAAATATTTTTAAAAATCAGTCATACCTATAGGCACAGCTGGAAGAGCTCACTATTAAAAGAGAAAAATTCAGACACTAAGAGAATTTCCATATCAGGCAGAAAAGTCCTAATGTCAAAAAGGTAAAAACATGTTTTAGTGTAAAAAAGTGACTACTCATAAATGGGGGTAATAATGAGAGAAATGAATGTAAAGTACCTGGCACAGTAAATAGCTCCCTTCCCTCAACACTGCTGCCCAGCACTGCAGCCTGTGATAAGTCATTACTTCACCAGCTCACTGGTAAAAGCATGCTGACAACCTGATCTTAAATTCTGTTCCATTATGCCAAAGGCCTTTTTAAAAAAAGGCTAAGGAAATAGGCCCACCAAAAAGGAATTATAAATAAATAAATAAATAAATAAATAAATAAATAAATAAATGCGTAATGTCCCGGTGATATGGCAGAATGTACTGACAATAGGATCACCTTATATTTAGTCATTCTGTCTAAGAGGTACACTTCCCACAATAACTACTTAGACTACACATGTAATAAAAACAGAACTGAAAAAAAAAAAGAGCTTTAGCATTATTTCCCTTATGCAGGAAGAATAAAAAGGGCTCTTGCCATTACAGGAGAAAAGTCAACATTATTTGTATTCGCCTTCTTATTATCAAGTTTATCATCTCTAAAATTGAAGCAAAATAATTCTTTGACTTTAAAATGGGCTACTTTGTTGCAATAGGTAGGGTGTGCTTTAGTTTTTAAGACTAGAAATAGTCCTAGGGAGGCTGAAATACAGAAAAGCATAGGCAGTGGAGTCCCAAAAACCTGGTTTAAAAACCAGGTTCTACCTGGTAACTAAACTTCACTTTCTCATCTCAAAAAAAATGGTATTGCTTCCCTCATGGGACTGTTCTGAGGGTTCAATACAGGAAATATATAGCCCAGTTCGTATATTTCTAAATAAGTGCTCAGTAAATATTATATCTACCATCATCAGTGATTCTTAGCTGCTTCTGCACTCCCACCTGACAGATCAGACACCCTCTTATTCCAATCAGTAACAGCAGCTGATGAGGGCCGAGATTCTCCACCTAAAGATAGGACCCTCCCCTCTTCAACTACACTACACAGTCACCACTGCCGCTTGTCCAAGTGGCCTCTATCTGTTGCCATGTGTTTCCCAGCGGGATAGGTGTGCTCTCATATCCACTACTTTACCTGGTACAAACCTGAAGAACTTGTGTGGTCTTCCCTCATTCAATCAACATAAAAATTTCAGACACCTCTTGGGAAAAAGGCATGAAAAATACAATAGTTTCTGCCCTACAACAGTTCAGTCGAGGAGGTGAGATCAACACCAAAACCAGTAAATTATAATACACTATATAATAACTGCAGGCGAGATAATTTGTGGGTGGCCAACATCAGCAACCCAGCAGCTACCCTCCGTTCCCTATGCTGCTCATTATACCATGTGCCCAGGCCAACAGAATTGTGTTGTGATGAGTCTCATTCCATGTTGGGTCACTGGTTTAGGCCCCCTAGGTATGGGGTTTTGACATTTAACACTAAGTCAAGTTTGCTAACTGAACTGGATAAAACTGCTCAATAAGTCAGATGTAATTCTTTATGACAGGGCTCAGCATAAGACAGAGCCCCGAGTAAGCCTTCAATAAACACTTGCTGACATGCACAGCACAACCAGATTTTAGATCTTAGAGCTTCACCAAGGACTGACCCAGAGTTTGATTTGCCCACCTAGCAAAGCAAAGCACAGGCCAAGCACCCTGATTCTCCACTCAGCTTTCACCCATCAGCCTATCATTAGGAAAGCCAGCACAAAATTTTATATAATAAATATGAAGTTTATATCTGTAATATAAATTTTAAACAATGGTTAGCCAAATAAGGCAAAGATAACAGGCCTTCCCCTTTGACCCCCTACAGAGATACCTAATCCAAACCAAACACCCCCTACCTTGGTCTCTCTCTCTCTAGATGTATACCTGCCTAAATCTCAAACTCAACATGTATACTATCAAATTTAATTACCTTGTCCCCAAAACATATCCCCCCCGCTCCTGTATTCCTTTTCCTCTATTACTTCATTTTCCCAAGGACCTAAGATTTCTAATTCAATCACCAAATTCTGTTTCTCAGTGCTATACTTTCTTTTCCATTGCTCACACCAGGGATGATTGAGTAGTTAGTTATCCAATTAGTCTCAACTCTTACCACTCCCATCTCTTACTGCCAACTCAATCTTCCCAAAATACCACTGAATAAAAACCACTCCATTCATACATACGCATTCCAAAACTCTGCTGCCTATGGAATTAAATCTTAGCCTGGCATTCAAGGTCCGTATCTTTGTGACAATGTCCTTCTTCCCCAACTTTAAGGCCAAAGAATTAGGGACTCGTGCATTCAATAAATTTTTTCTGAGGCTCTATCTATTAGATGCCAAATTCTAGGAACTGGGATATTGAGATGAATAAAATTTGATCCCCACCTCCACAACTCCAAACAGGAAACAAATAGTGTCTTAAGTAACAGGTGCATAAGGATAGAGTGTCCTGAGTGCACAAGAAGACCCTCATACCTCATACTTCTTAGTATCCCTCCCCTACCCATAGTAGGAGATTATGAAGCAGCACTAGTATTAATAATTGTTCCAGTAAACCAAAGACCTATAGTCAATGTGAGCAATAAATTTCTGCGGAATAAGAGGATAAATTCCACCTCTTCATTTCTACTATGGTAAAGGACACCTTTTTGAAGTGTCAGAGGAAGCACAAGTGAGAATTCAGATTTGCAATTGTGCCTGTGCCTGATTTGTTTCTGAAGCAGAACAGAAGCACTAGAAGCCTAGTGAAAGATGTCAGCTCCTTTTGCTAATCAGTACTCAGATAGTAGAAATATAAACTGAACCTCTGCAAATTCAACCTACGCCCGATTTCAAAGAATAGCCTGATTAAAACATTTAAATCCTTTCATCACTATCAGGAAGTTAGGAGACACAGATCAGGCCAAACTCTTCTCAGTAAAAATATGCCATGATTCCAGCTATGGTTTTGGATTAGTAAAAGTAAGCATGTTAAAAGTAATTAAGGGGCCGGCTGAGTGGCGCATTGGTTAAGAGCTGGCTTGGGAAGCCAGCGGCCCTGGTTTGGGTCCCACATATGAGGGCCAGTGACACTGCCCTCAAAAAAAAAAAAAAAAAAAAGTAATTAAGTAAAACCAGTGCTTAGAACAAGAGGACGAAGATGGTTAAAGCCTAAAAGCCACAACCACTGCTCTCTGACACAAAACATTAGATAAATCAGTTACAATTCAAATAAATTTCACTTGAGCAGCTGATCTGTTATGGACTTCCTACCCCTTTCCACTGTAACATCTGAAAAACAAGTCACCCACAACCAACAGGAAAGGCTCTAAAATATTATTTGGCCTATAAACACCCCAGAGAGTTCTTAAAAGAATACTTGTCAAGAGGAAAAAAAGTATTGTTTACCAAGTACACCAGAAATACAATGTGCACATTAAAACAATCATAAGTCTTTTTTTTAAATGAATTGGTCATTTACTATTTAGCACTAGAATGATAAATGACCCAGTTACAACATTATAACAAGCATCCTTTAAAACAAGTGAATGTTTAAACCAAATGAAATTAGCAATTTAGGCTTTTAAAGACATTCACCGAAAGCAGATATCCCAAGTGGACAGCAATTAGAAAAGAGTTTCAAAGCTGAAATAGTGAACTTTTTTTACCTGATGCTCTGCATGAATGTTATCCCCTGTAGGCCATCGATGTTTGCTATTATTATAGCCGCCTCCACCACTTCCTCCTCCCCCAAGCTGCTCACCATGCTGCCTCTGAAAGAAGTAATCCACCATAGCGTCGTCCTGGGAACGGCCTGCAACTCCTATGGATCCTGGGACAGGGCTGGAGTGTGTCCCAGCTGCAAGAGCCTGATTTGCAGCTGGTTGTGGCTGCGCTTGCGACCCTGTTCCAGATGTCAAAACAACAGGCATGTTGGGATTAGCTGGTTCTTGAGGGTGATGTTTCAGGTGGGGGCTGAAAGAGTCCTGCCAAAGCACTGCTTTTCTCTTCAAGACACATGCAACGCTCATTCCACCAACACCTATGGACAAACAGGTTACAAATGGTTAAAATCTGCATTTTTAAAAACATAACTTGGCATACACCAAGATAAAAATGAGCTTCATATCTTTTGCAATACATCTTCAACTAGCACATACCAAGTGGCTAAATGTTTTATAGTACATACACAATATTCTAAAACGAAACTTCCACTTTTTAAGTTGTGTGTGTGTGTGTGTCTGCGTGTATAAATAAATGTAATTGGTGACAGGTACTCAGACAAGATATTGAGATCAGGACTCAATATAGCAATTCAGGGAAACTTATGTTGTTACCCAAGGTAATAAAATTAGACTTCAACTAATGGCTCCTCTACCCAAATTATTTACACTTTAAGCCAACTGTGGCAGATACTTTTAAATGAACAAGACCCTTTATAAAATATCACTTTACAGCTGAAGCAAACATATGGCAATAAACCAAACAAAAATCCAAATCCCATATATAATTAGCAATGACTCAGATTGTCTAGAACTTGAAAGGACCCTTTAAATTTTCCAACATATTCATAGGATGCTCCTTGAAAAAAACAATAAGGCCCCCCACCAAGAACAGCAACTGGGTGTTCTTAACCTGAAACTCAGCTGCTACTGATGGAGGAAAAAATTCAAAATTTTTACCAATAAGTTACAAGTATAATTGTAATCACATCATCATTCCATTAGTACTTTGAGTCCTGTAAACAGGATAAGATCAAATCAAATGTACACTTCACTAGTGTAGCAAGTCTCACTGTAAGAAAACAACAACAGATGCCTCAGCACAATACTTGTGAGGCAACCACATTGCAGACATTATTTAATCATCCCTATTTTACAGATGTAAACACTAAGGGACAGAAAAGTTGTGTAATGTGTCCGAGGCCATTCAGCTAGTGAGTTGCAGAGAAGGAATTCAAACCTAAATCTGTTTTGTACCCCATGCTAGTTCTTTCTCTCAACCCCTTGCTAGGACCCCAATAAATCAACACAGGTACTATTTCTCACTTGCCTCTGCTGTCCTGCTACTCTTTCTTCTCTGGAAGGATCAACAAAGAATCGCCAAAATGATACTATGAAACATTACTACTTTAAGTTTCTTAAAATCAAAAACTACATTTGTATATAAAATGTAACATTTGTCACCCTGTAGGTACTAAAAAAAAAATGCTACAAAGTAATTAATCAGTGACCAATTAGAACACATCTGTCCATAGCTACTAGAGTCTAATTTCAAGGCTATCAACCTAACAGTCCACTGCTACAAATGCCTTCTCTCCCTATCCCAACTGTGCATTTCAAAAACACTCATACGATTTATGTGAAATCTATTATTTCTTTATAGAATAATTAAACTTCCTGATAATGAAGCATTTGCTTCTCACAACTAGTTCATATTTTGAAGCCAGAAGTAAGAAGACATAATGGAATTTGTAATTGTTCAAAGCCTAATTTGGAAATGTCTAGTCTCAGTTAAAAATTCCAATCCATTGGAATCTTACTAGGGTACTGGGTTAGTGCAGCTTTCCAGACTTCAGTTTCTGCTTTCATGAATTGAATTGTATTCATGCTTAAGTGCCAAAATCAGAAAGTCATAGCTGTGTTTACCACAGGTCTTTGCAAAGTGCTAAACACCCTAATGCCTTCCGGTTTGATTTTTAAAAGAACTCATTGCCCTCTTATTTACTATAGTAGTAGCCAGTTCAAGTATCAATCTAACAGTCTTTGTTCTAGAGCAAGCCAAGAGTCCCCAAACCCAAGTTTTACCATTAAACTAGAGAAATTCTTTGAGCCTTTTTCCTCATCTAAAAACTGGAAAAAATCCTTCCTTTATGCTTCACAAGTTCATTTGTTTTTTTAACCAAAATAAAATAATAGATGTAAAAGTTTTTTGTAAACTTAAAAGTCACCATGCTGAGAATTTAGTTACCATCAATTAAGGCAATGGTACTCCAGTTCCTGAGGATTCCAAAAACAGCAAATGTAATCTTTCTGAAATAAAAGATTCGCCATAATACTTATCTAACATAGAAGTTCCATATGAAAAAAAGTGTTTACCACTGAACACAACTTCATTCCAGCAAGGGATGGGGGTGGGGGGGAGATTCCTATAAAAATGTTCAAACAAAACAATTGGCTTTTGTAAAGCTATCTGTATGTCCTGAGACTTCCTGCTTTACCTAATGAGGCAAGGCAGTTTCTCAAACAAGAGAAAATCTGGCAGAAGGGACAGTTTGAAAGTGCGCAAATACCTAAGCAATTAATATGTGTCTTGGGTAGTTTTGTAATATCTTGGCAACTACAGCACAAAAATTAAGAAATAAGTCACTTAAATATTAGAGAACAATTAAATTGCTGATGCTTTTTAGAGAACTCTTCAGAGCCCACTAAAAAGTTATATGTAACATTTGAAATATGACTTTTTTACAAATGGCACATTATAAAATAAGTATTTTAAGCAACTAGAAATTAAGTGCTAATTCTACTCTTCCAGTTTTCAAACTGTTTACATCAAAGTTTAATATCACTAATAGATTTTATTTCAAACAAAAGAACACGGCTGAATCTATCTTCACAGCTCACTTTTTTTTTTTTTTCCTCACTAAAATAGTGTTTTAAAAGGTGTTTATTTTTTAGCACGCTGGGGGGAAAAAATTCTATGGTCACAAATGTATTTTAAAGCAGTTCATCTCAAACCCAAACTAAACTTCAAATTCAACTTGAAAAAGCTGTGGCCTTGGACAAAATGAATTCAGTTGTGACTAAGGCAAAATACTAACTCAAAGTTCAGAATCCAGTGAGTATTTCCCAAAGGTCCAGATAAACAAACAACAGCCTCCAAGAGTGTTTTATAAAGTTAAAATTAGCAATGGGTAAAAATGTTTAGTATTTTGCTTACTAAAACTATTGTACAGCAAGAGCCACATTATTTTGGAGGTTTGTCTTGATGAGTTTTATGTTTTTTCATTAAAAAGCTAAAGGTACAGAAGTAACCGATTTTAAAACAACCCGAAAAAGCCTCATCAACTCTCATTCTTAATCCCAGGAAGAGTAGTAGGAAGGGAACGAATTGATAGCGACAACTAAAAAGTGTCTTTTTAATTGAACAATGAAAAGTAACAATCTTTCAAGTTATCTTGAGGATAAAAGCTTTACTGCTAATGTTTTTGTGTGTGTGCGCTTATGTGTGTGTGGTTGTGTTTTTTGTTGTTGTTTTTTGGGGGGGCCTACAGAGGGGAGAAAAAAGTTACAGAGCGGATTCCTCACTTGAGTTGGGAGTGGTACTGACAACTGTAACAAATGATCTGTTTACCGAGAACGTTTGTTGCGGACTAAAACTATGTGGCATTGTGTATCTATCTTCCTACAACTGAGCGGTGAAGCCCTCTTTGAGTTCAGACAGACACGCACCAACAGAGAGGCTCAAAGGGAAAGAACCCACCAAAAACACAAGCTCTCACGGAAACAAAAGGCCACAAGCACCCAGGAGCCCAAAAAGCGATCTGAAACTTCCTGACCGCCACTTCTCCACATTTAAGGCTCACAAAGTTCCCTCATGGTGGGTCTCGCCTGTAGACAAGGGCCATGGCTGCTTCTAAAGCGATTTATTGTTCCTTCTGCTTCGGCGCTGCCACGGAAGCTCAAGAAGTCGAAGAAATCCAGGGTGGCACAGAATTACACTTCATGGCCACACAGAAGACTCGGGGCTTCGCAAACCCATCAAAAAAAAGCAACCCAAATGGCAACATCCATCTTCGGGGGCTCGAACCGGGCCGAGCAGAAATGTAGGGGCACGTCTATGCCCTGGGCCCAGGCCTAAACCCCCGGCATTTTCCTCGCTTCGACCCCGGTCCCCACCCCCTCCCTTCTTTGATAACAATAGGGGCCTTGCTGCTGACTCCAAAACATGTACGAGGAACAGCGAGTGAGAAGCCTAAGCCAGGGCCCCGGCGGCTTTTCCAAAGCCCTTCTCACCCCACCAACCTCTCTCAAACACCAATACAAAAGGAAAATCTGCTCGCTGGGGGTCCAGAGCAGCGTTTGGGGCCGGCGGGATGCAGATACTCACGGGCGGAGCGGTAGGATGAAGATGGATTTCAGCCCCCCGATCTTCTCTCTCCGGCGCTCTCGCTCCCCCTTACCTTTCACTCCGACAACATGGCGGCCCACTGGGGACTGGGCTGGCGCGGTGCATCATGGGATAGGCTCTGGCCCCCGGCTCCGGCGGTGGCAGCGGCATGTGCGGAGAAGGCAGGCTGCTCTGGAACAGGTTGCTTCGTTGCCATGCCAACCCGGGGACTGAGCGAACTTGGGAAACTCGTAGGCAACACAACCGCTGCGCGCACGAGTGCCCGCCTGCTAGGCGAGCGCGCGCCGCCGCGGGTAGAAGGCGGGGTCCCACGGGTCCGCACTGGAGAGAGCGCGACACCGAGCTGGGCGCGCTGGGTCGGGGCAGTGACGCTCCACGGAGTGAACTAGGGAGTTTAGACGCCGCGCTTTCTGCCCCGGCGCCCTCCCAATGTCATCCCCCGATTGTAACCGCCTGCAGCGGTAAGGGACGCTTCTTCGCCAGGCTCTGGCATGACAGGTGCTGGGATCCAACTCCTTTGCGGCAGCTTTTTGGCCTTCTGGCCTTATTTAATCTTTCTGACTCCATTGCCCCATTGTACAATGAAAAGGAAAATGGAAATGGCTATGTAACAAAATGCCACGAGGATTAAGTGGAATAATATAGGTAAACACCTTCGTATAGTGCCTGGACTTGTTAAGCAGGACCTCTACATAATTGGCGGGGTCTAGCACAAAATGAAAGTGTGAGGCCCCTTGTCTAGAACTATTAAGAATTTCAAGGCGGCGATACCGGAACATTAAACCGAAAACATAAGGCTGACCCTGTTTGTAAGGATTCAGTCGGTGTTAGCTGTTGTCATGCTGCCCAGTTTTCGAAAATGAATAGAAATTGGGCCATTTGATGAAAGTGATTTTTCAAATCAGTAGTGTTTGATAAGATATAGTTTTTTTAACTCAAACTAAACCCATGATGGGTTGAAAGCTTTGGCAAACCACAATACTATTATATAAGTGACCAGAAGATATATGGGGAAGGCTTTATAATTGGAGGAGGGAAATGTTTATAATGAATCAAAATCAATAAATCGTTTTAAAAATTTAAAGAAATATAAACATCTGTACAGTAAGAGATGCCAGCAACAAAGAACAAATGAAAAAATAGCTTTAAAATACTGCAATGTGCATGGTAGACAAACGGTTAATTGTCATGATAAATAAAGAACTTCTCAAATCAATTTTTAAAAAACAATCCAAACGAGACTGACATAAAATCACTAATGGCCAATAAATACATAGAAGAGAACTAACCTGAGGCTGAGGGATGGAGGGGGGAATGGGGAGACTGCTAGCGAGTATGGGTTTCTTTTGGAGGTATTGAAAAAGTCTTAAAATTAGAATGCAATGATGGTGACACAACTCTGAGAATATACTAAAAACCACTGAACTGTGTGTACACTTTACATGAGTGAAGTTTACAGTATGTGAAATATATAACTCGTAAAGCTGTGCAAAATGAGAAAAAATAACTAATAAAAGAAATGCAACTTTGAGATATAATATTTTCATCTATGAAATACACTAGTAAAATTTTTCATGATTATTAACACCCTGCTTTGGCAAGCTTTGTGAGAAAATTAGCACTTGTATTGTTTAAATTGTTTGAGTATATATTACTTTTATTCTTTTAAACACTGTTATTTTTATTTAAAAAAAATAGGAGGGAGATTTTATTTCTGAAAAAAGGCCAGACTTGGAAATTAAAGATCCTGAGCTCTGCTACTTCCTGGCTGTGTGACCTTAGGCAAGTCTCAAAGGGTAGGAATCTTCACAATTCATTTGGCTCAACCCATAGATAATAGATAATATAATCAACCTTTGGGAGGTTTGTTTTTCCTTTTTAAGATTTTATTGGGGAGTTGGGGGAGGGGAATAGTGTTGGGGAATTGGGGAAGGGGACCAGCCAAGTTGTTGTTCCTCAGTCTTCGTTGTGGAGGGTGCCAGTCACCATCTGGCTTCCCTTTGGCAGCTCATGGCCTCTAAGCTCAAGGTGCTGTATTCAATCTTAGTTGTGGGTGGGCATGGCCACCATCCTATAAGGGAGTCGAACCAGCAGCCTTGTTGTTAAAAGTGCTCAAGCTTTAAGCGGACTCTTAAGCAACTGAGCCACTCCCCAAGCCAGGAGTTTTTGAAAAGCAAAAATCTTATCAATCAGAATGTGGGGGTTGGGAGTTAGGGTGGATTTGAGAAGTGTGTTTTAAATCTAATCAGTAGAAACCCAATCCATTTCTTTGTAACCTAATTAGAGGAAGACTAAGATCTCAAGACAAACATTTAGTGAAGGCCATTCAAGAAAGCCTTGGTTCAAGAATTTCAAATGTTTTATCTTACAATAAGAAAAAACAAAGAAGAATTTCAATGTTAGTACTTCCTTCGGTAATGGTTCTGAAAGTATAATCTGAAGAGAGGCTCACTGGTGAGTCAGCCAACCTGGCCATGCAGAGGACAAATACCAGAATGGACAAATGCTGTTCATTTCCACAGACTTTCATTCTGTTTTATGGCCAACCACCATTGGCTAGTAAAAGTTACTATAATGTGGTATCTGTAAAATGAATACAAAACATTCTCAAAAGAGTTGGGATGCTCCCAGTTATCTGGAAAGATACTTTGTTAACAGCATTGGCTTCAGTTGCTCTTTCAACTGTGTTACACTTGTGTTTTTGTATACTTGTAGAATCTCCCTTGGGTGGCACTTCCGTTAATTGTTTTGGCTGTTTTGGCGCTTGGGTAATAGTTACACTGTTAGCATTTCCATTGTCATTATGTTTCTTAGCAAATCTTGGTTATTACAGTGTTTTTTCCATAGTAAGGTAGGGAGTGAGGAAGGGTTTGGGCTTTCCTGTATTGGTGACTAGGTAATATTGACCAATTCTTCACGGAGGAAAACCGGTAAAACTGGAAAAATCTAAAACTCTTCTTGAAATCATTGGAAAGTTAACAAATTAACTGAGCCAGGATCTGGGAAAGGAAAGAAGTTGAGGAATTTAAGCCTCACATTTAGAACTATTGGGTTGTCGGAAAAGTCATGACGTATTTTTTCTGTTTTTTTTTTTGTTGTAAAAATGCATCATGACTTTTCCAACAACCCAATACTTTTCCAGGTGGGGCAGTTCCTGAGAGGTAGTTAAGAGGCTGTTGCTTTTAACAGCCTTGGATAGTTAGGGGAACAGAGACTGAGTCCAGAACCTGCAGAGAGAGAGAGAGAGAGAGAGAGAGAGAGAGAGAGAGAGAGAGAGAACCTAGTAAACAACTGTCACTTTGGATTGGAATTCCAAAAGACTGCATCTTAAAAGCAAATTTAAATAGAGTAGACAATCTCTTACAGAGATCAAAACTCAGCTTCAAACCATCTCAAAGCCTGAAACTGTATTAAGGTAACCTCAGAGTGCCATTGTCTTCAGGTACCTGACAGAAAAACAAAGTGAATCCTCTCTGATTAAAGATATCATCATCATCCTAGGCCTCAAATTATTTCTATGAACAATTATGCAAATACAACATTCAGTTCACAAACAAAAATAATCCCACATAGTAGACGAGATAACATGAACAAAAACCAGCATCAACAAAAGACAACTGAAAAGGACCCAAAAGTGCCTCAGCTATTGTAGTCATCAAATCGTTTATTATGTTCAAGAAGATAAATAGCAGATTGATCATTTGGGCAGAAAAATAGGAAGTATATAAAATAAACAAGTGGAAATTCCATAAATGAAAAGTATAATAATAGAAATGAATAACCCAATGGATTGGATTTAACAGCAAATTAAATGCTGCTGAAGAGAGAATTAGTAAACTTACAGGTGACAGAAAATATAAATGAATGAAACACAAAAAAGCAACAGAATAGAAAAGAGAGAAAAGATAAGAGTTACAGAGGAGAGAATGAGACAGGCTAACCACTGGTACAGGAATTGGAAAACCAGGAGAACAGGAAGGAAAGAGTAGGGCAGAAGAAGTATTTGACAAGAAAGGGCTAATTTATCAAAACTAATGAAAAAACTGAAGCCACAGATTCAAGAAACACTATGAATTATAAACAAGAAACTTCAGGAAAATTAAGACTGGCCTGTAGGTGAGGGTTCAGAGGGTGGTGACTGTTTTTTCACCATCCTCAAGAGGCATGGTGTCAAATCAGGACATTGCAAAAGCCTCAGATAAAACAAAACTGAAGTAAACTCAACACATGGCAAGAAATGAAGGAAGTATAGTGTTAGCAAAGGGAGGAAGGAAGGAAGGAAAGAAAGGAGAAGGAGAAAAGCTAATACAAAAGGAAAGAGAATTAGAAGTTTATTAGTAAAATCACAGAACTAAATAAAATCCTGGACAATATGATCATAAATTATCTCATGCCAGAGGAATTCAATGGTACATGAGAAAGATGCAAAAGTACTGGCTTATTAGGGAAAGATATAGGTATACATAGATTTTAGAAGTTAATGGGAGTTAAATAAACATGGGTTTTCAGGTAAAGGCAATTACCAAAAAATAAAAATAGCATTTATAACTTTTAAACCAGCAGAAGAAAACATCATAAAAAATAAAAAAGAACAAAAAGTATAGTAAATATAAAATAATGTAGCAGGAAAAAAGTCTTATGAGTAATTCCAATAAATATACAATGGTTAAACATAACAACAAAAGACAAGAACTCTATAATTGGATGAAATTATGAGTCATTTCAAAATAAATACCAGCTAAAAATGAACCAAAAGAAAGCCATGTATATTTACATATTGGGGGAAAAAATGAAATTAAGTCAATAGGACATGAACTATAGATATCATAAAGTTTTATATATCAACATCACAGCCTCCAAATACAGTAGTGTAACTAACAGAACTGCAGAAAGAAAGAGTAAGCCAATCATTACAATTAGAGATTTTAACATAACTCCTGTCAAAATACATAGATCAAGTAAACAAAAAATAAGTAGAAATATCAAAAATCTGACCAACACAGCTAATAAGTTCAACGTACTGGCTATATGTAGAATTCTATTGTCAAACAACAGAAAAATCACAATAGATTTTTTTAAACAAATATGGTTAATGTTTAAAAATAGAACATACAGGGCCGGCCGAGTGGCCCGGTGGTTAAGAGCTGGCTTGGGAAGCCAGCGGCACTGGTTCAGGTCCCACATATGAGGGCCAGTGACACTGTCCTCAAAAAAAAAAAAAAAAAAAAAAAAAAAAAACAAAGAACATATATAATACTATAAAAGAAGCATCCACAAATTCCAAAACAATCAATACATATAGATCATGTTCTCCAATCATAAGATATTAAAAACTTTTTTATTGTTGAACACTACAAACCCTTTATACTTAAAACTAAATTATATTTTTAAGTAACCATTTTATTAGAACACCTGTAAAGAAAATTACTTAAAAATTAATAATAAGGAAAATATTATACATCAAAACTGTGGGAGAAACCAAAAACAGTATTCGGAGGGAAGTAATTTTAAATATGCTTTATTTATCAAATATTTTTTAGGAGATAAAATTGTTCAAAATGAACAGTCCAAGCACCCTAACTCAAGAAGTTAGAAAGTTATAGAGCAAGCCCAAAGAAAAATGAAAGAAGAACCATGTGGGCATTATGAGAGAAAGCTAAGGAAATAATAAGAAAATAATAATATTATTAATAATAATAAGGAAATAATAATAAGAATTACAACTGCAAAAGATTTGTTGGTTCATACACTCTGTGGAGATATCCATGGTCAATGATATGATCTAGTAGAACTTTTTTTTTTTTTTGAGGGCAGTGTCACCGGCCCTCATATGTGGGATCCCAACCAGGGCAGCTGGCGTCTAACCACCGCACCACTCGGCTGGCCCTAGAACTTTTTTTGTTTTTTAAGATTTTTTTATTGGGGAATTAGGGAAGGGAACAGTGTTGGGTAATTGGGGAAGGGGAACATTGCGTTTTTCCAGGACCCATCAGCTCCAAGTCAAGTTATTGTCCTTCAATCTTAGTTGTGGAGGGCGAAGCTCAACTCCAAGTCTAGTCGCTGCTTTCAATCCAGTTGGGGGGGAGGAGGGGGACACACAGCCCACCATCCCATGCAGGAGTCAAACCGGCAACCTTGCTGTTAAGAGCATACGTTCTCACCAGCTGAGCCATCCGGCAGCCCGTTGGCAGCTCAGCATCAGTTCACCAGTGATCCTGTTGCTCAGAGCTCGTGCTCTAACCAACTGTGCCACCCAGCGGGCCCTGAACTTTTTTTTAACTATGGAAAATCACCAGACAAAACTATCTATTCATGGGCAAATATATAGATAAATACTATTATTCAGTGGACACAAGCAGAGTGTCACTGAAGGTGTATTGTCTAGAATGTATTAAAACACTGTGAGGAGGGCCGGCCGAGTGGCGCATTGGTTAAGAGCTGGTTTGGGACGCCAGTGGCCCCGGTTCAGATCCCACATATGAGGGCCAGTGACACTGCCCTGTACAGCTAATAAAAGCTCCACCTGGAGCTGGGCTGCAAGCCCCAGCAACAGTGTAGGCTGCAGCCCCTGCTGCACTGGGCTGCCATAGGCTACAGTGAGTGGCTGGCAGCCAGCGTGAGCTGCCAATAGCCAAGGTGAGTGACCATCCAGAGGCCGGCGACCGAGCTGCCTCATCCGGGAAGAGCGCAATGATGATACCAACATGAGCCAGTGAAGCAATGTCCTCCACAACTAGACTGAAGAACAAAAAGACAGCAACTTGTCAGTTCCCCTCCCCCAATTCCCCAATAAAATCTTTAAATATATATATATATATATATAGAGAGAGAGAGAGAGAGAGAGAGAGAGAAAGAGAGATAGTGAGGAAATAATGACAACTGAAAAATTACCCAAGTATTCACCTTTTAAAATGAATGTAAAAATGTATGGGAATGGCAATATTTAGAAATGTCTTACAGATCTACTTGCTAACATGTGGGCTTTTATAGTCTGTTCAGAAGATTAAAAAATAAAGTGGACTATTTCTCCATGTGATCACACATTTGAATGAGACATTTCTCAAACATTTAACCTTGTCAGTGGTCTCCCACTGATTTCTTGTGGTCATTAACTTGGAAAAATATAATTGGTGTCACTATCAAAAGGTGGCTACCATTTCTAGAGTATCTAATTACTGTTATCATTGTAGTCACTGAATAAAGTTACCATCATGGAAGTGGATGAAACTTTCAAATCTTCCTTTAATTTGACCCAGCACCCAGCATTTTACTTGGCACATCTCTGACTACTTCCTACAGATAAATCCTGGGAAAACCTCACTTTGTGTGCCGAATTACATCTGGAGTGAGTGTGTATACGTTTTAAAAAAACTAATACTCTACATGTAACCAAATTGAACATGTCTGGGAGTTAAAAATTCATCATGAACCAAAACTTTTCATAATCATGATAAGTATTTAGCAAATTTTGAAGCTAAAATTGAATACATCATATTTGAGAAAAATAAATTCCACAGTCCATTTGCCTGAGGTATTTGAGTTAATCCTTCCTTTCTAGATTGTTAAAAAGAAATGGTAACTAACTCCATCTTTGTTTGCATTTATTTGTAAATTTTAGTTATATTATTAAACTGGAAAGATTAAAAAGAAGTTTAAAAATAATTTAAGGGAAACACAATTTAATTGCCACTTCTGTTTTATTCTATTGGAATGTATGAGTAATTTAACTGAAGAGCTAAAAGATTCCTCTTGCAACTATGTTGTCAAAACATTTAAAGCAAGTTCCCTATTTAGGATAAAATGATGTAATGTCTGGGATCTGATTCAAAATAATCTGGAGTGGGGGAAAGTAGAAGAGGGTATAAATGAAACAAGATGATATAAGGACTGATAATTGTTGAAGCTGAGTGACAAACGTATTATAGTAAGAATAGGGGCCGGCCAAGTGGCGCGGTGGTTAAGCGCTGGCTTGGGAAGCCAGCAGTCCCTGGTTCGGATCCCACATGTGAGGGCCAATGACACTGCCCTCTTAAAAATAAATAAATAAATAAATAAATAAATAAAAGGCCAAGTACAGATAAGGTTTTTAAAATCTCTTTATTGTATAAAATTTCAAATATATATAAGTTTAAAACTAAAACTTAACCTTGGCTAGTCTTGGTCTTCTATTTTGCATATACTTTTCAGAATCCCCTTGTCAATCCAATGTCTAATTTTAATTGAAAATCCATTGAATCTATAGATCAACATATAGAGAATTGTTGTTTTTTTCTGATATTAAATCTTCCTACTATAAATATGGGATAGCTCTCACTTTTTTATGTCTCTTTTAATATCCTTTAGTACAGTTTTATACTTTTTATGTACAGATCTTACACCGCTTTTGTTAGATTTATTCTTTTTCTTCCTTTTTTTTTTTTTTGAGGGCAGTGTCACTGGCCCTCACATGTGGGACCGAACCAGGGCCGCTGGCTTTCCAAGCCAGCGCTTAACCACCGCGCCACTCGGCCGTCCCCTACATCATATGATTTTTGCTGGTGTATAGAATTGCAGCTGGGTTTTGTATACAGACCTTATAATCAACTACCTTGCTATCCTCTTCTGTCACTCTAATAACTTGTCTATAAATATCTTTTTTTATTGAAAATAAAAAAATGACAATTTCATTTCTCCCTTTTCAATAGTTATGTCATGAATTCCTTATTATTATCATATTGCACTGGCTAGGGCTTTCTATCACATTGTTGAATAGAAATAGTGAGAGTTGGCATGCATATCAGGTTTATGATTTTAAATGGAATGTTTTTTTAAAGTTTCCACATTTAAGATAACATTTGTTGTAAGTTTTTCGTAGGTGCTCTTTTTGGGTCTCCATTCTATTTCTAATTTATGCTGAATTTTGCCAGATAATGTGCCTGCATATATTGAAATGTTCATATAATTCTTTTCTCCTAACCTGTTATCATAGTGAATGACTTCTATATATCTATATATATTCTAACGTATAGATATATTATTCCTGGGGTAATTCCAACCTGCTCATGGTATATTATTTCTTTTATTCATTATATTATTCACTAATATTTTGTTTAGGATCTTTGCACCTATATTCACAAGTGAAATGGTCCTGTAATATCCTTTCTGTTTGTCTTTTATGTGGATTTGTTATCAAGACTATGTTGGCCTAATGGAATTAGCCGGAAGGGAGTATCTTTTCTTTTTCTTTGCTCTGGAACAGATTGTATAAGATTAGAATGATCTGTGCTTTGAAAGTTGACAGGATTTGCCTGTAAAACTATCAGGGCCTGGTGTTTTCTTTATTGAAAATTGTTTACTGCTTCAAAGTTTAAAATTGTTTACAATGAAATAATTATAGTCAGTCACAGGAAGTTGCAAAAATATATACTGGAAGATACTGTTTACCCTTCACCCAGTTTTCCCCAAAGGTAACATCTTTCATAATTATAGTACAATATCAAAAACAGAAAACTGGCCTTGTACAGCCCACATAGCTTATTCAGATTTCACCAGTTTTGCATGCACTCGTTTGTAGGTGTATATGTGTACACTTCTATGCAGTTTTATCTTATATGTAGATTTGTGTAACCACCACCACAATCAAGACACAGAACTGTTCTATCACCACAAGGATCCCTCCCCCTCCCTCTTAATAGTCATAACCACCCCTCCCCCCATTTCTAACCTTTGGTAATCATTAATCTGTTCTTCATTGCTATAATTTTGTTATTTCAAGAATGTTATTTATATAAATGAATCATACAGTATATAACCTTTCAAGATTGGCTTTTTTCACTTAACATAATTCCCTTGAGTTCTATTCAAGTTGTTTCATGTATCAATAGTTCCTTTTCTTGCTGAATAAGTAGTATTTTGTGGTATAAATGTACCACAGATTCAACCAATGAAGGTTGTTTCCAGTTTTGAGCTATTAGAAGTAAAGCTGCTACAAACCATCATGTACTAATGTTTTGTTTTGTGAATGTAATTTTCATTTCTCTGAGATAAATGCTCAAAAGTTCAATTTTAACCATTATAAGATTACTTGCCATTTTGTTTTTTCTTGAATCAAATTTAGTTATATTTTCCAGGTAGTTGTTTATTTCATACAAATTTGGAATTTTATTGGCATAAAGTGTATGATAGTATTCTCTTATCCTTTGTTTTTCTATCTCTCTTTTTCGCTCTTATTTTCTTTTTTGTTTGTTTGTCTTTTTTAAGGAGGGCACAGCTCAAACTGACCCAAGTAGGGGATCGAACAGCAACCTTGTTGTTGAGAGCACATGCTCTAACCAACTGAGCCACCAGGCCACTCTGCTCTTATTATCTTTTAAATCATGTTTTTTCCCGGGCCAGCCAAGTGGCGCATTGGTTAAGAGCTGGTTTGGGATGCCAGCGGCCCCAGTTCGGATCCCACATATGAAGGCCAGTGACACTACCCTCTACAGCTAACAACAGCTCTACCTGGAGCTGGGCTGTGCGAGCCCCGGCAATGGTGTAGGCTGCAGCCTCTGCTGCAGTGAGCTGCCATAGGCTACAGTGAGTGGCCTGCAGCCAGCGTGAGCTGCCAATATCCGCGGTGAGCGACCATCTAGAGGCCGGCGACCGATCTGCCTCATCCGGGAAGAGTGCAATGATGATACCAACATGGGCCAGTGAAGCAACATCCTCCACAACTAGACTGAAGAACAAAAAGACAGCAACTTGTCTGTTCCCCTTCCCCGATTCCCCGACGCTGTTCCCCTCCCCCAATTTCCCAATAAAATCTTTAAAAAAAAAAAATGCTTTCTCCATAGTTATATCCCCTTTTTATTTATAATACTGTTTATTCATGCTTCTCTTTTTATTCTCATTAAATTTTATTTGAAATGTGTCTATTCTATTAGCTTTTCATTAAAAAAAACACAAAAAAACATTTTTTCTTCCTCTTTTCCAGCTGGAACCATGGAGGGTGTAGAAAAGAAGAAAAAGAAGGTTCCTCTGTGCCAGAAATCCTTGAGACAGAGTGAAGGAATTTTGCAGAGCTGAAGATCAAGCGTCTGAGATAGAAGTTTCCAAAGATAGAAGCATTTGAAAAGATGTTTCCAAAGACCAAGAGGAAGCTTATCTACAAAAAAGCTAAGCACTATTACAAGAAATACAGATGGATGTACAGACTGAAAGCTGGCAACGTCTCTGTGCCCAAATTGGCATTTGTCATCAGGATTGGGATATCAATGGTATGAGCTCAAAGTTCTGAAGGGTGTTATAGGTCCTACAGCCTTGCCAGGTCTTCAGTGGTACCTTTGTTAAGCTCAAAATGGCTTCAGTTAACATGTATTGCGAGGGATACCAGAACCTGCAGTCAGTTAATGAATTGATCCACAAGCATGGTTATGACAAAATCAACAGGAAGTGAACTGCCCTCACATAACACATTGATTGCTCAATCTCTTGGTAAATATGGCATCATCTGCATGGAGGATATGATTTGTGAGATTTATGCTGTTGGAAAACGCTACAAATAAGCAACTTCCTGTGGCTTGTCACATTATCTTCTCCAACAGATGGAATGAAGAGAAAGACCTCTCATTTTGTAAAAGGGAGAGGTACTGGCAACAGGGAAGACCAGATCAACAGGCTTATTGGAGAGATGAATAAAGGTGTCGACCATGATTATTTTCGTGTTCTGGTCAGCCGACAAATAGCGATTGCTTTCAAGTTGGGACAAAAACACAGTTTTTGACTTTAGTCCTATTTCATTGATTTCTACCCTTAATTATTTTGATTATTATATCCTTAAGTCTGTGTCTCTGGGTTTATTCTGTCGATTTTTTTTCTTTTATATGTAGCTCATTAACTTCAGCTTTTCTTTTTTCCAAAGTTAATAATTTAAAACCATAGATTTCCCTGGAGACTACTTTCTCTGTATCTAAAAATGTTAAATGTAAATCGTATCTTTATAATGTGATTTCTTCTTTAACTCGTGATTTACTTCAAAGTTTCTCTTTAAATTTCTAAATATACAAATATTTTAATTTAGCTTTTTACTACTAACTTCTAACTTAATAGTTGTATGAAATAGTCTCATGATATTTATTCTTTCAAACCTGTAGAGACTTACTTTATGGCTAGTACCTAATTATTTATTTATTTATTTATTTATTTATTTATTTATTTATTTTTGAGGTCAGTGTCACTGGCCTTCATATGTGCGACCCGAAATGGGGCCGCTGGCTTCCAAAGCCAGCGCTTAACCACCATGCCACTCGGTCAGCCCCCTAATTAATTTTTTAACAGCTCTATGGAGATACAATTCAAATACATACAATTCACCCATTTAAAGTGTACAATTTTATGCTTTTTAGTATATGTACAGATATCTACAATGATCATCACAGTCAATTTTAGGGCCTTTTTATCACCTCAAAAAGAAACCCTGTACCATTTAGTTATTACCCTCCTAACCTCTCATTTCACACATTCCCAGTCCTAAGCAACCACTAATCTACTTTCTTCTCTATAGATCTCCCTATTCAGGACTTTTATATGCCTGGAATCATATAGTATGATCTTTTGAGACTGTCTTCTTTTATTTAGCATAATATTTTTAAGGTTCATACAAACTGTAGTATGTATCAGTACTTTCTTTTTATGTCCAAATAATATTTTTTCTACAAAATATACTACATGTTGTTTACCCATTGGTCTGTTGATGGATATTTGGGTTGATTCCAACTTTCGGTTATTGTGAATAATGCTGCTATAAACATTTATGTATACGTTTCTATGTGGACATATGTTTTCTTTTCTCTTGGGTATATACCTATCAATGGTAATTCTGTTTATGTTCCTTATCTGAGGAACTTTCCAAAGTGGCTGAACTATTTTACATTTCCACCAGCAATGTATGTAAATTTGTATCTGTCCATATCCTCACCAACACTTGTGACATAACTTTTGTAAATATTCAAAGTACTTGAGAAAAAAAACATAAATTCTCTAATAATTGAATGCATTAGTCTACATATGTCCATCAGGAAGAGTTGGTTGATCATATTGTTCAAATCTGAAACTTCTCTGATTTTTTTTTTTGGCTGCTTGTTCTATAATATAATTAATTGGGACAGATGTATTGAAATACTCTTATATGAAAGTGGATTTAGCAACTTCTCCGTATAGTTCTATTATCATCGGTTTTGTGTATGTTTATGCTATTTTATTGGAGCATATATGTTTAGAATTTTTATACCTTCTTGGTGAACTGAAACATTTACCATTGTATAGTGATCTTTTTTTCTCACCAAGGACTTTTCTGTCTTAAAGTCTATTTTTCTTCTGATATAAATATATCTGCACACAATTGTTTTTAGTTAAAATTTACTTGAATGGTCTTTTTTTTTTTTAATTCTATCTGACAAACCCTAACTTTTAACTGGTGAGTCTTGTCCCTTTATTTTTTTTTACTTTTGAGGGCAGTGTCATTGGCCCTCATATGTGGGACCCGAACCGGGGCCGCTGGCTTCCCAGGCCAGCGCTTAACCACCATGCCACTCGGCCGGCCCTGAGTCTTGTCCCTTTATACTTGTTGCAATTGTTAATATATTTAGACATTTCTCCTTTCTGTTTTATTTCATTTGAACTTTTTCTTTATTTTCCCTTCTTCCTTTTTAAACCTGTTATCTGTATTTTTCTTGTACTAAGATCAGAACTTTCGCATATTTTCATGTTCCTTGGTGTCTCCTCACCCATCGTGATGACAGTGTCTGAAATTTTAACTCTGGGTTCTTGTGAAAATAACTTTCCCTTTCTTGGAAGGGGTATATTAGCTTTTTGTTTTGTTTGTTGTTTTATTGATTAACCCTATTTCTTATCTACAGCATCTCCTGGATTTGTTTCTCTTCTTGAATTCGTTTCAAGAACTTTTTCTATGTGAATCTTTGTGCAGCAATACTTCTGAGGCTTTGCATGCCTGAGACTATTTTTATTATTCCCCCTTCACATTTAAATGATAATATGAATAGTTCAAAATTGTTTTCCTTTAATTCCTTAAAAGTTTTATTCTATTGTCACGACAACTCCACCTGGAGCTGCTGTGAGTCGCCAGTGACAGTGGACTACAGCCTCTGCCTTAGTGGGCTGCCATGGGCTACAGTGAGTGGCCGGCAGCCGGTGTGAGCTGCCAAGAGCCACCATGAGTGGCTGTCCAGAGGCCGGCAACTGATCTGCCTCACCGAAGAAGAGCGCAGTGATAATCCCAACATGGGCCAGTGAAGCAACATCTTACACAACTAGACTGAAGAACAACAACAACAAAAAGGACAGCAACTTGTCTCTTCCACTTCCCCGATTCCCCAATGCTGTTCCCCTCCCCCAATTCCCCAATAAAATCTTTAAAAAATAAATAGCCTTCCCAGAGTTTTTTCCCCTCTTGTTTTTGTTCCTTGTGGAACTGTTTCAGGTTGAGTTTCTTCATGGGGTGACTTGAGGATGAAGCAGTAGCCCATACCATTTTGCCATTTTTAGTGGAAAGTGGAAGCACATGTATAATTTTGATTCCAATCTGGGATAAAGGTAAGTGCCTCAAAAAATTCAACATAGCGTACCATGTGACCATCAATTCTACTCCTAGGTATATACCCAAAAGAATTGAAAACATATGTCTACACAAAAACTCATGCAAAAATATTCATAGGGGTATTATTAATAGCCACAAAGCAGAAATGACCCAAGTTCTCATCAACTGATGAATGAATAAACAAAATGTGGCATATCCATACAATGGAATAGGATTCAACCATAAAAATGAATGAAAATACCATGTGGATGACCTTGAAAACATTATGCTAAATAAAAGAAGCCACAGAAAGTCCAATATTATAGGATTCCTTTCATACGAAATGTTGAATAGGCAAATCCATAGAAACAGAAAGTAGATAAGTAGTTATTAGGGCTGGAGAGGAGAATAGGGAGTAACTGTTAATGGGTTCAAGTTCTCTTTTTGGGGTGATGAAAATCTAGAATTAGATAGTGGTGATGGTTGCACAGCTTTGTGACTATACTAAAACCCACTGAAATGTATACTTTAAAAGGTTGAATATTACAGTATGCGAATTATATCTCAAATTTTTTTAAAGTTTGAGGAAATCTGATAAAGAAAAAGTAAAAACTATTTTCACTTATAAATGGAAACACAAACATATAAATTAAATATTAGCTAACCAAATCAAAATCAGATACTGCAGTGTAGCAACTGAAGGACTCTGGAGGGCGTTGGTTAAGAATGCAAGCTCTGAGCAACAGGGTCGCCAGTTCGATTCCCACATGGGCCAGTGAGCTGCACCCGAGCTGAGCTGATGCTGAGCTGCCAACAGGTGGCAGGATAGCTCACCTGGTGAGAACGTATGCTCTTAACAACAAGGTTGCCGGTTTGACTCCCACATGGGATGTTGGACCACACCCACCCACCACTAAGATTAAACATGGCACCTTGAGCTGAGAAGCCATGAGCTGCCAATAGGCAGACAGATGGCAACTGGACTTGGAGCTGAGCTAGCTGTGCCCTCCACAACTAAGATCAAAGGACAGCAACTTGTCTGTTCTCCTTCCCCAATTCCCCAACACTGTTACCCTTCCCCAATTCCCAATAAAATCTTATTTTTAAAAAATCCTATCAGTGTAATTTATATATTGATAGATTAATGATGAAATAACAGAAGATTATTTCAATTGATGTTGGTAAAAATGTAGTTTATAAAATTTACCTTATTCATATAATACTTTTTAAACTCAGCAAACTAAGAATAGAAGGGAACCTGGGCTGGCCGCGAGGCGTATTGGTTAAGAGCTGGTTTGGCTCGCCAGCTCTGATCTGCAGAGCCCCGGTTCCAATCCCACATATGAGGACCAGTGACACTGCCCTCTACAGCTAAGATGGTGAACAACAGCTCCACCTGGAGCTGGGCTGCTGTGAGTCGCCAGGGACAGCGTAAGCTGCAGCTCCTGCTGCAGTGGGCTGCCTGCCATTGGCTACAGTGAGTGGCCGGCAGCCAGCGTGAGCAGCCGGGAGACGGCGTGAGCAGCTGCCCAGAGGCCGGTGACCAATCTGCCTCACCCAAGAAGAGCACAATGACCATACCAACATGGGCCCGTGAAGCAACGTCCTCCACAACTAGGCTGAAGAACAAAAGGGCAGCAACTTGCCTGTTCCCTTTCCCAGGTTCCTCAATGTTATTCCCCTCCCCCAATTCCCCAATAAAATCTTTAAAAAAAGAATAGAAGGGAACATCCTTAACTTGCTAAGGATTTTATACCAAAAATCAACAGCAAATATTACACTTGAGAATTTTTAGTGTGTTCCTTTTAGAATGGGAACAAAACCAGGGTGCCCAGTGACCACTGTTATTTACCATTTTACTGGAGGTCTGGCTAAAGCTGTAAGGATAGAAAAAAGGCTTATGAGGGGTGAGGATTTAAAGCAAAGAGACGAAATTATCACTACTTGCATATGACATAATTATCTGTCTGAAAAAGCCAATAGAACCATCAGAAAAACTATTAGAATCTATAAGAGAACTCAGCAAAGTTGCTGAATATCAACCTACCAAAATCAACTAAATTTCTCTCTACTGGTAATAACCAACTAGAAAATAAAATTAAAAAAAAAAAGAAACATGTCACAATAGCAACAAAAATCTTAATGAATTTAAGAACTAAACAAGAATACACAGATATCTACAGAGAAAACTTGAAGACCATAGGAATGGAGATGGATGATAATCTGAATAAATAAAGAGATGAGGCTTAGAAGAAATAACTTGTAATTATACAGATGTCAACTTTCCCCAAGACTCTACAAATCAATTTCAACCTTAATAATAATTCCAGATTAGAGGTCCATAAATAAAGGTCAACCTTGAAAAGGCTGAGTTAAAAATGGGGACTAGCTTTATCAGATACTAAGACACACTACAAAACCATAGGAATAAAATACATTGTAGCATTGTTCAAGAAGACATTTTTTGTTCAAGAATAAACAAATAGACCAATGGAATCACATAGAAAGCTTAGAGACAAATCCATGTAGATATGAGAACTTAATATAAAGAAAGGTGGCAGCATCTTCAATCAGGAATGGATGGTTTGTTTAGTAGGTGGAGTTGGGAAAACTAGCTCACAATAAACATGATGAATACTTACCACTATATACGAAGGTAGTATTCAAATGGAATAAAGATCTGAAAGTCAAAGGCAAGGGCCGGCTGAGTGGTGTGGTGGTTAAGCACTGGCTTGGGAAGCCAGCGGCCCCGGTTTGGGTCCCACAGATGAGGGCCAGTGACACTGCCCTCAAAAAATAAAAATAAAAAAAAATAAAAGTGAAAGGCAAAAGTCTCGAGTTAATAGAATATATTTGTGGCCTAAGAGTGAGTAAGTATTCCTTAAATAAAACTTAAAAACACAGACTATTTTGATCACATTAAAATGAAGGATTCCTATTCAAAGCATGATACAATGGACAGAGTTAAAAGACATAAGACAGAGTGGAAGAAGATATTAGCAATATTTAAAACTGACAATGATTGAAAAAAAAAGGAATTCCTGCCAATCAATATTGGCAAAGGATATATGAGCAGGCAATTTATAGAAAAGGAAAAGCAAAAGGCTAACAAGCATATGAAGAGATGCTCAGGCTTATTAGTCATGACAAAAATGCAAATTAGAATCGTGATGCGATGCCACTTTGTACTCTTAGAGTAGCAAAAAATAAAAAGCTAGATAATCTGAATGTTGTCAAGGAGAGTCATATAGGATCCCTCAGGCCCTGCAGCCATTTTAGAGATTAATATACCTGAACGTGATCAAATAAGGACACTCTATGATGCAGCAATTCCCTTTCTATCTTATGTTCCAAAAAAATGTTTCCAAGGGTCCTAACATCCTTCGAGGATGCTCCTTATGGCCTTGTTTGTGGCTATAGAGACCATTGGACACCCCAGGTAGGAAAAGCATGAGACGGGGTGGGTGCACTCAGGGGAGTGCTGGGCTCCAGTATACATTGCACCATGAACAAATCTGTAAAATATACTGTTATGCAAAACAGTTTTTAAATTAAAAAACATAGCCCCATTTGCAGAAATTAAACACACAAGGCTGGCCGAGTGGCACGGTAGTTAAGCGCTGGCTTGGGAAGCCAGCGGCCCCGGTTTGGGTCCCACATATGAGGGCCAGTGACACTGCCCCCCCCAAAAAAAAAAAAAAAAGAGTGCAAGCTGAGCTCTGAGCAACAGCTGAGCTACCAACGGTGGTAGGATGGCTCAGGTAAAAAAAAAAAAAAAAAAAAAAGGACTTTTGTCCTAGACGCATTTGCCTCCCCCACCCCTCCTTGCATGCCCTGGAGTGGTGGGAGGGCATCAGGGATCCTCACCCTCCTGAGACCCAGTTAGGGAAGCGTGAACATGGCAGCCTCAAGATTAGTTGAAGCTGCTGTTTGCCCAGCCTCTTCCACCCCACCCAGGTGTGATGTGATTGTTGCAAAGGCGTGTGTAGCAGGGGACTCTGGAAGTGTATTGGGCTGGGGTGGGACTTTTCCTTCCCACAGTGCACTGAGCAGTGGAGGTGGTGAGGGGTGCGGGAGCCATGCTGCTGAACTCTGGTTGGCATTCCCCCCTTGTGCAAGATAGGGAGGCTGGGGGTGGGGCAGCCTCTGCTTGGTTTGGTTGTGAAATAAACCTGGCGGAGAAGCACAGTTATCCCATTGAATAATTTGAGCAAAAAAACTACTGGAAATACCTTTTGTTTTTGCCTTTTGTCAAATAAAGTTGTTTTGGGTTTAAAAAAAAAATTAAAAAAAACCTCAAACACACAAAAATACTATTAGTAAAATATTATTGTGACTTATAATAATAGTTCATTATAATTCCAAGGATGTACATTAAATGGTTGTCCTTGAGGGGTGAGAAAGGAGAAGGGGATGGGAATAGGGGAAAGAGAAATGTTATTCTAGCAGCAATAGGCAGACTGTATCACAAAGCAGCCAGAATAAGAAGAAATAGGTGAGGAGTGTGATGGGAAAATCTGGATGGGGAGACCTCTGTGGTCAGGTGTGTAATAGGATCCCTTCCACGTTTTCCAGATAAGTGAGGGGAAATTTTGACTCCGGAGCTTTGGATAGGATGATCATGTGCCAGTTTGCTGGGAAGGAGTCTTTGTTTACATTCAAGATGACCCAAAAATAGCCCCTCTTTCACTCTTGGTTGGGATAATACATGTATGGTCACAATACCATTGGCATGTATCAGTGAATAAACAAAGATCTTTGCCCTCAGGGAGCTTACATTCTAGTCTGGGGAGGAAGATAATAAACAATAAATATAATAAGTAAATTATATAGTACATTAGAGAGTGAAAGTGCTCAAAAAAAAAAAGGAAAGGCAAAACAGATTGTGATCAGAGGACTCAAGGGTGCTGAGATGGGAGAGGGCAGCACAGATTGAGGCATTTCAAGAGGGTGGTCAGGGAAGCTAGGCCTGAGAAGATGACATTTGAACAAGCGCTTGCGGGAGATGAGGGAGTTGGTCAAGCTGACATCTGAGGGAAGAGGAGTCCAGGCAATAGGGACAGCTCTTGGAAAGTCCCTGGAGTGGGCTCAGAAAGAGCAAGAAAGAGAGGAGGAGTGGGAGAAAAGACAGACCTCAGGGGCCGAGCTGGCTGAGTGGGGGCCTCAGAAGCCACTGTGAAGGCTGCGATGAGGAGCCATTGCAGGATATGGAGCAGGGCCTCTACAGGATGTGACTGACATTTCTAAAAAATGTCTCTCTGGCTATTGTGTCAGGAATAGACTGAATGGGACAAGGATAGAAGCCTAGACAACTATTTGGAGGCTATTTACAGTAAACCTAAAAGAAGAGATGATGGCTGCTTAGACAACAGTATGAAGGGGCATCTGTGGAGGTGGTTAGAAGGGGCTGGATTCTGAATATTTTTTAAAGGTAGAGAGAGTTAACAGGATTTCCTAAATGACAGAATGGGTTGGGCAGGCTGGGCTGGGGAGTGGAGGGTGAAAGAGGAATCAAAGTAGGTTACATACGGAGGTGGTGGTCATGGTAATGAGATAGCTCTCTCTGGGTTTAGGCAGTAAAGAATAAGGTTGTTCCTTGTCCGTAGAGAATGTTTAAGTCATAATAAAATGGACTAGATGTTGGTCTGCTGTTTATTATCATCATGCACCAGCAATTTTAAACAATGTCTTAAAAGTTTTAAAAGACTTCCTCCCCACCATGGTAGACCACAGCCATTGTCTGTCCCACCTTCAAGCCCAACCTTGGTATGAGGTGAGGGTTTGGAGGCCTGAATGCTGGAGAGCTGTCCTCATTTTATTAGGCAAGTTTATGGAATGAGGAAGTTGGAGGGGTGGGAAGGAAAGATAAGGAGTTCAGTTTTGAACACTAATTTTGAGATGTATACTCATCATTCAAGCACTCTTGGTGACTACACAAAGCAGTCTGGAGTTCAGGAAAGAGGTTTGGGCTAGAAATATAAATTTGGAAGTTGCTGGCAGACAAATGGTATTTACATCATGTGATTGGATGAGACTAGGGAGTGAAAGTAGATAGAGAAAAATAGACAAATGGTGAGCCCTGGAGCACTCCTACGATAAGAGGCCTGGGAGAAGGGAAGGAATCCACAAAGAAACAGAAGAAATGAGTGTCAGATGATGTGGGTCCTGGAAACTAAGAGAAGAAAGTGTGTCAGGAAGGAGTGAGCAGATGTGTTAAACTAGAGGAAGAATGAAAATTAATCATTAAATCGAATAAAGTTGAGATCTTTGGTGACTTTGATCAGAGCAGTTTCAGCAGAACGTGGGACAAAAACCAGATTGGAACAGAATTAAAAGAGAATGAGGGCCAGCCGAGTGGCGCGGTGGTTGGGCGCTGGATTGGGAAGCCAGCGGCCCCGGTTCGGATCCCACATGTGAGGGCCAGTGACACTGCCCTCAAAAAAAAAAAAAAAAAAAAGAGAGAGAATGAGAAAAGAGAGATTAGAGATAGTGAATATGTACAACTCTTTGGGATTGACTGGCTTCAAAGAAGCTGTAACTGGAGACAAGATTATTTTAAGATAGGAGAAATAGCAGAATGCTTACAAACTGATGGGAATGATCCAGTAGAGAGCAAAAGTCAATGATGTAGATGAGAGAAAGATCACTGAGCTATGTCCTCGAATCCAGCCACTCAGAGGCGAGATTGGCTTTCAGTAGAAACAAAGAAGTAGAAACAAAGAAAGAGCATCTATGTAGCCAATGAGAAACCTGTATGGGTGTGATTTTGAGATTGCCATTGTTTCCAAAATTTCTTTAACCAGATCTTCACTCTAAAGTCAAAATACATGGGCCAAAGTTTTATGTTCAAATATAGTAAAATATTGGGCACTTAGCAAGTGCTCTCAAAAAATGATAGATATAACATTATTCCTAGCTCTTTACTTTCAATAGGCTCAAGTCTCTCCCTATTGACTGCCACCCTTTTTTTCTCTTCCGCTTCATAGCCGAAGTACTTGAAACAGTTGTCTATTTAAAGATTCTACTTTTCCTTTTATTAACTCTTCAACCATTAAGATCTTGCTTCGCTCTTGCCACTCCAACTATAATCTCCATGCTAAATCCAGTGAACATGGCTCAGTCCTCATTGTCCCTGACCTCTTGTTTGACCTTGATGACTATGCTCTACATGAAACTTTCTCTTTCCTGGCTTCCAGTAATACCACCCTCTTATGGGATACACCTTCTACTGTTCAACCCACGTCTTTCTCACCTCCCTTTTGGGCTTATATCCATTGTCTGTGTAGTGGGCATTGGTGACTTTCATATATCCAGGCTCTATTCCCCTTTGACTGCTAAGAGAGGCTCCATTTTCCTGTGGGGAACCATCCTTCCACCATCTTGGTTCAGAGGACACCAATCTCACCCCCAACATAGGAGTAGACTTAAGGTTCAGGAAATGACTACTGACTCAATATGGATCATTGAGAGTCACTCCCAGAACTTTTGCTGGAACTATGGAGAAAGAATTGTAGCCTTCCTGTGGACTGTGCTAAACTGGCAGGATGTAAGTCTGGATCTGCTGAATATTATCTTTGTCGGCTTGTAGGAAGAGCCTGCCTGAGAAGAAAGTTAACCCGGGGAAAACAAAGCCAAGACATGGTGACCTGATGACTCTGAGGCCATGGTTCCCATCATACCCAAAAGCTAGTCCTCCCTTTGAGTCAAGAAATTCTTTTTTGTTTTGTTTTTGCTTAAGGCAGTTTCACTTAGCTTTCTACTATATACAACACACAGAATCTTGGAAGATACAGCCTGCATGTTTTATGTTGCTTTATCCATGTTTTTAACCCTAGATTCTCTTTTCTTTATCAGTATTTTCTTGGGTGATTCTATTTATGTAGCTACAACTCATATACTAATTATGCTCAAATTTAAGTGTTTAGTACAAACTCCTCTCATAGCCACCCACTGTTTATTTGACTTTTCCACATGGATACTCCAAAGGTAATGAAAACCCAGTTTGTCTAGACCTTTACTCATCATCTCGCTCCTCCTCCCCAAACCTATTTTGTTTCCTTCCCCTTATCTGTAAGTAGCACCACTATTTACCCACTTGACAAGAAAAATTATACCAGACTTCTCTCTGTTTCATCGGCCCAGAAACTTCAAGTCATTGCACCTCCTTTACCCACATTCTTTACTCCAATCCACTATGGAGTGTGTGGCAGGGATTAAATGAGATCATTCATGAAAAGTATTTAGAGCAAGGTCTGAGACATCGTAAGTCTACCTGCCTGTGTCTTCTATTAGGCCCAGAAGCCAGGGACTATGACCGGTCCCTCTGCAAACCTCCAGAGTCTAGCACAGGGCCTGGTATGCTTATTGAATGAATGAATGAGTGAATGAATGAATGATATAGGGAGAAAGACTAGAGAAACTATCCGAGGGTACATCATTGTGGTCTTGAGAAAGGTAGAAAGAAAACCAATGAAAAAGCTTTGAGAGGGAATAGACAAAGCAAGACAAGGCTGCATTCCAGAGAGCTAAGGCGGGAGTAATCTTGAATAAGGACCAGGTTGGCAACAGGGCTCAGTTCTTCAGGTCAGAGAAAATGAGAATGGAGAGGCCACACTCTGTAGGACGACTGGGGCAACCACTGCAAGGAGTTGCTTCTGGTTCTACCTGTAGCTTCTTCTCATTTCCCCTTCTACCCTCTCCTGGCAGTTGTCATAGGATTAGGATAAAATAATGCCCTTCATGAAACACCATCCCCCATCAGATCACTCCCATAGCAGACTCCTGGGTATTGTTGTTAAGATTATGCACTGCACAACACCACCATATCCAAGGGGGTATCATTCAAATGGTAGATATCTTTACGATTTATAATTTTTAAAAAAAATTTATTATAATTTTGCTGACTCCAAAGATTAATGATTTGCATTGCAACAATGTTCAAGCATATATTAAAGTATCTTTTTTTAACAAAATCACCATATATAATTCCATTTTGACAAAAATCCAAAAACTTTGTTGATCTAATGTCATCTAAAATAACTTAAACAAGAACTGCTTTTTTGACTACAGCATTGATCAGTGACCACCTTAAAAGAAGACAAAAAGAATCCATTGGTATCAGTGCCCTGGCCAAATATGACATGTTTTATCTTATAGTTTACACCATCTGCTATTTCTGTACTATGAAGTTATTATTGAGTTTCCAATTAAATTTACTGGTGTTTTCATTATGATACAAATTACTATGTAATAACTAGCATGAATCTCCCTTTAAAAATCTACATAGATACAGTTTAAAGATTATTATATAATGACCCACTAATTGTATTATATCAATTGTTTATTTGTTCTTATGGAAATTTTATCACTAGAAATATTAAATACTGTTAAACTTTATTAGAATGTAAGTAATAACATTTTAAAGTGTTATGAATAGTAAGATAAAATACTAAATCATGAAATTATTTGCCTCCAGATATTATTTTAAAAACCTTGTTTAAAACATCATGAGGGGACCAGCCGAGTGGCGCATTGGTTAAGAGCTGGTTTTGGGATGCCAGCGGCCCCGGTTCGGATCCCTCATGTGAGGGCCAGTGACATTGCCCTCTACAGTTAACAACAGCTCCAGTTGGAGCTGGGCTGTATGAGCCCAGGTGATGGTGTAGGCTGCAGCCCCTGCTGCAGTGATCTGCCATAGACTACAGTGAGTGGCCAGCAGCCAGCGTGAGCGGCTGGCAGCCAGCGTGAGCTGCCAACAGCCTCAGTGAGCGGCCATCCAGAGGCCGGCGACCAATCTGCCTCATCCGGGAAGAGCACAATGACGATACCAACAGTGAAGCAACGTCCTCCGCAACTAGACTGAAGAACAAAAAGACAGCAACTTGTCTGTTCCCCTTCCCCAATTCCTCAACACTGTTCCCCTCCCCCAATTCCCCAATAAAATCTTTAAAGAAAAACAAACCATCATGAGGGATGGCCGGGTGGCTCAGTTGGTTAGAGTGTGTGCCCTGAACAAGGATGCCAGATCAATTCCCGCATGGGATGGTCGGCTGCGCCTTCCCCCTTCACCACCACCACCACCACAATTACAGTGAAAGCTGCAACTGGATTTGGAGCTGAGCTGTGCCCTGTACAACTAGATTGAAACAACTACTTGACTTGGAGCTGATGAGTCCTGGAAAAATACACTATTCCCCAATAAAATTTCATTTAAAAAAAAAATCATGAAATCCAGAAAAAAAGAAATCAGAAAGCTGTTACAGAAATTTTATTTATTTAAAAAAATACATATATAGTTGCTGACAATAATCTAGGCACTGTCTTAAATATTTTGGCTTCACTAGCCATACTTAGCGACTCTTCTAGGTGACTGGATTTCTGGAAAAATTAGAGGGATTGCCAGAAGAAAAGGAAAAACTTCAGAGGTATTAGTTTTAGCAAAACCTAGCATTAACATCTCTGATGGGGCAAGATATGAATTTATCTTGGACTTCTACACTCCATAACCGATGAATTCAAGAAATACTGGAAGGAAGGAAAAATAACAACAACAAAAAACAAAAACAAAGAATCCATTAAACCAAATACACTTTCTGCCTATCAGAAGCCTGACCACATAACTTTGTATATTAAACAGGCAACTCAGATTGAAATGATCTATCTCAGGTAAGAAATCTTAAGTTTCTAAGAAACAAAAAAAGAAAAAGAAGAAAATGAAAAAGAAATAAATAAAAAAGAAATGTTAAGTTTCCAGATAACAAGATGGGTAGAAAGTTTTGGAAATTTAATACTCACAATTCTTGAGAAAAAAAAAAAATCACTCAATCCTGGTTACTGTATTCTACCTCAAAGGATTCCATATTTTGTCTACATTGTAAAGTCTTTGGAGATGGAAAAAAATCAAATCAAGACTAGAATGAGAACAAAAGCAAAGACTGGTAGCATTTACTGTCTATTCCAAATAAGCATGAATAAAAGTGAAATGCACACCAACAATTAAAATCTGATTCCAAAAATATATTATATACATGTGAAAATGAGAAAAAAAATTGGATGCTGTTTTTGAACATATGATACTTATGATTCACTTTTTGTTGAGGGAATAGCTAAGCTCATCCAAGAAGTTAATGAGTGTGATAATGGGAAATATTCTTTATTTGGCAGGAATCATAGCAAAATTTGATACCGTTATGTCAGAACATTTATGCAAAATATAAACATTGACACAAAATAATATTACACATTGTTTAGGGACTAAAAGACAAAACTAAATAATCAAAAGTATAGATGCAATTAGTAAGATCATGTTAAATAAAATAAGAAATGTTAGACATTACTCAATTATTTTATTTTATTATTATTATTATTTTTAAAGATTTTATTGGTGAATTGGGGGAGGGGAACAGTGTTGGGCAATTGGGGAAGGGGAACAGACAAGTTGCTGTCTTTTTGTTCTTCAGTCTAGTTGCAGAGGACGTTGCTTCACTGGCCCATGTTGGTATCGTCATTGCGCTCTTCCTGGATGAGGCAGATGGGTCGCTGGCCTCTGGATGGTCACTCACCACGGCTATTGGCAGCTCACACTGGCTGCCAGCCACTCACGCTGGCTGCTGGCCACTCACTGTAGCCTATAGCAGCTCACCGCAGCCAGGGCTGCAGCTATGCCATCCTGGGGACTCACAGCAGCCCAGCTCCAGGTGCAGCTGTTGTTAGCTGTAGAGGGCAGTATCACTGGCCCTCATATGGGATCCAAACCAGGGCCGCTGGCATCCCAAGCCAGCTCTTAACCAATGCGCCACATGGCCGGCACAAACATTACTCAATTATTTTAAATACAACTCCAAGAACAAGCTATGTTGAATACATAACAATTCCTTTAGATTTGCTGATTTCCAAAAATGCAAATATATCTATATGTGAACATCTTTGGGGGGTTTGTTTAGCAGGTGACTCAACGAAGGAAGGATTTTACATTCTCAGTAGACTACTTACAAAAACAGAATTTAGACAAAAATAGCCCAAGGCGCCAGAAATATGGCAATGCAACAAAAATGCATGGAAAACTATAATGGATTTTAACAGATGATCCTTGAAAAACAATTCTAGGGAAATCTTTCTGTTTTGTTGTGTGTAGTCTTTAAACTTGATAGTGAATGATGTGGTAAAAAGTTCTTTTGACTTCACTGAATTTTAAAATGTTGCCTAGGAACTACCCAGCAAAATTTCAGTTTTAATGAAATGTTGGAGTGTTTTGAACATGAATTTTCAAACACAAATTTTCAAATCTTGAATGTCGATGTTGAATTCCCAAGAAAGTCATTGCTATGTCAAAGTGGATGCTATGTTGCTAAAAATTCAAAAGCCAGGATGCAAAACCTTTTCTAGGAACTGTTAATTGTATTAATAAAGAAATAGATTCTACAATGCAAAGTACACTCTAGCAAATTTCAACTTTTAAATGTATTTGCTCAGAACTAATATGAAATGGTGTTTAGGTAAAATCTTATAAATAAATCATACAGGAACCAAAATTTAATACATATAATGCCCTTGAAAGCACTGAAAAAATTAAGGTATTCCTTGTTATAAAAAGGAAGAAAGAGGGCCAGCCGAGTGGTGCATTGGTTAAGAGCTGGCTTGGGACACCAGCGGCCCCTGTTCAGATCCCACACATGAAGGCCAGTGACACTGCAGCTAATGACAGCTCCACCTGGAGCTGGGCTGCAAACTCCAGCGACGGTGTGGGCTGCAGCCCCTGCTGCAATGGGCTGCCATAGGCTACAGTGGCCAGCAGCCAGCGTCAGCTCCCAATAGCCGCGGTGAGTGACCATCCAGAGGCAGGTGACTGATCTGCCTCATCTGGGAAGAGTGCAAAGATGATACCAACATGGGCCAGTGAAGCAACGTCCTCTGCAACTAGACTGAAGAACAAAAAGACAGCAACTTCTCTGTTCCCCCTCCCCAATTCCCCAAAGCTGTTCCCCTCCCCCAATTCCGCAATAAAATCTTTTAAAAAAAAGGATGAGGGCCGGCCAAGTGGCACATGGGTTAAGCGCTGGCTTGGGAAGCCAGTGGCCCCGGTTCCGGTCCCACATATGAGGGCCAGTGACACTGCCCTCAAAAAAAAACAAAAAACAAAAAACAAAAAACAAAAAACATAAATAAAATCAGGATTTCTGCTTTCAAAAAAATAAATAAATAAATAAATAAAAATAAAAAAAAGGACGAAAGATTGATAAAACATAGGTTATTGTTGCCAAATGACAGAATGTTAACATTGATGCTATTACCCATGTAGAAAATGCTAAGAGAAAGGAAGAAGACTTGTTTTATTGTGATTTCCAAGATTCAAAAGTAAATTTCAAAATTATTTCATTTTATTTTGCTATATTGGACCCCACTAAAAAAATTCATAAAAAAGATTTAGGGGGGCCAGCCGAGTAGGGCATTAGTTAAGAGCTGGTTTTGGGATGCCAGCGGCTCCGGTACGGATCCCACATATGAGGGACAGTGACACTGCCCTCTACAGCGAACAACAGCTCCACCTGGAGCTGGGCTGTGTGAGCCCCGGTGACGGTGTAGGCTGCAGCCCCTGCTGCAGTGGGCTGCCATAGGCTACAGTGAGTGGCCGGCAGCCAGCGTGAACGGCTGGCAGCTGGTGTGAGCTGCCAATAGCCGCAGTGAGCAACCATCCGGAGGCCGGCGACCCATCTGCCTCAACTGGGAAGAGCGCAATGATGATGCCAACATGGGCCAGTGAAGCAACATCCTCTGCAACTAGACTGAAGAACAAAAAAAGGACAGCAACTTGTCTGTTCCCCTCCCCCAATTCCCCAATAAAAAGTCTTTAAAAAAAAAAAAGATTTAGGGGCTGGCCGAGTGGCTCAGTTGGATAAAAGTTGTCTTAGAGCGCAAGCTCTGAGCAACAGTGCCACCGGTTCGATTCCCACATGGGCCAGTGATGCTGCACCTGAGCTGGGCTGTCGATAAGCTGCCAATAGGTGGCAGGATAGCTCAGCTGGTGTAACAACAAGATTGCCTGTTTCATGGTGGGTTATGCCCACTAGCAACTAAGACTGAACTCAGCACCTTTTTTTTTTTTTTTGAGGGCAGTGTCACTGGTCCTCATATGTGGGACCTGAACTGGGGCCGCTGGCTTCCCAAGCCAGCGCTTAACCACCGCGCCACTCGGCCGGCCCTGAACTCAGCACCTTGAGCTTAGAGGCCACAAACTGGTGACAGGAAGCCAGATGGCGACTGGCGCCCTCCACAACAAAGATTGAAGAGCAACAACTTGGCTGGTCCTCTTCCCCAATTCCCCAACACTGTTCTCCTCCCCCAATTCTCCAATAAAATCTTAAAAAAAAAAAAGATTTAGGATACTGGAAAAACATCATGGCCTTTTAAAAATGTTCTAATCCAGACAATAAATGTAATTTGAAGAATTATGAAAAATGTGGGCTACTACAACTTCATCAAAATTTACAATCAAAATCAACTGTATACACAGAAGGAAGTGATTTTGATGGGACATTAATGTACTAAGAAACAAAAATCTCGTTGTTTTCTAAAATCAAGTATGACTACTGTTGAAGACAATATATTTGCAACAGTGATAATTTTCTATTATTTTATGTTCAATATTTAATTTGTGTAATTTATACAGAATGATTTAATGTTTGTCATAAAAGTTATTATTAAGAAATAATAAACTAACATAAAATGTCATGCTGGAGGATGGGGTGACTTTTTCTAATTCTTCAATACAGGGCTCAGCAAAGTATAGACTGCCAGTCAAATACTTGGCCTGGTCCCTATTTTTATATGATCCATGTAAGTTAAGAATGGTTTTAATGTTTTTAAATAGGGAAAAAAATCTAAAGAAGAATACGATTTCTTGACACATAAAAATGATATGAAATTTAAATTCCACTATCCAAAATAAAGTTTTGTTGGAACACGGTCAGGCCTACAGGTTTAAGTGTTGTCTGTGGCTGCTTTCATGCCCCAACAGCCGAGCTGAGTAGTTTCGACACTAAAATATGTACTACCTGGCCATTTAGAGAAAACGTTTGCCAACCCCTGCTCTAAAAGCCTCCATGTGAGGGCCGGCCGAGTGGCGTGTTGGTTAAGAGCTGGCTTGGGACGCCAGCAGCCCCAGTTCGGATCCCACATATGAGGGCCAGTGACACTGCCCTCTACAGCTAACGACAGCTCCACCTGGAGCTGGGCTGCACGAGCCCCAGCGATAGTGTAGGCTGCAGCCCCTGCTGCAGTGGGCTGCCATAGACTGCAGTGAGTGGCCAGCAGCCAGCATGAGCTGCCAATAGCAGCAGTGATCAGCCATCCAGAGGCCAGCGACTGATCTGCCTCACCTGGGAAGAGCGCAATGACGATACCAACATGGGCCAGTGAAGCAACGTCCTCCACAACTAGACTGAAGAACAAAAGGACAGCAACTTGTCTGTTCCCCTTCCCTGGTTCCCCAACGCTGTTCCCCTCTCCCAATAAAAAATCTTTAAAAAGTGGCCAGTTAGCTCACTTGGTTAGAGCATAATGCTAATAACACCAAGGCTGCTGGTTCAGTCCCCATATGGGCCACTGTGAGGGGTGCCCTCCTTAAAAATAAATAAATAAATACATATAAAATAAAAGTTTCCATAGAAGCTTGGGGCCATCCTGTATTAGCTTGGGGCCGTCCTGTAGAGACTTGAATCCAAGCAAAGTTCCCTCTAGGTCTCCCCAACACCTGGCTGCCGCCTGAGCATCTCACCTTGATGGCTTCACAGGCATCTTGAATTCAGCATGGCTCCTACCTTCCCCATACCTGCTCCTTCTGGCACGCCCATTTACCTAGTTGCTCAAGCCAGAGCTTTGCATTTATTCTTGAATCCTCTCCACTTGAACTTCCCTGCTCCTCTATTCCATTAATCATCTCTTTTGTATGTTCCAAATCCATTTGCTCTTTCACACACCTCCAGCCATCACCCTGCTGAAGTTATCAGCATTTCCTGCAGAATGACTGGACCAATGGGGATCCTGGGCCCCACTCTTGGAACCTCTAGTTCATTCTCCATCAGATAGCTAGAGTGATGTCCTTAGAATACAAATCTGACCCTATCATTTCCTTCCTTCAATCCCCTCCACAGTAGAGAGAACTAGACCATTTGTCTATCCATGGTCTCTTCTGCTCATGGCACCAACTTTCCTCTGCCCTCTCTCTGTGTGGGTATGATAGACATGACAATCCCAGAGTCTGGCCCCATGGGTCACCCCTAGTTGGGCATGAGTCCTACACTGGGCCCATCGTGCCCTCTTTCCTGGGAATTTTAATCTTGAGTGAAGATGCATAGAAATGCTGAGTCAACCGAAATGAAAGGCAGCCTTTATAGTGTAGGGTTTTCTGATGTGAGCTCCGGAGCCATACTGCTTCAGATTTGAATTTCAACTCCACCACTCACTTAACTGTGTGACTTTGGGAAAGTCACATAACTGGGTCTGAGCGTCCTCACCTGTGCAATGGGGATGAGAACGACACACCACACTTACTGAAGCCTCATCACTTGAGAATTAAATAAATAGGCTTATACATGCGAAGGGCTGAGAGCAATGCTTGGCACATGGTGGTAGCCTGGTAAAGAAAGTTGTCCTTAGTCCCCAGAGAGTTAGTACACATTCCTTTAGCTGTGACCCCTCTTCCTGTTCCCTGGGCCTGGTTGTTTGATCTTCAGCACTCTTTAAAGAGAGCCTTTTGTCTTTCTTAACATAGTTGAAATGGAATTTTATGGCCTCTAATCAAAGAAGGCTAGCCAATACTCTCTGTGGCTTCCTATTGCCCTGGGGATACAGGTCAGAAAGGGCTCAGGACTCTAGGTACCCAGTCCTGCTAATCTCCCAGCATCATCTCTTGCCACTGCCCCTCTTAGCACCTCCCACATTCAGCTCTTGGTACGACCCTGAATTTGCCAAGCTTTCTCTTTGACCCCTAGGGCCCAGGTTCCCTTCTAGAAGGCCCTCTCCTTCTCCCTGACAGACCCACCCTCCCATCCCCCATTCTGGTAAATATACAGGTCACACCCACCCATTCCTGATTGGCCTCTGGAGAGGGCCCCGCCCCCTGTTCTCCCCTCCCCCACAACCTGACTGGGTTTGGGATCTCTTATAAGAAACTTGCGATAATCCCCAAACCAGATTTCTTGACCAGATTTCCTCCCGTTTTACTTTCCATAGTCTGTGTTAAGAAAAAATTAATTTTTTGTTTTGCATTTTCCAAATGAAAATGCTGTTGTAATATTAATATATAATATTCTCTTTTAAATGGTCCACACACAACCCAGGAGGTTCCGCTACATGCCCTTCCTTCTTCTCTCCTGTCCCACCTCCCTCCCCCTACATTCCTAGGTTACCCCTTGGTCACCTTCATGGTCTCTTTCCTCAGGTTGAGAGCTCTTGGAAGCCTGGGATTGCAGCTTCCCCACCTCCCAACCCCCCCCCAGTCCTCCCTCCCCGCCCCCCCCTTGCAGGGTGGGGGTCAGTTAATGTTTAATGAGTGAATGAAGGAATACATTTGAAAGGGAGAGGAAGGAAAAAGGGGTCTAACTCTGCCCTCTGGGAGCATTTTCTCTTGAGTCAAGGAGCCCAGATGGAATCTGGTCAACATATCATTCACAAAACCCTCAACCACAATAGCAGAGTCACAAATTGACACTAGTGGTTGCCCAGTCCTTAGCTCCAGCCACTCCCCCACCACCCCCAAACCCCCACCCCAGTGAACCCTCCCAAGGTTGCACTATTACCACTGCCCTCTCAATACTGGAAGGGGGCAGGGATTGAGGGGGGCACCTCGCTACACAGGTGCTCAGTGACAGGTGGGCTGTCTACCCAGCCCAAGGGGTAAATAAACATCACAGGTGTCCTGTAACCCGAAGAGAAGAAACAGACTGTTAACAAAAAGGTTGGCTAGCTCCAAGTGTTGGGCAGTAGCTATATTTTCATTTCATGTTTTCCATTTTGTGCCCTCTGGAACTTGTATCACCTTTCAAAGCCAAAGCAAAACCGGAACAAATATTGCTTTCAAAGTAGTCTTTGTGTGCGTGTGTTTTGGTTTTGTGGCTTATTACTCCTTATTTTCAGTTGGGAAGAAACCAGCCTTCTTTCCCCAACACACCGACTCTGAACACACACAAACCGCAGGCATTAAATCATTACACAAGGGGCCAGCCGAGTGGCGCATTGGTTGGGCGCTGGTTTTGGGATGCCAGCGACCCCGGTTCGGATCCCACATGAGGGCCAGTGACACTGCCCTCTACAGCTAACAACAGCTCCACCTGGAGCTGGGCTGTGCGAGCCCCGGTGATGGTGTGGGCTGCAGCCCCTGCTGCAGTGGGCTGCCATAGGCTGCAGTGAGTGGCCCTCAGCCAGCGTGAGCGGCTGGCAGTCAAGCGTGAGCTGCCGATAGCCGCGGTGAGCGACATCCAGAGGCCAGCGACCGATCTGCCGCATCCGGGAAGGAGCGCAGTGACGATACCAACGGTGAAGCAACATCCTCCGCAACTAAACTGAAGAACAAGAAGACGGCAACTTGTCTGTTCCCCTTCCCCGATTCCCCAACGCTGTTCCCCTCCGCCAATTCCCCAATAAAAAATAAAAAAAATCTAAATCATTACACAAGATTATAAGTAGGAAGGGGTGGGGGAGGAGCCCAGGAAAGGTGTGTGAAAGGGGCTTGGGGTAAGAATTGGAGCAGACCCTGTTCAACCAGGTGACCTCTGGACTGTTATCTCCTGCAGGCTCTACCCCCAGGCCTCAGAGCTTGGCCACCCCTAGTGAGGGGGTTGGGGAGATGAGGGGAGCAGAGGAGTGAGGGGTTGGGGTGGAGCAGCACCTGTGGGGAGCAGCCCAGAGGAAGTCGGGGTTTGCCATACTCCCTCTGTGACCTCACTTTTTTTTTTTAAGTAGTAATTTCCCATCTGCTCTTTTTTCTATAAGCATCTTCTATAACTTTTTTGAAGCAAAACACTTAAAATTCTTTAAAACTATGATTTTCAAAGCAATTTTTTTTTTTTTTTTGAGGGCAGTGTCACTGGCCCTCACATGTGGGACCGGAACCGGGGCTGCCAGCTTCCCAAGCCAGCGCTTAACAACTGCGCCACTCGGCCGGCCCTCAAAGCAATTTTTGAATGGTGCTCTCTTTCGCGTTTTTCACTGCTGGACCATTGCTGCAGGGTCACTGTGGGCAGCAGAGAGGCGAGGCAGGGCCTGACCTGGGGAGTCCTGGCCAGGCCTGCCTTCATGGCTGGAATCTTAGCAGGAAGGAGCCGCCATTCCCTGGGGCCAAGAAGGAAATGAGTCCCCCCACAAAACACATGACCCTGAGACCCGCCCAGGGCCTCGCACAAATTCATTTTACAACTAGCATAAAAATTCTGTGGGTTTCCGAGTGCAGAGGACTTGGCTTCTAGTTTTCCTAAGGCTGCCTCCTGCTTAATTAAGAGGCGACTGCTGTGCTCAACAGCTGAAGAAACACAGGAAAGATCAAGAAGGGAACTTCTTCCCACTCCACTTCCCCACTCTGTCTCAGAATCCAAGTGAAAGGTTTGTGGACTAAAAAGGAGCCACTTACTAAGCCTGAGAAGCTCAAGGGAGGCCAGCATGGCGAGCGAGCCCTACAAACTCAGAGACAGGGATTAACCAGAGAGGACAGTTTGAACATAAAAGTTCCTACCTGAAAATAGGTCAGGATGGGTAGTCACATCCTGGGCCTGTAGCTTTCTTCACAAAGTTCAATTTTTACCCATAAGTAAGCCTGAATATTATCTTTTAGCATCTAAGTTAACATACCCTTGAAATGTCAGAGGAATCCCTTTTCCTGAACCCCAATGCACCAGAGCAAAAGACCACGGAACCCCTCATTGTTATCTTGTTCCCCGAATACCATCTCTGTGTGCTATAAATGTTAATTATTAACTATCCTGTACCCACCAATGTTAAAGAAGCATATGCCTCTCCATTTCACTTTTTATCCAGTGCCACAGGTGTCCCCGCTCTGCTTTCTCCCACCTCCTCCACCTACCACCAATGGATTTCATGGAGCCCTCCTTACATCTCCTCCTTTGATTCTAATGTATAAAATAAGCTGCCACTGCCATTCTCCAGTGCATTTTCTTAATCCGTTGAGATTTTGCTTTCTGGCATTTGTCTTCAGTTCAGCTCAAACAAACTTCTTAAAATTCTCTACCAGTTTGGACGTTTCTTACGTCGACAAGTTGACTCTTATAATGTGGCCGAGTGGAAGGTGGAAGCAGGCTCAGAGCCAGGCCAATGGATGTGGGCTTGGATCCCTGCTGGCTTACCTCAATTTCCTCATTTAGAAAATTGTGCCAAGCACTGCCCTACAGGCGTGATACATATTAATTCATTTTATCCTGACCACTAGCTAGGAGGGAGTTGCTATCATTATCTTCGCTTTGCAGGGAAACTTAAAGATAAGAAAGTTACTAAGGTCACACAGCTAGTAAATGGCCGAGCTGGAATTTGAACCCACACAGCTTGGCACCACTAAGCTCTACTGCCCTGTGAGGAAGGCACATTTATTTACTGTACTGGCCTCAGAGAATCTCTACTAGAGATAAGGAATGTAAAGTGCTTCACCCAGAGCCTGGGCCTTAATAAATTCTCAGTATACACAAGTTCAGCAGCAGCATCATGAATTGTCAGACCCAGTCTGCGTTCTGAAGCAGCGACAGCCTTGACCCTGGCTGCACAAACATGATCAAGTCCTTATGTGCTTTACAAAAAAATTGTTGTTGTTTTTTTTATCGTACTGGATTTAAAAAGAAAGAGGGAAAACTAGAAAAGAAGGAGAGAAGGGAGAAGAAGAAAAAAAAATCCAAAGAAAAACAGACCCTGGTGATTCCAACAGGCAGCTGCTGGAATATTCTCGTTTGTGTTTTTATTTTAAAATAACATTTACGCTTCTTTATTCTTTTTAAAGTTATAATTCTAATATGTGCTTGTTATAAATATTTCAAACAGAATTTAAAAAGTCATTATGGAAAACAGTATGGAGATGTCTCCAAAACTTAAAAATAGTATTACCATATGACCCAGCAATCACAGCTCTGGGTGTGTATCCAGAGGAAATTAAATCAGGATCTCAAAGAGATATCTGCATCCCCGTGTTCATGGGAGCATCATTCACAATAGCAAAGATATGGAAACAACCTAAGTGTTCGCTGACAGATGAATGGATGTTATCCAGCCATGAGAAAGAAGGAAATCCTGCAACAACATGGATTAACCTAGAGGACATTATGCTAAGTGAAATAAGCCAGACAGAGAAAGACAAATAAATACTATGATTTCACTTATATAAGGAGATGCTGGTCAAAGGGTACAAAGTTGCAGGTATGTAGAATGGGTAAGTCTAGAGATCTTATGTACAAGCATAAGGATTATACTTTTCTTTTTTTTTAAGATTTTTTTGGGGAATTGGGGGAGGGGAACAGCGTTGGGGAATCAGGGAAGGGGAACAGACAAGTTGCTGTCTTTTTGTTCTTCAGTCTAGTTGTGGAGGACGTTGCTTCACTGGCCCATGTTGGTATCATTATTGCGCTCTTCCCGGATGAGACAGATCGGTCGCTGGCCTCTGGATGTCGCTCACCGCGGCTATTGGCAGCTCACGCTGGCTGCCGGCCACTCACTGTAGCCTATGGCAGCCGACTGCAGCAGGGGCTGCAGCTATGCCGTCTCCAGGCCTTGCACAGCTCAGCTCTAGGTGGAGCTGTTGTTCACCATCTTAGCTGCAGAGGGCAGTGTCACTGGCCTTCATAGTGGGATCTGAACCCGCAGCTCTGCTGCTCAGAGCTGGCGTCCCAAGCCAACTCTTAACCAATGACCCACTCTGCCGGCCCCATAAGGACTATACTTAATAATACTGTTTTGAACACTAAAATATGCTGAAAGGAGATGTCAGGTACACTCATCACACACACAAAAAAAATGGTGACTATGTGAGGATATATGTTAATTAACTTGACTGTAGTAATGACTTCACTATGATTATATATCAAATCATCATATCATACATCATATAAATAAATGAAAAAGAAAACCAAAGAAGCATGGAAGTTCTCTCCCCCCACATCTGTTGTTGCACTACTTGCTTTTTTTACTCAGTGAAATATCACAGACTATGTGTTCAGCATTCCTTTCAATAGCTGCATAGTATTCCATAATAGAATTTTGTTTTTATGCATCTCCCTTATTGGGGAACATTTATTTCGCTTGTAATTTTCTTCTCACTATTTCATACAATGACTCAATAAATATTTTTATAGAAATATTTTTGTCCCCTTATAGAAGTATTTTGCAATGATGACTACCTGGAATAGATTTTCTGTGCTTAATGAAACGTGATGGTAAAATTCATGCTTTCATTGAGGGAGCTAGATATTTATCAAAGATCTATTATGCCAGGAACTCTTCCAGGGGCTGGCACTACAACAGTGAGTATGACAGATAAGGTTCTTGCCCCCTCATAGATCTTACATTCTTGGGGAGTGAGGGCAGAGGAAGAAAGCAAGTAACTCAAGTGCTAATACATACAGTCAAAGTGCTTTCCTAAGAAGTTGCCCAATTTCAAGTAAATTAGTCAAATATAAGGGTATAAGAGGTATACAAACACACACAAAGAGTCCACTATCAACACAGACTACCATTAACCTTTTGCATTTTGTTAATCTGATAGATGAAAAAAAAAATTGTATTTTTGTTGGATTTTTTCATAACTTTGCATAGTAGGGATTTTAAACATCTTTTTATGTCCCTCAGCCATTTCTTTTGGGAATTGCCTATTGTATTTTTTTTTTTTTTTTTTTTTTTAGAGCAGTGTCACTGGCCCTCTTATGTGGGACCGAACCCGGGCCGCTGGCTTCCCAAGCCAGCACTTAACCGCCGCGCCACTCGGCCGGCCCTATTGTATTCTTTATTTTTTATGAAGTCATTTATTTATAGGTGAGATGTGCCTATACTATGTATATTTGTTATTATATAGTTTATAAATTTTTACTCCCAATCTGCCATTTTTAAAATTTACTTTTGGACTCCTACAATATACATAAGTTTAGATACATATTTTTTTCCTTATCAAATTAATCAGTCTATTTTATCCTGGCTTCTGGTTTTGTCTTTGTTAGAAACACCTTCCTCAACCCCACATTGTAAATTTATTCATATATTTTCTTCCTGAATTTTGGTGGTTTTAGGTTTAACATCTGAATCTGTAAGGTAGCTGGACTCCACCTGGGTGGCATTCCATCTCCAATCTGAGAACTGTCTGTCCCAACTATCATAGACTTGGTGGGGCCTCAAATGTTACAGCCCTCACTTCCCTGCTACAGAAGTTGATACATACTGAGCCATCCTCAAACAAAGAACTCTTTTCCTTATAATCCTGCAAAAAAAAAAAAAAAAAAATCACTGCTGGCTGTGGGAAACTACCTTCCCAGTGTGCCCTCCGGCAAGCTCTGCTAATCCTTAAAACCTACCCTTTGTTCTGGGTGCCTGCTTCTCCTACTGTCTCTGTCACCCTTAACTGGCAATTAGAGGTTCACATTCTCTGCCTGGCCCTGTCACCACCACGGCAGATGTCTCCCACCCTAACCCCATGAATCATGCTGGGAACTTCCTCAGGGCTCAGGTCTCAGGCACTTGGTTTGGTTTGGTTTTAGCTGAGCCATCCTGCTACCTCTTGGCAGCTCAGCGGCTGCTCAGCTCCGGCTGGGCATCAAACTGCTGTTACTCAGAGCTCAGCTCACACTGTTGAGCGAGCTCTTAACCAACTGAGCCACTCGGCCGGCCCTTTCAGGTACTAGTTTTTATAGCCAGGGCCTGGTAGGCAGTAGGCATTCCCTAAATGTTTGTTGAATAAATACATAAACAAACAAGTAAATTGAGTACTTACTATATGCACTTGGCATGTATATGTATGAGGATGTATATACGATATATTCTTCTATACATATTTTCCTACTTACAAAATAACATGATTATTATAAAATATTTAGTTATAGAAATCTATGAAACATTCATGTTCCCCATAATCCTGCCCCATTAGTGATAACCACCAAGAACAAGCTGACAAATATTATTTTGAAGTGTTACAACAGCTGTGCGAGATCTGTTTTATTATTCCATTTTCCAGTTGAGGAAATGGAGGTGAAGCGATGATCAGGTCATAGAGCTGGTAAGTGAATGAGTCAGAACAGGCAGGGGCAGCAATCTGGCCCCAGAGCCTTTGCTCTTCTCATTGAGATTTGCTGGTGCACCCACAGATTAGCAATGGGAAGATCCCGGAGACTTATGTAGACATGATCCTGTCTAAAGCAAAACCAGCGGGAATTTGAGGCTGTTCAGGACAACAAACACGTCCACAGTGAGGAAATGAACAGGTGCGTTCCCAGGTTCCTTTCCTCAGGTGACTGTTACATATTTAATTTCACAAAAAAATGAGGGGAAATTAGTTATCTCCCTTGTTATGTAAGTACCTACATGAGAGCTTTGATTTGGGCTCTTTGTCTGCAAATGTTAAAATATTTACTATCTGGCCATTCATAGAAAAAGTTTACCAACCCCTGGCTTTGTATAGTTTATGACCCTTAGGAAGAGTCCAGTGAATGTTAACTTTTTATTACAATGGTAAGAGATACACATTTTTATCGCTATTTTTACAGATGGTAAAATTGAAGTTTTGAGATGGGAGGCAACTGGCCACTTCTGTGATTTTTTTTTTTTTTTTTTAAGATTTTATTGGGGAATTGGGAGAGGGGAACAGCATCAGGGACTCGGGGAAGGGGAACAGACAAGTTACTGTCCTTTGGTTCTTCAGTCTAGTTGCGGAGGACGTTGTTTCACTGGCCCATGTCGGGATCATCATTGCGCTCTTCCCGGATGAGGCAGATCGGTCGCCAGCCTCTGGATGTCACTCACCACAGCTATTGGCAGCTCACCCTGGCTGCCGGCCACTCACTGTAGTCTATGGCAGCCCACTGCAGCGAGGGCTGCAGCCCACACCGTCGCTGGGGACCGCATAGCCCAGCTCGAATGCGCCACTCGGCCGGCCCTTCTGTGATTTCTTGCAGCATCATTCTGAGATATTTGGGACTCTGTGAGGGTGCCCTGGGGCCCACCCATCCTCAGTCATCGCCCAACCCTTCCTTGGGTGCCATGTTGAAAGAAGCTTAGAGGGTTTCTGGCCTCAGCACAGGAGGTGAGGCACAAGTTCCCTTCACTGGTGGATTTCCCCTCAGCCAGTCTGGGGATCCTGGCAGTCCTGCATCACTCAACCAGCATAAAACATATATTTATGAGAAGTTCTGGGCTTCTCTGTTTCCCTGCTGGGGCTGAGGGTGGCACAGGCAGGCAGCTGGTGGGCTCCTGCCAGGGCCTCACTGCTGTAGTTCAGAGTGGAACAGGAAGCTCCGCTGGAGGATGACTGAAGGTGAAGGCTGAGAACAGCTGCAGAGACAAGAGACACGGCCGGCATGTTGACCCCAGAACAGAGGTTTGTGTGCCCGTAAAGGAAGGCTCCCTCCCTGTGAACTGGGCACCGTAAATCTGTACCAGATTAAAAGCTCAGGGCTTGGAGTCAGGCCAACCTGGATTTGAATCCCAGCTCTAGCCACTTCCTCTCCCCGGGTTTAGAGATAAAAGTAACCTTAACAGTCATCCAGGCTAAGGCCTTCATTTTGCAGTTGAGAAACTTTTATGGGTTAAATTGTGTCCCTTGAAAATTCATATGTTGAAGACCTAACCCCCAGTACCTCAAAATGTGACCTTTGGACACAGTTTTTACTGAGGTAATCAAGTGAAAATGAGATAATTGGTGTGGGCCCTAATCCAATGACTGGGGAACTTTGGAGACCCATATGTAGAGAGGGAGAACACCATGTGAAGATTAAGGAAGAGATGGGGGTGATGACTCCACAGGCCAAGTATCACTAAAGTATGCAAAGCACCAGAAGCTGGGGGAGGGGCATGGAATGATCTTTCCTCACAGCCCAAAGAAGGAACCAACTTTGTCCACACCTTGTCCTCAGACTTCTGGCCTCCAAAATGGTCAGATAATAAATTTCTCTTGTTTAAACCAACCACTTTGTGGTGCTTTGTTATGGCAGCTCTGGCAAACTGATAAGAAAACAGAGGCCAGGAGGCCTGTATTCTAGTCCCAGCTAGAATTAGCTGGGTAACAATATTTAATCCTGTCTTAAACTCAATTTCCTCATCAATAAATTGTGATCAATATTCTGCCAATTCAGCAAATATTTCAGCCACCAATTATGTTCCAGGCCCTGGAAACTAAGGTGAATAAAGCCAGTTCCCGTCCATGGAGAGATCACAATGGGGGTGCAATAGTGTGAGTTTGTTGTGATTGTTTGTTTGTTTGTTTGTTTGTTTAGGGCAATGTCACTGGCCCTCATATGTGGGACTGAACCAGGGCCGCTGGCTTCCTAAGCCAGCGCTTAACCTGTTGTGATTTAAAGTATAATAAGGGCTGGCCAAGTGGCGCAGTGGTTAAGTGCTGGCTTAGGAAGCCAGCGGCCGCGGTTCGGTCCCACATGTGAGGGCCAGTGACACTACACTCAAAAAAAAACACACAAGGACTTCCGGTAAAATGGCGCAATAGACAGACGCTGTGCTAAATGCCTGCCAGGATCACACCAACATTACAAGCAAATTATACAGCATTCAACGCTGGAGGTCCCCGGAACACTGGAGGAACAGAACCACTAAACAAAGAACTTAAAGAGGAGGCTGAGTCGGGTCTGGTAGGACGTGCGGAGACGAGAGAGGGCGAGCCCGTGAGGGAAGCCTGCCATGAGAAGTTTGTCTGGTTGGGGGAGAGACCCTCTGGCCGCACACCAAGCTCACCAGCCCAGAGCTCCTTAGCCGGGAAGAGGAGTTCTAAGATAGCCAGCAGTAAATTAGTGAGGACTCTCTCTGCTCAGCTCGGTGAGGCTAAGAGCGGCTGGAGAATCAGTGGGGCCGGCACCCGGGCTTGCTCGCCGGTGAGCACTTACCTGGTTCCTGGTGGAGGGAGTGGCTGTGTGAGCCGGACCAGGGAGCCTGCGGGGACGGGCTGAACTGAGCACCTTTGGTGTAAAGGCTGGAGGTTTTTTAACTGTTCTTCCCGTGGTGTGGAGCCTGCACGCGAGTGGTGTAGGGAGGGCGCCATTTTGTCGGGCTTGGGCCCTCCCACGGAGGATCAGGTCCGAGACCTCATTGGTCTGGTGGAATTGGAGCAGAAGTGTTTGTGTGTGCGCGTGCGTGTGGCCTTGGATACCCACCCTCCGCACAGCTTGTGCTGCATTGCCAGGGAAATACCTGGTGGGCGTGCTCCGGCTCCAATGGGCTGCTCACTGAGACCGGGAGTGTGCAAGCCGCCTCGGTCCCCGCTCTCCGCTTGCAGAGTTGCCAGGCCGGTGATTGGTTGTCGGGCTGCTCAGCCTGATCTGCCAGCGGCTGATTGGGATAGGCTGAGACTGGGAGTTTTCCAGTGAGCTGTGTGCCTGCGTGATCCAGCCAGGGCTCTCCTGGGGATCTATCTAATACATCAAAGCAATCCCAGAGCAACAGCCAGAATGGGGAAACAAAGAAACATGTCACAAGTAAAAGATCAGAAGAAACCTCTAGAAATGGAACTAAATGAAACAGAGGGATCCAGCCTTTCGGAGACAGAGTTTAGAACACTGATGATAAGAATGTTTACGGAACTTAGCGAGGACATAAAGAAGGATAGGGAAACCATAAAAAACAACCTGTTAGAACTAAAGAATACAATAACTGAAATGAAGAACACACTCGAAGGAATCACCAGTAGAATAGATGAAGCAGAGGAGCGGATCAGCGATTTGGAAGATAAAATAGCAGAAATCACCCAGTTGGCATAGCAAAAAGACCAAAGAATAAAAAACAATGAAAATAGTTTAAGAGCCCTATGGGACAAGGTGAAGTGCAACCACCTTCGAATCATAGGAATACCAGAAGGAGAAGAGAAGAAGCATGGGGTCGAGAATGTATTTGAAAAAATAATGACTGAAAACTTCCCTACCCTGGTGAAGGAAATCAACATACATGCCCAGGAAGTACAGAGGGTTCCAAACAAGCTGAACCCAAACAGGTCCACACCAAGACACATCATAGTTAAAACGGAAAAGGTTAAAGACAGAGACAGAATCCTAGAGGCAGCAAGAGAAAGACAGCAGATTACATACAAAGGAACTCCTGTTAGACTAACAGCTGACTTTTCTACAGAAACTCTGCAGGCCAGAAGGGAGTGGCTAGAGATATTCAAAGTGACGCAAAATAAAGGCCTACAACCAAGATTGCTCTACCCAGCATGGCTATCACTTAAAATTGAAGGAGAAATAAAGAGCTTCTCAGAAAAGAACAAGCTTAAGGAATTCATTACCACCAAGCCAGCATTGCAAGAAACGTTAAAAGGGCTTTTTTAAACAAAAGAAAGGGGTAAACAAGCTAACCCAGGAAGACCAGGAATACAAATAACAAAATGGCAATACATATGCACCTATCAATAATCATTTTAAATGTGAATGGGCTAAATGCACCAATCAAAAGACAGAGAGTGGCTGAGTGGATAAGAAAATAGGCACATGTATATGCTGTTTACAGATGGAATAAGATATTTCATGCAAATGGAAATGAGAAAAAACAAAAGCTGGAGTACCAATACTTATTTTGGACAAAATAGACTTTAAAATAACTACAATAAAAGACAAAGAAGGGCACTATAACCCTAATAAACATCTATGTACTCAACGTAAGAACTCCTAATTACATATAACAGATTTTGACAGGCATAAAGACAGAGATCAACAGTAACATCATAGTAGGGGACTTCAACACGATCGTCACCAATGTACAGACCCTTTAGACAGAAAAATCAACACAGAAAGAGGGGCCTTAAATGATACTTTAGACCAGCTGGACTTCGTTGATATTTTTAGAGCATTTCACCCTGAAAAAACAGAATATACATTCTTCTCAAGTACACATGGGACATTTTCCAAGATATTCCATGTTAGGCCACAAAACAAGTCTCAGTAAATTTAAGAAGATTGAAGTCATATCAAGTAGATATAAAGGAAAAACTGATGGTTGCTGGCTGGGAGGGAGTAGGGAAGAGGGAGAGGGGGAAGGTTTTGGACAGTGTAGGTGGGACTACAATGTTGCCGCAGGGATATGGGGGCAGTTCTGGGAATGTAATTGATAATGTTGTGAAGAGACTATTATGTTGCGAGAAGCACAGGTACCATGTGATCTCACTTGAGTGTGGAGTCTGAAGAGCTGAGTGAACGATCAAAGAAAACAGACTAGTAGATGTAGAGGAAAAACTGAGGGTTGCTAGTTGAGAGGGGGGTTGGGATGGGGGGAAGGGATTAGACAGCATAAAGACAACTACAATATTGCCACAGGGATATGAAACACAGTTTGGGGAATATAATAATGTTGTAAAAATTTGTGGTGTGTCAGATAGTCACATGTCTTGTTAGAGAGACCACTTCATGGATGGAGTAGAGGCTTGATCACTGCACTGTACACCTGAAGCTGATGTTGTATAGTATTGTATGCCAACTGTAACTGAATATGTGGAGGGTCACAGGATGTGGAGTATACTGTGGAAGGGAGTCAGGGGAGTTATGATAGATATGTATGATATGGGGAGGGGAGTGGGGTGGCGAACTGGGGGAGGGGGGTTGTCACTTTGGGGGATAAAGAGTATAACTATTGCATTGTGTTGTACACCTGAAACTAATAAAAAGAAAATGAAAAAAAAGAGTTAAAGTGTCGTAGAAGATTATCAGTAGGTTGACAGATATCTGTAAGAGTACAATAGGAGCAAAGAGGAAGGAAAGGTCAATTCTTCCTGGGAGGTGACAAGTGAGCTGGGTTGTGAAAGGTGGGTTGGTGTTCACTCAGCGGACAAGGCAAGATGGGGAGGGGTGGCATCCTAGGCAGAAGGAAGAGCTTGGGCAAAAACCCAAAGAAATTAAAGAAGTGTTTGGGGGAACTGCAAATCATTTAACAGTATCACTTCCCCAAGAAAGCTGAACTGCCCTGAGAGTTAGCCTGGTTGATGGAGTAGAGTGCTAGGGGCATGAACTCCTGAGGCAGGTAAACCTGGAATCAAATTGCCTCCTACCAGGTATCCAGTGTGACCTTGGGCTGGTTAATCAACAGCTCTGGCCCTCAATTTCCTCTTTTATTCATTCATCTGACTATTAAACACCTACCTTGTGTGGGGTACTGTTTTGGGTGTTCATAATATACAATGGTGAATAAGGCAATCAGGGCTGATGAGATTTTGTCCTCATAGAACTTAGTCTATTGGGAAAGACAGCCTATAAAACAAATTATGTTTATTAGGATTAGGTTTAGCTGCAAATGCAACTAAGCCCAAACCAACCATGCCTCAGTGGTGGTCTAGGGTTTCCATGTCATTCTATTGTCAGAACACAGGTTTCCTCTATTTTATGGCTCCACCATGTTTGATTTTAACCTCAAGATGCAAGAAGTCAAATCTATACTCCAGGAACAAATAAAGAAGTGAAAGGGACACACAGAGTCTCTTAAGAAGAGTTCACACTTAAGACAATTCAGACTCTCAAGAAGAATGTCTTATGAATGGAGCACTTCCACCTCCAACCTTTTGGCCAGAGCATTGTCCAATGCTACATTAGATGAAAGGAAGTCTGGGAAATGTAGTCTTTATCTGGAAGGCTTTGTGCCCAGTTGACTACTGGGAATTCTATTATCAGAGAAGAGGGGACAACCAACAGGCTCTGTCAAATGAGTATAACAGGAAATTGCACAGAAAATTTTCTGGTGTACTAGATTTGGGGATTTGTCCCAAAACGGGACAAAGAGGTGATAAGTGCCTCAAATTCTAAAAAGAACCATGAGGCCAGCCAAGTGGCGCATTGGTTAAGAGTTGGATTGGGAGCGCCAGCTCTGAACAGCAGGGTCCTGGTTCAGATCCCACATGAGGGCCAGTGACACTGCGCCCTCTACAGCTAAGATGATGAATGACAGCTTGATTTGTTTGCTGGGCTGCCATGAGTCACCTGCGACAGCGTAGGCTGCAATGGTTTGCCGTGAGCTACCGTGAGCCGCTGTGAGCGGCTGTCCAGTGGCCAGCGAGCGACTGCCTTACTCAGGAAGAGTACAATGATCACAATACCAACATGGGCCAGTGAAGCAACGTCCTCCACAATTAGACTGAAGAACAAAAGGACAGCAACTTGTCTGTTCCCACCCCGCAATTCCCCAATAAAATCTTTTTTAAAAATAAATAAATAAATAAAATAAAAAGAACCACAATAATTGTGAACTTCCAGATAGGACCAACTTCAGGAGTGTGGACTCTGTAGTTTCACAAGGCCCCATTCTCACTCAGAAGGGCTCCAGGGTTGGTTTAATGCTCTGCTGTTGCCACTTGAAATTCTTAATAATTTATCTTTTTTTTTTTTTTTTAACTGAGCCATCCTGCCACCTGTTGGCTGCTTAGCAGCAGCTCAGTTCGGGCTGGGCATCGAACTGCTGTTGCTCAGAGCTCAGCTCGCACTCTTGAGCGAGATCTTTACCAACTGAGCCACTCGGCCAGCCCAATAATCTCACCTTTCAACTTGTGTTTTGTATGAGAAATCTGAGAGGGCGATGGAGCATGCACAAGAACAGAGCTGATAAGCACAATGTGATTGCCACTCCTTGCTGCCACCATTTGCATATAGTGTTCATGAGGCCTTTGAGTGCAGAATTCTAGTGGACTCATGATGTGCAGGAATTCAGTGAGACTCATAGGAAGTGCAAAGGATGTGAGTTACATGTACGACTGAGGAGGTGGGAGCTCTGATAGTCCCGAGACTGATTGTTCCTGTTCAAACCAGAACTTTCTTCGAATGAAGAAAGAAGACACTGACATTCCAGGAAACACAAAGGACCAGGGGACCCTATCATATTCCTTTATATTCATGTTACTTCCCTGTATTAGGCAGCTACTTATTCTGAGAATGATGACATAGAAGGAAAGGGAAAGGTAGGGCAACCCCTAGTTCATTTCATTCCTTATTCATCAGTAATTATTTCATATGATTATTATTATTAGTTACTATTATTAAGGTTAATATTATTAATAGTAGCAATTATTATTTTATTTCCTTCCTTATTCATCAGTAAGCCATGTTGATGGAATGTGTGCATGTCAGGAAGTGAAATAAAAGAGGTTGAGTTAGGGCTGGCCGAGTGGCGTGGTGGTTAAGCGCTGGCTTGGGCCAGTGGCCCCGGTTCGAGTCCCACATATGAGGGCCAGTGACACCGCCTTCAAAAATACAAAACAAACAAACAAACAAACAAAAAGCAGTTGAGTTAGTTTGGTACAGCATTTCCATTATGCTGGTAAAGATACACAAGCTATGAAACACAAATTATGTAAGTGTGGTGATTCTGCATAAGACTTAAATACTCTTATATTTGCATTTAAAGCCAGAATTTTATGTAAAATATATTATATCAAGAACAGGATTGCTATGTTTGAAAGATCTGAGAAAATTTCAGTGCTGCTGGAGCCGAGCACGCAAGGTAAGATGAGAGAGATGTAGGGAGCTTGCCTTATAAACCAAGCTAAGGAATCTTGACTTTGGTTTTTATTCTGAGGATAACAGGAAGCCAGGGAAAGATTTAAGGATTTAAGAGCTGTGTTTCAAAAAGATCACTCTTGCTGTATAGACACCCTCACCTATAAAGTAGAACAGTAATATCTATTTCCCAGTGTTGTGTGTCACCAAAATACCATTATGTTCATAAATCACTTAGCACAGTGCCTAATGGTAAATACACAGTAAGACTGTCATCATAGTGGAACTCATAAAAGTGACCCATAAATCAGATGTGATTAGACACCTAAGGGAGTAAATCAGAAGTACCAAATGCGGCCTTAACATGTTTTCTTTGGCCAGAACAGTTATTTAAATTTTCAAAACTTAGTTGCCAACATTTAAAAATTTGGAATTTTACATAAATTTTAGATTCTGAGCTTTTCTTAAAAATTAAAAGGCCTGAGGGGCCGACCAAGTGGCTCAGTTGGTTAAAAGCCAGCTCTGAGTAACAAGGTCCTGGTTCAATTCTCACATAGGCCAGTGAGCTGGGCCTGAGCTGAGCTGCCACTGAGCTGCCAACAGGTGGCAGGATGGCTCAGCTGGAAGAGCATGTGCTCCTAACAACAAGGTTGCCAGTTCGACTCCTGCATGGGATGGTGGGCTACGGCTCCCCCACCCCTCCGCAACTCAGATTGAACCCAGCACCTTGAGCTGAGTGGCCGTGAGCTGCCAATGGACAGCCAGATGGCAACTGGATTTGGAGCCAAACTAGCTGCGCCCTCCACAACTATGATTGAAGGACAACAACTTGGCTGTTCCCCTTCCTCAGTTCCCCAACACTGTTCCCCTTCCCCAATTCCCCAGTAAAAACCTTAAAAAAAAAAATCAAAAGGTCTGAAAACAAACAAGCAAACAAAGGAACAAAAACAAAAAAAGGAAAAAAAAAATCAAAAGACCTGGCAATTTTGGTCACATATCCACATGGCAGAGATCTTAAGAGCTCTCAGTTTGCCCCAGTCCCCAACTGGCCCACTTCATTCATTGATGATATCAACCTGGCATTTGAATTTGAGAATCAGACAGTAAATTAACTGCGTACCAGGTGACGGATGTGGGAGGTGACTTGCAAGAAGCCAGGACATACGTTCATCAATTGCATTATAGTCAATTTGCAGAAAGGATGAGGGAATGGATGGAGACTCTAAGCCAAAGGCAGAGAGATAAATATTGACAATGCCCTTCTATCTTAGAAATGTTTTAGTTACAAGTAGCAGGCAAATTACAGCTAGCTTAAGCTAGTTTACTGAAAGGTAACTGGAGAGGCTGTGATTCAAGCTGGCTACCTGAGCCTTACATCATGTTCTGTGTGGAGACCCAACTAAAAGAATAGCAAAATATTTTAAAATTGTGTATCTGCATTTGAACAAATTGGGAGGTTCATTCTTCAGTGAACTAGAGGTTTCAACAAATTTCAGGAAGATGGAAAACAGATGGCAAAGAGTTGGCTGATGAAGCATATGGGAGAAAGCAGCAAATTTGAATATGTGAGGAGGGGGCTGGCTGAAGGACCAGAAAGAATCTATTTTTCTCACAGAATTCTAAGGAGGTTTCTGATTGGGAGATGAGAATTGGGATAAAGGGTTGGAATCAGAAAAGGGCTATAAATGTAGGTACTATTTGAATGTCCCACCCAAATGCCCTTCTACCACACAGAATGGCAGACTATGATGTGAAGGCTCTTCCCCTAAAGCAATTGAACAAACTCAAGACAATGACAGCTGGAGTGGGAACTACTGTACTGTATAAATAAATTCCTCCTTCCATCACCATGACGCTCCCTCCTTCTCCTCCAAAAATGAACCCTTTCATCAGAAAACCTCTAGCAAGTTCACGCAAGTCCCAGAGAGCAATTACGTTGCCTCTTTCTTAGAAATGCACACCAAACAAAGCTTGCCAGGCATTTGAGGAAAGATGGCTACATTAAAGAGGAAAACCAAGATAAACAAGTAGGAAAAAAGGACCTCGGAAGTAACAAAGAAATTTAGGGAACTCTTGTTAGTATCCTTTGAGAAATCTGAAGTTATTGTAATCCATTAAACAGCAATAGTCTGCTTTTAAAAATGAACAGAGAACAAGAAAGATTTATTGGAATTAACAATCTGATTACTTAAGTTTAAAAAAAAAATGCAGTTGGAGGATTTTAAATAAAAGGTGATAAAAATTTCCCAGAACATAGAACTAAGAACACAGGCAGAAAATTTGAGAGCTGATCCAAGAATAAATAGAAGGCTTGAATCCCCAATCATCAAGAAGAGATAGGAAAGTGATTAAAGCTTTATTATTATTATTATTATTATTTTTATTTTTATTTTTTAGCTGAGCTACCCTGCCACCTGTTGGCAGCTCAATGGCAACTCAGCTCGGGCTGGGCATAGAACTGCTGTTGCTCAGAGCTCAGCTTACACTCTTGAGTGAGCTCTTAACCAACTGAGCCACTCGGCCAGCCCAAGCTTTATTATATTTCAAAAAGGTCTGAGGCCAGGGCCTGGCTGAGTGGGCTCAGTTGGTTAAGAGCACAAGCTCTGAGCAACAGGGTCGCTGGTTCAATTCCCACATGGGCCAGTGAGCTGTGCCCGAGATTGAACATGGCACCTTGAGCTGAACAGCTGCGAGCTGCCGACTGGCAGCTGGATGGCAACTGGACTTGGAGCTGAGCTAGCTTCGTTCTCCACAACTAAGATTAAAGGACAACAACTTGGCTGTTCCCCTTCCCCAATTCCCCAACCCTGTTCCCATTTCTCAATACAATCTTTAAAAAAAAAAAGTATGAGGCCAGATATTAGATGAGGAACTGTATATTTAAGTGGTCTTAAGGTAATGTTCCACCAATTACCAATTGAAAAATGGTAACTTGGCCATGAAGAAAGTAGGAAGACACCAACTTAATCAAGTGGTCAAAGTTAACATCACCTTGAATGAGACAACAGAGCATTGAGGAGACAGCTCACTCCTGTGATATGTCTGCTAAAAATGCATAATCTGAATCTAATCATGAGAAAACATCAGACAAACACATCTGAGGGGCAGTCTACAAGATAACAGTCTGGACTCTTCCAAAATGCCAAGGTCGGAAAAACAAAGGCTGAGGAACTATTCCAGATTAAAGGAGATTAAAGGAAGGACAATTAAATGTAATTTATGATCTTGGATTCGATCCTGGACCTGGGAAAAATATAGCTCCAATGGTATAACTGCAATAATTGATGAAATTTGAATACGATTGTATATTAAGTAATAGTAATGCACTAATATTACATTTCCTGATTTTTATAATTGTACTGTGGTTATATAAAATAATGTCCTTGTATTACATGGAGAGAGAGAATTACTATTTTGTAGGGCAAAATGTCAACAATTATTGAATGAGACTGTACTGTTCTTACAGCTTTTCTATAAGTCTAAGATTATATCAAAATAAATAATCTTTTTTTTTTTTTTTGTGAGGGCAGTGTCACTGGCCCTCATATGTGGGACCCAAACCCGGGCCACTGGCTTCCCAAGCCAGGGCTTAACCACCGCGCCACTTGGCCGGCCCCTAAATAATCATTTTTTAAAAGACACCAGATCATATGCTTTCGCAGTAGAATTCTCTCTAATCATTAAAAATCAAGTACATCTAATTTTATTTTAGATAACAAAATTGAAAACCTCACAATTTATTTGTATGAAACAAGCATAACCTGAGTATGTAAAGTTGATAAAGAAGCACACAAAACTATATACCAAGTTCACATTATATAGATGTAAAAGTTCTTAATAAAACATTGGCAATTCAAATATTAAGAAAATAATGCAATATAGCAATGTAAAAATATATTAATGAGTATTTGGTAAATTCCAGGAGCCTTTTACTATTAGCATAATAGTGTGTTGTACAATTAAGTTACAATTACATCTATAATTTTGGATAATATTCATTCATTGGTTAACAATAAAGTGACAAAAGCTCAAAAAAAAAAGAAAAGAAAAGAAAAAAGAAAAGAAAAGAATGTACTCTGGCCAAATAGGCTTAATTCTGGGTAGGTGAATTCATTAGCTATGAGGAAATATATTGACACAAATTAAAAAAGAAAATCCATATGGTTATGAATTGAGGCTGAGAAGGCATTATCAGTTATTCCTAATAAAAACTCTTAAGTAAATATGGATAAATAAAATGACATGTTTATAGCAGTGTTACTAATAATAGCCCAAAAACGGAAACTGTGCAAATATCCATCAACAAAAGAACTGAAAAAAAAGTTTTATATTTATACAGTGGAATATCATAGAGCAATGAAAAAGACTCATCTTCGGTTCTACACAACTGTGTAGTTGACTCTCCTGGATATAATGTTGAGCAAAAGTAGCCAGACATCAAAGAACTCATACTGGGTAGTTACATTTATATGAAATTTTAAACTAGGCAAAAATGCTCTATCATGATCGAAAATGATTTCTTTTGGAGGGCTGTTGCTGGGAGGAGTAAGAGGGGAGCTTCTGGGGTGCTGGAAAGTTTCTCTATTTCGATCTGAGAGATGGTTTCATCATTGGTAAGCTCATTTCTAAAATTTAATGAGATATACATTGAAGATTTGTGTACTGTATTGTATCTACATTATACCTCATTAAGTCCTTTAAATATGGATAAATAAAAACTGCTTACATATTATTTTGTAAAGCCTAACAACTTAGTTACCAAAATTCAACAGCAAGCATCTTTCTAAATGGTTGAACTGGGGCCGGCTGAGTGGTGCGGTGGTTAAGAGCTGGACTGGGACACCAGAGGCCCTGGTTCGGATCCCACATATGAGGGCCAGTACACTGCCCTCAAAAAAATAAAATAAAATAAAATAAATAAATAAAATAAATGGTTGAACCCCTAAAACCATTTCCATCAAAATTAGCAAAAGAGAGGGATAGCTGCTTACATGTTGTTTTCCACATTATTTTCAGAGGTTTTCTATCAAATTCAACTAGACAAGAAAATGAACCAATCAGAGTAAATATTAGAAAAGAAAGGATAAAAGTTTTATTTCCAGATCCCTTGCAGATTCCAACCCACTTCTCCGGTCCCCTTATAGTGAAGTGTCTGTAATTGCCTAGTTTTATTGACTCTACTTTTTCTCCTCCCATTTCTCCTAAATCTACATTAGTCAGGCTTTTGTCTCCCACTCCTCTGCTGAAACAAGGTCACTGATGACCTTCATGCTGCCAAATCCATTGGTCAAATCTCAATCCCCTTTTACTTGTCTGAGGAGCAGCATCTGGCCCAGTTGATCACGTCTTCCTTGTAGACACCCTCTCTTCATTTGGCTTCTGGGACAGCACATGCTTGGTCCTCCTCCATTTCTGGCTTCTCTTCCTCTGTATTCTTTGCCAAATTCTCTATTTTTCAACCTCTAAATGTTGAAGTTCCCCAGGACACACTCCTTGGACCCCTTCTTATCTACATTCTCTCGCTAGGTGATTTCATCCAATTCCATGGCTTTAAATTCCATTTCTAATCTGACAACCCCAGATTTATATCACCAGCTCTGACCTCTCCCCTGACCTCCAGACAAGGAATTCCACTGCCTGCTACATTTTTCCACTTGGTGGTCCAAACAAGCATCTCAAGCATAACCTAATCAACATGGAATCTTGATAGTCCTTGCAAAGCCTGCTCCTTTCATCTTCCCAATCTCATTAACGAGGGCTCCTTTTATCTACTTGTTCACGCCAAAGATACCTGATTCTTGATTCTCCCCCTCTCATGCCTCCCCTCTTCAATCCATCAGCAATGCTACAGCTCTGTCTTCAAAATATATCCCTAATTTGGACACTCCTTACACCCCCATAGTCACCACGTGAATGCAAACCGCAATCATCTCTCTCCTAGATTATTTAATTTGGCTCCTAACTGTTTCCACCTCTGTTCCCCTAGAGCGTATTCTCCACTCAGCAGCCAGAGTGAGACTTTCAAAACTTGACACATTCCTACTTAACCCTTTATCCCCAAAACACATCAAGCACATGCTTACCTCAGGACCTTTAGCACTGCCAAGAATATTCTTCCAGTGACTCACATGGTTTAAGTCCTTTCTCCAATGTCACCTGATCAGAATGGCCTTCCCCAGCCAATGTAAATGTATCTAACATAGCCCTTCAAATCACTCTCTATTCCTAAGCCTGCTTTATTTTTCTTAAAGTGTTATCATCCCCTATATACTAGTATTTTATAGTTGTTACTTGTGATTATCTGTCCTCACCAGCATGTACTATAAAGACAAGGATTCTTTTTTTTTTAAGAGAGCAGTGTCACTGGCCCTCATATGTGGGATCCGAACCGGGGCCGCTGGCGTCCCAAACCAGCTCCTAACCACCGCGCCACTCGGCCAGCCCGATAAAGACAAGGATTCTTATGTTTTGCTTATTAATGTGCTCCCAGTACCTAGAACCCTAGGCCCACAGTAGTCCTTGGCCTGTGGGAGGTGTTCAGTAAGTATTTGTTGAAGCAATGAATGCTGAATGATACTTTTATTTGCCTAGGAAAACTCAGTAAACTCTAGTTAAAGAAAAAAAAAAAAGCTACATTAAACTACCTGCCATAGGTTGAATGGTGGCTCCCCCAAAAGATCTATCCATCTCCTGGGACACGTGAATGTGAGCTTATTTGGAAAAAGAGACTTTGCAGATGTAATTAAGTTCAGGATGGTGAGACAAGACCATTCTGGATTATTTAGGCAGGTCCTAAATACAATCATAAATGTCTTTACAAGAGACACAAAGAACAGAGATGGACAGAGGAGAGGAAAAGGCCATGTGAAAACAGAGGCAGAGATTGGAGTTATTCGGCCACAAGCCAATGAACACTTGGGGCCACCAGAAGCTGGAAAAAGCAAGGAAGGATGACCCCTGCAGAGCATGGCCCTGCCAGCTTGATTGTGGCCTTCTGGCCTCCAGAACTGTGAGAGAGAAAATTTCTGTCATTTAAAGCCACCATGTGTGTCATAATTTGTTATGGCAATTGTAGGAAACCAAAACACTACCAAACTAATAGATTTTGGTAAGGAGGATGACTACAGGATAAACATGACAAGATCAATTGTTTTTCTCTGTATTCTCAAGAAGTAATTGGAAAAAATAATTTAGGAGATCCTGTATTTTCTAAATTAACTTCAGATCTGAGAGGAAAAAGAGATGAGTTCAGAAGAACATTTAACTACCAGGAATTCCTGAAAGAGAATAGAAAGAGAGAAGACACACTAATCCTTCAGAGATGATTTAATAACACTGACCCTCAAAGGGAAGGGGTCCAGATCTCAATCTGGTCATTCCCAGAATGCACATTTCCTTCCGTGCTCCTGTCTGCATCCATCACCACTTTGGAGAAGCAGCCCTCATCAGGCCTCAAAGGTTACTGAGAGAGAAAAAGAGAGGAGAGGGGAGGGGAAGGGAGGGGAGGGGAGAGGAGAGGAGAGGAGAGGAGAGGAGAGGAGAGGAGAGGAGAGGGAAGAGAGAGAGGAGAGGAGAGGGAGAGGGAGGGAGGGAGAGGGAGAGAGAGAGAGAGAGAGAGAGAAGAGGGGGGAGAGAGAGAGAGAGAGAGAGAGAGAAGAGGGGGAGAGAGAGACAGAGAGAGAGACAGAGAGAGAGACAGAGAGAGAGAGAGAGAGAGAGAGAGAGAGAGAGAGAGAGAGAGAGAGAGAGAGAAATAGCAAGCAAATCAGCCTGACATTTACATAACTTACAGGGTCACTCCAGGAATCCTTCCCTGGACAGCTCAGCCCCTATGTGACTTCCTGTGTCCATCTAGGCTGAGAAGCAAGCTGCAATTTAAAAATAGCAGCTTCTCTTGCCAAACCAAAAATTAAGGTCTGTCTCACCAGGCAAACTTCTACTTTATTAACAGCAAAGAGACCATTAAAACCTGCCTGGCCCTGCCTTGCTCTGGCCCCGCCCCAAAGCCTGGAAGACTAGAAAGCCCCAGCTGGAGGTGCTGTCAGGACCATAACTCGATGTGCCTTGGCTTGCCCCTTCCCTTCTTTACAGCAACCTTGAGCTCAAGGTTATTCAGCTAGTGGACGACCCAGCTAAGGTCAGACGCTGATCTCCTGAGCCTTTTGCACTTGACTATTTAGGAAGGCTTACCTGACTGTGGATGATTCTGCACAGAAAAGGATAGCCACCATGACGGGTGTCACCGGTGGTGTGCTGGTAAATGTTTAAGAACTGGCTGTCAAGAGTGAAAAGACAGCTCTGGTTTGTAGCATTTGCCAATTTCTTTGGTGTGAATTCTCTCACTGTGGCTGATTTCCAGCTGATTTCCAACACTATTAACCTGAAATTTAGAACAGCCTGCTGTCAGGAGCTGAGGTGAGCAGACTCCAGCACCCTATGGTAAACTCGGGGCAGACCAGGGCTCTGACTCCTTCTATGTCAAGTCTTGCCTCCATCCCACCTCAGCAGGTTCCTGTTATTTCAAAAAAATTGTCACTGGTAGGGAATTATATTGAGGCGACATGAGCAGAATTCACAGAACCTTGGGAGTCTCGTAGCCTTGGTTCCCAGCAACAGTCCCAATACTTATAACCCAAGCTACTGGTTAAGTAGCTTCACCAATCTGGGCCCCAGTTGCCTCAGCTGTAAAGTCGGGATATTGCTACCTGAGAAGGTTGCTGTGAGAAATAAATGTGATAATATTCATGAAGTACTCAACAATCGGTCAATATGACTTCCTTCCATACATTGCCATGAACAACTGTTTACAATATAACAGTATGTGTGAAAATCAGAACACCAGACTCCTTCTTTGCTTTATTGTCAGGGAGGTACTGGCTGTCTGGGCTGGAGGTGTGGAGGTTAACAGAAAAGGGCACAAAGGACCTTGCTAGGGTGATGACTATATTCTTTATCTTGAGCAGCGTATAGGTTACAGAGGTGTATGCTTTTGTCAAAACTCATCTAACTGTACACTTACAAGCTGAGGATTGCATTCTACGGAAATTATACCTCTATCAAAAATGAAAAAACAGCAAGTGGGGAAAGGAGCATGATTATAGATTACAAGTGACTTTAAAAAGCATACAAATCAACTAGTGGATCTGAGAAAGAGCTAAGTGAGCAGGCTCATCAAGCCAGGCTAAAACCCTTTTTCTAGCCCTATCTGGTCCTGGCCTGAATCTCTCTCCAGTGTGGAAGTGTCCAGGCAACTGCTAATCACAGTGACCAGGGGGTCCTGGGCTTAGGCAGGGGTGCTATGTTGTCAGGCATCATCACACACCACCTACCATCTCTTCAGCAGGCCACTGCTCCAAGACTGCCTGCTGAGGGAACCAGAAGTCACTACTTGGTTATCAAGGCTTTCATCGTGCAAGGGACACTCAGACCAGGCCATGTGACTCAGGTGAAAAATCTTACCCAGGGGAGCTGGCTGTTAGACCAAGTTTATCCACAGACATGGTAATCAACCCAAACACACCTTTGAAGACTATTAAGCAATGCCTTCCTGCTTCCTGGATTCCTACAGCCAGTGCCCTGTGTCCTGTGCTGAATTTGGCCCTCCTGAACCCATTGGCCTCTGTGATCTGACAGGAGACTGTTGCCAAGATACCAAAGGCTTAGGAAACCTGTCCTGCAATATATACAGGGAAAAAAAAAAAGGAAAAAAAGGATGTCGGACAGAAACCAATAAAGCCTGGCCTGTTTTGTATGTATCCTTCCTTACAAAAAAAAAAAAAAAAGTGCCACAAATAAGCCAGAAAGCAGCAGTTACTTCAAGATGAAAAATGAGTAATTAATAAGATGAACAGAACTTCTTTTTCCTGTCATTCAAAGATACTTGGACTAAGACCCTAGTGGATGTAAATTCTTTCATATTGCGTTACCATTTCTTTTCCACGGATTTTAATCTAGATACTAAAAAATGGGCAAAGGAGTTCCATATTAAGACTTAGCTTGTAAGGGCTGGCCGAGTGCCTCGTTGATTAACAGTTGGCTTGGGAGCCCGAGCTTTGAGCAGCAGAACCCTGGTTCACATCCCACATGGGCCAGTGACACTACCCTCTATAGTTAAGATGGTGAACAACAGGGCCGGCCGAGTGGCGCATTGGTTAAGCGCTGGTTTTGGGATGCCAGCGGCCCCGGTTCGGATCCCCCATGAGGGCCAGTAACACTGTCCTCTGCAGCTAGCAACGGCTCCACCTGGAGCTGGGCTGTGCGAGCCCCGGTGATGGTGTGGGCTGCAGCCCCTGCTGCAGTGGGCTGCCATAGGCTACAGTGAGTGGCCCGCAGCCAGCGTGAGCGGCTGGCAGCCAGCCTGAGCTGCCAATAGCCGCGGTGAGCGACATCCAGAGGCTGGCGACCCATCTGCCTCATCCGGGAGGAGCGCAATGACGATGCCAACAGTGAAGCAACGTCCTCCGCAACTAAACTGAGGAACAAAAGGACAGCGACTTGTCTGTTCCCCTTCCCCGATTCCCCAACGCTGTTCCCCTCCGCCAATTCCCCAATAAAATCTTTTAAAAAAAAACAAAAAAAAACCTGGAGTGGAGCTGCCGTGAGTCACCGGCGACAACGTAGGCTGAAGTGGGGCTACAGTGAGCTACTGTGAGTGACCGGCAGCCAGTGTGAATGGCCTTCAGCCACCATCAGCTGCCGTGAATGGCAGCAATGACCAGCAATCGATCTGCCTCACCCGGGAAGAGTGCAATGATCACAATACCAACATAGGCCAGTGAAGTCACGTCCTCCACAACTAGACTGAAGAACAAAAGGACAGCAACTTGTCTGTTCCCCTTCCCCGATTCCCCAACACTGTTCCCTTCCCCAATTCCCCAATAAAATCTTTAAAAATAAAACAAAAAACAGACTTAGCTTGTAAAAGTCTAATGTGGTTTTACTTAGTTATCTCCTGTGTATGAGCAATGAATATAGAAATGTCTAAACATCTATTTATACCAAACTTAAAAAAAAATTTTTACAGTAAAGAATAAAAGAGTAATCAGATGTTATTTCTTTTTATCCGTAAAGATAATGTGTTTAAAATGTTTTCCTATTTTTCTGGGAAAGCAATAAAAAAATTACATAATACTAAGTGGGGCAAAGTATCTCAATAGGGGTTTTTGTGCAGACGAATGCCAAAAAAACACATTTATTATTTTAGGACACAGTTTGTGATGGTCTATATTTAAAAAATGCAATTTTGAATAAAAGCAACTTGAGTTGCAGATTGGATATTGCAGAATATAAATTCAGTAGTGCCTTTAAAGTAAGAAACTTGTGAACTAGTTGGCCACATATACTGATTTAATTTTGTTGAACTCACTTGCAGTTTATCTGTTTCAAAAATAACCCAGACAGAATTTTCAATGGTAAATCTGCTATAAAAATCCATCAGGTGACATTTTGGAAACTATTATTTGGAAAAAATATTTGGAAAAAGTATTTTTAAATGACTTGCTTTTATTTTTCCTTTGAAAGCACATGTGTTTTGAGAATTACAATTTATGCTAGAAATTGACACCATGATATAAATGCTTGAGTAAGCACCAAAGGCTTGAATTTTCTCCAAGGGCAAGCTAACTTAGAGCATGTGTTATCAGCTTAAGAAATGCATGGGTTGCAATCCACTTCCCAGTTTTGCTTTCTGACCCAAAACATTCTAAAGGGTAACAAACCACAGGACAATCAAAGAAACAAAAGATAACCTGAGGCACTGTGTACAGACAGCATTCTCTGTTGTTAGGAAATAGAAATACATTGAACATATTTGGAAAAAAAAAATTTCTTGACACAAATTACAGTTATAGTTCGTAAACAGGAATAGCAATAAAAAGACTTCACACGGTTAGAGTCACAGGTTAAGGAGGTCTCGGAATGTACGTAGTTTAGTTGGCTGCAGAAGGATCTGTTCCTGATGAAAGCAGCTGGTACTGGCTAGCTTTCAGGGCCCTCTGCTTTCAGGGCTTTTGAGTGTAATCTGAGCAGCTATTTTGTCATCATTCTGGTACTGGGTTCCTAGGCGAGGCAAAGGGGCTGGATGCTTATACTAGGTATGGGGGTGGGTGTAGGCGGGGGATCAGTGCTCTGAGATGGAGGGGTCACGTGGTTATGTACAAAATGGCTCATTTCACCCTTACTTACTTCAGTTTGGGTTCAATAAAATTAACATTCACCAGATGAATGTTATTACCTGCCTTTGAAAAATTGTTCCACCTCCTCATATTTTACTCAAGGCACTTAAAACACAAAGGCTAACAAACGGTTCTCATAATTTGTTTGGTGAAAAACATTTTTTTCCCCGTACTTTTAAAATTTTAATTCACTGTCCATCGTTCAAAACAGACACGACTTTTTAATAGGATTACAACTACATTTTACTTTTAACATTTGTTTCTTTATAAAACTTTCTGTATGGCCACATTTTAAAATTACATAATATCATGTGCTTTCCAAAATTGTTGTGAAGTATTAGACTATATGAGCCATCAGTAGGCTATAAAGAATTCTTTACTGGGGAATAAAATCAATAATGTTGTGAAGATTATGTAGGGTGCCAGACGGGCACTGGACTTACTAGGGAGACCACTTCATAGACTGTGTAGATGACTGACTATTGCGCTATACACCTGAAACTGAAGTTGAATAATACTGAATGCATAGGATGTGGAGTATAGCATAGGAAATATAGTCAATGGAATTGTAACAGCCATATTTGATGTCAGAGGAGTAGTAGATTCGGGGGGGGGTTATCACTTTGTGAAGGGTGTAAATGTCTACTACATTGTTCTGAACACCTGAAACTAAAATAATAATAGAAAGAACTCGTTATTGCTCTAACAATCAAATTTCAGGGGATGAGGGAGATAAAGATAATACTACAAAATTGACCTGGAAGGAAAAGAAAGAGAAATTAAGAAATATGGACGCTGGGGGTTGGCCGAGTGGCCCATTGGTTAAGAGTTGGCTTAGGAGTGCCAACTCTGAGCAGCAGGGCCCCGGTTCGGATCCCACATGAGGGCCAGTGACTCTGTGTCCTCTATAGCTATGAGGAGGAACAACAGCTAGACCTGTAGCTAGGCTGCCGTGAGTCGCCATCGAAGGCGTAGACTACAGTGGGTTGCCGTAAGCTACAGTGAGTGGCCTGCAGCCAGTGTGAGCTGCTGTGAGCCACCGTGAGGGGCCATCCAGTGGCCAGCAAGCGACTGTCTCACCCGGGAAGAGCACAATGATCACAATACCAACATGGGCCAGTGAAGCCACGTTCTCCGCAACTAGACTGAAGAACAAAAAGGACAGCAACTTGTCTGTTCCCCTTCTCCAATTCCCTAACGCTGTTCCCATCCCCCAATTCCCCAATAAAATCTTGAAAGAAAGAAGGAAGGAAGGAAGGAAGGAAGGAAGGAAGGAAGGAAGGAAACGAAAGAAAGAAAAAGAGAGAGAGAGAGAGAGAGAGAGAGAGAGAGAGAGAGAAAGAAAGAAAGAAAGAAAGAAAGAAAGAAAGAAAGAAAGAACGAAAGAAAGAAATATGGAGGCCAGACTGAGACTGAGGGCATCAAACAAGTATTCCAGGAATTGAGAATGGACAAATGGCAATGAGGCAATACTTGAAGAAATAAGGTCTAAGGATTTTTCCAGAATAGAAGAAAGACATAAGCCTTCAGACCCAAATACTGAGCAACTTCAGTAAGTCATCAGGTGCATCAAACTCCGAAAGGGTTCGGATCAGCATGATTTTAGCCTTAGTTATAATGCACACACCTTTAATAAGGAGATTAGATCAGTGTATTTCATATGCAGCCAGGAACTATTTTTGTTGTTGTTGTTGTTTAGCTTTTATTTCATAATCATAAACTTAACTCTGCAACCCAACTAGACTTGGAGGGGGCAAGGAAAATATGGAACCCAACGAACTGCAGCGAGAGCACGAAGATTATGGGGTGTTCCAAGCAAATGGGGCAGGGGTGCTCTCCTGACTACAGAAGGAATGGTCTGGTCAAGAGAAAACCAGTCAAATGCATCAGAGTTGTCCACAGTCAGCAATGGTGATCTTCTTGCTCATCTTGCCATTCCTGGACCCAAAGTGCTCCATGGTTTCCACAATGTTCATGCCATCTTTCACCTTGCCGAAGACCACGTGCTTGCCATCCAACCATTCGGTCTTGGCCGTGCAGATGAAAAAATAGGGACCGTTTGTGTTGGGTTCAGCATTTGCCATGGACAGGATGCCAGGACCTGTATGCTTCAGGATGAAATTCTCATCTTCAAACTTCTCCCCATAGATGGACTTGCCACCTGTGCCATTATGGCGTGTAAAGTCACCACCCTGGCACATAAATCCTTTCTGTGAAAGCAGGAACCCTTATAACCAAATCCTTTCTCCCCAGTGCTCAGGGCACGAAAGTTTTCTGCCGTCTTTGGAACTTTGTCTGCAAACAGCTTGAAGGAGACGCAGCCCAAGGGCTAGCCATCGAAGGCGATGTCGAAGAACACGGTGGGGTTGACCATGGCTAAGTGTAAGAAAGTCTGGGCAGCGGCGTCTGGAAGGCCCAGAAACTATTTTTGAAAGAACCTAACCAGACTTACATGTTCAGTTTCTAACTGGGAAGCCAATCGTTGGAAGCCAGGGAGAAAAGTCTTGAGTGAGCAGCCACTTGGATCACCACACAGGGTATCTGCCCACAAGATGCCAATGCCTAGGGAAGGGGACAGAGTCACAGAAAATACACAGTGAAAACTCTCAAAATAGATGGAGACATCAACTGCTGATGGCAGCAGCTCCTTGTTACGGTGTGTGGATGATAATGCCAGGTGCTTCACAAGCAGTAGCTGATATCACAACTCTGCGAGGAGGCTGGGCTATTGTTATTTCCACCTTATAGATAAAGAACCTAAGGCTTAGAAAGTAAGCTACTTACTTGAGGATAAGGTCATATGTAAATAATCACAATAGCTAACACTTACCAAATGCTCACTACAAAGCAAGCAGTGTTCTAAGAACTTGTTATATGCATGTATTAACTCATTTAATCTTCACAACAGTCCTATAAGGCAGTACTGGTCCACTCCATCGTACAGGTAAGGAAGCTGAAGTCCAGATGTATTTAGCCTCTTGTCCAAGCAAATAAGCAGCAGAGCTAGGATTTTAACTTCACCTGAACAGAGTCTGTGCCCTTAATTTCATAGTATTTTTCATATGCAGTGAGGCTAGGAAATAATCCACATTCAAGGATGAGGGGTTCAGGATGGAGCAGGGCAGAATACTTTTGGGTGGGTCTTGAAGGGTGGATAGCATTTTGCCAGGCAGAGCTAGGGAGAAAGAACAGTCCGACAGAAGACCAAGCATGAGCAAGGTGTCAGGGTGGAAAGTGGCCTGGAGAAAGTGAGAAGCGGGGAGTGTGGGAAGGACAGGAGTGTCCCATTGAGGGGATGGTTTCTGATGGACTTTTAAGTGCTTGAGTTTTAATCCCAGACCATGAAAAAGTAACCCACCTGCTCTGTCCTCACTTTCCTCATCTGTTTAATGGAGATGACAACAAGATCTATTTCAAGGGGCTACTGAAAAGATTACATGAAATATGACACTAAAAGCATTTGCACACTGCCTGGTACATGGTAAATGTCAGTACACGTCAGTTATAATTATGCATTGTTACATAAGTAAGTATGGCTGCCATCTTACATTTCTATATTAGGTACAAGTCTTTGTTTCAAGTGATGGCAGCCCAGTTCAGACAAACGTTTTTTGTTTTGTGTTGGAGGACTCACATCGTCATAGAAAGTACAAGAGCCTAGCTTGCACTTGGTTTCAGGGACAGCTGGATTCAAGGGCTTAGATGCTGCCAAGTCTCTCATCTCTGCCTGAGCTCTACTGTTTCAAATATTTATCGGGGTCATGGTGGTCAGCAGCTATAGAATCTCCCATCTTTACCACCCAGCAGGAAGTCCGAGTCATCTTCTCTGGCTCTGAGTCTAAACAATCTTCAGGGAAACTCTGATATAACATGACCAGGTCGGTGGGGGGCAGGGGGGAGTCTGTAAGAAGACTGTGGAGAACCCATTTGAAACACATGGTTTATGTGGGGAAGAGAGTGACAGGATCATCTTCCAGAAGAATGAGATATAGTTCAGGGCAGACAAAACAACAGAGTACTCCCAAACTTCGCTTACTTCCCCCAAAAGTACATCCTTGCACATACTGCTTTTTGCATAGTACCAGAGTCAATGTCCTTTGTTTCCCAAGACTTAATAGCACAACTAAACTCAGCGCGTGCATGCGTGCCTGAGGAAAACTTGATTTTCTCTCTGGAATCTTGTTAACATCTTCTTTTTGTCCCTATTGTTCTGAAATTTCCTGCCAATGTAACTTGGCATGGCCTGAGTTTCATCTAATTTTCTGGGAATTTAGTGGACCTTACTATGGTAACAAATATTCTGAGTTCTTGAATTGTTTCTTTGAGGATTTCCTCCCTTGTGTCCTCTGTTCTTTTTGGAATTCCCGAAACTCACGTCCTGGACTGGCCCTCAGTTTTTCTGATAATTTCTCTCCTATTTTCCATCTTTTTGTCATTCTGCTCTATTCTCTGTCACATTCCCATAACTCTATATCCAGCTCTTCTGTTCTAATTTTCATTGCTATTATCATAACTTTAATTCTGAGAGCTGTTTTATATGTGTATAACACGTCATTTGACACAGAAAAAAAGGTCTGAACTTCTTAAAGCATCTCCATGTGCAAAATAAAGAACAAAGTTCTTTTTATGAGATTGGTTTTCACAGTATCAGGTCCACCTCAAGAAGCTGGTTTTCAACTTAACACAATTAATAGCTAAAAACAAGATGCCTTTGTGCACTTGCCCAAGTGCTGGTTTTACTGGCTTGCATGGAGCTGGTCAACACTGCATTCTGGACCAAAAGAAACATCACATTTGGAAGCAGCAGAAATAGGAAAGATGTCATTTTAGACTAATACTGTGCCATTAGTAGGTACACAGACATGTCCAATGATTTAGCTTCAACCCAGGAAACTGTTCAATACAATAATGCTTTTATTGTAGATTCATGACTGTAAGGACCTTAGTAGCTGTTGTATTTATGTGGTACCAGTTAGACTCCCAAAGAAAAGTGTCTGGAAGAGCATCCCAAGTTCCAAGACAATTTGCTGGGGGTAAAATATTCAAAGTGGTAACAAATACTTCGTAACATATGAGATATTTTGGAAACACTGTGTAAGTCTGAGAACTGAGGATGCAGACAGGAAAGAGTACAGCTCCTTCTGGGAAACCAAAGAATCAGGTATTACTAGTCTTATTAGTAAAAACAAAAAAGCTTTACTGTGTAAGCATGTAGAAGTTTGTCTATAGAGCTGCATTCCACGTTAAACGAAGCTATGAAAATGATGACTCTAAGCAATACAAGACGGTACAATTCCTTCTGCATAGGATCAGAATACCACTTCTGATATTTCATATGGGCTTTCAAGGGACAAATTTATAGCTTAAATAAATACTGTCTATCAATAATTCTTACTTTTCCAACTTGTTGAAGATTATTCTTGTCTTTTAAAAAGGTTTATTCAGGGCTGGCCGAGTGACTCAGTTAAGAGTTGGCTTAGAGCGCGAGCTCTGAGCAACAGGGCCGCCAGTTCGATTCCCACATGGGCCAGTGAACCCTGTGCCCTAGCTGAGCTGTCACTGAACTGCCAACAGGTGACAGGATGGTTCGGCTCGTGTAACAAGATTGCCTGTTCAATTGTGGGCTATGCCCACCCGCAATGAAAAAAGAAGATTGAACTCAGCACCTTGAGCTGAACTGTCGCCCGGATGTCTCAGTAGATAGGGCATTCTCTCTTAACAAGGCTGCTAGTTCGACTCCCGCATGGGATGGTGGCTACGCCCACCTGCAACTAAGATTGAACACAGCACCTTGAGCTTAGAGGCCATGAGCTGCCAACGGGAAGCCAGATGGCGGTTGGCGCCCTCCACAACGAAGATTGAAGAACAACTTGGCTGGTCCCCTCCCCTAATTCCCCAATACTGTTCCCCTCCCCCAATTCCCCAACACTGGTCCCCTCCCCCAATTCCCCAATAAAATCTTTAAAAAAAAGGTTTATTCATTTGACCTTTGTTTTGAGAGCCTAGTTCAACTTAATCAACAATTTCAAAGATGGCATGAAAATAATAAATCAGTACTGAAAATGTTCATAAATTCAAGGCAAAATTCAACTTTAGGAAACTGAGATAGAAAATGATGTGTTGGTGGTATGTGGAATAGGAGAGGGATTGGAGGGTCTAACTCTTCTAAAACAGCATTCCAACACATCTCCAGTTCCTACCCTGACCCTCACTAGGCCAAAGTCACCTGGTTCTACCCTCTGGCAAGCTTTAGGGAAAAGCAGCAGTGACATTAGGTGGCTTCTCAGCTGTGCCCTGGCTAGTTTTATTTATTTATTTATTTATTTATTTATTTATTTATTTATTTATTTATTTTAGAGGGCAGTGTGACTGGCCCTCATATGTGGGATCCAAACCAGGGCCACTGGCGTTCCAAGCCAGCTCTTAACCCCCGCGCCACTCGGCCGGCCCTGCCCTGGCTAGTTTTAGATTCCACTCAATCACCTTCCTTCTTATTTTAGTGAGAAGGAACACATATAAAAGTATGTGTACAGGGCCGGCCGAGTGGCACTTTGGTTAAGAGCTGGCTTGGGACACCAACTCTGAGCAGCAGAGCCCTGGTTCAGATCCCACATGAGGGCCAGTGATGCTGTGCCCTCTACAGCTAAGATGGTGAACAACAGCTCGATCTGGAACTGGGCTGCAGTGAGTCGCTGGCATTGGCATAGGCTGCAGCCCCTGCTGCAGTGGGCTGCCCATAAGCTACAGTGGAGCTGGCTGGCAGCTGGCGTAAGCTTTTGTAAGCTGCTGTGAGCTGCTGTAAGCGGCGAGCGACTCCCTAAGCCGGGAAGAGTGCAATGATAATATCAACATGGGCCAGTGAAGTGACTTCCTCCACAACTAGACTGAAGAACAAAAGGACAGCAACTTGTCTGTTCCCCTTCCCCTCCCCCAATTCCCCAATAAAATCTTACCAAAAAAAAAAGTATGTGTACAGTCTGCCATATTTAACTGGCAACAGACAGTGAGTTTTCACTATTTTTCAATGGGAAACTTTTCTTCAGTGGGAAACTATCTGGAAGTCCAATACATTAAAGAGAAAAAGTGGACTTGCTTTGGTGGGGTGGGAATGAGGCATTCTCCACATGGGTTGTTTTCTATTTCTGAGTCCATTAATCTCTAGACCAAAGTTTCATTTGACTCAATTTTCCTCAATTAATTGGAAGCAATAATGTAGGTTTTCTCAGTCAGGCCCTATGATTGTTCCTGAGGAGGCAGATACAGACAACAAAGCATCTGTCTTCAGGGAGCTCATGGTCCAAGGGTAGAGATAGACATGTATATAAAGAATTATGAGGTGGGCCAGCTGAGTGGCGCGGTGGTTAAGAGCTGGCTTGGGACACCAGCAGCCCTGGTTCGGGTCCCACATATGAGGGCCAGTGACACTGCCCTCAAAAAAAAGAAAAAAGAATTATGAGGTTTCAGGCCAGCCAAGTGGCTAAGAGCTGGCTTGGGATGCCAGCTCTGAGGAGCAGGGCCCCGGTTCGGATCCCACATGGGACAGTGATGCTACACCCTCTACAGCTAAGATGATGAACAACAGCTCGACCTGGAGCTGGGCTGCCGTGAGTTGCCAGCGACGGTGTAGGTTGCAGCCCCTGCTGCAGTGGGCTGCCATAAGCTACAGTGAGTGGTTGGCAGCCGGCATGAGCTGCTGTGAGCCACCATGAGCCACCGTCCAAAGGCCAGTGACCGATCTGCCTCACCCGAGAAGATTGCAATGATGATACCAACATGGGCCAGTGAAGCAATGTCCTCCACAATTAGACTGAAGAACAAAAGGACAGAAACTTGTCTGTTCCCCTTCCCCAATTCCCCAATGCTGTTCTCCTCCCCCAACTCCCCAAAAAAATCTTTAAAAAAAAAAAAAAGAATTATGAGGTTTTGAGACATCCAAGATGGCGGAGTACATAAACACTGTGCCTACGTCCTTCTGTGAACGCATTAAAATTACAACTAAATTATAGTACAATCAGCCTGGAGAACCATCTGAAGTCTAGCCAAATAGAAGTCTTATGACTAAAAATATTAAGAAGAAGCCACTCCAAGACGGGTAGGAGGAGCAGAGACGCAGAATGGGCGCCAAACCTCTGTGTGGTGGTTGAGAATCAGGAGAAATATCTGGGCCGTGGAGGTTCCCCCCTTCAGGAGTGAGGAACTCTAGCCTCCCACACCAGGATCCCCAGCCCAGAGTACTGATGTTGGGAAGAGGAGCCCCCACAACATCTGGCTGTAAAAAACAGTGGGTATAGCTACAGTTGAGGATAGAACGGGTGCAGGAAACCCAGATGTTCTCTTAAACGTCCCGAACACAGACTCACTCAGTTGCAGGCACTAACCTTGGGCTCCAGAGGAGGGATGGTAACTTGGGAGGCATTTTAGACATACAGGGTTGGGGGCAGGCTGAGGAGCATGGCTTCACAAGGAGAACTGGAGGATAGTCAGCATTTTCTTTGTGTGAGTTCTTCCTCTCATGCAGCCGGCAGGTGGGCGCCATCTTTCCTGTGTTGAGCCCTCCCCCACAGGCCAAATCTGAATCTGATTGGTCTGGTGAGCTCTGGGGCTCCCCCTGCTGACTCACTGGGACCCCACTTCACCCAACTACTCTAATGCCAGAGACACTTTCTCTTCAAGCAGCCATCCCCTCTCACATTGCATTGCACGCTTTCTTAGAAAACTATTGGAGTATGGCAGGCCCCTGGCGGGCAGCATCTGGCCTCAGTGTGCTGTGAGACTTTCGCTGAGTAGCTCCAGGCTCAGCACTGGCACCAAACCAGAATTTACATTAACCTAGTGATTAGAACTCTTTCCACTCGAGTGACTTCCTGAGACCCTGCCTCACCCAACTTGCATACCTCATGAGGCTCTATCGGTGGCTGAACCTTAAGGGAGCCAGCAGGTGGCAGCAGGCCTCAGGGTGTCTTGGCTTTTTGAGGAGCTACCCCAAGCCAGGTACTGGTGGCAGACATCCTCTGTTCATAGCGTGTCCTCTCTCACATGCCTTCAGGTTTAGCACAGGCAGCAAACAACTGTGGATGGCTTTGTAGCTCCTACCAGGGAGTCCCCGAACAGCCACAGGCAGTGGGTGACCTAAGCCTACACTGGAGCCCCTCCCTAAAGGCCCCAGAATCAACATACTTGGAGGTTGGCTTCAGACCATGGCAGAACACTGCCCAATTAGCCCTACAAGTGGCACACACAAAGGGTGGTCTCAATAGGCACCACAGCCCAGTGGGGTGAATCCCACTCAGTGGGGTAAGCCTCCTGCACAGTAGCTGGTAAGCTGTGCATGTGACCAAACCCTATAGCCAATCAGCCTAAGCGTCAATCCCACCTATTGACGTGCCTAGAGCAATCAAGGATCAACTATAACAGGAGGGCACATACAACCCACACAAGGGACACTCCTGGTGCACCTGGAGCAGGTAACCAGGGAGAGTGTGCCAGGGTCCCACAGGACACCTACTATGTAAGTACACCCAGCCAGGGCTGGAAGACATAGCAGATTTACCTAATACACAGAAACAAACACAGAGAGGCAGCCAAAATGAGGAAACAAAGAAATGTGTCTCAACTAAAAGAACAGGAGAAAAATCCAGAAAAAGAACTAAATGAAATGGAGGTAAACAACCTACCAGATACAGAGTTCAGAACAATGGTTATAAAGATGCTCAAAGAACTTAGTGAGAACCTCAACAAAGAAATAGCAAGCATAAAAAAGGACACAGAAGCCATAAAAAAGAACCTGTCATGAAGAATGCACTAAAACAAATCACCAGCAGACTAGATGAAGCAGAGTATTGAATCAGCAATTTGGAAGACAAGGTAGCAAAAAATACTCAATCAGAACAGCAAAAGGAAAAACTAATCCAAAAAAACGAGGAGAGTTTAAGAGACCTCTAGGACAACATCAAGTATAACAACATTGGCATCACAGGGGTACCAGAAGGAGAACAGAGAAAGCAAGAGATTGAGAACCTATTTGAAGAAATAATGACTGAAAACTTTCCTAACCTGGTGAAGGAAATAGATATACAAGTCCAGGAAGTGCAGAGAGCCCCAAACAGGATGAACCCAAACATCCCCAAATGAAGACACATTATAATTAAAATGGCAAAGGTTAAAGACAAAGAGAGAATACTAAAAGCAGCAAGAGAAAGGCACCTAGTAACTTATAAGGCAGCTCCCATAAAACTGTCAGATGATTTCATGAAAATGGAAATGAAAAAAACAAAAAAAGCTGGAGTAGTGATACTTATACCAGACAAAATAGACTTTAAAATAAAGGCTATAAGAAGAGACAAAGAAGGACCCAATGATCACTTCAGGGTATTTATCTGAAGAAACCTAAAACACTGCTTCAAGGAGATGTGTGCTTCCATATTTTCATTGCAGTACTGTTTACAATGGCTAAGATGTAGAGGCAGCCTGGGTGTCCATCAATGGATGAATGGATAAAGAATTGTTTGGGGCCGGCCGAGTCGCGCGGTGGTTAAACGCTGGCTTGGGAAGCCAGCGGCCCCGGTTCGGGTCCCACATGAGGGTCAGTGACACTGCCCTCAAAAAAATAAATAAATAAAATAAACACATTGTATAGCTGTACAAAAATATTAAAATATAATATTTAAAAAAAAAAAAAGAATTGTTTGGCCATGGAAGGGAATGGATTCTTGCCATCTGCAGTGGCATGGTGTTGTGCTGAGTGGAGTATATCAGACAAAGATATATGCAATGTGATTTTGCTTATATGTGGAATCTAAGATCCAAATTAACAAACAAAACAGAAACAAGCTCATAGACACAGAGAATATTTTGATGGTTGCCAGATAGGAGGGGGTTTGGGGTTTGGGTGAAAAAAAGGGGAAGGAATTAAAAAGTACAAATCGTTGTTACAGAGTAGTTATGGGGATGTAAGGTATAGCATAAGGAATATTGTCAATAAGATTGTAATGACTAAATGGTGTCAGAAGGGTACTAGAGTTGTTGAGGTGATAAATGGGAGGGGTTGGGGGGCAGGATGAAAAAGGTGAAGGGATTAAGAAGTACAAATTGGGTCCAGCCGAGTGGCTCAGTTAGTTAAGAGTTGGCTTAGAGCACGAGCTCTGAGCAACAGGGCTGCCAGTTCAAGTCCCACATGGGACAGTGAACCCTGCGCCCTAGCTGAGTTGTTGCTGAGCTGCCAACAGGTGGCAGGACAGCTCAGCTGGTTGTCCTGCCTGTTTAACAGTGGGCTATGCCCACCCGCAACTAAGACTGAACTCGGCACCTTGAGCTGAGCTGCCACCTGGATGGCTCAGTGGATAGGGCATGCGCTCTTAACAACAAGGCTGCTGGTTTCACTCCCGCATGTGATGGTGGCTACGCCCACCCACAACTAAGATTGAACACAGCACCTTGAGCTTAGAGGCCACCAGCTGCCGACCGGAAAGGCGACTGGCACCCTCCACCACGAAGACTGAAGAACAACTTGGCTGTTTTTCTCCCCCAATTTCCCAACACTGTTCCCCTTCCCCAATTCCCCAATAAAATCTTTAAAAAAAAAAAAAAGAAGTACAAATTGTTAGTTACAAAATAGTCATGGGGATGTAAAGTAAAACAGGGAATATAGTCAATAATATGGTCATAATTATGTTTAGCGCTAGGTGGGTACTAGACTAGTCAGGGGGATCACTTCTTTTTTTTTTTTTTCTTTTAGCTGAGCCATCCTGCCACCTGTTGGCAGCTTAACGGCAGCTCAGCTCAGGCTGGGCATCGACCTGCTGTTGTTCAGAGCTCAGCTCGCACTCTTGAGCGAGCTCTTAACCATCTGAGCCACCCGGGCAGCCCCTTAAATTATATAAATGTTAAACCACTGTGCTGTACACCTGAAATTAATATTAAATCATATTGAATGTCAACTGTAAATTAGAAAATTTTAAAAGGGGAGAAAAGGTGAAGAGGACTAAGAGGTCCAAATTTCCAGGTACAAATAAGTCACGGGGATGTAACGTACAGCATGGGGAATATAGTCAGTAATATTGTGACAGCATAGTACAGTGTTAGATGGTGGCTGGACTTATCACAGTGATCACTTCTTTAGGTCTGTAAGTGTTGAATAACTATGGTGTACCCCTGAAACTAATACAATTTTGTATGTTATATATATATATATATATATATATATATATATATATATATGTTTTTTTGTTTTGTTTTTCTTTTTTTTTGAGGGCAGTGTCACCGGCCCTCATATGTGGGACCCGAACCGGGGCTGCCGGCTTCCCAAGCCAGCGCTTAACGGCCGGCCCCTGTTAGCTATATTTTTAATAAAACTCTTTAAAACTGAAATAGAAGAATTACGAGGTTTCAGGCCACTGAAATGAGAGATGAGGGGAATCAGGAGGGACTGTCTTTCAGTTGCTCCTAACAGAAACCCATGCAAACTAGCTTGAGCAGCAAACAGGGGAGTGAGAGGGCTGGTTAGAATGACACAAGTGCATGTGATAAGTTCCCGGAGCAAAATGCGCAGGCAGGAGGCCTTGGACCCAAAAACCAGCAAACCACTCATCTGTTTGCATCTCTGGCAGTCACATGGGCCCTGTTTGTTTGTTTGTTTTTTTCTGCTAGCCACCCTTGGGAGTCATTCTTGATTCTTGTTTTCTATACCTCTTTGCAATCTGTCAGTAAGTTCTGATGGCTTTACCTTCAAAATCTACCCAGAATCTGACCCTTCTCACCAGCTCACCACTCTCTCTGGTCCAAACCACTATCACCTTTTATGCCTGGAATCTTGCAGTAACCTCCTAACAGGTCTCCCTGCTTTTCTGCCCCTGAAGCCACCAGGTGGATCATGCTTTAAAGGGCAAGTCAGATCACGTCAGTCCTCTGCTCATAACTTGCCCATGGCTTTTCTCACTCACAAGGCCCTGCAGATCCAACCTCTGTGGCTTCTCTGATTTTATCTCCTACTATCTCCCCCCTCTCGCCTGCTCTGCTCCTGTCACCATGGTCATCAGGACGCTCCCACCTCAGAGCCTCTGCTCTTTCTGTTCCCTCTCATTGGACTGTTCTTCCCCCAGGGACCACATGACTTGCTTCCTCTCTTCCTTCAGATCTTTACCCAAATTCTTAGTGAAGCGTTCCTGGACACCTTAGCAAACATTTCAGTACCTGCCCTTTCCTGCCCCTACACTTTCTATCCCACTTTCCACCTTTTCTTTCCCTCCTTAGGCCCCATCACCATCTTGCTTTATTTTTATTATTTATCTTGCTTATTGTCTCTACCCTACTAAAATATATCTTCCAAGAGAGCAGGGATTTGTGCTTTTGTGGTTCACTGATGTACTCCCTTGTATTCCCAGTACTTAGAATATTACCTGATCCATTGCTTTTCAATAGAGATTTACTGAATGCATAAAAATCTGCATCCCATTTCTCTCTCTGTAGTCTGTCTTCTTCTTCTTCCTCCTTCTCCCTCTCCTCCTTCTTGCTGTCTTGAACATCTAGTGGTAAATTGCTGGAGCAGTTCTAGAGTTCTGTGACAAATTCCAAGTTCTCAGCTCAAAAACTCTGATTGGCCCAGTTTGAGTAAGGTGTTCATCCCTCGACCAATCAGCTATGGTCACTGAGGTGGGATTACATACACACCCTTCTCTCTAGTAGACGTCAGTTCCCAGAGAATCAAGACTGGATGGATAGCCCAAAATGGCTCTATGAATGTAAAGAAATAACCTAAAATTTATCTAGAAAGCAGTGGTTGCCATCTCAATTTTTTTTAAACCAGGAAAAAAATAACTGTATTTTTGCTTCCTTTTATTATATATTTGTGGCAAAATGCCAGTCAGGTTTCCTGGTTCAACTTCCCCCTCTGACTTAACTGCCCCGGCTCCCACAGTCCTTCCTACTGCAGTCCTGGCCAGAGAGAAATGTCTGGGATGGATTGCTGGTGGTGGTGGGGGGGCGTCCAGGGCAGAAAGGTCCTGCTGTAGTGTCAAGACCCTGGTTGGCCCAGGGACTAGCCCGAACTGTGGGGAGGCTGAAGTGTTGGGAGGGCAGCCACTAATTGTGAGTGGTAGACATTGGTCTAGAAGAACTCAGTAGGCCTAAGATCAAAGCAGAGACAAGAGATAGCATTGCCTCAGAGAGCAAGAGACAGAGAAGCTGTCTGACAGCTTTTCGGTTCTCTTTCACTCAGCAACCATTTGCTGAGCTGCTCTTCCTTGCTTGGAACTATGCTGGTCACAAGGGATGTGAATGAACAAGACAGAAGGGGGCCTTTCCTTGTAGAGCTTGCATTCCAGTGGGGGAGAAAAACATGAAACGATAGTCATATGGATAATTAACTCATTAATTAGAAGCCTACTTACCAATGTGAATTCATGACAAGACTAATTAATTATTTACAAGTGTGCCAAATGTAAAATACAGTGTGCTTTAAAGAGGTATGACATGGGTTGTCACCCAGCCTGGGGCCTTAGAGAAGTCTTTTCTTCTGGGACCTCAAAGATAAGTAAGAGTTAGCTAGACAAAGAGAGAGTGGGGAGATTATTCTAGAAAGAAGAAACAGGCTGTGCAATGGCCCTGAGGCAATAAATAGTACGGCACATTCAAGTGACTGAGAGGAGTCCAGTGTGAATGGAGAGTATAGTGTGTGAGAGGAGATGAGTGTGAGAAGAGACAGAAGCGGTGGGCTGGGCCAAATCCAGCCATACCTATAGCCATGGTAAGGTGTTTGGATTTTATTCCAAGTGCAGTGGGCAGCATTACTTCAAGGTCTCTAATCAGGGGAGCAACATGATGTCACAGGCCATTTAGGGAAGGTCACCCTGGAGGCAGGTCTAGATGTGCTGATATAGAAAAACATTCAAGGCAGATTCTTAAAGAAAAAAGGCAGGTTGCCAAGTGAAACACACAGAACTATTCCAGTTATGAAAAAAACAAGCAAGCAAAATACAAGTCTGAGTGAAAGCACATAGCTGGAGGTCTGACAGGACACCCACAGAATTAATAGCACAGTCTGCCCTCTTGGGGAGCAGTGGATTAGGCATTGGTGAAATTAAGTGTTGTTTGGTGTGCTCAGTTTTGTTTGAATTTTACAGTGATAATAAAGTGAATGTGTTACTTCTGTAATTAAATAAATGACCAAATAGATAGATGATAAATAAATAAATTCTGCATTAATGAAAGCAAATAAATAGGATGGTTTTTCTAAAAGTGGACCCCAAGATGAAGACTCTTGTATAGGTGATTTATTAAGGAAGGGCTCCCAGGGGAGTGTGAGAAACAGGGTAAGCAGGGATGTGATTTCAGACAAAATCCTGTCGAGGGCGTAGCCTCTGCCTGATCCTACAGGGAATTCCAGAGTGAAAGTACTGAGCTGTCTGGAGGCTAAGGCAAGGGAGCTGGGCTTCCATTCCATTTCGATCAGTCACTGGCTAAAGCATGCCCACAGCAGAGATATGGGTGAGAGCTGGAACTTAAACTGAAGGTATTCCCAGCTCTTGGGAAGGCAAAGCGGTTCCAGCAGCTGAGTCTAGTCTTCTGGAGGAGGATTTCATGGGTGGGCCACTAGAAACGAAATCACCAGAACTGGGAGAGGGGCACAGAGAAATGATAAAAGGGGGGCCGGCCGAGTGGCGTGGTGGTTAAGCGTGGGTTTGGGAAGCCAGCGGCCCCCATTCGGGTCCCACATATGAGGGCCAATGACACTGCCCTCAAAAAAAAAAAGAAAAAAAAAAGAAATGATAGAGAATCTGAACTGAGCATCAATGACTGTAATTACTTCTAACTTGGATGATGTGACTGTCAGTCTTTTCATTCTTTCACGCTACCAAAAATTCTTTAAAATTAAAATGTGAAGCAAGCACAAAATGGTCAAGAATGAACCACTGCTACATAACAATGTTGTGAGCTAGAAATGGAGGCTCAAAGAGCTCAGTGTCAGACATTGGGCTTGAACTCAGGCCCGTTTACCTCCAGAAAGAGGCCTGTTTACCCCTTTCAAACTGAAGGCACAACTGCCCAAGTTCAACTACATAAAGTCGTAATGCAATGACCAGTTTTCTGAAGACTTGTTGCCCTAGCCTACCTATCACTCCTTCCCTATCTTTTGGGGATAAAGACTTCTTATTTTGTTTCTTTTATAAGAAACCTTCCGTGTGTTTGATACTGATTCTAACCCATCCATTCCTGTGGGCCCATGACCGTGTTCTGCCCCGAAGGGTATCCTATTTGCCTAACCTCAGTGATGGGATTAGGGAAAGAATGGGCATTTGCTTCTAATGGGGTCAAATAGAGACATTTTCCCCAGGTTTTTGGAGAAAATTGTCTCTTGCCCCTGAAGTTGCTAAGCTAAATCTTAGACTGCTGGAGGTCACCATGCTTCCCACCAAGTGAGCCTATAAGGCAAGAGGAATGGAGGATGTCATCTGAGTTCCTGGATCCAGCCATACTTGGAGTCAATAGTGTTATATTTCGAGTTTTCTAATCCAGTTTTTCTTCAGCTTACTCAATCTGAGTTTCTACCCCTTTAAAGAAAATAAGCCCTATCATACACCACAGTCTCCAATACTGACATATGTGTTCTTTGAGTCTCTCACATACATAAAGATGCTCTGTGTATAACATAGGGTCGGTACTATTTAAAATTTGCTTGAGATTTTGGGGATGCCACTCATTTTTCATTGGTCCCAGTTGAGAGTCATGTAAAGAGGTAGGTGGGATTCTGACCCCTTGAGGATTCCTTTGGAGTACAAGGACTCACCTTGAACCAAGGAATTAAAAGGCCTTGAATTATCCTTCAGGGTACAGCAAAAGGAACTGAGTGCCAGCCAGGAAGGTGATATTAGGCAGAGGGGACAGGGGAAGGGTGTGATTTACAACCAGTGTCCTGTAGGGTTAATTGCACAGGCTTTGGGATAGTGACTTTGTCTGAATCCCATCTCTATCACTTAATCTCTGTATGGCCCTGAGCAATTCACTTTCCCTCTCTAAATCTCAATTTTCTGAACTGCAAAATTGGGCTCATAGTAGTGACAATCCCATAGATTTGTTTTGAGGTTTAATGAAATAATGCACATATGCCAAGATTCATTTCATTTCCAAGTGACAGAGTCACAAACTGAACTATCTTTGATCATAAAAATAATTTATTGGGGGATGTCCTGTTAGCTCAGGTGGATAGAGCACAGGGCACAGTGCTCATAACACCAAGGTTACCGGTTCGATTCCCACACGTGCGCCCTCCACAACTAGACTGAAACAACTACTTGACTTGGAGCTAATGGGTCTTGGAAAAACAAACTGTTCCCCCAATAATCCCCAATAAAAATATATTTTTAAAAATAATAATAATTTGATCGATATGTATGATATGGGGGGGAGTGGGGTGGCGAACTGGGGGGGGTTTCACTGTGGGGGGTAAAGAGTATAACTAGTGAATTGTGTTGTACACCTGAAACTAATAAAAAAATATAAAATAAAATAAAAAAAATAATAATAATAATTTATTGGCTCATATAACTGAAAAGTCCAGGAGGCATAGCTTCAGGTGTAGCTCAAAGGATGTCATCAAAAACACTCTCTAGGCTCTGCTTTCATTTTATCTGGCTCCATTCCCAAATGAGCCATGCTAAATCAGTCTATTTTTCATCATAACTACTACCTTAGTCCAAATCACCATCGTTTCTACCTCAACGACCGTAACAGCTTCCTAACTGGTGATCTCCCTTCTTCCTATATCTCTCCCCCTCACTCCCAGTTTCATCTCACAGAGAGAGTGATCTTTAAAAAATATGAAATCAGCTCATATGACTCCTCTGCCCAAAACCTTCCAATAGTTTCTTGAAGTAAAATCCAATAACCCACCAGGACCCTCAATACTGGCCTCTGCCTGACCCCTGAACTCATCTCCTGTTTCCTTCCTCTCTCACTCTACTGCACTGGTCTTCCCTTTTTCTTCCCCTGGGGGCAGAGGGTCCAGGAAATCACCCCTTGCTCCCTACCTTCATTCATAACTCAAGTCCCGGCCGGCCGAGTGGCGCGGTGGTTAAGCGCTGGCTTCGGACGCCAGCGGCCCCAGTTCGGATCCCACATGTGAGGGCCAGTGACACTGCCCTCAAAAAAAAAAAAAAAAAAAAAAAGAAAGAAAGACAATTTCTGGGCCGGCCGAGTGGCACGGTGGTTAAGTGCTGGTCTTGGGAAGCCAGCGGCCCTGGTTCGGTCCCACATGTGAGGGCCAGTGACACTGCCCTCAAAAAAAAAAAAAAAATACATAACTCAAGTCCCTTGATCTCATCTCTGTCAGGCTTCTATCCTCACAATTCCAAATCCAGGAGGAAGAAAAAAACATCTCTTGCTCAAGAGTTTGGACATAATTCCAGGGCTGGCTTTCATTGACTTAAGTTGCACTTGCACACATCCCTGAACCAATCACTGTTGCCAAGGGACTGAGATGATCTGATTGGTTAGGCTCAAGTCCCATGCCCACCAGGAGCTAATGGAAGCTAGGGCTGAGTGGAGGAGGGCAAATCCCCAGAGAAAAATTGAAGTCCTATTACCAGAGGGTTGAAGAAATGCTGGGCAGCAAAAATAACAGATGTTTATTTTCTGCTTTTGCACAGTGCCTGACATAAAAAGTATTTGAGGAAAAAAAAGAAAAGGAGACAGCTTGCATTGCCTGCCAGAACCACCCCACACACACCCCTTCATCAACATGCATTCGTTTAACAAATTTTATTGGTATCACTCAATTCCAGGCTTCGTCCATAGGGACTCTGCTACTGTCTTGAATCAAAATGTGATAATGTAATAGGTTATATGACTTGTCTAGAACAAGTGACTTGTTATATGACTTGGCATTCATTCAACAATATTTATTGGGCTTTTATTAGCTTTGGAGAGGAGTTCAGATCACAGTTGTGAACACCACAGGTAGTCCCAGTCCTCCTGGGGCTTATAGTCTAGTAGAAAAAAAGATAGTGAAAAAGAAAGTTCATGGACACACATGCCATTCATGAAAGCTGATATTTTCTAGAGAGAAAAATCAAGTGGCCTGGACCTCTCCTTTACAGAATAGCCTTTTGTATCTCTGGAATTGTGTATTTGTATTAATCAATTTTTAGAAAAAAAAATACTACTTTAGAAAAAGATATACTACACCCATCAGAGTGGCTAAAGTAGAAAGATTGGCAATACCAAATGCTCAGAAGGATGTGGAACTACAAGAATTTTCATACATTGCCGGTGAGAATGTAAAATGGTACGACCACTTTAGAGGACTGTTCGGCAGTTTCTTATAAAATTAAACATAGAACTACTCTATGACCCAGCAATTCCACTCCTTTACCCAAGAGAAATAAGTAGTCATGTTCACAAAAAGATTTATATGAGAATGTTCATAGGTTCACACTAGCCCCAAACTAAAAGCAACCCAAATGTCCATCAACAGAAAGATAAAGAAATTATGGTATAGCTATATAATGAAATACTATTCAATTTTTAAAAATTGCTAATACAATATGGATAAATCTCAAGAAGATTATGCTGAATGAAAGAAGCCAGGTTCAAAAACATATTATTGCTTTACTTTACATTAAGTTCTAAAACAGGCAAAACTTATCTAGGGTGGCAGAAACGGGAACAGGGTTGCCTGGGTTGGGCGTGGGAGTCTTTGGGAAGGAAAGCAAGCGAGCTTTCTGTGCGGCTGGGAATGTTCTAAGTCTCGACAGAGATGTGAGTTACAGGGGTGTTTCCATTTGTCAAAACCTATGGAACCGCATGTTTAAGTTTCAGTTCTGTCTGCGCATTTCGCTGAACCAAAATTATACCTCCATTAACATTTTTTTTTTTTTTAGTAGGGCAAGTTACTGCCTACTATGGAAATGTGCGACAGGATACTTTCCACCAGGGTGTGGGTATATCACAGGCATCAGGGGAGGCCCTTACCGAGCATGTGAGACTTCAGTCTTTAGGAAGACGACGAGGATGGTGAACTAACCCGCAGCATTCATATTTGTTTTCGCATTTCACGTCACAGCGACCCTTCGATATCAGCATTTGGTGTCCCATTTTACAAGTGAGGAAACTGAGGTTCAGGGAGGTCAAAGGACTTGCTTCAGGCCAACACCGGGACGTGGCAGAAGCCAGGTTTTTGGGCAGCAGATTTGGTGTTGGTTTCCCGAAACATAACCTGAAACGGTAACGTCCAGGTTGGGAGGGCTAGAGCAAAGCAATGTCCTATGGAACAAAAGACGGGCTGGGCTGGCGAGCTCGCACCTCCCACCTCCCTAGGCGCCAGCCTCCTGGTCTCCAAAGAGAGTGGGGTGGGGGTAGAGGCGCCAAGGTCTGGCTCCACTCCGCTGAGTCAGCGGCTCCGAAGACCAAGGCAGGTCTGCGCGAGAACAAAGAGTCCGTGGGGCTGGGGGGCGGGGCCCGACCCGGGGGAGTGGGGGTGGGGCTCAAGCCTTAGGAGGCGGGGAGCGGCGGGGTCCAGCGCAGAGTGGGGCGGGGCCTGAGCGGGCAGAGGAAGGACGGCGAGGGGCGGGGCCGGTGTGGGGCAGGGCCTGAGCGGGCAAAGGAAGGACGGCGAGGGGCGGGGCCGGCGTGGGCGGAGCCTGAGCGGGCAAAGGAAGGACGGCGAGGGGCGGGGCCGGCGTGGGGCGGGGTCGATCCCAGAGGCAGGATGGGGCTGGGTGGGGCCCCCAAAGCTGGGGAGAGGACAAGGAGGGCGCAAGCTCAGGGAGAGACGGGCGGGGCGGGGCGAGGCGCGGTCTGGGAGGGACCCTATGGGGGAAACATGGCGTCTCAGCGGCCAAGCTGGGGGCGACTAGGGAGCGAACGGGAGGGGGCGTAGCGGGCGGGGCGTGTGGCCGGACCCGGCGCTGGAGCGGGTGGCTGGCTCCTGGCGATTCCTGTGCGCTGCGGGCTCCGCAGCTCCGCCTGCTGGGCCCTGTCGGTTCCAGAGCAAGTCTTTCCCCTGCTTGGGTCCTGTTTGCTTTTTTCTGAAATGAAGATGACAGGCCTTGTTTCGCAGGGTTGTTGGAGAGTTGGTTGAGAACGAAAGTGAAGAGGAAGACTTGTCATCCCTTTAACGAACATGTATTTTGTACTTGCTAGGAACCACTGTCTTAATAGCTGTACTGATAACTTAAGACACACATTTCCATTTATTCTACACAATCCGCAAAAATAGGTAATGTTATTGTATCATCCCCATTTCACAGCTGAGAAAACTGAGGACCGGAAGAACTTGGGTAGCATGCCCTTATTGACACAGCTAGTAAGTGGCAGAAGCAATTAAACCTCAAGTCTGAGACCATGTGGGAAGACCCTGAGACTACATGGAGAGGGGTCCAGCTGAGCTCACTCAGTCTTAGTGCCACCAAGGCATCAGGCATGTGGGTGAAGACTCATGGATGTCTTGGACTTTCAGACCAGATTAGCCACCCACTAAGTATTGCCAAGTGACCCCAATTGACACCATACAGAGCAGAATAACCCACCTGAGCCCTGCCTGAATTCCTGATCCATGACATTGTGAGACATATTACAACGGTTTAAGCCACTAAGTTATGGGCTGATTTGTTATGCTCTCCAGCAATTGAGGACTGGAACAGAGGAGAAAAGCCCCTTGGGGAGCCAGAGCAAGGATGCTGGCTGTGCAGCCACCAGGACTTGGGAGGGTGGGAGAGTGATACTCTGGTGGGAAAGGGAAAGCAGTGACAGCCTTATTTGCACCCTGGCAGGGCTGTGGCTGGAGGGACAGGCAGTCACTGGCCACCCCACTTCCCTCTGGCTGGGCCAAGTCTGAGCGGGTCCTCTCTGGTCCATGGAATTGGCCTCACAGTGGAGGTGTTGGTTTACTTCACACTGATAACATGGGGCAGAAAGGGTACAAAAGTTGAGCTTTATGATGCATGGCTCTTTACAAGGAGAGAGAGAGAGAGAGAGAGAGAGAGAGAGAGAGAAAATGGGTGTGCATGTTATATATATAAAACTGAGGCTTGGAGAGAGAAGGTGATTAGCCCTTGAGGCAAACAAAGCTCCAGCCATAGAACTGTGGCCTGGCCAATCAGAGGGATTAGAGGCCCTTGAAAATGTAATGGTGGTGATGGCCACGGCTCCCAGTGGGGCTGAGTGGGTAGTCACGAGCACGTGTGCATTAACCATGGAGGAGGTGCTATGGTGGTCCCTGCCAGGATGAGGTTTCATATACTTTTCCCAGGGAGAAAGGGGTCCAGGTCCCCTAAAACCCAGGGAATAGGCCAAGTTGTTACTATGCCTTTGGAGAGCATGAAATGCTGCAGGACCCAGGCAAAGAAGCAGAATCTCCACAGGTGGGAGAATAAGGGCTTTTGAATCAGAAACCAGGAGTCCAAATCACTGCTGTGTGATCTGACGAGAGACCATAATGAGGGCACTTTGCCACATTATGCTTCAATTTCCTCATATGTAAAAAGAAAATAGCCACAGTACCTACCCTGTCCTTCCTTCCTTCCTTCCTTCCTTCCTTCCTTCCTTCCTTCCTTCCTTCCTTCCTTCCTTTCCTTCCTTCCTTTCTTCTTTCCTTCCTTTTGAGCTCCACAGGACCAGGCTGGATACTTAAGGACCACCCCCGGCAGTAATGTGCCCATAAGGTCCTGACCCCTGGCCAGGGGAGGGAGAGATGATCATACCCAGACCTGGAACAGTTTCTTTCCTTTCCAGAGTCTCTGTTTTCACCTCTAGGCAGTGGGAGTGCTTATCACAATGGAGGCTTGGAGAGACTTCATGGGGCCTCTGGGCAGAGGGTGCAGGGAGGTGAGCAGATAACAGGGTAGAGAGAAGACAGGAGACGGTGGCTGTTTCTCAGGGCCAAGTTCTGTGGCAATGAGATGGGCCCTTTGCCCATCGCCATCCCAGGAAGGCAAGCTGGGACTTCAGAGGCTGACGGAGGAGGCTGGGGCTGGCAGGAAAGTCTAAGCAGCCCCCAGAGCTGCCCCAGGCCAGGGAGGCCTCTGTAAGCCCCACTGGGGTTCAGAGCTAAGACTCAGGTCCCAGCTCTGCTCTAGAATGTGGTCTGGCAAGGAGGCCTCAGGCCACCCAAAATATAATGAGTTCTTCCCCGTGCACAGCGTTTACAATTTCCAGAGCCCTTATCCTTGCACCCTGTTGTCCAAAGATACACATTATTAGGGTCATTTTACAAACGGGAATATTGAGGCTCAGAGCCACGGGATAACCTGCCTAAAGCGACCCATTAAACTAAGGTAAGAACTCATCTTCCTGGTCACTCCCAGTGCTCTCTCTCATCCCCACTCCTCCCATCTCCCCCATTGACCTTCTCCCAATCCCAACGCTCTATCTACCTTCTTCTTGGGAACCTGAAACCTCTCCATCCCCATTCATGGTGATCCAGGAGCTGTCATCTTTCAGGGTGGGGTGGGGCAGGTGGGGGGTGGTGTGTGAGGCGCCAGGGAAGGGCAGGGATTCGCAGGTGTGCACACTGGAGTCAAATCATACTGTATCACACTGGCTCCAGGCAGCTAGAGAGCACCCAGTTCTGTGCCCAAATGTTTCTCCCTCCTTCCCCAGCCCTCTCTACCCTCTCACACACAAATGCTTGTAGGCTAGGGGAAGGGAATTCACACTTCATATTTTACACTCACTGCCAACTGTGATCCTCATAGAACCCTGCCCAGGGAGGCATTTTACAAGTGAAGCAACTAAGCTTCTGAGAAATTATAAGACTTGGCCAAGACTACCCAGACGATAAGTGGTAGAGTCGGAACACAAACCCTGGTCTAACTCCAAAGCCCAGGACCTCTCTGAGGCAGGGACCAAGAAAGGGGAGGGAGCAGGAAGGTGTTGGCTGGGCACCAGGATGGCCAAGCATTCAGGACAGGGACTCTGGGGTGCCTGGGTAGGGCAGGCCAGCTGACTGTAGAGAGGGGTGGTCTCCCAGGATAGACATCTGGTGGCCATGCAGATGCAGCATCAGCCAGCAGGTGTCGCTTTGACAGCCTCCTTCCCTGGTGTTCTGATGAAAGGAGGTAGAGCACTCAAAGAGCACGATTAAGACTGTGAAAACAAGGACGATACGGCAGTGGGAAAATGGGCTCTACCTCCACTGGAGATGGTGGGGAGGATGAACGATGTCACTTATGCAAAGGGTGCAGCCAGGCGCTCAATAAACAGGGATTGTCTTCCCCATGTACCACCTGTGAAATCTTACTTAATTTTTCTATGCCTCAGTTTCCAAATTTATAAAATGGGAACACAATAGCTGCTTTACAGGGTCACTGTGAAGATTAAGAGAGTGACAGAAGTCTGGCACATTGGAAGGACTCATGAGTGTTTAATGTTTATTTTTTTCCTCCTGTCAGCAACCACCCATCCTGCTGAACCCCCAATCACACCTAGGACCCTCCCTGGACACAAGGCCAGGATACCAAAAAGGTGGACCGAGATGCATACAGGATACGTTCACCTGGAGGGCGAGAGATTTTGGAAGTCAGTGTCCTTGGCAGGTGACATCAGTGCCTGAACTTCAGTTTCCTTGTCTATGAAACGGTGACAATACCCGCGAATGAGCCAGTGGTGTATGTTAACCCCCTAGCCCAGTGCCCGGCACAGCAGTCACAGGGCTTTTGGTGCTGGTGTTGGGGCTTGGGACTCCCTGCTCTCCCACAAGTCACCCACCAATCTGTGATTCTTAGTCTGATATTTGGGGCCCTCTGATGGCAGAATAGGGTCCTTATGCTCTCACAGTAATTCTGAAAGGCAGAGGGGTTGCTCACGCCGACAAAAGAGACTCTGTTCTGGGGTGGGATCGCCAACTATCCAGGAGGTCACGTGGGGCCCAGCTGGGACAGCTATCTTGGCAAATGGGAAACAAATGAATAATTAATCAGCTCTCTGTCTTCTAACATGGGACCTGGATGGGGATGGTAATTTTAAAAATTGGGAGCCACTGATCTAGTTTCATTCCCCACTTCACTCCAATGCCATTTTATGGGCAGAGACACTGAGGCCCAAATTTGGAGCCTCAAGATAACAGTCTTGGAAGTGACCTGTGGTTTGCTGAGACTGGTGGTCAGGGCTGTCAGTCCCATCCCACGCTGAAAGGAACTAACAGTGACTGGGGCCTCCTAGGTGTCAGGTGCTGTACAGGCATTCTCATTAATTATCACAATAATTTGAAATGTTACGCCATTTTAATGAAAAAAGAAAATGATGCTGGACTTAAGTGCTTTACCCAAAGTCTGGCTCATCTCCCTCAATGACTTTAATTTCCGCTGGCTAGAGCACTGGTTCTTACTGGGGAGTGTGTGTGTGTGTGTGATATTGCTCCTCAGGGACTTTTGGCAATGTCGAGACATTTTTGGTCATCACTACTGAAGTGGGGTGCATCTTGTGGGTAGAGCCCAGGGATGCTGGAACCTGCACACCCACCCCCCCAACAAGGAATGATCGAATCCCAAACAGGAATAATACCAGCTTTGAGAAACTCTGGTCTAGAAAGCTCCATGCCCTGCCCTCTGGGTCCCCCCAGGAGGCTTGCCCGAGTCCCCACCTGGGAGAGGTTGCTTCTCCTGGTAGCCCCTGCTGCCGCCATCTGTCCTAAAGGGGCTGATCATGCCGCCTCTAACCAGAGTTCTGGGCAAATGATAATGGATGGATATTGATAAATTGGCTTGAAACTCAAGGTAGCGCCTACCTTTCTATTGACCCCTTGCTTCAGTTAGGCTGTTGGCTTCTGCACGACTGGAATATGTCCGAAAGATCCAGAGCCTCTCTGTCCTTGCCAGAGGGGTAGCAAGCTTCCTGTCACTCCAAGTGTGTAACTGGAGGCTACATGACCATTTACCAATGCAGAGGTTAAAAACAGGCCTGTCAGAAAGATCCTGATGCAAGTCCCAGCCCTGCAACATATTCACTATGCAACCTTGAGCATGGTACTTAACCACTCTGAGTATCGGTTTCCTCGCTTATGAACTGGAGAAAATAATAGTAATCACCTTATAATGCTGTTGGGAGGATCAAATCTAACAATCCATCCACAGTGCTTAGCACTGTGCCTGGCAGATGGCAGGCATTCTGAGAACGTTGGCTATTACTATTATTAAGAGAGGCAAGCAGCAATGGGGCTTCCATTAAATAATACCAAGGTTCCTTCTAATTCTGAAATTCCCCAAACATGCTAGGCTCTCTCACACCTTTATGACTTTGAACACGCTGTTCTTTTGGCCTGGAATACTGTTCTTTCTGTGCACGTCTTTCAAGCACACTCCTCTTCATTGTTCAAGTCTCAGTTCAAGTGCCACCTCTTCTATGAAGCCTCCCTTGATTGCCCTCTTCTCCTTTGCTGCCACCACGATTCTCCACCTCATCCTGGGATCATACTGCCATTATAGCCTCTATTTTGTATTTTCAGTATTAAGAGTTTTCCTATCAAATCTTCCTTCATCCAGTCTGAAGCCTTCCCCAAGGACAGGGACTGGGTCAGCTCTGTCTTTGTACATGAGCGCCAGAACTAGACATATGGAGATGGCAGTGGACATCCATGGAACAAACCCATTGGGTCTGATTATACAAGGCCCTCCAGCAGGCTTCTTCCATAAATATTTTTCAAGTGTCTACCATATCCCAGACACCACACACACTCCACCAATGAACAGAACAGATCCTCTTCCCCAGCTCTCCAAGTTTTGAGCTTTAGAATCCAGGTCACAGGGAAGAGTGGAGGGAAGGAGAACAACAGTCTATTTCTTCTAAGCGCCTGTTAGGTTTCTTAAAAATAATATAAGTGTGAGGGAAGTGGGTTATCACTTTGTCAGGGGTGTAAATTTCTCACTATTATTATTATATTGCTTTGTATACCTGAAAGTAATTTAAAAAATAAGTTTAAAAATTAAAAAAAAAAAAGTGTATTATGGGCCGGCCAAGGGGCTCAGTTGGTTGAGTTCGCTCAAGAGTGCGAGCTGAGCTCTGAGCAACAGCAGTTCGATGCCAACCCGAGCTGAGCTGCCTTTGAGCTGCCAATAGGTGGCAGGATGGCTCAGCTTAAAAAACAAAACAAAAAATGTGTATTAGAACAATCAGAGTCCCTGGAGGGGTTTTAAAGTATGTCCACAAGTTCTTTGACAATCTTTCTCTCAAAAGGTGGAGACTAACCGTTAGCCCCTTCGGTGTGACCTCTCACCACTCGCTCTGGGGCACACTGGCTGCCATGTTATGAGCACACTTAAGCAGCCCAATGGGGAGATCTATGTAAAAAGGACCTCAGGCTTTCTGTCCATAGCCATGTGATTAAGCAGTCTTGGAAGTGGACTCTCCAGCCCAGCCCAGCCTTCATACATCTGCAGCCCTGACCTAAGTCTTAACTGCAAGCTCGAGGCTCAGGTCAGCACCACCCAGCTAAGCAGCCCCCGAATTTCTGATCCACAGAAACTGTGTGAGACAATGTTTGTTGATGTAAGCTGTTAAGTTTAACTTGGGGTTTCTCCCACTTTTAATGACTCCATCTATATGACGGTGATAACAGACTTACCGTCTTAGGATTGTTAGGAAGACTAAACAAGAAAACTTGTCAGTTCTGCCTAGAAGCCAGGCTATAAGAGACAAAGCAGGTCCCGGTGGATGGGGCGGAGGAAGTGGACTTTGGGTAATGGACACCCAGTACAGGGCTTTCTCTGCAGCTCCCGTCTGCCTAGGCCTGTCCAGCCTGATTCCAGGGCCTTCTAAGAGAAAAGCTGCTGAGGCACTGGAACCCAGGCTCCGGGCAGGGCATGGTCCCCTGTTCAGGTGGCAGTAGGGCAGCTTGGAGCTGCCCTCACCTCCTCCAGGTGACTGAGGCTGAGAGCAAAAGGCAGAGCTTTGGTCCTCCCGTGGCCCAAACTAGCTTAGTGGTGTGAAGTTATGTCAATGTTTAAGGTCAAGAGTTGTTCACAGCCTTTAAAATGCCTAACACATTAACAAAAATTGTAAGACTGTCAGTAACGAAGTTGAGGAGATAACAAAAGTCTAGCTCTGATATGAGGGAGCTGGCAGGCATGCTTTGGTGAGGCCTCCACAACACTGGAGCTGGGGAAGATCAAACATGCTTGCATGCCTCTTTACTCGGGCCTAGGATGTCCCAAACCTGGATTGCCCAGAGGCACTTGTGGAAAAAGATTCCTGTCATTGCCCAGATGTTTGATTCAGTGTCTTAGATCAGCCTTAGGAATTTGGATTTTAAGGGATTCTTATGCTCTGCAAGTTTGAGCAGCCTTGTAAGTGCAAACCTTCTAAGGCAACCAGGCCTTGGCATCCCTCATTCCTAATCAGTTTAGAAACTGCAAGACCCAATTGCAACATGTTAAAGAAAACACTAATATGTCTATAAATCCCAACAGACTGTTGTGCTTGTGAAATGTACCTTGGGGTATTCATATTCAATTACTTCAAAGAATGCCTTGGGTACCTTTATGACTGAGGAGTTATTGAAGATGGTCTGTCCTACCTGATCATGCTAATGTGCAGAGGTTGCTGGGAGATGGCCCAGGATGGCAGGAGCTGGGGAGCTTCCCTGGGCTTGGTGGGAAGACCAGCGTGGATGGTTCCAGTGATTCATTTGGATCCAGGTATGCCTGACTTCTGCATTTCATGCTCATTATTACTGTACTAGCCCTCCCAAGTTTACACACATAGAACTCATGGTTATACACGTCCCCCCAAGAACACATATTTACCCAGGAAGTGAGAAACTCTGGGCCTTTTCCAGACAAAACACTTCTTCCTGCTCCCCTCCTCGACCCCCATCCTTCCAGTTCCCTCTGAAGGACAGCTCTAATTGAGTAGCTTCTGCTCAAAATCCTTCGATAGTGCCCACTGCCACCACATCAGGTGGATGCACTGTTTTGACTTTCAGGACTACAATAAGCTGGCTACAACTCTTTCCCTGTGGAAGGCAGAATAATGGCCCCCCAATATCTCTGGAACCTGTGAATGGGTTGCATGGCAAAAGGGACTTTGCAGATATGATTATAGACTTTGAGAAAGGGAGATTTTCCTGGGTTATTTGGGTGGGCCCAGTCTAATGACACAAGTCCTTAAAAGTGGAGAGCCTTTCCTGGCTGTGATTAGAGAGGGATGTGATGATGTCAGAGAGATGGGACATTGCTGGCTTTGAAGATGGAGTAAGGGTGGCCACAAGCAAAGAAATAAGGGCAGCTTCTAGAAGCTAGTAAAGGCAAGAAAATGGATTCTCCCCTAGAGCCTCCAGAAAGAAATGTAGCCCTCCAGACATCTTGTTTTAGCCATGATACCCATGTTGAAACTTGGTTAATAAATGTATCTGGTTTGAAGACACTAAAGCTGTGGTAATTTTTGGCTGCAATAGGAAACGGATACATTGCCCACTGAAGTGTCCTCCAACCAGTTAGTCTCTGGCTAGTCTTACCTCAGATGCCATCTTTTCTGCTCTCCACACTTTTTTGCTCATGCTTTGCTCCTGTCCAGGATACTCAGATCGCCTCTCCCCCAAGCTCCTAGTAATGATCACCTTCCACACTATACTGTCCTCAGAATTCACTCTTCTGCCTGCTCATCCTGTGGGCTCCCCACTAGACCATAAGCTCCTTGAAGGTATGTCTGTCATTTATTTTCCTCTGGACTTCAAGACCAAGAGTGGTCCACAGAGGTTTGCACAATGGACCTGGGTCGTCCTCCTGTAGAACGTCTGGTTCTGAGCCCCTAGCTGTGTCAGGATCACCTGGGGACCTCTACGAAAACCCCAATTCTACCAAATCACTGTGAAAGGATGGGAGGCAGCTCCACATGTATTATTACTCAGGGAAAATTTCCAAGTTAAGTGAAAAAAACCAAGGCATTGAAGAGTGAGAATATGTTGCCATTTGTGTGAAAAAGGGGAAAATATTTACATAATTTAAAAAAGAATTGACTATCTTTGGAAAAGTATGAAAAAACGAGTAACAGGACACATCCCTGGAACTTTCTGAATTCTGTATCCTAGGTACATATTAGCTGTTTACAAAAGTAAATAAAAGTTTAAAAATTCAAAATACGTATTCTGGTGCATTGCCAGAAAGGGTCCAGGATGTCCTAGGTGGGGTGCAGGGATCTGTGTCTAAAGCACTGTCTGCCGGCTCATTCCAAAGTCAGGAAATGAACTGTCAGGAAGAAGGCAGAGCCAAAATTCAAAGGATATTTGGAAGCATACACTGAAAATGCACTTAATCAGAAAAATAAATCAGAAAAAAAAATAAAAAGGGATTGTGAAGCCTGGTTTGAGAACCCACTGACTTAGTCCCACCCCTGCATTTTATAGATAAGGAAAGAGAAGGGAAAGTGACTTGCCCAAAGCTACACAGCCAGTCAGAGGCATAGGCCAGTGCACTTAGGAATGTTTGATAGTCACAATGACTCACCCCCAGCCCCTGCCCACCCTCATGCAGGGACCCTACTGACTCATAGGGCAGGAGGACAGGAAAATAGAGAAGAAAACACCATCTTTAATCAACCCACCTGCACAGAAACCAGGGGAATACTCCCTGCCTTGCAAGGTCCCAGTGAGAACTTGGTCCTCTTGCAAAAACCGTCTTATAAAAACAAAAGGCTTCAAAGCACCAGTGGCTAAACCCCTTGAGTAGAAAGGGGATTGGGGGAGTGGGGGAGAGATGACAGCTGGCTGGGGGTGGGAGAAGGGAGGGCTGGAGGCAGGAGTTGGCCTAGTGGCGGGGCAGCAGCCAGGCCAGAAGGGAACTGCCCGCCTCTTGAGCTGTACTCACAGCTAACTGGGCTGACTATCTGGGGCCTCAGTGCCTGTGGTGACCAGAGGAACTCCTGGGGCTGGTTCCTTGGCACAGCACTGCAGTTGGGATGGTGGGGTGGGGTCTTAGCTCAGGATATTTTGGCCTTAGACAGTAGGGAATGCTAGCTTGGAGGATGGAAGTGGTCACCATGGACAAGCTCAGGTGTGCCAACAGTCTGCACTTCCATCCAGTTTCCCGGTGTCTCCCACCCTCCTTCCTAACCCAGCGCCACTCCTGTTTCACAGACTGGGAATCTGAGGCCCGATCCTCCTGCTCTTGGACTCACCAGCCAGGGCACCGGCCGCAGGAGTGTCTGTGGAAGGAGGTGGAAAGAATAAGTTCTCATCTCTACTTGCTCCCAAGGAAGGGTGCTGGCCCACCTCCATGACCCACACCCCCATTCCGCCTCTGGACATTGGAGTGGTCATAAATGCTAGTGATCTGTGAGCACTGGTGACCAGGCAGTGCTGACCAGCCCTTTTCCATGCTGAAACCATAGGTCTTCCAACTAGTGAGGTGGATGCTGCCGTCAGGGCTGAGTGGAGTTGTACAGGATGTCAGGGATCATGGGTGTAGCAGCTTCAGGGACCTGGAAGGGGGCATGGTGAGTTATGGTCCCCCTTTCCTGGAGAGAGCTTGAAAGGTTTGCCAAGGGTGGACAGAAGCTGAGTCTAGGAAGGCTTTCCTGTGGGTCAGGCTGAATTCAGGGCTCTAGGCTCCATATGTCTGGTTCCCAACAAGAGAACAGGTATATTGCTTTAAGAGAGGCATTGGCAAGTGGTGGCGGTGATATGTAGATGTGATGTAGATCACATGGGTTCTCAAGTGACCAAGCTGGAAGGGGGCTTGAATATGGAATTCAGAGACTATTTTTCTGGGTTTTAGAGGCTAAAACTACAGAAAGTACACTGTGTTCACGGCACGTCTCCACCAAAAGCCTAGCTGTGTGGCCTCAAGCAAATTGCCTCACATCTCTGGGCCTCAGTTTCCATAGCTGCAAAATAGGAATTCTAATCACAGCCTAACCCAGGGAACTGAGAGTCAAATGAGAAGGCTAGAAAGAGCTCCATCTGCTAAGGGTTTTAAAAATTATTTGAGGTGGGGAAACTGAGGGCCAGGGAGGGCAAGACCCTTTCCAGATGTCACAAAGAGAGTCAGTGATGGAGCTGTGATTAGAACCCAGGACTCCTGCTGCTAGTTTGCTTTCCCCAGAGCTGGTGATTGAGTGTGGCGAGATGGGGTGAGTCTGTGCATCCTGCCGTGACTTTCACTGGACAGTGAACAGGATGCTGAATGAAGGGTGAAAAGGAGAGGCTGGAGACGGGAGGGAGGCTCCAGCGCACACCAAGGCCGACTTAAAAAAAATACAAAGCCCGGGATTCCCCTCCCTCATCCCGCCCGGCTCCGCCCCACCCCTGAAGTCCAGGCTCCGAGGGGCCAAGTCCAAGTCGGCCACAGACCCAGATCAAGCCGCGCCGGCTGCAGTCTGTTGGTAAGCCGCCAGGGGGAGAGCCTGCCGTCTTGGCCCGAGCTCTTGGCAGCCGCTGTCAGTCTAGCCACAAAGCAAGCGGCGCAGGGGTGGGCGCGGGGCAGAAGCTACCCCGACCTGCAGGAAACAAAGGTAGGTTAGGAAAGTGGACCCTGAAAATAGGGGAGTAGAGAGATCCAACTGCCTTGCCCATCTCTCCTCCCCTTCTTCCCCGACGCTAATGCCGGGGTCTCTCCACCCCACCCAGCTCCGCGCCATGACCCACGTGTACAGAGGCTGCAGTTGTAAATGCGATGTCTTCTGGGGCGCCTGATATCCGTAGGAGTCAAAGCCACCGATGAAGTCAACTGCGGAAAGGGAGGTGGCACATGGTGAGGGATGGGCCTGTTGGGGGTGAGCTATGGGTCCTGAAAGGGGAGAATCGGGGTGGGGGGGATGGGGGGGTCGGAGCAGACTCCGTACAGGGCCTTAGGGGTGGGGCTTTGCTGTAGGATCCTGAGGGATGGGCCCATGGGGGCTGGGACACAGAGGAGCTCATCCAGGAGGGGGCCAAGGTCCTAAGAAGATAGAGAGCCTGGAGGGCGGCGCCTCCTTAGGCGAGAAGGCTCTTGGGGGCAGGGCTGGAGACACCTAAGGGAGGGCAAGACCTCAGGGGGGAGGGAACACGCTGGGAATGGGCGGTGTCTGGCAGCTGCAGGCGGAGGAGAATGAGGCCCTCCTAGGGGCAGGGTCTAAGAGGAGCGGGTATGGGGCTGAGGCTGTGGACTGGGCACAGGGACGTCTGGGCCTCAGCCCAGAATGGGCTGGCTATGCAAACCCCCACCCACCCATGCCGCCTCTTCTTCCCCTTACGAGGGGCCAACCCGGGGCTCCCTCCCTCCGAGCTGGCTCAGGGCCCTGTCCAGGGTGCTGAAGATGCTGGGTGGCCCGGCTTCCCCACTTCCCTTAGGAGCATAGACTCACAGCTGTCCTCCTCCTCCAGGAACACTTTGCTCACGTAGCAGGCGAACACAAAGCCGAACAGCTGGAGGAGGAAGGGAACAAGGAGAGGGATGCTCTTCCTCCACCCCCTGCCTGGCCCTGCCCACTCCGCCTGGAAGGGGGAGGTGTGCTAAGATGAAGGCAAATCTGTAACAACCTCATGTTCAAGACTGGGCCTTAAAGTCAAACTTACTTGGTTCCAGTCTCCATTCTGGGAGTGTGACTTTGGACAAGTAATTCTTTTACCTCTTTGAGCCTCAGTTTCTCCAGCTGGACCTGGGTAATACCTTACTGGATTGTTAAGAGGAAAGAGCACTGGGCCAGCCGAGTGGCGTGGTGGTTAAGAGCTGGCTTGGGACGCCAGAGGCCCCAGTTCGGATCCTACATATGAGGGCCAGTGATACTGCCCTCTAAAAAAACAAAAGAGGAAAGAGTACTATGTGACTTTGTATGGGTAAAGTGCCAAGGGCAGGGGTGGACCTTCTAGAATGGAAAGGATCACTATCTTGGAGCTATTCTTAATGTACTCTCACAACTCCATGAGGTTGATATTGTCATTCCTTTTTGTGAGTCAAGAAACAAGCTTGGTGGGCCGGCAGAGTGGTGCAGTCGTTAAGCGCTGGCTTGGGACGCCAGCGGCCCCGGTTCAGGTCCCACATATGAGGGCCAGTGGCACTGCCCTCAAAAAATTAAATTAAATTAAATTAAAAAAGAAAAAAAGAAACAAGCTTGGGGAGAGCAAGTGACTTGTCCAAGGTCACACGGTGGGTATACTGGAGATTTAAACCCAGGACTGAATCACAGTCTGAGGCAGGGGTGAAGGGAGGAGGTACAGGATACGGAAACAGAGGCAGGCGGAAGACCTAGGTTCCACCCTTCTGAACTAGGGCTAAACAAAGGGGTCTGTGGACTCTAGCTCTGGGAATGTGAGGTGGGGGTACAGGAGGACTCACAGCCAGGAAGATCTGCAGGGCGCTGCTGAGGGCTTCGATGTAGGGATAGTCAAGCAGGCAGCCCGTGACGGAGATGACATGGTGGTCCTCCAGGGCCAGGCGGGAGTTCAGGACAGGTGTCACCAGGCAGCCTGGCCCATTCTCCATCCACCAGGAACGGTGCAGGGATGTGTTGAAGGTCATGATGAAGTCCCGGTCCTGGGGGCAGAGGGGCCTAGGATACTGAGCTGGGGTTGGGGATCCTTCCCAAGTCCCAGGAGACTTTACGAGCCTACTTCACAACTGGATTGTTACAACAGCCTCCTTCCCTGGCTTGGTGTGTGGAAGGAGTGGGGGCAGTCTGTATCTGCAAATCTACATTTGGCCAGTAGGTGGCGCTTGATGACCATGCAGCACCAGCTGATGGAAGAGGCTGGTGCTGACCCGCAGGGACCCTAGAATTTCAGGGCTGGAAAGGACATTAACAGTGACAGGGAACAATTTCCCAGCCACTGGTGAAATCCTCAATACAGGCCCCTTCATGGCCCATTCAGCCTCTGTACTGCTCTCCCTGTGTGTGACCCTGGGCAACCTCTCCCCTCCTTGGTCCAGTCTCCAGGAGCTGGCCTAGATCAGGTGTTGTTATCCATGGTGTGCATCCTTGTTCATCAGTCCATTCACTCATACAGGCCTCTAACAAATATTCACTGTGTGCTGACTAGGTGCCAAGCACTGAGATGTGTGATCTCGTTTATCCCTTCAACAACCATAGGAAGTTGGGAGTTGTTCTTAACCTGCATTTCACTAGATGAAGAAGCTGAAGCTCAGAAAGGGTAAACTACTTGCCCAGGGTCACACAGCTAGAAAATGATAAAGCTGGGATTTAAATCGAGTCAGGTCAAATTGCAAAGCGAATGCTCTCATTCATATATTTTGCCTTCTTTATATTTGAAAATAGAAGTTGTGCCCTTTAGGCTTGCTCTTCTCCAAGCTAAACAGTCCCGCTTTCTTTGACATTTCTCCAGGTGACATGGTCTGTTCAATTTCCCCCTGGACAAACTCTGCCTAATCTCTTTCTATTCTGAAAAAAATACCGATCGGCACCGGACTCAAATCTTTGTGTTCTAAGCAGTACAAAGTGCATGGGCTTTTTACCTCACTTGCACTGAACATATGTGGAGCTTAAGAGTAGCTTTCTGGGCCATCACATAGTGTTGGTTTCTACTAAGCCTGTGATCAACTGGGACCCCAGTCCATCTTCACTCAGATTGCTCTTCAGACTTAACTATTCCATCATTTGTGTCTGAGAAATGCAGAGGAAGCCAGAAACAAAAATGTGCGGCGGGGGATGGGAGCACAGATTATTTGGGTATGGTGAAGGAAGTCTCTTCAGGAGATGATGCCCCAGCTCCACATCACACTGGGGGCCCTTGGGTGGGGGATGGGAAAGTCAGGCTCTGCCCTCTGGCACTGCCAGGCCTGAGGCTTACCTGGGATAGCTGTCCAACCTCCAGGTAGAAGCAGATGATAAACGCATTCCAGCCAACCCAGAGCACCAGCCAGGCTGCATACTGGAGAAAGCAGAGGTGGGGTCAGGGTGGGTGGGGCCTGAGGGAGTGGGTTTGGGGCGTGTCCATGGAGGCAAAGCTCAGGGACTGAGGAGACCTTTGCAGGAAAAATTATGATAATACCTCACTCAGAGCACTTTCTAGTTTACAAATCATTTTTATATCCATCCAGTCCTTACAATAGCCCTGCAGGGAGGGTACTGTCCTCTCTTCAGAGATAACTAATTTAAGGCCTGGAGGGGATCTTTTTTTGCAAGATCACACAGCTAGGAAGAGGTAGGGCTGTCACTCAAACCCAACGCCTTGGGTAGCTAGTCCCATCCATTCCGCTGAGAAAAACAGCCACCAGAACTGGAGAGGAGCTATTTCCAAGCCCTATGTAGCCACCTGGCTGACTGGGCTGTTTACACTGGTGCCTGAGGCTTCCTGAGTACTGGAGAGAAGGATTGTTCTCTCATCTCTCTCAGGTGACAGAAAGCTCTGGAAGGGCGCTGTTCACCAGGCTTCTGGGAGCTGAGCCTGTGGGAGGTGGGGAGAAGCCATAGGATGAGTGCAAGTGGGCTCTGGTGGTAGCAGGGCATTGTGTGTCACTGCTATTGTAGGTATCAATCATTTATGTAGTAAATCCACTGAAAAGCCTTTTCCCTCAAGAGAGGCATGTGAATGGGTCACTGAGGAAGAGCACGGGACATAGGTGAACCTAGCTGAAAACTGGAGTTTGACAGAGACCATCAAGGACCAGGGCTTGAAAAGGGGAAGCAGAAGGAAGGAGCCAGGGACACAGTCCATGCTGGACTGACCTCAAAGCCACACTCTCCAGTTTAGACCACATCCTTGATGAACACCAAAGGGCAAAAGCCAAGCCTTTCTGAAGCAACTTGAGAAACTAAACAAGACACAGCTCCTGCTTCCTACTGCCTTTTGGGGGCAGCGTGGTGCTGTGGCAGGACCCTTCTCTCGGGCTTTGCTGCTTCTTAGCTGTGTAACCTGAGGAAGCCTCCTAACTTTTCTGAACTTCATTTCCTCATCTGGAAAATGGAGATGTACAATATTTCTCGCAGAACTGTTATAAAGATCTGATAGCATGCGAAACTCTTAGCAGTGTGCCCAGCACATAGTAGGCACTCACTAGATGATATAGCTTGTTATTATCTGGATTTTTCCCCAGGAAATCCTTTAGGGAAAATACCAACCTTGTCTCTGAGCAAAGAATCACTGGGATTTGGGCATTCACATTGCCAGCCAGGCTGGAGGCAAGACAGAACAGGGGTCTGGGGGGGTGAAGAGAAGGAGTAGGCTTGGGAGGGGCCAAGTGAGCCGTACCAGAATGAGGTACCGGGAGCGGTACTGCACCGTGCCAAAGATGCCCAGGATGACCGCCATGATGTGCAGGAAGTTGGCTAGGATAGGAGCCCACTGGTAGCCCAGGAAGTCAAAGATCTGCCGCTCCAGCGCAGCCACCTGTGAGAAAGAGCAGACTGAGGCCAAAGTCACCTCTTAAAAGGGGAAAGACAGGGACGCCCCCCACCTTGTGGAGGAGGTGACACCCATTACCATGGTGATGAGGCACCATGATGTGATTGTGCACAAGTCTCGGAGCCATCCCTGCCCCGCAGTACCAAAGGGATGTGGGAGGTGGGGGTAAGTCTGTGGGGCTGAGGAGTGACTGAGCCCTGATCATCACTTTGGGGTGGGCTGAAGGGAGATAGGAACCAGGGTTCAGCACTGCTTCCTCCCTGCCAAGAGGAACGCCCCACTAGCAGCCGAAGCGTTTGCACCTTCCCTGTGTGGGGCTCTCAGTTCGAGTCAGGTGGAGTTAGGAACCAGACTGCCTCTCCCAGCCCTGGCCCTGGAGGGCTCAGGGAAGCCCCTGGGCCTGGGCCACTTATTCCAAGGCCCTGTCTCTGGAGATTGCCCTGGCCTATGGGATCCATGGGCTGTGGAGAAAGGGATTTTTTTTCACTCCCCATCCCTGAGGGACCTGTAGTAGATTGCAAAATTGGCCTCAAATTCTTCCTCTCCCTGTTTCCAGGCTCTTTGGCAGTGCCCTCAGACACTAACTCTGTGCTTGGTCATGTGACTTGCCTTGCCCAATGGGACTTCAGCAAACTAGATGCCAGTGAACGCTTGAAAAATGCTTGTGAACTGGAGTTTGCCCACTTGCTACACTTATAACACAGAGAATGTCTTCTGAAGGAGACTGAGCTGACCTGCTGAAGGATGAGAGGCCATATGGAGGGACACTGAGGCACCCCAGCTGACAGCTACTCGGCCATCAGAGTGAGGACATCCTAGATTATTCAGATGCTTTTCAGATGAAGCTAACCCCCCAGCTGACCATAAACACATAGCCCAGACCAGAAGAATCTCCTAGCTGACCCACAGAATCATGAGCTAAATAAAATGGTTCCTTTAAACCACTGTTTTGGAATAATTTGTTATGCAGCCAAAGCTAACTGATCAGGACTCAATCAACACTCTTTCCAGCAGCCCCTGGTTCAATCTTCCAGCTGATACACTGAGGATCAAAGGCGCCCCTATCATCCTATGTTATTGACTGACCAACCTCTTCCTCTGGTGACAGAACCCATCTCTCGTTTTGGAAGCTGCCTCCCAGGCACTCAGTCCATGTGGCCTGGGTGGGGCTGAGCCCACTTCTAACGTCCATGGTAGGCTTGTGACCCAAGTCTAACCAAATAATCCACACACAGTGATCTGTTGAAGGATGAGCACTCACCTTGTGCCCTGCTCCTGAGTCATCAAAGCTAAGGGAACGAGACAGAGGGAGGGAGGAAGATGAAAAAGCAAGGAGAGTATCACATGACATTGTTTTAGGTCTGAGGTTCCAGACATGCCTAAAGCTAATTCTCCCTCCTTATACTTGTGATTTCTGTCACTTGCAACCAAGAGTCCTGACTAAAAATAGAAAAGGAGAGAAGGGTCTAGTTGGGGAGGCAGGGGGAAGATTCTGATAAAGTAACAAGATCTCAGAAGCCTTTTTCCTGGTAAGGAGACGGGACAAGGTGGCGCTGATGCTACCACACAGATGGCAAGGCTGGGCGGAGACCCAGGAGCTGGCACCCACCCATATGGCATCAGCCTGCCTCTTTCTTGTCAGTGACTCCCCTCCCAGGGCCCTGCAGATTGTAAGGAGCTTTCCAAGTTCATCTCTCACTGGGTACTCCTTGGCAGAAAGGCAGAGCTGAGATCATTATCTTGTTTTGAAGAAAGAGGCCATGAGGCTCAGAGAGGGAAAGTGACTTGCCCAAGGTCACATAGCAGGTTGGTGGCAGAGCCAGGCAGCCATTCTGCTTTTCTCTGCCACCTTTCCTATCTTGGCACCAACAAACAACTTTTTCCAGTTGGCACTGGGCTGGCACTGAAGAGGTATGGTTCTGGTTGAGGGTATGCCACTGACTCCTGGGTAACCTTAGGCAGGCCACCTTCCTGCTGGGTCTCGGGCTCTTCTTTTATACAAAGAGGCCGCTGGACTAAATGACCTGTAAGGGCCCTTCTGGTTTTGACTCCAATGGCCTGCTGACCTTGGGAGAGAAACTCTGGATCTGTCAACGCCCCCAGAGTAAGTCCCACGTGCCTGCCCAACAGTCCTCTCTGCCTTTGATCTCCAAACACTTTGCGCTGCTTCCTCTGACTCAGCTCTCCCTTGCTCCCTTTCCATGAGCCCTTCCACACCAGCAAATGTCCTATAGCTTCAGCTTCTTCCCTGAGGGGGTCCCCCAACCCCTTACGTGTTGCATCCAAGGGTGCTACTTTCTCTATACTCTTCTCCAGTCATCCCGTTTCTTTTCTCTCACCCCATGTTCCCCAGGTCCAAAGGTGGGGTTGTATCCTCTGGGTCCCTAAGCTGCAGCCCCGTGGCTATGCCTCTTCCGCTGCTAGCCTCTTCATCTACTGGCCGCTGGGTCTTGCCCCTCCTCTGAAAGCAAGTTTAATCTCTGCATCATACTGATTGACTTTGACATGTGGGGCCACCCCATCCAGCACTCCAACCTTTCAGTCTCAAACTCCTCTCCCATGACCTTTCACTCTGTTCCTCACCTATCACCACCCCTTGGACTTTGTCATCACCTGTGACTGCCCTGCCTCCAAAGTCACCAATGTGACGGCCCCACTTGGACCACCAGCTGGCTTCCCAACACCCTTCATGATGATGAGCCCCATCCGGTGCCACAGGTCCGCAGCCCCCAACCCTCTACTCTCTCCCATCCCCTGGTTCTTCACATTGCAACTTGGCCCACTGGGATAGCACAATCCCTTCATTTCAGCATCGGCTTTGCCGTAATCCACACTCTCACACTCCTCTGCCCTTTCATCACACCTGTCAGGAAAAGCCCACACAGGATACACCCAATGAACAGTTTTCTCAGTCCTTGCAAAGCAGCCAAGGGCTGCTGGAGAAAGCCACTCTGTGGGGCAGATTGGGTCCACTGTATTGACAGACCCGGAATCATCGACTTCAAGAGGCACCCCGATGCTGTCCTAGCACCCGACTGGCCTATGTGGGGAACTCGCTCTCTCTGATGACTATTTCAGATCTTCTCACAGTCCTCTACCCTCTTGGAACTCCTCCATCCTCGCTCTCAGGGAGGACCTGGTCTCCCGCTCCCCCACCTGCTATGTTTGAGTCACTGGCCCTCCTCCCACCCAAGGCCAATGCCTCCTCCTGCACTCTGAACCCCATCTTTTCTCATCTTATCTGGAGCCTTTACCACCCATAGTTTCTTCTCTCTTGTAAACTCAACCTCTCCTCTACTCAGGATTGTTCCCACTGGCTCCTAAACATGCTCAAGCCTCTTCCATTTAAAAAAAAAAAAGTGGGCCGGCCGAGTGGCGCGGTGGTTAAGCGCTGGCTTGGGACGCCAGCGGCCCCGGTTCGGGTCCCACATATGAGGGCCAGTGACACTGCCCTCAAAAAAAAAAAAAACCAGTAAGAATTCCACATGGAATATTATAGGCCAAAACCAAATATATGCAGCTTTAAAAACAGGTTAAAAAACTCAGGCAGGCCAAGTGGTGCAGTGGTTAAGCATTGGTTTCGGAGGCCAGCGGCCCCGGTTCGGGTCCCATGTATGAGGGCCAGTGACACTGCCCTCAAAAAAAAAAAAAAAAAAAAAGTTCTTCACCTCCCTGCAGCTAATGTCTTATCTATCTCAACATGCTCACAGCCACAACTCTTTAAAGGTCTCCGCGGCCTCCCTGCCACTGCCACTAGCTCCTCTACCCGCTTGCTACTACAATTTAGTCCAGTGGTTAGGAGCGAAGCCTTGGCTAGAATCCTGGTGCCACTGGTTTTTAAACAGCTGTTAAGGCAAGTCACTTAGCCTCCTTGTGCCTCAGTTTTGTCACCAACAAAATGGGTATGATCCATATACCTCACATAGGGTCGTAAGGAGTGTTAATATTGTTTAAAATTAGTCCACTGCAGAACTCCCTGTCTTGCCCCTTGCTCATTGACTAACATACTACCAACTTCTTATTAACTGTCTCCTGTATTAGAAGGCAAACGTGACGGCAGTAGGGGTTCCTGCCTGAGATCATCACTGCTGTATTTCTACTGGGAAGGGCAGTACCTGGCATGCTGCAGGGGCTAAAGTTAAACTCATTCTCCATGCCCCCTGGCCACTCCCAATTCTGGAGCAGCTCATCCCCCACTGCACTCAGGCCTCTAAATATCAGAGTACCCCACGGCTATATCCAGCCTTTTTTCATGCTCCGCTTATCCCAGCAAACAAGCCCACCCGAGCTTCAGTGACTCCCCACTCATGTTTCAGCCTCCAGCCCCTTTATAACGAACTACCCATTGGATGGCTCATCATGAACTTAACGTGCCCAAACCTGGTCCATTTCCAGTGTTTGGGAGCCCCGTGATGTGTCCAGCTACATGAGCTAGAAAGCTAAACTTTTGGTCCTGGTCTTCCTCCTGCTCTCTCACCTCAATGCCCGGCCGGTCATCAAGTCCTGGCTCTCTGACCTTCAGAATCTCTCACATCTGGCCACTTTTCTTCCTCCGCTGTCTTCTCTCACCTGCCCATTGCAATACCAGCGTCCCCACCCCACAGCCTATTTTAAGCCTAACTCCCTTTCTTTCCAGAGTGAAGCCTCCAAGAGGCTCCCCTGCTGCCCCTCCCCCTGCCCTTGGCTCCCCACCCCCATTCCTGATTATTTATTTATCGGGTAGCTGCCAGCTGAGGGGGGATGCGGTTGCCATGGGAACCTTCAGCCTGGAGTCAGGGCTGCCTCTGTTCTCAGTAGGATGCTCTTGTCTGTCTAGACGCCAAATCCAGGAGCCCAACACCAGGTGGGGGGTTGGGAGTTGGGGGCAAGGGATGAATAATGCAGATGGGTCCACCCCAGCCCCAGGAAGCTAGCTGGGGGAGAGGGCAGGGAGGGGGCTGGGCTTGGGGCCACAGAACCCATCAGAGGTCTCTTGTGCCTAAGCCCTTGCCGGCCAATTCTGTAAGTCAAATACTTTCCTGGCCAAAATTCCAGCCATGTCACGGGGGACTTAGACACTGAAGTCAGGCTGTCTGGGGAATGACGAGGGGCCCCTGGAGTCTCCTGAGAATGGTTTGGTCCAGCCTGGTACTCTTTTCATTGATTTTAGTTCACAGAGAGCAAAGTTGGGAAGAGCTCCCCATTTGGGGTGAGTCAGACCTGAGTTCCATCCCCAGCTTAGTCCTGGTGTGACCTTGGGCAAGTTACTCACCCTCTTTGAGCCCAGGAAAATGCCCTAAGGATTCAGACCATGCACATAAAACTCTCAGCCCACCGCCTGGCACACAGTTGGTGCTCAGTATATGGCAACAGCCTTTGCTACAGCCCCAAACTCAAGCCCCCCTTTTCCCAATGGATTTCTGAGGCAGCTGACAAAATTAAACTCGACTCAGGCCCTCATCCGTGAAATGAGGGAGTGGGATTGAAGCCACAAACAGCAGAGCTGGAAGGACCCCTGGAGATCTGTTGGGCCAACCTGTTCATTAGGGAGATGAACAAACTGACAGCAGAGAGAGGCAGTGATTTGTTTAAGGGGAGGGTCTTCTCACACTCTCTGAGCTATGTCCCCATCTTCAGGGTCCATCTAAGGTCAGTGCCTTTTGAGTATGAATTAAAATAAACACCCAAAGAGAGATTGAAAAGAATACAGTCACGGAGACCTGGTAGTCTTTGTCAGGATCAGGGAAGATGGGCCTTGTAGGGACTCAATTCATCGAACAAGTATTTCTTGAGCACCTACTATGTACCAGGCCCTGTGCTGGTGTGGCTCCTACCTCAGAGAGCTCAAGTCTAGAGACAGATACCACAGTCCTCTGGGGGCTTCTCTGCCAGGTTACCCACCCACCGTGTGCAGTGACCTATGCGGACTCCTTCCTACCCCTCAACACACACACGCACAACTTTCTTTTCCAGGGCTCTCGCAGCCCTTCTGCCTCTCTCTGTCCCAGCCTGGTTCCTGCTGGAAAATGGCCAAGGCTATAAGTGTCAAGTGAAGAAAACAAGCTGCAGAACCATATGATTCCATTTGTGTAAAAAAAAAAAAAAAAAAGGTCACTCCCCCAAAAACTAGAAACACACATACAAAAAGTGTGTATGTGAATGCAGAATCAAGAACCAGTGAAACATAACGGGGAGTGGAAATGGGGAGATGTTTGCTTTTAAATATATACATTTCTGTATTTTGAAATTTTTTACAACAAAATTACATTAAAAAACTGTTTTTAAATGTTGATTCATCACTTATACCATGTAAAAGAGGTACCAGAGTGGCTCAGAGGACTGAGGTGGTTTTCTCCTCTGGGCCTCGGTCTTCTCACCTGCACCATGGGGCTAGCTACAGTACATATCAATCGCTATCTAGGCTTGGTGTTGCGGCTGCCCGCCTGCCTGCAAGGAGACTGGCCTTGGGGTCCTGTGACGTTTCCTAAGAACCAAATGGCCCTTTCTCCCCAGAAGCTGGTTCCGCAGGCCCCTGGTACAGCCTGTCCCCAGGTTCCGCCTGGATTAGCACAGCCCGGCTTCCCCTGCCCGACTATACCCAGACCCATCACCACCCCTCTTCCAGGTTCTACCAGCCAAGGGTGCCCTCTTTCCACAGCCCTCGTTTGAAACTTCCCCTTCTATAGAGGGGGCTCAGGACAGTTACCCGGGTCTCCTGAAGTCACTTAGACAGGAAGTGGCAGAACAAAGGGCTGAGTCACAGTTTCTACAACCCACTGCTCTTCCCACCCACCTACCAGCCATCTTCCCAGAGACAGGGGCACGGGAAGGGGCAGAGCAGAGGTGGGCCGAGCCTGCTCTGGATCAAAGGGCCTCCAGTGGGCAGTAGTGTAACAGCTAACATTTACTAATCTCCTATTGGTGTCAGACATACTGCTCTGAGTACTTCACATCTGTTCATTCATTCACTCTACAAACAGTTTCTCAAGTGCCTTTTGTGTGCTAAGTGCTGGGAACTCAGTGGTGAATAGAGACGCCCCAGCTCCTGTCTTCATGGATGACATCCTGCCTGTTCCTTAACTTAGCGCAGATACCAGGACATCTGCCTGAGCCCAGACAGCAGGGGAAGTGGAAGAGGGGCAATTCTTTTCCATTAGAAAACAAAACAAAATTCACCCAAAAGGAGATCAATATTCTCTCTCAATGGGTCTTAGAATTGTAGAATCATGTATTGAGCACCTAGTACATAGTACCCTTTATACTCACATCACATCTTATTCCTATCTCCATTGATATGTAAGGAAACTGAGGCACAGAGGCATGAAGGGGCTTACCCAAGGACACACAGAGAGCTAAGGCTCCAATCAGTCAGACTGAGGCCAACCCCTCACTCTTCTCTACCACATGGCTGAGACTTGTTCCCAAGGCTGTTTGCATGCCCTGGCATTTGGGAATCTCACCCCTTACAGTCCTGCTGGAGGGAGCCTTCCTCTCTTGAGGGGTAACCCCATACCCCCATCCTGCTCCCTTCTCCTCAGGACAGCTCTCCATGCCCCAAAGCCCCTAGGATACCATCTGTCTGTCTTCACACCCTCCTGCTGTGGCCCAACCCTCTACCTCAGCGGGGGTCCGGGGAGCCAGGGAACAGCTGGTCACCACCTTCCTGGTAATTAGCCCTTGGAGATCGGCTTGGAGCTGTTAGGCAGGCCCTGGACTATCTCAGAGTGCAGCCCTGGTCCTGTCAGGAGGCGGCCACTCAGGCTTGGCCTCCATCTCCATGGCAACCACACCCCAGTGACTGCTGACCCATCCCTAGCTGGGCCCCTTCTGGGCAGATCTATCTCAATGCACCTCTGAGCTGGCAGCTCCATTAGAACAAGGGGGTAGGTAGTGGTCTAATTAGCATACATCTACATTAATTTGCATGGACTCTGGGCCTAGCAGCACAGGGTGATACCAAGGTCAGTCTAAAATCAAAGGGTCCCTCCATCTCATGGGGCCTATCTCCTCATCCACCATCTGGTCCAAACCCATGAGCGCCACAGTGGGAGGCAGTGTGGGCAGAGATGAGAAAGGCCTACAGGCCAGGGCTTGTGACTTGGTCTCCTCCTCTGTAGAATGGGGACAGGATGCCTACTTCACATAGATGTTGAGAGGTCCAATGGGTCTTCCTGATCATCCCCAAGCCCTGCTCTGTCTCCTCGGACCCCCAATCTCCACTCTGGGAGTTCCTTGCTTTCTGACTATGGGGCAGGCCCAGGAAAGCTCACAGGAGCCCAGTAGAGCCTGCCCCTTGCATCTGGGACTACTGTGCCACTCTCCTCCCACCAGGCCTTTCCCCCACTAATTGGGTTCTGACAGGAAGTGGATTAGAAGCCAGAGGATACCAACTTGGGCCTTTCAGCAACACCTCTGGGCCCTGTGCTGACAGCTGGAAAGGTCAAATGCCCCCTGCACCACCCATTCCAGTGCACCCTTTGGAAAACCATGAGAGGCAGTTTAGGGTCATGGGGCAGAAGGGGTGCTCTGGAGTCAGACTGTTTGGGTTTATTATTCCTATGCCTCTCACTATCCTGATCTGTAAAATGAGGATAACAGTCTCCACAGTTCCTAGAGTTGGTGTGAAAATTAAATGAGATAACGTATGTCAGGTGCCTGACATAGTAAGCACTCCATAAATGTTAACTATTATCATTAAAATAATGATAATCATGAAAAAAACCTGAGACCACCTGGAGAGTCAAGGAAGGGTTTAAAACTTGGCCTTGAACTGACTATAATAATAAAACACTGGAAACACTCTAGACAGTCCTCAGAAAGACACACAGTAAATTACGGCACCTCCACATGGTGGAACACAACACAAGCCATTACAGTGAGGTGTGGAAAGAGTCAAGCTATAGAGCCACTTGAGTAGTACGATCCTATTTTTGTGCAGGAAAAAAAGAACCACCAAACTGTTAACTCTGCAGAATGGGATTAGAGGGGGTCTCTGATGTCCTCCAGACATATTTCTGTAAGGTTTTACATGGAGGGGTAATGCTTTCTTAAGAAAAGAAAATAAAGAAGAAATTAATAGGGGACAAATAAGTATGGGCAAAAACCCAGAGATGTGGGCGGTATGCGGCATGACCAACCATCCCAGTTGCCTGCGACTGTGGGGTTTCTTGGTGCAGCAATTTCAAGGATAAAACCTAAAAGTCCAGGGCAAAGTGGGACAATCTGGTCACCCCAGAGGTGGGAGGGTATGGAAGACGTGGAGGCTTGGGGGTGGTTCTGGATGGGTGAAGCAAGGGCTGGTAGTGTGGAGAAGACCTGTGGCTGGGCCTCCCACTGGCCCCAAGGAGCCAGGGAAGGTCTGAGCAGAGGGATGTGGAAGCTGGGTGCTTTCGGCACAGTGCTCTCTGGCTGGGAGAGGAGGATGGGCTGGAAGCGGGTGATCAGGTGGAGATGCTGGGTCTTCCTTGAAAGGCTGAGAACAGGGCCCAGAATCCCTCTCCATCCACGCTTTGGGTCCCACTCTCCCAGGACTCCCACCTTCTTGGTGATGCCCACTCTTTCTCTGCCTGTGTCCCCATATCCAAACTGTTGGGGCATTCCCATTCCCATGCTCCAGAGGCTGAGACCCCCAGCAGGCTCTGGAGCAGGCAATGAGGGCCTGGGAAGAGAGCACCCTCCAAGAGGAGCACTTCAGACAGGGGTGGAGGGCAAGACAATCCAGGTGGAGAAAACCCAGCCAAAGCCAGGCTCTCCCAGGAGACGCTGGCTGCAGACAAATGGACATTTGGATAAACATAAAGGTGATTAATCAGATCCTCCCATTAAGGACAATGAACGACACTACATAATTAAGCCAAAAACTAGTGGCAGAAAGCACGTTAATGGAGCAGGCACTTAGGCAGGGAGAATTAATTAAGGAGGCAGTGTGAGAGTTTCAGGAGTGGCTATAATGAGGGAGGTGGGTTGGGAAAGACCAGAAGGTAGACAAAAACAATTGGATGTTAACGTTGTCCAGCACAGGACCGAGGTCTGAGCACTTAGCAACTCAGGCTCTGGGCGTCTGGCAGACCTGGGATGGAGTCTCAGCTCTCACAAGCTGCAGGATCTGGGAAATTTCCTGGAGCCTCAGTTTCCTCATCTACAAAAAGGGAATACTACCACTAATAATACCTAGCGTTGTATGGGATTCAGTGAAGTAATGTGAGTAAAGGACTTTGCACATAGTAAGTGCTCAGTAAATCATCATTGTTTGGACAACAAACTTTCCCTTTCTGGATCTTAATTTCTCACTGGCCAAAAGGGGATAATCATGTCCTGTCTTCACAGAGAAATTGGAGGATCAAATAAGATCACAGCCATGAAAGCAATTTATATACCCTAATATGCTTTTTAAACTGTAAAGTCCTATGCCCACATCTGTCATTATTAGGATAATTATTAAGTCCTTGGTTTCTTAGCAAGGTCAAGTTCTGCTGCTTGTTCCCTGAGAAGCTGTATGATGTAGTGGTTAAAAGTGTGGCCCAGGCCGGCCAAGTGGCTCAGTTGGTTAAGAGTGTGCTCAAGAGTGCGAGCTGAGCTCTGAGCAACAGCAGTTCGATGCCCAGCCTGAGCTGAGCTGCTGCTGAGCTGCCAACAGGTGGCAGGATGGCTCAGCTAAAAAAAAAAAAAAATGTGGCCCAGGAGCCAGACTTCCTGGGTTTGAACCCTCCCTTTCACACTTAGTAGCTGTATGACCTTCAGCAAGTCACTTAACCTCTCTGTCCTTTAATGTCTCCATCTAAAATGGGGATAATGATAATAGTACCTATCTCATGGGGTTGTCATGAAGCCTAAATAAGGAAATACGTGGAACGTGCTCAGAACACTGCCTGGCCCGGAGCCATGGGTAAGAAGCCACGTTAGCTGTGATGATTGTCACTCACAGTGAAGATTCTGAGTCTGGGTCCTTCACATGTTCTGACGGAGAAGAGGCCACAGCTGTCCCAGTGTGTGGCAGGTCCCCCCCCCCCACGCCCATCCAGTCTGGCAGCCGCCTGGCCCTTCCTGGCCTCTTGCTCCACCCCTCCTCTCCTCATTCACCCACCAGCTCTGTGCCAGGCCTGCGCTGAGTGCACACAGGACAGACTTCAAATGTCAATGGTACACAAGCACAGAGAGCAAGGACTTCCGTTTGGGGACTTGCATCGAGCCTGCCCTGCACACGCTGCCTTATGTCCATTTCATTTACTCCTCTCAGCTCCTGAGTGGCATTATTTCCATATGTGTTAATGGAGGTCCAGGGAGCAAAGTCACAGACACCAAGTCGTGTGGCAAGTACACAGCAGAGGCAGGGTTCAAACACAGGCCTGTGGGCTCTGGAACCTGCCCGCCACCACCCCACGTTTCCCCCTTAGCTCTGCTGGTCCACGAATGGCTGCTGGGCCCCCACGGCAACCCCTGCCTCCTCCCGCCCCCGAGGCCTGACTCCTTGACTGCTGAAACCAGCAACCCTCCCAACAGATCCGCTAGTGCCACTGATGACGCTGAGATGTGTTCTATTCAAATCCATCATTTACTAACTGTGTGACCTCCAGCAAGTGTCTAAATCCCCAAGCCCGTTTCCTCTTCCATTAGAAGGAAAAGATTAAAACCTATACCTTTCAGAGTTGACATTAAAGGATGCAAAGCACAGCACTTGGCACACAAGTATCACCTGACAAATGGCATTCTTTCATCAGCTCTGAGCCTAATCTTTCCCTGACCTCATGCCACTCCCCTCACCCCCTGGAGGCTGGTGCTCTGACCTAGCAGGCCTCCACTGAAACTTTCTCATTGGGGGAAGGTTTCTTTCATTCTTTCTGGAGGCCTTCCTTTATTTCTAATGAGACAAAACAGAGAGGGCCCTTCCTGCAGCCCTTTTGCTATCTCCTCCAGCAGGTTGGCTTGCCTGCCTTCACAGCAACCCGGAAATCTCCTGTTATAAGTGCGCCTTTCCGTGCCTCCTCCCGACTCGGGCTCTTCCCCACGAGGCTCTGGGGTGGCTCTGGGAACAGGCCTGTCCAACTCAGGATTCTGTTGTTGAGACCTTAGGCAAATCATGCAACCTTTTAGGACCTCTGTTTCCTCATCTGTAAAATGGGAATTATAACCCCTATCGTCCTTGTCTCCTGGGTTGCTGGTGGATCCAATGGGGTAACTGACATTGGGGAATCATCACAGGGGAGACCCCCAGGGCTCCCATGTCCTGTTCCAACTGGGCCAAGAGAAGCCACACAGCAACGTCCAGGCCCCACCTCCTTCCCAAGAGCATCCCCACCAGCAGAGTCAGTTGCAAAAGAGGATTCTTCTCAGAGTCTGTTTTATCTTCAAAGAATATGGATCCAGCATTCTATTCTAACATACAGCCTCCTCTTTACCCCGCATCAGGGTAGAATTGATGCTCTGCAGAGATGCGTGGTATCTTTATTCTGTGGGGGTAGTGTCCTCCTCCCCATGACCTGGCATCCATGGCTGAGGCTGATTCCTCATCTGAAGTGGGGATAATTGATACTGGAACCCAAGTCTGTGAGTCAAGGCCAGGGTAAGGTTGAGAAGAGTATGTGAGAAGCGGTCCAAGCCCGAGGTCGGGGACATGGACAGCTGGAGTCACTGCAGGGAGGGTCTTGAGAAGCCTGGCTCTCTAAGCCATAATTAGACCTTTCTTCTCACCTCATTTATTGAATCCCAGTCACAGTACTAGACATTGGAGATACAGCAGTGAGCAAAAGCAAAAGCAGATTTCATGATATAAAACACTCAACAAAATGGGAACAGAAAGGAACTTTCTCAACCCGGTAAAAGGCATGTACGAAAAACTCACAGCTAACATCAGATTTAATAGCGAAAGACTGAAAGTGTTCCCCCTAAATTCAGGAACAAGGCCATAATGTCCATTCTCCTCACTTCTAATCAACATTGCATTGAAGGTTCTAGCCAGGACGATTAGGCAAGAAAAAGAAATCAAAGTCATCTGGATTGGAAAGGAAGAAGTAAAACAAGCTCTATTTGCAGATGACATGATCTTGTAGATAGAAAACCCTAAAGTAGCCACAAAAAACTTAGAGCTACTAAATTAGACTAGTAAGGCTGCAAGATCCAAGATCGATATTCAAAAATCAATTGGATTTCTATACACCAGCAATGAACTATTTAAAGTTGAATAAAGAACACAATTCCATTTATGATAGCATCAAAAAAGAATAAAGTACTTAGGATAAATTTAACCAAGGAGGTGCAAGACTGAAAACTATAAAACATTGTTGAAAGAAATTAAATAAATGGAAAGATACCTAGTGGTAATGGACTGGAAAACTTAATATTGTTAAGATGGCAATACTCCCAAATTGATCTACAGATTCAATGTAACCTCTGTCAACATTCCAACTACCATTTTGGCAGAAATGGATAAGCTGGTCCTAAAATTCATATGGAAATGCAAGAGACCTGGAATAGCCAAAATAATCTTGAAAAAGAATGAAGCTGGAGGACTTAAACTTGATTTCAAAACCTTACAATAACACTATCTTAATCAAGCCAGTGTGGTATTAACATAAGGTTAGGTATATAGATCAATGGAATAGAACTGAGAGTCTAAAAATAAATCCATCATTTACCGTTAATTGATTTTCAACAGGGATCATTCAACGAAGAAAGCATAGTCTTTCAACAAATTGTGCTGGGACACCTAGATATCCATAGGCAAAATAATAAAGTTGGACTCCTACCTCACAGTAAAAACAAACATTAACTCAAAATAGATCACCGATCTAAATGTAAGAGCTAAAGGTATACAACTCTTAGAAGGGACCAATGGTATAAATCTGAATGACCTTGGAGTAGGCAAGTCTTAGCTATGACAGCAAAAGCACAAGCAGCATAGAAAAACTAGATAAACTGGACATCATCAGAATCAAAAACTTCTGAACATCAAAGAATACTATCAAGAAAGTAAAAATTCAGGGCCAGCTGAGTGGCTCCATTGGTTAAAAGTTGGCTTAGAGCACGAGCTCTGAGCAACAGGGCCGCTGGTTGGATTCCCACATGAGCCAGTGACGCTGTGCCCTAGCTGAGCTGTCACTGAGCTGCCAACAGGTGGCAGGATGGCCCAGCTGGTGTAACAAGATTGCCTGTTAGATGGTGCACCCGCAACTAAGACTGAACTCGGCACCTTGAGCTGAGCTGCTGCCCGGATGGCTCAGTGGATAGAGCATGCACTCTTAACAAGGCTGCTGGTTCGACTCCTGCATGGGACAGTGGTTACGCCCACCCGCAACTAAGATTGACTATAGCACCTTGAGTTTAAGAGGCCACGAGGTGCCCTTGGGAAGCCAGATGGTGACTGGCGCCCTCCACAATGAAGATTGAAGAACAACAACTTGGCTGGTCCCCTCCCCCAATTCCCCAACACTGTTCCCCTGCCACAATTCCCCAATAAAAATTTAAAAAAAAAAAGTAAAAATTCAACCCACAGAACGGGAAAAAATATTTGCAAATCATAGATGTGAGAATGGTCTAAAAACCAGAATATGTAAGAAGTCTTACCATTAAACAATAAAATGATAAATAGTCCAATTTTAAAAATGGGCAAAGGATTTGAAGAGAAATTTCTCCAAAGATATGCAAGTGGCCAATACGCCGCTGAAAAGATTTTCATCGTCATTAGTCATTAGGGAGATGCAGATCAAAACCACAAAGAGATGCTGCTTCACACCCACAAGGGTTGCTGAAATAGTAAAGACAGATAATGACATGTTTGGGTGAGAATGTGGAGAAAGTGGAACCCTCATGCATGACTGTTGGGAATGTAAAACGGTGCAGCCGCTGTGGAAAACAGGCTAGTTTCTCAAAAACTTAAACATAGTTATCGTATGGCCCAGCAATTCTATTCCTAGGTATATACCTGAGAACTGAAAACAAAGTTCACACAAAACTTGTATTGGAACGTTTCATAGCAGCATTATTTACAGGGCCAAAAAGTGGAAATAATCTAAACATTCATCAACTCATAAATGGATAAACAAAATCCGATATGTCCAAACATGGAATATTACTCAGCAATAAAAAGAAATGAAGTACTGTACATGCTACAACATGGATGAACCTTAAAAATATTACGCTAGGTGAAAGAAGCCAGACACAAAGGTCCACATACTGTATGGTTTCACTTATATGAAATGTCCAGAATAGGCAAATCCACAGAGACAGGAAGTAGATTAGCGGTACCAAGGGGGGCTGGCAGGAGGGGAAATGGGGAGTGATTGCTAATGGGCTTGCAGTTTCTTTTTGGAGAGATGAAAATGTTCTGGAGCTGGACAGTGGTGATGGTTGCACAACTCTGTGAACATGCTAAACACCACTGAATTGTACACTTCAAATTGGTAAATTTTATGATATGTGAATTATACCTCAAAAAAAAGGAGGAGGAGGACTGGCCGAGTGGCGCAGTGGTTAAGCGCTGGCTTGGGAAGCCAGCGGCCCCGGTTCGGGTCCCACACATGAGGGCCAGTGACACTGCCCCCAAAAATAAACAAAACAAAACAAAGGAGAAGGAGGAGGAGAAGAAACAGCATTCCAGATACAGCTCTAGCCCTCATGGAGCTTACATTCAGTGAGGGGAGGGCTTAGGGGAGAGGGGACCACACACACACACACACACACACACACCAAAATTACTGTTGTGCCAAGTGTACCAAGAATGAGAGCTATGATGGAAATAGTCAAAGAAGACTTCCCAGGGGGAAGTGATCTGAAGGAAGAGGGGTTACCACGGTAAAGAGGAGAGGGAAGAAATTTCTAGCAGAGGAAAGAACATGTGCAAAGGTCCTTGGTGGGAGAAAGCTTGGCAAGTAGAAGGACCCAAAAGAGACGTCTGTGTCTCAGGCAGCAGGAATGGGGGGTCAGGGCACCAGAGGGAGGGGCGAGAAAGGCTTTTGTGTCCTGTGGCCCAAAGCCAGTGCGGCAGGGTTGGGGGCTAGAGAGTGGGCACCAAGCCCTCTGAGTGTCCCCTTGGGCCAAGCATCATACTGGAGGCGTCAGTCACCTTCTGCGGGGTCAAGTCCTCCCAGTGGACATCCGGAAGGAGTTGGGAGGTCATTCCCCTGCCTGAGCCACTCTTCATGGGACCTGATAAGAGAGGGAGAAATCCAATTCCCTGACTTACTTAGTGGCACCTGCTGTACGGAAGCTCCCAGTTAGAAAATCCTGATGAAAACCAGCCTCACTGCTATGGCAACAGCAACCACTCCAGGCTTCCCTCCTAACTAAAGGCCAGGTGGGAAAGTCTGCCTAGCAACAGCGGTGGGTGTCAGGATCCCTTCCCATGGGGCTTCTGGATTCCCCCTTCCATTATCGCCCCAGCCTTGGCAGGGATCCCAGCCTCCTCATTTCTTCCAGTGGAGAATCACAGCAGCCACCAACATCTGGACAACCCTTCACAGCTCAGTGTGTGATTTATGCCACCGCCCTAATGTGGGGTTACTAGCCCCACTGGACAGATGAAGACACTGGGGTTCAGGGAAGGAAAGAGGGGGCCTGCCAGCCTGGCATCCTTCCCTCTCCCGTAGGGTAAAGGTCTGTGGATCTGTACCGGTCTCTGGCTCTGGTTCATCTGTGTCATGAAAGAACAAATGAATAGAAAGAGTGTCAATTCCCCCACATCCTGTCCCCCTCTTCCTTTCCTGGTCATCTATCAGTTCTGGGAGATGGGCTCGCTCTGTTCTGATTTAGCCCAAGAGAGGGGTGGGGGAGGGGTCACTTGGGGCCTGTGAGAGCCCGGAAAGTAAGAAGGGGTGCAGGAGATGCTCTGTGCAGGGTCCAGCCCAGGGCTGGGCTGAAGTGTTTCCCTTCAAAATGCCTGGCTCTGAACTTTAACACTAGTATTAATAATGACAGCTAATATTTTATGCACACTTACTCTGTCAGGCTTTGTGCCAAGCGCTTTGCATGCGTCATCTCATTTAGCCCTCACAAGCACGGAATGAGGACTGGGTCGCCGCCTCTGTGATAGAGAGGGCAGCGCAGCCTGAGATCTCCGATCTGGAGCTGGGGCCAAGCTGTGGCAAAACCGGGAGGGTCTGACCCCAGAGCCCAGGCTCTTAACAGATACCGCAGCCCCCAGGAGATGGTCTCCTCCTTGCCTCCCCATCCCCCACACCCCAGGCTGGCTGGGAAGATGGAAGGGCAGACAGAGGAGCTGAGGAGAGTGGAGCTGATTCCTGCAATCATTTCCTGGCCTTGGGCCAGGAGGCTGCTGGCAGAGAACCTGTTGGAGGGAGAGGTGCGCTATGGATGCAAGGGTGGAAGGAGGGCCCCCTCCTAAGGACTCCACCCCTGCCTGATCTCCAGGCCTGGGGTTCACAGGAGGAAGGAAAGGGAAGAAGCAGTTCTTAAGTGCCTACTATGTGCATGTGCTGAGCACAGTACTTGAGAGGTGGCATTTCATTTTATCCCCAGGACGACACTAAGAGATAATAGCTAACACTTACTATATGCCAAGTATCTCTTGAATGCTTAGCAAGCTTTGATTCATTTAATCCTCACAGAAAACACTCCAGGTAGAGACTGAGCTCATTCTCTCTTTTTTTTTTTTTTTTTTTGAGGGCGGTGTCACTGGCCCTCATATGTGGGACCCGAACCAAGGCCGCTGGCTTCCCAAGCCAGTGCTTAACCACCACGCCACTCGGCTGGCCCTCTCTTTGCACCTGGGAAAACTGAAGCCTAAAGAAGAGAAATGACTTGCCCAAGGAAGGTCACAGAGCCCATGAGGAACAGACTTACTACCCTGCTAGGGGAGCAATGTCCCCATTTTGCAGAGTGGGAGAGTGAGGCCCTTTCTTGAGGTCAGCAGGTGTCAGAGTGGGGTTTAAGCCCCATCTCCTGGGAATGTCTGTGGCATTATGACTTATTCAGTGGCACCTCCTGGATCGATGGGTCCCTTTGCCACTGCTCCTCACCAGCTCCTGCCTGGAAACATCAAGACCTTGGGAACTGCTCCAGCTGTAGACTCTTGCCCACGGCCACCCAGAACTGAGCAGAGGAACACACCACTTCCACCCACGTGGGGGTGTTTATTTTTGTTCAGCATATTTTTGTCCGAAATCACACATCCTACTTCTATCTTTTCCAAAAAACGGCACCAGCCGGCTTAGAACAGTCCATGACGGGCCCCAATGCCAGGCATTTGATTGGATCCCATAGGCCCCACCGCCTCCCAGGGTCTTTGTATAACTGTCTGTCCAAACAAAGGGGCAGAGGAGTGTTCTCCGGGGACCCCCTGGGCTCCTGACTTCCAGGATCCTCTGCCCAGGAGCTTCCCACTCAGAAGCAGTCACGACCACGCGCCTTCTGGACATGCCGCCCTCCAGGAGCCTGCTCAAGATTCCTTCAGCGGTGACTGCAGCAGCTACCACATTTAAGCATCGACTGAGTGCCAGGTGCCGTGCTGAGTGCTTTCCATGGATTCTCACATTAACTTTGCTCAGTAGCCTAACAGGCAGGTACAATCATCTCCATTTTACAGATGAAAAAGCTGTGCTCACATTCCCAAGGAGGAGCAGAAACAGGACGTCTCACCACGACCTGGTGCCCGTGGATAAAACCATGTCCCCCACCCCCATCCCAGTCCTGTCCCATCAGGCCCTGGGTGCCAACCAGCCCAGTCTGTCACAGCTGACAACCACAGTGTGATGACAGGGATGGGCCCCAGACAGCCTCTCACTTTGGTGGGGGAATCCCTGTGTCGCTGGTGGCTTATCTTGGGGACGACAGATGGTAGTAGCTTGGGACAGCAGTCTACTCAGAGGGGTCAAACAGCAGACAGGCAGTGACAGGCTGGGGCAGCTGGAATCGCCTGAGGCAGATCAGGCACCTGGGAGTCTCTGCCTGCACCCTACACCAAGTCCAAACCCTTCGCTGACATCGGGGGTCTTTAGGATCGTGGCAAGAGTGCCCATCGAGAACCATATGTCTAAATATAAGTTACAAACCAAGCTAACAAACTCATAAATAAAACACGTTCTATCTTCTTACCTAGACATGATGGCCTGGAAGGCCAGGCAGTGAATTTAAAAGACAGTAGCTACAATACTACCTCAGAGACAGAAGAGACAATTTAGGGAATAAAATCAATAAGGTTGTAAAATTTTTTTAGGGGACCAGATGGACTCATGTCTTGTCAGGGAGACCCCTTCATGGACGGTGTAGTGGCCTGACCGCTGCACTGTACATCTGAAGCTGCCGCTGATTAATATTAGATGTTGACTATAATTTAACACATATATAGTCATGAGATGTGGAATATAATGTGGGGATGGAGTCAACGGAATTGTAATAGATATGTGTGATATCGGGGGTGGAGGGTGGTCACTTTGTAAGGGGTGAAAAAGATAACTATGGCATAGTTTTGTACATCTGTAACTATTAATTAAAAAAAAAAAAAGACAGTAGCATCTGCCAGCCCCAGCCGGCATTCCCATTTCTGTCCCCTCTGCGCAGGAATCTCATGCATAGGTCTGGACACAAGCATAGGCAACATCCGCACCTGCCCCTCTCCCCACACCGCTGGCCTTTGTCCCTGGGGCCTGGGCATGCGCACACCAGCCACCTAGGCTGTCCTCTGGAGAAGTCCTTGCAGGTTCTGGCAGTGGGCTTGGGGCTGACTAGCCAGGGCCTCTGGGGTCTTTCCTGAGCAAACGGGGAAATGATCACTGCAGACATGTTCTGAAAGCAGAATCTAAGGCCACACAGGTGCCTGGACTCTGGCGGCAGCCCAGGGGGATGAAGCAAGCCTGCCATTTGGTGTCAGGAATCCCGGCAAACCGCAGCTCTGCCACGTGCCTGCTGTGACTGTGGTCCACTGAATTCCCCTCTTGGGTCCCATTTGCTCATCTGTAAAGCAGGGATGACAGTTTCTGCCTGGTAGGGTTGCAGTGAGGAGCAAATGCAATAAGGTCTGCGCAAAGGTTCGTGCCTTGTTTGCAGACTGCTCAACTCCACACTGACCACCATCTCTAAGAAGCTCTCTAACATCCAGATCCTTCACCATACAGAAGAATCTCCCATCTGGCCCTGGCTGTTGGCATACGAGCCCACAGGGGCAGGGAGGCTTCCCACACCTGCACCTAGCACCATGCTTTGCCCAGAGTGAGCATTAATGAGTGTTTGACTGGCTGAGGAAACGAAGACGCTTTGGGATTATTTGCCTGGGCTTTCTGCCTACTTCTGGGGTTCACTCAAGCATCACACATTCACTGGGGGCCTTCTGAGGTCCAGACAGCTCAGACACCTCTCCAGGCCTCACAGACCTCGCAGTCTAGGGAGAGAGGTGCCACGTAGAAATAGGACCAGATTCCAGCAGTGTGATGATGCCTGCCGTGATGGAGGCAGTGGGGCAAAAGGAGCTGCCCGAGTCCCAGGGAAGACGTCAATGTGTGCTGGGGGTGCAGAAGTACAGAGGAGCTCCAAAAAGGAAATAATGCGATAGCCCGCCTTATAGAGATACAGAAGGGAAGGGTTTCCAGAGGCCAGAACGGCACATGCAAAGGCACTGAGGTGTGAGGTGCAGCTGACGTGCTTACGTCAATGTGGCCTGAGCTCAGGGCACTGGAGCTGGTGAGCATTAGGGTTGGCGGGCCAGCCAGACAGCCCAGGATCCCACTGGCTAGACCACTAATTCTCAACGTGTGGTCCCCGGACCAGCAGCACCAGCAGCACCTTGGAGCATGTTAGAAATGCAAAATCTCAGACCCCACCTCAGACCCACTGAATCAGAAACTCGGGACAAGGTCCAAAAATGTGTGTTCTCACAAGCCTTCTAGCTGATTTGGATGCATGCTAGTTTGAGACCCCCTCCAACCTCCGTTAGACTTCCTCCTGACAGGAGCCATGGACAGGTTGTAAATAGAGGGGAGGGAGGATCAGAATGGCACCTTTTTATGATCACTGGGCAGCAGTCTGAGGAGGGGCTGGTAAAAGCCCCACATCTCAAAGCTGGCCCTACGTGGACTCTCAGCTCCCGCAGGACAGAGCTGCTGTGTGCGGAAGAACAATCGATCTTCCTATGTGGGGAAAGGGGCCACTGGGAAGTCAGAGACCCCTGCTGGGCACAGGGCCTATTGCCAGGGTGACCACCTGTCACTGGGAGAAAGGGGGCAGCACCTTACAGAGGGTCAGTGAAGGGGAGGCAGTTATCATGGCAACCTCCCCTCAGGTGGGACAGAGGAAGGGAAGAAGGAAACCTGATGGATCCCAGGTACCCTTCCCCATTCCCAGGAGCGAGCCCCACTGACCCCACTGATTGCATCTAGCCCATCACCCCTTCCTCTGTCCATCTGGGCTCCAGGTGGCAGTTTCCTCCCCTCCTTGTCACAGCCTAAGGGCTGGGGGGCCGTCTCCTTGGTTACAGCCAGGGCTCCTGTATCCATGGTGACCTTGTCTCCAGAGGCCCGAGACCCTCATCTGCCAGGACTTCACTTTCTTTTGCCAAGGCTTGTTTTGGGGCAGTGACCCAGATTAGAGGCAGGGCCCCTCGACTCTCTTCAGCTGACAGAATGAGAAAAAAAGGAACAAGACGACTCAATGAGTTATCTGCAACCAGGAGACGGATGCAGAAGGGCATAGCCAACAGCTTTCAAGGCCCCAAAGGGACAGGAGAACAACTCAGACCCAAACTGAAGCTCAGAAGAGAGAAAACCACACCTTCGAACATGGTAGAGCGCAAAGCACAAGGGTTCTAGAGGCCAAAAAGCCTGGGCTTGAGTTTACACTATGTAAACTTGGGCAGGTTTTGCCACTTCCAGAGCCTCAGTTTCCTCACCAGTACATAGGAGATATTAGTATCTATCTCCGAAGGTTCCTGCGCGATTGAGGAAACGCATCTGAAGTGAGAAGCACCTCCCTGTGTCTTGTCTTCCTGTTACTCAGGGAGGAGGGAGGAACGGTTCATGGGTGACTGCTCTCTGCTGGCCGGGAAGAGCAGAGGCAATCAGAGACACTATAAACACTGACTGCTGGTGCTGTTATTATTACTACTAATCACCTGGCCTTGAGTGGAGTCCTGCCTGCTTCCTCCAGCTTCCTCGCCATAATTTACATTTCCTATTGTCACAGCAGTCTTCATTCACTACAACCTGACATAAGGATGCTTTCTAGAAAGCAGGAGCCATGAGCTTCTTAGTTTTCCTGCAACGCCTGGCCCAGGCCCTGGCAGGGAGCACCCAAGATGCTCAGCATGGAAGGGACTTGGAAATCATCTAACTTAGTATGCAAGGCAAAAAGCCCTCCTCCCTAGCCTTAGCAAACGCTTGGATGCCTCCGAGGTCCTTATTCCCTGCTGGAGATGGACTGGTGCCCAGGACTCTAGGGAGGCTGAGTTCCATAGGGTAAGCAAGAGCTGAATGGGCAGCTGCAGGAGCTGGGGCTACAGGGAACTCCGGGGCCACCCCCGCCCCTCAGGCCCTAGCAGCCCCCGTTCTCCTCCCACTGAGGGCTGATGATAGGAGTAGCTCTAATTATGCTCTAATTCCTTTCTTCCAGGCAGTTTCTCTGGAGCCAAGGAGTTCAGAGTTCATGAATAAATGAAGAGGGAGGAAACGGGAAGGGATGTTTATTGATCCACAAATCTCTACGTGCCAGTGTCTGCCCCACAAATGCTTAGGCATGGAGCTGTATGCAATTTTGAATACAAACACAAACATACACACCACAGCCCCAAAACCTCTCTCCAAAGAACTAGTCGAGGGTAATAGGAAAGTAAGAAGCGTCCTAAATTGGTTTTGGGTCCCAGTCCCAACTCTGCCACTGACTTGCACTGTGGTCTTGGGCAAATCCTAGTTTTCCCAGCTCTGCAGAGTGGGGGTGACGGTGATGTCTGACAGCCTCCTCTCAGAAAACCCAGACTTCAGGATGTCAATTGGGGAATCATCCAGCTAGGCAGAATCCTGGGCTGGCCCAGGTGGGCACTGTCACCCTCAGATTGCCCTTTCACCCAGATGCCTCATTCCCTAAGAAGTGGCCAGGCTGCTGGGGACTCTGGGAAAGTGGTGGAAGGAACCCCCACATCTCCATGCTGGCAGGACAACTGGTGAGGAAAAGCAAGGGCTTTGGACTCCGATGCCTGCTGAGCCACGCACCAGCTGCGAGGCCCTGGGCAAGTCATTTGAGCTCCTTGAGCCTCAGTTGCTTCATCTGTTAAATGGGAATAACAGACTCTGTTACAAAGGTTCACCCAGTGCATATAATGGCCTTAGCTGAGTGCTTGGCATTTGGCAAATGGTGCTTGTGATTACTAATATTATCGATAACCCTGCAAGTATAGACTGGTGCCTTCATTACAGATGAAAAAACAAAGGCACAGAGAGGTCACGCAACTTGCCCCAAATCGTGCATTAAGTGGCAGAATTTGAACCCAGGCCCATCTGGCCCTAAAGCCTCTGTGCTCCAGTCTTGCTTCTCCACTGTGTCGAATCCACCTGGTCCCCAAGAGCTGGCACATAGTAGGTGTCCATAATAACACGCTGAGCGACAGAGAAACAGGTTTTGTTTCCAGTGACCAAGGTAAGGGTGCGTTGATGGAGTTAGAATGACACCAAAATATCCTTCAAGGTCAAAGCAATATGTTGAGTCTGAGGGACCCCAAGACCCCCTACTGCCTCGGCAGCTGGGGCCAGACTGGGTGGGGTAATGGGAATCCTTGATATGTGCCTATGGAAGAAAACTTTCTACCCCTTTTATGACCTCCACTAAGAAGCGAAAGTTAGGACTCCTAGCCAGAACCCGCTCTGCCACCGTCTTGCTGTGTGACTTCGGCAAATGATTTCAGTTCTCTGAGCCTTATTGAGCCCTCATCTAGGAAGTGGGGATAACAATGGTACTGCTCTGGGGCTGCTGTGAGGGTGACGGATGACACCTGTGAGGCCATTATGTTAGAGGTCAGGGGTAGGAGCCGGGAGTCAGTCTGCCTAGGTTCGTGCCCCCGTTCTGCCACTGCCTGCAGACACTATGCAGACACAGGCTCTGCTTCTGTAAAGCTGTGCCCACCACAGAGGGCTGCAATGAGGCTGAAGGAGCCACTCCAGGTGAAGCGGTTACCAAAGCAGGCAGGGTAAGGTCAGTGCTCAGGACCTCTTCTCTGTTGGACTACACCACGTGCAGAGAGCCTGCAGTTCATTGCACATATGGGAAAACAGAGCCCCGGAGAGGGGCGAGGACTTGTCTGAGGTCCCAGGGCCACTGCACGGCAGAGCCTGGCCTCTGTGGGAGCCAGCTGTATGCAGGACACCCTGTCCAGACCTCAGCTTGCATGGCTGGCCACACCTTTCACAGCCCCTGGGCCATCCTGCGCAAGGCCTGAGGACTCTGGGAGGAGTGCGGGGCAGGGCCACAGCTGAAGCTCCCCTCATCTTCCCTAGCGGCTCCAAGGCTGGCTCAAACCCATGGGGTGTGTCCGAGGGCAGGGAGGACTGATCCGCCTTCCTGGCCCACCTGGCAGCCCGTCCACTCCAGGGCCAGCTGCAGAGGCCTCAGAAACAATCCAGGGGCCCGGACCGGAACACCATTTGTCAGCCCTGCATGGTGGTGGCGGGCTCGTCTCCATGGCAACAGTGCAGTGTGAAGGCATCCTGGCATCATTAGTGAGCGCGCTGAGTAGTATAAACAGAGGCTGCAGTAGATTACACGCCTATTATGAGCAGTCTCGGGCTCTGAGCACTGGTAATTATGCCTAATTGTGCATTTAATTGTGTAATTGAAAACCCTCATCTCTGGTTCAGGCTGGGGCTACAGAACCTAAGCCCCCTTCCAAAAAAAAAAGAGGCTATGGGGCCATCCTACCCTGAAAATCCCAGGGCTGCCTCCCTTTCCAGGATAAGGGGTAGCCAGGGACAGCATGGGAGTAAAGTGTCAATTGACTCCCATTTTCCCTATTTTCTGTACCAGGAACTCAGCCAGGCTCTATGATCTGGGGCAAGGGGTGCGAGGAACATGCTATGGCAAAGGGACATGGTAAGAGCACAAAAACGCTCACACTTGTCATTATTCATAATAGAGAGCATTTTGTGCTATTGCCACTGCCCTCTCAGGACCCAGAACCAGCATCTGGTGACTCCAAGGGACCCGGATCATCATTAGATCCATTACCCGTCCAAGTGATCATCCAACCTACACATAAATTCCTAATCACTGCCAGGGACAGGGCACTTACACCTGATGAGCAGTCCGCCACTGCAGAGCCTCTATAGACAGTTTGAAAGCCACCGATGGAGCTCAACACTCTCTCCTCCATCCCCCAGTGTCAGGCTGGAAAAAATGAGGCTGAGAGAGAGGCAGGGCCTGCTCAAAGTTACACAGCAAGTGAATGCCAGAACCCTGGGATTCTGACTTGCAGCTGAGGACGTATTTTGTACCTTTAGGTGACTCAGCACCTAGAATCGTCCCCAGCATGTTGTGGGTGCTTCATGAATATTTGCTGAGTACAGATCTGGGTAGGGTTAGCCGGCGGCAATTCTTACTCTCTGACCCAACGGTATGTAGTCTTTCTGGGGTTCAGGAAGCTCACCTGTGGTTAGTGATGGATTAGAACCTTCCACTCTGAACCTCTGTGGGCTGAGGCTTGATTTTACAACCAAACATGCCACGTGGGTATCTGGATGGGAACAGTACTGATACTCATTCAAACAGACAGATGGAGGAAAGATGTCACCCAGGTGGGAAGCCTGAGGCAGGCCGTCAAAGGCGGGAGCCTCCGCCTCTCCCCAGAGCCTGATACACCCATCAGTCACTGCTGCCTGCAGCAAGGTGGGCTGATGTGGCAGCAGCTCTGATCTCTACCTGGGAAAGGATGCAACTCGGTGATGACTTAGCTCAAGGGGTCCCTCGAGATGATAAGTCTTCCCTTTACAGAGGGGGACACCCAAGTCCAAACCTTCCTCTCGGATTCCCTCTGAGTGCTAGGCTCTGTGATCAGCGCTCTCCCTGCACTATCAGGTCACCCTAACTACAGTCCCATGCAGGTGTGCTATTATTCCCATATTACAGAAGAGAAGACCAAGGGACAGTCAAGGCCAAGGCCACAGATTTAGCAGAACCTCTACTCCAACTTGGGCCTTATACATGGCCCATTGGACAGGTCCCATTTCCAACTCCACAGTATACAGGTCCAATGCTTTCTCATTTCTGGGGCATTCAAGAGGGTGAACCCTTTGTGAGCTCCCACTCAGCATATCTTATCTCAAAGGTGCCTCCACAGCTCTTGGAGGCGCATTATTAACTATCCAGACTTAGAGAAACGCGGGTGGAAACTCAGAGAGGTTAAGTGTCTTGCCCAAGGTCACCTCGCTACAAAGAGGCAGAGATGGAACTCAAACCCCACCATGACCCCCAAGGCCAAGCTCTTCCCAGTCAACCTCCCCACCTCAGGATATGGCAGCTGCTTTGAGAGACAAGGGCCAGGAGGTCAGGGTAACCGATAAAAACCTGTAGCCACAGTGACAGCTCTTCTAAAACCTTAGTGCTCGCTGGCAGAAGCTTGCCTTGCTGCCTAAGACTCTCCCACAGTCTCCAAATCACTGTCTTTCTCCCTTTCCAGATCAAGGCGGGAGGCCAAGGGCACTGAGACTGGGATTTCTGGGATCAAGGCCAGCTCTACTCCCTGAGGTCCTGAACGAGCTTTGGAAAAAACTCATCTCTGGTCTCAGGCTGCTCTCTCATCACCCACTCCTCCCTGAAACTAGAGAAGAGGCTTCAATGATTAGAGCTGACCATTTATAGCTGTTCTCAAATTCTTTCCCCTTCATCACTCATCTGAGTCCTAGACTGTATCTTCTGTTTCCTTGGTAACAAATCACTTCATTCTTTGAGGCTCAGTATGCCCATCAGTAAATGGGTATAAAAACTATACCCACCCCATAGAGTTGTTATAATTTCTTTCCTGGGTAACTTTTTCTCAACTTGCATCATAATTTTCTTAAACCCAACACAAGCCTTGGCGTGAGCAGAAATGGAGATAGTGTGGGGAAGGGGACATTTGGACAAGCAGCTCAGAAGATCTGGCACCTAGTAACAACCCCTATGGCTGAGAAAAGATTTAGATTTCTCCATCTGCTTCTACATCCAGCAATCCCACAATCCTACAGGGGGAGCAATGGGGCATGCAAGGTAGAAGCTAGGATAGGAGTCCTAGATTTGGGTTTGAATCCTCTTTCTGTCCGTACTATATATGTGGCCATGAATAAGCCAGATAGTAACAAGAGATAGGTATATGAAGTGCTTAGCGCAGTGCCTAGCTCATAGCAGGTGGACCAAACAAAAGGAAGTTGTTTATTATTATTGTTGTTGTTATTATTTCCCACTGAACCATACATTTTCCATATAAAGAAACTAATACTTGAAGAGTTTATGGGAATGACTCTGGTCACTAAATCTCTAATCCAGGCAGATAGGGGCTGAAGTGACTTGTCCAAGCCACAAGGCCACAGGGAACGTGTCCCTGGGCCAGGCACTGTGCTGGGTGCCATTTGGGCACTGTCTCATGGACTCCCCCAAACTGCCACAGGGTAGGAGCTGTTGTTCTTACTACTTTATAGGAGCAAAGCAATGACTCTGAGAGGGTAAAGAACTTTCTGGAAGTCACAAAGCAAGGCAGCAATATCTGTCTGACACCAGAAGTATTGGTCCTAACTCCTGTCACAGATTTTAGAGCAGCTGCCATTTATGGGATGCTTATATCAAAATCTCCCATCTACCCACCCACCCTTGCCAAGGAGAAGAACCAGGGCCACCCCCCGGCCCCTTGAAGGCCCCCTTCTTCACTCCTCATTGCTCTGCCCACATCAGTAGGGTTTTGAGGGCTTTTTGGCCTCAGTCTGTCCATCTGCATAAGGGGAAGTTGATCACCCCAGCCCCCACCTGTCCAAAAGCATACGAGGAGCAAATAGGGTCAGTGATCTGGACAATTTCATGCTCCTGACACTGAAGCCTGGCTCAAGGACCTAAAACACCCAGAGAAGAGCCAGACCCTCCCAGGAAGCCACGAGCTTGCAGACGCAGCAGCTTCACAGCACAGGCCCTCTGGGTCTTCACCGTCACCATCGCTAATAACAACATCAATCAGGTTGACCACTGTTTCACACCATTACTCGCAGCTCAGCAGGAAGCTCCTACTTCCCCACCTCACCCACCACCTTCCAGAAAGCAAAGAGCTTTCCAGAAGGGAAGAGAATGAAACCAACATTTTCCTGAGTACCTACTGTGTGTGCACGGCAACTGGCTAAGGCCGTTTTACAACTCCATTAGGTAGTGATGACTCCCTTTGACAGAGGAAGAAACTGGGGTGCACAGGAGTGAATGCACATGTCCAAGGTCACGCAAAGCTGGGACAAGAACAACCACAGCAGTGACGTATCAGTGGGCACCAGCGGGCTCAGTACCAGGCATGCACATGGTCCCATTGAAATATTACCATTTCCATTTTCAGATGAGGAAACTGAGGCTTGAAGCAATGAACAGACCACCAGAGTGACACAGGGAAGACAGGGTGGCTCTCTGTTCAGGCAGAAGCATGCTCGCATCATGGTTCGGTCATGAACTTAGCGATCGCAGGCAAACTTCGCCACCTCTCTGAGCCTCAATTTCTTCATCTGAAAAAGGGGATAATAACATCTCTCGTATTGTATGGAATAATAACAACAAGGACAAAAACGGTCAAATTGCTAATGTTTATCGATTGCTTAACATGTACCAGGCACTTTGCCAAGCACTTTACATATGTAAGCTCGTTTGGTTAAATGAGGTAATGCATATAAAGTGCTTAGCACAGGACTCTAGAAATGGGAGTAATGATGATGATGATGAAGAAATGGATGATGACTCCCTAGGGCTAATCTCCTAGGTTCATCTTCTTACGGGAAGAATACAGTGGCCTGTAAGATTTCAGGATGGAGGTGGACCAGGAAAGAAGGGCAGGATCTGGATAGGGGAGGCAAAAGGGAAACACATTAAAAAAAAAAAAATTAAAAAAAGGAAGTGAATAGCATCAATAATGTTAAGATGATACACCAAGTATAATAGAAGCCAGGAAAGCAAAGGACCCGAGATACTCTACAGAATGGAACCAGACTGAGAGACACCCAAACCTCTAGGCCAGCCCAGAACTCATCCCCGAGTCCCAGCTGGGCAGAACTGGCAGGACGCTAGAGACACAGACAAGTGGTTCTTCCCATTTGACAAACAGGAAATTTGAGGCTTCGGGAAAAGACCTGCCCAAGTTCACAGGATGTCAGTGGAAGAGCTGGGCTTGAATCCAGGCTTCCTGCCTCTCAGCTCAGTGCCCAATTCCTGCTGCTTTCCCACAAAGGAAGAGTGCAGGGGGGCACCTGGATATGTTCGGGCCACAATCCCACAGAAGCATCCCATGGTGTATATACATTAAGATAATCACAATAAAAAGCTATAATTTATTGAACCCCATTCTGTGCCTGGCACAGTGCTAAGTTCATTATATGTATTTAATCCTCACAACAGCCCTAAGGATTGGGACCTGTTTATATTATTTCTATTTAACAGGTGACAACGCTGTGGCTTGGAGAGGGTAACCAATCACACAGCTAGGAAGTGACAGTTAGGACTAGGACTCAAAGCTAGGTCTGTCCTGTCAAACCCCTGAGCCTCGTCCCTATATTTGTCCACCTGCATGGGACAGCCCCCACCTGCTTCTCCTGCTCTCCAGCACACCCTCACACCCCACTCCCTCACCCAAAGCACAGTTTACCCCAACTACAGAAGAGTGTTTAGAACTGGCCTGTTTTACTGTAATTCTCAAACCTCACTTGCAAAAGAAAAATGACACAGTTCCTTTGTAAAGTTTTCAGCTGAGAAACCAACAGCCTTTTCCTTCTCTGTCCCTTTCCACTGGATGAGAAAACAGGCTCCCTTCAGGCTGGTGAACTCCAGCCTCCGGGAGCACATTCTGGAAGCTGCCAGGCAGCTGAGGCTCCTGAAGGGTCAGTGACAGCTGAGGGCTACTGACAGCTCTGCAATCAGCTCAGACAGAGCAACAGAGCCAAGCGATGTGTTTCCAAGTCCCTCCTAGGAGCACCTACCCCAAGTTATCTCATGTAACCCTTACAAGCTGCCCAAAGCCACCTCGCTAAGACACTGGAGATTCAGAATCCCAGCCAGGACTTGTCTAACTCCAGAGCCCCGCTGTGCTGGTGAACCCTCTATGTGGAAGGGTGGGTTTAGCTTAGCTGGGGATAGCTATGGAGACAGGTGAGTGGGAGACAGGGAGACAACCTCCATCACCCTTATGTCTCTACAGAGGAGTAAGCACCTCCCAAGGGACCCCGACTTATCAAGCAACAGAAGGGCATTGGTCAGGGTCCTGGCTTCAAAACCTGGCTCCTAACTGTGGAACTTTGGAACTTTTAGGGTTGTTATGAGGATTTAATGAGTTAGCCCATAGAAAAGTGCTCATAAGAGTACCCAGCACCCAGTAAGTGCTCCCCAAAGCTATCCACTGTTATTATCATCCACAGACAATGAGTTTGGGACAAGCTATTAACAATGCTTACCTGTGGGGGTGCGACTGGGCACAGAAGGAAAATTTTTATCTCCTGCTGTTTGATTATTTCTTGATTTATTCATTTTTACAAAATGTATATTACTTTCCTAATAAAAAGTAATAAAAAGTTTAAAATTTAAAAACGAACAAACAGAAAAAAAATCCTCTGAAGTTTCAGCACTTGGCATTTTATATTCTTCAAAGTAGAGAATGAAGGGTGTTTCTACTGTGAGCCTGGAGTTGCCGAATAATTGATTCATTCATTTATTTTACAAATATTAATGGAGTGTCAGGCACTGTTCCAGCTGCTGGGGATTTAGCAGATCATTTCTGCCCTTTTGGAGTTTCCATTCTACCTGAACTTAATTAATCTCCCCTGCAATTCTCAAGGATGAGCAATTTACAGATAGGCAGACCAAGGCGGCCCAGCGAGGGGAAATCACTTGCCTGCGTCCCGCACAGCTGAGAGCAGAGCTCAGGCTATTTCTACTACTGCCCAAGAGGCCAGGTGTGAACGGCAGTTTTGGGGCTGGTGTCCCCAAGAGGTGAGAAGCAAGATGAACGAGGAGGTCTGCACATCCAGGCTCAAAGCTTCTGCATTATTGTACACATTTGTGAAGCAGAGGCAACGGATGCAGGCAAGAGAGGACACTCAGATCGCGGAGGCCGGCGTTAACTCACACTCACACCCGAGTTTTGCCCATGGAGGTCCCCAGGAACCTCTATCTAGGAGAGCAGCACAGCTTTAAAACCCCCTGGTTGTTGGGCCTCAGCTCTAGGAGACCCTGGCTTTTCCTTCATTACCTGCCCAAATCACCTTCCAGAGCCTGGATTAAAGGGCAGGGTGGTCCCTTCAGCCCCTGAATTCACTCCACAGGCTTCCCTGAGTTCCAAGAACCTGACTGAGCACAGTCATCACTGTCACAGCCATAGTGTCCCCAGGTGCTCCCATCCTCCCCCAGGTCACCCAAGTATCCCCACCCCCATCAGTGCCAGCCCAGGCAGAGGAGCTGGTCTGCCTGTCTCCACCCTGATGCTTCGGTGGAACAGTGGCCGCAGCTAAAGCAGGGAGGGCGGTCCAGCACCCGGTTGGTCAGGCTAGCCCAGTTACCTGGCAGCTCCTTGTGACCCTCTCCAGAGAGGTGGCTCTCCAATGCCAGGCCTGCCCAGTCAGGGGGGTGAAGGGAGGCAGAAACAGCACAAAGGAGTGAACGGTTCTTGGAGTGTAAGATCCCACCACATATAGAAGAGCACAGAGCAGAAATGGTCCGAGCTCTAGAGACATACCAAAGAGAAACCCGGAGAGAAACACACCCGCAGAGACTTTGTGAGAACCACTCACGGGGCAGAGACCAGAGGCAGAGACCTGGCGCAAGGGAGACCCACGCAAAACGAGTGATCTGGCGGAAAACACACAGCAGGGACCCAACGGATCCACAAACCAGCCCCGGACACACCCCTAGTCCCAGCCAGCCACAGTCCCACAGCGCACCCCCCAAAAGGAGGCCACTGGCACAGTGCGGGCCAGAAGCGTGGAGCCCGAGGCGCAGGGCGGGCCGGGGACTCGCGCACAGGGCGCACTCCGGCACCCGGGAGCGCCGAGCGAGAAGCGCACACAAAGAGACAGCCCGGCCAGCAAGAGCAGGCTCCGCCCGTCCGCTCCGTGACTTCAGACCACCCCCCACCCGGGCACTCGCACCAGACACACACCAAGACACAGCACCCCACCCGCAAGCCCGGGGACCCCGCCCCGGTCGCCCGGGCGCGCGGCGCTCACCAGCTGCAGGCAGCAGAAGGCTACAAGCGTGCAGCGCCCGCTGCACTTGCCCATGGCTCCAGGGGCCGCGCGGGCCGTCCGCCGCTGCGCCCCTCTAGCTCAGCGGCCGCCGCCTCCTCCGTGCCGCGCGGGCTCCGCGTCCTTCCCGCTGGGCGCCCCGGGCGGCGCGGCCGGGCGCCTAGGGCCGGGCCCTGGAGCGCCGGGTCCTCAGGGCTGGGGCGGGCCGCCGGCGCTCGGAGTCCATGGTCTGTGCGCCCGCGCGCTGGCCCTGCCGCGCCGCGCCTCCTTTGTCTGACCCGCCGGCCGCCAGGCGCGCCTCCTGCCCCGGGGCCGCTGGCGGGGAGCACCGAGCAGGGAGCGCAGGCACCGAGCGCTGCGCAGCGCAGAGCAGCACTGCCCAGCTAGGGCAGCCGCCCGGGCGCTCCGCGGCCGCGGCTTCCCGGCCCCACCACGTGGCTCAGCCGCCGTCGCCGCCAAGGAGGAGGGAGGAAGGGGAGGGGAGGGGAGGGGAGAATAGGGGAGAGGCGGGGCGGGCGGCCGCGGGAGCGGCGGGGAGGTGGGAAAGGGTAGGGAAGTGGAGAGTTGGGGACAGGCAGGGAGTGAAGTGGGAAGAGTGCAGGCTTGGGGGCTGACAGCCCTGGGTCAAACCCTGATTTCACTGCTTCCTCACTCTGTGTGACCTTGGGCAAATCACGTCACCTCTCTGGGCCTCAGTTTTCTTAAACAAAGTAGGAATAATAATGTCTGCTTCAGTGTTGTCAGGAAGATGAAATGCATTTATGTGAACAAAGCACTTAGCCCTGTGCCTGGCCTCCTGATGGTGCTGGAACACTCCTCTCCAGGGCTTCGGGGTTCTCACCATGGCCCTCTATTTCCACTCATTCCCAATTCCCAGCTCTGCTCCTTAGCCAAGGCTGCCTCCTGAGTGCCCGGTCACATTTTCTTTCTTCCCTCTTTTCTTCTACTGCTATTTATTGAGCCCTGACTGCACACACACCAGGGGGCCCGGATATCCAGAGATGAGCCCAGCAGTGCTGTTCCAGCACCCACTGAGCGTGCCAATCAGGCTCCCAGGGGGCAGGTCTGCGCAGGGGTTATGGGCAGCCCCTAACCCAGGCTGCAGTGGGGAGTCAGGAAGGGCTTGCCCGAGGACTGGTACTTGTTCCAAGATGCCTCCCCGCAAAGCATTCAACTCTCAAAACACCCCAAATCCATCGAAATCCTCCCTGCCCCACTCCTAACTTCTTCGAGTCATCTTGGTGGGAATCCCTGTATCCCACTCCGGCCTTCTCTAACCCATCTGACCTGTCATTACATTCTGTGAACTGTACCTTCCAGCTAATATCTATGAAATACCTACTGTGTGCCAGGCTCTCCACTGGGGAAATGGGGATGCACCAGTCTCTGCACTCACTGAGGACAGTCTAGTGAGGGATTGTCATTAAAAAAAGAAAACACAAATAAATACATAATGACAAATTCTGGTGAGTGCAGAGGGAATAAGGGGACATAATTCAGGTTTGGAGACTAGGAAAGACATCCTTAAGGACACTGATGCTGAGAGACAATAGGAGGGAAGGGGAGGCACAGGAGTGGAGAATTGTGTTCTAGTAAGAAACAGAATCTGTTTCTTATTCTTGCTCTTCCTCTCCACTCTCATTAGCCCTATTGATGCAGAGGGCAGTACCATATAGATTAAGACCATGGTTTGGACCAAAACTGCCCAGGTTCCAGTCCTAGCACTGCCACTTGTATGCAGCTTACATGAAATCACTCAAATGCATTATCATCTTTTCCTAGGACTGGCTACATAATCTGTGGGATCCAATGCAAAATAAAAATGCAAGCCTCCTGGGCCGGCTGAGGGGTTCAGTTGGTTAAGAGTTGGCTTAGGGCCGGTCAAGTGGCGCACTGGTTAAGAGCTGGCTTGGGATGCCAGCGGCCCTGGTTCGGATCCCACGTATGAGGGCCAGTGACACTGCCCTCTACAGCTAAAATGGTGAACAACAGCTCCACTTGGAGCTGGGCTGCTATGAGTCCCCAGGACGGCATAGCTGCAGCCCCTGCTGCAGTGGGCTGCCATAGGCTACAGTGAGTGGCCGGCAGCCAGCGTGAGTGGCTGGCAGCAGGTGTGAGCTGCCAAGAGCTGCCGTGAGTGGCCGTCCAGAGGCCGGCAACCAATCTGTCTCACCCGAGAAGAGCGCAATGATACCAACATGGGCCAGTGAAGCAATGTCCTCCACAACTAGACTGAAGAACAAAAGGACAGCAACTTGTCTGTTCCCTTTCCCCCGGTTCCCCAATGCTGTTCCTCTACCCCAATTTCCCAGTAAAATCTTTAAAAAAAAGTTGGCTTAGAGCACGAGCTCTGAGCAACAGAGCCGCCGGTTCGATTCTCACATGGGCCAATAATGCTGCGCCCGAGCTGAAATGTTGCTGAGCTGCCAACAGGGATGGCTCAGCTGGTGTACAAGATTGCCTGTTTGATGATGGTCTATGCCCACCCGCAACTAAGACTGAACTCGGCACCTTGAGCTGAGTTGCCACCAGAATGGTACAGTGGATAGAGTGCGCTCTTAACAACAAGGCTGCTGGTTCGACTCCTGCATGGGATGGTGGCTATGCCCACCCAAGGTGAACTCAGCACCTTGAGCTTAGAGGCCACGAGCTGCCGACGGGAAGCCAGATAGTGACTGGTGCCCTCCACAATGACGACTGAAAAACAACAATTTGACTGGTCCTCTCCCTGAATTCCCCAATAAAATCTTTAAAAAAAAAAAAGCAAAAAGCAAGGCTCCTTGTTAAAAAATTAAGAATGATGACACAGCAGAGCATTAAAACAAGCATAGGGAGGGTTGCCCTGTGTCCTTCCTGGACTATTGAAATGGTCTTTTCACTGGTCTCCCTCCTGCATCCATTCCTCAACATGCCACCTGGTACTTTAAAGCATATGGGATACTCGTAGTGTTGAAACTACAGGTGCTGAGGTTTTCACCTGGAATAAGCTGAGACAATAGCAGGAAATTTTCTCAGCCACGCTTGGGCTAGTAACAACTGTGTCCAACCAGCTTCCATGACTAGACAGGCTTCCAGCAGGCTGAGGTCCTTGAAATAATACACAAAGCTTCATGTGAGCAGATGTGCCTTTTTCTGGGGGAGAGTGTCCACAGCTTTCATCAGATTCTCCAAAGAATCCATTTCCCACAAAAGAGTAAGAACCAGTGTACAAAGGATCGGCCCAGAGGTAACAGCTCTCTACCAGGTTCTCCTGGGGTTCTCTTCCAGATAGGGCCTCTTCCAGTTGCTTCTGTGATGCTAACAATGCTATTCAATAATAACAAGGACAGCTACCATGTATTGAGTGCGTACTCTAAGCCAGGCACTTGACCGTGACCTGGGGGAGGTGCCCCTCCTTTGGGCTCACCTGTGGCCTGTGCTACCTTTATTATAGCTTTTTCTGAGATTTACTGTACTTGTCTCATTTTGTTTGTTTCCCCTCATAGAGTATGAGCTCTATGAGGACAGCGACTGTGTCATAAATTATCTCTGTATCCCACAGCTTGCATCATGTCAGCAGTCAGCAAATATGTGGTAAATGAATGACCCTCCCAGCCTCGGGCCCCAGCATACCTTGTGCCCTCTACCACCTGTAAGTCCAGAAGGTTCTAAGGGAGGGTAATCTAACTGTAGGAACAGATGGAAAGAAACATCTTTGGCAAGAAGTTGGCGGGGGGAAGGGAGTGAGGTGGTTAGGAGCTGGGGATGACGTCAGCAGGGGCTTGTAGTAGTCAACATGAAGGATGACTAACCCCTCAACTAGGGAAAGATTGTGGGGAAAATGAAGCAGAACTGAGTATAAAGGGCAGAGATGATTCAGAACATGCCCACGCCTCCTGAGAAGGCAGAATCACAGTAGGAGCTGCGGAAGTGACGAGACTTGTGGGGTGTGAAGTTCCTCCCTTGCCCTAAACCAGGACTAGTCAGTGTCTGAATCTTCCTCTACGGTTCCTCTATGGATTAAAACACTGAAACCTTCTAAGAAAATTCACTCAACAGGTGGCCGAAATGTTTAACCCATTTCTCCTTTTTCCAAGTTCGACGACTTAACGTGCTCACTAATTATAGTTTTGGGGGTGTTTTCTGACACCAACCAATTTTCTGACACCAGAGGGTTGTCCAACAATTCAATTCAATGCTGACACTACCCGAGTGAGTGTAGACTCACTTCAGATGCCAGTTGCAAGTTTTTGGCTACCCTTCCTTCTAACCAGCTACATATAAATCAAGGGTTCCCACAACCCCCTCCTTAGGTTCGGTAGTTTGCTTGTGAACAGTTCATATAACTACTTTACTTACCTTTACTGGATTATTATAAAGGTTACAAATGAACAGCCAGATGGAGAGGTATAAAGGGCAAGGTCTGGAGGGGTCCTGGGCACCTCTGTCCCTGTACAGCTGGGGTGGCCAGCCTCCCAGCATGTTCACCAACCCAGAAGCTGCACTAGATCTCAATCTCATTGTTCAAGAGTTTTTTTGTTTGTTTGTTTGGTTTGTTTTTTAGCTGAGCCATCCTGCCACCTGTTGGCAGCTCAACGGCAACTCAGCTCAGGCTGGCCTCGAACAGCTGTTGCTCAGAGCTCAGCTCGCACTCTTGAGCGAGCTCTTAACCAACTGAGCCACTCGGCCGGCCCTTCAAGAGTTTTTATAGAGCTCAGTCTCCAGGCTGAAAGTTGCTGCTCTCTAATCACTTGCTCTTTCTGGTAACCAGCAGCACCCTGAGTCTATCCAGAAGTCCCGGCCTAAGTCACTCATTAGAATACACTCAGGTGTGAACAAAAAGGACTCATGAATAACAACAGACCCTCCTATCACTGAGGACTTTCCACGAGTTTTAGGAGGGCCAGGAATGGGGACAAAGACTAAATATATTTTTGTATTCTATCACAATCGCTAGCACCTGTTAAGCATTCTGTGCCAGGCCCTGTTTTGAGTATATACTTCCCAGTAACTCATTAAACCTCACAACAGCTCTTTGAGGTAGGTGTTATCACCACCCCCATTTTTTAAATGAGGAAACAGGTTCAGAGAGGTTAGATCCCTTGCCCGGAGTCATAGAATGAAAGAGGCAGACTCAGGATTTGGACCTAGGCAGAGCTACTTTACTTGTACCATTCCTATTCCAATAATTCTTTTTTTTTGAGGGCAGTGTCACTGGCCCTCATATGTGGGACCCGAACCGGGGCCGCTGGCTTCCCAAGCCAGTGCTTAACCACCGTGCCACTCGGCCAGCCCCCTATTCCAATTCTTAAAGACTTTAAACTTTTCTTTTTCAGCAGGAGACCCATTTCCTCAAAAGAAATCATATATTTCTAAAACTGGAAAGAGTGGAGCTGTCCTGGCTGTGTGGGGAGAGGGCTGGCAGCCTGCTGTCAGTCTGCCCTCACCTCCTGTGAAGGTCTCCAAGTCAGCACTTCAATCCAAGGTCTCTCAAGAACAACGTGGAAAAACCACTGGCCTAGATAACCTTCAAGATGCCTGTTTTGAAGAGGGGAGAGATACAGAGAAGAAAAACCTGAAGGGCAGAGAGGCTGACTGAGCTCTGTAAAGTCACACAGCATGTTAAGGGCAGGGCTGGGTCTCAGAACCCCCAGGCCAGTCCCATCACTACGCCAGGCACTGTGCTAGGAGCTTTGGACCCAAACATGAACAGGGTTAAGTGCCCCTGAGAATCCTTGAGATAAGGATCTGGGGGTTAGTTAGCACACTGGCCAACTGCTTATTTTCTTAAACCCAGCAGCTCACCCATTTGCCTTTCCTCTCTGGCCCCTGACACCATCTGAGTTTGTGACTCATGAGCCTGTGAGAGAGACAGAATACAGTTACAAGCAATACATAGAATGGCACAATGTCAATGAGGTCCAGAAATAGAACGGTGAAAGAATGGTTAACTTTGCTTGGGAACGGGTAGTGATGGAAATCTTCAGAAAAGAGGAGGCCTGACATACAGGTCGCCAGACAGAAAAAGAAATGCACACAGAAAAAGAAGTGTCTACACAGCAAGGTGCATTTCAGGAACTACGACCCCTTCTTTTAACTTCTGCACATACTTTTTCCTTCCTATTGCCTCCTGCCACCACCCTTCTCCAATCAATTGGCTTCAAAAATCTCAGTTCCAGAGCAAATTTGAAAAGAAAAAAATAAATCTCTGATAAGTGATGGAGAACAAAGGAAGATGATAGAACAGGGTGTATATGAATGGGCAGGTTCTAGGTCAAGAAGCCCTTAGGGTTCTGATGGCAGTAAAGTGTGTAGAAAGTTCATTTTCCTTGTCTGCGGCTGTGGGTCCGAAATCCCTAGGACAGAATCTTTGGACCCAAGATAAACATCCCTTTCTACTAGTCCTTGGAGGCCACACGGGCTTTCAGTTCAAGTCTGCCCTCAGGCCAGCTGAGCTGGGGACAATGAGAGACAGCAAGCAGTCTTCTCCGACTGGCCCGATACTTCACTGGGCCATTATGATGCTGTACTTGGTTTGTCCAAGGGCCAGCTGGGGATAGAAAGGCAGCTCAGACCTGGTCCCTCCAACAGCTCCCAAATGCCCTTGTAGGATTCTCAACACCCCTGCAGGCTCCCCACCCCTTACCATTTTCAGTTAAGTCCTCAGCCAGGCATCCTCTCACAAGCAAACCATTCATTGAATTCTAAAATCATCATCTTAGAATCTAAGGAAAAGAACATCTAAAAATCATAGAACAGTGGAGATGGGAAAGACGAAAGTAGAGGTCCCCTAATTGGGTGGCTCCCACATGTTAGCGTACAAACGGGCATCTGATTCAGGGCCCCACACCTACCCAACTTAAGAAAACTCCCTGGAGGTGGGACCTGATCAGAGGTATTTTAAAAATATACTCCTCAGGGATTCTGATGAGCAGCTCTAACCCTCTAGATCAGGGATCGGCAAACTTTTAAGACAAAGAGCCGCTCAGCGAACTGCGGCTCGTGAACTGTGGCTCTGAAGTTAAACTGAAAATGAAAATAAAACTATCAGTTTCATTTATAAAAATTTTAAAGGATATTATTCACATAATGGTGATTATGTAAAAATATATTTAAGGCTTTTGAATAATTTTTAAATTGTTGTGAGGGACAGGATTGGCTCTTCCAGGGGTCAGCAAACTTTTGAGATGGAATGTACCCAAAGAGCCGCATGTGGCTCGCGAGTTGCAGTTTGCCAACCGCTGGACTAGATCAATACAACACAGGCGTTTCTGTCAAATGGCCACCCAGCTTCTGTTTGCATGCCTCCACAGAGGAGGAACCCAGGACCAGGCTGTGTGGACAGCTCTGACTCAGTTTCTTCCTTTGGGTGTAAATCTGCCTTCTTACAATCCAATTGGTCTTGGCTCTGCACTTTGAGGCCTCCCAGAATACCAGTCAGTCTTTCCCTTTTTCCAAGGCAGGCTTTTGAGGTCTAAAGATGGCGATCTTCTCTGTCTTCCCTAGTTCCTACAACTGTTCCCTACGATGATCTTCTCAGAGGGTACCCAGAACCAAAAGTGCCTTCCAGTGTTGTCCTCTGAACACAACCAAGAAACCTCTGCTGGCTCCCATTCTGTAAGACAAAACCCAAAGTTGCCAACCTGTCTTCCAAGACCCCCTACAATCCAGCTCCAGCACTTTCCAAGGCTCCTGTTCATGTCACCCCCGCCCCCATATGCCACCACCACACACTGTGTCACTTTTGAATACACTAGATTTGGTGATCTGTGCGGTTGCCCATGTTTTTTCCACTCCCTAGCCTGTACTTTACCCCCCTTGTAGCTCCCTCTCTTCTCCCCAATTTCCAACCCTCCCTTAGGATTCACTTTAAGTGTGATTTCCTCAGTAAAGCTCTAATTGCTCCTTAGGCTCTGCCTCCTAGTTTGTAGGTATTCCTGACAGTATGTGAATTGTTGATATCTGTTTCTAACCACATGTACATGAGAAGACACAAAGCGCAAACAAATGTGGTACATCCTTCTGGAGTGTCAATTCTACTCGGTGCTCAGCGATTTAAAACATTTATTAATGTAAGATAAGCACAACTATTTTTCTGAAGCAGCACATATTTAGTCAATTTCACTGGGAAAAAGGGAGGGAGACTGTTTTATTAGATTAGAGACACTAGAGAGGCAGAATAGCTAAATGCATGAAGCTTTTTGATTCCAGATTTTAAAAAAATAGCTATAAAAGACATTTTTGATACTAGGGAAATTTTAATTGGATCATTAGATGGTATTATGGAAATGCTGTTAATTTTCTTAGGTGTGGTAATGGTATTGTGGTTAAAGAAGAGGATGTTCTCGGGAGATACCTGCTGGAGTATTTGGGAATATTTGGGAATTAAAGAATTACGTCGATCAAATATATGGTGATGGAAGAACTGACTCTGGGTGGTGAACACACATTGATGATGCATTACAGAGTTGCACACCTGAAACCTATGTTACTTTACTAACAATTGTCACCCCAGTAAACTAATTTAAATAAAAAAAAAGAATTATGTCACTGTCTTACTTTCAATAGTTATTGAAAGTTGTGTGTATGTGTGTGTGTATGAGACAGAGATAGAAATTACTGACTCTAGGTGGAATGTATAGATGCTTCTTGACTTCTGATGGGGGTCACGTCCAAATAAGTCCATCATAAGCTGAAAATAAGATCGTAAGTCAAAAATACACTTACTACCTCACTGTGGAGTACTGGTTGTTCACCCTTGCGCTTGCGTGGCTGAGAGCTGTGGCTGCCCAGCATTCTGAAGAGTGTCATACTGTATTACATTAGCGCAGGAAAATATCAAAATTTGAAAATTTGAAGTATGGTTTCTATTGAATGAGTATTGCTTTTGTATCATGGTAAAGTGTAAAAACTGTTAAGCCGGGACTGTCTGTATATAGACAACTTTTATTCTAGAAAAATTTCAAAATTAAAAAGTTGGGGGGATCATACATTTTACAGATTCATGGTACAATTTCAGAGTTATTGATTTCACGAGTCCTTCCCTGTGTCCCAGTTCACTCTCCTCTGCCATGAGGACACTTATAAGGAAGTGTAAGAAGCCTTGATTTTTGTCTCTCCCCACTGTTCTGCCCTGTGAACCCCTAGACGCTATGACTCAGTCATTTCTGTATTCTCTGAGCCCAGCACAGGGCCTGCCACAGAGGGGTGTTGAGTAAATGACCCCTCAGGGAGCAAAACCACTACCTTCATATGCTCGTGCCCTTGGGAAAGCTGCATCTCCGCTCAGCCTCCCCTTCCGTAAAGAGGTGGGCTAGCTGAGCTAACGTCCTTTGCAGCCCCAGGGCCTTTGGATGCTAGTCTTGGGGCTTTGAAAGTAGGTCAGTGGTCTTTTCTCTGCACCAAGCCCCCCAGTCCCATCAGGCAGAGCAGACCGCAGTGGGTCAGCCTCTGCTCTCTGGCCAAGCTCCTAAGTGTTAGCTCAGCCATGGGCTTTGGGAGAAGTGGTTAAAGCTCACGCAGAGCATGTATTAAGAGCAGCTAGAGAGCCAAGGGGTGGCAGGGGAAGCCAACGTGGCTTCATACTGCTCTCCTGCTAGTCACGGCCATGGCTAACAGTTTCCTCAGTCTTGACTGCACATTGCAATCACTTAAAGAAGCTTTAAAAAGCACTGATTCTCACCCCAGATATTCTAATTTAATTGGTCTGGGGTATGAGCGAAGTATCTGGATTTTTTAAGGCTCCCAAAGCGATTCTATGAGCACTCGAAGGCTGAAAGGCCTACACGTAGTGATGGGCTAAGAGCTCCAGATGGGTTAATGTCTTGGCTTTGCCATTCACCATTTGGTTGATTTTGGGCATTACTTATCTTTGAACCTGTTGCCTCATATGTGACAACCAAGTGAGATATAATGTACAGCACTAAGCCAAAAAGAGCAGCTCAATAGTTAAGGACAACTATTAATCAGTAAATAGGAGCAGCCTCTGGTGGCTCTCCCAGGAAAGATGAAAACTTTCTGAGTCTGAAGAGCAGTGCCTCTCAGTTAGCATGAGAAGCACCTGGAGGACTTGTTAGCACTTCCTTTCCCCAAAGATGCCGATGCAGGAGGTCGCAGTGGGGCTCTAGAGTTGGCATTTCTAGCAAGTTCTCAGGTGATGTGGATGCTGCTGTTTCAGAGACCGCAGTTTGAGAGTCGCTGTTCTAGAACAGCTTCTCCACAGTACCACTAAGGACATTTTGGAGCACCCATTTCTTCGAGCACCTCTGGCCTTTACCCACTAGATATACACAGCATCCGTCCAGTTGTGACAATCCAAAATGTCCCCATTGCCAAATGTTCCTTGGGTGACAAAATCGCTCAGTTGAGAACTACTGCTCTAGAGAATATAAGTTAGAGGGCCGGCCAAGTGGCTAAGAGCTCGCTCAAGTGTGAGCTCTGAGCAACAGCTGTTGGTTGCCAGTTGGATTCCTTGCCTGACCTGAGCTGCCACTAAGCTACCAACAGGTGGCAGGATGGCTCAGCTAAAAAAAAAAAAAAAATGTCCAAGAGAATATAAGTTAAAGAAGAATCTAACAGTCTAGGTGAATTGTAGAGGCAAGTGAGGAATAGAACTTGACTAAAAGAGAGTTTGGGATAGCTCTGGGCTTGATACAGAGAGCACAGTGCTCCCCACCCCCTGCAGTGCTTTTTTGGAGAAGGATCATTATGGGTCTGGGGTACAGAGACAGCTGACCAGAGGGCAGGCTCAGAACTCAGACCTGGCTTCATTTGGTCCTACAGAGATCTGCCCTCTCCCTCTGTCCTGGGACACAGCTGCCAAGCCTTAAAGTCTCTCAGAAGGAGCGATCCTGCCCTATCTCAAATGGCCTTTTCCTCAAGTTCAACTGCCTGCAGCCCCAAATTGCTCAGAGCTCTCTCTCACTTCAGTTTCCCATCCATACACCTTGAAATATTAACAAGCAGCAGACTCTAGGTCTATCTGTGAGAAACAAACAACTGTGTAGTTTCACTGTGAAGAAGCAACTCTGATAAGAGCCCTGACCTGTCCAAATCCACCTCCCTGACCATTCAGTTCACAAAACTCAACCACCCAGAAGAAAAAAAGACTTGGCTCTTTTAAGTGCCAATGGTATTAAGTGCTAGAGACTGGGAAAGTCATAAAGGGAAATTAACTGAAAACCTGAGATGCCATTACTCACTCGGGAGCAATCATCTCTCCCAAAGCGAGAATACAATTTGTACCCTCTGGTGATGTTTTATACTCAAATCTTTATTCCCCAAGCTAGGGCCTCTATTTCCTTCAAATTCTAAGTGGTGCTGCTATTTCCTGCTAATGGTTTCTACCCAGCCTTTGAAGAAGGCACTTGGGAGGAGTGAAGAGGCGAAGGTTAGAGGAAAGCCCTTTCCAATTATTGCTAACTCCTCAAGGGATTGGTAGGCTTTTAAAAGTGCAACGTCAAGGTTCAGATCTTGTTTTACCCCAAGCCAACAAAGATGGGTGAACGGAGAGTACTTGACTAATTGTGAGGTATGTGGACCTCAACAGGGATTAGGGGGTTACCTGTGCTAGTTCTAGAGGTATGAAGAGCAGCTTGCAAAACATCTTTGGCCAAATCTCTCCTGGTGAAAGGCATAACCATATATATATAATTATTGCTCAGGCCCGAAATCTGAGTCACCATACCCTCTGAAGGTCCCACTATACTTCATATAGTAAAGGCCCTAAGCAGTCCTGCAGTAAAGAAACCTATTTCACTATTTCACCCAGGCTTTCCCAGATTTATCTGAGCATGGAATCTGTATGCCCAAATCTATCTAACATTCCTGGGAAACTGTTCTATGGAATATACTTTAGGAAACATCAGCCTTATAGGGTCAAGTACACAAAGAACAAATCTCCAGGATTTGGCTCCTACTTAAATCTGCAACTTTACTATCTGCTGCTCCCTACCTCTAACCATGCTGAAGTTCAATGCACGTGTTCTTTGTCCACCTGGCAAAGTCCCACTCATTCTCTAAGTCCCACTCTAAGCACAATCACATAATCTGTGAAAGTTCTACAACTCTCCCAGGCATAATAAATTGCTGTTTCCAGTGTATTTTATTCAAACTTCATTCATTGTATTGAAAGTAATTGGTTTGGGCCAGCCAAGTGGCACGGTGGTTAAGAGCTGGCTTGGGATGCCAGTGGCCCCGGTTCAGATCCCACATGAGGGCCAGTGACATTGCCCTCTTAAAAAAAAAAAAAAGAGTAATTGGTTTGACAGTTTTATAATCTTTCTGGTTCCTTCATTAATGAGTTAAATATTGGACATGTTGTGCTCACTTAAAACCATCCCCTCTCTCTTATAACTTAACATAATAGATGACTCAGGTTTGTGAGGTAAAAGTATAAAACCAAACATGTTCAGAACAGGTTGGAGGTGTTAGGCCTCTGTGTTGAGATACAAGCTTCAGAAAAGACGCAAGCCACTCCCGAATGTTAGGTGGGATCCATTAGTGCTGTTTTGTGTGCTGGGCACAGTCACCCGTAATCCATGGAGACAGTAACCTGTCTTGGGGGTAGAAGGCAACTAATAGCATTTCTTAATAGCCCTGGAGAGATAGGTAAGCAAAGTCATTAACAAGTCTCAATGTCGCCAGTTACACCAAAAATTTCTTGTCTTCCTTTTGAGTTGAGCCAATGTCGTTTCTGCCAGCTGACACTGCCCCAAATCTGCCCAATGCAGGAAGCCTGAGTATAGGGATTACTGCTCAGAAGTGTTTTGGGCAGGAGGAGGAGTAGACACAGGCCCTGTTCATTAAAGATCACGTAAAAGTAAAGGAGAACCAGGTTCTTTCAGACCTTATTTATCACCTCTTCACTGCTAGGTTTCTAGCAGGAGAGCAGTATTTATTACTGATAATTATTCTCTCATTTTTATGGGAGTAAACCCAAAAACACAGAAAAGGGGAAGAAAGCCCAAAACACCCCAGTAAACAGCTTCTCAGAAGTTTAACTGGATTGTATCCCGTCTACACCATGCCCTGCTCAGATTTGCAGTGATCAAGCATCAAAGAAAAGACAGCAATAAATCCAATCTACATGGCTCTTGTAAAAAGGCATGTTTGGCTTTTCATACAAAATGACTCAGAGGAACACAGAAAGAAAATATACAAGCCAGTTATTGAATTAAAAACAAAAAAACAAACAAAAAAAACCAAACAAGTTTCAGTCACATTCCCCGTCTTTGGCTTGGATTAGAAAACAGGAAACTATAAACTAACCAATGTCTGTCCCTTTGAAAAAAACCTTATTTAAAAAAAACCCCTGCTTGGGTTTTGAATATAAGCCTTTATTCCAATTAAGATGTTTTCTTCTGTTTAAAAATAAAAAAAAGGAAACAGGAAAAAAACCAAACAGTCCCTGAAATCTGGCAGGTGGGTTTCAGAGGCCACTGGAAGCTTGCCTTAATTATCCTGGTGAAATGGGATACACGTGGTTGCTGGAGAATGGCCACCTCCTCCTTGCTTCCTGCCAGTAATGATCTTCATCTGAAGGGAGAATGCTGGCCTGAGCACCATTTGATGCCACTGATGTAGGCTGAGGTCTCAAGGTCAAGCAGCCTTGGAGTCTTCCATTCCTCATCTTCACTGAATCTCCCCCATATACAGTCTCTTGTCACTGGAGGCTGAGAGAACTGAGGTGAAAAGAACAAGAGGATAACTGGAAATAATGAAGGCTCCCAGAGAACTGGTGCTCAAGGGCTCTTATGTCAAGAGCCAATTCTGGTAAAAGAGCAATTGGATTTAGCTTAAATCCCCCTCCTCCTCAACACCATTAACAGGAAACTGTGGCCTAGCTTTTCAATCCACATCCTCTCAAAACCACCAGGATGGGCTGTGTTATGAGAAATACAGTATCAGGCTCTAAGTCCTGATGTCTCTTGTCAGTCAAACCCTAAGAAAAAAATCTGTCTCAGTCATTCTAGAAGAGCAGAATCAACGTCTGTGCCAGTCATTTTGTGAATGTGCTTAGCCCTGGAGAAAGTTACATTTTCTCCTTAAATTCAAGGCCCATTATTTAGTTTTAGCTAGCCAATAAAATGTGAGTTAAGTTGCAATTTAAATCTGAGTATTAAGAAATATCATTTTTTAACCCAAATACTTCATTGAAACAGACTTGAAGCAAGTAAACTCAAAAGAACTAGGCTAACTAACCTCCCTGAGATTAAGAAAATGAAACACTGCTCTTACCCCCCAGCACTTAGAACAATGGAGAGACAGTCAGTGATACCCACAGAGACTGTATTCGCAGAAAGCAGACATCCAGCTCTGACTCTGTATTCTCAGAGCCCCTTTCAGAAGATTCCCAGTTTCCCTTTCCCCATAATCAGGACAAACTTACTGATGGGCTCGTCAGGGTGGAAAGCCACTTCATTGATAGAGCCAGCGTGGCCAGGCAGCTTATACAAAATCCTCCTGCTTGTGGTATCCCACACATACACAAACCTGAAAAGTACCATGAAAAGCAAGCTAAGGCATCTCAGAGCTGAGGGTGGAGTAGAAGCATGGCTTTTAAGGGAAATAAAGCAACAATTTATTCACCCCATATTTATTGAACTATAATCCTGACTTTTACAAACTAGAAATTGATTTTACAAACTACAACGAGATTTAGAATAAGGCATGGACCCTGACCTGAGCAACTGAGTGGAGGAATAGGAATAGCCAAAAATATAAGCATTAATGGTATTTTCAAACACAAGCTTCTGAAATAGAAAAGAACATGGAGAAGAAAGACAAACAGTTTTTCCTACAGACCCCACACAGAAATCTCCCTCAAAGAGCACCCAATATAGTTAGGCTGTAGTTCACCTCATATGCATCTAGGAATATCTTGGCAGGATGGGAGCCTAGGTTATAGAGCCGCCTTAACTTCTTAGTATGTATTGTATTCAAATCAGAGCCCAGAGAACACACAGGAAATTTGTGCTATAGTTCAAACAAATATTTGACCCAAATCTTACACTAAATTCATGGGCAGAAAGAATACTGAATTCTAGCATGGGAAGTTGCCAACAGACATCAGCTAGTCTAAACTCATTTTACAGAAAAGAAAACTAAGATACAGTGACTTTTCCAAGGTAACACACTTCTTCAGTGGCAGAACTAAAACTAGAACTCTTAATATATTCCAGTGTATTCTCTTTTCTCTTACTACCCTCAAACACCCTGTCCCTCCCCAACAGAAATTCCTTTGACCCTCAACCTTGCTTGGGTCATTTTAAGCTGAAGGTAAAATAAAGAGATATTATCTTCATATGACCATGCAAAATAATCTGTTGGTAACTTATTATTATTATTATTATTTTCTTTTTTTAGAGGGCTGTGTCACTGGCCCTCACATGTGGGATCTGAACCGGGGCCGCTGGCACCCCAACCAGCTTCCAACCACCACGCCACTCGGCCGGCCCAAAGGGCTAGTGATTTTAAACAGGTTATACAAATTATTTACATATTTGTTTTGTTCAGTGAACTCCTAAAAGGGTACACACTACTCAGTAGTTGATTATAAAATACCTAGTTCTGATGCGACATTAAATACTTTTGTTCTAAAATGCAAATAAATAAGAGCTTCTTAATTATACTGTTAGATCTCAAGAGCTAGGCTCCATAGGAACTAAATAAAGTACCAAGCAAGATGGAGAAGCAGGAAGCCTGTATGTCTACAGACTCCTTGGCTCTGATGTTCTCCCTACTGTCTTTTCTGCCATGCACAGATGACTGTCCTCATTAATTCAGCTAAGGACAATGTGGCATAATGAAAAAGTGTATGAACTCTGCAGTCAAAAAGACCTGGTTTCAGGGCTCAGGGCAACTATTTAATAGCTAAATAACCTTAGACAATTATTTATTTAACTTCTCTGAGCTTCTATTGTAAGATGGAGACAATCTGATCTCACAGCTTGGTTAACAGAAATAAGATAATGTATGCAAAGTACCTGGTGCACACAAATAATGATAGCTATTGCTATGACAAATACATTCATTATCAAAACAGAAGCACATGGAATCAATAGGTTGAATAAGTCACTCATAAGAGAAAGACTGGCCAGTATTCCCATAGTCTTTGATAGGACTGTTGAAGGGTTTCAAATCTGAACATAAGGAGGTAGGTGATTTGTAAGTCAAGGGGAAATTTGCCGAATCCAGGACAAACTGAAGAGCAGTTTTCTGAGAAGGAAGGATACATTTCCCAGGCACAAAAAGGCCAGCAGAACCCCGTATCTCTAAAGGTTTACTTCAAGGCCTCACTCTCCATGGCTGCCAATTAGATGCTAAATTTAGAGGGGTTCCATGTCCTCTCCTTACTTTGGCATGGCAACATTCAGCAGGAACCAGGCTACTTATGTAACAGAGCTGCTTGCTGACTTGGGGCTAACTGGTGAGGGGGGCCTGTGAAATCTGGCCAACCTCCAGCAGGCAGACAAGCAGACTTTCCCAGAGCAGAGCCATGCTTCCACATATAAGGTTTAAAGGAACAGTGGGGAGGGAAGAGAGAACATTGAAAGCCAGAAAGGGCCAACGTCAGAAACAAAACTGCTCAGAAGAAAAGTTTAGGAAAACATTTAAAAGCTTAATCACACAGGAAAAATAAGAGTATCTCTGCTGAAAATGTAAAAATACTTAGAATGGTTCTTACTCAGAATGCAAGACACCTTAGGCTGTGGAACTGTTTCTTTCTTTTTTTTTTTTTAGGGCAGTGTTACTGGCCCTCACATGTGGGACCCGAACCGGAGCCACTGGCCTCCCAAGCCAGCGCTTAACGACCGCGCCACTCGGCCGGCCCTGGAACTGTTTCATAAGATCTTTAGTAACCTGACAAGTGAAAACCCCTTAGATTCCCTCATCAAGGCAGCTCTCTAAGGCACCAGGACTCAAACCATCAATGTTTCACCTGGACAGCACAGTTTCACCTGGACCCTTTCCCTCCCCAGAAAATAGCCGAATACTTGTTCATTTTTCCTGGCATTGAACTTTTCAGGAAACAAGCCAACAAAATGGTATGTTCACAAGTAAAAAGTGTGGGACATACCAAAATGAGACTTCTCTAAGGCTGTGCTAGGGCCCCAAAGAGAAGAAACCCCTGGGATGTGCTGAAAGCCCCAGTAGCCCGGAAAGGCTTCATGAGTATAGAATGGGGACTGTTTCAGCAAGGTCACAGGAAAATCTCTAAAGGGCGAGAAAGGGGGGAGCTAAGCCCTGCATGCCATCAGAGGGCTTTCTCATTCTTTACCGTTCCCCATCTGTGGCCCAACAGCCTGGGCACTGGACATCCCTATTCAACCTTTGCTCCCTGCCAAGTACAGTCCACCTTATGCAGGGTCAACTCTGTCATCCCTGAGCTAGGGATTCACTCACGCAGTGTTCACTCAGTGCTGAGAATAGGTCAGGCCCTGCCCTGGGCCCAGAGATGGCTAAGGCTCATTCCTTGACCTCTAGGAGCATTTACTGGGGGTGCTCCACTGTTTGTCTGACTCTAAGATGTAATAAATGCTAACAAAGGTTAGATGTACAAGGTGTGACTATAGCACAGAACAAGGAGAAATTAGTTATGCCCACGAGGTGAGGGAGAGAGAGGGCCAGGTAAAGTTTAGAGACATAACATTGAGGTGATTACTAGCGAGACCTGGGACTTGGGATAATGGTGAAAAGGAGATGAGGGAGAAGCCTGGAGGCACAAGGAATGTAAGAACAGGGGAAGTTCCATGTGAGTGAAGCAGCGTGGTAATTTTTTCGGGGGTGGGTGAGTGGGGGGTGGGGGGAGAATACATAATATGTATCTGAATGAACTGAAGCACGGCAGAAGAATCTGATAAAAAAAACTAGAGTCAGATTATGAGCCTGGATTTTATTATGATGGCAATAGAACGCAACATAATCAAAGAAATTGTTTCCCCTCAGGTTGAAAACGTATCCAAAGGGGGTAGAAATGATGTGTTTGTCTGACATGATCTTTAAACCCTTCATACTGCACATGGCTTCATCTCTGGGTACAGCTATAAATCTGCGTCTACTCTAGCTGGGTATCCGCACTTACTGTATTAAACATAAGATCCCTGCATAGCTGCATCATTCTTTACCTCACACCCAGTAATCCTTACCTGTCAGCTGAGCCAGCTGCTATCTTGCTTCCATCAGGTGACCAAGAACATCTCAGAAGATTCTAAAATGATAAGTAAGTAGGAATCCAATGGCTACAGTCATATACCAAATCCCTCTTTATTAGGCTAGATAATCACTGAAAAACTTTACATTTCTTATATACTTTATTTATTCTCCCCAGAAAGATGATCAGCAATTATCTTATATTCTGTGGCCCAAGAGAGCATACTTTATAATTTCATACCATACAAAAAGCCAACTGTAAAAATGATTAATTTATAGTAAATTAGAATGGATCTGGCAATAAAATTTTGTTCTGTTCACAAATGGAGGCTCCCCTTTGCTCCATTTATCTTGAGCTTCATTAAACACTTTTTAACTAGAAGAAAAATTTTTAAAAAAATTAAAAATCCAACAAAAAAATAAGATTTTATTTATGAAGTAAAACTGAATCAATGGGCTCTCAAAAGAAAAATGTTACTCTGTATTATCAAATTATCTGGAAGAAGAGCTGCTTTCAAGAGCTGCCCCGGGATTTGAGAGTTTAGAAAAAAATTTCTGTCTTTCAGAACTTGAGCTGTGGTGCTTACTGAGGGGAGAGGTGTATTCCCAGGGCTCTAATAGCTGGTCACTGGGACGGTGAAGGAGGCCACCTGGGTAATAGACACGGGAACCTGGGTCCCATTCGGTACACTAACCTAAGAGGATCAAAGTTACAGGAATTAAAAGGATAGGAGGGCCGGCCGAGTGGTACAGGTGGTTGGGTTCTGGTTTGGAAGGCCAGCGGCCCCGGTTCGGGTCCCACATGTGAGGGCCAGGGACACTGTTCTCAAAAAAAAAAATAAATAAATAAATAAAATAAAATAAAATAAAATTCAAAAAAAATTAAAAAAAAAAATTCAAAGGATAGGAGTATCCTGTTGAAATCAGAAGTTCTAAATTTGAGGGTTTGCCCCTCCACTATCTATGTGCTTGCCTTCCACCATATCCTTCTATTGATCTCTGATAAAAAGTTTTCACGGTGAACAGTGTTACTGGGACACAGCCCTTAGTAGAGCTACTGCTCTCTATTCTTAGCACCATCTTTTTTTTTTTTTTTTGAGAGCAGTGTCATTGGCCCTTATACGTGGGACCAGAACCGGGGCCGCTAGCTTCCTAAGCCAGCGCTTAACCACTGCGCCACTTGGCCGGCCCTATTTTTTAATTGAGATATAATTGACATATAACACTTTATTAGTTTTAGGTGTAAAACATAACGATTTGATATATGCAGATACTGCACCTTATTAGCACAACCTTAAGTGTTTCTTTGAATCAAATGGACAGAACTCCTTTGCTGTGCAGAACTCACCTTTTCAAAGTTGTGCACATTTCCTTGAAATACCTTTACACACCTTTCTTTGGGAGCAAATGGCCGGACATCCCAGACCCGCACTGCAAATTCAAATAAAACCAAGCAAAACAGTGATCAGCCAGAGCCTCCTGAGAACCCAGCTGAAATTAGAATCATGTCAATGACAGACGCTGTTTCCTGAGGGGAGGTCGTCCAACACAGTACATTGCTACCTGGTAAGGCACTTTCCTTTTTCTAACAGGAATGAAATACATTCAAGTTCTATTAACTGGGCCGAAGGGCACAGAGGAAAGCTGAGGGGGCAGGAAGGAGAAATAACATTTTGTAATTGATTCCTCTGCCAACCCAAGAGTCACATCTAGCAAAGCTTTGATATGACAATCTAACTACCACTGACTACTGTGACATTCAATCTACAAAAACCAAACTCAGGACTAACCTTTTCTAATTTTGCTCATAGGGGCACCTGACAGCCTAAATTTGAACAAGGCTCAAATATATCAAAAGAGCACTGTACCAAGAATCAGAAAAAAATAAACTTTGATTCTAATTCTAATAGCTCTGCTATACATATGGGTGGTATTAGATAAATAGTAAGGTTTTTTGTGTTTTTGTCTCCTCTGTAAAATGAGAATCACACTTTTATTTTACTTTATTCTTTTTTTTTTAGTAAGAGTATTTTAAGGATCAAACATAAGATATATGTGAAAGGGCTCTAAAAGATTGGAGACAATAAACAAAAATAAAGAATTTGCAATTTTATTATATAGCCATCACAAGAAACTCTCCTTATTTTAATAACCATTTAGGGAATCTCATCTTTCCTTACTGTAAACAATGCTAGACCCAGTCAGTGGAAAATCCGTCAAAATCAGGATGCATATAAATACCCATGGTAAGCAGTGGCTACAGCTGTTGTTAATTAAAGCTATACCTATAGTGGAATCTGAGTGATGTCATTCTGAGTGTAAAAAAAAAAAATACAATCCTTGATGTCAGAGAGGCATAAAAAGGCAAAGCTAGGGCTGGCCGAGTGGCTCAGTTGGTTAAGAGCATGAGCTCTGAGCAACAGGATCACCGGTTTGATTCCCACATAGGCCAGTGAACCATACCCGAGCTGAGCTGCCGATGAACTGCCAACAGGTGGCAGGATGGTTCAGCTGGTGAGAGCATATGCTCCTAACAACAAGATTGCTGGTTTGACTCCCATATGGGATGGTGGGCTATGTCCACCCACAACTAAGATTGAACACGGCACCTTGAGCTGAGTGCCTGGGAGCTGCCGATGGGCAGCCAGATGTCGACTGGACTTGGAGATACCTGAGCTCTCCACAACTAAGATCGAAAGACAACAACTTGACAGTTCCCCTTCCCCAATTCTGTTCCCCTTCCCCAATTTTTCCAGTAAAATCTTTAAAAAAAAAAAATAAGGCAAAGCTATGTATAAAAGCTTGCTGTTGGGCTGAGAATATCATCAGAAGGTAAAAATGTTCCTTCGTTTAACAAATATTTATCGAGCACCCACTGAGTGCTAGGCATTGTTTTCATTACAAAATGTCAGTGAAAATACTTAGGCTCCTGACAAGCCTATGAACTTGTAACCAGGGGGGCACTACCAAACTCTCCCAATATTAAGTACATAATCCAACAAGTCATCTTTCTTTTCTGCTATACCTAATCTCCTACCAACAACTCAAAAACAAGCAAGGAAAAGACAAGAATGCATATTTGTGTAAATTCAGAATGTTGAGATGTTTTAATGAGGGCCTTTTGTCACACCAATGCTTTGGAGTGGGGAGGGAAGACTGGCAGAAAGAGCACAACGGAGAAATCAATAGGTCTATTAATCATCCAAGCCTAGTGCTCTCTGAATGACTGAGAATTGCCCTGGATGGATCTCCAGACTCTCACTTTTTCAATAAACTAATCACCAAGAGTTTCTTGTACTGTGCTTGAATCCATAGCATACCAGAGCTAAAATGGGCCTTAAATGTAAAGTCCAGTCCTCTTACTTTACCAATGTAGAAACTGATACCCAGAGAGAAGAGATGTTACATGCAAAGCTCTCAGGGATTAGATGGCAGATCTGGGACTAAATCCTGGCTTCTTGACTATCTCTTCTGAAGCTTTTTCTATTATGTATCCTGTGATTGCCCTGTTGAAAGTCTGTGAGCCATTCTTACTCTGCCCTTGAACCCTCATTTATCCCAGCACACATGTCTAGCACCCAGTGCCCACTTTCTTCAGGGTCCACAGTGGATGGGCACTTAGAATGCTCCCCTTCCCAAAGTTACCTGTATTGTCCATTGCATTGGACAAGAGGTAAGAGCCTTCGGAGCTTAAACTCAGGCCAGTTACTGAATCTGCATGGCCTCTCATCGTGTAGGTCAGCTTGTTCTGACGCAGGTCCCAGACCTGCAAAACAAAAAGGTGCTCTCAAATCCAACTGTGAATAGCAAAGAGACAGAGTTACTAAAGAGTCAACTGCCTGGAGAAATTGGTAACCCCTTCTTAATCTAGCTCTGGGCCAAGAATTATTTTACCACAAAACATAGGATTTTTATCAAAGAGGGAGAACTTTTTTCTTTCTAAAAAGGGAGTCAAAGTTACTATATTTGATTAGATAGGTACAAACCAATGACTGTCAAATATTAAAGTCAAGTTTAACCAACAAAATAACAGAACTTCCAGCTTATTTTCAAATTGTAACAAAATATATTGGGAATTAAAAAACTAACTAGTAGGGCCAGCCAAGTGGCGCATTGGTTAAAAGCTGGCTTGGAACGTCAGCAGCCCCAGTTCGGATCCCACATGAGGGCCAGTGACGCTGCCCTCTACAGCTAACAACAGCTCCACCTGGAGCTGGGCTGTGTGAGCCCCGGCAACAATGTAGGCTGCAGTGGGCTGCCAATAGGCTATAGTGAGTGGCCAGCAGCCAGCGTGAGCTGCCAATAGCTGCAATGAGCGACATACAGAGGCCGGTGACTGATTTGCCTCATCTGGGAAGAGCGCAATGACAATACCAACATGGACCAGTGAAGCAATGTCCTCCGCAACTAGACTCAAGAACAAAAAGACAGCAACTTGTCTGTTCTCCTTCCCCAATTCCCCAACACTGTTCCCCTCCCCGAATTCCCCAATAAAATCTTAAAAAAAAACCCCACAAAACGAACTAGCATTTAAAAATGCTTCAATTATGATTTTTTTTTTTAAAAGCTGAGTCATCCTGCCACCTGTTGGCAGCTCAGTTTGGGCCGGGAATTGAACCAGCCACCCTGTTGCTCAGAGCTCACACTCTTGAGTGAGCTCTTAACCATTGAGCCACTAGGCTGGTCCTAAACTATGCTTCTTAGCAATTAAAAATAAACTATTTTAACTATATAAGAACAAACATGTCATCTGAAAAAGGCATTATGGTTGCATGTAAAATGTATGTAACAAGGTAGTATGCGAACATATAGAGGCTTAAAACATTTCATTTAATGTCATAATATGTATATACACACATATACATAAACACACACACTATGGAAAAGCATATTTAGTAAAAGAAAAATAAATTGCAGGTTCACTGTTGCCTGGGTAGGAAAGGTAAGAAAAATGGTTCAGCTAAGAAAAAAAATCTAATGTTAAACAGAAAAAATACTATGGTTTATTAAGTTCACAAACACACTGCAGCATAATGAGTTCTCATGCTAGAGATAGAAGATTTAGGGTCAGACTGAACCAGTCTTTACTACTTATGAGTTATGTGCTATTGGTCCACCAATCCTCGCTGAGCCTGTTTCTGGTCTGTAAGATGGGAATAACATTTACTTCTTATGGCTGTTGTAAGGATGACAAATAGAATGCTCAGCACGCATATATATATATATATATATATACACATATATATATATATATATATATATATATATATGCCTGGCACACAGAAGGCCCTCAATAATTGGTAGCTATCATTAAGCAACGCCTAAAAATAACTCAGAGGACCAAATGCAAAAATGTTTATTTAAGGAACTATTCAGTAAATAAGGAAAATACAAAACAGTATTTATAGGGCCAGCCAAGTGGTGCATTGGTTAAGACTTGGCTTGGGATGCCAGCTCTTGAGCAGCAGGGCCTTGGTTAGGATCCCACATGAGAGTCAGTGATGCTGTGCTCACTACAGCTAAGATGGTGAACAACAGCTCGGCCTGGAGCTGGGCTGCCGTGAGTCACCGGCAACAGCGTAGGCTGCAGTGGGGCTGGCTGACAGCTGCTGTGAGCTTTCATGAGCTGCTGTGAGCCACCATCAGTGGCCGTCCAATGGCTGACGAGTGTCTGCCTCATCCGGGAAGAGCGCAATGATAACACCAACATGAGCCAGTGAAGTGACGTCCTCCACTGAAGAACAGAAGGACAGCAACTTATCTGTTCCCCTTCCCGGATTCTCCAACACTGTTCACCTTCCCCAATTTCCCAATAAAATCTAAACAAAACAAAAAACCAAAACAAAAAACCAAACAAAAACCAGTATATTTATATAGACTGCATCTATGTGAAAATATATTAAAGCCAATAGAAATGGTCTGGAATATCAAATAGAAAAACAACAGTGATTCTGTTAACATCATTGGCATTATACAAAATTTCCTCCAAATCTGATTTAATATTGCCATATAGTTTTTCTAAGTAAAAAATTTTTTTTCCTGTCCCTTTAAGCAAGCCACTTTTCTTATCTAGAAATGAGTTCGATGTTTTATGTCAAGGTAATACATAAAGCAGACAACTCCACTTTCGCCATCAATAGCTCATTCATGTGTGGAACCCAACACATTTATATACAATCATTTTTATGTCAGGATGTTTGCTGCCTCAATAACCAGGAAAGCTTAAAATGGCTGACATTTTTGTTCAAGCTGTTGATCCTCCTCTTCAGAGAAGACATTGTTGAAATCTTTAGCTTTGTAACAGCTAAGAGAATGGTATCTGCCATCCCTCACAGCACTTGGGTGCTATTGTATTTCCAGACTTTCCTCCTTGAGGCTTGCACATGTTTGTGCAGGGCCAAAATGTATTTGGGATTTGCTACACAAAGAGGAGGGCACTAATTTAAGCAAGATATTTCATAAATGTCCTAATCAACTATTCAGTGAACGTCTAGGTATCACATTAGTGGTAGGCACTGTTGGAGATTAAAAAAATATATATAATCCCTGCTCTCAGGAGCTTTCAGTCTAGTAGGCAAAACAGACATGTAAGTAAGAGATGACAGGCCTGTACAAGGTGCAACAGCAAAGAGGGCAGAGGGACTAACTCTCTTGTGGTCTGGGGATGGCAGTGAGAAAGGGAAGGTTTCACAGAAAATAAAGCATTTAAGCAGGGTATGAAAGAAGAATGAGCTATTTTTTTACATAGAAGTGTATTCCCGGCAAAAATAATGTGTAAAAGCAGAGAGGCATGAGGAAATTGCTGGATTATAAGCAATTAGGCAGAGAAGCAGCACACAATGCTTGAGAGATAGGCAGGCAAAGGCCAGCTCAAAACCATGGAAGGTTTTGAATGCCTGGCTTGGACTTTTGCCTTCCTTACTGGGGAGCCACAGAGGGTTTCAGAGTAGTGGAATGATTTGGTTAAGATTTGCATTCCAGAAGGATCCTTCAAGCCCAGATGATTAACACGATGAGAGCAAAGGCTGGGAAATCAATTTTATTCTATTCCCTTACATACTACATTAAATACAAAACAAAAGAAAACATAACAAAAAACATCAACTAAACTCCCATTTTCACTAGAGCTCAAGATGATAAGAAATGGCACAGAATTGTCAGCTCGATCTTCAAGCTATCAAGCACAGGCACATTTTCTTCTTTTATTCATTTTCCTCTGATGTCCCAATCCTATACTCAAAGAAACCAAGAGGCTGGCAGGAACAGCACTGCTCACAAACACACACAGAATCTGTTCCCCTCAGATTTTAAAAGGGGCTCCCATTCCTTAATTGTTCCCCCTTCTCAGAATAGGTGGTGCTGAGAGACTGAGAAGCAAACAAAACCCAGGCACCTTAAGGAGCACCTCCTAATGTAGTGGGGGAGTACAGTGATTTGTCAAACAAGTGCTCAGGACTGGTAGGCCCCCAAGTGCTTGAAAGTACTTGTTACTAGACTAGAGGTAATATGATAGAAAGATTATTAGCCCTCTGGAAATAGGCTTCTGGTACTGGCTCTACCAATGACTGTGTGAGTGATCAACTACGTGATCTTGGCCAGATCACTTAACCTGTTAGGGCTTCAATTTTGTCATCTGTAAAATAAGAGGGATGACTACGTGTCTAAGGTCCCTTTCAGGTTTGACATTCTGATCTGTTTCTGATTGAAAAGGAGCCTTTGTTTTGCATTTTTTTAAAAATTTATGAGGGCCTGAAGATAATTAAGAATCTTTCTTGGTCCAAGGACAGTTATTTTTCCCTAAGCATATAAGAATAGGTGGTGTTAGGTAGAGAGAAGACTGAAATTTTAATGGCCTCACATCTTTCCAGCATACCCCTTAGTTACATAGGAACAAAATGAAGTCAAATACTGTCAATATTAACTGCTATTGCCAGAAAACAATCTGGGAACCTGTATCCAAAATACGAAAGAAACATTCTTATACTTGTTAACACATTAATTTTCATCTAGAAATCTACTCTAAGGAAATGAAACAGAAAGCTTCAGGCACAAATATGTTTACAGCAGCATTAATTTGTGATAGAGATACATATGAAATAGCTTAAACATCCAGGGACATGGCTGTCACTTATTACCTTATTCTTTACCTCATTTAATCCTTACAACAGTTGAATGAGGTAGGCTGATCATTCACATTTAGAGATGAGAAATGGAAACTCATAGATTAAATCACTTTCTTAAGATTATATAGCAAGCAATTAAGTGGCAGAATCAGAAAAAATGATCCCAAATGTCGGGGTTTTTATGTACATCATGGTAAATAACGTTAATAATACTGTATCGAATATTGAAAGTTGCTAAGAGAGTAGATCCTAAAAGTTCTCATCACAAGAAAGAAGAAAATAAAGCACGAGTGATGTGATAGAGAGCAAGTAGAAGGAGGGTCTAGTTTAGTTTAAGAAATCCTCTCTGAAGAGAAGATATGAGCTAAGATTTGAAGACAAGAGTGAGCCTACCATGGCAATACTGGGTGTGTGTGTTCCAGATCAAAAACTAGCTGTATGTTAATAAGTACACAAAAAGACAGGAAGTATACTGAAATATCAAGAGTGACTGAATTTGGATGATTGAGACTAAGTGATTTTTCTTTTTACGTTTTCTAAATTTTCTTCAATGAATAAAAATTAGCATTTTACTACTAAAACCATATAAATTGCAATAAATAATTTTATCTTAATTTTTTATAATTTTGTTCTCAATAAAGTTGATTTATTAAATATACATTTGAATGCAATTTTCATATCTCTGAAAAACTTTAAAGGTAAATAAGCAGGCTATAAATAGGAAAGTCTATCCTGATTTTTAGTTTGGAAAATAAGACATACTATATCCAGTGCACAAACAGCTCCCAATGCTGACAAGAGAAGGCAGTAATACTGACCAGGTACACAATACGGATGTCTCAGTTGTTGTAACACCATGTAACTTCTAATAAAAATATTCCCTGAAAATGAGGCATTGATAGAGTGTCTGTGGACAGAATACTTTTTAGAATGATAAAGACTATAAAACCAGGATGTAAACTTGTAACATTAACTGCTGTATTCAAGGGACTATATTTATACTTCCCCATATTTGAGATTAGTTCAGATTTCAGAACAAAACTGGTATAAATAACCTACCCTAAGAGAAGGTATAAATCCAGTTGTGTGTTTGAGAAGACTTAGAAAACCTTCAAATCCTAAAAAGGCATCGGGTATCCCTTGAGGACTATAGCACAATTGAATATATGTTTATAGAAGGGCCAGGAACAGTCTAGGATAAAGGGCCACACTTTTTATGATAAAAAGACCTTATTAGCACAAGAGTATTATTCTTAGGTTAGTCTAGCCCCACAGTGGGATAGACGAATCAAATTCTCATAAGCTTAAATAAACGAAGTCAGTCTCCAAAGGTTATATATGGTATGGTTTCACTTATATAATATTCTAGGAAGGAACTACAGGACAAAGAGTCGATCAATGGTTGGTAAAGAAGGGTTAGGAATGTGGAGAGGGTTTGGCACAGGGGAGCACTGTGAAACGTTGGGTGGGGGCAACAGATAGTGTTCTGTGTCCTGTGTGTGGTAGTTACATGAATCTATATAAGCATAGAAGTATACACTAAAAAAAGTTAATTTCCCTGTATGTAAGTTGAAATACTAGTAATAACTTTTGAAGTACAAAAATGATCATAGCTTAATGACACTAACCTACTTCCATATGTATAAGAAGCCCTCTAGTGATTTTAATGCTAGTGGGCTCCCGAACCTCACTCTGGGAAATACTGCATGAGCTATTAAGATGATCTAATTAAGGTCCCATGTTCTGATTCCACATTTTCCACAGAGTTGTATGGAGGGAAAGGTATGGGAAGTTGAATTTTGGAAATGGTGAATTTTGAAATACTTATTGAGACATGGAAGTGGGGGATGCTGAGTAGCTGGTTGTATGCAGGCATCTGAAGCTGGGAATATGGGGTCATCAGCATGGAGATGACAAAGTCATGGAAATAGATGAGAACTGTCCAGGGGAAAGGGATATAGTGAGAAGAGCACCTAGGAAAGAACCCTGGAGAATAATGATATTTAAAAAATGCACAAAGAGGGCCAGCAGAGTGGTTCAGTTGTTAAGAGTTGGCTTGGGGGGCTGGCTGAGTGGTGCGGTGGTTAAGTGCTGGCTTGGGAAGCCAGCGGCCCTGGTTCGGGTCCCACATGGGAAGGCCAGTGACACTGCCCTCAAAAAAAAAAAAAAAAAAAAAAATTAAAGAGTTGGCTTGGGAGTGCGAGCTCTGGGCAGCAGCAGGGCCCCCAGTTTGGTTCCCACATGAGCCAGTGATGCTGCGCCCTCTACAGCTAAGATGGTGAAAACAGCTCGACCTGGAGCTGGGCTGCGGTGAGTTGCCGGTGATGGCTTAGGCTGCAGCCCCTGCTGCAGTGGGCTGCCGTGAGCTACCGTGAGCTGCTGTGAGCTACTGTGAGCGGCCGTCCGATGGCCAGCGACCAATCTGCCTCAGCCGGGAAGAGCGCAATGATAATACCAACATGGGCCAATGAAGCAACATCCTCCACATCTAGACTGAAGAACAAAAGGACAGCAACTTGTCTGTTCCCGCCCCGCAACTCCCCAATAAAATCTTAGAAGAAAAAAAAAAAAAAGACTGCGCAGAGAGAACAGCTCACAGAGAGGTCTCTGAGAAGGATATGCCAGAGGGGTAGGCGAGTATGTTGTACTGGATTTAATAACAACAGATCACTGAGGGCCTTAAAGAGAACAGTGTCAATGAAACAATGGAGGCAGAAGCCAAACTGTTGAGGAGTGATCAGGAGATGCAGAATTAAGGAATGAAAGGCAGGTAAGGAACTGAAGACACTGAGTGTAGAAAAATCTTCAGGGAAAGATTTTTCACAGGCATTAAGAGCATGACTCTGGAACCAAACTCCCTGAGGTTCCATGGTTATTAGCTGTAAACCTTGAGTTGTGCTTCTCTTAGCTCAGTTTCTTCATCTATAAAATGGCATTAATCGTACTTATTTCATAAGGTTGTTGTGATTAAATGAATTAATAATGTAAACCTCTCAGAACAATGCCTGACACAAAGAAAACACTACGTGTTAGACGATGATAACATTATTATCACGGCATTATCTCTGAAGAAGTTTGGCTGTGAAGGGGGAAAACTGACAGGACAATTACAAGAGGATGTAGAGTTGAAGGAAGATCCCCTACAACAACCCTGAGGTAGATATTGCTATTATTACCCCTGCTGCACACATGAGAAAACAAGAGGCTTAAAAAAGTTACAGGACTTGCTCTTCTGGGGACGGTGTCTACAGGCATTCAGAATGGTCCAGCGTTTGACTACCGTCAGGGCATGTCCTCAATACAGCCTCTAACAGAACGAGGCTGTCCTGAACCCCTAGTAAAAGATTTGTTTACCTTTATACCAGTAAGGTTGGGAAAGCACCAAACTCTGCCTGTGGTGTATGCCCAGGCCGGCTTCGCGGAGTTTGCGCTATGAGACTTAAAGGTCTAATGAGCTTGTCTAAAATGGAAAAAACATGTCAGCAAGGCCTATGATGGATCCTGTATGCTAACATGTGTCTGTGACAGGATCAAGCGTGCTTTCCTTATTGAGGAGCAGAAAATCGTTGTGAAAGTGTTGAAGGCGCTAGCATAGTCAGAAAGCTAAATTAAAAAAGGAAGCTTTTTTGAGTATAAAAACAATTAAAAGGCTAAAAAAAAAAAAAAAAGTTAAAGGACTTGCTTAAAGTCACAAAAACTAGAAAATGGTGGAACCGAGATTAGGACCCAAGTCAATTACTCGAAAGCCTGAACTACTCCATACTGCCACATGGTCTATTGCCTCTTTTCTCCAACATCATTACCATCTCTCATTCTTAGCTATAGACTCTCCATAACTTCCTTTCCACAGTTGCAAAAAGAAAGACACACTGAGAAATCAGGGTAGAGAATCACAAACTGACTCACTGCTATCTTATTAGGTCAACATGGTCAAAAAATAAGTCTTGAATGTCTTCAGGCAGAGAATGCACTCCCTCTCATTTTCAGAGTCCCCACACATTAACTGCCGGTCCTTGACAGCGTTTCTACAAGTTGTAATGCAACCCTTGACTTAGGAAGTCAATGAGGACAGGACAGAAAGGAAACAAAATCTAAGTTACCATCTTCCTTTCAGCTGGTGTTAAGCGCAAGCTACCACAGTCTATGAAGTCTGAAAGAATTCAGCCCAGTGAGTAGAGACAGTGAAAGAGACATACACCACAAACACCAAACATACCTTGATATCATTGTCTATTCCACCAGAAATAATCTGGTCACTTGTGTCATTGAAGGTCACAGCTAACACCTGGTAGGTGTTCTGAAATGTCTGGATGGCAGCTTTTTTCCGGATGTCCCAAAGCTGAAACAGAAGGACAGGAGAGTCTGTATAACAGCTCTGTGAGAAGTAACTGCATAGCACACCCCTAAGTCCAAGAACTTTGTGGAGGTGAACACATCTCTAATAGGAGCCTCTTCAGAAACTTCTCTGGGTATCCTAGCAACCTGGTGAGAAGTGCCTACAATTTTGCCAAAGTATCTGAAGGTTGGTAACAAATCACTTTGGTTATATTTTCAGACTCCTTTGTAAAAATTTGAATAAACACAGTTAATCAACATACCCTCAGAGTGGAAATACTCTACTCATTTAGTTCATATGTCTTTAGCATGGCAAGGATATTACACCAGTTGTTTTCAAACTGTAGGTCCTACCTTATTAGTTGACTACAATTTACACTAATGTGTGTGCGCACGCGCGGAAAGAGACACACACACACACACACACACACACACACACACACACACACACACACACACACAGATGTTACATCAGCAAAAACTGCAGAGTTGGGAATGCCAAAAGATTGTCCTACAAAAGTGGAGAATTACCTAGCAAAAGAAATTGGCAGAATCAACTTGATCAGAACTCGAGAGACTAATCAAAAGTTTATAGCAACCAGAAAAACAATAAGGAAAAAAACCAACCTGTGTCTTAGGAAGAGTTTCATAGTGTTTTAACCTCCCCTGGCTCCATCCCCCAGCTCAGCAATACCTTGGAAGACAGCAGCCCACATTCCCAGTATAGGTTTCTAGTACCAGAAGGAGCAAAATGGACCTAATTCTTGGTTTTTAACAAATTGTGGTTGTTTTTACCCGTCTGATGACTCCCTGCCTCCCCTGGCTCCATCCCCCAGCTCAGCAATACCTTGGAAGACAGCAGCCCACATTCCCAGTATAGGTTTTTAGTACCAGAAGGAGCAAAATGGACCTAATTCTTGGTTTTTAATGAATTGTGGTTGTTTTTACCTTTCTGGTGACTCCCTGAAGAATGAGCTCAAAGGGTTTGCCATTATTTTGCCTAGCTTGGAACTCTCCCAGGGCAGAAGCATTTGTCCAAAATATTTACAGGCAATGCATTAGCCTCTGGTGACAGTCGTAAGGGGTAACAGGTGGAACAATCAAAAGATACACCGAGGGCTGGCCAAGTGTCTCAGTTGGTTAAGAGCTCGCTCAAGAGTGCGAGCTGAGGGCTGGCCGAGTGGCGCATTGGTTAAGAGCTGGCTTGGGATGCCAGCAGTCCCAGTTCGGATCCCACATATGAGGGCCAGTGACACTGCCCTCTACAGCTAACAACAGCTCCATCTGGAGCTGGGCTGTGAGCCCCGGTGACGGTGTAGGCTGCAGCCCCTGCTGTAGTGGGCTGCCATAGGCTACAGTGAGTGGCCCACAGCCAGCATGAGCAGCTGGCAGCTAGCGTGAGCTGCCTATGGCCGCAATGAGCGACCATCCAGAGGCCGGTGACTGATCTGCCTCATTGGGGCAGAGTGCAATGACGATACCAACATGGGGCAGTGAAGCAAAGTCCTCCACAACTAGACTGATGAACAAAAAGACAGCAACTTGTCTGTTCCCCTTCCCCGATTACCCAACACTGTTCCCCTCCCCCAATTCCCCAATAAAATCTTTAACAAAAAAAAAAAAGAGTGCAAGCTGAGCTCTGAGCAACAGCAGTTCGATGCCCAGCACAAGTTGAGCTGCTGCTGAGCTGCCAACAGGTGGCAGGATGGCTCAGCTAAAAAACAAAACAAAACAAAAACACAGATCGAACGGTTTTGGAGGAAAGGTGGGGAAGGAGACAATTTGAAGAAAAAGGGCTGTATAAAAATCCCTGATATTTCTGGGACGTAATAAGGCCTCACATGCCCAAATCTGGGCACAAGCTCAGAAAAGACCTGAGAAGGCCCTACTTTCTTTCATCTTTGAGACCATCAGGCTCCACAAGCAGGTAGTAAAGGCTAACGCAGAACTGTAAACTGCCTGGCTGAGAGGTGAAGGCAGTGACCAACAAAACACACACAAACACACACCATTTGAGAACTGCTGACTTCACTCTTAAATATTACCTTCAACAATAAAGTTAAAGTAATTACTTGAAATTGTGTTTAATTAAGGGGGAAAGAGAAGCAAGAAACTGAAAGGATAGAAGACAGACATATATCACAATGGAGGATCACAGAAAAAGGGAGAGAGAGAAAGAAACACAAGGACAGAGATATGGAAAAGACAAAAAGAAAGTGAGAGAAAAGGTAAATGAAGGAAAGGCAGAAATAAATAAGAATAAGTTCCTAGATGTTTGTTATAGCAGGCTTTCAATAACTGTTAACAAAATTCATTAGGGTACTTTCATCTCTAACTGCCTTTTGAAACGCCAATTATCAAATCAGCTACTACTGTTAAGACTCTCCAACTATATGACACCTAGATTAAAAGCTCTGGGTTTTGGAATCATTCCTAAGCCACAAACTCTCCTAGCCAAGCATCAAGGGGTCCCAAGTGATTGTATTATAAAAACCTTTTAGTAGAAAAACATTTCAATGTAAATAATTCAATGTCAGTGTCACCACCTTTAATTATGGGGGAAAAAAAGAAAGCAAATTCATTTTATAAAGCAACAATTACAAGTTTAGTGTGGTTGTTCATATGTAGTCCTTTGAAGTCCCTCCCTGTTTAATCATTAAAATACCACCCGAAGTCCAAAATTAGTGCCAAAGAAATAAAATGGTTGGTACCACAAAGCAGTGTCCTGCTATGCCCTTGAAATAAGCTACTATTTCTAAGCCTCATTTTCATTTGTAAAACGAGGATACTGGACAAGAGCAATGGCTCCCACAATGCCAGACCCGCTACATCAAACCACTGGAAGAACACATTTAAAACTCTGATTCTTAAAAACAAAATACCATTTACATTAGCATCCAAAAAAAGAAATATTTAGGTTACAAATTTAACAAAATATGTACGAAATATATAAGGGAAAAACTTCAAAACTCTGATAAATAAAATCAACTGAATAAATGGAGAGATACTTCAAGTTCATGGATTGAAAGACTCAATATTATCAAGATATTAGTTCTTCTCAATTTGATCTATGAATTCAATGCAATTCAAACCAAAATCCCAGCAAGTTATTTTGTGGAAATCAACCAACTGATTCTAAACTTTATATGGAGAGAGAAAAGATTCCAAATTGCCAATACAATATTGAAGGAAAACAACAAAGTTGGAAGACTGACACTACCTGATGTCAGAACTTACTATCAAGCTACAGTAAACAAGACAGTGTGGTTTGGTTAAGAATAGCCAAAATACATCGATACAAGAGAATAAAGAGCCCAGAAATAGACACCCATATAGTCAAGTGATCTTTGATAAGGAGCAAAGGCAACACAATGGAGCAAAGGTCATTCCTTCAACAAATGATGCTGGAACAACTGGACATCCACATGCAAAAAATTAATCTAGACACAGACCTTAAACTCTTCATAAAAATTGACTCAAGGGCCGGCCAAGTGGCGTGGTGGTTAAGAGCTGGCTTGGGACGCCAGCGGCCCAGGTTTAGATCCCACATATGAGGGTCAGTGACACTGCCCTCTTAAAAAAAAAAAAAAAAAAGACTCAAAATGGACCATAGACCTAAATGTAACATATGAAACGCCTACAAAGTACCATACAAGAAAACCTAGATAATCACAGGTGTGGCAATGACTTTCTAGATATAACACCAAATGCACAATCAACAAAAGAAATAACTGAGAAGGTGGACTTCATTAAAACTAAAAACTTGTGCTCTGTGAAAGATAGTATCAGAGAATGAGAAGATAAGCCACAGACTGGGAGAAAATATTTGCAAAAGACACATCTGATAAAGAACTATTACCCAAAATATACAAAGAACTCTTAAAATTTAACATTAAGAAAATAAACAACTCAATTAAAAAATGAGCTAAAGACTTTAACAGATACCTCACCAAAGAAGATATACAGATGACAACTAAGCACACAAAAAGATGCTCCACATCCAATGTCATCAGGGAAATGCAAATGAAACCAACAATGAGACACCACTACACACCTATTAGCAAGGCCAAAATGTGAAACACTGAAAGCACCAAAAGCTGATGAGGACGTGGAACAACAAGGACTCTCGCTCATTGCTGGTGAGAATGAAACCAAGTGACTCTAAACCAAGTACAGCAACCAAGTGACTCTAAAGTTTTTATGTTGAGAGAAAAGACCCCTAATTGCCAACACAATATTGAAGAACAACAAAGTTGGAGGACTTTGCTGTCACTACCTGACTCCTAGACTTACTATAAAGCTACAGTAATCAAGACAGTGTGGTATTGATGAAAGAACAAATAGCTCAATGGAAGACAGTTTGGCAGTATCTTACAAACTAAACATATTCTTACCATACAGTCCATTCTTACCATGAGCTCCTTAATATTTACCCACAGGGAATGAAAACTTAGGTCCACACAAAAACTTGCACATGAATGTTTACAGCAGCTTTATTCGTAATTGCCAACTCTTAGAAGCAACCAAGATGTCCTTTAGGAGGTGAACAGATAAATAAACCATGGTACATCCAGACAATGGAATATTATTTAGCACTAAAAAGAAATGAGCTATCAAGCCATGAAAACACATAGAGGAATCTTAAGTGCATATTACTAAGTGACAGAAGTCTATCTGAAAAAGCTACATATTACATGAATTCCAACTATATATGTCATTCTGAAAAAGGCAAAATTATGGGGATATAGTAATAAGATCAGAGGTTGCCAGGGGTTGGGAGGGATGAACAGGCAGGGCACAGAGGATTTTTAGGGCAGTGAAAATACTGTATGATACCATAGTGATGGATACATGTCATTATACATTTGTCCAAACCCACTGATGGTACAACACCAGAAGTAAACCCTGATGAAAACCATGGACTTTGGGTGATTATGTGTCAATATAGGTTCCTCAATTGTAACACATGTACCACTCTGGTGAGATAGTGATAATGAGGGGAGACAGTGCATATGTGGGGCAGTGGGTATATGGGAAATCTCTGTACCTTCCCTTCAGTTTTACTGTGAGTCTAAAACTGCTCTAAAAATAAAGTCTTAATTAAAATTTAAAAAAATCCCATTTCAAACCTATTAAACCAGAATCTGGGTATTTTTTTAAGGGGTTCTTCAGGTGATTCTGACATGCACACAGGTTGGAAATCATTGGACTAAGTAACCTTTCAGATCCCATCGTATGTTACTAAACCATGTCATGTACTGGCCTTTTTACATACTAATTTCACAACAGACTTGTAAGACATGTATGTTACTGTCACTATTCTAAAGACTGAGAAACAGGATCAGAAAAGGGAATTGCCAAGATCACACAATTAAGTAAAAAGCTGAGCCAAGAATCCAATTCAGGTGGTCCATTTAATTCCAAGTCACAGTGGTTTGATTTGGTTCTAATATTATTCTGTAGGATACTTAAAGTGTCTGTTTTGGGAAATTACTGCTTAAAAAAGTTGTGGCAAGGAGGAAGGCAAGATAAGGTGCACATGATGTCACCTCCAAAACTTCAACACAGAGACAGACAACACCCACCTTAACTGTGCCATCATCACTGCCAGTGCAGACAAGCTGGGGGCCCCTTCTGGCCGGATAACAGGAATTCACAAAGGAAGTATGTCCCTTCAGCCTTTTAACCCTCTCGCCTGTTTCACTGTCCCACACTGCCACAGTTTTATCTGTGGATGCTGAGAAGAGCATACTAGAAGGTAAGAGGAAGAACAAAAAAGAAACGAGTGAATACAAACAACGGCAATCTATCTTTCCCATTTGACAAAACGTGCCAACCTCTTCAAGATCGTGACATGTCGTGCTCTGACAGTTTGGCACATGATGTTGGAATGCCTGCCTCACCTTACCTAATAGAATCCTACTTGTGCTTAAGACACAGTCACAAGGTCTACCCTGGGAAACGTAAAAAAAAAATTTCCTTTGTAGGTCCCCGTGATATATTATACATCTAATACAGCAGTTTTTTCCATCTTTCCCTCCTCTGTGACAATATTTTACACATAAGACATCCTCCCACTTGGAAATGTTATATCACTCCTTGCTGTAGGAGACAGACAGACTGTGGCAATTCCTAACCCAGTGGTGCAGCAACTCCAACCCTTTCTGTAAAAATCAAAGTTTTTCTTTTGTCTCTGAAGATAATCCCAAGTTATAATTATTTTATAAGACTTTTTTGGGGCCGGCCGAGTGGCGCGGTGGTTTAGCGCAGGCTTGGGAAGCCAGCGGCCCCGGTTCAGCCCCACAAGTGAGGGCCAGTGACACTGCCCTCAAAAAAAAAAAACAAAAAAAAAAAGTTAAATGAAGTCTTAAGCATAGGGCCCTATCCAATAGGACTGGTAGCCTTATAAGAAAAATAAGGTCTGTCTCTCTCTCTCTCTCTTTCTCTCTCTCTCCTTGCATTCTCTTCCCCTCACCCCCTTCCCTCCTTCTGTCTTCTGCTCAAAGAACTCAAAGGAGAAGGTGGCTAGCCAGGAAGAGAGCTCTCTCCAAATTGGCTGGCACCCTGATCTTCCTGATCTTGTATTCCCCAGCCTCCAAAACTATGACAAATAAATTTGTTTAAAAAACAAAAAACAAAAAAAAAACAAACAAAAAAAAAGACTTTCTTTATTCAAACATCAATAGGAAAAGTGTAGATTTAGGGAACCCTAAGATTCTAGGGGTCAGAGGTATAAACCAATGAATATTTACTGAAATACCTAATGGGATTAATGCACTTTGTATAAATACATTTCTGTATTATCCAGTTATTCTAAAATTATGCCAAACATTAAAATGTCTATGATAAATAATATGTTATGAGAATGCCAAGAATTAGTGTAAGAAGAAACTGTCATTACAAGAATTAGTGTAAGAAGCAACTGCCATGAAGAATACTCGCCTGCCGTCTGTGTTATAATGCAGTTCCATCACTGCTCCGCTGTGTCCCTTCAATGTTGCATAGTTGTCACAGTCACCATAGACATTCCACAACACTGTTAGGGAGAAAGGGATTCTGTAAGCATTACAAGACAAAAGGAAATGCATTACTGGCCATAGAAAGATATCAGAACAACAGTTCTGAAATGAGACTCCCTTGGAACACCACTGGTTCTACCAGCTGGACCAATTTTCCTGACACTGTAATAAAAATAGTGCAATATTTTCATATTTCATAAGGTAAAAAAAGTTAATGGATATACATTTTTAACTTAAACTTTCCCCTATAATATTTTAAAAGTTGGCACTATTACTTGTCTCCTACGAATATAAGCAGACTGCAAAATGGTGGCACTTAACTAGGACACCTAAATTAAAAGACATAGTTATCATCCACCCTGAGGTAGTTATAAACAAGCAAAAGACAATGTGGAATCATGTCAGAAGAAAAAAAGTCAGATGCTTCTGTTACCTTCTTTCTCACTACTCTCCCAAAGTGATTTCTCTATTTATTTCTCACAAATGGGTATTCCTCACTAGTAGCTAAGACTCTGGCAGCAGATCCTAATGATGTACAGGTAGATTATGCAAGTGAGAAGCCACTGTAGGATTTCTCCTTCCTTCCCATATGCTAAGATTCTAAGTGGATCAGGAGGACAGCCTTTCACTTTTGGGGAAAGGAAGTTATCTCTCATTACTCCCATTAGCCTGTTAAGCCTAGCTCTCTTATCTTGCTAAATCAGCTCAGCATTCGACTCCATGAGGAAGATATTCTTAAAAGACAGCAACTCACTTCCCAATAACATAATTCCTTCTGTATTTACCACAGACCCTGAGTTCTACAACCAAAATCAGTCAGCATTTTTACAACCTATTTTAGCATGTTAGCCATATAGTTTATGTGACCAACTCAGAATACTACCTTCTGTGGCACCAAAGGTTTTAAAAAATAATCACTATTTGGGGCTGGCCGACTGGTTCAGTTGGGTTAAGAGTTAGCTTAAGAGCGTGAACACTGCGCAACAGGGCCGCCGGTTCGATTCCCACATGGTCCAGTGACACTGTGCCCGAGCTGAGCTGCCAAAAGGTGGCAGGATGGCTCAGCTGATAAGAGCACGGGCTTCTAACAAGACTGCCTGTTTAATGGTGGGCTACGCCCGCCCGCAACTAAGGCTGAACTCAGCACCTTGAGCTGAGCTGCCGCCTGGATGGCTCAGTGGATACAGCGTGTGCTCTTAACAATAAGGCTGCTGGTTCGACTCCCATATGGGATGGTGGCTACGCCCACCCGCAACTAAGATTAAACACAACACCTTGAGCTTAGAGACCACGAGCTGCTGAAGGGCAGCCATATGGCGATGGGTGCCCTCCACAACTAAGATTGAAGAACAACAGCTTGGCTGGTTCCCCTCTCCCAATTCCCCAATTAAAAAATAAAACACTATTTGGCAGAGAGTGATTACTCCAGATTCAAAAACTATGCCTTACATATCAGTCGGTCAAATCCTGCAGATGCTAAGGTGGATCCGTTGGGGTGAAACTTGCAGCAGTATACTTCCCCTTCATGTCCTGAGAGAAGCATGATTGGAGCTTGAAGGGAAGAACACCTTGGAGGCCCCTAAACAAAAAAGAGCCATACAGGGTAGTCACTGCAAAAAGGCAAAGGAGGCTGCAAAATTGGGCAGTGGGGGTGGAGGGAAAAGACAAGGGAAACAATGATTGAGTGGACTTCTCCTGATTTAGAGAACTGTAACTCTTCTCACGTAACTTATGCCTTCAATATAATACTCTTCTGCTGAAGTTTCCAGTGTCTGCCTGCTACATGAACTTTCCTCCTCCCTCACTTTGCTCCTGTCCCATAGCCAAATTTTAATTGTTTAATCATGTTAAACTCAATTTCTACCTCAGGATCTTTATTGTTGTTGCCCAATAGGAATCTCCCTTTCCTAGATCTTCCTGTGTTTGGCGCCTTTCAAATGATTCCTGTTAGAAAGTCTTTCCCTGATCACTCAAACTCAATCAGCACCCCACCTCTTGTCTGTATTCCACTAACCCTCACAACCCTTACTACCTGAAATTATCCTCCTGATGTTATTTGTTTACATATATTCTTTTTTCCCACTAGAAAAGCTCTGTGAATGCAGGGATCCTGCATGGGTCATTCCAACACTTTCCCCAAGTTCTAGCTCATTTAATGAATGAATGATTGAACTGAGCTTCCCAACATCCTGCAGGGTATAGCTTATTAGAGGAAGCCCTTTTGATTATGATTTTGAAACTAAGCCTAAGCTTGGGCAATACACTGAAACCTGGGCTGATATTCTTATCTGACAAGTAAGAATACTTGTCAATAGATTAACAAGTACATTATCAGAAATCCCCAAATCGCCAGTAATTTCCAGCTTACTCTTTATTTTAAAAAAAATACTATGTGCCAGGCACTATTCTAGGCACTGGGAAAACAGCACTGAACAAAATAAACAACGGAGTTTGTGTTCTATAATAGTCAGGGAAGCAGGAAGAGGAGGGGGAGAAAACAAACAAATGGCAGCAATGTGGGTTAGTGAGTAGAGGGTACTGCAATTTAAAATAGGGTAGTCAGGAAAGCCCTCACTAAAAAAAGTGATATCTGAGCTAGGATTTGGAGGAGCTGAGTGTGTAAACCATGTGGACATTTGGAAGAAGAGCATTCCAGTAGAGGGAGCATCAAATTCAATGGCTTTGAGGCAGGAGCATGGAAGCCAGTGTAACTGGAGCAAGGGTGAGCAATGGAAAATTGGTAGATCCAAAACGTAAAGGCAAAGAGGGCAAAAAACTTTAAAGATTTTGGTTTTAAGTGAAGTGGAAAGCCACCAAAAGTTTTAGCAAAGGGTAACGTAATCTGACATTTAGAAGTATTCCTTTGGCTGCTGGATTGAGACTAGACTGACCACACAAGAGCAGAAAACCGGAATACTAGTTAGGATCCTACTGCTGTAATGCCTGGTGAGACAATAATAGCTTAGATCAGGAGCTAGTGATGGAGGTGGTAGAAGTGGTAAAATTCTGGATATATTTTCGAGGATGGTGCTAGCAGACTTTGCTGACCCACTGCTTGAAAAGTTGAGAGAGAAGACACCTTTTTTTTTTTTTTAACATATTTATCTGAGCCTAATAGCACAAGAGAGGTGTGACACTACCTCCATCTTACAAGAAATGTAGTAGTTAGGAGCATGGGTTCTGATTTAAAATCTTTTAGTATATAAACAGTTTGTTTTGCTATCTACAAAATGAGATAATAACAGTTCCTAACTCTTTGGAAGACTAATGGAGGGCTGGCCGAGTGGCGCATTGGTTAAACGCTGGCTTGGGATGCCAGCGGCCCCGGTTCGGGTCCCACATATGAGGGCCAGTGACACTGCCCTCTACAGCTAAGATGGTGAACAACAGCTCCACCTGGAGCTGGGCTGTGCAAGCCCTGGCGACGGTGTAGGCTGCAGCCCCTGGTGCAGTGGGCGGCCATAGGCTACAGTGAGTGGCCGGCAGCCAACGTGAGCTGCCAATAGCTGCGATGAGAGACCATCCAGAGGCCGGCGACAAATCTGCCTCATCCGGGAAGAACGAAATGACGATACCAACATGGGCCAGTGAAGCAACGTCCTCCGCAACTAGACTGATGAACAAAAGGACAGCAACTTGTCTGTTCCCCTGCCCCAATTCCCCGATAAAATCTTAAAAAAAACAAAACAAAAACTAATGAAGTTTTCATTTAAAAAGCACTTAGTACGAGGTCTCAATGAATGTTGACTATTCTTCGGTTGTTAGTAGTGCAGAGAAATAAAGGGAAAAAAAGCAAGTTGTCCAAAGTTCCAAAGAGAGCCAGTGTCATTCATGTCCTTTCTTCCCTCATTCATTCATTCATTCATTCACCCACCCATCCACTCTACAAACTTTTATGAATGCTTGTTTACTCTATGCAGAATCCCTGGAAGATTTAGGATGCGAAAACCCCAATCCCGATTTTGAGCTCAAGATTCTGAACTTTAATTCTAATGCCACCTCACAGGACGGTCGAGATGCTGAAAACTGGGTAACGTATGGAGCATATACAGGGTGTCGGCCACTTTCACAGTGTTTTTCTGCTTTAACTCCAGGTAGAGATTGTGGTTCCGCCCCGCAGTGCGGAGAAACGGGCCGGTGCAGGATCACCCTGAGCAGGAGAAAGGAGGAAGATGAGGCTAAGGGCCGAAGGCCGCCTGCTACTTCACTCACCGCTTGCAGCAAAGCTCCCGGCGCCGCCTGCTGCTGACCCGCTCCGGGGCCCGACCCCGCCGCTCCCAACAGCAACTCATGGCGTTGCCGCTTGACAGGAACCAGCGGCAACTCTGGGCCCTTGCGCTTCTGTTGTTCTATCATGGCGGCAGCCGCTCTCCTCAGCGCCGCCGCGGACCGCGCCGACACGCTTAAGCACCGCACGATTGGTTCCCACTGGTCTTTCCCTTAGAACTTCCGGCTCGGAGATACCAATTGGCTTCCAATATTCCCCTCTGCAACGCCCCCTGGATACTCTTCTGTGATTGGTCAGTTCTTTCTGATGTCACGGGAGTGCGATTCCAGGATTGGTGAGTGGAGCTGGAGTCCCGCCTGGGCGCGCTGTGGCTTGTGGGTGGAAGCGCGCTGACTGGGTTTTGGCGTTTCGCGCAATGCTGCGGTAGGGAGACTTGGAGCTGACGCTGGGTAAGCAACCGGGGGTATCTGAGGTGGGTCGCTGCGGCATGTGGGGGCGGTGCCTGGGTTGTGTGGCGTGAACCCGGCATTTCTCAAATGGAGGTTTGATTGCTAAGGTCAGAGGCAGGCCCAGAGATCCCCGCTCAGGGGTGTAGCCTCTGGGTTCCCTTTCTAGACGGGAGCGGAGCTGTGGGGTCTCCGCGGCGGCCTGAGGCCCTGGCCGGCTGACTTCGCCAAGCGCCTGCTCCGTGCAGCCCTGTGCCGGGCGCAGCCGGGGAAGCAGAGGCGACAAGCCTCTGGGGAGGCTGCCTTGTTTCTGCCCCTGATTCTGCAGCCTTTTACTAGGGTCTGCTCTGTGCCCCCGCGGGAGACAGATGAGGGCAGTGTCCGACTCGTGCTTCTTTCTCCAGAGCCCAGTCTTGTTGAGAAATCTGCTCTCATACCTATGAACTCGGCCTTCTCCGTAATTGCCCAGCTGACATTTATTGTGCAAAGCATTGAGAATACGTTGTACCAGCCGTGGTCCCTGACCCCAGGGCTTTGAGGCCGGTGGGGGAAACAGATGTTAAAGAAGGATCTCACTAAGACGCGTAAAGAGTGAGTGCGACCTAGGAGAGGTATCTGATGGCATGAGTGCCTGAAATGATCAGGAAGGCTCCTCTGAGGAGAAGATGCCTGAATCGATGCCGGAAGGAAGAATTCTAACTAATGAGGCGAAGAGAGGAAGGCAGACTGTTCCGTGTGCAGAGGCCTATGTGACAAATGGAAAGAAAATGACGAAAAAGCACGGAGGCCAGTGTGGCCGATACAAAGACAATGAAGGGGAGTACGGTACAAGATGGAGCTGGAGACAGGTAGAGGTCAGATCCTGCAGGGTTTTGTAGCTTTTGCTGTAAAACGGATGGGAAACCACTGAGGGTTTTCCTGTTTGTTTTGAATGGGGAGTGGGTGGTGTGGTGGGGGCGGGGCCTGGACCCCTCAGGCTCAGGAGGGTGAACTGGAGGAGGAACGATAGATGCAGATGGACCACTTAGGTGAGAATTGTTGTCACTGAGGCCTGCGGTATTGGAACTGCAAAGAATTGGACAGATTCTAGAGATGTATAGGAGGTAAAATCGGTAGGACTTCGTGATGGGTTGACTCAGGGAGTGAAAAGAGGACTCAAATGTAACTTCTAGGTTTCTGGCTTCTTCAAGTGGGTAGGTTTTTTTTGGGGGGGGAGGGGAAGTTTTGGCAGGGGGGAGAGTTCATTCATGACATCCAGGAAGCAGTTTGAAATGTGGCTTTGGACCTCAGAAGAGAGACTTTTGTTGGGAATATACATTTGGGAGTAATTTGCAAATGGGTAATCATGGAGCCATAGGTGTGGGTAGGAGCACCCAAGCCAGAACCTTGAGTAGTTCTAACACTTAATGGCCAAGAACAGGAGCGTGAATCTACAGGAGAGAGAAGAAAGAGCTAGGGAGGAGGCTCAGAGATGGATACTGTCTCAGAAGCAAAGAAATGGTCTGTGTTGGAAACTCCTGAAATTTAAATAACATGAGAGTTGAAAAAAATATGTTGGCTTTATCATCACGGAGCTCATAGTCCTTAGCAGGAGTTATTTTGTTGGTGTGATGGAGCCAGAAGCCAGCTATGAGGCAAAGATTTAGACAAGGAACTGCAGGCAGTGAATCTAGAGAGTATTTTTCATACGTATGATTGTGAAGGAGAGGAGAAGATGTGGAAGCTGAAGGTTTGAATTGAGAGGGTGATGGAGAAACTGGATACACAAGAGAGAAACTGGGTCATTTGTAGTGCTCCGAGAACATAGGAAAGGATGGGATCCAAAGTACAGTTAGAAGGAGCAGCCTTAGAAGATGGGCAGTTTCTCCATTTAACAGAAAGAAAGAACGAAATGTAGGCAATAGATGTGGGTTGTTTGTATGTTTGGTATTAGTAAAATGAGTTCTCATGGCTTTTATTTTCTCAATAAAGGAAGAGAGGGAATTATATACTTAGAGAAAGATGAGGTCCGAGATTTGAGAGGATTGCAGAAGATTTGGAAATCATTGTAGAATGTAAGAGAATGAATTTACCAGAGAAATCAAGAATTGTTTTTCAGAGTTAAGGGCCCATTTTCAGTTAGACATCATAATTTTTTAACAGCAGTATCAGGCTATTTCATGCAGGCATGGAAAACAAAAACACATATCCAAGTATGGCAGGGACTGAATTTGGTTTGCTTAGCACACATTCCTATCTCTAATATGCCTTCTCTTACTGAAAAATCTGGGACACTAACAATGATCTGGACTCCTCTGCACCTAAGATGAGAATTGAATGTGGAAACTGAGTTAAATATGGAGAGGAGAGTGAGAGGCATCCAGATTTGCTGCCAAATATAGCAGATACAGTGAGTTTCTCTAGTCAGCAGCTTTCTAGTTTAGTGACATTCAGCAATGATAGCCATGACTTTCTTGATTGTGGCAAATTTGGTGCGTTAGGAGTTGTTTCTGGAAGTTAGTTCTACCAAAGCCTGCTCCAGTAGCCCTTCCAGTAATTTTGTAAGCCACATAATACATGGCAGTAAATCCCGTTCTCCTTTAATGTAGCTAAAATGGATTCTTATGTCTGCAACTCGATTCCACCAGCGTAAGGGTTTTGCCATATAGGCAAACTATAAAGACAGTCACAGTGTTGTTTCGATAATGGACTGTGGAATCTCAATTGGATAGAGAAGAAAGTGAAGAATAAGGAGAGGGCTGATAGATTGGAAGAAAACGGATGTCTCTAGATCAGCGTTCTAATGAGGTCAAATAACAATATTTTCTGCTAGAGGACTTCCATTTATTCTACAAGGACTGCTCAGTTGTCACCTTTTAAACTTCCTTGCTTCCCCCAGGCCCTTCGTCTCTTTCTTATTTTCTTAGTATTTGGAACCTAGCCACTATTTTAGTGCTGATCATACTGCATTGTAATTAGTCACCATTATTCTTACCAGATTAGGAAGTCTGAGTACAGGGAATGTGTTGACAAGGATGGTTTAGCGGTATATGGCCCTTGGAATGGCCTAAGATTCGTATCTTACTAGCTGTGAGTTTTGGACAAGTTACTTCATTCCTGTAATGCAGGGATACCTACTTTGTGGAGTTCTTTTAAGGATTGAAAGTAGGTTTACAAAGTGGTTATTAGGATGGGGCCTGATATATGAATACCAGTAAATGTGCTGAATTGATGAATTAACTAGCAATTTAAAATAGGGTAAAATTCAGTACTTCAGTATTTCAGTAAACAGTTATAAATTTCTGTGCACTTTACACTGTGCGAAGCACTGGAGATTTGAAGGATACGCTGATGTGCAAGATAAGGGCATGCTCAGAAGAGTTCATAATCTAGAAAGGGAAGAAAAATGTTTGAAAATAGGATTTGAATCTCATCTGCATCATTCATAGTTTTGTAATTATGAGCAAGTTATTCAGCCCCTCTTATGTCTTAGTTTCTTCATCTGTAAAATTGCAATAATAATTGCCTCTCTCGTAGGGGAGTCAAAAAGGGAATTAAATTAGTTAAGGCACATAAAACTCTTAGGTTAATGCATGGCCAATGAGAAGTACTCAAATACTAGCCATTGTTATTAGAGGACTTGGAAGGGACCTTCAGGGCTGTTGACTGAAGGATCAGGATGGGGTAGTAGAGTAAGCACTGGGCTTGGGTCTACTACCAGCCTGGTTAATTGTGAGCAGCCCTCCTCAAGTTATTTGATCCCTCTTAGTTCATTTTCAGTTAAATAGGAATAATGGGCCACATGATCTCAATAATTCCTTTCGGCTTTCATATTTTATGAGTCCTTTTTTTTTTTTGTCTGTTTCTCTTTACTGTTTACTATTTTTTCTCTTTCCTGCATTTGGCTATTTTCTCAACAGATCCATCACTGGAGTTCAGAAAGGAAGCAGCGTCTGTCTAAGATAGTCCCTCTAGAAATTGGGTGGAAAGGGGAGGCTTGGGCCACTAGTGCGGCATTTGAAAGTCTCCCACCCTGACCTATCCAGCCTATTGTGTGGAGCTCAGTTCCTCCTCCATCATTCTTTAGACCAGAATGCTTTCTCTTTCCCTTCTTTCTCTGCCTTGGTTTGGCACATAGTAAGGCTCTGTTCACTCATTCAAGACAATGTTGGGTACCTACTGTATCCCAGGCACTGGGAACACAAAATCAACTAAGAAATGGTCCTTGGGTACATGTTTGAATGATGAATCCAGACCGGGCTCATGGTAGCCTCATCTGTGAATGATGTCCTTTTGATTCCTTCTCATTGGAATCTCTAATGTTGGGAACCAGTTAGTGTTACAGCTGCACTCTGCAAAGGTGACATCTGGACTACGAATTCTTGTTGAGGCAGTGTAGAATAGTGGTTGAGAATGCAGGCTCTGTCATCATTCTGTGTTAGTTCATATTCCAGTATTTTCACTTACCAACTTTTCTCAATTCATATACATAGGTTAAAGATGAATTAAAGTCCCTTTTAATTCTCATGGTTCTAGCCAGTTAGGACTGTTGAGAAACAACAATAAATCTAAATCCAAACAAACTTAAAAACAACAACAAAAATCTTGAACAGATCAGTAAGGTGCACACGAAATGAAGTTCTAAAAGGGCCATAAAATATCTTACCAATTTAATATTGTTCTATGAACTGCTCATTGCTTGAGAAGAGGGAGGACAGGATGTGGTTATTATTATTTTTTTTCCAATTGTATGCATTATTTTTTAAAACTTTGAAACAATCACAAAATTATGGATGAATAGTACAAATAACATTTTTTAATGAATCATTTGAGAGTTATGTTGCTGACCTGATGCCTTGTCACCCCTGAATACTTTAAGGGCATTCTTCTGTACAACCACAATATAACTACTAACATCAGAAAATTAACATTGCATTGCTATTGCTAACCCTCAGGCCCTGCTTCTCCATGCTTGGGCACTGATCTCCCGTTCTGGCCTGCCCAGTGTGTGGATGCCCTCACCACCTGCTCCTCCCCACACTAGGTCACTCTTTGCAGATTCCTTCCTCACTCAACTTAGGCCTTGACCCCACTCCGGTCTGCATGCCCCTGCTACACTTCCCATTTCCACGTTGTTCTTTTCTTGCTCTGCCCCCTTGCTTTGCGAAGGGGTTGGCCAGTAACTGGGTCCCTATTGCTTCCCTACATAATGTAGTTGTTTAAAACATTCAGGTAAAATGAAGCACTTGAAGATTTTTCTGTTTCCAGAACTATTGCAAGGCAACTCCAAATGATGTACCTCAATTCTTGTCAATTTACTTGCTATTTTTAGCCTACAGATGTGGTCCTATCTGACTGGATTATATTTATCTCAGTATTTTATAAACTTTTTCAAGCAGAACTGTTTTTTCCAAATGAAATCTTACCTAGCAGCTTAATAGGTAAACTGGATCAAAGCAGAATACTCCGTTAAAAGTAGGCCCTCCTGTAACCTCCACTCCTCCTTGCTACCATGGCCCACCCTATGGCGGGGAGGGCAAGTGGGAATCCGCATTAATTGACTTCTGCCTAATTACCAAGAAGAGGCTCTTAGCTTTCCAACTGCTCTGGGTGGAACCTCCCCCAACTCTGGTTTCTTAGGGGCTCTGCTCCTCGCACCTTTGGTGTGGAGGCTTCTGGTTGACTGGCCTAGAGCCCTGCTTCTTTGGCCTTCTTGAACTCTGTGGTCCCTAGATAGTTCAGAGTTGACTTTTAAAAATAAACTTCAGTTGATTGAGGAGCTTCTGAATAACCACCATAGAACCCTAGGTTTCTACAGAACATAATTTGAAAAAAAAATTTAATCCCATTTTTAAAAACGGCAACCCTCTCCTTTCCTGAATTGTAAACTTGTATTGTCATTTTTCAGGCTTTCCCTCAAAAATGCATTCCAGTTTCCTTCTTGAAGAATTGTGTAGGGTTTCTCAGGCTACTATT